>JAVUPR010000265.1:3152500-4409166 GCA_036785695.1 Gentiana straminea | reverse complement strand
TGTGCATTCTTGTTGTATGGACGAGCGTACGATACGGTGGAACGCCCGTCCGATTCTTCATCTGCAGGTGAACGAGCGTTGGGAAGTATTGGACGCTCGTCCGTTCAAATATTTTCAATCTGTTCGATTTAGAGGACCGGACGAGCGTCTATACTTTCGAACGCCCGTCCGGTCGGTTTTCAAGGCGGACGAGCGTCGCAAGGTGGAACGCCCGTCCGCCCGAACGCTAAGTGAACGTTCGTCCGGGGTTCAGTCCAGGTTCTAAATTTCTTGATTTTATTTTCAATGCTTTTATTTGATGTGGATTTTTTTCATTCGAGCTTCTGTGGCTAATTGATGTTTACATAGATGTCCTGAACTTATATGTTTTTACCTTTCCATCTATGAATCCATGTTAGATAATTGATCAATTCTTTATACACGATTCATCTAGGCATGTTATAGTATTTGTCGGTTCTCGTAAGCTATAACTTGTTCTTATGGTTAATTAGTAGCTAATGTCGGTTCCCGTATGCTACATACCGCTCCGATGAATCTTTTAAGCTTTTAAGACTTACGTGCTTCCTCTATTTTTATAACTCATTTGGGTAGTAACTGTCGGTTTTCCGTTGCTACGATCAACCTTATGCGTTAGATCTATTTAGTATAGCTAACTGTTGGTTTCCATAATGCTATCACCTTTGATGAGTCTTAAGGCGCGTCGGCACTAGTGACGACAACTGTCGTTTATCGTAACCTGTCATTATGTGGTAGACGTTTATATATATGTCGTGTTTCATATAGTGGGCTAGTTTTCTTTCTTTTATTTTATTTTCTTTTTGCATATCATTTAAATGCATTTCATTTAGTTGCATTTCATATAGTTGAATTGTTTTTCTATTTTTCCTTTTATTTTTCTTAAGTGTGGTCACTGTCGGTTCCCGTAACACCACATCATTTATTTCTTTCTTTTATTTTTCTTGAGTGTAGTTAACTGTCGGTTTCCGTGATACTACCTCGTTTTTTTTTTATTTTTAGGATTGCATATCATGTAGGCTGCATTGTAGTATACTTTCATGTAGTTGCACCTAGCCTACGAGTTTGTAATATTTCATGTATGTGTTTTCCATCTTTATGTGAGCCTAAGTTGAAAAATCTCTTCGACCTTTCTTTTCCTGTGCTTTATATGTTTTACTCCCCCAGCCCCGAGGTATTTCATGTTTGTTCAAGTGTGCGGGATGTTTTCGTTAGCAATTGTGCGTTTCGGACGATATCGGTTTTCCGGTGGATGGTCCACGATCTCTTGGATTCGTCAAGCATTTCGGGTGAGGTGCACCCATTCCGGGCTTGCTTCTTTAGAACTACAATCGGCTAAGTTCTCTTTTCTTTTATTTTGCACAACATGAGGACAAGTTGCAATCTAAGTGTGGGGGAAGGGATAGATGGTTTATGTATCTACGTTCATTTGCTTAATCTATTAATTTTCTATGAAAAGTGCTTAATTTTCAAATTTTTTGTTAAGTCCCGAGTAGACAAAGGCATATCTTTGCTTGAGTTTGTATCATTTTTGCTATATTCTGTATATTTAGTAATTTTAGTTGTTTCACCCGACACTCTTTTTCACATGCCATAGTAAATGATGAACTAAATGATGAAAGCCTACCCCATTTTAGTTGGAGATTTTTGATGATTATAGCATGTTTCTTTGCTTATGTACAATTCTTGAAAAGTTTAGTAGTTTGTATTCTAGAATTAAAGTATGACATACTGTGAATATCTGTAAGTTTGAATGTGATAAGTGAAACGTGATTAAGTCTTTGCAATAGTAATAAATTGTTTACTTGAGGTGTTATGCTCGGTGGTGCGTGCTACTAGAAAATAATCTTTTCCACTTGCCAAATTTAAATCTCTAAGTAAACATAATTGTAATTGTGTGTGTCGGAAGGTGGTTTATGATTTGGGTGAGGTAGGGTGTACCACGTATGTCCTATTCCACTATGATGACCAAATGCTCACGACAGTCAGTTTATAGCTGCCTTATGATTTGAGTAAGGTAGGGGATTATCTTGAAATGTCCTATTCTGCTATGAGGGCAAAAGCTTATTCTGATGTGTGTTAGAAAAGTGTGAAAAAGTGAAAATATTGAAATAAATTATTATGAATAAGTAACGACTTAGTTATCGTCGACCTTATCCCCAGTATAAACTGAAAGATATGTTGTAGGGATTATCCTCTCGAGTCGTCGAAATGTTTTAGATATTCTCTACTATTTCTTTTTGGGATATGTATGTCTTGTAAAGTGCCTGTTATAGTTTTTTTGAATATTTCTAACTTAGATGGGAAACCGGGCTAGTTTTGGTTTGAATAACTTTCAAATTGTGGAACTTAGTGGAAGTTTATTATGGCTATGCACACACTCACTTGGGTGAACTTCTAAGTTAATAAATATGCTTCATATTTGCATAGATGTTTATTTATCTCGAGTTGGTTTTGTTTTGTTTTGCTCGGGGACGAGCAAAAAGATAAGTGTGGGGGTGTTGTTTAGGGCCAAATTATAGTGATTTTCATATATATTTTATGAATCAATTTCCCCCATATATGGATTATTTTCATAGATATCGGGTCTTATAGTCAAATATTGAGTAAATAAGGTTTTTAATGATTAAATATGAAAACGTATCGATTTTTATGTTTATTTGATGTTTTTATATTATTTTGGAAATTATTACGTTTTGGTATGTTTTTGATATTTGTAGATACCCAATTAATGATGGAAAAGATGATCCTAAAAGGGCTAAATTCGAGATGGAAGAGGATCAATTAAAGATATGGAAGAATAAAAGAGATAAGGAAAGAAATAAATCAAGATAAAGATGGAAAAATCAAGAAATTCGATCTCAAGTCAATATGGACGAGCGTCCATCTGAAGAAGACGAGCATTCAATAGTGGACGGGCGTTTGGTGAAGTGGACGAGCGTCCTAGAAGAGATTTTACATTCAGAGTCTCCAGACGCAAGCTGAACGAGCGTTGACTCTCCGTCCAAGGCAAATGGACGGGCGTCCATGTATTCAAACGAGCGTCCGCCGCCGCCTTTGCCTAAACCGACTTAATCTTCTATTTAAACAGCCGTCGCCCCAACCCTAAGGGCATCAATATTTTTCTTCACATCAAAAAGAGAGCACAGCCGCATCTTGGGAGTTTGAAGGCCGGTCACCCGAGCCTTGTGCTCGGGTGAACCGAGGTTAGATTAGGAGTAGATTATGTAGCTTTTCTTTTCGTTTCCATGGTGTTTCAACCATTGTATCCAAGACTATGTGAGTTCTCTTATGATTAATTTAATTCCAGTTTTTCTTCATGACGTTTGATTTAGTTTGTATTTTTCTATGCGATTTGTATGCCATGTGAATTAGAATCGAAAGATTAGTTCACGATTGATGTTTATAATACGAAAGTTGCATAAACGCTAGATCACCATAGAAAGATAGGGTTTTTAGCCATTAATGATGACAAGTTAATGAGTTAGATTCCTAGGTTGTTAGGTTCTTTAAAAACGAGAGTTAATTGAATCTACACCCGAGTTTTGTTTGGTAAATCAGTCTCAACACTCGAAAGATGAGAGATAGATAATTGAATTCACTGCGAAAGTAGGCTTTCATAGCTTGAGAGATAAGTTCACTAAGAGATTAGGGATTTGTGTCTCGTGAAAGGGTGAAACCACAAACTGAATTAGAATCATGAGATTAACTAGAATTGAAATCACTTAGGTTTGTACTTTGGTTGTTCCCATGTTTCTTAGGTTAGATTTATTTTGATTGTTCGTTTATGTTTTTCTATTTTTATGTTTTTATGTTTTGTTCTTTCGTTTCTTTTGTTTATTCATTCTTTGAGTAACAATTGAGAGAGTTAATGAAATTAGATTCAACATCCCAATTCCCTGTGGATCGACCCCTTACTTATCTCGCTCTACTATCAACAACCCGGTATTCGGCCGGTTAGGAGTTAGTTTTGCAATTAGGTTAGGGTTTATAAATTTTCTTTTTGTTTAGTGATGCAAAATCCCTCCAACAATGTGCATTTAGTTTTATATATCCGTGGCAAGATTAGAGTTTATGCTAACTTCGCAATCTCAACCTACCAACCTCAGCATTCATACTTCTTATGCCTCGCAATGGTTAGAGCACTAGAGCAATAAGCAAGAGCGTATCTATAGGGATTTTGGACTTGGAGACCGAGTACTACTCAAAGCCTCTTAAAAGTTGAATTTCTTCAAATCTTCATATTTTTCAAATACTCTCAATCTCAAGGAAGAAAACCTTTTAGAGTATCCCCCTATCTTAGATCATGTATAGCATCGAATATTACCACAAGCGCGGGGCTACTTTGGTAATGTCACTACAAGCCCAGTGTCTAACATTTTGCTAAAACACAGGTACGTCTCAAGCTTATTACTCTGCTTTAATGGCTAAAAGATAAGAATGCATCGCGAGATAGATATTGATACTAAGTTCACATAACCAATCATCTATGCAATGTACACATAATTTCTTCGATTATTATGATTTGCGCGGTATACTCGATTCACAGATTGAGTAATTGAATAATAAATAACTACTTGCAAAAACGGGCATGAATATCCTTAAATTTACTTAACATAAGTATAAACTGATCACGTACTCATGAAACTTGGTTCCTTTCCTATCAATTCTTAGCTAGGAACTCACAATTCTAAGGGTACGAGATACATAATATGGTATTTATTCAATTTTTTCAATCATGTGCCGTTTCATTCAATTTTCAATTATAACATAACATGGCTAAGTCTCCTACCCCCCCCACTTAAACATGGCATTGTCCTCAATGACAAAAAAAAATGAGAATTTAAGAAAAATACTTAGCTCTGGAACGGGTCCAAGTAAAGGAAAAAGATCGGAGTAATACTCAGAAAGCATTGCAGCACGTCGTGGAGAGATAAACACATCATGTATAAGCAAACAAACTCCACGAAACCGTCAAATACCATGTCCATGGAAGTTATAAAATAATGTGGCAGTAATGAGGTATAAATACCTAAAAACAGTTTAAGCCACTTTATTTTATACAACCAATGACAAGGGAAACCAAAAAGAAAAATACTAAATAGAAAGAAAAATAAACAAGCAACTAAAGATGGTGGTCTTCATCTACAACCTCCACCGCCTAAATATGCTTAAAACCGGTTGGAGAAGACAAAGATCAAAAAGTATTACCCGATGTGGGAAAACACGAGGGTGACTCGAATCGAAAAGGTATTCAATCCAGGAAAAGAGAAACTTGGTGAGGTATAACAGATTGAATGCGACCTATTGGCTAAAGATAAAATCAAATACTTAACGCGAAACTTCTCGCTTGCATTGGATATCAACAACTTAGGGAGATGTAGCTACTCCTCGAAATTACTAATAACCCAATGTATCACGTAAAAGTCATAACCGTCATCAACAAGGTCTGATCGGTGTGATAGTTCAAAACAAAACTTATCATCTAGAAATGCCGGAATAGTCGGAAAAGTGTGAAATTTAAAACTTCCGGTAGAAAGATAAGTTGTACTTTTGATTGAACCAATAACTCTTAAAATCTAGCTAGGGTCAGAGCTACACTTACCCCAACTAGTATCATGAAAATCAAAATGATAAAAGATAATCATTAAAGCTTAGCAATATTTCAAATTCCGCAACACATAGGTATTGTGTAAACAAAATGGAGGTTGAGACTATGATGGGTTTAGAAAAAGATACACATAAGGATGGGAAGAAAATATAAAGGGTGGGTAAGAAATTGTGTTTATGTGATTGAGAATTGTTTAAAGGAATGGGATTGGGTGGGAGAGTGAAACGGATGGAAAGAAAGAGAGGCGATGAAAGAATGGTTAGAAATGTGAACTGTTGGGGCAGATTGGTGAGAGGATCGAAAAGTTTGAAGGTGAAAAAGTGTAAAGGGAAAGATAAGGATAATTGCGTAATGAATTGCACACTACTTTGGATTTTCACTTGGATCACCTTTCTAAAAGGTTTTAGAAGTTGACCAAAATTGTTCTTGTTCACACCAATCATTCTCTCGTTACATTTTCGGTAATTCTCAAGTTCTCTTAATGCCTCCATCTTAAGGTGGATTGCTAAATTTCCTTTTCTTTAGCAATTTCTTGACTCTCCTACGGAACTCTATTTCACGTGGCCTATATTGAGTAAAAAAGTTTTGCACATCCTTAGCCCAATGGCCATCGGAACACGGAAAAATAAAAAACCTCAACATATGTCACGTTACTTTTATTTGACTCAAAGAAAACAAAACCTAAAATCCTAAAAAGAAATCCTAAGGGTTTTAAAGAAGTAGTTCTGAGTTTAAAGTCCTCAGCTCGACTTTCCAAAAATTATCCTTGTCCGTTATCATTCTTGGATCTCCAGACTTTGACCCTTCGCGCACTATAAGAGGTGGGCTTGTTGCTTTTGCGAATTAATACCCTTCCCTTGGTTGTGAGACCTAGGAAACGACATTTATCCATACCATTTATCCAAAGCTCTTACCTCGGCTCTCGTTTTAGGAATTAGTGAATTCTAAGAAACTCGGTTAAAATTACGGTTTTGGCCTTGACAATAAGAAACAATGAATCAAAGAACTCCGAATAAGGTCGGTTATGTAGGCAAGCCTACGCCGTCTTATTCGTTGGAACATATGTGACGGTTCGGGCCAATCCGTCAAGATTAAGCCCCGTTTAGCCCGAAGGCTTATCGGCTATGCTAAGTCTTGTTGAACTGCTGTAACGTACATCACACGTGGAGGGGAGTCGATTGAGCCGAAGCTCGGTTGAACTCGCCCAACCATGGTTAGACCATTTCCGAACCCATGTACTAAGAGTCTCCGATTTCTAAATTGTCACCCAAAGCGTAATCTCGTTTCTGTTTAAGGTGGGTTCACCGAGAAGCCATCACCATAAAACCCAACAAAAGCAGAAGATGGTGTTCTCTCAAAACTTAACGTCTTCTTTAGATTGTGAATGCTTAAACTACACAATTTGTTGCTCCCCTGGCCAGTAGAAGCAATCTCATGCATAGGACAAAGAGATTTTAACAGAACTACGAGGAACTCTTTATTCACTGCTTCCATTCAACGACTACATGTTTCCTTACACCCTCTAGATGAGACAGATTTGGGGCAGAACCTTCCACACTAATAGAATTAATCTTACAAACCACTCCGGGCCAAGATTCATACTAAGGTTCATGTATAGGCTAACTTATGCTCAATAAAAAACCAAAAGGTAGTAAAACATAAGCAAAAAGGTAATACCTTGCCTTCAACATTGTACCACGAAGAATTTAAGCCTTTAAATTTTTTTCGGAGCCATCTTTGTGCTTTAAAGGTATTGCTTCCATCGCTTTTCCCATCTTAGATTCGTAGCTCGACATGTTTGCTGGGTTATTTTCTCAGCGCCCGCGAAAAATTACTGACTCAGATTATTGCTTCCCTGGTTTCTACAAACAGAAGAAAAACAAAACAGACCGTAGACTGATTTTAACATGGTTTCCCATGCTGCTATCGGACCTACGGATTAAACATACGGGGATAAACGGACACGCGAAGTCCCGAGAAAATAGAACCGGGCTCGCGGCAACGAGAGGCGATCTCGCCGGGAGCGAAACCGAAATATTCCGGATTCGGAATTTTTACACATAGCGGACAACCGGAGGGACTCAAAAACGGACTCTAAAAACGAGAAAACTTGACATGAATAAGAAAATTATTTATATATAAAGTTGACCGTTGGTTCCCCGGCAACGGCGCCAAAAACTTGATCGGGGTCAATCAGGTTATAATATACTTGACCACCATAAACCAATACTAGCAAGAGGACTAGGCCCATCGTAGTATAGCTATAGTGAATCAAGGTTGATCCCACAGGGAACCAATTGTGGGTCATTTCATATATAAACAATTAATTATACATGTCAAGGACATAAAGGCGATCTACGACCAACATAAGACAAGAAAGGTAAAGACACGACTCGACACAACGTAATTAACCTCCCTAATTATAGTCTTTATCGTTTGGACCTACATAATTTATATAATAAACTGAACTTATTAACTGTCAATCCGTTTGTATCTATCTTAGATTGGCTACGGGAGTCATCCTCTTTAACTTGACTTAGCACCGGTTAGGTTGCTAGATCACTGTGCTACATTACGTGACTTCACCTTTTGGGTATCCATCTCATATAACTTGCACGCTTACGACACTAAGGATGCCGATATTAATCGTACACCTCGTCTAGGCAACATTCCTATGGTTAGGCGTACTTATACTTCCTAAACGATTACTCAAGCTCTCGTCCAACTAGCAATTACCAAGTTATAGTCTCATGCTAATCTACGACGTACGTATAAGCAGGTGCATGCAATTCCCAAACATAAACCTACCTAGATATTGATGAACGTCCGTGAAGAGCAATTCATAAGCCTACCTAAGAGTTTTATATTGGTATTTCCTTTTTACACGTTTTAATTAAACTAAGCGAGTAACGTATCCATAGCCATACCTACTGAGATAATAAATTCAACTAGGCTAAACCTACCATAAAGACATGGCAGAAATAACTGATGAAACAGGGCTCGGTCGACCGAGTGTAAGGCCTCGGTCGACCGAGTGTAAGGCCTCGGTCGACCGAATGACACCTTTAGGTCACCCGAACGATTTCAACCCAGAATACATCTTAGAATATATCTCTCAGCGTTTCATCATACAAAACAGATTAAACGGTAATTCGCACAGTATTCATATAAAATAACATAGATACGCATTAATTAAATCAAGTAGATTCATGAATAAATACTAAGTGTATTACGTAGGTTATGGGATCCCCATAGACAAGGAGTCGCCACATCCCTAACGTCATAGCCTAGATCTACATCATCTAGCTATGATTAACTAATTCAAACGATAAAGCATAACTGGGAGGGATTAATTACTTAAAAGAAAGAAACAGAAAATAAAGGCTTACATATTGCAGCCCTTAAATTGATGGAAACCCTCAAATTATTCTACATTGTATCAAAGTTATATTATGAATTGTAAGATTGAAGAAAGAATGAAGGGATTGTATGTATGTCTAAGGTGTGTGTTGGTGTGTTTTTACAAATTTCGTAGCTGCTGCTTATATAGAGGTTTTTGCCGACCTAGGAAGGATCTAGAAGATATACACGCGATTTCTGCCGGATAAACTTCAAGTGACCGAGCCGACTCTCTCGGTCGACCGAATGGATAGGCTCGGTTGACCGAGCCCTTTCTTACACGTGTTAAACGCGTCTCTTTGTCTAACTTATTCCCCACTGCATTCTTTTGAACAGATCTGATTTATCCTTTGATTAATGCTCCGATTTTCCTCTTCATTATCTTGAGATTTCTCGATTGCGCGATATTTATCTTCCCGATTTATCATGATCTACAAAATCAGCATTTATCGCACAATAAATCGGTCTTTTAATAATAAAAACAGCTAAATACCAAATATCATATTAATAATCATTTAACATTAAATAATAAATATAAACATGTGATTTAATATGAAATATATATTATTAATCTCGATTTAAGGTCAATGTTGATAACTTTTACGGGTATAATTTGACCGTCATCATTGAGGAGAGGAAACTTGGGGAGGAAGGAAATAGAGATTTTATTAATAACCAAGATGAGCAATGATACAACTCACACCAGCCTTTATACCTGCTGGCTCAACACATGCAAGGCTCTACACACAGTAACACACCTAGAAATACGCATATAAGATCCTATACAAAAGGTTCCTAACAGATGTCGTCTTGATAAATGAAGATGGCGATGCCAAGCTTCTTGCTGCTAGCGATTTCAAGAAAATCAAAGGATGTGGCTTCCCTAAGGGTGCATAACACTCATGGATCTTGAATGTTGTAAGGTTTTTTATTTTTATTTTTAGCAATTCATAAAAAAGTTTAACATATTTTCCCCTTTTTGGTATTGTATTCTGCTCGAATTCAAAGGTAATCCAAATGTTTTGTTTATAATTCTTCAATTGAAGTCTTAACGTACCAAACACATATCAATTGAAACTAGAGGCTTTTTCTCTGGTGTCGTCCTCTGTTTATGTTCAAATTCATTTATTTTAGGTCCCAGGGAAACCACCATGCTTCTTAGTTGAGGAGCTGCGATTCCGTGCCAACAATCGAAGGTGCTTTTTTCATTCTCTATTTCATTTTCATTCCATAATGTTTGTTTTTTTTTTTTTTTGTTGTCTCAAGCATATCAAGTGGATTTACATTTTCATGAGGAAACCTCAGTCTTATTGTGTCTGCTTTCTTAGGAATGTTGTCAATATAATTTTTTGGTTACAATGATACATTTTCATTCATATCAAGTGGATTTACATTTTCATTCATACATCACGCTTTTGTTTTTGTTTTTCTTTTTTACACTGTTGCCTTATATTTCTATGGTGTTACCATCAATAAATTGTCTTGGTTTTCTCAGAGTGATACCGGGCAGAATAGGCGGCTTTGGGAAGAAGTTGAAGAAACTTTAAAAATAGGTTAAGAAATGTGTGAAAAGGAGGGATCTTGAAGGTACTGTTTTTCTATTGTTTATTTTTCTTACCTCTCCAAGTATAGTCATGCTCATTTTGAAATCCTAAATGAGATAATATGCAAGCATTATCTATGCCAATCGATCTCAACATTCAAAGTTGTACTTCAGGCAACTTAGCTACCGGCCACCGCATACATTTTTTTTCATATTAAAATTGACTTTTCTTAGGAAACGTTATGTCTTTACTAATCAAGTGTGGTTTTTGGTTTTCTCATCACATGTTGGTCAAGGTTATAACTCTCCTTATGTTTTTTCTGCAATTCGATTAGTGGATATGTTACTTTGTTTTTTTTTACCACGATTAGTAGATTTGTTACTTTAATTTATAAGGATTTACATTTCCCAACTCAGCCGTTATACCTGACAGAAGTTTATTTCTTTATTCACTGATATTTTAGAGGAAATAGAAGTTCATGAAAGTTGTAGCCTTTATCAATGTGTAATTATTGCATTAATTTTTTTCTCATTCCAATTTTGATTTGGATTTGACTATATCTTACACATTTTTTAGAAGAGTCTTTCTATTTGAACCTACTCCCACTAAACTTATGGTAGATACATTCATCAACATAATTTGACTCTGAACTAGAGACAATGATTTGATGAAATCTAACATACTATTGACGGGAAAACTATTTGAGTCCATAGATGGGTTTCTTTAGTTTGCAAACCATATTCTTTGCGTCACCAAATGCAAAGTTTTCTGGAAGCGCCAAATCAATGTCACCACTGATAAACATTGTCTTTACATCCATCTAATGTAACTCATAATCCATATGAGCAAGTAGAGCCATAATTATCCAGAAAGGGCCTTTCAATGAAACCAGAGAGAAGGCCTTTTATAACACTCATTTTGCATAACCTTAATCCACTTACGAGAGTTGGAGCTTTCCATGGCTTGAGGAACGGTAAATGGGTCGTTCTCTATGATGCCATGATCTTTATGCTCAAAGAGGTAAACAATATAATCATCCTGAATTGTTGACCTCATCTCTCTAGTAGAGTGCCTAAGTTGTGGTGCCAATGATTTCTCATGTGGCACCTCATATGCTCATTTTGCTCCTCTATTGGTTCTTGAGGATGTTGAGGTTGCCTAATTGGAAGTTCAAGAATATTGTCATAAACCGTATCTGGCAATAGTATACATCCCATTTGGGAAAAAAACAAATTGTTACCAACTGCCACAGTAGGGAGAGTCATGGTAGGCTCTTCTTTAAAGACAATATTTCATACCTTATCTTCCTCCCAAACTCAATATACTCAAGGAACCTTGCAGATCCCGTCTAATAAAAAACAAAAAAACTGGAAGTACGACCATAGAACTTAAAACCCCTGGATCTCTTAAAACACCACACATAACAACATTGACCATTCTTAAGTACAATTTTCATTCCTTTGGTTTATAAGGCCTAACCTTAGTTGGACAACCTCCAATATGATTACACCGAATAGCCTTGGATCCACGATTAGTAGATTTGATCTTACTTTAATGTGTTTCCCATTATTGCATTTATTTTTTTATTCTCATATTCCAAATTTTTGTAGCCTTTATCAATGTGTAATTATTGCATTAATTTTTTCTCATTCCAATTTTGATTTGGATTTGACTATATCTTACACATTTTTTAGAAGAGTCTTTCTATTTTCTATTGGTATGCAGGTTGCTATTTTTTTTTTTTTTTTTTTTTTTTTTTTTTTTTTTTTTTTTTGCAGCCTGAAAATTAAGGACTTACTTTTCCTCGCATACTATAAATGTTTTAACGGATAGCCCTCTCCGCCAAGTGTTACACAAGCCTGACCTCTCAGGCCGTCTATTGCGTTGGGCCATCGAACTAACCGAGTTCGACATCTGATATTAACCACGGAGAGCCATCAAGGCCGAAACTTTAGCTGACTTCATCGTCGAGACTAGCTTCACCACAGATCAAAGTGAAATATCTGCTCCGCCTGAAGAAACGGCACGAGCGGCTTCGACATCAGCCCCTAGGAAACCTGATTACTATGGGCAACTTTATGTAGATAGGGAAGCTAGTCCAAATGGATGTGGAGCAGGAATTATATTGTGCGAGCTAGGTATGACAGAGGAAACCAAAAAGGCTCTGAGATTCGAGTTCAATGCTTCAAACAACCAGGTTGAATATGAGGCCGTAATAGCAGGCTTGGAGCTCTCCAAGGCGATGAACATCGAGAATGTTGAGTGTTGAAAAGGTGTCCTAAACCCAATCAGGTCGGACCGCATCCGACCGGGTCGGGTCATTTACAGTCTATTTAGTTCATGTAATAACTTTATTATGATTAATAAAAGCACTTTTGTTATTATATATTTTTGTTTATCTTTATGAACCAATTATGTTATTGAATATATAGTAACGTCCTTAGTATTAAACTGTGATAGAGAAACCATGATTGTGATTATGGTTGAGAGATCTCTAATCACTTTACTAAGTTTGATACTTAAATGTCTCTAGTCGTATGTACTTTCAAACGGGACATTGATTGTACGATATATTTAGACTAGCACGTATTGGACGTATTCTATCTTAATGAAGATAGGGATTGATCTTGTCTATCAAAGTGTAGAGATGCTTGGACTGTACGTGGATGTATATTAGATAATGCGTACGTTAGACTGACCTACTTACATTAAGTGTCGCAATATGTGGCAATTGTGTAATTATCCTAAGACCGGAGTCTTCATGGCATCACGGTGTGGATTGTCATGCTTTGACACTGTTGAGGTTTTCCCCTAACCACATGGCGATCATGTGGTAGTGCTCGAGCATGATATTGAAGCATGCGTAGGATACATGTTTGTTCGTTCGGAAATCGTGTATCCTATTAGTAGGGGTGAATATCCGAAATGACCTTCTTATAAGGAATGTCTAGCTCTCGTGAATCTTTGCAAAGTGGGAGTAAATGAGTTATTCCGAAAGGGCAGGATATCCATATTATAAGATACGATCGTTGATGTACTGACACTCGAGATACGATTGTATGGATATTATAACAGCGATAGGATTCTATTTACACGGTAACTATTTCACATGATAGGCAATATTCGCTTTTGATTCTTCCGATGATTGAGGGTCACAGTGTGTTTCTACACGCTATTCCGTGATCATTAGGTTTGAAGGGCGTTTTCGTAATTGCACTTTATGTCTACGGCCATTATATTTGGAAGCCTATCGGGTCACACACATAAGAATATCGCCGGATTAAAATGCGGTTATAGTGATGACCAAATAAGGAAAGTTTATCTCGGCTATAAAGTGTTATAATGATAAAATTAATATGGTGGTATTTATTTATTATGAATGAATTAAATACAAGATATTAATTATATTGATTAATTAAAGAATATTCCGGAAGCCATTTAATGGCTATATGGTGTGCCACTTTCTGGTGTGTAAGATACACTTGGATTGTGCAATTTAATTAATGATATTATCATATATTAATATTAGATATTAATAGATTTATGAAAAATAGATTCATGCTAATAAGATAAAGATAGTCAATATTAGATATTGACAATATCTTCGAATTATTTAATATAAGATATTAAATTAAATGAGATAAATCTAGAATATCTATTTTCCTTATTTTAATAGTAAAATGTTTTCTTTCTTCCGGGGTTTTCTGACTTAGTGAAGCGGATGATGCCCGATAAATTAGAGTCCAGATCTGACCAATGTCTGTTTGTGGGTTATCCTAGAGAAACTAGAGGATACCAATTCTACCATCCAGGAGAATAAAAGGTGTTTGTCTCCAGGAATGGCCAATTTCTAGAGAAAGAGTTTATTCTGGAGAGGGTTAGTGGGAGTAAGATTGATCTTGAAGAAATTCAAGAACCACTTACGGACGACAGTCAGTTGATAGAAATAGAGTAGACACCGTATATTGATGAGGTGCAAACACCTGCTCTAGAGACACAGACACCTCGAATATCCACTAGGGAACGTCGTGAACCCGAAAAGTACACTAGCATGTATCTCATGGAAGATGAGGACCCTAAAACTTATGAGGAGGTGTTGACAAGGCATGACAATGAGAAATGGCTAGAAGCCATGAATTTTGAAATGGAATCCATGAAAGACAACCAAGTTTGGAACTTAGTTGATCCACCTGAACTAATAGTTCCTATATGGTGTAAATGGGTCTATAAGAGAAAGACTGACATGGATGGTAATGTGACTACCTACAACACAAGTTTGGTGGCAAAATGTTATAAACAAAGACAAGGAGTTGACTATGATGAAACCTTTTCACCAGTAGCTATGCTAAAATCTATTAGAATTCTACTTGCTACAGCAGCATACCATGATTATGAGATCTGTCTGATTGATGTGAAAACAGCTTTCCTTAACAGGAATATATCTGAGGAAGTGTACATGACAAAACCTGCGGGTTTCACAACTGATGATGCTGGGATGGTGTGCAAACTGCAAAGGTCCATTTATGGACTGAAGCAAGCTTCTCGGAGTTGGAATATTCGTTTTGATGAAACTATCAAATAGTTTGATTTCATCAAGAACGAAGATGAGCCATGTGTTTACAAGAAGGTTAGTGGGAGTGCCGTAGTTTTCTTTGTGCTTTATGTAGATGAGTTATTGCTTATAGGGAATGATATTCGTATGTTATAGTCGGTTAAAGTTTGTTATCCAAGAACTTCTCTATGAAGGACTTGGGAGAAGCAGCCTATATTGGGAATCAATATCTATATAGATATATCTAAGAGGTTTCTTGGTCTGTCACAATCGACCTATAAAGACAAGATGCTGAAGAGATTCAGAATGGAGCAGTCCAAGAGAGGATTCTTGCCCATGTCACATGGGGTCTATCTGTCAAAGGAAATGTGTCATAAGACAGGGGAGGAAAAGGCACATAAGAGTAAGATCCCTTATGCTTCAGCTACCGGGTCTATCATGTACGCCATGTTGTGCACTAGACTGGATATCTCGTACCCTCTGAGTATGACTAGAAGGTACCAGGCAAATCCAGGTGATGGTCACTGGATTGCAGTCAAGAATATTCTCAAGTACATGAGACGTACTAGGGACATTTTCCTTGTTTTTGGGAACAATGATTTGGTGTTACGAGGTTACACTGAAGCCGGTTTTCAAACTGACAAGGATGACTTGAAGTCACAGTCTGGATTTGTTTTCAAGCTTAATGGCAGAGCAGTTAGCTAGAAGAGTTACAAGCAGGATACTACTGCAGACTCTACAACGG
Source organism: Gentiana straminea (assembly GCA_036785695.1). Lineage (NCBI taxonomy): Eukaryota > Viridiplantae > Streptophyta > Magnoliopsida > Gentianales > Gentianaceae > Gentiana > Gentiana straminea. The sequence goes on along the minus strand of JAVUPR010000265.1, from coordinate 4,393,300 downwards.
AAGCCGAGTATATAGCAGCCTCAGAGGCGGCAAAGGAAGCGGTTTGGATGAAGAAGTTCATTACTGAACTTGGTGTGGTTCCTTCCATTAACGGTCCAGTCCCACTGTACTGTGATAATAATGGGACAATTGCTCAGTCAAAGTAACCAAGGTATCATCATAAGTCCAAACATGTGCTACGGTGCTATCACTTGATTCGAGAGATAGTAGATAGAAGAGATGTACAGATAGAGAAAGTCCACACGGATGATAACATAGCTGATCCGTTAACCGAGGCGTTATCGTAAGAAAAGCATGAGAAACATGTTCATGTGCATGGGCTTAGGCATATGGGTGATTGTCTTTAGGCCAAGTGGGAGATTGTTGAAAATGTGTCCTAAACCCAATCGGGTCGGACAGGATCCGACCGGGTCATGTCATTTACAGTCTGTTTAGTTCATGTAATAATATATTATGATTAATAAAATCACTTTTGTTATTATGTATTTTTGTTTATCTTTATGAACCAATTATGTTATTGAATATATAGTAACGTCCTTAATATTAAACTGTGATAGAGAAACCATGATGGTGATTATGGTTGAAGAGATTTCTAATCACTTTAATAAGTTTGATACTTTAATGTCTCTAGTCGTATGTACTTTCAAACGGGACATTGATAGTTCGATTAGACTAGAAAGTATTGGATATCTTCTATCTTAATAAAGATAGGGATATATCTTGTTTATCAAAGTGTAGAGACGCTTGGACTGTACGTGGACGTGTATTGGAGAATGCGTACGTTAGACTGACCCACTTACATCAAGTGTCGCAGTATGTGGCAGTTGTGTAATTATCCTAAGACCAGAGTCTTCATGGTATCACGGTGTGGATTGTCATGCTTTGAAACTGCTGAGGTTTCCTCTTACCACAGGGCGATCATGCGGTAGTGCTCGGGCATGATATTGAAGCATGCGTAGGATACATGTTTAATCGTCCGGAAATCGCGTATCCTATTAGTAGGGGTGAATATCCGAAATGGCCTTCTTATAAGGAATGTCTACCTCTCATGAATCTTTGCAAAGTGGGAGTAAATGAGTTATTACAAGAGAGCATGATATCAAGATTATAAGATACGATCGTTGATGTACTGACACTCGAGATACGATTGTATGAATATTATAACAGCGATAGGATTCTATTACACGGTAACTGTTTCACATTAAAGGTAGTAGTCGTCACTTTTGACTCTTCCGATAATTGGGGGTCACGGTGTGTTGGTAGACGCTATTCCGTGATAGTTAGGTATGAAGGGAATTTTCGTAATTGCACTTTATGTCTATGGCCAACATATTCAGAAGCCTATCGGGTAACACACATAAGAACATCGAGCCGGATTAAAATGCGGTTATAGTGATGACCAAATAAGGAAAGTTTATCTCGACTATAAAGTGTTATAGTGAAAAAGTTAATATGGTGGTATTTATTTATTATGAATGAATTAAATACAAGATTTAATTATATTGATTAATTAAAGAATATCTCGGAAGCCATTTAATGGCTATATGGGGCCACTTTCTGGTGTATAAGATACATTTGAATTGTGCAATTTAATTAATGGTATTATCATATATTAATATCAGATATTAATAGATTTATGAAAATAGATTCATGGTAATAAGATAAAGATAGTCAATATTAGATATTGACAATATCTTGGAATTATTTAATATAAGATATTAAATTAAATGAGATAAATCTAGAATATCTATTTTCCTTATTTTAATAGTAAAAGATTTTCTTTCACATTAATCTACACAGAAGATTTTCCCCTTGGGAATGAGATGCTAAGGGGCGCACCACCCTCTATATAAGAGAGAGATTGGCTAGCTCTTTTGTACAATACAATTCCAAGAGTTAATTAACTTGTGAAAAATAGAGAGCTTCTTAGTGAGAGTATTTAGAGAGAGAAAATGACAATCTAGCAACTGGGTTTTTCTAGTAGCTATCCAAGGAGGATTCCTGTGAGGTGCTCGTGTGGATATTGATAGAGGCCGGACACGTGGATGGCTTGCTCGCACTACTACTCTCCCTAGATGGTCAAAGCGTCGATCTTTTAGATCAAGCGAGGTAATTACCGTCTACTAACTTAACGTGTTTATTGTATTAAACGAAGTCGATCTTGGGATCGAAAATCAAAATTTTAAATTCCGTAGTGTTAAACAAGTTGATTTCCTAACATTGAGGTCTACAGCTGATCGCGTGCAAAGAACTTACTAGCAATAGGACTAGGTCTATTGTAGTAGAGTATTGTCGAGTCAAGGTCTATCCCACAGAGACTCGTAAGAACGCAAATTATCGAGATTGAGCTTGTCACAAATATGGTCTACGACCAACTATAATATAGACAGAAGTAAAATTGGTGCCACAAACTAACAATACTACGCTAGTTCACACGGAGTAATTAAAAGCTTCTTAGGTATTAGTCTAATTATGAGTGATTAGTTATTCCCCCCACACATGCAATAGTCCTCCCCGTTGGTAAATTTTAATTCATTGTTATCCACGGGTGCAACTCCTATCCCTATCTACTTCCATTGTAAGGACATTAGACAATCTATACGCAACTAACCTCCTTCGTTGGTTGTATTAGTTCATACACAATAAGTTCTAGAGTTGCCGGTTCAAGACCGAAAACCTCCCTAGGCAGCTATCGACTATGACTAACACGTTCCTAAGGATCCATCAAGACAATGTCCAAATTAACACTTCACTAACAGTCCTTCATGCTAATTTACGATGACATGCAAATAGTTGATCAGGCTACTAACATGTAAATTAATCTGTCAATCAACGTAGCTGGCGCCGATTATCATGAACTAGTAATTTACTAGGTATTCAGATCTAGCGATATAGACCATCGCAGATTCGAAGAACGCAACCAGTATTTCATGATTTCTTCCCTAACGAATTAAATATATACATACATGGGGTAAAATAAACTAACTACTACATAATTAAACTAAATAAACAATTATCACATACTAGTCAAATAGAACAACGACAGATTTACATCTTGGAAAAGATAAAAAATCATACCATCGCAGACGAGTGTAGATCTCCCTCGGATCTCTTTCTAGGTGGCGAATCCGTAGTCTCTCCGGCCAGAACTCATAAAATAAATAAAATAAAGAACAAAGACTTTTATTGCATAATACTTGTAGTTTGTAGGGTACACTGAATTTTGAGGCAAAGCCTCTTATTTATAGCTACATAAACCGACTTAGAAACACCCAGATCTACCTCTCGTCCAAGAAAACGCGTTTTGGAAGATTCTAGAGCATCGGTAAATCGGCGGCATACCCCGATTATTCAGGGGTATTTTCGTTTTTTCTTTCTGCCGACTTAGCTTGGAAGGTTTTGGAATACCCTAGGCCCAATCCTTTCGTTCAGTCCACTCTAGAGTTGTCCACAATTCTCAAAATAATCAAATAACGCATGAAATAATACCGAAATAGGGAAAATAAACGTTAAGTACAAAATACTCGACTCACGAACCCAACATATGATATTCAACTCAAATGGTTCATAATTATAGGTCGAAACAACTATTTTTAGCTCATAATAAATAGAATGTTGATGCCGTAGGATATTGTATTTTAAGCGTCATCAACTACCCCCCACTATCCCTTTGCTCGTCCTCGAGCATAGTATCTAGGTGGAATGTACTTCCAAGAGCAATCCCCATCAACTACCACACATTCAATAAAGATTTCAGGCCGAACATACATCAAGCGACAATCCATAAGCTTCCCATTAATCACTACCTACCACGCATCAATGTGTCGTGTGATGAATCTTTCATGATAGTGCGTTCGTGAGGATAATCAAGTTGTATTAACCCCACAATCTTAACTTACCTGCACATACACTCGCTCATCTTGCCTTCAGACTTGGTTACACAACATGGTACCTTAATCGGGCCAAGCGGACTTGGGGACCGAGTATCACTCTTAGGTCCTCGTTTGTTTCTTTTTTATGAGAGTGTCGTGCCCTTTTTGCTACGAGTTCGCTTCCCTCACTGCCTTTATTGTATCATTATTTTTCTTCTTTTTGTTTTCTTTTCTCCTTTTTTTTGTGGCAGATTTCTCACTATTTTTGCTATCTCTCACAAGCCCGTTTTGTCCCGGTTTACCTCTTGTGGCATTCAAGTTGTTTCACTTGTCCTACAATAATTTGTTAAAGTATATTTGTAATACCCTACTCCCGACCCCTAGGTTCACTGGGGTCATTCTAGGAGGGGCTGCGAAGCTCTCGCCGCGACTTCAATAACTAGTCTATAATTTCTAAATAAATTTACAATTAAATTACAAATATTCACTAAGTGTTTCCATTATTATATTACAACAAATGAAATACTATAATTGTCATTAACATAATTTGCATAGCATGTTTCAAAATCCAAGTCCATGTCATCGCTTTTATCCTCATTGCATATCCTTCGAACCATTACCTGATTTTATTTAATGAAGAAAAACAAAAAAAAAAAAAACAAAAACACAAAGAAACAAAGAAACGAGTCATCGCAAAAGCGCCGGTTGTGCGAGAGTGTTATATATATATATATATATATATATATATATATATATATATATATATATATATATATATATATATATATATATAAAATTGTTGTAACAAAATATATATTTTCTAGAAATCTTGTTCAAGTATTTATGCAATAATATACTTGTTTAAAATTTATGTATCAAGTTCAAGTCGAGCAAGCTCGTTTGAGATCCGTCAATTCATCAAGTTCCCTTACTAGACATCGATACAGCTGATATGATTGTCTCTACCTTGTGACTCCCATTTCACCACCTTATATCCACAACAAGTAATTTTTATAATGAAGTCCGTCCTTCCGACACCCAATCTCCTGGGGCTTCCGGAGGGTCCACTTGCCTCGGATCCTACAACCGCGGTCACAGGCCCGATGCACGGCTAACCCGACTGTGAAATCCTCGGCGGGCCCATCGAGCTTGTACGAGAATGAGAACGAGAACGAGAACCATGCCGCCGAAGCGGGAAAGCTACAAGTACGATATACCATACCGCGCGTAGCGGGTAGTACGGTACCTTGTACATGGTTTGTTTCATCAAGTTATTATCGATAAAGCGAGAGAATTGATAAATCATTTTTAACAAGATACATATTATGTATCTATATCAATAATAGATTCAATTAAAATAGTTTAATAAAAATACACTTGGCTTTTATAGAAAATTAATTGGGCTCACATATATCCGTGATGATCCATGCTTGTTGGCTGCTTGAGTTAGCAACTCATATCACATTTTCACAAATTTTAAATGCTCCATTAGCATAATCACAATCTAACTGTTTCTTATAAAACAATAAGCAGTCCACCTTTCTTATACTCTACGGCAAATATTCACTTCGTCCACCCCAAATATCTTAAGGAATAGAACATATTTTACCTCATCTCCTCAAACATTATATCCACAAAAAACCATTAATGTAACGCCCCGCTCCCGGATACCGAGACCTTATCCGGAAGAGAACGTTCGGCGCGTATAGCATTAAATATAAATCTAATATTATACGCAAGCCTCTACGTCGTCATATCAAATAAAAGCAAACGGAAGCTAAAATGACTCGGGTAAAAACATAAATGCTACTAAGAATAGATACAACCATACTAAAGATGGATAGTTAAAATTACAACGATGAAAAACCCAAAGACCTAAACAATACGAGGTCTTAAAAGTAGAAGTACAACAAGTCTAAGAAAAGAAATACAACCAAACTAGTACAACCTTTACAAAGAAAATAAACTAGAAGTTTCGTCAAGACTTCAATGTCTTCAAAAGTCGTCATCTACACTTGGTCAACCTGTTCGTCTTCACACCCCACAATGCATACAAAAGAAAACGCAAAGGAGGTAAGTACAAAGTACTTAGTAAAAGTGAGAAGCTAATGAATAACTAAGTTATTCAACGAAAGGTTATTATTATGATTATTAAATTATCTTTATGAGACCGACTCAATTTAAGGTTCAATCCATGTCCATCGACATGTCATGACTAAACGTTTCTAGCTTAGCTTATCTTGGTTACATCATCACTCAAGGACACAATGCATGGTGAAAATTCCACCATGATATGTACTTGCCAACTACGGTGAGTAGCACCGATAGTCCTGGGATCTCCCCGGTATGCATATACGTTCGGCGAATTTCCTCCACTGCCATTTAGCCGTTTATAGGCTAGCAGCGTTGTTCACTTTTACTGAACGTATCACATCTCCGATATGAATCAGTGCCTAACCGAGAATAGATGATGTTTTAGCTTTTACTACACTTATGTAATTATTATGGTGAATTAACTAGCCACCTAAGTGTTTTCAAAATGAAATCTCACCTTAACAACTCTACTCCCTCACTTAGACAGCTAGACATCACATCCTATCAATTACACAGACATTGATGAACTCTAGTTCATCAAAGCACAAGCCCTTTCATGCCCTTCCGACGGATCCGAACTTCAACTCCCTTTAAAAGTACATTCGGTGTTTTAATTGAACGAATCAGAAGTTCAATCGAAGCTTGTTCATATTTAATTAATGTTATTGAATCAAAAAAAAATAGAAATTTAAAACTCAACACAAATATACCAAAACATATCACATCTCATTAATCACAACTTAGCATGAATTCTATCACCAAACAACACCAAAACTCCTTAAAACTCAACCTATCATTATAAAACTATAATTACTCATTAGGAAGAGCCTCTTACCTTAATTTCCAGCAAAACCGAAAGCAAAACGTCAATCAACTGCAACAACTGTTGATCCTCAACCTCAAAACCTATTTGATCAACGAGAAACCCTAAAATCCTATTTCTTTGCAGAAAATCGAAACTGAAAAGGTCTGTAAAACTGTAGATTACCTGGATTAGTTGCTGTGAAACTATTTTTAGATTAATCTACGCTTCAAGACGATTGTTTCGACTACACATGGCTGAAAAATAGAGCTACGGATTGAAAGATACGAATTTTCAAGAATTGAACTCTACGAATACCGAAAACTAGGGCTAAACTGAAAACTTACGAAATTGAGAGATGTTATTTTCCAAAGTTGCGTCTCCTCGCGCTGATCACTTTTCTCTCCTGCGGCATCTTGAACATATGAACGGATTGGTCATACGGTTGAAGTTTACGTTCTCCCTTTTTTTGGCATCTCCTACGTTGCTTCATCACCGTTCCCCCACTTTTATTTTCAGAATTTGCGTATGGAATAAAATTAGTGATTTTGGGGATTATTTCTTTTTATAGCAATTTAATTAAATTCCTTAATTAAATAACTAAATCCTTTTAATTAAATCATTTTTAATTAATTAAATAGGATACATAATAAATGGGTCGTAGTAAATACACCCAATGACTATTTTATCATTTCTAAAAAGTCGGGATGTTACATTCCTTCCCCATTAAGAGGAGTTTCGTCCTCGAAACTCGAATGTAATTAACTGGGTGTACTTGAACTCTGGACTTGCAAAGCGTTTCGTCTTCTAACTCTTACAATCTTCTTTTTCTTCCATCTTCCCAACTATTTTTCTTGTTTTAAGCCAACTTGAGGTTGCGACGATCCATTTCAATCTTCACGTTGCCTTGACGTATCAACTATGGTCTCGTATTTTGTTGTCGCTCCACTTTATCCTATAAAACTCGCGTTCTTCTATCTCTATCTTCATGAAAGATCGTCAGTAGTACTGTTTCAACTCTTATACGTCTTGGTCGCTCCGAGAGGAACTGCAATTGCCATCCCGTGGTTTTCATTCTTCATTGTCCTTCTCAATCTTCCGCATTCAGACACCAAAGCTGATTCCGATGCCAATTGTTGCCATCTTCATCTAACTCATGACCAATGGTTGGTTGGGCTCCAACCACTCACTTGTAACCGGAAACAACTCGATCTTCATCTTGTTCCTTCACGAACTCATCAACTGCCTCAAATCTTACAATCATCGGTTCAACACTCTTTGCTTGCTCCTGCTGCCCTATACCCGGAAGGCTGAATCTTCCCGGCCAAAACCACACTTCTGGCACACTTGACTTCTTTTGATCTTAACTTCCGTCATGGAACCACAAGCTTGCTGAAGAACTATAAGGATCCCAGCTGAAGGACTTCTGAGACTCCATGTGGGTGAAGAACATGCATTTCCATACTTTCTCTCTGACAGTTTGATCCAATCCTCGTGCCAATTAGGGTTAGCTTGGAAAATAAAAGAAGTTGAAAAGTGACAAGTTGAGTACCAGGGTGGTATGTCAACTAGGTAAGCCAAGGAAGGGTACAATGCAATTGAAATAAGAAAGATTGCTTGGGTTACAAGCGAAACAAGATGATTCCGTGTTGGGGAAAAATTTAAAGTTGGTTCCAGAATGAAGAATGAGGCACTGTATTATAATACAAAAGATAGCCTCCAGAAGGAAAGACAAAAGAACACCTTGCAGATGAGATTCTTTTGAGGGAGTGAAATTCTGCAAGATACGGTGGTCTACAAAGACTTCACAGGCAACTTGGAAGGATGGTAATAAGCTTTCATATAAGCCTTGAGAAAGTGGAGACGTTAAAGGTAACATCACACAACAGAAATCAAGGTAAAGGTGCAAGGTCGAGCACCAGAAGGACTAAAAAGATGGAAATAAAAAAAGAGCAAGAATCTCAACATGAAGGAGCCATGTAGACAAAACGAATACCCAAAAGGTCTCAGAATAAAATAAACACTTGTCAAAAAGTGTCCAAATTTGCAGTAGTCAAAGAGAGGTTATCTCAAGATTTAATAGAAATAGAAATTCCCTCAAGGAATTGTAAGGGAATATCAAAAGTTTGAATAAGTAAGCGGTAAGCAAGATTTTTAAGTGAAGAGGAAACGACACTTAAGAATTGTTGGATAAGGTTTGATTTCCAAGAATTAATTTGAACTTTCAAAGGAAGTTTAAACGATTATTGACGATTCAAATCAAAGATTCAAGGTTGCACTACTCGAGAGGAATAGTACACTGCCAAGGAATAAATGGTCAAGGTTAAAATAAAATAGACATTCAACCGGTGTAACAAAATTGGAATAGAAACGCCAAACAGAGGATGGAAAATCAAAAGGCATATCTGGCGGTTCATGGCTCTAAAAGTTATGAAATAGTTAAAACTGAATGGTACAATGTACATTAATCTGGATTGAAATTCAATAGAAGTTTTGGAGTTCAAATGTTGGTTGGCTAGATAGGTTCGGATGGCATCTTGAAAAGGTCTACCTTCTGCTTGAAACTAGTTTAGCATAAATTGCTAGAAGGTTAAAGATAAGTAACTGAAAAGGAATGTCATGGTAGGCTTAAAAATGGGACCGGCAAAAGAAGATATGCATACCTTAAAAGAACAGGAAGCATTATGTGAAATAGTTACAACATCGACACTACCCTTAGGAAGGGATCTGAGAATGAACACAAATAAGAAAAATGTTTAGACATCAGAAGGCTTAGTCAAATTTGTACTTGAAAAGAAGAATGGGGGTGCAACAATGCAGAGTTAGAGGGAACTTGTTCCTTGATTTGACAAGTATGGAAGCATGGATTTGTTATAAAAAAAAAAGGCCTATGGAGTTATGTTTCTTATGTAATTCATGACAACATGTGAAAAGGATTTGTTGAGCTTAAAGATCTCAAATGAGGGATTACACGAGAAATAAATCACCAGAAAAGGTATAATTATAAAAGGGCACGAAAAGGGTCTGAACATCAAACATGGCATGCTGGAGGATAGCATCTTGGTTCTTGTTTACAACTGCAAAAGAACTATAATGTTATTTTTACAAGCATCGATCCTACTAAAAGGTTTAACTCAGAAGGAGATCAAACTTTGGGGAACTCCTAAACATAACGGTCGTAACTTACTACCCTCTTAGCCCAAACCCCAAGTCAAAGAGGTGAAAATCCCTTTTAGGTTGCTGTGTATGATATTTACTCCGGATCTGACATTATCAATTTTGTACAGAACAAAAGAAGAGGAATTTGAGCATGATCCAAAGAGAAAATATTTAGATACTTGAGTTTCCCAGGTGACATAAAAATATTGGAATTTTTGAATGAAAATAAGTTGGTCAAAAACAGTTATTTCTGACGATTGCACAAGCTGTCAGAATTTCCTGATTAATAAACACGGAGTTGAATTGCAAATCGAGATCAAACAAAAAAGAATCTGAACCTAATTCCAAAATAAAAATTGTAGATAAAAGTTTTTTCTGCAACATATCAAAAATTCAGATCATTTAAGGGTGTTTAACCTGTTCAAAACAGAAGAGGGAGTGAAGGTGCTGCTGCAGATTTTCTGGACAGAGTGTCCGGTAATAACATGGATTTTATGAACAATCCATAAAGATTATCGAATCAATGTTAAGATATAAATTGTAGACAAGACATCGGTCTATATTGTGGAAAATTTCCAAAATTTTTAGAGCACGGTAAGTGGTCTAACCTGAAAGGAAAACATGGAAACAAAAGCATTCACTCATGTTGGATAAAGCAAAAAACGAGGATAATGAAATCTATGTGCCAAAGTAGGAGACCTTTAACACTAATAGTTGAAACGGCTGAGGAGTACTTGGAAAGGATAAAATTTGCATATGGAGTTCGTGTGGAACCCATCTCGAGCAAAGCAAGGCCAAAGAATTTTTGTAAACATAAACCATGCGATAGCGAAAAGAGAAAACGAAGGATTTGTAGAGTCGAGTGTTTAAACAAAAATTTGTATGTACTAAAACATCTTGTAGGGGATGCATTAAGGGTAATCACTAGGATGCAAAAGTGTGTTGCCCCAAAATAGCTAAACAATATATGGTTGGAAGGATATGCAATTGTCAGTTCGAAGGATGAGAAACTTATTTTTCTTAAATCAAGAATTTGACACGATGAAAACATCTTTAAAAAAAATAAGGCACATCAAAAAAAAAATGTACACACTTGGAAAACAAAACTTCGTAATAAGGGACTTTACCGAGTTTCAGAAGTTTCAAATGACGGATTTAACTAGAGCATGGGTAACCATTAGCATGGATGGGGAAACGTTTGAAATTGGGATAACCAAGTAGGAAACTAGATGATTATAAAAGAGAACCTTATTGATGAAGACATAAGATTGGAAAATCACCACGCAATCGTTTCTTGCCATCGAGGACCACTATAACGACAACACCTAGTCTCTACCTACCAAACTTCTTATCATGGGTAAAACTAGCTTAAGAATCAGATAAATCAAAATATTCTCATCTCCCATAACCTACTACACTATAACTTACAGGGTGAAAGAAAGACATCTACCCTTTCTTGGCCATAGGACTTAAATGGTTTTGAGAAATTCGGGTGCATACATAAGCCATGAAATAATTGATTTGCACGAAACAAACTGAGCTGATTTTGAACATGAGGCAAAGAGAAAATCTGTGAGTATATAAGTTTTACATATGATGCTCAAAAATCAAAATTTTTGGGAAGTCATAGGTCGGTCAAAATAATTCTTTTCATCTACTTCTATAAGCTGTCAAAAATTTTCAGGACTTCTTCAACTGTCGTGTGTTGCAGATTGTGCTCAAACAAAAACGAATTTGAACTTGGTTCAAAAACAAAGATTATATTACAGGATGCTTTCTAAAACATATCAAAAATCCAAGTCATTTCAAGGTGTTTAGCTTATTCAAAACAGAATGATAATTAAGAGTACCGCTGCAGAATTTTCTGAACAGAGTACCCCTCCTTGTTATACAATTTGTGAACAATCCATATAGAAAACTAAATTGATGTAAAGAGCGAAATTGTGGATAAGACAACTTTCTAAGTGGCTAAAAATTTACAGAATTCTTGGAACAAAAAAAATGATGTAACATGACATGTAGAAACGTGAACAAAATCGTTTACTCGTTTTGCATAACACCAAGTTACAAGGAAGTGATTTGAACCAATTTAGCATTACGAAAGCATCTAAACCTCAAAAAGAAAGAAAAAAAAACTTGAGAGGATCATTTAAGAGACGTGAGCTTAAAACTCAACCTACGCCTAAGGAGACTTTTCACTTGGTCCTAGTTCAACTTAACCGCGTTCTAAGGATTCCTAATCCTACGAGAATTTACCACCAAGATCAAGAGAGATCAGAAGGGTTCAAAAAGATCTAAAGAAGTCTTGTCTTAGAGGGAAGAAGCCTAGGAAAGAAAGGACGCTTCTCTCTGATACCAACTGTAACGCCCCACTCCCGGATACCGAGCCCTTATCCGGAAGAGAACTGACGATGCTGGATTTCATCTAATAGTTATCCGGGCCGTTTAATCTAGGGGTAATTGAACGAGGAATGTTTTGGGTGATTTTTAGACTGAGCTTGAGGGTTATTTATCTCAAGTTGCCTACGTATCCAATAGTTGAATTGGAATCAAGTCTCTGTAGTTCCTTAGGGGTTGTTTATATAGAGGACGTCTCGTCCAAAGCCTTGTCCTGCAAGGATTTGTATTATTATTATTATTATTATTATTATTTATTATCTCCCCTAAGGATTAACACGCATAAATCCCTATAATTTAGGGATAATTATGGATAAATTTAAATGACAAGATCACTGTCATTATATTATTGAATTCTTTCCCTTATTTATCTTTAGTTATCCAGCACGTGGAATAACAGCCGGGGTTGCTCTGAGAGTCCTGCGTGAGCCCCCAAGGCCACTATGGCCGAACTGGTCAGCTCCTCTTAGCCAAGCCATAGCCGACCTGCGGTGGCTGGAGGAGGAATTTCGGCCGATCTCCCACCTGGGGTTAGGGACCTGCCCTTAGGTATATCTGTGGGGCTCCTGGCCCTTAATGCTTTACTTTTAGAGGCTAGTCATCTATTATACGATTTAAGAGGATGACACATGGCGTAGTTCTGGTCGGGCATCATCATAAGCCCCCAAGATCTGGCTGAACCACTCGTTGTGAGGTCGGATCCGTTAGAGGTGTTGGTCGGCCCCTATCATCTAGACTTGTATAATTTTACAATGGTCTTCTCTGCTAGGTGGCACGGTTATTGTTATGACGCTGTCATTCATGCCCACGTCTTCTGAAGTGGACCGGTTTTTGAGAACGCTGTTGCAGCTCCTTATTTAGTGCCTTTTATGGCCGCTGCTTCAACGGCTCTTGCCGAGCAGCCCCAGATCAATGCTTCTGTGGAGAATCTTACTCCTGCAGAGTCTGGCCAGAACTCAACCCTTAATGCTTCTTAAGTTTTTGAACTTGCATTTCGTTTATGCTTCGTTGTATTTTTACGAGCCCGACCTGCGTAGCTCAGCTCTGCAAACGCATTGAGCCTGAGATCCAGTGCTCTGAATTTTTGTCCATCCTACGGACTTGCTTTCTGATGAGTCCGACCTGCGGAGCTCGGTTTGAGTTTATCAGCGAACTAACTTTGTCCTGTAACTTTATTGAGCCTGGCCTGCAAGGCTCTGAAATTTGGATCCGATCTGAGGATTATTACTCGAGTCCGTCCTGTGGACTGATTTTATGACAAGTGTTTTGAGTTCGTCTACGAACAATGGAATTTTGGTCTGCAACATTTTACGGAGGCTGAGCTAGAGAGCTCATACTTTTGTCTTTTATCTTGACAATTTGTGCCCTTTAGGCACTTGTTGGTGTTCAGCCTTTTATTGCTATTACTATGGCTTTTGGTTTTGCCTTTTCTTTTTGTTTTAAGCATAGCTTAGGGTCCTTTACCCCCCTTGAAGTACGTCTTTTACAAAGCTCTGCTTTTCGAATGATGTACTTCAGTGTATGCAGCTGATCGTCTGTCCTGCAGACTTGGGAAGTTTGATTATTTCAACTTTCTAAGTATTATAGAAAGTGCTGATCGTCTGTGTTGCAGACTTGGGAAGTTTGATTATTTCAATTTTCTAAGTATTATAGAAAGCGCTGATCGTCTGTCCTGCAGACTTGGAAAGTTTGATTATTTCAACTTTCTAAGTATTATAGAAAGCGCTGATCGTCTGTCCTGCAAACTATTTGAGTTTGTCCTGCAAACTTTTGCTGAGTCCGACGTGCGGATCAGTTCGTTGGGTCTGTCTTGCAGACTATTTGAGTTTTTCCTGCAAACTTTTTCTGAATCCGACATGCGGATCAGTTCTTTGGGTCTGTCCTGTAGACTAATAGTTTGTCCTTTGCAAACTTTTTTTTGAGACCGACCTACGGTTCATTTCTTCTTCTGAGTCCGACCTGCGGATCAGTTCATTGGGTCTGTCCTGCAGACTTATAGTTTGTCCTTTGCAAACTTTTTCTGAGACCGACCTGCGGTTCAGTTCTTCTTCTGAGTCCGACCTACGGATCAGTTCATTGGGTCTGTCCTGCAGACTTATAGTTTGTCCTTTGCAAACTTTTTCTGAGACCGACATGCCGTTCAGTTCTTCTTCTGAGTCCGTCCTGCGGATCAGTTCATTGGGTCCGTCCCGCGTACTTATAGTTTGTCCTTTGCAAACTTTTTCTGAGACCGACCTGCGGTTCAGTTCTTTTTCTGAGTCCGACCTGTGGATCAGTTCATTGGGTCTGTCCTGCAGACTTATAGTTTGTCATTTGCAAACTTTTTTTGAGACCGACCTGCGGTTCAAACTTTTTCTGAGACCGACCTGCGGTTCAGTTCTTCTCTGAGTCCGACCTGCGGATCAGTTCGTTGGGTCTGTCCTACAGACTTATAGTTTGTCCTTTGCAAACTTTTTCTGAGACCGACCTGCGGTTCAGTTCTTCACCTGAGTCCGACCTGCGGATCAGTTCGTTGAGTATGTCCTGCAGACTTATACAATTTTTGCCGAGCAGGGCCATTTTTGTCTGACTTCTCGGATTTTATTAAGCGAGCTGGGTAGGGTGAGTTCCAAAATAAGATAGCTCGACCCGCCAGTTCGGTAGGGTGAGTTCGAAAATAAGATAGCTCGACCCGCCATTTCGGTAAGGTGAGTTCCAAAATAAGATAGCTCGACCGGCCAGTTCGGTAGGGTGAGTTCCAAAATAAGATAGCTCGACCCGTCAGTTCGGTAGGGTGAGTTCCAAAATAAGATAGCTCGACCCCCCATTTCGGTAAGGTGAGTTCCAAAATAAGATAGCTCGACCCACCAGTTCGGTAGGGTGAGTTCGAAAATAAAATAGCTCGACTCGCCATTTCGGCAGGGTGAGTTCAAAAATAAGATAGCTCGACCCGCCAATTCGGTAGTGTGAGTTCGAAAATAATATAGCTCGACTCGCCAGTTCGGTAGGGTGAGTTCGAAAATAAGATAACTCGACCCGCCATTTCGGTAGGGTGAGTTCCAAAATAAGATAGCTCGACCCGCCAGTTCGGTAGGGTGAGTTCCAAAATAAGATAGCTCGACCCGCCAGTTCGGTAGGGTGAGTTCCAAAATAATATAGCTCGTCCCGCCATTTCGGTTAGGAGAGTTCCCAAATAAAATAGTTCCAAGATAAGATGCCGAGTTGAACTCGGAATTATTAAAGATTCCTTCATCGGTGAGCTCCAAATATGATGCGGAGTCGACCTTGGATTTAGGGCAAGACTAGTCCGTAAAGCTCGAATGCCAGTGCTCGATATCTCGAGTCTTTGTGGTGCAATGTGATTGTGATAAAAACATTACACATATAATAAAGACTTACAAAGTATATAATAATTTAAAATAACAATTGTAAGAACCTGGAGAGCTAATGAGCTCGGCTCGATCCTTGGAGTTTGAGAACTCACTTCTCGGATAGCTAGATAGATAATTCGCACCTTTCTTGGGCGCCACTGCGTGTCTTTCTGGTGACAATCAGACCTTGAAAAGGACTCCGATCAGCCCGATATTTGGAGGGATCGTTCTTCCCTCATTTTTAATCGATGTGAACGGTGGGATATTTCTTTCGACGGTTCAATCTTCAGGAATAAGCCGCCGATCTGGCAGTTGCTGTTCAGAATCCTGCTGCATTTTTGGTGCCTTGCAGTAACTTCTTTGCCACGATCGGGAAATCAAATGAACTCCGATTGGCCTAAAATTTTGAGGGCTTGATCGGTCCTCATAATTATTGAATCTGACCGGTGGAATTATTGTTCCAACGGCTCAATTGGCGGAAAACGGCTGCCGACTTGTCTGTTGACAGTTAGGGTTCTGCTATGTCTTTGCGATACAGTAGCAATTGTTTGGCCACGATCGGACACTCAAAATAACTATGATCAGTATGGAGGGTTTGTTCTTCCCTCATTATCCTTGAATCTGAACGGTGGAAATCTTGTTCCAACGGTTCAATTGTCGGGAAAATTCAGCCGACTTGGAACCTGCATATTAGGGTTTTTCTGCCTTTTTTTCTACGTAACTGCAACTTTTCGGTGATGATCAGGCATCGAAACCAACTCCGATCGGCATGAAATTTGAATTGGTTGAAACTCCGAAAATAATCCTTCAAACTCATGCGTTTTTGGGGCTGCTGCGTTTTTGGTGATACAACAAGATCTTTCCGGCATCAAGTTCTCTTGTTCCAACGGTTGAAACTCCGGCAATAAGCCGTCGAACCGATCGCGTTTTGGGGGCCGCTTGCATTTTTGGTGATACTCCGTAGTTCCGGAAATAAGCCGTCGAACCGATCGCATTTTTGGGCAACGATCGGGTATCTAAACTTACTCCGATGTTTATATCGACTTGTGTTTCGGCATGTTTTTGCCATTAGATCACGAACAACCTCGATCCATTACCGACGTCATTTGGCGTCCAAAGCCTTTTAATCTCGGGGTAATTGAACGAGGAAGGATTTGTATTATTATTATTATTAATATTATTTATTATCTCCCTTAAGGATTAACACGCATAAATCCCTATAATTTAGGGATAATTATGGATATATTTAAATGACAAGATCAATGTCAATATATTATTGGATTCTTTCCCTTATTTATCTTTAGTTATCCAACACATGGAATAACAGCCGGGGTTGCTCTGAGCGTCCTGCGCTGAGCCCCCAAGGCCACTATGGCCGAACTGATCAGCTCCTCTTAGCTAAGCCATAGCCGACCTGCGGTGGCTGGAGGAGGAGTTTCTGCCGATCTCCCACTTGGGGTTAGGGACCTGCCCTTAGGCATGTCTGTGGGGCTCCTGGCCCTTAATGCCTCACTTTTAGAGGCTAGTCATCTATTATACGATTTAAGAGGATGACATGTGGCGTAGTTCGGGTCGGGCATCGTCAAGAACGTTCGGCGCGTATAGCATTAAATAAATCTAATATTATACGCAAGCCTCTACGTCGTCGTATCAAATAAAAGCAAACGGAAGCTAAAATGGCTTGGGTAAAAACATAAATGCTACTAAGAATAGATACAACCATACTAAAGTTGGATAGTTAAAATCACAACGACGAAAATCCCAAAGACCTAAACAATACAAGGTCTTAAAGGTAGAAGTACAACAAGTCTAAGAAAAGAAATACAACCAAATTAGTACAACATTTACAAAGAAAATAAACTAGAAGTTTCATCAAGACTTCAATGTCTTCAAAAGTCGTCATCTACACTTGGTCAACCTGTTCGTCTTCTCACCCCACAATGCATACAAAAGAAAACGCAAAGGAGGTAAGTACAAAGTACTTAGTAAAAGTGAGAAGCTAATTAATAACTAAGTTATACAACGAAAGGTTATTATTATGATTATTAAATTATCTTTATGAGACCGACTCAATCTAAGATTCAATCCATGCCCATCGACATGTCATGACTAAACGTTTCTAGCTTAGCTTATCTTGGTTACATCATCACTCAAGGACACAATGCATGGTGAAAATTCCACCATGAGATGTACTTGCCAACTACGGTGAGTAGCACCGATAGTCCCGGGATCTCCCCGGTACGCATATACGTTCGACGAATTTCCTCCACTTCCATTTAGACGTTTATAGGCCATCAACGTTGTTCGCTTTTACTGAACGTATCACATCGCCGATATGAATCAGTGCCTAACCGAGAATAGATGATGTTTTAGCTTTTACTACACTTATGTAATTATTATGGTGAATTAACTAGCCACCTAAGTGTTTTCAAGATGAAATCTCACCTTAACAACTCTACTCCATCACTTAGACATCTAGACATCACATCCTATCAATTACACAGACATTGATGAACTCTAGTTCATCAAAGCACAAGCCCTTTCATGCCCTTCCGACGGATCCGAACTTCAACTACCTTTAAGAGTACATTCGGTGTTTTAACTGAACGAATCAGAAGTTCAATCGAAGCTTGTTCATATTTAATTAATGTTATTGAATAAAAAAATAGAAATTTAAAACTTAACACAAATATACCAAAACATATCACATCTCATTAATCACAACTTAGCATGAATTATATCACCAAACAACACCAAAACTCCTTAAAACTCAACCTATCATTATAAAACTATAATTACTCATTAGGAAGAGCCTCTTACCTTAATTTCCAGCAAAACCAAAAGCAAAACGTCAAGCAACTGCAACAACTGTTGATCCTCAACCTCAAAACCTATTTGATCAACGAGAAACCCTAAAATCCTATTTCTTTGTAGAAAATCGAAACTGAAAAGGTCTATAAAACCGCAGATTACCTGGATTAGCTGCTGTGAAACTATTTTTAGATTAATCTACGCTTCAAGACGATTGTTTCGACTACTCATGGCTGAAAAACAGAGCTACGGATTGAAAGATACGAATTTTTCAAGAATCAAACTCTACGAATACCGAAACTAGGGCTAAACTGAAAACTTACGAAATTGAGAGATGTTATTTTCCAAAGTTGCGTCTCCTCGCGCTGATCACTTTTCTCTCCCGCGGCATCTTGAACAGATGAACGGATTGGTTATACGGTTGAAGTTTGCGTTCTCCCTTTTTCTGGCATCTCCTGCGTTGCTTCGTCGCCGTTCCTCCCCTTTTATTTTCAGAATTTACGTATGGAATAAAATCAGTGATTTTGGGGATTATTTCTTTTTATAGCAATTTAATTAAATTCCTTAATTAAATAGCTAAATCCTTTTAATTAAATTATTTTTAATTAAATAAATATGATAAATAATAAATGGGTCGTAGTAAATACACTCAATGACTATTTTATCCTTTCTGAAAAGTCGGGATGTTACAATTAACCCAAAAGCCGGCAACAAAAAGGAAGAGGTTTGACATGAAGAGAAATGTCAAGACGGTACAACATGATGAATGTTGGCGGAATATGTTAATTTACTGAGGAAGACGATGGTTCGAAGGATTTTCACCCGAGGCTATATATTTTTGATGGTCATGATGGTTGTTAATGACAGGCTCAATTGTTCGAGTTCATTTGGCGATAGCTCGGCCATATACGGCGTTGGTTTTATCGGTGAGATCCATTGTGATGAATGGAGGTCTGCTGGTTCAAGGTGGTGATTTGAAGTGGCAGTGATGGTTTTGATGGCTGGAACAACAAGATTTAAAGGTGGAGGCTATGGTGAATAAAGGGCTTTTGGCTGCCGAGTATTGGTATTTGGACGGTGTCAACTTTTAACAACTAATAGCTTGATTTGCATGGGTATAAATACGAGAAGTTTATCTGCTTTGGCAGTTTCAAGAAGAAGATCAATTAGCTAACTAATAAATTTGAGTGAGTGTAACGCACAATAATAAATTTATTTAAGGAGAAAGTAACTATCTGTAATATTCCGATTCCCGGAAAGGGCAGACGTGTCAATTTACGAGAACGAAATATTATATTTATTTCAATTATGGATTAAAAGTAGTAAATAATTATAAGTATATATATATATATATATATATATATATATATATATATATATATATATATATATATATTTTCGAAATATATATATATTCTTCTTTGGGGGCTGAAATGTAATTATGGGAAATTAAAAGTAATTAATTACAATTAATTAGTGGGAGGTTTTATTTGGGAAATAACCTCTCCACTAATCAAAAGTCTATCAGAAAGTTTAACGTAAAAACTTCTGAGTTGAGAGCAAAGGGAGAAGACAAAGAGGCTTTCTCAAAGTTGTGACTCGTTGCTGCTCCGTTTTCAGATTCAACTAGAGCAGGAGCATCGTAAGAAGGCAATGATCGTTTTGATACTAAGATTGCCAGATTTTATCAAGGTATGAAATTAACCCTAAATCTGAGTTTCTTCACGTTTGATCGTTTTTGGCTGAAAGGAATTGTGTATTTCGTAGCTTTGGGTAGTTAGAAGCCTTGATCCCAATTAGTTCCTGAATTGGTTATGGATCAAATAGGTTTTTGGGTGGGAGTTTGAGAAGTGATGCAGACTTTTGGAGTTTGCCTTGAAGTTTTGCTTGAAACAAGTAAGGAAATCTTCTATATTGTGTTAGTTATGATTTGGTGAAGTTAGGGCCTTGTTTTGGGGTGTTTTGATGTTGAAATCATGTTTAAATGTGATCATGCAATTGCTAGGTGATATGAGATGTTAAAGTAAAGATTTACTGTGGTTATGAAATTTAGAATGATGTTAAACTTGGTTGGTTTTGGGTAGAAATCGGTAAAATGCAAAAAAATGCTCCAGGTGTCATAGGCCGTGGCCTATGATTTACAAGCCGTGGCCTATCTGATTCAAAGAGTTCAGAGAATTCTGCTATGTCATAGGCCGTGGCCTATGATTTACAGGCCGTGGCCTATGGCCCAGAAATGCTGTTTTGACATCTTTTTGTGTGTTTTCGAGTGTAGTAAGTTGGGATTGGTTCCTAACCTTATATTAATGATATAAACAAGCTAAATGAACATGAACAAGCCTGGATTAAGCTTCTGATGCGTTTAGTTCCGGTACCGAATGTACTCTTCCATAGAGTTGAAGTTCGGGACCGTCGGAATGGTATGAATGGCTTGTGCTTTGATGAATTAGTATTCATCAATGTCTGTGTACGTGATTAGGGTGTTGTGTCTAGAGTCTAAGCGAGGGAGTAGAGTTGTTAAGTGAGCTTCTACCATGAAAACACTAAGGTGGCTAGTTAATGATTAATAATTTACATAAGTGTGTAGTAAAAGACAAAACATCGTAAACATTATTGGTAAGGCACTTGTCTATATCGCGATGCGTGGGCGGTCAGATAAAGTGAATAACCCTACTGGCCTATAAACGGCTAAATGGTAGGGGGACTTCACCGAACGTGTACACTATCAGGTTTTAACCCGTGGCTATCGGTGTGATCCACTAATAGGTTGCAAACGATACCTCGTGGTGGGAAGCACCATGCGTAGTGCCCTTGAATGCCGGTGTAACATACTTGAGTTAAGCTAGAAACGTTTATGTTGGTCCCTTGAAAATGCTTTGGTTAAGTTTAGGGGGGTGAATAAACTTAACACTTAAAACTTTTGGAGTTAACAAACTCAGCAAGTTCGCAGTAACTCGACTTCTCGCAGTCCGCGACCACTTAGTAGTCTGCTGATAGCTCAGTAGTCTGCTGACTGTTGATTTTACTGAATTTGTTGCAGCGGAATATATTCAAGTTAAGCCTTATTACTTGTTGCTAAAATATGATACTAAGTATTAGATACTCAGTAGTGTAAGTGTGTGTAATTCAGTTGCTAGTTTCAGTAGATTGATGTGCTTAATATACTAAATGTATAAATTAAATGCAGAAAGTAAGTAGGCAACTTTTATAGTGGTTCCAGGTGGTGTAATCCTGTCAGTCCACTCTTCTCCTGTGATGTTGGAGGTAATTCACTAGAGATCTTTGAGGTTGCAGTTACAAAAATCTCTAAGTTGTCTGTCCTTCACCAATAACTATGGCTTCACAAACTGAACACTTGGAACAGGTAGGATTGCTGCTCCAAAGTCTTCCACTGGTCCTTGAAGGGTAGGATTGCCTCTTCACCAGCTCCATAACAAACAACAGTTCTTGACACTTAAGTGCTTCTCTGTCTTCAATAAGTTTCTTATGAAAGAAAGTTTGAATCAAGTAAGTGATTCAGCTTTCAACAGCTTGATCAGGATGAAATGATCAACAGCTTGATGTCTTCAAGTGTGTATATTTGATGTAACTTGATAGCAGGTTACACTTGAAGAATTTGCTAGATCCGTAGCTTTAAGCTCAGTAATGTCCGCAGGGTGATTTCTTTATAAGAATTTGATAGCTCAGGATTGATTGTTGTTTTTCTTCAATTTTCATCACTTGTTTCTGTATCAAGGGTCTTCTATTTATAGGTGAGAATTCTTGTGACTTATGTTTGAAATTCAAAACACAGCCGTTTCAGATTCGTCCCCATCTTGACTTGCTTATGTCCTTGTACATAGTACTGACACTGTCAGTTTACTTTTTGACAGTTTTCTGACTGTCCACCCTTTGACTTGTATCCATTGGATAAAGCTCTGAATCTTTCCAATGTCCCTTTAATCTTAACCATTGATTTGTTGACAACATCAAGAGTTGTTATCTGTCCTTATCATTGTAATCTTCCAGTGTAACCTTTGATTAATTCGAAATACATATCCAGCAGGTTCCTGTGTATATAAGTCTGCTGAAATACTCGTCAGTCAGCTATTCCAAGTTTGCTGTGTTTATAAAACACTGCATCTGACTTCTTTATATCTAACTTTTTGTTATGAAGTTAGATTACACCAATTTGAACATAACTAAGTTCCAATCACCACTTAACTTATGGAACTTAGAACTT
This sequence comes from Gentiana straminea, assembly GCA_036785695.1. Classification (NCBI taxonomy): domain Eukaryota; kingdom Viridiplantae; phylum Streptophyta; class Magnoliopsida; order Gentianales; family Gentianaceae; genus Gentiana; species Gentiana straminea. Next base: position 4,370,593 of record JAVUPR010000265.1, on the reverse strand, counting down.
GTACACAAGGTATATGTAATCAGTTTAGGTCATCACAGACTTCCCTAAATTCTGATTCCCTATCCTTGACTTAAAATACTAAGTTTGATCCCTTAGCCTTCAATAACTGAGTTTGAGCCCTCAGCCTTCAGTCTTCAACAGGTTTCCAGACTAGTCTACTAACTCAGGTACCTTTCTGAACTAGACAGTCTACTGATGAAAGTCAGCTGACCTTTTACAGTGCTTGTTTGATCAAACCTATAAAAAGATCAAACTCTAATAAGTCTATACATTTAATCTAGACATCTTTTTGCCTTTTCTCTTAACAGCTAGTCTAGCACTCATCACTAAAACTTAAAATATGTCCAACAATTCCCCCTTTTTGGTGATGATGCCAATACCCTCCTTATAGCAAAGCAAAAAGGATAAAAACAAAACTAGAAAAATTTAGTCATTTCTCATTATAATCATATGTGTTCAACAATATTACAAACTAGATTCAGCAAAAGATAAAGAAATATGTAAGTCTACGTTGAACTAGTTCCTCCTTTCTCTTTCTTATCTCTCTTTTTCTTGTTGCTCTTGATATTCCCTTATCTGTCTGACCATGTCTCTCATCCATTGATTTTCAATAAGGGAAAAATCAATATGAGGATTTACTTCCTTCCACCATTTCCATGCCTCAGGTAGAGTTAGATTGATCTAGTGTACTCTGAATCCTAGACGCACGTACAATTGCTGGAACTCTTCCAATGACTCTTTTGCTGATGTAGTAGGTAGACTTCTTCCACCTCTTCAACCTCTACCACCTCTGTGTGAAGCTCTTAAGACTTTAACTCTAGCTTCCTAAAACTTAAGTCCCAAAAATGAATTTAACCCTCATGAAAACCATTGTCATGGTAAGGTCTCCTCTTATTGTAGTATTGCTTCTTATATTCTTTGAAGAGGTCATCAGTCAGCTGAAGTCTTCCAGGTGCAGGTTCTCTGAATGCATTTGTATCAGCCTCTCACTTCTTTTGAGCAAAAATACTTGCAGCCTCTTTTGCTACTGCTGTCTAGCTCTCTTCCCCCTTATTGACATCATCAACAAAACGGGAAAGCAGGCCATGAACACTCTCCTGTGTGATCACTAAGTTATTTAGTTGACCTTCCATAATTTCTGTTCTAGTGTCAACTACAGTGATCCTTCCTTCCAATGTTTGATCCAGCAGATTGATCCTTTTAGTAACCTTAGGATCCAAAGCAGCAGGTTGAGGTGTTTCAGAAGGGTCAGCCACAACAGGTTTGTGTGCTTCAGCAAATTTGTCAAGCTTCTTGTGAATGGAGGCAAACTGTTCTTTCAAGAACTAATCCTTGAGTATATTGCCTTGTTTTATGCCTCTCACATCTTTGGTTAGATCAGCAAGAGAAAACTGAGTGGATGTGATATTGGAAGCAACTGTTTCAGTAGTCCTCCCTCTATTTTCCACCAAGTTCATCAAATCTTCAAATCTTTGCTCTTGTCTATTGAGTTGAGTTCTTAACTGTGTAATGTCATTTCTGACTGCCCTCAACTCATCCAAAACATGTGCTGGTACTGCACTAGCCATACCTCCATCCATGTGTCCAGCAGCATCATCAGCAGGCTCTTCAACATTGTACTGTGCCCTCTGTCTGCTGACAACTATGGCCCAGTTCCTATCCCTTCCAGCAGGGTCAGGACCTCCTACCATAGCACCAAAAATATCTTCCAAAATGGGATCTTGTGCTGGTTGAGGTTCCAAGATAGGTTCTTCCTCAAACAATGGTACATTTGCCTGTTGAGGTTCAGCAGCAACACGTTCTTCCTCAGGTATTTGAAACTCCTCATCACTGAAATCATAGTCCATCAGCTGTTCATCTTCATTAACAGCAGTCTGCTGACTATCCTTTCCATCAGTAGCCTTTACTCCAGTAGGCTCTATTTCAATAGCTTGTTCTTCAACAATTGTAGAGGATTCCTCCAATCCCATTGTAAGTTCCAACCTTTGTCCAGGTGCTGTCTGATCCTCGGCAACCTTGTACCTCCAGTTCCGACCTTTATTCAGGTGTTGTTTGTTCCTCAGCAACATGAACCTCCTCAAAAAGTAGGGGTGATCCTTCCAACCCCATCACCAAATCCAATCTCTGTCCTATCACTGTTTGTTCCTCAGTGATCAATACTCTCTGTACAATAATTGTAGAGAATATTGCCATATTTTCTTTTAGAAATCCTCTAGCATCAGCAATCTTCTGTAGAGTATTAACAGTTTTAGATAGGGTGTCCTGAGTATCAATCCACTCCTGATATTGAGCTGAATCCTCAGAACTGATGTCAGGCTCACTATGTCCAATGACAATCTCTTCATCCAAATTTTTAGACTATTTGTTGTCAGGATGTTCATCAGATTCCACAACAAATAAAGTGTCAGACATACCAACCAGCCTATTGCCACCAAAATTTATACCATCATTGATTAGAGCCTCCAAATCATCTATAGTAAGATCTTCCAGATCTTCAGCCATTTGATCAGTTTGCTGGCCCTCAGCAGATTTGCCAGCACCAGTAGACTGTTCTACTCCTAGTTCTATTGACAATCCAGCTCCACTGGCTTTTTCTTGATGTGTAGGATGATCATCATCAGAGTCAGATGATGATGAATCATCACTATCTGGTGCATCCCTGGGATCCTTAAACATGATACTTCCTTCTTTCTTTTCTTCTTCAATGAGTTCCATCAACCTCATTTCCAGCAAAGAAGTATTAACCAGGTCAAGTAGATTTTCCACCTCTAACTTTTCAAAAGCTCATTCTTCAAAATCTGTCATTGGCTCAGCAGCTGGTTTTTGTTTCTTATAATAACCAAATTTCCATTGAAAGTAATTAGCAACCAGCTTGAGTTTGGGATCAACATACCCTTCTTTCCTTTTCTTTTCCTTCCTCTCAAAGGGCATTGATGGCTTTCTTGGAGCTGTTTGTTCACCTTATTGTCCTCCAAAGGCCTTAACAAGTAAATTTAGAGTTTCTTCAGCAGATGCCATCAGATCAGTAGGCTCCTCAGATTGTAAATTTGTTCCTACTACTTCCATCTGCTCAACACTAGGTTCCCCTTGACTTACATGCTCATCAGCAGGGTTGGCAACAAATTTCCGTTCCCCCTGAATTATTGCAGAATTGGCAGGTCTTGTACAGTTGTATCATTTTCCAACGCATGTGCAGATTCAGTAGTCTGTTGCGGCTCTTCAGTAAGTTGCTCACCAATAACTTCTCCAGCCTCAGTAGGCTCAACAGCCTTTAGAGATGCAGATTCAATGACTATCATAACAGGTTCTGGTTCAGCAGGTTTGTGTGGTTCTTCACCCTGTTGTTTAGTTGCAACCTCAGTAGTTTCCTCAGCATGGTGCTGTGATTCTTCAATGTGTTGTTCAACAACAACACCAGCATCAGTAATAGGCTCAACAGCCTCTTCTTCTATTTCCTTTTGTTCCTATAGAACCCTTAACTCTTTGCCTTTTCCATGCTTTTTCTTCTTAGCAATCTCTTTCACTCTTTTCGAAGGTCGTTCAGCTTCAATTTCAGCAGCTTTCCTCTTTCTTTTATCTTCCTTCTGTTGCTCTTTCAAGATTTCAGCAGCAGACTTCTTCTTTACAACATCAGTAGGGTCAGTGACTTCAACTTCAACTGGACCCTCAGTAAACTCAGCTGTCTCTCTTGATTGATTCCTTGTTTTCTTAGGCTTTAGCATTTCAGTTATCTTTCTAGTATCAGCAGCCTATCTCTTCTCAGTAACTTTCTTAGGTGCAGCAGATTTAGCAATTTGTTTAACCTGCTCACCACCAGCATCATCATCTCCATCATTGTCACTCTCTATTTCTTCATCATCTACATCTTCATCATCATCTAATCCAGGGATGAGATAGCTGATCTCCTTCTTATATCTGGATTTGTTGATTTTTTTGGTGCAACATCAGCAACCCTCAGATGAGTCAGCAGGGCCTGAATCATCAAACCCAAAGGCGGTGTTTTGGACTTTCTGGTCCCTTCTTTGTCCTCTTCTATCACCTTCTTCATGTATTGGACAAAGAATCCAGCCCAATCAATCTTCATGCTCTTGTAGATGATGATTAACAAGTCAATCTTGGGTCCTGACAAAGTGTCAAGGCTTCCACTGAATCCCAAGATGTTCTTTGCTATAATCTTACTCAGTAGATTATACTCCATCCCGATATGCTTCACATTGATGCTCAGAGATGATTTTACAGCATTTTTGGTCTTTATTTTATCAACAAAATCCAATCTTGACAACCGTATTTCTTCAGGATTGGTTGGAGCATTGTTTCCAGGTCCAAAACCAAATGCTTCCCTCAGCAGGTTTGAGGAAATTTCAATCTCCTGGCCATTGACTGTGGTAGTAAATGCCTCTCTATTATCTCTTATCACAATGTTTCTCCAAAAATTTGCAACATTCGTGTAGGAGATGCTTTTCAATATGAGATTTAGGACATCTTCCAATCCTTCATATATTCTAATTCTTCGACCAATATTGATAGCCAACTCAGTTTTATTAGCATCAACAACAAACCCTCTCACTTTGGCTCGATCCAATGTGAATATCATCCTTGGCCGCCATTAGAAATGAAAAAGATGAAGATGAAAGCTTTCAAATCTGTGTTCACACAGTGTATTTGTAGAGAAAAATGATCTGAAAGTTGTATGTAATGTCTCTGTGTATATATCTGTATATATAGAGAAAGTAGTGGGTGGTAACTGTCAGATAAAGTGATGTACGTGCACTGTAGCATTAACCACGATTAAAGTATGAATAAATGTGATGTTGCCACGTGTCCCACTAATTGATTCCATGAGAGTTGTAACCGTTGGATATTATTAACTGCGGTTATAACGGATAAGAATAATATCCAATTACTGTTGACTTTTATTTAAGTTGAACTGTCTTGTAACGTATAGTTCAGCAGCCTTTGCCATCAGTAGACTTCTCTCAGCAATCTGCTGACAAGAATGGCTCAGCAACCTGCTGACAAGGTTACTCTGCTGATCCTTGTTTTGTCCAACTGATAATACAAGATGAAGTTTAATACCAATGACTGATCTATCAAGTGAGCTCACCCATCAGGACAAAGACCAATCCCCTTGGCAACTTCATTTGCTCAATTGTCCAAACATGAATAAGTACATGGAATTGTTGATACCAATTACTAATCTGCTAAGTGAGCTCACCCAACATAGCAAAGACTAATCCCTTTGGTGAATTCCAGTACATTGCTGATCAAAGGTGTGTCAGTCAACTTTTATGATTCCAAGTTCAGTCCTTAACTTAGCAAATAGTTCACTATCCAATGGTTTTGTGAATATATCAGCAAGTTGATCTTTAGTAGGGATGTAAAGAACCACCACATCTTTCTTTTCAACATGATCCCTTATAAAGTGATGTCTCACATCTATATGCTTGGTTCTTGAGTGCAAAACATGATTTTCTGTGATTGCAATTGCACTTGTGTTATCACACATAATTGGAATTTCTCTTTCTTCAATTCCATAATCCCTTAACTGCTGTCTTAACCATAGTATTTGGGCACAACTTCCAGCAGCTATATATTCAGCTTTAGCAATAGAAGTTGATATTGAATTTTGTTTCTTGCTAAACCAGGAAACCAGTCTATTTCCCATCAACTGACAGGTTCCTGTAGTGCTTTTTCTATCAATCTTGCATCCAGCATAATTAGAATCTGAGTAGGATATAACTTTGAAGCTTCCATCTTTTGAATACCATATCCCTACTCCCAAAGTCTCTTTTGGATACTTGAGAATCCTTTTGACTGCAGCTAGATGACTTTCCTTTGGTTTTGATTGAAATCTTGCACAAACACCTACATCAAAGGATATATCAGGTCTGCTGGTAGTGAGGTACATCAGACTGCCTATCATCCTCCTGTATAAAGTCTGATCAACATCTTTGCCTTCTTTATCTTCATCCAGTCTGATGTTTGTACTCATAAGAGTTGACACCATGGTGCAATTTTCCATACCAAACTTCTTCAATAGCTCATTTGTATACTTGGTTTGATGAATAAGATTCCATCTTTCATTTGTTTGACTTGTAATCCCAAGAAATAGTTCATTTCTCCCATCATACTCATTTGGAACTTGCTTTTCATCAGATTAGCAAACTTTTCACATAGCAATTCATTTTCAGAGCAAAAAATTATATCATCAACATAAATCTATACCAGCAGGGTGATGTCTCCTTCATTGATTCGGAAAAGAGTCTTGTCAATGGTTCCTTTGGTAAAACCATTGTCCACCAAGAATTGAGATAGGGTCTCATACCATGCTCTTGGTGTTGGGTGTAGTGCCCGAAAGACAATTTGTGTAATTGTTTTTGATAATGGATGACAGAATTTATCTCACCTTATTACTTGCTTTGTGCTTGTAAGTAATACACTGCTGCAAACCCTAAGTATATCAGTATGTAACCGCTTAACTCAGTGCATGGCATGCACGTGAGGATTGAGTTAGTGGTGATATACTTAAACTGTTAGTCCGTGGTGAACTTAATCAGAGTTTAGGGTCTCTTGATTAAAACACCAATAATGCGCCCAGGACACCTTAGGGTGTGATAGTCTTATCCGGACCGTCGGTAGAGGGTACCTACGTGGGGCATTTATATATGATGGCATTCATATAGGGCTGGACCGATTTAATCTGAATTTCTTGGTATAATTCCGTAATCGAGGAATCTTATTAAATCATTAGATGATCATATATGGATCAAACTTAATCCTGAGGTGATCACAGGATGCTGCTTGTCCCGGGGTAGTGTTTGATGTGTTAGTTACGGTTCACTTTAATATGTGTTCCAAGCCATTTCTCATTGGCACTATCTCCGGATGAGTGAGTAGTTCGATTTTCACGTACATGGAATCCATTCCTTCCCGCGGGAAGTAGAGAGACATCCCCTTATTTGTTAGCCCTAAGAAAGTGATCGATCCCGGGAGTTCACATTTGACTAATTAGCTACTAGTCGGATATGTGTGCTAATTGATCATCGGGGGTTAATGGTAAATAAGGATAAGATATTCGAGTCGGGTTCACGGAGACTTCCCACTCGAATGGACGATCTATGGAGGGTTAATCCGTATGTAGTGATTATATCAATGGATGCTTATTCACTCTATGGGTTGAGTATAAGTATACATCTATAATCGGTAGAGTTCGCTTTCGGGTTTATGGTGGCGTAATCCCGGAATTAATAATTAATGTACTTATTCTCGTTCGATGAATAATTAATTATTGGAGCTACTAGGTTATAGGTCCATGGTCCCCGATGTGGCTTCGTAATTCGGACTAATAATCTTGTTACTTGGGCCTCAGTGATAATTAATTGGCTGGGCTGATTAATTGATATGCATGGATATTATTTAGTTGGGCTAAATAATATAATACACATAAAAGACATTTTATGTGGGCTTTTAACCCTAATGTGGCGCCTCAATCTATTAATTATCACAAGAATTATTATTTTTGTGATGTGGAAAATAAAAGATATTCTTGTTATATGATTGGTTGGATGACTTGTTATTTGATTTCCTATTGGTCAATGCTTGTCACAATTAGTCATTAAGAAAAATATCCTTTTATTTTGATTATTTAATTAATTAATACTTGGAGGCCAAGGATTTACTCTCCTATAAAAGGAGAGTTATTCCAAGGGAAATTTACATTGAAAATTTCGACCCTAGCCACAAAATAGAGAGAAAAATTAGTTTTCTTGTCTTGGGTTCTAGAAGAAGTTTTTCTTGGTGTTGCATATCAAGGAGGTTCGTGTATCAAGAAGGGTGTCCACCAACCGCCGTTTGGAGAACACATCGGAAGATCAAGGCGACTCTTCCCGTTATTGGTAACATGATCTTAACCCCCTTGTAGTAGTTTAAGTCCTTTAATTATGTATTGTGGTATATAAGTCGTGATCCATCCGCTGCGCATAGATCTAACTCGTTTAGATCTAAGAACCTGCATCCTTCACTTGGTGCTTGTTTCAAACCATAAAGTGCTTTATTTAGTCTGTACACTTTGTCTTCTTGATCTTTAACTTCAAAATCAGGAGGTTGCTGAACATAAACCTCTTCTTCTAGAATTCCATTTAGAAATGCACTCTTGACATCCATCTGGTATACTTTGAAGTTTTTGTAAGCAGCATATGCCAAGAATAATCTTATAGCTTCCAATCTTGAAACTGGGGCATAAGTCTCATAAAAAACTATTACTTCTGCTTGAGAATAGCCTTTTGCTACTAGTCTGGCCTTATTCCTCAAAATGGTACCAGATTCATCCAATTTGTTTCGTATACCCATTTGGTTCCAATTATATTTGCATGATTAGGCCTTTCCACTAGTGTCCAAACTTGATTTCTTTCAAATTCATTCAATTCCTCTTGCATAGCAATTATCCAATCTGGATCTGATATTGCTTCTTCAAAACTTTAGGCTCCATTTGAGATAGAAAACAAGTGAACATTGCTTCCAGTTGCCATCTAGTTCTCACACCTTGCTGTATATTTCTAATAACTTGCTCATCAGGGTGATACCTTAACCATTGTGGATTTTGGTTAGATTGGTTCTCAGGAACATCATCTTCAGTAGGGTCTGCTATTGCTTCAGCAGGGGGTTCAGCAGATCCTTGAACTGCCTCAGTTGTTGCATCAGTAGTGTTATCAGCAGGGTGTTCAACAGGGGCAGAGTCAGAAATCTTTAAGTCATTTACCCTTTCCAAAACATCAACACATTCTGGATCAGAGACTTGTTGATTCTCAGCAGGTTCTGAAGCTTCATCTTCCATTCCAGTGAACTTAGGTTCATCAAATACAACATGTATTGTTTCTTCATGTTTCGGTGTCCTTTTATTCAGTACCTTGAATGCCTTGCTGACAGAAGAATATCCCAAGAAGATTCCTTCATCTGATTTTGGTTGGAATGTCTTCAGTTGCTCCTTATGATTTAATATAAAACATTTGCTTCCAAATGGATGGAAATAGGATATATTGGGTTTCCTTCCATTCCAAATCTCATAAGGTGTCTTCAGCAGCTTTTTGTTCACTGAGGTTCCATTTTGTGTATAGCATGCTGTGTTAACTGCTTCAGCCCAATATCTTTCAGGTAATAGAGCTTCACAAATCATAGTTCTTCCTGCTTCTTTCAAGGTCCTGTTCCTTCTCTCAGCAACCCCATTTTGCTGAGGTGTACCAGCAGCAGCCAGTTGATGCAGCACACCATTCTGCTCGCAATATTCTCTTATAACTTTATTGAGAAATTTAGTACCCTTGTCTGATCTGATCTTCACTACTGTCAAACTTTTCTCATTTTGCAATCTCTTCAAAAGTTCAGACATCTTTTGAAGTGTTTCACTTTTCTTGTTCATGAATACTACCCAAGTGTACCTTGAATAATCATCCACAACTACTAGAGTGTACTTCTTTCCTGTTACACTAGTTGGTGTTACTGGTCCAAACAGATCCATGTGCATCAGCTCCAAAACTCTTTTTATTGATTGCTTAGTCTTTGACTTGAAGCTTGATTTTGTTTGTTTACCTTGCTGACAGGCATCACATATTGCATCCTTTTTGAATATGATCTCAGGTAAACCAATCACCAGTTTCTTTTTCACCAACTGATTGATATCATCAAAATTCAGATGATTCAACTTCTTATGCCATAACCAATTCAGTTCTGACTTAGTATGCACAGTCAGGCATGTCTGTGGAACAGCAGTAGACCAATCCACAACATACATGTTTTGTTGTCTTCTTCCAGCCAACACAACTTGATCACCTCTTTCACTAATGACAATACATGTGCCTTTGTCAAAAATGACCTTGTAACCCATGTCACAAAACTGTCCAGTGCTCAGTAGGTTGTAGTCCAGTCTTTCCACAAATGCAACATTCCTGATGGTTAATCCATTTCTCACAAGTTTGCCATATCCTCTTGTGTATCCTGGTGTGTTCTTGTTGCCAAAATTCACTCTTGGACCATCCTTTGCCACAAAATTTGTCAGACAGTGCTTATTCTTTGTCATATGTCTAGAACATCCACTGTCAAAGTACCAGACACCCTACAAAACAAAGTTAATATATTTTAGGTACCCAAAACTGTTTGGGTCCATAGTGGTCAGTGGTAAGCATCACCCTTGGCAAATTTCATAAGGTCTTCTTTGAAAAGTATTATACTTTTGTTCATACATGTATTCTACACATCCATAAGGTCTAACATTTGGTTGTGTAGGACTCACATATGCTTTCTGGCCTTTTGGTATGTAATGATGTTTGGAGTGATTTCTATTGTTAAAAGCACTAGCATAACCATTGGTTTGCTGTCTGTTAGGAGCAGCCTTGTAATATGGAGTCTGCTGAGGTCCCTGCTGAGGTCTTGTATAAGTCCTCTGCTGAGTCCTTTGCTGAGGTTTTACCCTAGCGGTATGGTTATACCTGTTGTTTCTAGCAGGAGGGACAGGAGTATTCCAATCTTCATCAGCAGGGAATAATCTACCCTTCCTCCTGAGATAAGTATCCCTAGAATGATTGACAGTTTTAGGTTTATGATTCTTATCCTTGGAATATTTCTGATTTTTGCCCTTTTGTGGTCTAGCAGACTTGGTAGCAGGTCTGCTATCAGCAGGTCTAGAAGGTACATCAGTCTTACTCTTAGATTTATTCTTTTTGTTAGGTACTAATGTCCTTTTTGACTTCTAATTTTGCCTCTTTGAAGCATTCTCAGTAGGTTTCACTGTCTCAGCAACCTTTTTGGGAGTTGGATCTTGTGCAGGCACAAACTTAGGACCAATTTTGGTACTAGGTTCAGTAACCTTACTGGATCCACTCTTATTAGATTGTTGAGTCCCAAATGCAAGGCATGTTCTATCACCATAAGGCTTTCCAGATTTGAATGGAGTGGAGGAACAAGATTGTTCAGCAGATTCAGCAGCTACTGAATGTGTAGCAGACTTATGTTGATTCTGTCCAAACTCTTTTTCCTTTCCTTTGAGAATTCTTAATTCAGCTTTTAATCTTTCAACTTCTGTTTGAAGAGCTTCTTTTTCAGCCTTCACAGTCTCATAACCAGATTGTATTATCCTTAGTTGATTAAGGATGTCATCCAAAGTTTCTTCATTGTCAAAATTTTTAAGATTTGAACCACAAGTTGATTCACAATCACTTTCAGCAGGAGTGTTTATAGATACAAAATTGTATACCTCCTCTATTTCATCCATATTTTCCATTAAAGCATAATCATCCATATCAAAAACAAGTGCAGTATCATCAAATTCATTTCCTTTTTCTGATTCAACTTCATATCCTGATTCATCTTCTGCAACCATAGCTTTCTTGCCAGATCTTCTTTGTTGACTTTTGCTCTTCAGTAGGTTTGGAAAATCGGTCTGAAATGTCCAGGCTTCTTGCAGTTGAAGCAAAGATAATCAGGTTCCTTCTTCTGTTTTAGTTCAGGACAGTCAGGTTTGAAATGTCCTGGTTTCTTGCATTGAAAGCACAAGTAATCACTGTTTTTCTGGATTCATCCTTCTTCTTTTCACTAGATTTCTTTGTGAAATTCCTTGGAAAACTCCTTCCATTTTTCATCATTCTGATTTTCTTGCTCAGTAGGCCAATTTGCTCTTGCATCTCATCCAGTAGATCATCTTGAGCTCTTGATGTTTCTTCTTGATGTGTAGCAGCCAATGCGGTGGTCTTTGGTTCTTCCTTTTCAGTCTCAGGTACAAGTTTCTTACTGAATTCATAAGCCTTGAGATCTGAAAATAATTTGAAGGTGTCCTCTTCATGTAGACTTCTCATTTCTTCTATGGCAGTCACTTTCATCTCCCAAATTTCTTTTGTAGGTAGGGCTTCTAAGATTTTTGAATTGATTTCTTCTTTTGAGTAGTTTACACTCAGTAGGGTGAGTACATCCATGATGGCATTGAATCTTGATTCCATTTGTTCAATGGTTTCATTTGGTTTCATTTTGAAATCTTGGAACTTCTTCTTTGTCACACTGATTTTGTTCTTCTTGATTGCATCAGTGCCATCACAGATTAATTGTAACTTATCCCAAAGTTCCTTTGCAGTCTTGCAATCTTTCACCTTCATGTACATATTGCTATTCAAGGTTATGTATATGATATCAATAGCAATATTGTTGAGGTTTGCTCTTTTTCTATCTTCAGCATTCCATTCTCTTTTTGGCTTTGGAATGTATTGAGTTTGACCATCTACAGTTATAGATTTTGTGATTTCCAGTGGTCCATCAGTAAGCACATCCATCATCTCATCATGTGTTGCAGCTAGAAAAGCCTGCATGCGACGTTTATACTCATCAAAACGATCTAAAGAACACATCAACATTGTTCTAGCATACTGGTTGTTATCCATGATGCAAAGCTTTGAAAATCAGAAACTTGAAAAAGTCTTCAAAGTATTTTCAAAAGCACAAAAAAGTAGGATTACTTCAGAACAGATGCACTGCTCCGATACCAATTGTTGGTTCCTTGAAAAGGATTTGGTTAAGTTTGAGGGGGAAGGGGTGAATAAACTTAACACTTAAAACTTTTGAGTTAACAAACTCAGCAAGTTCGGTAGCCTGCTAACTTCTCAGTAGTCTGTTGATAGCTCAGTAGTCTACTGACTGATGATTTTACTGAATTTGTTGCAGCGGAATATATTCAAGTTAAGCCTTATTACTTGTTGCTAAAATATGATACTAAGTATTAGATACTCAGTAGTGTAAGTGTGTGTAATTCAGTTGCTAGTTTCAGTAGATTGATGTGCTTAATATACTAAATGCATAAATTAAATGCAGAAAGTAAGTAGGCAATTTTTATAGTGGTTCCAAGTGGTGTAATCCTGTCAGTCCACAATTCTCCTGTGATGTTGGAGGTAATTCACTAGAGATCTTTGAGGTTGTAGTTACAAAAATACCTAAGTTGTCTGTCCTTCACCAATAACTATGGCTTCACAAACTGAGCACTTGGAACAGGTAGGATTGCTGCTCCAAAGTCTTCCACTGGTCCTTGAAGGGTAGGATTGCCTCTTAACCAGCTCCACCACAAACAACAGTTCTTGACACTTAAGTGCTTCTCTGTCTTCAGCATGTTTCTTATGAAAGAAAGTTTGAATCAAGTAAATGATTCAGCTTTCAGAAGCTTGATCAGGATGAAATGATCAGCAGCTTGATGTCTTCAAGTGTGTATACTTGATGTAACTTGATAGCAGGGTGATTTTTTGATAAGAATTTGATAGCTCAGGATTGATTGTTGTTTTTCTTCAATTTTCATCACTTGTTTCTGTATCAGGGGTCTTCTATTTATAGGTGAGAATTCTTGTGACTTATGTTTGAAATTCAAAACATAGCCGCTTCAGATTTGTCCCCATCTTGACTTGCTTTTCGTCCTCGTACATAGTACGACACCTTTGTCGGTTACTTTTTGACAGTTTTCAGACTGTCCACCCTTTGACTTGTATCCATTGGATAAAGCTCTGAATCTTTCCAACGTCCCTTTAATCTTAACCATTGATTTGTTGACAACATCAAGAGTTGTTATCTGTCCTTATCATTGTAATCTTCCAGAGTAACCTTTGATTAATTCGAAATACATATCCAGCAGGTTCCTATGTATATAAGTCTGCTGAAATACTCGTCAGTCAGCTGTTCCAAGTTTGCTGTGTTTATAAAACACCGCAGCTGACTTCTTTATATCTAACATTTTTTTTATGAAGTTAGATTACACCAATTTGAACATAACTAAGTTCCAATCACCACTTAACATATAGAACTTAGACCTTGTACACAAGGTATATATAATCAGTTTAGGTCATCACAGACTTCCCTAAATTCTGATTCCCTATCCTTGACTTAAAATACTAAGTTTGATCCCTTAGCCTTCAATAACTGAGTTTGAGCCCTCAGCCTTCAGTCTTCAGCAGGTTTCTAGACTAGTCTACTGACTCAGGTACCTTACTAACCTAGACAGGTCTGCTGATGAAAGTCAGCTGACCTTTTACAGTGCTTGTTTGATCAAACCTATACAAAGATCAAACTCTAATAAGTCTATACATTTAATCTAGACATTTTTTTGCCTTTGCTCTATAACAACTAGTCTGGCACTCATCACTAAATCTTAAAATATGTCCAATAGTTTAGTCACAACATGTTGATGAGCATGAAGTGAACCCTAGAATTGAGTCGGTCAAATAAAGATAACTTAATAACAATGTAAGTCCTTCTTTGTGAAATCTAGTTAATGCAATAGCTTCTGGTTCTTCCTAAGTACCTTTGTACTTACCTCAAATGCATGTTTGTTGTGTTTGGGGTTGAGAAGACGAACAGGTGGAACAGGAGTTCGATGAGGACTTCGAGGATGATGTTTGATGGCTTGTCATGCCATACCTTTATCATATTTCTTTTCTGCTAAACTATGTTGTTTCATTTCAAGCTGTGTTATAATTTCATTCAAGACATGTGGTATTTCATGATACTTTCTTGTAAGATATTTGTTGTATTTCTTTCCTTTCTTTAAACATCGTATGGTTGTAAGATTTGAAGTTCGTTGTTGTAAAATACATTTTCTATCTTTAGTATGGTTGTGTTTCTATTCTTATCTTGTACAAAAAAAAACCCCGAGTATTTTGGCTTCCGTAAATGCGAAACTCGATACGACGTAATAGAGGCTTACGCATAATGTATAATTTATTTTATATTATACGTGCCAAACGTTTATTTTCGGATAAGGACTCGGTATCCAGGAACGGGGAATTACACCATCATGTTTATAACGCTAAGAATTAAAGAAAATAAAAAGTTGATGTAACTGAAAAGCACTTGCGTATATCAAATTAACTTGTTGGAATATACAATACTTTATTCTTTACTAATTTGAAAACAAATCAATTGGTTGACGACTAGTGACTATAAAGATAATTTAAGATAATGCATGTTTAATATAGTTATGTATGCTAATTTTGAAAATAATTTAATTCCAATCATCCATATTTGATAATTTACCACAACATAGTGCAACTTAGCTATATATTGACATACGTATAATGTGGCATACATTTAAGGTGATAACATGGTAAATAAAAATTCCTTAACAAAATTATATACCATAATTATAATGATTTAAATATCATATGAAATTATAACATTGATTTAATAATAGTCATAATAATAACCAAGATTTTTTTGAAGTCTTAAAATCTCGGGTATACCATACACAAAAATCGGGGTGTTAAAATATAGACCAACAAATAATGATTTCCGGTTAAAACAACTCATCATCTAATCTTAAACACTTCTCACTCAGATTATGTGCTCAAATATTGAGTGCAATGATAGAATAACAATTAATAAGTTACTACTTCATGCAACATAATATATGTTCATTCTTTCATACTAAATTGAATATGCTATAGCTAACTTCAAATTGTTCTTGGGCTCATTTTCTACCGATTCCTTACTCAGAAACGTGTAATAGGCAAGCTAAAAACAGTGTTAAATTTCAAAATTATTCCCTTTATCGATTACCTAGCTAAGACCGCCTACCCCCCCCCCCCCCACTTATTATAGATATTGTCCCCAATGACTAATAATAAAGAAAAGAAAAGGTACTTAGCTCTGCTGAGTCAAAGTGAATCCTGGAGCTGAATCATTAGCTCCTAGGTCATCCATCTTCCAAGTTGCTACTGCATTCCAAAATACTTCCAAAAACAGTGAGCAACATGCGAAGGGCAATAAGAAAATAAGGTGGTGGTAACCATGCATCCTCAGGAATGCACAAAAATAGTTTAAGCCACTTTATTCTTTTATTGGCCTAAGCAAGAATCAAATTTTTTTACGAGGGTATCATATGAGAATCGTGAAGGAAAAAACCACATATATCTCTAGCCATATGACCGAAGATATATGTGATGAAAAAATCCTTGCGATTGTCATGCTACTTTATTGACTCAAAATAACTTAAAATAAACAAAAGCAATAAATAAGGGTTTATAGAAATAGTTCTGAATTTATAGTCGCCAGCTCGACTGTACTAATAAGGCTCCTTTATTCGTACTTTGGATCCTCCAACATAAAGACTTCCAATTCATGGTTATATTTGCTCTCTAGGTACTGCTTCAGCATGTGGCCGTTTACTATGAAAGTTTTCCTAGAGTATTCATTCTTAACTTCACACGCATCTGAATTTAAAACTTTTGTGACTATTTGTGGTCCATACCATCTAGACTTCAACTTTCCAGGAAAAAGACGAAGACGCAAATTATATACCAGCACCTTATCTCCAGCTTGAAATGTGCGGTTGATAATCTTTTTATCGTGCAGGCACTTCATTCTTTCCTTGTAAATCTTTGCATTCTCATACGCTTGAAGTCTAAACTCCTTCAATTTGTTCAATTCTAATAATATCTTTTCACCGGCTAAGTTTTCATCCATGTTTAGGAACCTCATAGCCCACAGGGCTCGGAGCTCGAGTTCCACCGGTAAATGACATGCTTTTCCAAACACTATCATATATGGTGATATCCCAATTGTGGTCCTATAAGTTGTTCTGTACACCCAGAGATCGTCATCTAATTTCAAAGACCAATCCTTCCTCGTGGGATTCACAGTCTTCTCCAAGATCCTCTTTATCTCTATGTTCATGACCTCCACTTGGCCACTTGTCTGGGGGTGATATGCTGCTGCAATCTTATGTCTAACCCCATATATGAACATCAGTTTCTCAAACAACCTATTAGTGAAATGGCTCCCTCCATCACTAATTATGGCTCTGGGCACTCCACAACTCGTCAAAATATTTTTCTTAAGAAATCTCAGGACAACCCTGGCATCATTAGTAGGTGAGGCCACTGCCTCCACCCATTTGGAAACATAGTCAACTGCTAACATGATGTAACAATTTGATTTGACGATGTGAAAGACCCTAAAAAATCAATTCCCCATACATCGAATAACTCCACTTCTATAATACTCTGCAGTGGCATCTCATTCGGCTTGGAAATGTTACCGGTCATTTGACAGGAATGACAGGCTCTTGTAAACTCGTAAGCAGAGATTTATGAATTGTTGGCCAATAGAATCCACACTGCAGTACCTTTGCTGCTGTCTTGTCCCGTCGATAGTGACCTCCAATGTCTCTAGAATAACATTGGCTCAAAATACATGGAATCTCATCATCACGGACACATCTCTTAAGGATGGTATCAGGTCACATCTTGTATAGGCAGGGATCATCCCAATAATAATGCTTTAGATCCGTGAAGAACTTCTTCTTATCCGCATTTGTGAATTCCGGTGGTAGGTACCTTCCTGCTAAATAATTGACAATGTTAGCAAACCAAGGGTATACCTTGCCCACTCTTGATGTATTTTATCGGGTCTGAGATTCAATTGGAGCTACCACTGAGACGGAAAAAAGTTTTTCATCAAGAAAGGCCTCCTTGATCTCAGTCGGTTGCTCCTCTTCTAGCAAAGTTAATCTTGATAGGTGATCAGCCACCTAGTTCTCAGATCCCTTTTTATCCTTAATCTCGACATCAAACTCTTGTAAGATTAGAATCCATCTCAACAATCTCGGCTTGGAGTCTTGCTTGGTTAGAAGGTATTTCAGAGCTGCATGGTCAGTGAATACAGTGACTTTCGATCCTATCAGATATGGTCCAAATTTGTCAAATGCAAACATAACAGCTAAGAGTTCCTTCTCTGTAGTCGCATAATTTATCTGGGCACTGATTTGAGGGTACGACTGGCGTAATAGATAGGCTTAAAGATTTTATCATCCCTTTGTCCTAGGGCAGCTCCAACTGCCATGTCGCTTGCATCACACATAAGCTCAAAGGGTTTATTCCAATCTGGGGCTACCAGAATTGGGGCGGTTGTAAGCATTTACTTCAATGTGTTGAATGCTTTCTTGCACTCTTCTCCAAATACAAAAGGCACATCCTTTGCAAGTAATTCCATCAAAGGTCTAGAATCTGTAGAGAAGTCCTTAATAAACCTCTTATAAAATCCGACATGGCCAGGAAAGGCTCTCAACGTGTTGGAGGGGGTAACATATCTATTACCTCTATCTTTGCCTTATCAATCTCCATTCCTTTCTTTGAGATCTTATGACCCAACACTATTCCTTCAATGACCATGAAATGGCATTTTTCCCAGTTAAGTACAAGGCTGGTCTCTTCACATCTCTTCAGCACTCTACTCAAGTTGTCCAAGAATTTATCAAAGCTACCTCCAAATACAGAAAAATCATCCATGAAAATTTCCAGAAAATCTTCCACTATGTCCGCAAACAGTGACATCATGCTCCTTTGGAATGTTGTTGGTGCATTACAAAGTCCTAAAGGCATGTGATTGTACGCAAAAGTTCCATACGGGTATGTGAAAGTTGTTTTCTCTCGGTCCTCAGGGGAAATATGGATCTAATAGTAACTAGAATATCCATCTAAAAACAATAAAAACATGACCGCTTAATCTTTCTAACATTGGGTCAAAGAATGGTAGGGAAAATGATCTTTACGAGTTGCGTCATTCAGTTGCCTAAAATCAATGCAAACTCGATGTCCAGTAATTAGCCTCATAGGGATTAACTCATCAAACTCGTTAGGTTGAACAATGAATCCTCCTTTCTTGGGCACCACATGAATCGGGCTAACCCATTCACTGTCTGCAATTGGGAAAATGATACCCATTTCCAACATCTTTATAATCTCCTCCTTAACAACATCCTTCAATTGTGGCGTCAGTCTCTTTTGAGGTTGTGCTACCTCTTTCTTCTCTGGGTCTACAGAGATTTTATGCATGCATACCGATGGGCTTATTCCTCTAATATCTGCAATCATTCACCTGAATGCTCCCTTATGCTCTCTCATAAAAGTTTCTCCTCCTCTAAGGTGATAGTAACGTTGAAATTATGAGAGGAAGAGTATCATCTTGTAAGTATACGTACTTCAGGTGAGATGACAAAGGTTTCAGTGTCAAATTCCTTGGTTGCTCTTCCAACGATGATCTTAATAGTTTACCACTCAATTATAAGTCAAAGAACTTATGCCATGAAGGTCTATGAATTGTTCCTCCTAAATCCATAGAAGATATAGGCTATACTCCTCGTTCTTGACCTTCGCTCCACCCAGGCCAGGTTTCCTCATCATTTACTTCATCTTCTTTTAGAGCAAAGTCTCTGCTACTTCAGGGTCTAGTGCCACTTGCTGGTGTAATTTCAAAACAAGCTCGTCTATGGCATCTAGCATGTAAAATGCTTCTCCTTCATCTTGAGCATATCTCATTGTCTTCATCACATTGAATACTACTCTTTCCATATTTACTCTTAGAATCAGCTCACCCTTATGAACATCTATCAAAGTTTTACTCATTGCTAGGAAAGGTCTTCCTAAGATCAATGGAACATCATGATTAGCTTCCATGTCTAGCACTACAAAGTCTACAGTGAATACAAACGTATCAACTTTCACCAGAACATCCTCCACCACTCCACACGGTTGCTTCACAGACCTATCGGACAATTGAAGGGTTACAGATGTTTCACTTAACTCTTTCATGCCTAACTTATGAAAGATGGAGTGGCATTAAATTGACACTGGCTCCAAGATCACACAATGCTTTGTTTAGGCATACTCCTCCAATCGTGCAAGGTATGAGGAAGCTCCCAGGATCTTTACACTTAGGAGACAGCTTGCGTTGCAAAACTGCCGAGCATTCCTCGTTTAGACAAATTGTTTCAAGGTCCAACAACATCCTTTTGGTAGAGATTGTTTCTTTCAAGAATTTTGCGTATTCTGGCATTCCGGCCAGAGCTTTTACCAAAGGTATTGTTGGTCTCTTGAAAAGTCTAACACAAGTTTAGAGGGGGGGTGAATAAACTTTTCACCAAAAACTAGATTAACAACATTAAAGTTATTTCTAACTTGTGTGGAGTTGAGCTGACTAAGCTGAGTCTAAGTCAAACTGACTTATAACAAAACTGATTCAACCAGAAGCGGATATAAGTTTTAGCCTTTATTTGGATCTTGTTGATTCTATAAGAAAAAGCTAAATATGCAAAACTAAATTCTGGTGAATGTCAATTTGTGTACTATGTATGCTTATAACAATCAATTTCAGTATGCTGAATAAACAATAATAAATGCTGTGTAAGTAAATGACTGAATTTAAATGCGTAAAGTAAGTAGAGCAAGAATTATAGTGGTTCCAGGTGGTGTAATCCTGTCAGTTCACTCTTCTCCAGTGATGTAGGAGGAAAATTCCACTAGAAATCCTTGAGGTACGCTATTACAAAAAGTCCTAAACGATAGTCCTTGACTAATCCCTAGTGTCACTATTAAAACAACTAAAGAACAGGTTGGATTGCTACTCTTCAACTGCTTGAACTACTGGTACTTGGAGAGTTGTGTTGCCTCTTCACCAGCTACCACCACAACCACAGTCTACCCGACTGCAAATGACAACTATCCTTGGCAAATCCTTAACCGGATTGCTTCACAGTCTAAACCTTTGATTAGGAATCAAAGTTGGGCTGAGAATCAATAAATTGATTCTTGCTTGTGGTTCTTCGAAGTGTCGTAATCTGAATATAATCGGTTTGAGCTTGAACACTTGAAGAAATCTAGATATGATCTTGTTGAGTGCAGATATTGATAGCAATTCAGATGAACTAGACTTGTAATCAGAATAAACAGGCAACGGAAAAAGAAACGACACGTTATGAAAGCAAAATGGAACCTCGTTGAGGGGTTTACCTTAATGAACGTGAATAGAAGCAAGGAAAACTCAGGAATCTAACAAGAGACCTGATCGGAACCTGGAACTGCTCACTGGAAATCGCAGAGGAAACTGTCGGAATTCTTTTGCTGTGGAAATATCGAAGAACGAAAAGTGTTAGAATGAGGAAGCCCCCACCTTTTATTGGGGCCAGGTGACGTTTTATTTGACGGTTGAGGGGGCAGTTGAGTGTTTCGAAATTTGATTTTGAAAATTTGAAATGATAGTGCAGTTACAAAGCCCAAGGCAATAATGGTGGCAATTCACGTAACCCTACGTTACTTGAGCAACGTGGATCAATAATTGGCAGTTACTTGAGACATGCGCAGTTAATGCAACCCTCCAACGCCGAGGTCAGAATCATCTCATCATTCAAGAGCTCGACTTCCTTTCTCACTTTCTCATCCGGACAACTAGCCTTATTGACAATCGAAATAAGGGTCATCCCGCCTCAACACTAAAACCAAAGTTTCCTTCCACGTTTAGCATGGCAACGTAAGCCCGGATGCTTCAGCGTGATCTCGCATAGTCTTTCGCATTTAAGCATAACTGACCGAAGTTACCCGCATCAGCCCGGCAACCCAACAGCCAGTCGTGTTCATGTCGTAAAGAGCTACGAAGACCGATTGCCCAAGAGCACGGCACCAAACTAAGATCGCGAGCCTCAACGCCAATAAGGCAGGCCACGGTATAGCAGTTCAACCGGCACTTGGCATGTCAACGCGCTTGCAACTTTACTCCATGATTTCCCTCCCAGCAGTGGAAAACTCAAGGAGTAGGGGGCATTGATATGCATCATTATTTTGTAGTGACAATACTAAAGTGCAGTGACAATGATGATGTAATAAAAATGTTCATACAGTGTTGATATGCCAAATTCGTAAAGGAGCCCGCAAGATTCATACTAGGCCTCCAAGTAGGTCCAACAACGAATAGGGCACCCGGCCCAACCGATTCGGGATAAAGTAAGGCGACCTGGGTCGGGATCCATCCCAGCCCGCTAAGGACCATCGCCATAGATTTTGGTCCAACAGCAGTAATCGGGATCAAAAGCTTTCATACGCCATCCATCAGGCGAGAGAAGCACTGGGGGCCATTCCGCCTGCTCCCTCAGCTCGAAACCCGCTAACTTAGGCAGCAATGTCAAGTTTACAAGTGTGGATTCTATCGCATTCGAGATGATTGTCAACCCGCACCGCGTGGTCACAGTCCGCATTACTATATTATTTATGTATTTATTTACTGTGAAAATTCCATTAATCACCGACTATTTAAGCCTTATAAATAGCGGCATCTTATACCCTAAAACGGGAGGCATAATAGAAAATACAGGCCAAGCCCTGAGTTTTTTTTCATATCTTCATATATTTCTGGAGCTAAAACACAACAAAACACCACTCTCAATCTAGATATCCACTCAAATCATCCACTAAACTTGTTTGTGATATTCCCGACGGTATCAAGTGTCAATGAAGATACATTGACAGTTGAATTGCAAAACATATGAACATGCATTGACAAAAACAATCGAAGGTGTAGTCGCAATGAAATTGACAGAGACAATTGAAGATGGAGTGACAATAACAATGACATTGACATAGTCAATTGAAAATGCGATGACATTTAAATATGCAATAGCATTTGAAGATGCAGTGACACGTAAAGACGCAAAACATCTAAATATAAGTTTCACTGCATATCACTGTCACTGAAAAGAAGAAAGAAAAAAAGGAAAAATTGGACAAGAAAGGATGGGGAAGAAGAAGAAAAAGTGGAGGAAGAAGAAGGGAGGCGAAGAAGTACGACTTTTCTTTTGTTGTTTTATGTTTTCTGCAAATCAACGCTATTTGCCTTATGGGTGTTATTATACGAAAGTTGCTTAAATTTTATCGTTTTTTTAAGATGATTTTGTTTTTGTCCTTAAAGCCCAGTATAGTTCAAAAATTATTTTTATAGACAAAAGAATATATATATTTTCATCTTATATTTTTTTCCCCACAGTTAATGGCATATATAAATCAAACAAATTTGTGGTCCTAGATAAGATTTTTTTGTTTTTTTTTTGATCAAGTCCTAGATAAGATTTGAACTTAAGATCTTGGCGTTAGCTTTGACCATTTTTCCGTGTTATATATTACATCCGTCTTAAAATATAAATCATCCTAGAGGTTTTCACACAGATTAATAAAGTGATTGAATATCATAAATTTAAAGATTAATGTCTAAATGTCCCTTGACTATAATTAATACAACAGTTGTTAAGTTTTGAAAAGTTGTTGCATTAATAATAAATTAGAGGTAAGATAGTAAAAATAGTAATAAATCTTGCATTGATAATGTATAATGATTTATATGAAATAAATCAAAAAATGTAGGATTACTTATATTTTGAGACGGAGGTAGTATTTGATTGTTTTCGTGTATTAGATTAGATTTGGATTATATTTTGAGACGAATGTAGTATTGATTGTTTTTTTGTATTAGATTAGATTTGGACTATATTTGGTAAAAGAATGAAAGCTCATCATACAAGTAAACATGGGAGGTTTTTAGGTGATGCTCCACACGGTGTGGAGGCACATTTGGCATCACATGGACTATCTGTTTTTAAACTGGATTTAAACTGTGTGGTCTATATCATTCATCCCGTCACTTCGGTATATATGGAGAGGAAAAACTTTCTAGTAAACATTGGCAAGTTTGTCCGTTTTCTTTCTTTCTTTCTCTTCTTTTTTTTTCTTTTCTTTTTTTGGACTTAGTATCCAGTATCCGGAACCAACTGGTCCAACTAATCCGGAGTTCGGCCCGAGTCGTGCCTGAAAAGTCTGACTCTTACTCAGGGGTAAGACCTGGTCAAGAGCTCTTTCAACATGACATCTCAGAGAAGAACCGAACAGAAGACCTCCTTAATTCTCAAGTCACTTACTACTTGAGGCTGAGAGATTTTTATTCCCATTTGCTATGTACAAGTTAGAGGTGGCCGGTTCCGGGTTTTTTTTCGGGTCGGACACGGCGGTTCCCGGTTTCAAACCGGCGGTTCCACGGGTCAGTCGGGTCCACTAGTCCAGGAACCGGCGGTTCCACGGGTCCAACCCGGTTTTAGGTTCCACCGGATCCGGACCGGCCCGGAACCGGCGGTCAAACCGGCCCGGAGACCGGAACCGGCGGTTTACTATTTTATTTTTTTTTAATTTTTTTCCCTGCAAGTGGACCAAGTCTCCAAGTCTCCAAGTCCAACGTATATTTTTTCAAAATTTTTGAATAATTTTTTTTTTTAATTTTAAAATATCACACACTCATCGCACTCTTCAAGTAATTTGTTTTTTATTTTAAAATAATTTGTTTACATATCCATTTCATCACTTTTACCCACAATTCTATTCTAACTCTCATATTATAATATTATCTACCATTATAATATATTTTGGATAGTGATTTGAGTTGTTATGAAAAAATTCGTTTACTTTATAGCATTCGAAATATATTATTTGGCAATGTCTATCATTGTGTCTGCTTTTCGATTTTTTTTCCGAAAAGAAAATGTAAGTTTAATTTACTTACAAATTAATCATAAAAAATAAAAAATTAGAAAACTACGCATTATTATTTAATTTACTTTCAAAATACATGAATCCAAACTGAAAATGCAATTAGGTCGACCCCGTTTCGTTGCGATAACATTAATTCGTACGGCAACTCGAATGCAAACGATTATAAAATATTTACTGTACAAAAAAAATATCTAACAATTTAGAATATAAGTTATGAAATTAAATATTATATATAGATATGAAATTAAATATTATACAAGCCGTGTGTTTTTTAAAATATAGTTATGAAATTAAATATTATATATAGTTAATAACCAATTAGAATTTATTATTAATTTTAACGTAAGTTATATATACAATTTTTTTAAAAAAATGTTGATTTTTTTGGAACCGTGACAAAAAACGTGATCGAAGCCGTGATCTGAACCGTCTGTACCCGGGAACCGCCGAGACCCGGAACCGGCCCGGGGAACCTCCAAACCCGCCGGTTCCTGAGACCCGACGGAACCGGTTAGAAATTGGAACCGGCGTTTCCGGTTCTATTTTGGACCCGGAACCGGAAGGTCGTACCAGAGACCCGTAACCGGCCACGTCTATGTACAAGTGGACATGTGTTTGACAGGTAAGCACTCTATATATTGTTAAATGAGGTGAAAAGGACCTTGGACCAGCTCTAATTAATTTATACTACTACTATTTCTTATTAAAATCCAAAGGTGGACTTCATAGAGAGCCGTTCAACTTCTGTGTACACAACTTGACCAACCTTTCATTAAATACAAATCAGGTACCCTTCTTAACCACCAACAATTTACTTCCCAACTGGCAACCGACGAAGAAGGGTAGTAAACACAGCTTACTTCACACGTTGCGTATTGGCACAATCATAATATATTAGCTTGTTTGTTTCATTGGATTAACATAATTGAATGGAATCAATAATGACTGATTATCCTAGACTTTTACATTATAAGTTATTGCATTCATTCCTTTATCAAATTATATAAAAACTCTAAAGGTACGTTTGTTAGGACGGAATGAAATGGAATGAAATTCTATTTTAAAGTTTGTGTATGATTATGAGAGATTGGAATGAAATGAAATGTTATTCCAATGGAATGAAAATGGTCCCTTCCAAAAATAGTTGGAATGCGATGGAATAAAATGAAAATCGACAAAACACGTGGGTGATGTGGTAAGAGTGGGTGTGTGGTAGGGTAGGTGATGAAGTAGGGTAGGTAGGGTAGGATAGAGTAGGTGGTTGGGTAAGGTAGGTAAGATGCGTAAGGTAGGATAGGGTGAAATAGGGTAGGGTAGGATAGGATGGGGTGGTGGTATGGTATATGGTCGGGTGGTGGGTAGGGTAGAGATGGGTAAGGTAGGGTAGGAGAGAGTAGGTTGTTGGGTAAGGTAGGTAAGATGCGTAAGGTGGGATAGGGTGAAATAGGGTAGGGTAGGATAGGATGGGGTGGTGGTATGGTATATGGTCGGGTGATGGGTAGGGTAGAGATGGGTAAGGTAGGGTAGGGTGGGGTGGTAGGTAAGGGTAGGGGTGGGTGGCGTCTGGTAGGGTGGGGTGGTGGGTAATGTAGGGTAGGGTGGGTATGGTAATATAGGGTAGGGTGGTAGGGAATATGGTGGGGTGGTGGGTAGGGGTAAAGAGGTTGTGATGGGTAGGGTGGTGGGTAGTGTAGGGGTATGGTAAGGTGGGTAGGCTAGGGTATGGTAGGGTGGTGAGTAGGTTGGGGTGGTAGGTAAAGTAGGGTGGGTAGAGAGGTAGGGTGCAGTAGGGTGTGGGGGCTACCCCACCCCACCACACGCCACCACTTCCACCATATCATACCTTTTATTCCATTCTTTCACATCTCAAACGCATTAATGGAATGAATTTATTCTATTCCATTCATATTACTTTATTCCATTCCATTCCATTCCTGCGTAACAAACACGCCTTAAAAGGTCTAATGTTTTTCTATTAACAAAATATCTTATGTTTCGTGGGATAAGAGTATAGTGTGTGGAGTGATTTACAAAATATATCCTTAGTTAACGGAAGTAATTACGGAAAATAAATACAGAAAATAAATAACACGAAAAGAAAATTTGTTTTATTAAGTAGATCTAATAAAAAAATTATTACAGTACAGACCTGACACGAAACGTTAAGAAAATAAAGTACAATGCATAAATAAAGGACTAGAGATCAAACTTCCTTAAGACAGATTGCTCCGGTATGGTGCCCACGGTAGTAGCAAATGCCTTCCAAGATACAACGGCTTACGTCTTGGATTTAGAGGCACTTCAAAAATCCGAGCTCCGACGAACTTACAGAGTGCTACGACTTCTCTTCGACTCAAGATCTAGAACTATATGAGAAACTCTTTGTGGTGGAAGACATAAGAGAAAAACGGATGCTCTAACTTTCATCCATGAGGTTCTTTATATAGTGGAGAGGAGGAGCCAATGGTCGAATCTAATTGGCCGGATATTTTCCTCTTGGTAAAGTCATTATGGCCGAATTGCTTAATCTCGTTAGCCGACTTAATCTTCCCTTCTGATTGGTCAAATGACGTGTCGTCTAAATTTTGATTGGTCGGATTAATCAATCATGCACGCGGTCCTATTATGTAATAGCATAGACATAGCCGACACGTAATTTTTACCCTCAAGAAATGTTAATTTCGGCCGAAATTAGTCACATGCTAACCGAAGCTTCCTCACCTTCGGAGTCCCGGTACTCATCTTCATCTTATACTAATCATAGACTTGATGGCAACAACTATTTGCTATGGTCAAGATCTATGAAAATGTACATCTCTATAAGATGGGATACCCGTCCGGCTCTAAACCTCGCCTCGTCAAGATGACCCAGGATTTGAATCATGGGATACGCTAATAATCAAGTCATGACCATTCTCACAAGATCAATGACAAAAGAGATTAGTGAGAACTTTACTGTATGATACCGCAAAGGAAATCATAATGCCGTGGATCTTTACTCCAAGAAAGACAATACATCGAAGTGTATGAACTTGAAGCTCGCCAAAACTTGCAAGGAGATATGTCCGTAACTCAATACTTCAACCAATCCTGTCAGGGCATGGCAACACCTAATATGCCGGAAACTCACCCCCGGAATGATGTCAAGGATCATAAGGACATTATTGAGAAAAAGAGAGTATTCAAGTTTCTTACCGGATCCTTTGATGTTAGAGGAAGAATCCTTGCCACAAAACCTCTCCCCATCTCAAATCCCCGTTTGTCAAGTCAAACATGAGGAAAGCATGAGGAAAGTGATGCCGCCGAACTCCCCTACCGACAACCCCGCCGAGAGTGCTACCTGCCGACCATCGTAAGCAGGTTTAGACCGTTGAAGCCTACCGATAGAACTCGGAAAGTTGTTCTCCGTGAGCACCGCAAACGCACAAATCACACCAAGGACACTTGCCGGAAGCTACATGGCATGCCTAAATCTCTCAAACCTACCAGGGAAAGTCGGGGCGGCATGTCCATGAAGAGGAGAATGACAACAAGTTGAATGCTCGGTTTGTCGCTTTCAAAGCTTTCCTAACAAAATGGGGTTGCCGAGAGAAAGAACAGCACCTACCGGAGATGGCTAGATCAATCATGTTCACTACCCATGTCCCAAAGTATATGTGGGGTGAAGCTATATTAACTCGCCACTTACTTAATCAACAGACTTCCCAAATGAGTGTTAGGCTTCAAAACTCCTATCCAAACCCTCCCGACCACACACTCATGCCCTCATCTTATCTCCCAATTACCACCAAAAATCTTTGGTTGTACCGCATTTGTTTATATCCATGCCCAACACAAGCAAACTTGATCCCAAAGCTCACAAGTGCATTTTCCTAGGATATGCAAAGGACAAGAAAGGTTACAAGTGTTACTCTCCTTCTGAAAAGAGATTTTACAATTCTATGGATGTAAAATTCTTTGAAAGGACTCCTTACTACAGCAAGTCCACTGAGGCAGTCACTGATGGAAACCTGATTGAACTTGACCTAAATCCTTTCCCTCAGCAAACTCTTGAACCTCAGCACCCCACTGACTCTCAGCAGCCTACTGATCCTCGGCAAAAACCTCCCGAACCGAGTCTGCGACCCGAGCTCGTCGAACCGTAGCCTACCGACACTCGGCAACCTGCGAGTCACGGCGGACCGAACCTCAAAGACTTCTGCACCCCACCGACTCTCGGCGGCCTGGCCGACGTTGATAACGGACTATTGCTATCGGGAAGGGAAAGAGATCTTGCACTACCGACCACTCTATTCATAATTATCTATCCTATGATCGCTTATCACCGTTTTTGCCATGTTTACACAGACTTGGATTCTCACTCTATTCCTAAGAATATACAGAAGCTCTCCAACATGATAAGTGGAAGGCAAATCCAAAACCGAAATGATCGCTCTCCTTGACAACCATACTTGGGATCTCACATCTCTCCCACATGGAAAGAAGACAGTCAGCTGCAAATGGCTGTTCACTATCAAGTACAATGCTGATGGTACTATTGACAAATACAAAGCTAGACTGGTTGCAAGGGGATTCACTCAAACATATGGCCTTGACTACAAGGAAACCTTTGCACCCGTGGCAAAACTAAACACCGTCGTGGTACCGATCTCAATTGTCGTCCAACTTGATCGCCTCTACACCAATTGGATATCAAGAATGCTTTCCTAAATGGTGACCTTACCGAGGAAGTCTACATGAATGTGCCCCTGGTTTTTCCAATACTCACACTCAAGGGAAAGTGTGCAAATTGAGGAAATCTCTATATGCCCTAAAGCGAAATTCCTCCCAGAGCCTGGTTTGGCAAACTCACTACCGTGGTTAAAGCCGCCGGATACCATCAATGCAACTCGATCACACAATGTTTATCAAAACAACAAACCGAAAAGGTCCATTCTTATTGTCTATGTGGATGATATCATCCTTACCGGTGATGACCCCGCTCGAGATCCAACACTTGAAGACCCCTGCCGGCAAAAGTATTTCAAGTTAAAGATTTGGGCTACCTCAAGTACTTTCTTGGTATGGAAATAGCTAGGAACAACAGGGTATATACGTTTCACGGAGGAAGTATGTCTTGGACTCCGCCGAAGGAAAGCGGCATGCCGGGATGCAAACCTCGTTGTATCCCCGGTAGACCCCAAGTAATACCCGCACACCCTTTGCATGGTGACATTGTCGTCGTCGGGAAAGGATCAATATCAAAGACTTGTAGGGAAACTCATTTATCCGTCCCATACAAGACCCGATATTGCATATGGCGTCGCTTGGTTAGCCGCTCATGCATTGCCCTACCGAGCAACATTGGGATGCCGAACGGGATGCGAGGTACCCGAAGTCCACTCTGGCCAGGGCTTACATTTCACCAAGTCTCCCGATAGATCAATCAAGGTCTACACCGATGCCGATTGGGGTGGATGTCACATTGACGTGAAGATCTACCACAGGCTATTGCTCATATGTATGGGGAAACCTAGTTAC
This sequence comes from Gentiana straminea, assembly GCA_036785695.1. Classification (NCBI taxonomy): domain Eukaryota; kingdom Viridiplantae; phylum Streptophyta; class Magnoliopsida; order Gentianales; family Gentianaceae; genus Gentiana; species Gentiana straminea. The sequence continues at coordinate 4,340,705 of JAVUPR010000265.1, read as the reverse complement.
TTGGAGGAGCAAGAAACAGCCTTACCGTGTCAAGAAGCGATCTTGAAGTTTCGAACTCGGGGCACTTGTACTTGGCATTTGTGAAGCTCGTGGCTAAAAAGGGTACTCACCGAACTTCAAAGAACCTCTTCAAAGAACCTATCAGCCGACTCTAGCATTTATTGTAGCAAGTCTTGCTAGCCTCTCTTGTACCTATTTATACTCATTCTTTCAACATGAATAAACAAGTTGGAGTTTACTCAAGTATTATTACTTTCTCAAACTCTCTTCACTAACTAAGCAATCTTGGCCCACATAATTACAACGTTTCCACACTGTTCTAAACATTCCAACCGACTCAACATTCACTGTTAATTAAAAATTAATTTTTGGTTAATTTCAAAAAGAAATTTTATCCAAAATATTAATAGTAACACCCGAACCGAACCAAACCGAGCCGAGCCGGCGGACGGCCGGCGGCGGCGCCCGCGCGTGTGGAATTATCTAAGTCATCCCTCATACACAAATGTGCTTTGCCCCTTGGGGCACATCCATAAGAGTTTCACACACTCTTAAATATGAAGCTCAAGTCTCCCATTTATCCAATGTGGGAGATTTGAGTTGATCACACCTAAAACTCCTCTCCCACACATGTTTTACACCAACTTTACGCATTAATTTTTCATTCATGCGATATCCGAATCGAGTGATTCCAAAGCCCAACATCATCTACTTCATGAGTAGTATTTTTAGACGTAATAAGCTCCTGGTGAATCACACCGGAGCGTATCCTAAATTCGTGCTAAAGTTGAATGTTTCAACACATTCCAAGCCTCCAGTTTCATGGGATTTGCCTTATATCTCAAGCAATCACCTACATGAATGAAAATTATTGCAAATGAAGACTTTGAAGAGAAGTAAGACTGAAAAATATTGCATCAGGAGATGTAGCTTCTGGCCTTGAACATGCCTTAGTGAAGTACTATCGGATTTACTCGTCTAATCAGTGAACTAGGCCTTAAACAGTTCAACCTATAGTGTAAACCAAGACAATAACACTCACACAATATTTACCCTAGAACCTTTCAGTTCGCATGGTTGTGTCCATCTCGGCCTAGACAACACTTGGTTTTCAGAAAATGCTTTAGAGAATTCAAGCCTGTAATTCTCACATATGCGGCCCCACTTCGCACTTACATAGGTAACCTCCTAACAAGAGTATTCTGCCCAACACCACTTGAGTATAAAGATATATGAATCATTAAAATCTTTTCTAAACCTCACACCCTCTGCAGACAAAACTTTTAATCTAACAATATGGGTAAGTGCTAGACTATTCCTTATAACTTAGTTGCCCTTTTTGATTCATGATCTTGGGATCTCCAGTCAACATGGTGGAGTTTCCATTACAAGAAAACATGCGTAATATGGTCCAGTCTCATTCCGGTTGTCAAAATTGACATCTAATATCTAGCTAAACCTTTTGTTAGCAGGTCTGCAACATTCTCCTACGACCTTACATAGTCGATGGAAATCACACCATTAGAGATCAACTATTTAATGGTATTGTGTCTACGGCGTATATGTCAAGAATTGTAAATGTGAGACTTTGATGTACTACTTTGTGCCCTTCCTATAGCCGAATGACTATTAGTGCATGCTGATTGCAGCCACTGGCTTAGGCCAACATGGAATATCCTCAAGAAAATTCCTAAGCCATTGAGCTTCTTCTCCAGCTTTATCCAATGCTATAAACTCAGCTTCCATTATGGTACGAGATATGCATATTTGTCTCATAGACTTCCAGGACACAACATCACCACCAATCGTGAATAAGTATCCACTGGTGGACTTTGAATCTTTCGAATCTAATATCCAGTTGGCATCACAGTATCCTTCTAATACTGCTGCATATCTTGTATCTCGTAATCCTATGCTCAAAGTGTAGTTCATGTACCTCAACAACCTATTTCGGCACTATCACAACATTGGTAAAGGATATTTCACATGGCTTACGTCGCACATTTATCATATAATTGTTTCCATTTTAGAAACACGATATGATCGCGTATCCCAAAAAATGGTATCCTTCAAGGGAGGATCTGATTCCTTTCAGACATCTTCTGAAACACGCTTACAGGTATTAATTACTCCACTCCAATTGAAGGTTAATTCCTAAGCAGTTCATCAATCTCATTTTCGTACTAGCTCCAACTTTTCACTCTTTCCGAATTTTGCACTTCACTGAGTACACTTGACTATTTCTAAAAATAGTCATAGAGAGTAATAAACAATTATTTATGGCTTTATTGTCATAAGCTAACAAACATTAATATGTTCAGGCTTTGGTTAATATTCTAGAATTTATAACTTTTTTCACAAAAAAGGTATTTTAGCCATCTTTAGATAAGATACGTATTATCCACATGATTCATAATCACAAGGTTCAGACATCATCAGAATGACATTTGATTACACGATTATCTTCCACGGAGACTATGTCTAGAACAACCACAATATATCAAGGATAACAGTCATACAAATATTTAGTTGAGATTTAATCACCTATATCAAGTATATAGTGACCCAATCTAGTATATTGGATTCAGTGACCGTTCAACTTTATCAGAATAAAATTTATTCCTTACAATTGAATTGTCTATAAATCCTAACAAATAACCGAAGATCATGTTCTTCGCAAGAACCGGAACATAATAACATTTATTTATTCCTTAATCAGTTTACTAGATTCAGAATATTATATGGTAAATGCTTCAACGTTTGCTTCACTTTTCATATCTTAGAATATTCTGTATTTGATATTTTCTAATTCAAACATACTCGTAAGGTATCATATACCTTAGAATCGACTTCAGATTAGATAGATTTACCTCAACTTACTTGCTTAGAATGGAGGCTTCAATAAGTTCTCTATTTAAGCACCTACCCTAACTTTCCTTTTAATCCCATAAGCACTTGTAAATATTTCTTAGCTTGGTCTTCATAAGACTTAAGAAAAAGAACATAAGAGCTATGTCTTCAATTTTCATTCATAAAGAAAATCCAAAGTTTATTTAACCTTTTGAATCATATTCAAAACATGAACTATTTAATTAACCTTCAAGCAATGGTTAAAGAATTAACTCGATACTTAAATCTTACAATTTTGAAAACAACATTTCCAAAGTTTGTCGTGGTCAATCACATTCAACGCATCAAAAATGATTGAATTAACTCTCATCGTATGACAGAATGACCCACTGGATATCGTCATATCCAATATGTGATTAATTCATTGAAACTTATTTCAAGTGTTTTAATCATATCATGAGCTTCTGTTTTTCGTTAATAATTAAAGTCTTGGAGCACTCCATCAAATATGTAATCTCCTAGTCTCTAACTACAATAACGAAGTTGCTCGTGTCATTGCTTATTTTAAAAGGATTAAAATTACTTAACCATACTTTGAGAACGTTTCTCAAAAGGTAACAGTCTTAAATTTGGTTTTAACAATCCAGTAAAACATAGAAATAAAAGTTCGCTAAAAACTACAACATAAAATAAAGACAAAAGGAGTGTTGTTGTTTATATATGCAAAATCAAAATGATCTTTGGTTTTATGATTTTGCTCCCACTAGTCAACTATTCCCAATTGACTTTCAAGAATTTTCTAAAATTCTTTAGTGACCAAGATCCTATCTAGTTACCTCGATTACCGACGAGGGCCGATCAACCGAAATAATTCGAAGGGTAGGTAACCCTTTACCAATCACATCTCTATGTGATTTTTGGTGGTTGACTAGTCAACTCTTTGACACTACACATCTCTATGCGGTAGTCAACCCCTTGCCTCTAGAATAATACGGTCCAGACGGGGCCAATCACGGCAATATTCTAGTCAAGTCATAACCCAAAATTCGCGATATCTCATGCGATCATATTTCAATAACTATGATATCGAGGTAGGTCAACTCGTGATGAGGGCTGATCAGTTGGATCCGAACATGGGCTCTTCACTGTCGCTATAATATTATGAGACAATATTTCGACTTGATTTTTGTGTTGGAAGTATTTATGTAAATTAATTCACTTAATTAATTTTAATTACGGTCTCATCAAATATATCTATCTCTATAGACATACATCCTACACATTCATCTAGATTGTGCCTAGTCATGCATCTATCGTATCATATAAAATAAATACAAACACAAAATAAATAAATGCGTAAAGTAACCGGTATGATCATGGACTTTTCCTAAGTGCGGTTTCGAATACAAACTGACAAAACCGCGGGTCACAATCTAAGGGTAGCTGCAACCGCCATCTTTAATGCGCTACCTTCAATGGGATCTTCATTCGTCATTCTTTGGTCTCCATCTTTTGCTCCATTCTTGTTACATAAAATATATCTAATAAATTTGTACACCCGCCGCACAACGGGGGCAGCTAACGAGAATGGGATAAATGCAGAAAATAAACTAGGCCACGTTCTTCATAATAGTCTAGGAAATTTTGAAACCAATAGAAAAATGAATCACACACATCTATTCTATTAGTCGAGTCCTTGATCAATCTGCGTCCATATAATCATATTATATCTACTACAATATCTAATCCATACAATAAAATCTTATGAAAAAATCTAAATTTACCAACTTGCGTCTTAATTAATCGATTAACGATTAATCAATTAAATAATTTCATCTAATCAATTAACTAATTAACATTTAATTAATTAAATAATTTTAATCGAAATAAAATTAACAGTTAATTTTAAATCGATTTCTATTTTAATTTTATTAATTGAAACCAATTTATAATAAAAATAAAAAATAAAATAAGTCTATTTTGTTTCCTTTTGGTTCTTAACCAAAATGGATGCATTTGGTTTCCAAAACCAAAAAGCATCTTCTAGGCTTTTTCCAAAATCAAAATTTGGAAAAAGGCCTAGGCCTATTCCAAACCAAATTTGGAATGACCTAGGTTGACCTTAGGTCCACAATCGTGGACCATAGGTACATTTCATTCCATGTTGCATCCCAATGGTACAAACTATTTGAAGCATCAGTTGGCCCACATGACATCAACTAAACAACAAGAGATTTCAATGTTCCATAAAAATTCAGAAAACAACAAAATTCGATGTCCACCACAAAACCACCACCAGCCGCCGACGCCTGCGGCGATAATGCTTTGGGACGCCGCTGCTTCGGCCGAGCAGCCCTACCCGAATTAATTTTTTTTGTTTTCCGTTTCACAAATCTAAATCATGCATCTAGATTTAATTACTACGCAAATTAACTAATACTTATTGCTTAAGATCGAAGACCGCTCCGATATCACTGTTAGAAAATCTACGCGGGAACGCAATGGAATTTAATATTTGTTTCCTTTTCTTACCAAGATCGACTTCGTTTAAGCAACAAGCATAAAATAAGTAGACGTAGAATATACCTCGGATGATCTAAAATAGATCGTCGCTTTATCTACGATTTAGTTTCTGCACGAAGCAGCCTAAGTGTTCGGCCTCTACCGTTGATCCACGCGAACAACCCCCCGGAATCCCATCATGGATTGCTAATAGAAAAACTCGATTGCTAGACCGACATTTTATCTCTCTCAAAGTCTTTCTAAGAAGCTCTCTTATTTTTCACAAAAACTATTAGTCTCTTGGAATTGTGATGATACAAAAGAGCTTAGCACACACTACATATATATAGTGTGTCATGCGCCCCATGTAGTCACAATCTGATTAGGAGAATTTTCCTAGTAGATTGGAGAGAACGAAAACTTTTAACCAGTAAAATATGGAAAATAGATATTCTAGATTTATCTCATTTAATTTAATATCTCATATTAAATTAATCCAAGATATTGTCAATATCTAATATTGACTATCTTTATATTATTACCATAAATCTATTTTTCACAAATCTATTAATATCCAATATTAATATATGATAATACAATAAATTAAATTGCACAATTCAAGTGTATCTTATACACTCAAAATATGCGCCTCATGTTCCAATAAATTGGCATGCAGAATATTCTTTAATTAATATAACACTATGATTAATTAATTTGCAAAATACATGTATATCATATATACATATATATTTCGACATATACATCAAATATGTTTATTTATTTAATCAACATAATTAATATATTGCATTTAATTTATTCATAACAAATAAATACCACCATATTAATTTATCACTATAACACTTTATAGTCGAGATAAACTTTCCTTATTTGGTTATCACTAAAATCTCATTTTTAATCCGGCTAGAAGTCCTTATGTGTGTGACCCGATAGGATTCCGAATATGTTGGACGTAGGCACAAATGCATTTACCAAAATACCTAACGATCACGGAATAACGTCTAGCAACACACTGTGACCCCCAATCTTCGGAAGAGACAAATGCAATGACTACTACCTTTCATGTGAAACAGTTACCGTGTAAATAAAATCCTATCGCTGTTACAATATCCATACGGTCGTACGTCGAGTGTCAAACATCAACGACCATATCTTATAATCTAGATATCATGCTCTCTCAAAGTAACTCATTTACTCCCACTTTGCAAAGATTTACGTGAGCTAGACATTCCTTATAAGAAGGCCCTTTCGGATATTTACTCATAATCATAGGATACACGATTTCCGGATGAGCAACATGAATCCTAAGCATGATTCAGTATCACACCCAATCACTACCGCATGATCGCCACTTGGCTAGAGGAAACCTCAATAATGTCAAAACATGACAATCAACACCGTGATTCCATTAAGACTCCGGTCTTAGGATAATTACACAAACGCTACATAGTTCGACACTTAATAAAGTAAGTGGCCGGGTCAGTCTAACGTACGCATTCTCCAATACACGTCCATGTACAGTCCAAGTGTCTCAACACTTTGATAGATGAGATTCATCCCTATCTTCAATAAGATAGAAGTCATCTAGTACGTGCTAGTCTAATCTTACTATTAATGTCATGTTTAATATCCTATACGACTAGAGACATTTAAGTATCAAACCTTTTAAAGTGCGTCGAGATCTCATCAACCATAATCACTATTATGATTTCTCTTTAATAGTTTGACACTAGTGACGTTATCATATAACAATATCATAATTGGTCCGTACAACGAAAAAATGTATAATAACAGAAAGCCAGTTGATATATGTACAAACATAATGAAATAGTAGAAATGATCCGACCCGGTCGAGTCCAGTCCAACCCGATTGGGTTTAGGACACTATTTCAACAATCTCCCATTTGGCCTAAAACCAATAACTTGTACACACGAGACCAAGTTGAAACACAAGAATCTCAGGCAATACTTGCAATTAACCCTAAGCCTGAATGGATCACTATCCATTGGGACTCAGACTATCTTCATATCATGCCCCAAATGACTAATTCAAAAGGAACCGGCTCAACACACACATGAATCTCTGACGAGACCCTGGTCCTTGCTTCACGCAATGAATCCACTACTATATCAGCTATATAGAAAATGTGGAAGAACCACACAAGGTTCAGGAATGAACCTCTTAGATCCGTGTACTACTCCCGCTGCGCCTCTAAGGCAATATTGTGTTTTGGCTCAGTTGTAGAATTTACAGTGATCTCTAGCTAAGAACATTTTCAGCCTGTAGCTCCCACTATCTTCATAAGATTTAGGTATACATCTGTATATCTATGTTTATTCGATTCCAAGTTTCAATAAACCAGGATTCCTTCCTTAACACCTTTAAGGATATTCTTGACATCTACCAACATCACTTTCATACTTATTCATGACTCTTCATGAAGTATGAACATCTGGCTTAACTCACAACACTTATGATGGACCATTTTTTTTTTTAAATTTTTTTTAAAGCAACTTTATTTTATTAAAATGAAAAAGAATAAAGTGCTACAAAGTCAATGCCACATCCCGGCCCTCCCCAAGTACGTGATAGAGTGCATAGCATGGTATCCTTAAACCCTATGCGTGGCAAACCCAGTGTAGGAAAATCCAACACATAAGGGAAGAGTACTCGCTCTATGCACCCCCAAAATCCCGACACCATAAAAATTACAATCATATACATCAAAATTGTCCTCCACTCGAGACTTGTCTTTGCTTAAGCACAAAAAATAGCACGATTGCATCCGCATAGCAATTCCAAGGAAAAAAATAGCCCGTGTATCCGACCAAGGTATGAGCCAAAGCCTCCGAACAAGCACATGAAGCACGAAAACTGTCCTTCTCCACCTTGTCCTTGCTACTACAACCCAACGGATGGTTACACCTGGCATAGGAGAAAGATGATAACCCCAAAAATAGCCAAAGAAGATAATAACCCAAAAAAAGGAACAAGGACACCTGGATTGCACCCCTACCAGAATGATAGGGGTGCCTCCAAAGTTGAATGCCAATCCTGGTCCTATGCAATGAACCCTTTCGTCGACCGCCAGAATTCTGATTATATGCGTCACCTTCAAATAAAAATGCCCGGTCCAAACTAGCCGAACATGAATCCTCAAAATGCAAACGCCGGTTAGAGCATAGAAATCTGAGAGCCATAAAAAATAAATCATTATAAAAGGAATCCAATAAAGGAACATGTACACCTGAATTGCACCCCTAGCATCATGATAGGGGTGCTTCCAAATATTGACGCCGGCCATGTCCCTGGAAGAGGTGCCCGAATCTGCCCGCAGCATAAAAGCACAAAAATCAGTGAAAAAGTGTACTATGTGCCAAGAAGTGAATAGATGATGGATAGAAAACACCTGATTTGCACCCCAACTAGAATAGGAGGGGTGCTTCCAGGCTGAGGAGCCATTTGTATCCAAACATGACAACGCCGATGTGGAAAAGTCGTCTCCCCTCTTTCACAAGTGAAGAGTGCTTCCCTAGTTGTCCGCAACATGTCAAATAAGAGGAGGGCCATGTAAATCATCACTAATAAGCTGTTGAATATGATCAGGTACGTCGTTGAGATGATTAAACGTCATATCGTCTCCTTCCATAACTGTAAAGCTGTCCGCCACTCTATTACATTCCCGAAACACATGAGAAATATTGTGTGGTATTTCTCGAAGACAAGCCGAAATCTGACCAATCGAGATGCAGAGGGGCCAACCTCCACTATGATTTCTGGATATCACACGAGAAACAAAAATGGAGTCAGTCTCAATATCAAGAGGCAAAACATGTGGACGCAATCAAATACCAAAGAGCAGTGCCTTTACTTCAACATCAAGAACATTCCCATGGCTGAAGCAAGCATGAAACGCAACGACAAAGTTACCATGCGAATCCCGAATAATTCCACCCCTATAAGAAACCCCATTTCTGACACTACCGTCTACATTGAGCTTCACCCATCCGACATGGGGAGGATTCCACCTTAATTGGATCAGTCGACGCTTGGGCCAAGTTTTCACCTTGAAAGGCTTGAAAAAAGGAACATCCCAATCAATCCCAAAATGTTTACGATCAACAGCCTTGTGGAAAGCTTCCTGTCTAATCATTCTCTCAATGAGAATGTTGGTACGCTGAACAGACGGACAAAAATCTTCATGTCTACACTTATTCCTCTCTGTCCAGATGCCCCAACACACAATAACTGGTACAAGAAGGCGCATATTATATATGTGGGCCGAAGAGTTAATCCAGAAATTAAACATAGGAACAATCCCAGTAGTAGGAGTGAAACGAAGGCCAAATTGATTCATAAAGTGAGTCCATATAGACCGGCCAAAAGGACACTCAATGAAAATATGACGAAGATCTTCCCCTTGCTGGCACGCGAAACACTTAGAAACCAAAGTAATACCATGCTATTGAATGTTTGAATCCGAAGGAAGAGCATTATTGATTAATCTCCAGCAGAAGAAAGAAATCTTGAGAGGTAACATATTGTTCCAAATTAACTTGAAGAGAGGACGAACTAGTTTGTGAGACCGTAGCATATTCCACGCCGACTTAGTATTGAAATGCCCATCCGAATTTAAAATCCATATCAAATCGTCGTCCTGGTCAGGTCGAAATGGACCCTATTGCAGAAGCAAAGGGGACCTTCCATAAGCATCATCTTTCACCTTATCTTTTTTGACTCACGTCCTAACATAGATAGATCCCGAGGTTACTTGCTAGCGGTATCTCTAGCTATGATCTATGCTAAACTCTTTTACATCCCATCTATCAGGGTGAACTGTGATGATTAAGCAGTATCTAAATCTATCACTATAGATTCTTATTTCCAAAATAAGAACTTCCATTCAAAAACTTTCGTAAAGGCCTTGAACTACCAAACATTAATTGACTGTGACACGGGGTGTTGATTCCGAGAAGGATATCCAATACCTTGCTTGAAAACTGTAACACTCTCACTAACTCTTTTGCACATTGGGTGATCGCGTGTAAGTCGCTTAATACTAGCAAGAGGACTAGGTCCATCGTATTATAGCAAGGCCGAGTCAAGGTCGACCCCACAGAGACTATTATTTAATTAAGTTAAACACAACCACAATTCATAGATCAACCGGATAGGGGTGGTCATGACCAACATAAATAAACAGTAAAAGAGATGCAAATAAACCAATCACCAATCATATATCGAAAAGTACTCACCACACTATTCTTAACTAATCTCTTCTTAATCCGTGTTCGACTCGTGTGCATAATTTAGCTACGGGTGCAACTCCTAAACCTATCTACTCCGACCATGGTAGTAGATAATCTATACGCCAGCTACCCTCCTTAATTGGTCCGAAATAGCCCATACGCATGAAGAACTAGAATTACCAGTATTGACCGTTAACCCATACCGCTAACCCACTTAGGCAGCTTTCGACATTGACTAGCACGTTCCTAGGGTCCATAAGACGATGTCCTAATTAACACTTCCCTAACAGTCCTTCATGTTAATTTACGAATTACGAATACTAGATTGGCCAGACCTATTACTCATTTTAATTATTCTTGTCGATCAATGTAGCTGATGCCGAACCACAAAATTAGGATTTACTAGGTATTCAGATCTAGCGATAATGATCGTCACAGATCTGAAGAGCGCAACCCATAATTCTGCGTTTCATATTAACGAATCGAATAAGAAAGATTAACGTTTGTTTAATAATTCATAGTTGATTAGATGCATGCATAATCTAGATCTATCATAAGAACAATCATGAATATAAAAAAAGAAATAAAACATTGGAATAGATCTTACCCATAACAAAGAACAGATCTACTCTTCAATTCTCTCTCCATCCGGCGACTCAAGACGATCCATGAAGATCGTAAACCAAGCACAATTCAATAATGAAAGACTCATGATTTAATTGCAAAAATAAAAGAAGACATTATTCCCAAAAGACTACATTGTATCTAGTTAATGGAAGAAAGAATAATAGGATGAATGGAATTGATGATGAACGGATGAATAATACAATTTCGCAGCTCTGAATGGACTTATATAGGTGTATAAACCGACTTATGGGTAAACCCAATCCTTGGACGACAAGAAAACACGTTTCTGGAAGATTCTAGGGCTCGGAAAATCATGGGTACTCCCGATTTACTGAGGGTATTTTTGTCTTTTTCTTTCTGCCGACTTAACTTGGAATACCTTAGGCCCAGCTTCGGTATTTAGACCATAACTTGGCCAACATAACTCCGATTTAAGTGAGAAAAGTGTTGGAATCCTTGTTGCATGCCCTACAACTTTCATGTAGAAGCCCAAGCCCAATTCGTCTTGTAAAGCTTTGGAAATTGCGTTGCAAGATCACCAATCAGATTCTCGGGTCCAATCTCCGCTTGATACACTTCAACCTTCAGCTCCGTTCAGTTCGTTATCAATTGACTCTCACATTCAGCCCAAATGATGCTCCAAACACTCTTTCATCTGTCAATAAAATCATAGCACACATAGTAGCTTCTATTTCTAGCAAATAACGCATAAAATACACGGTTAATACGCATAATACCAATTTAGTCACCCTAGACGTGGCTTAATCACATTTAGCTAATTAACTCATGATTTCATACATATTATCACCATTGAGAACACAAATCCAAGGTAGATTGATGGTAAAATATGATACCAAGTTGACCATCATCATTGGGCATATCATTCCTTTTGATAAAATCAAACTCTTTTGATTATCAAAGAAAGGAACTTATATAGAGGAACTTGTTTGAGTCCATAAATGGATCTCATAAGCTTAAACATCACGTTATCGTCTATGAACACCAAGCCATTGGCACAACATTTTCAACACTATCATATAGCCATGATACGTAGCTATAACAAGCACTATCTGAGTAGACTTAAGCATAGCCGTTAGTATAAAGGTAATTACAATGTTTTCACCTATAACCTTTAGACATCAACTCTTCTTAACTAGTAACCACATTACCTTCCATGTTCGTCTTTCATAAAGACCTACTACACATCTTAGAGACATTCCCTTCAGGTAAGACTGACCAGGTTCATTACCCCTTCGTCACTCATGGAATCTACTTCATACATTATAACTCCAAGCCATATCGCTTATCATTTCCTTTCAAGCATTCTTGCATAAGTCGCGAGATCTTCATTCTTCAAGATGAACATATCAATAGACTTTTCAGGCATGTGGTCATCTGCAGGCTCATAGAGTACTTGTGTGCACTGAGCAGTGTCATGCACCTTATCACTATGTGGCGCCTGCTCATGTTCCATCGGTTGAATATCTTTTGTGGTTCTCAAACTACTTTTGAGATCTTATCAACTCCCACTGTTTCTTTTGGAAGAACACTTCCTCTAGAAGACACATGTTTGGAGACAAACACTTTTGCTCTGTTGGTAAGTAAATAATATCCAGCGTACTTGCTTAAATATTCCACGAAGTTGCATATGTCATACTAAGCGCCATGCCTTTCAGACATTGCATGCATGATAGAAGCACGACAATCCTAAATCATCAGTTAAGATGGATTTGATGTTATCGTTTCCATATCTGATGTGGAATTTGTCCAGCCTTTATTCTTTGGATCTCGGTCATGTCTATGTATTGAATAAGGCACTATCCCAAAATAGGTAAGGGACATTTCGCATGGCTTACGCCACACCTTTATCATATAAAGTGTTGTTTCCATTTTAGAAACACGATCTGATAGCGTATCCCAAAAAATGGTATCCTTCAAGGGAAGATCTGATTCCTGATAGACATCTTCTGAAACACCCTTTTATGTATTAATTACTTCAATCCGATTGAAGGTTAATTCCTAAGCAGTTCATCAATCTCATGTTCGTACAAGCTCCAACTTTTCGGACTGAGTACACTTGACTATTTCTAAAAATAGTCATAGAGAGTAATAAACAATTATTTATGGCATTTATTGTCATAAGCTAACAAACATCAATATGTTCAGGCTTTAGTTAATATTCTAGAATTTATAACCTTTTTCACAAAAAGGGTATTTTAGCCATCTTTAGATAAGATACGTATTATCCACATGATTCATAATCACACGGTTCAGACATCATCAGAATGACATTTGATTACACGATTCTCTTCCATAGGAACTATATCTAGAACAACCACAAAATATCAAGGATAACAACCATACAAATATTTGGTTGAGATTTCATCACATATATCAACTATATAGTGACACCAATCTAGTAAGTTGGATTCAGTGACCATTCAACTTTATCGGAATAAATTTATTCCTTACGATTGAATTGTCTATTAAAACCTAACAAATAACCAAAGATCATGTTCTTCGTAAGAACCGGAACATAATAACATTTATTTAGTTCCTTAATCAATTTACTAGATTTAGAATTTTATATGGTAAATGCTTCAACGTTTGCTTCATTTTCCATATCTTAGAATATTTTGTATTTGATCTTTTCTAATTCAATCATATACTCGTAAGGTATCATATACCTTAGAATCGACTTCAGATTTGATAGATTTACCTCAACTTTCTTGTTTAGAATGGAGGCTTCAATATGTTCTCTATTTAATCACCTGCCCTAACTATCCTTTTAATCCCTTAAGCACTTGTATATATTTCTTAGCTTGGTCTTCATAAGACTTAAGAAAAAGAACAGAAGAGCTATGTCTTCAAGTTTCTTTCATAAAGAAAATCCAAAGTTTATTAGATAGTTTATTTAACCTTTTGAATCATATTCAAAACATGAACTATTTAATTAACCTACAAGAAATTGTTAAAGAATTAAGTCGATACTTAAATCTTACAATTTTAAAAACAACATTTCCAAAGTTCGTCGTGGTCAATCACATTCAGCGCATCTAATGATTGAATTAACTCTCATCGTATGACAGAATGACCCATTGGATATCGCCGTATCCAATATGTGATTAATTCGTTGAAACTTATTTCAAGTGTTTTAATCATATCATTAGCTTCCATTTTTCATTTATAATTAAAGTCTTGGAGCACTCCATCAAATATATACTCTCCTTGTCTCTAACTACTATAACGAAGTTGCTCGTGTCATTGCTTATTTTAAAAGGATTAAAATTACTTAACCATACGTTGAGAATGTTTCTCAAAAGGTAACCGTCTTTGTTAAAGTATATAGGCTGAAAGGAATGCTGAGTGCACAAGTTGCTGATGATATGAAGACACCAGCAGCCTGCTGATAGTATAAAATCCTACTGATGGTATGGAAGCCTCAACAGCCTGCTGATCATTTTCAGTATGATGTAAACCAGAAAGCAGTTATTCTGTTTTAGCTTTTTATAACCGTTTGTAACTTACTTCTGACAGATCCATGAGGTGTATGAAGCTATATATACCCCATGATCAGCTGCATTGTAATTAACTTTTAACTTTTACTTGATCAATAATAATTCCGCATTTTATTTTGTTTGTTTGTAATTCTACAAACTTCATCATGGTATCAGAGCATAAATTTGAGAATTTCTAAATGCTTCCTGCGTTTTTTCCTTCAAATATTTGAAGAATCTTGAGAGTTTTCTACATCTTTTCTGAGTTTTCAGTTTCTTGAGAGTAAACTGTCATCACTTTCTCTGTTTTTTGATCAATTCTTGATCACTTTTTCACTATCATTGTTGATTTGTGATCAATTCTGGAGTTCTTGATAGCCATGTCAGCTAAGAAACAAGAAATAAGTCCATCAAGTCCATTCTATGTTCATCTAAATGAGAATCCTTCTCTGGTTCTTGTTCAGCCATTGATGAATGGCTACAACTATAGTCCATGGAAAATGTCCATGGAGATGGTGTTGATCACCAAGAATAAAATTGGCTTCGTAGACGGCACAATTAAAAGGCCAGAAGCAGATTCAGCAGACTTCCATGCATGGAGATAGTGTTATACAATGGTGAGATCATAGAATTTAAATTCTGTTGAAAACACCATTGTACAATGTTTGATGTATTTCAAGAATGCACATGCCGTTTGGAAGAATATTGCAGCAAGATTTTCAAATGTTGATGCATTAAGACTTTCCGATCTTTATGAAGAAATACATCTACTGAAACAAGGCACAAATTATGTCAATCAATATTTCACAAAATTAATGATTCTTTGGGAAGAAATCAAGACCATCAGGCTTGTAAGAGTCTGTTCTTGTGATCCTCAATGTCACTGCAATGCAATCATCAATTTGATGGATCATATAGAGGTTGAACATGACATGAAATTCCTTAAAGGATTAAGGGGTGAATTTGGTCTCACAGGCAATGCTGATGGTGCCCTTTCCATAAATCCATGATGCCTTTGCAATGGCAATCAAGTTTGAAAGACAAAAATCGTATGTGGCTAGCAAGGCCAAGAATCAAGATTCCATGGTTCCCTTGTCACAAAAAATGGACAGGGGCAAAACCAGATTTTCAGCAGACCTAACTCTGCTGCAAATCCTAGACCCAAGAATCCAAAAAAGATGCAATGTAGTTTTTTTGGATTCAATGATCATACTGAAGAGACTTGTTACAAGAAGCATGGTTTTCTTCCTGGCTTTAAATAAAAAAGGGCAAATATGGTAAAAGAGGAAAAATTAGCAGAAGAAGATCAGGCACCAAGCAAGTCTGCTGGACCAGGGTTCCCCAATCTTACTGCACATCAACTTGACAAATTGATGGCTCTGCTGAATGATCCTCCTAGACATGCAAGATTTGTTGTTGCCCAACCTACTGATGTTGTTACACATTACTCACCTGCTACAGGAACATGTGACCTAAATTTAGTAAGATCAATACAATGGATCTTGGACTCTGGTGCCACAGATCTCATTGTAGGATCATTAGATCTGTTAAGCAATCCCAAACCTTCATCTGGTATAAAAATAGGATTACTTAATGGAAATAATGTCTTTGTCACACATATAGGACAAGTGAGGATCAATACTCAACTGGTCCTACATGATGTATTTTGCATTCCTAGTTTTAAGTATAACCTTTTATCTTTACCTTCTTTTATTAATCATACAAAAGGTACAACTGTCTTTTCTGCTAACAAGTGTGTTTTGCAGGACAAAAACAAGAAAATGATTGGTTCAGCTGAGTTACAGAGAGGACTTTATGTCATGGACCAACCAATAAGACTTTTTGTTACCAATGCTGTAGAAAATCACACTCTATCTGATAGATTAGATGATGCACTTTTATGGCACTATAGACTTGGGCACTTGCCAGACAAGCGACTGCAAGTCATCAGTTCACAGTTTGCTGATGTCAAATTTTATAATCATGATCTTTGTTATGTCTGTCCTATTGCCAAACTGAAGAAAAATCCTTTTCCTTTAAGTACTACTGCTGTAAATGCTACTTTTGACCTTGTTCATATATATATTTAGGGTCCTCTGAGACAGCATACTGTAAATGGACAACAATATTTTCTTACTATTGTAGATGATTTTTCTAGATTTACTTGGGTTTTTCTTATGATGCTTAAATCTGAAGCTTCTGACCTAGTTAAATCTTTTGTCAAATATGTTTCTACTCAGTTTCATAAAATTATTAAAGTACTTAGATCGTACAATGGTGCAGAATTCCAACTTACTGACTTTTATGCTTAACAGGGTATCATACATCAGACATCCTATGTAAGTACACCTGAACAAATGGTATTGTTGAAAGAAAACATCAGCATCTGCTGAATGTTGCAAGAGGTTTGAGGTTCCAGAGTAATATACCAATGGAATATTGGGGTTTTTGTCTTGTACATTCTGTAAATTTGATTAATTCCACACCTACACCACTACTAAAAGAAAGCACTCCACATGAAGTTCTTTATGTCACCAAACTAGACTATTTTGTGTTTAAAGTTTTTGGTTGCTTACTTTTTTCATGCACACTTCAGCAGAATAGGACCAAATTTGACTCAAGATGCAGGACTTGTGTCTATCTTGGGAATTCAACCACCTCCAAGGCTGCTATTCTTTTAGATATTACCAAAAAAGATATCTTTGTTGCTAGAAATACTCAATTCCATGAAACTTATTTTCCTCTTTTACAACAGGTGTTGGGAAAGCCTAGATATCTTGCTGACATGCCTGTTACTTTGCCAGTAATAGACAGTTTTGATGACCTGCTGAATGAGTTAGTAGACCAACCAGTAATAGGATCAACAGAAGCTGATACATCCAATGAAAGGCATGAATCAGTAAATCAGGCACTTGAACCCACACAACTAAGAAGGTCCACAAGAACAAGAAAATCACCAACCTTTTATCAAAGGGGTGCTCATAATGTTCAGCAGACTTCACATCTGCTGAGTGCAGTGATGAGTCTGGACAACCTCTCAACAGACTATGCCAGATTCATTAATGCTATTGATGCTGTTAAAGAGCCTAAGACCTACAATCAAGCTATCAAGCATGATGAATGAAAGGAGGCAATGAACAAGGAAATTGAAGCCTTACAAAAGACTCACACATGGGAGATAGTTGATCTGCCCCGAGGCATGAAACCCATAGGGTGAAAATGGGTGTACAGAATCAAACACAATCCTGATAGATCAGTAGATAGATACAAAGCTAGACTAGTAGCAATAAGCTACACTCATACATATGGAATTGATTATCAAGAAACCTTTTCCCCTATTGTCAAAATCACTAATGTCAGAACCTTACTTGCAGCAGTATCAACCAATAATTGGCATCTACATCAAATGGGTGTCAACACTGCTTTTCTTCATGGAGATCTACATGAAGAAGTATACATGCAACTACCCCCAGGTTGTGTAGCAACTAAACCAAACCAAGTTTGCAAACTTACAAAATCATTATATGGCCTCAAACAAGCTAGCAGACAATGGAATTGCAAGTTGACTTATCATTGGAGGCTCAAGGATTCATTCAATCCAAACATGACCACATTCTATTGACAAAAGGGTCATGACAGTCATTCATTGCCCTATTGGCATATGTAGATGACATCATAGTTGCTAGCCTCAGTGAAGAGTAAATTCAGCAAGTTAAGGATGCTTTACACCAGCAGTTCACCATCAAAGATCTTGGAAAATTGAGATATTTCCTAGGCATTGAGGGTGCTAGATGTCCAAAAGGCATATCCATTTCACAAAGAAAATACACACTTAACCTCCTAGAAGAATATGAATTTTTGGGAGCCAAAATCAAAATGATCTTTTGTTTTATGTTTTTGCTCCCACTAGTCAACTTCTCCAAATTGACTTTCAAGAATTTTCCAAAATTCTTTAGTGGCCAAGAACCCATCTAGTTACCCCGATTCCCGTTGAGGGCCGATCAACTGAAATAATTCGAAGGGTAGGTAACCCTTTACCAATCACATCACTGTGACTCTTGGTGGTTGACTAGTCCACTATTTGACACTACATATCTCTATGTGGTAGTCAATCCCTTGCCTTTAGAATAATACGGTCCTGACGAGGGCCAATCACCACAATAATCTAGTCAAGTCATAACCCAATATTCACGAGATCTCATGCGATCGTATCTCAATAATGATGATATACCCGAGTTAGGCCAACTCCCGACGAGGGCCGATCAGTTGGATCCGAACAAGGGCTCTTCACCGTCGCTATAATATTAGGAGACAATATTTCGACTTGATTTTTGTGTTTGAAGTATTTATATAAATTTATTCACTTAATTAATTTAAATTACGGTATCATCAAATATATCTATCTCTATAGACATACGTCCTACACATTCATCTAGATCGTAATTAGTCATGCATCTATTGTATCATATAAAATAAATACAAGCATAAAATAAATAAAGGCGTAAAGTACCGGTATGATCATTGACTTTTCCTAAGTACGGTTTCGAATACAAACTAACGAAACCGCAGGTCACAATCTAAAGGTAGCTGCAACCGCCGATAGGATCTTTAATGCGCCACCGTCAATGGGATCTTCATTCGTCCTTCTTTGGTATCCATCTTTTGCTCCATTCTTGTTACATACAATCTATCTAATAAATTTGTACACCCGCCGTACACGGGGGGTGCTTACGGGAATGGGATAAATGCAGAAAGTAAACTGGGTCACGTTATTCATAACGGCCTAGGACAATTTAGAAACCAACGGAAAAAAGAATCACACACATCTATCCTATTGGTCGAGTCCATGATCAATCGGGTCCATATAATCATATTATATCTACTACAATATCTAATTAATACATTAAAATCTTATGAAAAAGATAAAATCTAAATTTACCAACTTGCGTCTTAATTAATCGATTAACGTTTAATCAATTAAATAATTTCATCTAATCAATTAACTAATTAACATTTAATTAATTAAATGATTTTAATTGAAATGAAATTAACGATTAATTTTAAAATTGATTTCTATTTTAATATTATTAATTAGAACTATTCTATAATAAAATATGTATCTTTTGTTTCCTTTACTTTTGGTTCTTAACCAAATGGATGTATTTGGTTTCCAACATCAAAAAGCATCTTCCTAGGCATTTTCTAAAATCAAAATTTTGAAAAAGGCTTAGGCCTATTCCAAACCAAATTTGGATTGGCCTAGGATTGTGGACCATAGGTCAAACCCTTTTACTCAACAAATTGAGTAACGGTACTTTTCATGCCATATGACATTACAATGGTACAAACTATTTGAAGCATCAGTTGGCCCACATGACATCAACTAAACAACAAGAGATTTCAATGTACCATAAAAATTCACAAAACAACAAAATTCGATGTCCACCACAAAACCACCACTAGCCGCCGGCAACCCTAGGGCCGCCGACGCCGGCGGCGAGAATGCGGTGGGGTGCCGCCGCTTCGGCCGAGCAGCCCTACCCGAATTAATTTTTTTTTGTTTTCCGTTTCGTGAATTTTAATCATGCATCTAGATTTAATTACTACGCAAATTAACTAATACTTATTGCTTGATATTGTCAGAAATATCACGGTGGCGGTAACGATCGAAACGTGGGGATATCTGGCTATTGATATGTGATTTCTCCGGTGAAAGTGTCTGTTTTATGGTGGCACTTATGATAAATATGAAGACTCCGGAGACGGGCTCACGATGATATGAATGCGGGACAGAGTTGACAAATTGGTAGAGCTTGGTCTGCTTATATTAAAATTGGGATCCTTTATGAATTACATGTCGCTCTTATTTATACACTTCGGACTAATCGCGATTAAGCAAATCTTGACAAGACCTAATTAAGTACAATTGAACATAGAGTACAGCCTCGGGCCCGTATGCAGTAGTTAATCCCGAAGCCGGTTTATGCTTGATGCGGGTCCGCTAACGGTCTTAGATCGTCAAGAGAGCTGATTCTTAGCCGTGTAAGAATTGAGTCAGGTATGTCTTAATCAGTTATGAGGCATTACGCGGGGTGGGCCCCCGGACTGCCAAGGTTCCATCTTGGCCTTGGTCCTTTTGAAACTAAGGATAGGTTCAACAACTAGTAGCTTGTACTGAACGTGTTCGTTGGTCTCGGCCCGGCTTCATAGTTTAGGCGACAAGTAATCCACCTTGCCCTTATTCTTTCAGGATGTCTTCGGAATCGGATACCAAAGCGATGTCGTGATCTATGGATATGGCTCTGGAGGTGAAGCCGGAGAGGTTTTATCGAACTCAGGTCAACCTGCTCAAAGGTGCGGGCAAGCGATCGTGGTAGATCCGTCGCCAAGAAACCCACCGCTGTGGCCAAAAGGAAGAGGAAAGAAAAGGAACAGGAGAAAGCTCCTTCAAAAGCCCGTTCGGCAGCTACCCTACGTGAACTTGCGGATCAAAAAGCCTTTGTTAAGGAGCTTGAGCATCAACGGAGGAAATTCAAAGATAACTGGGAGTATACATACGTTGATGGCCTATGACATATCTCCCAACTATAGATTTACTCGTTTCGAGAAAGATGAGGATCGAAACAATACTAAAATTTGTGGTCGTGATCCTAAGGATTTTTTGTGGCTGCACTACGACCACCTTGTTGCCGGCCTTCGGCCCCCATTTGACCCGTTCTTTGTAGAGTTTTTTTAGGAATACCATGCTTTGCCTTGCGATCTCACTTTAGGAACGGTGAGAGTCGTTATGGCATTTATTGTGATATGTTGATTGCTGGGTAAAGTGAACACCATGCCAGTATTGCTAAGCTTTTATTCTTTCTCAAAGCGCGGGGATGACAGACAGCTCTCTCCTCAAAAGCTCAAGTGTCATTTGCTCTTCAATCTTCTTGACCGGGTAAACTCATGGAATGAAAGGTGTATGCGGTTCGAATCATCAGTGGGTTATCCCTTTCCCTACTATGCCGCCAACACAACCAAAAGAACTGAGGATCTGAAAGTGGGTAAGCCCAATGATGACGAAGCGAGGTTTATTGAGGAGCTTCATAAACTTTTGTGCTATAATGCTAAACATGGTACTCAAAAGTGGACATTCAACTGGCGGCTTCTTCTTGAGGTTACCGAGTCGTATGCCAGGTTGTCGGAATAGCTGGGACGGATATAGGGGATCCGTTGGTTAATGTGTGTCCCGTTGATTGTGATCCGGCTTGGATTGGGGACTGCCATATAGGAAGATGTCTTCCCTCTGTGTGGAGTTTTTAGGGGGGGGGCAACCTTAGACCTCCCAGTAAAAATCTTATACTCTTTACTTCATTTTGCTATCTCATTTTTCCTTCTTATTTATACACGTATAATGTTCTCTAGGACTGACCGGCTTTGGTTTTTGCAGCTATGATTAATCCGGCCAAGCAAAGGAACGATGCTATTTCCAGAAAGAGGGCTGCCGCTACGGCCAGGGAAAATGAGCTTAAAGCAATTCAAAAGACTGTCTTGCCGACAATAGATGAAGAGACCGATGCCGGGGGTACGGGCTCAGAATCACAAGTTTAGCCAACGGTTCCTCAGATCCATGAAAAGGGGATAGTGATTGGAGTTTCTGCCGTAGAGAAACATGCTCGCGATGCTATCGTTGGCGAGCTTGTGAAGAAAAAGAGTGGCGAGACCACCACTGTCCCGGGGGCCATTGTTTTGGACAGCCCCGAAAAAGTTGATAAAACCACGGAACTTCCGGCTTCAAAGAAATCTAGGCTCAAAGAGGGTCAGACCTCAAAGTCTTCTGCTCCTAGCTCCGACCAGACCACAATTCCTGCGCTTTGGGGCACGAGCGGGTCCAACGATCCTCCGGCCATGGATCAATCCAAAAGAGGTAAGGATGTGACTCTCTCCGCTACAACTCAACAACTTGCTATGAGAGAAGGTAATCCTCATTGAAGAGAGGGTACGTCGATCTGGAATTGTCCTGATTTCCAGAGACCAACCAAAAAAGCTGATGATGTGCTCCTTGGCAATGCTATCGTATCCGTTCCTAGGCTTAGGAATCTTCCACTGCCCAGGCCTAATTAAGTGAGGAAGGAGATCGGCAGAGGCATCACGGATCGGATTTATATGGCAGATCAAGTGGACCCCAGATCCGGTCTTATGGAATCGATGGACGATTTTCCCGGGATCGCCGGAGAAGCCCTTGCAGTAGTAAGCTTTTTAGCACTTGCTCTGTATTCTTTCTTCTATTTTGCATCCTTTAACTTTTGATTTGTTTCGATTTTAGTTGGCCACTGTTGTTAAACAAGCCGGTCGGATGTATAGGGAGATGGCTCAAGGGAGAACCCAAGTGGTTGGTGAAGTGAAGAAGCTGGAGACAAGCCTTGATCAGGCTGTCATGGAGCTTGGAACCGCGAACAGTCGTCTCACCGAGTTAGAGAAAAAGGAAGCTGAAGAAAAAGCGGCCTCCGAAATAGAATTGGCCAAGTTGAGGACTCTCCGCGAGCAAGATGAGGCCGAGGCAAGGATGATGGCCGATGATTTTCAAGACAAAATCACCAGGGCCAAACTAGCATGGAAAGAGGAGCAAGAGAAGACTGTTGCACTAAAGAATGAGCTCGATGAGCTTAAGGCCGGTGAAGCCGCTAAGCTAGAGACCGCAAGGGCAAGCCGTCGCTGATTTTAAAAATTCTGGTGAATATAAAAAATCTATCATCGACGAGAGCCTTTTGACTTTTGATCGTGGTTTCTACCACGTCGTTCGTTGTGTTAAACTAACTCAAAGAGAGGCGGCCCCGAGTCTAGAGGTGTTTCAAGATTGGCGTGCCACTAATCCCTACACTCCGACCCTTCTCACCTTGCATCCTGAGTTTCCTTTTTCTGATGAAGAAGTGAAAGTCTTCAACATGGAACAGTGGGCCGGAGGATTAGTGATGTGATCTGTGACCAAATCTCTGAAAATGCATGGGGACTTGTCTGAAGGCACCAATAAGATGAGCACCGCAACCCTTGGCTAACCCGTAGCCAAAAACTTTGGTATAATTGGACACCCACAAGGTTTGATCACAACCTCGATAAGTCCTGTTTGGAATCCACCAAACACTAACGTGAGAAAACTCACCAAAGCTTAAAAGCTTCAAATGAAATATATTTATCAAAATTTGTCTGATCTTTACAATGACTCTAAATACCTTTATATAGGCTACAGACTCCAAGACCAATTGCTAATTTAGCAATGTGGGACAAAATAACTCTAAATAAAAATAATAACAAAAATAAAAGACTAATTAATCAATTTGGGACAATAAAAAGATAACTAAAAATAAATAAAATACGCCAAGTAAATTTAACAAGTTTCTTCACAACGGGAATCACATCATTCCCTCCCGGCTCCGAAAGGATTCAATCACGAATCAAAAGGACGTCGTGAAATGCATCAACAAGGACACAACAGGCCGAACCAGAAATGAATACCAACGATATGTCCGGATCAAATACAAGGCGGACATACCACTTCAAATCAATGGCGTTGTTTGATGTTGAACCAAGCGTCACAAATGCAACATCAATGAAGTCGTCTGACGTGCTAAAAACATGGAGAAACCCCGGCATTGTAGAAATATAAAGAGAACAATTCACAGCTGGACAATCAGCAACATACTCAGAAAACGGATCAATAAAATGGTTCTCCGGTTTGCCACCAAGTAAATGCACTTGAGGTACCTGCAAATAAGAGGAAATATAACCCAAACAAGTGGTCGGCGAAGTAGGACCCACTTCCTCATTTGCCTCGATTTTCTCCACCACCTTTTTTCATTTTCCTCGGTGATCTCCTATGTCATGATCGACTCTTGGACTACCTCCACTAATTCTGCTCCAACAACCTCCTCCAAATTCTCTACCTTCACTTCCTCATCCGCAAATTTAGGATTAGCTTCATCATCCATCTCCACCACACTCTCATTTTTCTCAACCATGCGCTCATCATCATCGTTTTTCAATTTATCCTCTCGAGTGTTAGCAATCTCTACGGTGGTCTCTACAATCTTCTCTGGGATATGAACATTCACCTGGTCTTCCTTAGGTGATTTCACATGTAAACTATGCATTTTCTCCCAAAATGGGGGCAGTCATAATAGTAATGATCACTCTCATAACAATTACCGCGATAAACAGAAAATAGCCCCATAGAAGTTCTCCTAACCACCTTTGGACCACTACGATCACCTCTACCACTACGATCACCTCTACCACCACGATTACCTCTACCACCGCGTTTATCTTTACCCCCGTCTCTTTCCATTAACATGTTCTGAAATTCAGCTTTCATATCATCCATCATATCATCAAAATGACTTTCCATTTGCTCCAAATTTCGATCCAGCACAGTTTGTTGTGTCTCCGTGAATTTCCGAAAATAGGCATCAATATGACTTTCTTGTGACATTACTCAAAAATTATAGTCACCAATAATTCCAACAACAATAATAATTCCTAACACAAAATTGCAATAAGTAATTGCAATTACCACTATCACCAAAAAGCTTTTTTTTTTTTTTCTAGATCAAGAAGCAACGAAAAACAAGGAGGCTGGAGTAAATTTTTTTTTTTTTCAAGCATACGATACCAAGGAAAAAGAAACAGGTTGAATATATATATATATATTTTTTTTGAGTCAACTAACACTCAAAAAGGACGCTGGGAATCCTTTCATTTTTTAACGGACTAGGAAACGGAAGTAGAAAAAGAAAAAGCTGGGATTTTTTTTTTGACTATACGAATTTTAAAAAAAAGAAAAACAAAAGGAGGTAAAAAGCAAAGAACAGGAACATGAACGAGAATTGCTGGAAATAATTTTTTTTTGGTGTTCTGGAAAATTAGATCAAGAACAGGAACGAAAAAGAAATAAAAAGGATATTTGGATCTGTCAGTGACTGACACTGGTACAAACTGATGTGATCCTTGATCGAATCATATTTGAAAATGCTCGAGGACTCGATCGAAAAGCGCAAATAAGATAAAGACCGCAACCCTTGGCTAACCCGTAGCCAAAAACTTTGGTATAATTTAACACCCACAAGGTTTGCTCACGACCTCGATAAGTCTCGTTTGGAATCCACCAAACAACGGTTTGGAATCCAACAAACACTAACGTGAGAAAACTCACCATAACTTAAAAGCTTCAAATGAAATATATTAATCAAAATTTGTTTGATCTTTACAGTGACTCTAAATACCTTTATATAGGCTACAGATTTCAAGACCAATTGCTAATTTAGCAACGTGGGACAAAATAACTATAAATAAAAATAATAACAAAAATAAAAGACTAATTAATCAATTTGGGACAATAAAAGATAACTAAAAATAAATTAAATACTCCTAGTAAATTGAACAAGTTTCTTCACAACGGGAATCACATCAATTAGGAGAGTGGAATCCACCACCCCGGGCTGCTGTAAACTTTTGGGTTCTGATTGATGAAGGTGCTCGGGAAGACGAGTCCACTCTAGAAATTGAACCCGCTACTGTTGCGGAAACTGAGATGTATGAGAGTTTGTTGGGGGAGACCTCGACTCCGCAAGTTACCACAGATCCTCCTGCTCAGCCTAAAGTTCAAATTTGGTGTCTTATATCAAATTTTTTCCCGATAAAGTCTTATAACAATTTTAGTAGTTCCTTTTCCGCATCTTTGTCTTGCCGGCTGTATGTTGAAAGCCGTTGCCAACTATTTGTATAATGCTTAATTTTCTTGAATTTTGTCTAAGTGTTTGAAAAACCTCTAATTTATTTTCGCTTGTTTTTATATTTCGATTTAAATCCGTGGTGGGGTATCCGGCCTCTTGTTTTGGTCAAAACTTGCATTTGCTAGATGTAGAATTGTCGAAAACATCTTTTGCTTTAGATCGCTTACTTGTACATTTCGAGGGGGTTGAACCCGTTTTGAGCGAGTTGTAATAACAAATTAACCCTTATAAAAGATAGAACATAAAATCGGGCTTTATAACAAGAAAGCCTAAACACTCAAGTTGTAAACAAGAGGATGGCCATGACCCAAAAGAAAGAAAGCGGGCTTCTGTCGTAAACAGGAGTGGTGCCATGACCCAAAACCGATTATTACATATAATATCTTTTGAGATTATCCGCATGTCAAGGTCGGTTAAGCTCAAACCCGTTATGATCTTTGAGAATATAAGTTCCTTTCTTGATCTCTCTCGTGATCTGATATGGGGCCTTCCAAATTTGCTGTTTGCTTGCCTTTGTTGGGCTGTAGCTCTGCGGCTTTCCTATTTCAGAAAACGAAATCTCCGACCTTGAACGAGTGGTCCCGGATTCGCCAGTCATGATGTCGCTTTGCAATTTGCTTATAATTGACAAACCTCAATAGGTTGCTATCCTCATTTCTTCAGCTAGGTCAAGTTCAACTTTTCTGTTAACGAGGTTATCGGTTAAGTTGTACTTAGCGACTCTGATGCTCGGGAGAGCCAATTCGATTGGTGTAATCGCCTCTGATCCATACGTCAAAGCAAATGGTGTCTCTTTAGTGGGGGTCTTAATTGTCATACAGAGAGCCCAGAGAATGGCGGGTAACTCGTCAACCCATCCGCCAGAATTTTCGCGTATGCTCTTCTTTAACATTTTAATGATCTGCTTATTGCCGGCCTCAGCTTGTCCATTTCTCTATGGGTACGCTACTGAAAACTGCCAATGCTTGACATTATGTTCCTTGAAGAAGGCCGAAAATTAATCTCTAAACTGATGTCCGTGATCCGACACCACTGCCCGCGGAATTCCAAATCTCGACCATATCTGATCTTCTATCCACAGCAACAATGACTAGTTTTCAGTTACCTCTTCCCGTTGGGAATGGGCCAATTAGGTCGAGTCTCCACATATCGAAAGGACATGCCCAGACGACGATACACTGTTCGATTGATGGTAACCTTGCTATATCTGCAGGTATCTGGCACTCAAGACATACTCTGACAAGCTCATCATAATCCCGTGTGATCGATGGCCAATAGTAACCTGCGGCTATAACTTTCTGAGCCAAAGAGCGGCTCGGGATGACCTCCACACGCCCTTTGATGTAGTTCTGCCAGAATTTATTCACTTTCCTCTTTGCGGACACACCTGAGCAACGGTTTGGAGAAAGAACTTCTGTAGAGTACCTCATTGTCTATGATATATCTAGCCGCTCGCCTTTTAAGAGCACGAGATTTATCTAGATTCGAGGGCAGGGTACCTGATTTAATATATGCTTGTATCTCATCTATCCAACATGGTGCCGGTGTTGGTGCGTCAATGTCCATAACCTCTGATTTTTCAATTGCGGGGACAGATAGATTTTTCAATGTCCATAACCTCTGATGGGTCAGCGATCTCTTCCTCTAAGGATAACCTGGATAGATAATCGGCCGGCTCGTTTTCTTCTCTGCCGATTCTGATTAACTCACAGTAGTCAAAATTTCTCCTTATCTTATGGATAATCTCATGATATTTCTCTAGGATGCCACACCGTGTTTCGTATCCCCTTGAGATTCGATGAGCTGGGAATCACAGTAGACTTCGCCACTTCGTACCTTAATCTCTCTTGCTAGATCATGTCCGGCTATTACGGCATCATATTCTGCCAGATTATTTGTGGCCTTAACTCAAATCTAAGGGCTTTTTCTATTTCCTCCATGGTTCCTGGCTCGGACAAGATAATCCCAGCCCTTCTTCCGTTCTGATTAGAAGCCCCATCAACGTATAACTGCCAACAGTTGTCTGGCCTCGGGGTAGTCGGTGTGGGCTCAGCTAGTGTGGGGTCCGACTGCTCTGAGCTAAAGCTTATTTCAACTATAAATTCTGCCAAGGCTTGGGCCTTGATTGCCTTCCTTGGTTGATACTGGATGTCGAATTCTATAATTTCAATAGCCCAGCGAAGCGCACGGCCTGATAGGTCAAGTTTGTGTAGTATTTGACAAATGGGACAATTGGTCAAGACGACTATCGTGTGTGAAGTGAAGTAGCCCCTGAGTTTGCGGGCAGCGATGGCAAGTGAGTAGGCCAATTTTTCCATATTAAAATAGCGACTCTCTGGACTGAGAGCCTTGCTAACATAAAAGACGGGCTTTTGGAGAGTTTCGGTCTCTTTTACAAAGACGGCGGCTACAACCCGGTCTGAGGCTGTCAAGTAAAGAAATAAAGTATCCCCCGGTGCGGGACTAACCAGGGGGTGGTTTTCTGAGATATTCTTTGAGTGCTTGAAAATCCTTGGAGAACTCCTCATCCCACGCCAACGTCTTACTGCCTTTGAGAATCTTGAAAAAAGGCAAACATTTTTCTCAGCTTATTTGGATATAAATCGACCTAGAGCTATGATCTTTAGGCGGGCTGTGCTCAGCCATCTGCTTACCCCTGTGTGAGAAAGAGGATCCCTCATTCCCCACCGTCGCAATGTATTTCCTTGCTGAGCTCAGCATTTCTAGGATGTTGGGCGGTGGGTTGAGCGTAAATTAGGATTTGAGATAACCCAGACTTAAACCTGTTCCGAAGTTGTTTATCACTACGTTGTCGGCCAAGCCCCTGGTCTGCTCGTAGACCTTATAAAATATCTCATAATATCTCATATGAGTCTGTTGATCTAGTTTATGTCTATGTCTTGATCTCTTTTCTATTGATACTCTATGATTTCCTTAACCATGTCCAGCATCCATTGATTTTCAAGTTTAAAGAAATTAACCCAACTATGTAACAACTTCCACCTCTTCCAAGCTTCAGGTAGAGTCAACCTTATGCTTTGCCAGTTGAATCCTTGTCTCATATAGAAATGCTTGAAGTCTTCCTAAGAGTCATTTGCTGACAATTTCCTCAGTCTTTGCTCAGCAGTCTATCATCTACCTCCAGTTGATCTTCCACTGTGACCTCCTCTTGCTGTAGCTCTTAAAGATTTGATCATTGCTTCCCACAGTTTGTTTGCAAGGAAAGCTTCAAGACCTTCTATGAAAGTCATATCATGGTAAGGTTTTCTTCTTGCATAAAAAGCAGTCTTGAATTCTTTCAGCAGATCATCAGTCAATTGTACACTGCTAGGTGCAGGGGATCTAAAAGCATTAATATCAGCCTCAAACCTTTTCTTGTTGTAAACTCTTACAGCCTATTTTGCTTCGGTTGTTTGCCATTCTTCCCCCTTATTGACATCATCAATAAAACGGTTCAGCAGGCCTATAACACTTTCATGTGTATTTACCAAATTATTTAGTTGTCCTTTGATCGCGTGAAAAGCACTACCTAGCAATAGGACTAGGTCTATCGTAGTAAAGTACTGGCAAATCAAGGTCGATCCCACAGAGACTCGTAAGAATGTCTAATCATCAAGATTGAGCTTGTCACGATAACAGTCTACGACCAACTATAATATAGATAGTAGTAAATTTGGTAACAATCAACTAGCAAGATTATGCAAGTTCATATGAAGCAAACTAGAGTTTCTAATGTATTAGTTCAATTATGAGTAATTAGTTATTCCCCTTACACATGCAACAGTCCTCCCCATTGGTGAATTTATTCATTGTTCGGCTACGGGTACAACTCCTAACCCTATCTACTCTAACAATGGCAGTAGACAACCTATACGCAAGCTACCCTCCTTAATTGGTCCGTAATAGCTCATATGCATAATGAACTAGAGCTATCGATATAGAGCGCTAACTCATACCGCAAACCCGCCTAGACAGCTGTCGACATTGACCAGCACGTTCCTAGGGTCCATTCTAGATAATGTCTAAACATAGCACTTCACTATTTGTATTTAATGCTAGTTTACGATGACATGCAAATAGTTGATCAGGCTAAAAACATGTAGATTAAATCTATCGATCCACGTAGCTGGCGCCGATTATCATGAATTAGTAATTTACTTGGTATTCAGATCTAGCGATATAGACCGTCACAGATTTGAAGAATGCAACTACTATTTCATGATTTCTTCACCAACGAATCAGATCTATAACACAAGGGGTAAAATAAACTAACTACTACATAATTAATCTAAATAAGCAATTAAAACATACTAGTCGAATAGAACAACGATAGATCTACATCTTGGAAAAGACAGAAAGTCATACCCTCGAAGACGAGCGTATATCTCCTTCGGATCTCTCCCTACGCGGCGACTCCGTCGTCTCTCTGACCAGAACTCATAAAATAAATAAAAATAAAGAACAAGGAACTTTTATTGCATAAAACTTGTAAATTGTATGGTACATTGTGTTCTAAGGCGAAGCCTCTTATTTATAGCTATCTAAACCGACTTAGGAACATCTAGTTCAACCCCTCGTCCAAGAAAACGTGTTTCGGAAGGATCGGGATCCTCGGTAAGTCAGCACCGCCTCCCGGGTTACTTGGGGTACTTTCATCTTTTTTCTTCAACCGACTTAACTTGGATGCTTCTGGAATACCCTAGGCCTATTCTTTTCGGGCAGTCCACTCCAGATTCGTCCCTAATGCTCAGCCCAACATTCCGTATCCTGAAAATCATCAAATAATGCACGAAATAATATCGAAACAGGGAAAATAAATGCTAAGTGCAGATTTCTCGACTCACGAACCCGACATATGATATTCAACGTAAATGGTTCATATTTATTGGTCGAAACAACTATATTTAGCTCATAATGGATAGAATATTGATGCCGTAGGATAGACTATTTTTACCGTCATCAACTACCCCCCACTAGCCTTCTGCTCGTCCGCGAGCAGAGTATCAAGGCGGAATGTACCTCCAAAAACAATCTACATCAACTACCACACATTCTATAAAGATTTCCGGCAGAAACATACATCAAGACACACTCCATAAGCTCCTCATTAATCACTACTTACCACGCATCAATGTGTCGTGTGATGAATCAGTTGTGATAGTGCGTTTGTGAGAAGAATCAAGTTGTATTAACCAAACAATCTTAACTTACCTACGCATACACTCGCTCGTCTTGCTTTCAGACTTGGTTACACAACATGGTACCGTAATTGGGTCGGGCGGACTAGGGGACTGAGCATTGCTCTTAAGTCCTCGTTTGTTTCTTTTTATTCGAGGGTCGTGCCCTTTTTACACGAGTTCGCTTCCCTCACTGCCTTTATTGCATATATTTTTCTTTTTTTTTCTTTTTTTTTCTTTTTTCTTTTTTCTGGCAGACTTCCTCACTTTTTTATCTTTCTCTCACAAGTCCGTTTGTCCCGGTCATCTTTCGTCATCCAAGTTGCTTCCCTTGTCTTACAACAATTTGTTGAAGTATATAGATAGACAAATAATGATTCCCGGTTAAAACAACTCATCATCTAATCTTAAACACTTCTCACTCAGATTATGTGCTCAAATATTGATTGCAATGATAGAATAATAATTAATAAGTTACTACTTCATGCAACATAACATATGCTCATTCTTCCATAGTAAACTGAATATGCTATAGCTCACTTCAAATTGAACTTGAGCTCCTTTTCTACCGATTCCTTACTCGAAAACGTGCAATAAGCAAGCTAAAAATAGTGTTTAAAATTTCAAAAATATCCCCTTTTTCCGATTATCCAGCTAAGACGCCTACCCCCACTTATTATAGACATTGTCCCCAATGACTAATAATAAAGAAAAGGAAAAGTACTTAGCTCTGGAAATGTTGGCTGAGTCAAAACGAATCCCGGAGCGTAATCATTAGCTCCTAGGTCATTCATCTTCCAAGTTGTTACATGCTTTCCAAAATTCTTCCAAAAACTGTGAGTAACATGCGAAGGGCAATAAGAAAATAAGGTGGCGGTAATTGTGCATACCGGAGGAATACGCAACAATAGTTTAAGCCACTTTATATCGGCCTAAGCAAGACGCGAAAACTTTTATGAGGGTATCACATGAGAATCGTGAAGGAAAAAACCAAATATATCTTTAGCCAGGTGACTGAAGATATATGTGATGAAAAAAACCTTGCAATTTGTCATGCTACTTTATTGACACAAAATAAAATAAACAAAAGCAATAATTAAGGGTTTAGAAATAGTTCTGAGGTTATAGTCATCAACTCGACTGTACTAATAGGGCTCCTTTATTCATATTCTGGCTCTTCTAACGTAAAGACTTCCAATTCAAGGTTATACTTGTGCTCTAGGTAATGTTTCAGCCTGTGGCCGTTAACTGTGAAAGTTTGCCCAGAGTATTCATGTTTAACTTCACACGCACCTGAATTGTAGACTTTCGTGACTACATGTGGTCCATACCATCTAGACTTCAACTTCCTAGGAAAAAGACGAAGACGCGAGTTGTACACCAGCACTTTATCTCCCACTTGAAATGTGCGGTTCAGAATCTTCTTATCATACAGGCGTTTCATTCTTTCCTTGTAAATCCTTGCATTCTCATACGCTTGAAGTCTAAACTCTTCCAATCTATTCAACTCTAGCATCCTCTTTTCACCGGATAAATTCTCATACAGGTTTAGAAACCTCGTAGCCCACAGCGCTCGGTGCTCGAATTCTACCAGTAAATGACACGCTTTTCCAAATACTATGATAGATGGTGGCATCCCAATCGTGGTCCTATAAGCTGTTCGGTACACCCAAAGAGTGTCATCTAATTTCAAAGACCAATATTTCCTTGTGGGATTCACAGTCTTCTCTAAGATCCTCTTAATCTCTCTATTCGTGACTTCTACTTGTCCACTCATCTGGGGGTGATATGCTTCTGCAATCTTATGTCTAACCTCAATTCTCATCATCAACTTCTCAAACAACCTATTACAGAAATGAGTCCCTCCGTCACTAATTCTGGCTCTGGGCACACCAAACCTCGTCAAAATATTTTTCTTAAGAAATCTCAGGACCACCCTAGCATCATTAGTAGGTGAAGCTACTGCTTCCACCCATTTGGAAACATAATCAACTGCTACCAGGATGTAATAATTTGATTCTGACGATGTGAAAGGCCCCACAAAATCAATTCCCCAAACATCGAATAATTCCACTTCTAAGATACTTTGCAGTGGCATCTTGTTCCGCTTAGAAATATTACCAGTCATTTGACAGGAATGACAGGATCTTGTAAACTTGTAAGCAGATTTATGAATTGTTGGCCAGTAGAATCCACACTGCAGTACCTTTGCTGTTGTCTTGTCTGGCCCATAATGACCTTCAGCTTCTCCAATATGACACATGTACAAAATACTTGGAATCTCATCATCGTGGACGCATCTCCTAAAAATAGCATCAAGGCACAATTTGTATAGGTATGGATCGTCCCAATGATAATACTTCAGATATGTGAAAAACTTCTTCTTATCTGCATTATTGAATTCTGGTGGTCGGTATCTTCCTGCTAGATAATTCACAATATTGGCAAACCAAAGGTATACCTTGCCAACTTTTGATGTGTGTTGTTGGGACTGAGATTCAACTCGAGCTACCACTGAGATGGAAAAAAGTTGTTCATCGGGAAAGCTTTCCCTAATCTCGGTCGGTTGCTCTTTTTCCAGCAATGTTAACCTCTACAGGTGGTCATCCACCTGGTTCTCAGATCCCTTTTTTTCTTTAATCTCAACATCAAACTCTTGTAAGAGTAGAATCTATCTTAACAGTCTCGGCTTGGAGTCTTGCTTTGTTAGAAGGGATTTCAAAGCTGCATGGTCAGTGAATACAGTGACTTTCGATCCTATCAGGTAAGGTCGAAACTTGTCAAATGCAAATATGACAGCTAAGAGTTCCTCTCCGTAGTCGCGTAATTCCTCTAGGCACTGTTAAGGTTATGACTAGCGTAATAGATAGTCTTAAAGATTTTATACTCCCTTTGTCCCAAGGCCGCTCCAACTGCCGTGTCGCTAGCATCACACGTTAGCTCAAAAGGTTTGTTCCAATCTAGGGCTACCAGAATGGGGAGGTTATAAGCATTCGCTTCAATGTGTTGAATGCTTTCTTGCACTCTTCTCCAAATACGAAAGGTACATCCTTTGCAAGTAATTCCGTAAAAGGTCTACAAACTTTAGAGAAGTCCTTAATAAACCTCCTATAAAATCTTGCGTGGCCAAGAAAGGCTCGCAATATTTTCAAGTTCGTTGGAGGGGGTAACTTCTCTATTACCTCTATCTTTGTTCTATCAACCTCCATTCCTTTCTTTGAAATCATGTGACCCAACATTATTCCTTCTTAACCATGAAATGGCATTTTTCCCAGTTAAGTACAAGGTTGGTCTCTTAACATCTTTTCAACACTTTACTCAAATTGTCCAAGCATTTATCAAAGCTATCTCCAAATACAGAGAAATCATCCATGAAAATTTCCAAAAAATCATCCACCATGTCCGTAAATAATGACATCATACACCTTTGGAATGTTGCTAGCACATTACATAACCCAAAGGGCATGCGATTGTACGTAAAAGTTCCATAGGAACATGTGAAAGTTGTTTTATTGCAGTCCTCGGAGGCAATATGGATCTGATAATAACCAGAATATACATCTAAGAAACAATAAAATGCATGACCGCTTAATCTTTCCAACATTTGATCAATGAATGGTAGGGAAAATGATCTTTACGAGTTGCAACATTCAGTTTCCTAAAGTCTATGCAAACTCGATGTCCAGTAATTAGTCTCACAGGGATTAACACATCAAAATCATTAGGTTGGACAGTGAATCCTCCTTTCTTGGGTACCACATGAATCGGGTGTACCCACTCACTGTCTGCAATTGGGAAAATGATTCCCATCTCCAACATCTTTATTATCTCTTCCTTAACAACATCCTTTAGTTGTGGCGTCAACCTCCTTTGAGGTTGAGCTACCGCTTTCTTCTCAGGGTCTATAGAGATCTTATGCATGCACACCGATGGGCTTATTCCTCTAATATCTGCAATTGTCCACCCAAATGCTCCCTTATGCTCTTTCAGTTCTCTTAAAAGTTTCTCCTCCTCTAAAGGTGATAATGATTCTGAAATTATAAAGGGGAGAGTATCATCTTGTAAGTACACGTACTTCAGGTGAGATGGCAAAGGTTTCAACGTTAAGTTCCTTGTTGGCTCTTCTAACGATGATCTTAACAGCTTACCAGTCAACTGTAAGTCAAAGAACTTGTGCCAGGAAGGTCTATGAATTGTTCCTTCTAAATCCACAGAGGATATAGGCTTTATTTCTCGCACTTGACCTTCACTACACCCAGGCCAGGTTTCCTCATAACTCTCCTCATCCTTCAGGATCAAAGTCTCTGCTACTTCAGGGTCTAGTGCCACTTGCTGATATAATTCCAACACAAGTTCATCTATGGCATGTAGCATGCTTCTCCTTCATCTTGAGCATATCTCATTGAGTTCATCATATTGGATACTACTTTGTCCTCATTCACTCTCAAAATCAGCTCACCCTTATGAACATCTATCAAGGTTTTACTCGTAGCTAGGAAAGGTCTTCCTAAGATCAATGGAACATCAGGGTTAGCTTCCATGTCTAGCACCACAAAGTCTACGGGGAATATAAACTTATCAACTTTCACCAAAACATCCTCAACCACTCCACAAGGTTGCTTCATAAACCTATCTGCTAATTCAAGGGTTATAGATGTTTCATTTAACTCTTTCATGCCTAATTTATGAAAGATAGAGAGTGGCATTAGATTGACACTGGCTCCAAGATCACACAATGCTTTGTTTAGGCATACTCCTCCAATTGTGCATGGTATGAGAAGCTCCCAGGATCTTTACACTTGGGAGGCCTTTTGCGTTGCAAAACTGCCGAGCATTCCTCGTTAAGGCATATAGTTTCAAGGTCTAACAACTTTCTTTTGGCAGAAATTGCCTCTTTCAAGAACTTTGCATACTCTGGCCTTCCAGCCAGAGCTTCTACCAAAGGTATATTCACTTGCAACTTTTTAAACATCTCTCTGAACTTTTTATAACGCGCATCATCATTATTTGGCTTATATTTCCCAAGGGGGATAGGGTAAAGTAGCAGGATTAATAGTTACAGTTCGTGAAGACTTACCTCCTGCTTGCTGCTGCTCTGCTTGCTTGTCTGATGAATTTTCAGACTCTCGGTATACCGGAGTAGTGTCTCGGGTTACCGGCCCCTCTTTTTCTCCAGATTTTGATGTGTTCTGCTGCTGACTGCTTTCAGATTCCTCCTGGATAGTTGGTATAACAGGTCCAGGCAGTTCCTTTCCGCTTCTAGTCATGATTGCATTCACGTCCTTCAGATTCTTCTTAGTAGTACTTGGCAATCCTCCCGGAGGACGGGCTGACACTTGTTCTGCAATCTGTCCCATTTGGTGCAACAGATTCTGCACTAAGGTTTCTTGATTGGTCAGTCTTGTATCATTCTTCTGACAATAAGTGGTGAAGTTTTTATTCAGTTCAGTCATGGATTTCATAAGTTGATTGACCGTATCGGTCATAGTTGAGCTCATTTTATCCATGGCTGCTTCCCAACTACCGGACTTGTTGAATTGAGGCATGAATCCACCAGTTTGTCTCGGTCTCTCTCCACTAGTTGAATCACTTTGTCAAAAACCCCCAGTAGGGTCACTCGGTCTAAAACTAGGGTGGTCATGAGAGCCTGGGCGATATCCGCCCCCATAAGGATTTCCTTGCCTCCCTATATAGTTCACGTCCTCAGTGTTGGTTGCTTCAATCTCTTGAACTTTCTCAACCTTGGCTATGTGATCTTGCATGCCATCTATCTTTTCATTCATTGCCATTAGCTGGTATAAGATCTTTTGAGAAGTATCTTCTCCAAATACGCCTGCAACTACTTTGGCGGTTTCGACTTGATGTGTTCCCTATTGACTTGTTAGTTCGATTTGATCCAATTTCTCTTCGGCTTCTTCATGTGATAGCAACACAAAACATCCGTTGCTTGATGCATCAACTCTCATTTGTTCACTTGGCCGCAATCCATGAAAGAAACTATGCATTCGTACGGGCAAAGTGATATCATGGTGAGGGCATCTCCTTTGTTCTTCCTTAAATCTTTCCCATGCTTCTTCAAAGGTTTCAGTGGGTCTCTGCTTGAAGTTCATGATTTCTTGTCTCATCTGTAGTGACTTCCCAGGCGGGCAGTACTTACTCATAAATTTCTGCAGCAAGTCGGTCCAAGTTTGGATCGATCCTGGTGCTAGAGACAATAACCATATCTTTGCTTTGTCTTTCAGAGTGAATGGAAACAACTTCAACTTGATATTATCTTTAGGCACTCATGCTAGCTTAACCGTGCTGACTATTTCCAGAAAGTTGGTGACGTGTACACTAGGATCTTCATTCATTACTCCATGAAAGGTAGTGTAGTTAGTCACCATTTGTATCACATTTGGTTTCGGATGAAATACCTCAGCCGCATTCTCAGGCTGTACAATTTCTGGCACGAATTGCTCAATCGTTGGCATTGTATAACTCTGTAGAGTTCTTATATCTGCTTGTACCACAACTCTTGCTCCATTTTGTCCATTCTCTGCCATGGTGTTATATAGATCCTCCTTCTAGTAAATTTGGTAACAATCATACTATTACTTGCTTGACTCGAGATTATGCAACGTTCGGTAAACCGGAAGCTACGAAACAAACTAGACTCTAGTTTATAAAATAGACTAATGTATTAGTTCACATTAAAAATCTTGATCGCGTGCAAAACGCTAGTTATTATCCCCCAAATCAAGGTCGATCACTCGTAAGAATGTCAATCATCAAGATTGAGCTTGTCATCGGTCTAACCAACTATAATATATATAGTGAATTTATTCATTCTTCATACGAAACAAACTAGAGTTTCTAATGTATTAGTTCAATTATGAGTAATTAGTACAACTCAACTAACCTTATCTTCGGCTCCGACAATGGCAGTAGACAATCTATACGCAAGCTACCCTCCTTAATTGGTCCGTAATAACCCATACGCATAGAGAACTAGAGCTATCGATATTGAACGCTAACTCATACCACAAACCCGCCTAGACAGCTGTCGACATTGACCAGCACATTCCTAGGGTCCATTCTAGATAATGTCCAAACATAGCACTTCACTATTCGTATTTCATGCTAGTTTACGATGACATGCAAATAGTTGATCAGGCTAAAAACATGTAGATTAAATCTATCGATCAACGTAGCTGGCGCCGATTATCATGAATTAGTAATTTACTAGGTATTCAGATCTAGCGATATAGACCGTCGCAGATCTGAAGAACGCAACTAATATTTCATGATTTCTACAACAACGAATCAGATCTATAACACAAGGGGTAAAATAAACTAACTACTACATAATTAAACTAAATAAGCAATTAAAACATACTAGTCGAATAGAACAACGATAGATCTACATCTTGGAAAAGACAGAAAATCATACCTTCGAAGACGAGCGTAGATCTCCTTCGGATCTCTCCCTAGGCAGCGACTGCGTCATCTCTCCGACCAGAACTCATAAAATAAATAAAAATAAAGAACAATGAACTTTTATTGCATAAAACTTGTAAATTGTATGGTACATTGTGTTCTGAGGCGAAGCCTCTTATTTATAGCTATCTAAACCGACTTAGGAACATCTAGTTCGACCCCTCGTCCAAGAAAACAAGTTTCGGAAGGATCTGGATCCTTGGTAAGTCGGCACCGCCTCCTGGGTTTACCGGGGGTACTTTCGTCTTTTTTCTTCAACCGACTTAACTTGGATGCTTCTGGAATACCCTAAGCTCATTCTTTTCATGCAGTCCACTCCAGATTCGTCCATCATGCTCTGCCCAATATTCCGTATCCTGAAAATCATCAAATAATGCTTGAAATAATATCGAAACAGAGAAAATAAATGCTAAGTGCAGATTTCTCGACTCACGAACCCGACATATGATATTCAACATAAATGGTTCATATTTATAGGTCGAAACAACTATTTTTAGCTCATAATGGATAGAATATTGATGCCGTAGGATAGACTATTTTTACCTTCATCATCCTTCCATTATTTATGTTCTAGTATCAACTGAAGTAATCCGGACTTCAGTTGTTTGCTCCAGCAGATTCATTCTTTCTATAAGTTTAGGATCAGATGCAATAGTTGACTTTTCAACAAGTTTATAAACTTTGTTGTGCAAAGTAGAAATTTCCTCAATAAGCTTCTTGTCTCTTCTTGCATGACCAATTTTGACTTGAGACACTTCATGATATATGTCATTCCATCTGAATTGTACACTAGTGACATTTGAAGGCACTGTCTCAATAGTCCTTCTCTGTTATCCACTAAATTGATCAAATCTTCAAATCTCTGCTCACTGTTTTTCAACTGACTCCTTAGTTGTGTAATATATTCTTTTACAGCTCTCAGCTCTTCCAAAATGTATGCTGGTATTGTGGCAGCAACACCAGCCATATTTTCAACAAAGTTTCCAGCAGGCTCTTCAATATCATCATCATCCCTTGGAATTCTTACCACAATGGCCCTTGTTCTGTCCCATTCAGGGCTTAGGACCCTCCTCATTGTCACGGATTTTATCTAATGAAAACAAACAAGTAATAAAATTTATAAATCCGGTATTCCCCAAGTGTAGGGATCGTAGTATAGCGATTAATACCGGAGTCGATCACAGGGAATCGGGGTATCTAGTTCATTAATTTTCCTAAGATTGATACTATTATTATTAAACCTAATATAATAGAACGAAAAGATAAACTGGACAGAGGATTGTCAGTCCAAAGCCAGGAAGGATAAAAGCGAAAATGAAATCTAAACTATAAACTATAAAACAAACAGTAAACAAGAAGATGATCATGGTGATTAAACAACGAACAAACAATAATCCACCGATCCCGCAACCCTTAATTTCCTCTCTAAAGTTGTCTTGTGATGATTTAATTAAAGATGTGGTTCACCTATCAAAAGTATGAATCCCTACTCTCGTAGATAATTCGTCTATCAATCTCATCATCTCTCGATCTATAGAGATTAACGCTCTCAAAACAAGGTGTAAGATCTCTCAATCTAGCAACCTAGATATTCAACCTATCAACTCTCGTTATGTCAAGGTTAAAAATCCCATCTTTCCTATGGTGATCTAAGGTTTACACCGACTCTCGTCATACGGTAAACATCAACAACAATTCATCTTTCGATATTGATTGCATAACAAAATAAACACATGGAAAAGATACAACTTTAATCAAATTCACAAAACAAATCTAGATTGAAAATAAAGAATCTGCTGAAACGGATTCACATAGTTTGAACAATTGCTCAGCCTCCAAGCATTCAGCACAACAAAAGCAAAACAAAATAGAAAACGAACATAAAACAAGGAAAATCGCAACCCCAGCCTCCCCTAAGGGGGCTGGGGCCGCCTAGGGTTTTCTCCTAATGATTGTGTATCAATAGGTCTCAATAATGTATCATTAGGGTTGAAATCCGCGCTGCTATTTATAGAAAACTAAGTCGGTTTTCAGCATGTCGGCCGTGGACGCCCGTCCGGAATTGTGGACGCCCGTCCAGATGCCTTGGACTTGCTTCAGACGCTCGTCCACTCATCGTCCAAACTCTCTGAATCAATTTTCTTCTCCTGGACGCCAGTTCACTTTGATGGACGCCCGTCCATTCTGGACGGAGCTTGGATGCCAGTTCAGCTGGATCAAAAATCGATCTTCTCATCTTTATCTCTTCTCCTCTTCATTAATCCGATTGTTAACCTCTTTTAATCCTCTTTTTGGTCGAAATTGTGTATCTACAATACATCAAACACATTGCAAAATGTAGTATCTTCCAAATCAACATGAAATCATCAATTTTACACATAAATCATACAATTTCGCAACTAACCCATTAAAAACATCACTTGCTCAATACTTCAATATAAAGCTCGATTTCTATGAAAAACATCTAGATATGGGGGAAATTGACATAAAATATATCCTTA
The DNA here is from genome assembly GCA_036785695.1 of Gentiana straminea. Lineage (NCBI taxonomy): Eukaryota > Viridiplantae > Streptophyta > Magnoliopsida > Gentianales > Gentianaceae > Gentiana > Gentiana straminea. Next base: position 4,299,039 of record JAVUPR010000265.1, on the reverse strand, counting down.
TAAAACGTATAAAATCACCTTAACACTCATCCATATCAGAGACAAGATCATGGACAGGATCTTCTTCTTCTTCTTGTGGTAGCTGGAATTCCTCATCACTGAAATCATAATCCAACAGTTGCTCATCTGATTCTTCTTCAGCGGCCTCTTTTCCTTTATCAGCAGGGATACCTTGTTCAGCAGGTTCCATGCTGTCAGTAGGAGCATCATCCTCAACAGGCTCCATGCTGATGATAGGGGATTCCTCCAATCCCAACAACATATCCAACCTTTGTCCAAGTATTGTTTGATCCTCAGTATTTTGGACCTCCAGTTCCGACCTTTGTTCAGTTGTTGTCTGAAACTCTGCAAACTGAACCTCTATCTCTACAACACTAGGAAAAACCCGAACTAATCAACATAGCATTCATTATCTCTTTCAGAGTTCGGTTCTTACGCTCAGCAATACCGTTTGATTGCGGTGTATATGGTGTTGTCATTTGATGAAAGATGCCGGTGCCAGAGCAAAATTCATTAAAAGGTGCATCTTATTCACCACCACGATCACTACGGACATTCTATATCCATTTGCTAAGTTGATTCTCAACTTCTTTCTTATAATCTTTAAAAGCTTCAAGAGATTCGTCTTTGCTTCTCAGTAGATAAACATAACAATATCTTGTATAATCATCAATAAAAGTAATGAATTACTTTTCACCACCTCTAGTTTGCACAAATTTTAAGTCACATATATCAGAGTGAATTAAATCTAGAGGTTATGTGTTCCTTTTAACTGTTGGAATCGGTGCTTTAGCTAAATTAGCTTCAACACATACTTGGCATTTATGATTGCGATCAAATTTTACGTTAGGAATTAAATCTAGATTCGTCATCTTTCGAATAGATTTATAATTAGCATGTCCTAATCTACAATGCCACAAAGAAGACTCAAGCAAGTAAACGGAAGCAGAAGTCATCTTATTAGCCTTATTAGGCACAACAGTTTTGGGTACAATAGTCATTACATTCATCTTGAACATACCATCTACCAAGTACCCCCTCCCAACATACATATCAAATTTGGATAAAACAACTTTATCTGCACCAAAGACCATCTTGAATCCATTCTTCACCTTAAGATCACCAGAAACAAGGTTCTTGTGCATGTCCGGAACATGCAGCACATTGTTGAGTGTGACTTCTTTGCCAGAAGTCATCTTCAGTATGACCTTTCCCACACCTTCAGCATTTGCAGAAGCAAATTTTCCCATAAAGAGCCATTCGCCCTCAACAACCTTGTACTCAGAAAACATCTCTTTCAGTGTGCAAACATGGAGAGTAGCTCTAGTGTCAATCCACCATTTGCGAGTATTCCCGACTGTGTATCATTCAAAAACCACAACCGACATGTTCATCTCATGCATGCCTTCAGCCACTGCTTTAGCAAGATGGGCATATGGCTTACCCTTCGTCAATGACATGCACTCACTTTGGCAATGCCCTGTCTTTCCACAGTTAAAACAACTTCCAATGAACTATTGCTTAACCTTTTTACTGACTCTTAGACCTTGATTAGGCTTCTTACGCTTCTTGCCTTTGTTTATCACTTCAACCAAAATTGCCTTGGACTCCATCAGAAAGCTTCTTTCTGATCTCTTGTTATGCTCTTCAATTCGCAGACGTGTTGCCAGCTCTTCCATGGTCATCTATTTATGCTTGTGCATCAAGTAGTTCTTGAAATCCTTCCAAGAGTTAGGGAGTTTCCCAATCACACCAGCAACCTAGAATTGTTTGCAAATCATCATTTTTTATTCCAGGATCTCAGAGATGATCACTTGTAGCTCCTTAATCTGACTGACCACGGTCTTGGAGTCTACCATCTTGTATTCCATGAATTTGACCACCGAAAATTCCTTTGAGCCAACATCCTCAATTTTATACTTTTTTCTCCAAAGCCTGCCACAAGGATTTAGTAGATTTTTGTGAGCAGTACACCACATACATGGAGTTCTCCAAGAAACTAAGGATGTAGTTCTTGCATAGGAAGTCAGAGTGCTTCCATGCATCCAAAGCCGTGACAAATGCATGATCCCCTTCATTCATTCATGTCCAAAAATGTAATAGTTACATCTAAACCAAGCTCAAGCTAAGCCGGACGAACAGTGACACGTGTGGAATTATCAAAAGTCTTTCCTCCTACACAAAGGTATTTTGCCCCCTAAGGCACATCTATAAGAGTTTCACACACTCATAAATATGGAGCTCAAGTCTCTCATTTTTTCAATGTGGGAGAGTTGAGTTGATCACACTTTCAACTCCTCTCGCACACATGTTTTACACCAGCTTTACGCATTAATTTTCAGTTCACCCGATATCCGAATCGAGTGGTTCCAAAGTCGAACATTATCTACTCTGTGAGTAGAATTTTAAGATGTAATAATCTCCCGGCGAATCACACCGGAACGTATCCTAAATTTGCGCTAAAGTTGACTGTTTCAACACATTCCAAGCCCTCATTTCATGGGATTTCGTTTATATCTCCAACAATATTTTGGGATTGAGTATTAATTTATTAGACTTTCTTTCTTACTGATCGCTCCCTAAAAACTAGGAATACTGAAATTCACATTTGTAATGTCTTTGGAGCAAGGGCGGATGCAAGTGACAATAATTGGGGTCCGTGGAAATCGTTAAAAATAAGAAAACTCAATGTTTTATTTATAGAAAAATATTTTTAAATCCATTAAAAAAATATTTACATTCAAAAATAATTACGGACCCGTTAAAAAAATTTTCCGGCTCCGCCGCTGCTTTGGAGGTTGAACGATAGATAGTCCCAACAATCTCAAGCCCCCGAAATTTCTTCTGCCACGGCGCTCATTCATAATTAAAAGTTCGTTGGGGTAGTTGGGTTTCACCCCTTGCCTTCCTTTAATGTATAAAACAACCAACCATCCCCAATGACATCTATATATATATAGCAGTACACATCTTTATCCTTAGCGGTGGCACATTACCAATCCCACTTCATTAAATATCTAGCAAAAAATTCTTGATTTTTTTTTTATACATTAGTGTTCTTGGAAATGGCTGATGAGAAAAGGGTTGCCTCCAAAACAGGCACAATTTCAATTGAGACATCTGATGATAGGAGAAAAATGAGTCTCCCAAATTTTCTGCTATCTGTTAAGCTCAAATATGTTAAGCTTGGTTACCACTACTTGATCTCCAATGCTATGTACCTAATGTTAATCCCTCTTGTAGGGGTACTCTCTGTTCATCTTTCAATCCTTACTGTTGAAGATATAATCCTCTTATGGGATCAGCTCAAATTCAATCTTGTAACAATTGTTTTATGCTCTGTTCTCATTGTTTTCTTGGCAACTCTTTATTTTATGACTAGGCCAAGAAAAGTGTATTTGCTTGATTTTGCTTGTTACAAACCAGGCTCTGAAGTTATGTGTAGTAAAGAACTTTTCATAGAGAGATCAAAAGATGTTGGTGTCTTTAGTGATGAAAATCTGGCCTTCCAGAAGAAGATTTTGGAGAGGTCGGGTTTAGGCCAGAAGACGTATTTCCCACCGGCGTTGATGCAGGTTCCGGCGAATCTAAACATGGCAGAGGCAAGGAAAGAGGCTGAGATGGTTATGTTTGGTGCCATTGATGAGTTGTTGGATAAGACTGGTATCAGAGCGAAAGATATTGGGATTCTTGTTGTGAATTGTAGCTTGTTTTGTCCTACGCCGTCTCTTTCGGCTATGATTGTTAACCATTACAAGCTTAGAGGCAATATTTTGAGTTATAACCTTGGTGGGATGGGCTGTAGTGCTGGACTAATATCTATTGATCTTGCCAAGCAACTTCTTCAGGTGAGATTCTCATACGTACAGTATAACCTCGATAAATGAATACCCTCAGACCATCTGAGAAAATTATTCATCTGGTGAGGTTATTCATTTATCAAACGACATTCATTTAGACCCTTTGCCCAACCTAAGACCGGAGAAAATTATTAATCTGGCGACAGGGGCAGAAGTGTGTGTATCAACGTGTGGGGTCACGTACGTGACCCCACCGAGATCCGGGAAAAAAAGTAGTACTAAAACGATATAGTTTTGTTGTTAAAAAAGTATCGTTTTGTAGTTAAAAAATGTAGTTTTAGGCTTAAGTGACCCCACTCGAACAAATTTTCGGAGAAAAAGCCTCCGATGACCCGACTGAAACATGTTTTTGGATCCGCCCCTATTTGGCGAGGCTATTCATTTATCGAGGTTATTTGAAACTTAACTATATTGTTGATCTTGAAACTAACTTAATATAAAGGCAAAGCTCATATTGTATTTGATTGAATTGACAGGTGCATCCAAATTCATATGCACTAGTGGTAAGTATGGAAAACATAACTCTGAATTGGTACTCAGGAAACAACAAATCAATGCTGGTTTCAAACTGTATCTTCCGAATGGGCGGTGCGGCGATTATGTTGTCTAATAGATCATCGGATCGGCGCCGTTCGAAGTATCAACTGATTCACACGGTTCGAACACACAAAGGTGCAGACGACCGAAGTTATGGTTGTGTATTTCAAGAGGAAGATAACAACAAGAAAATAGGTGTAGCATTGTCAAAGGATCTAATGGAGGTTGCCGGAGAGGCATTGAAAACGAACATCACGACACTTGGGCCAATAGTCCTTCCTATGTCAGAACAACTCTTGTTCTTCATAACATTAGTTGCAAGAAAAGTTTTCAATATAAAAAATATCAAGCCGTACATCCCGGATTTCAAGCTGGCGTTCGAGCATTTCTGCCTTCATGCTGGCGGAAGAGCGGTTCTAGACGTACTAGAAAAGAATCTTGATCTTAGTGAATGGCATATGGAGCCATCAAGAATGACACTATACAGATTCGGAAACACGTCTAGCAGTTCGTTGTGGTACGAGTTGGCTTATACTGAAGCTAAAGGGAGAATTCGGAGAGGTGATCGGACATGGCAGATTGCATTCGGTTCGGGATTCAAATGCAATAGCGCGGTATGGCGCGCGTTGAGGACCATTAATCCTGCTAAAGAGAAGAAGAATCCATGGTTGGATGAAATCGATGAATTCCCTGTTCATGTGCCAAGGGTGGCCACCATTGCTAGTTCTTGAAAACAATCTTTCAAACTTTTTGCAAAATGGATTTGTGCTTATATATTAGTCTATAAATGTAAGAATCACTTACGGGGAAAACTATATTGCTTACTTGTGAAGAACATACTGTAATGTTTGATTCAAACTGATCAAAATATTACACTACACTTTATGTTTTATTACTTTTATTGCTTCTTTGTGAAGAACAACATGCTGTATGGTTTGATTCAAGCTGAAAATATAACCCTACACTTTATGTTTTCTATTTTTTCTTTTTTTTCTTGGGGAGGGAATTTAGAGAAGGACAAAAGAAGAATCTTAATTAGGCAAAATAATATCCTCTCAAGAAAATTGCGAAAAGGAGAAAAATATCATGCGCCTAAACGAAAATTAAAATAGAAATTGAAAAACAAATACAATTGTCACTGATCCATTGTTTTTACATTGAGAAATGTTTATACCACAACAAAATATACGCAACAAATGCCATAATAAACTTTTAAACCATTGATTTTTTTGGGACACGTATGATTCAATAGGTCCACATTATAATCAATGGCCATAAATTGTGTTGTGTACAATGTTGTGGGTATTTTGTTGTGACACTATCACTGCTCTTTTACAAACTTATATATCTCAAACTATAGCTCCAAACATTATAATTGTTTCATCAAAAAAAAAAAAAATTCGTGCCTTTTATTTTAAAACTATAAAGATCACATTCTGTCGTAATTTTTGAGATTTTTTTTTTTTTTTTGTTGAGAAAAATACAAAATTTATCATATCATATCCGTCAAACAAGCAGAAGGAACATCGTCTAGAGGCCAATTGCTCTAGGAGGTATAATGCAAAGAAAAAACACAATGTCTATTTAAAAGATACGCCAACACATTTCTCGTTAGCTTGACAAAAGATAACTTAACATTAAGGTAAACATAAAGCTGTAGAATAACAATCTCGGGCTAAGCATTTGATCCGCTTAAAGCATTGATACAAGCGATAGGACTGGTATAATTGCCATATGATACGGCAAGTCAAGATCGTATCCTACAAGGACCAATCAACTACTAAAGAAACAAAGAGACAAATTCAAGTGGTTGAATTACAAAGTCAAAGAAAAGTTAATCAGACCATGTAAGAAGTAACATTCCCTAATCTATTACGTAACTCTATGTGTAGGATTCAAGTTTAATAACCCAATTCTATTTCTTTAATGGTGTGATTCCCTAATTTGGTTTTAATTCGTGAATAGACAGAAGAATCCCACATCAATAAATCGTCTATCATGAACGGATTAGATCTAATTAATTAAACGTGCATTATACGACTCAATGGGATGTCCACACAGGTGTGGAAAACCTCACTCACGGGACCGATCATCCCAGATGACGATTCTACATGTCGGTCTTATTATTAACATCTTAGTTATTTCTTCTACTTGCATGCGGCTCCTTCAGAATAGTTTACGAGGGCATGCACACAAATGGCCTAATTTTAAACATGATAGTTAAACCAGATAACCATAATTAAAAGAACAGAACGGCCAAATACGTGCCCAACTGCCGGCTAGCCAACGACAAGACGTGCCGCTGAGCTGGCAGATACAGAGTTTGTATCATGGCTTTTTGATCACACATACATATCATAATTACTACATAAACAGGGTTTGAATTACTGTTTACATGATTCAGTTAACAAAAACCTTAGCCTAGCACCGATACAACGGAAACGTGATATAATCATATTTACGAAGGAATACGACAACATGATAAACGGTAAGAACAAGTACCTTTCTACCAAAGATCTACTTGAATCCTTCACACAAGAATAAAGCTTCTTCGAATCGTAAACGCACCACAAGAAATTTGCTCAAAAGATGAAATTGAATTAAAAGTAAAATAATTTTATGATGGTGTTCAAAAAGCATCAAATGTATATGATCACAAGTTGCACTTCTCCGTATTATAGTGCTTAGCTAGGCCGACCTAGTGTCTAATTAATTAGGAGTTACCATAACTCTAAAACTGACATAGGGTATGAGTTCCATATTTTAGACTACCGCTAAGCCGGCAGGCTCAACTTCCATTGGGCCGACATGCCAAACCTTTGATTCCTTCAGCTTTCAGGATCATATAATCCACCAAGTCTTCTCTTAAACTCTTGGATCGCATCTTTGATGAATAAATTAAGCTCTCAAACTCGCAACTCGACTCGATCTCTCTACCACCCGATCATTCCTCTCATTCCGGAAACCTCCCCGATACTCCGCCATCCACATTATTTATCATAGATCAAAATATCACACAAAGTAGACTCCATTCTATCCAAATAACATATAAAATGCAACATATCAATCACGGGCAACAAAATATCAAATTAACTCATTTAACTCGGAATTCTCAATCGAGATCATATAATTACACTTGTAATACGGGGTAAACGAACGGTAAAAACATCGTTTGTAGAATCACATGCAATTTATCTTGTAATAGATAAGTTAAATAAGATGTAATGTAATTAAGGTAGAAAAACATATCATTTGTAGAATCACATGCAATTTATCTCGTCTCTTAACATTTATTTGAAAAAAATTAGTTGGTTTTTTTAATATGTTCCTTGGGGAATCAGAGACTGTCGACACCATGTTGAAAACCTATCGGAGAAACGTCAGAGGCATGTTAGATGTTTAACAAAAAATATTATTTTATTTGGCCGACATGTGTTAGAGGAGTGTCGGAGGCACATCATATCGTAAAAGTGTGCGGCACTGCACACCGTACCCAAATATGTGGGAGATTGTAAAATAGATATTGAGCCGTGCTACAATATCTATTTTATAATATACCCATAGTATCGCCCCCTCCGTGTGGAACAGGTCTTTGATTGTTGGGAATTTCAGTTCCTAATTAACTTGAAAACTTTTTCGGAAGGTGCTCATATTTTTTCTTTATTGTAAGCTGGTGTTTCAGGTATATAATAGGAAAAGCTCTCGAGGTTAATCTGGCATAAAGCTCTTGAAAATTCATTACTTGTATCAGGAAATACATAATGTTTTATCTGAAATTACTAGAAAAGACGGGAGACGATGACTCAACAATGGATCGAGCTTACATTTGTCTGTGGGCAGATAATAGGGTCAGGGCCGGCCCTATAGTGAGGCCAGAGAGACCGCGGTCTTAAGCCCAACGGTGCCGGGAGGGTCCAACGGTACATGTTTCGCTAAATGAAAAAAAATATTCCGTATAGATTCAATCTGATCTAACCTAATATAATATGTTAAAAAAAAAATTGATAAAGGCCCGATTTTTTTACTCCCTTCATGAACTGATGCATGTATTGGTTTAGGTTTCGGGGGCGTTGCCCCCGAACCCCCGCAAGTTGGTGTTGCCCCCTCGACCCCGCACTCGCCCCCTCGACCCACCGCGACCTGAACAGGCAGGTCGAACCCCGTTTCGTTGCGATAACATTATTTCATTCGGTAACTCGTACGCAAGAGATTACAAAAAATATTTTGAAAAAAATATCTAACAAAATGTCCCAATAAAAAATTTTACTTGGCCCAAAAGACTATTTTATAGGTATGTTTTGAGAATATCAATAAATTGAATTTTGTATTTACGGATGTTAAAAACGCGATAAGTATGTTTTTCAAAACACAAAAAAAAAAAAAAAAAAAAACAACTTCAACTTCAAAGGCCCAAAAGGCCAATATATGCCGGGGCCGGCCATGAATAGGGTAATAATTCTCTTGACAGAGAATCGAGAGATTAAACCCCGGAATTGACAGACAACATGTACGCGTAAGTTATAGATTGCAAACAAGTTTTTACACACAATATAACTCAAGAGATTCCAATTAGATTGCAAAACCTAAAGATTGAATATAACTTAAGAGAGCATCATCAGATGAAGACATGGAAAGTGCTGCAACATTGCTCAGATCATCTTTCAATTTCTCTATAAAGATTCATCTTGTGCATTGCTACCATCTGGTGTAAATTTTTATTTTGTGCCGTCACAGTTAGCTGCAGAAACGTATATTCAACCTGGAATGGATGGAGTCGAGAGTCGACTCGACATTCTTGATATGAATACGTCGAGGAAGCTTCTGTTGTGGGCATACACCCACCCTTCTGCAAGGGTATTACCAGAGTCTCTCAACTGTCATTAGGTTTTGTGAAGAAACAACAAAGGTATGCACCTGAAGCTTATCATATATAAATTTTAGTTACTTATGCAGAAACCTTGCTTCTCTAAACGGCCGGGTGTTAATATATAAGGTTAAAGGTTGTAAAGTACTGGTTTTAATCTGAAATGGTTGAGAAGGACAAACATGTAAACACGGTAGTAACCGGGTGTTAATATTTATATGCTTTGTTTTTTTTTCTACAACAACCTTTGTCTCTAAATAACTGTCATTTTTTTTAAAGTTTTCAGACGGATTAAGAATCAAAAACCACTACAAAAAAAAGACCTTTTCGTGACAAAAAACTTCATCACGGAAAGTGCTGATTTTTGTCTGCAAAGGTTTTCGTGAAAAGTTTTTGTCGCGGCGTTTGTTGTGTAAGCAATGGCGCTAAAGGTGTCTATTGTGACAATCAGAGTATTAGTCACTAAAGATTTTCAGTCGCGACAAATCTCATACTTTTGTCACCAAAGCTTATCATGACAAAACGCTAATTTATCACTAGAAGGTTTTTCCTGCGACAAAATTTTTGTCACAAAAAATAGTGAATATTTTATCACTAATTAAGTGTTCTTGTCACCAAAGGTATAAACACATTTTTACATTAACGGTTAATATTGACAAAAACTTTGTCACTAGAAGTCATATTTTAATAATAATAACAATAATAATAATAATAATAATAATAATAATAATAATAATATTGATAATAAATATAATAATAAACAGACACATTAATGCTAAAAAACACACACATTAGAAGTCATATACCATATAATAAAATATAAATAATTATTAACAACCACTTATAAATATACAAAAACTTAACATCAACTCTAAAAATTTCAACAAATACCAAAATAATAATAACTTAAAAATGACTCGCAGATCATTGACACTACATATAATAACTTAAAATATAAAACATCTCACTTCTCCAAGATCAAATCTTTAGCAATAACTATCACAACAGCTAACCAAGCATTTCAGATTGATATCTAAGCAGATCATAAAGTTTCAGGCAAACATGAAGTTTCCTTCAGACTGATGCAAAGACTTAAGCTAATACCGAATATTAACTTCATCACTATTTTACTTGGATTAACACGAAAAAGAGATAAACTTGTAAGCATAGGATAAACACCCTATTAACCTTTATCCTATGACCTAAAAGAGATAAAGACAAGGAAAACCATCACAAAGATAACCACATTCAAGCATATTAGGAAAAACAAACATGAAACGAAAAGCATTGTCGGGAGATAAAATATATACCGAAAGTTGAGGATCGTATCCGGCACCTTTGGTATTGCATAAAGCTCTCTATAAAAGCAAGCAAGATCCCATAGAAACACACTAAATTCGGCACAACAAAGCAATGTCTTCATTTATCTATTCATCAAACATAAAAAAAACTTCTAATCAGACAGTCATATGTCTAACCAAAGCAAATGCATGCTACGTATTTGGTTCTAAACAAACCTCACCATTGACAATGAAATGCTTGTCATGTCGCAAGCTGCAAAACATAAAAAGAAGCAGAAAACAGAACATATAAACAAATAAAACTAGAGAAGGATATCTAAAAAGGATATCATTGAGAAAAACCCAAAATATTTCATAGATACCTTGACAGTGGCAACTGCAATACGCAACGGCATAACATAAAACTACTATGGAGGTTTTGTATCCCAGTAAGCTGCAAATGCCAACACAATCATGTTTTAATCATGTATAACAAAGAATAAACAACTAAAGAAATTCACTTCCCGATCCGACCAAAGGATTTGCTCCTCATTCAACCCTACATTCATAAAACCATAAACACAAATGCAGGCTCAAGTAAATGCAATAGAATGTAAGTTCAAAAACAGCCCCAAAACCATCCACAGCCCCATTGTACACTATTTATAGGGACAAGAATAGGAACATGCTAGCACTACCATTACTTACATCGTAATCATATTGAATAAAGAGATCCATATTAGTCAAAAAGATGAACTCAACTAACAGTCGATGAAATTAAAACAATAAAAGAGTTAAATACACAGGATAACACTTATGTTTTTCAGTTGTTTCATGAACTCTATAATAAATACCCGCAATAGAATTTCCCAGAATACATATAGTGAGAAATCCATGCACAAAATCAGCATTTGTGTATGTATGTATGTATGTATACTGGAACTTTTATTAATTTTCTGGCCCAGAAATTCAAAACTATATATTATAAAGCACCTGATCATTATGAAGGAATGCATTCCACTATCCTTTATCAACAAAAGATGGAGTAGTAGAACAGGTCTTTGATTGTTGGGAATTTCAGTTCCTAATTAACTTGAAAACTTTTTCGGAAGGTGCTCATATTTTTTCTTTATTGTAAGCTGGCGTTTCAGGTATATAATAGGAAAAGCTCTCGAGGTTAATCTGGCATAAAGCTCTTGAAAATTCATTACTTGTATCAGGAAATACATAATGTTTTATCTGAAATTTTAGAAAAGACAGGGGACGACGACTCAACAATGGATCGAGCTTACATTTGTCTGCGGGCAGATAATAGGGTCAGGGCTGGCCCTATAGTGAGGTCAGAGAGACCGCGGTCTTAAGCCCAACGGTACATGTTTCGCTAAATGAAAAAAAATATTCCGTATAGATTCAATCTGATCTAACCTAATATAATATGTTAAAAAAAAGTTTGATAAAGGCCCGATTTTTTTTTACTCCCTTCATGAACTGATGCATGTATTGGTTTAGGTTTCGGGGGCATTGCCCCCGAACCCTCACGAGTTGGCGCTGCCCCCTCGACCCCTACGAAGGGGCTCTGCCTCCTCGACCCACCGCGACCTGAACAGGCAGGTCGAACCCCGTTTCGTTGCGATAACATTATTTCGTTCAGGAACTCGTACGCAAGAGATTACAAAAAATATTTTGAAAAAAATATCTAACAAAAGGTCCCAATAAAAAAATTTACTTGGCCCAAAAGACTATTTTGTAGGTATGTTTTGAGATTATCAATAAATTGAATTTTGTATTTACGGATGTTAAAAACGCGATAAGTATGTTTTTCAAAACAAAAAAAAACAACTTCAACTAAAGGCCCATTTCGGGGACTTGGCCTTAAACTCAATATATGCCAGGGCCGGCCCTGAATAGGGTAATAATTCTCTTGACAGAGAATCAAAGATTAAAACCCCGGAATTGACACACAACATGTACGCATAAGTTATAGATTGCAAACAAGTTTTTACACACAATATAACTCAAGAGATTCAATTAGATTGCAAAACCTAAAGATTGAATATAACTTAAGAGAGCATCATCAGATGAAGACATGGAAACTGCTGCAACATTGCTCAGATCATCTTTCAATTTCTCTATAAAGATTCATCTTGTGCATTGCTACCATCTGGTGTAAATTTTTAGTTTGTGCCGTCACAGTTAGCTGCAGAAACGTAACAATTGCAGAAATTGGAAAATCAGGTCGTGTCAGACCTGACACTTGAAAATTAGGTTGTGCCTTTTCTGACATGAAAAATATGGTAAACGTAGAGATATCTACGTTCAGACGTAGAGATTTCTACGTTCCGACGTAGAGAAATATAAGTAACATAAAACGTTGCAGTTGATCTATCCCTACGTTTAAACGTAGATATTCTACGTTCCAACTACGTTCAAACGTAGATAAACTACGTTTAAACGTAGGGAAATCCAAAGGTTTATTTTTGAAATTTATATACGTCTGAACGTAGATATATCTACGTCTGAACGTAGATATATCTACGTTTAAACGTAGGTGACAATATGCTTAAACGGTTCACATACTTGTCCTTCATAATCTCGCATAATCCTTAATCTTCTTTCTTCCTATCATATTTCAAATTCTGAGTGGCGATTTTTGGCGATTTTGGCAAGAAATTCTGATAGAGCAATTTCACAATTTCACAATCTCTCAAGTGCAATGGCGGTTGAAAGCGAAAGGGTATGTATTTTCCCTAATATTCTTTTATAGTATATCATATTAATTTCACTTTAGCATGTGCTTGTTATTTCCGAATATTTATTGTAGAGTGGTTTATGGTGGTCCTTGATAATCATTATATTGATTTTGATTGTTTGATTTGTCGTTTTCTGGGTTTAAGATGGGTTTTTTGTATGAAGGTTCATACGTTTGGACGTATGAAGGAAGTATTATACGTTTGGACGTAGAGAAATGCAGGTCTCTACGTCTGAACGTACGGATTATGCTTCAGGACGTAGAGATCTGCAGGTCTCTACGTCTGAACGTAAGGTTTTTACGTTTGGACGTAGAGACCTGCAGATCTCTACGTCTGAACGTGATTTGTCTACGTTTTGACGTAGAAACACTACGTTTGGACGTAGAAAGCTGCAGATTTCTACTTTATATTGAATTTAATGTATATGTTTTTCATATTGTTATTTGATTCGAATTAATGGGGCTAATTCTATTGAAATGAACTGTAATGATATGTATGATAGGTTTTAGAAGTAAATTAATGTAAAATTATTAATATGTGAGAATATGTATGATAGTGTTATAATTTTTGATTTGATAATGTAGTGTAATTTACTTCTAATGTAGTGTTATAATTTTTTATTTGATTTGATAATGTAGTGTAATTCTGCGTGATGCTGCGGCTGCTATAGCATGCGTACACGGTATTTCCATTTTCTGGAAATAACCACAATAACACTTCCGCTCTCTTAGATTTACCACCCCATGAAGCAAGTTATTTCCATGAATCTCAAATTCATCGGGGTTAACAGGCTTAACCCTGAACTTCCTTCTAGCAGTAATATTCGAAGCCACTATTTCATCGATCTCTGGTGCTAACATAGTCGCACAATCAAGCGCCTTCTGTCGTCTATCATTATACCATCTCTGCAGTGTAGCTCTAATGAATTCCAAGAGGCTAGGGACAGGCCAACGACGAGCTCCTCTAATCGCACAAGCTTGAAACTTTCGGCGTAATTGCTTGTCATTAAGGCGTATCTTTTCCCGGGAAATTTGGCACGCGCCCATCGTTCAACACCTATTTCTTCAAGTTGTTTATATGCGCCAAGACATTGTGCCTTAATCGGGGCGAACTTTCGGAGAAATTCGGCCTCCGAGAATGCATAGGCTGTTTGATAGAATGTATCTTCACAAAAACCGTGATCTTTCCATTTTTTGGTCAGATTGCCTTTTAAATGATGATAGCAAACACCATGATATGCATCGGGAAATACCTGACCAACCGCATTTCTAATAGCCTGGTGTCTGTCAGAAATAAAGCTCAAGTTTTCATCATGGATACCTCCAATGGCCACCCTCAAATATCTCATGAAATACCCCCATGAATCGTTGCATTCTTTTTCAGCAATACCGAAGGCTACAGGGAATAGGTGGTCACCGGCATCTACAAGAACAAAGAATAAATAGTTGTCCGGAGAAACGGGTTTTCGGATGAGTTGCGTCCACACACAAAATAGGTCGACAATACTTGAACCCACGACGGCTTGCTCCCAAAGACATGAAACAACCGTCGAACCTTCCCAGATTATCAAGCTGAAAGTCAATATAGGTCCCTTCATTGGCATTACGCACCATCCACAAGTACGAGGGTATCGCGTTGTAACACTCCATCGGTGAACCTCTCACCATCATTCTCATCATCTCGTGAGCTCGGTATGCTTGGTCATAAGTCAACTGTACACTGTAAGTTGTGAGCATGTCCTCCATAATTTGTCTGGGCTTATACTCATTGCCGAGTTCTTCCATTTTCTCGACTTAGCGTACTCGCAATAACAATAGGTGTTGCTTGTCGATTGTCATTATCCGCATTCCGAGAGGCACAAGTATGGACATCATTCAACGTTGTGATCTCAAATGTACGTGTGACATCCGTATTCACCTTCACCCGTTTCGCCCTTACATGCCATTTGCATGTATCGTTAAGACATTTGTAATACAAGCAACGTGTGTCCGACCTACCCAATCTCATCTGAAAATTGTTCGCAACCGCATACGATTTTATTTTCAAATTAAAATCTTCTTTTGAATCGTATTTCTTCCCAATGAACAATTCGTTCACGTCATTCATATGTAACGTACCGGTGGATAAACACCTCGGTAAATCATCATCTTCAAATGTGGGAATCCTCCATGAATAATCTTCTCGTACGCTTGCCCTAGCATGTGCACCCTGATTATTGTTGTCATCTCTCGCCGGTTTGATCGGTTTGTATATGAGGTGCAAACGGAGAAGCCAAAAAACTAGTTACCGATCCACCAAACATATTATATGGTCATTGGATGGGTGGAACACGACTACTTGAAGGTTGGTTAGGAGGATACTGAAACGATTGGTGTGGTTGGCTGTTTATGACAATATTACGACTACTTGAAGGATGATTTGACAGATTATGACTTGGTCTTACTGGTTGATACCGAAACGGTTGGTCCGAAGCTTCACCAAGCCTTTGTGTAGCAACATTGTTTTCATACCCACTACATCCATATTGTTGCTCGAACGGATTAAAATCTGGATCTGTAGCAAGTTCTTGTACCGGAGAAGGGAAATTTCCAATACTGTAATCCGGAGTATTGCAATCTTCATTTAAATCAATGCCATCATCCTCCTCATTTAAATCAATGCCATCATCCTCCTCATTTATCGGTTCATTGTTTGCCTCCACTAGTGTCGCATTCACACAAAAAATTACATTCTTACTGTCATAGGCCGCTTTGATGTAACCATTTAAGGTCTCGTCGTCTAAGATATCATCAGGTGGTATATTTCCCACACTACCGTAAGTAAACAAAGCTTTTAGGTTGAGCTTTGAATCAGACCGATCAATACCAAGCCTCAAATACACTTTATCCAATAACGCATTCAATCCTATTTTTCTTGGGACAAATAATGAGAACATCGATCCATTTACATAATTCCACCGGTTATAGATAGGATCATACGTAAATTCTCCGTTGAACGAGACAACAATCATAGTGTTGCGATTATCTCGTTTAAAACAAAAAAAAACGATTCAAGTCGCATCAACTAAATCATTATCAACTTAAAAAGGATTGTTTCCAAAAAATGGTAAACATGATATGTATTTATTACACTTTCATAAATTACACTACATTATCAAATCAAAAATTATAACACTATCGTTCTTAGATGTATAAAATTACATAAACAACCTACTTAAAACACACATTTCGTATAAATACATATCATTTCTACAATATAAATAACATAATCACTACTCAAAACACAAATTTCGGTTAAATAAATATCATTAATTACACTAAAACCTAGTAATTGAACCCTAAGAAAATACTTAAATACACTACTTAAAGTATGAACATTACATAAACAACCTACTTAAAACACACGTTTCGGTTTTAGACATATGATTACTACAAATATAAATAACATACACACATTGAGCACTTGAATTAAGATAAATAAGATAGCAATAACTTACCCATTTTAGCACTTGAATGATGAAGAAATAGACTTGAAAGATGAAGAAGTGAGCACAAAATTGATATTAGATTCAAAGCCTTTGAAGGAATGAGAAAAATCTCGTTAATGTGGTGTATATTCAACAAGCACCTTACAACAACATTAATACCCATCTACCACTGTCAAACGTAGAAAATCTACGTCTAAACGTAACAAAACCTACGTTTAAACGTAGAATTTATTACGTTTAGACGTAGCTAATTTTCAAAATATCTCCTTTGGATTTCCCTACGTTTTAACGTAGTTTATCTACGTTTAAACGTGGAAACCCTGCGTTCAAACGTAGAAAACCTACGTTTAAACGTAGGGAAAGATCAACTGCAACGTTTAATGTTAGTTATATTTCCTTACGTCTGAACGTAGATATATCTACGTCTGAACGTAAGGATCTCTACGTTTACCATATTTTTCATGTCAGAAAAGGCACAACCAGATTTTCAAGTGTCAGGTCTGACACGACCTGATTTTCCAATTTCTGTAACAATTGATATGCAACGGTATAACATAAAACTGCTATGGAGGTTTTGTATCCCAGTAAGCTGCAAAAGCCAACACAATCATGTTTTAATTATGTATAACAAAGAATAAACAACTAAAGAAATTCACTTCCCGATCCGACCATAGGATTTGCTCCTCATTCAACCCTGCATTCATAAAACCATAAACATAAATGCAGGCTCAAGTAAATGCAATAGAATGTAAATTCAAAAACAGCCCCAAAACCATCCCCAGCCCAATTGTACACTATTTATAGGGACAAGAAGAGGAACATGCTAGCACTACCATTACTTACATCGTAATCATATTGAATAAAGAGATCCATATTAGTCAAAAAGATGAACTCAACTAACAGTCGATGAAATTAAAACAATAAAAGAGTTAAATACACAGGATTACACTCATGTTTTTCAGTTGTTTCATGAACTCTATAATAAATACCCGCAATAGAATTTCCCAGAATACATATAGTGAGAAATCCATGCACAAAATCAGCATTTGTGTATGTATGTATGTATGTATGTATGTATACTGGAACTTTTATTAATTTTCTGGCCCAGAAATTCAAAACTATATATATATTATAAAGCACCTGATCATTATGAAGGAATGCATTCCACTATCCTTTATCAACAAAAGATGGAGTAGTAGATTCAGGAAGCGAGATCATGTAGTTCAAATCTTCGAGCCATATTTGAAAACAAAAAGGATCAAAATCAGAACTTGTTGCTTCCTAATTTAACAACACTAAGCAAGAATACTGTAAAAATACATCATATATACCTGAGATAGAGCATAAACCTCATGAATACATTCTACAAGTCCTTCGGGCAATAGGATAGCACGATGGTTTTAATCTGGAAAGTATCACAACGTAGTGAATGAAAAATTACATGACACACAAAAGGAAAAAAACACATACACATGGATTAAAGTGGATTCTACTACTACATTTCAAGACTTACTTCGAATGGCATGTTTAGAATCACTACAAAAAATAGACCTTTTCGTGACAAAAAAATTCGTCGCGAAAAGCACTCATTTTCGTCATCAAAAGTTTTCGTGACAAATATTTTTTGTCGCGGCGTTTGTTGCGTAAGCAGCGACGCTAAAGGTGCCTCTTGTGACAATCAGTGAATTAGTCATTAAAAGAATTCAATAGCGACCAATCTCGTATTTTTGTCACCAAAGCTTTTCATGACAAACCTCAAACTTTCTCACCATGAAGTTTTTCTTGCGACAAAACTTTTGTCACAAAATAATGAACATTTTATCACTAATTCAGTGTTGTTGTCACCAAAAGGTATAAACACATTTTTACATTAATGGTTAATATTGACAAAGGCTTTGTCACTAGAAGTCATATTTTGAAATAATAATAATAATAAATAATAATAATAAATATTCAGAAAATAGAAAACTAATAATAATAATAATAATAATAATAATAATAATAATAATAATAATAATAATAATAATATATTAATATATTATTATTATTATTATTATTGAATTTTAATTAAATAATAATAATATTAATAATCTACAACCTATAAAAAATATACACATACCCTACAAAAGAATGAAAAAATAATACAACACACAATAAAATATTAAATAATTATTAACAATCAATTTGCAAGTTTACAAAAACTTAACATCAACTATAAAAATTTCAAAAAATACTTAAAAAATTAAATAAATTATGATAAATCATATATTTTATCAAACACATGAAATATATGAATATCTCTCATGTCTAATCTAGACCAAATGATTTTTCTGAAAATGGGTAGTTGGATCTAGATAGTTTACCTTGAAAGCTAAAGTCATTGGAAACTTTCTACCATTGTTTGAGCTTCATTGAAACGCAGAAAAGAGACTTAAATTACACGAATAAAAGGCTCAGCATATTTGCTTCGGTAAATGTTGATGCCTTCATGAGCCCACAGATAACCCTCTCGGCCTAAACCGCATTGTACCTGGAAAACAAGAAGAGTGTTGTTAAGGGTTAGCCTAGCATCTGGCCAAGCTTTCTGGTCAGGATTAAAAAAAATCCCATATTTTAAAGATAATGATACTTTCTTTTGATGTTGAAAATGCCCAAAAAACTCACATGATCAATCTGCTTTGTAGCGAGTGTGACCTTATCCTCAACAGCACTGGTCAAATGACAAATCATTGTAATAACTGTCTGGGACAGTAGATTTCTTCTTGGCAGCGGCAGATAAATACAAACCAAACTTTTGGCCTAAGATTGGGTGGAATCCCTTTTCTAATAAGCCTCTGCAGATCTGAAATCTTGTATCTGATAAAAAAATGAAATCAGTTAAGCTCACCAGTAATTAGCTGCTACTAATTATTGTTATCTAGACCTCATCTTACTTTTTCATCCCCTGAAACTGAACCATAAACCCTAATGCTTGCAACTTTAATCAGAAAACTGACAATTTAGCTTTATAAACCCGAAATTGATATTAAAACCAAACCCAAATTGAAAAATGTACTGCATTTGGAAGTAATCGCCTTCTCGACCCGTTTTTCCATCCATAAAATCCACTTGTTTCGGGAATAAGTAATTCTTTGTAATGGCAACAACGATTGCCTACAAGTCAAAGAAAAAGTGAAAAAAATGTTAAAATGCTCAAGCATCTTTAAATGAAGCATGATCATGATAAACTACGAAAAGGATTACATATAACTAATTGTGAAATATACGAAAAATTTGTGCAAAATCATCGGATTCGGGATCAATGCTCATAATAGTTTTGTTATCTTGAAAATATGCACGGAAACGAGAAATTCACACAATCAATAGCATTTCATGTTATTACTACATGTCCAAGCTGCATAAGAGATATCAAAACTAAGGTCCTAATGAGAAGCATTAAAGTGATATCGAAATATTTTGAAAATTAAAATATCAAAATGCACAACTTTAAGTGTTAAGCTGTTCTATGAAATCATATTTCATGCTCCAAACAGATTGTCCAGGCAAACGATTTCTAAATCATATGCATAGATTAACATATTGAAAGCATGCGACAATAGATTAACAAGGCGACTATTATGCAACTACTCAACAATGCGAGTCTACATCAAATTTGAAGAAGAAATTCGACATATTTGGTTACCCTGTTTCTTGTTATATATTGGTTGATGGGCTTTCGAAAACCCTATCATTCTAGTTGCATCTCACAATCCTTGTATTTGAAAAGATTTGAAGCTGCAAATCAGAACCAAAGATTTGAAGCTGCAAATCTTCAGTCTTTAATGGCCAAATCTCCACAAAATCAGCTTCGTAACAGTGCTGGAGATGGCCACGCCCTTTTTTTAATAGGCTTCCAAGTCAAATAAAAATAATTAATGCAGTATCTGATTCATATCAATGTATTACCCAAAATCGTCATATTCGACTTTCAACATGTCATATAACAAATTAGCACACGAGATAAGCTTACCAGCACTACTAAAACTACCATACAGATTGTTTCAAAGTTAATTATAAACAAAGAATAATAATAATAATATAGACTTCCCTGTCAAAGAGCTGGATGCCGGAAATCACGAAGTCAAAGATCGAGGCTTCGATTTTAAGCACATGCCGCCATGAAAAGAACAAGTCAAGGCTGCATTTTTAATGCTTCAACCCTCAAATCATGCCTTCCAGAATATCATATTCGGGCAATGATTTCGAATCACAATCGAATCGAGCTGATTATGGAAAGCTTCAAAACCTTCACGAAATTGGGTTGCTGGACTTTCCATAGAAGGATTTTCCACGTGGTTGCTCGGATTGACCAAAGGCGATGAAAGCTTGTTCTTATCAAAGAATCGTTCCGG
Organism: Gentiana straminea; assembly: GCA_036785695.1. Lineage (NCBI taxonomy): Eukaryota > Viridiplantae > Streptophyta > Magnoliopsida > Gentianales > Gentianaceae > Gentiana > Gentiana straminea. The sequence continues at coordinate 4,277,870 of JAVUPR010000265.1, read as the reverse complement.
ATTGAGAGAGTAACGGAGAAGAAAATTCGGCGCTCAAACAATTCTTTGATGAAATCATCTATGCACAATGCCAGCAGTTTGGTTGGCACATTCAACTCATCATAAACTATGGTCATTGTGACTAAGAAAATGGAAGCAGGCAACTTCCTTTTTTTTCACGAGTAGACAATCGAGAAGAAAATAAATTGTTACACTAATGAATACGGGACACCACAAAAGCATTGATGTACTTCACCACATTATCAGGTCCTAGATGAATCTGTACATCAGTTAAGACTTAAGAGAAGAAATCAGGGGAAAATGGCCGATACTTATTAAAACACGCACACCAAAATAAACAAGCAAATGTTGCCCCGTAATAATGATTAGTTTTAATTATCATCAAATGTTACCTCTCTAGATATCGTAAAACCAAAAATGCCGGAGCTAGGGCTTCTTGTTCGCCGAAATTGCCGAAATTCCGGTGCGATTGATAGTTCACCGGACTGAAAAGAATCGGCGGCCATCGATTTAGTAGGAGAAGTAGCATCACCGTCACACAGAGTGCAAGAAACGTCCTTCGATTCGACATTTCGAAATGAAGAAGCTATGTTAAAATCGGAGAGGATTCTGCCCTAAAAAATCGAAGAGGATTCAGCAACAAATCAGCGCTATTACCTGAAATCATCAAGCCACATCCCGATTTGAAGCATCGGAATGGCGGATTTCTTCATGATCGAGTCGAAATTTCACCCGAGAAGCGCTCGGCGAGCTGTCGATCTGAGATTCTTCGTTCCTTTTCTTCATCGAAAATCGGAAAGACGATAAAAGAGAACGAGTTTTTTTTTTTTTACGGGAACAGAATAGTAAAAAGAAAGAGATTTTTTTGTTTTAACGGGAACAGAATGAATATATATCATTATTTTAAGAGAAAATTACTTTTGTCACATAAATTATTAAGGATTTTGTGATAAAGTAGTTGTCACCGATGCCTAATTCTAAAATTTATCCCACAATCCATCGGTGAAGTCATACCATTTGTGACAAAGTTCATGCCAATATTTTTTTTTACGCTAATCAATATTATGTTGTGACAAACAAAGTTATTGTCACTAGAAGTTATTCTTTTGTGATAAATTTGTTGTTTGTCACTGAAGGCTTGTCACAAAAAATTCTTTTTTTTGTAGTGAATATCATAGTAAGTGGGCACGAGTTGTTCATGCAACAGAAAAGTGAAATAATCACACAGACTGGTTCATGCAACAGATCACAGAGCTCAGCCCTAGATGTCCACTCACCCAAAGCAGGTTCTCAAGCAATACTGCAGTTGAAACACCAACAAGAAGATATTTAAGACATTGCATGATGCCAAAAAAAGGTCGACTGCAATCTGAACACACTTTGTTACAACAAATAATATTCTCAAACAAAGGAAATAAGTACCAGGAGGTTAGCCTAAGAAAACATAGTCATTAGCTATCTAATAAAACAAAACATATTCACCCATCAAATAAAACATAGGACATAACATCATTCCAATACAATTTTTTAAGGGTTTCCAATACAACTTTACATGCTAAGCTTTGACCATGTAGCTGAGCTCATATAGTAGAATATGAAAAAAAACTTGAATCAGTGAAGTTCAGACTAAAATTCCATACTAGCATCTCTTTAGGACAACAGGATATCCCTTCAAATGGTCCTGTAGACACACAACCAACTTACAACAATTCATTGAACCATATTCAATCATACCAATGCTACCAAAAAAAAAAGATGTCATACATACCTAAGAGATAATTCTTGTCAACTGTCGGTGTCCACCAAGGACGTAGACGCAAATCCTCGTTCAAGGTCCATGATTTATTTTTTATCTCAAAAGAGAGCTCTGTGAAGGGACTTCCACATTTCAAGCTTTCAAATATACCCTACAAGATTGCAGGTATAGATGGATTAAAATATAAAGGAGACGGGAAGAGCCAAGAAAAAGGAATGGGCTGTGAGAGCCAGAGCAAGATAACAGTCAATGATACCTCCTCCTCCTGAATACTAGTAGCATTCTGTTTCAACTTCAGAACAGATGCTTCAACTTTTACAACCAAATACTGGCTCGACCGCTGTAAACGTTCCTTAAATTGCACAAATTCAATTAAGTGAACAAAACCAGTAAAAAAACAACAAAAAAAAGGCGGAATATAACCTTTAACCACTAATATAATCATTTTTTGGTGCACCATTAATTTTTATTTGTCTTAAAGAATCTCTATTTAGAGTGAAATGCACCGGAACGGCGGAATCTCTACAATGCAACACATGTAGTGGGAAATTTATTGATATTTTATTCTACAGATTTGAATAAAGATTCTGCTGCAAATGGTATCTAAATAGCTAGTTTGGATCTTTGTTTTACGGATTTACTTTGTCTTATTGTATCTAGTGTAAGTTCTCTTAATTTTCTATTTTAGTTGTAATAATAAATGTATGGTGGGTTGTATACAGCCAAAGGCGAAAAAGGTTACAGGAGCTTCATCAACACCTTTAAATCCTTCTTCAGGTCTCTCATTTTTTGCTTTCTATTTTGGTACTATGTATATGTGTAGATTTCGCGTCAATGAAGCTGTTTTTCGTATTTATTATTTTTTATCGCGATGCAGTTTGTGCTGCTGAAGAAGTGGACATGCTTCCTCTACAATGCCAGTGGCTAATAATATATCTTCATCTCAAATCAATAGCAGCGATAAAACGAGATCTATTTGCTTCACGTGAGACAGGGAGCACAACCAATGTTGCTACTGTTGGATGTGTCTCCCAACCTAACTCAGAAAATGGATGCAACACCACGTCGTCGATACCAGCATGACTGATCGAACTCAACAAATTTTCACTTTGGCCAAGTTCGATCGAAACGTTTGTTTTATAGTATTCAATTGATAAAAGGGTTAATATTGTTCAGTGTGTATGTTCAATGTAAAACGACGTTTTTTCGACAATAAATGTCGTTTCATTTTGGATTAGGTTTTCTGTGTCCAATCTTGGACAACATCCCCCAACTCGAATGTAGGAGCCTTTGTTTTTGTCTGCTTTAGTTCATTGTTTTGGATATGTCTCATCTCATGCTTTTAACGGTTGTTTATGTAAATTTCTGTGATTTAAATCTCAGTTTTTTTTTTTTTTTTTTAAAGCTCCCGGTATCCGGAACCAACTGGTCCGACTAATAGGTTTTGGTGAATAGAATATTAAGTTTTCCATTTAGTGAGAATGAATGAGATACAACGTATATATAGGCCACAACACAAGGCCAAAATATGATAATGGATACAACAGAAATACAAGCTATCAACTCTTTTTATAGATTCGACTTCTTACTCAATTTTAAAGGGGTATATAGAATCATATGGCCGCTTGTCCCTATTTTTACTCTTGTATTAGGAATCATAATAGGTGTACTCGTAATTGTTTGGTTAGAAAGAGAAATATCCGCAGGTATACAACAACGTATTGGGCCCGAATACGCGGGCCCCTTAGGAATTCTTCAAGCTCTAGCAGATGGTATAAAACTCTGTCATCTTCATAGAGATGGGTCTCCTTCGTCGGATATTTATTCTAGTATCTGGAACACGGAATATATGAAATCGATTAAGAAATATTTGAACTATGATTCATACCTAATGTTCAGATCTCCTATCCGGATTCCAAAAAATTTTAAAATGGAAGTCTTTGAAATTTTAGGCATTCTATCTATTTATGGAATGGGTGATAGTCGAAGGGTTATTACTCGGGGAATCCTTGACTTAACTTAGGTTTTTTTATTGAATCGTCGAGGTTCTAGTATGAATCGAGGTTTTAATCAATTCATAGGTTTCTTAACAAGAGAATTCCTATCAATACAATAAAAAAATATGAAAATCCACGTTATACACAAAAACAAATTCAAAAGGAAATAGGAAAAGAGTGGATTCAAGAGGCACGTAAGGATTAACATAAAGACGACTTAGCCAACTTGAAATTTTGGTAGTATCACCGCAAACAACGAAGAGCTTTCGGATTTTTCTTATTTACTAAAGTCGAAAAGATTGAATCTTTGATTTAAAATAAAAAGGTTTCAAACTTTTATTATATATCCGTTGCAATTAGGATTTCGGTGTTTTTGCTTGAGCCGTATGAGATGAAAGTTTCATATACGGTTCTCGGAGGGGAGTTCCGCCTATCTCAATAAAGTCTATGATTGGTTCGAAGAACGTTTAGAGATTCAGGCGATTGCAGATGATATAACTAGTAAATATGTTCCTCCACATGTCAATATATTTTATTGTTTAGGGGGAATTACGGTCAAATTTCGGATTGACCGGTATGCCACCAATTAGTAACCCAATATTCCAGACTTTTTTTAAATGAGAGAGAAAGCCACCAGGGCAAAAAAATTGAAATCGTGGATCAAAACACTATGTCTGGATGGTATGAACTGCCTAAACAAGAATTATTGAACAGCGAACAACCCGTTCATATATTAACGACCAAGAAGTACTTGGATTCTCTTTCGGATAGGCCCCGAAAGGAGAGGAAGGTGGAATACTAACTTATTGAATTCACCCGACCCGATAGTACCCATTTTGGGAACGTCCAGTGCCAAAGTCACTGAATGGTTAAGTGCCGAACTTATTCCAATTCCAAGAGCTTGGATCGAATCGGTATTGATATACCGATTCGATCCGAGCTCTCTTATTGAATTGCTCATTGAATGAGCACTACCAAAGTTTTTCAAGGGTATGATTATCTTGACGTAGGTCTGCCTATGGCTTAGATTAACCTAAGTTAAATGAAGTCTCAATCTTTCTGCTGCTTACAAACTAGTAAAAGGTGCTTTAGATGCACGCGGGTCCAAGTTAATGCCAGATAAAAAGGATTTCGGTTATAGTTTTCCATGCGATGGTCCGGGAAGAGGTGGAACTTGCGATATTTCTGCATGGGACGCATTTTATTTGGCAGTTTTTTGGATGTTAAATACTATTGGATGGGTTACTTTTTATTGGCATTGGAAGCACATCACATTATGGCGGGGTAACGTTTCCCAATTTAATGAATCTTCCACCTATTTGATGGGGTGGTTAAGGGATTATTTGTGGTTAAACTCTTCCCAACTTATCAATGGATATAACCCTTTTGGTATGAATAGTTTATCGATGCAGGCATGGATGTTTTTATTTGGACATCTTGTTTGGGCGACGGATTTATGTTCTTAATTTCCTGGCGTGGGTATTGGCGGGAATTGATTGAAACTTTAGCCTGGGCTCATGAACGTACACCTTTAGCCAATTTGATTCGCCGGAGAGATAAGCCGGTAGCCCTTTCCATTGTGCAAGCAAGATTAGTTGGATTAGCCCACTTTTCCGTAGGTTATATATTCACTTATGCGGCTTTCTTAATTGCCTCTACATCGGGCAAATTTGGTTAATTTTTGAATTAGTTGGACCCTCGAAAAGATCATTTCGTTCGATGTAGAGGGATCCCGCCTTCTTATATTTTTATATTTCTACATCTAGGATTCGACTTGTATCAGGAATACTAATAGGAACTGAACCATTATGGCGAGGAAAGGGTTGATTCAGCGGGAGAAAAAGAGACAAAAATTGGAACATAAATATCATTTGATCCGTCACTCCTTAAAAAATGAAATAAGAAAAGTTACGTCATTGAGTGACAAATGGGAAATTTATAGAAAGTTACAATCCCCACCGCGGAATAGTGCCCCAACACGTCTTCGTCGACGTTGTTTTGCGACCGGCAGACCGAGAGCTAACTATCCAGACTTTGGACTTTCCGGGCATAGACTTTGTGAAATGGTTTTTTGAATATTTTTGTTTATCATGTTTATCATATTGAAGTTTAGTTTTAATTAGTTTTAATTAAACTATTTTATTTTTATCTTGGGCGGATAGCGGGAATCGAACCTGCATCTTCTCCTTGGCAAAGAGAAATTTTACCATTCGACCTACAGGAGAACCAGGAACAGAGAACTTTCCGCCCGACTCTTTGGTCGGTCTTAATAACGCTGGTTTTAAGAATGAGTGATTGCCCTTCTCCGACCCTTACGCCCAACCCGAGAGCGGACGGCTAATGCGTTCCACTTATTGAACGGGGTTCTATGGTCGGTCCGTGACCCCTGGATGCCGAAGGCGTCCTTGGGGTGATCTCGTAGTTCCTACGGGGTGGAGATGATGGGGTCGGTCCATGGATTTTCCTTCCTTTTCTTTCAAAAGGGATCCACCGAAGAAGATCCTTCTTCTTCACTTTTTTCGAAATTAAATGAGAAGGGGGGTAAAAATGAAAAAAAGGAACAAAAAAATGGATACATATTCTTTCGGCTTGCAGTTGAAGATTTTTCAAAATCTCTTGTGACTCTTCTTTTCGATCATAACAGATGGAATCGTCCATTTCGATACATAAATTCACAAACTTCGTGTGTGGCTAATAGTTTTCATTTCCCATCTCATGGAAAACCCTTTTCGCTCCGCTTAGCCTTATCCCCCTCTAGGAGATTCTCTAAAAGAAATACGGGGTTCTGCTGCTGTCGTCAACATGCTTGGTCCCGCTTATGGGGTCAAATCAATACGTCCTAAGAAGAAATATTTGAATATCAATCTCATCGATATCGTCGATCTCATATTCATCAATCGAATCACTTTTTCGCTAAATACGAGACACCTAAGTCATACAAGTAAAGAGATCTATTCATCGATAAGAAAAAGAAAAAGCGTGAACGAGGGTTGGATTGATGATAAAATAGAATCCTGGGTCGCGAACGGTGATTCGATTGGTGATGAAGAAAGAGAATTCTTGGTTCCGTTCTCCACCTTAACGACGTAAAAGGGGATTGATCCAATTCTATGGAGTCGACTCATAGTGATCATTTATCAAAGAATGACTCGGTTATCAAATGATTGAACAACCGGGAGCAATTTACTTACGATACTTAGTTGACATTCATAAAAGGTATCTAATGAATTATGAGTTCAATACATCCTGTTTAGCAGAAAGGCGGATATTCCTTGCTCATTATCAGACACTCACTTATTCACAAACTTCGTGTGTGGCTAATAGTTTTCATTTCCCATCTCATGGAATATATAGATAGTTTCTCTGATATCTTCCCTCAAGCTGACGAAGCGTTGCGAAGTCCAAGCTTGGACACAAAAACAGAGAAAGGGAGCCGACCCAGAGGTTTGGTCAGAGCATCCGCAAGTTGGTCGGCACTGCAAATGCTAGCTGTTCGAATCAAACCTCTCTCCACACGCTCACGAATAAAGTTATAATCAATGGCCACATGCTTCATTCGTGAGTGGAAAATTGGATTAACACCGAGCCTCATGGCACCTAAATTATCACAAAAAATAATCGGTGTCGCTCCCGGTTTAAAACCAAGATCTTGTAACAAATAAACAATCCAGGCAATTTCGCCGCAAAGGTATCCGCAACGGATCGATACTCCGCCTCGGTAGAGGAACGTGAGACAGAGGACTGCTTCTTGGAGCTCCAAGAGATGGCATTACGACCTAAGAAAACCAAGTAGGCCGATGTCGAAGTATATGGGCTGTCATCATCATCCTTATTCCCCCCCAATCCGAATCCGAATATGCATGTAGTGCTAATGGTGTGTGATTAAAAAACTGAAGCCCTAGCTTCGGAGTGCCAGATAAGTAACGAAGGATACGCTTAACAAGTGTCCAGTGGTAGTCCGTAGGGGCATGCATGAATTGGGACAACTTGTTAACAGCAAAAGCAATATCAGGTCTGGTAAACGTAAGATACTGTAAGGAACCCAATACCTGGCGATACTTAGAGGGATCGGAGTAAGCGGAGAGGATGAGGGTTGCGCGAGAGAAGGCATCGAGCAGGTAAGGGTGTAGAAACCGCCCGTGACTCCTCCATATGTACCCGGGACAGCAGATCATGTATATACTTAGACTGTGTGTGATGCAAGCCTGTAGCAGAATGAGTGACTTCAACACCCAAAAAGAAGGCCAGAGGACCCAAATCCTTGACAGAAAAACGAGTCCCAATAGCATCAATCACATGCTGAATATGCTGTGTGGAGCTGCCTGTGACAATAATGTCATCAACATAAACCAGAATTACTATGAGACGATCTGCAGTACGGCTGATGAACAGAGACGAATCAGCCACAGAATTCACAAAACCTAATGAAAGCACAAAATTTTTCAACTCATGGTACCAAGCACGCGGAGCCTGTTTGAGGCCATATATTGCTTTGCGCAGCTTACAGACAAAGGTAGGTTTCAATGCATCCTCAAACCCTGGGGGTTGAACCATATATACGTCTTCTGTGAGCGAGCCTTGCAAGAACGCATTATTAACATCAAGTTGTGACAGACCTAAACCTAACCTTGGAAACGGCGCCAGAAAGCTGACGGACATTACCTAGGCTATACAGATCCTAACCGGCAGTGTACCGGGTCAAATTGTAGTGCTAGTCTGGTGAGTCAGGTCGTATTCCTCGGGAAAACATGGTAATTCTTTTAAGTGGGGTTAAACACCAAGAAGCTATTATTAACTCGATCTAAGTCGCAGTTTTTACTTTTTCCTGGGTTAGATTATGTTAGTAGTTAGATTGTTAGTAAAACAGTAAATAAATATATAAATATAAAAATAGATAATATATATATATTTTTGGATCTAGCCAAGAATACTTTACTGAATCAATATCTTTTAGTAGAAATAAATGAGACAGATCTTCCTTTATTCAAGGTGTAAATTATATATGAATCGGTGTACTCCTAAGCTAGACAACTCCTCCTCACACGAGCGTATGAAATTGTCATATGTCAAATGTCATCAGTCCAAGGTCCACAACTGTTACGGTTTTTCGAACGGTCCCGAGTACAAATCTACCTTTAGATAAAAAGGAGTCATTCCGTTCGTCAAACGGTCAATTTTATTTAAAAGGCTCCGGTTGTCAAAGCCGGACGATTCAACTTTCCGGTTTAAGTTTCAATTAAACGATGATTTAACATTATTACGATCTCGAGTACAAATGTCAATAAAATTTATCTTTCCCAAGACAAATCGCCCCCGGGTAGGAAATAGGATTCCGTTAATCGTTTTCACTCGGCCATTTTTACCCTCCGGTCTTTCAATTTTAACGTTTCATTAAGCGCGAAAAGAAAGAGATTCATCATAATTGATTTTAATCATTATTACCAGAGTCGATCATTCATTTTACCAAAAGATTAACTAATTCAGATTCATATCTTGGCTAGATATATTTTTAGTTTAACATAGATATAGTATATATATATATATATATATCAAATTCTGTCAAGATGTCATGGATTAAATGGTGGAAGTTTTACATAATAGCCTTGTCAAGATGACAAAACTTCTATTAAAACCAAATTTAGCCTTTCGATCCAAACACTTATCAAATTCTCACATATATATATAGATAGATATAATTATATAGAACAACAAAAAGTAAAACTCAATAAAATTACCCGTTTACTTCGGATCTAAGTTGTCTTGAAAATAGCAACCTTTCCAAAAGCATTTTCCTTCGATAATTTTCTCGAGCATTACAACATTACTACTATTATTTATCAAAACATATATACATACATAGACATATGTATATACGGGCCCAAACTAAAAAGATAGATGAAATATATATATACGGATGCATATATATATTTTGGGACGTGTGTGTGTGTATATATATATATATATATCTATATATATATATAAAGTGTGTACAAAAAAGAAAGAAAGAAGAAAGGGACGAAGAAGAAGAAAGGAGGAAATAGAAAAGAAGGGGCGGCTTCATCCGATCTGCTCTCCTATATATAGAAATTTCTTGGAGCCGGACCGGGCCGGGAAAGTGGCGGACTGGGTCGGTGGTAATGATTTGCATAACAACTCAGCATATTCTTGAACTTTGAATAATTATAATTATTGTAATAAAACTTCTAAAATTCATATCTTGAGTTGTAGACCTCCAAAAATCATGATTCAAACGTCATTAGAAAGCTCCCGGAAAACTCTACAACTTTTATGAAGGACTTTTCTTCAGAAAATGCCTTTTTGATAAGCAAATTCATACTCCGAACGTTTTGCGGGATTTTTACGAAATTGAATCAATTAGCCACTTGACCACCATTTGAGTTGTAGAAGTCCGATTGACTTGATTCAAAATCCATTGGAAAGCTTTCTTGAAGATATACAACTTTTATTAAGGAAACTTCTTCAGAAAATGTCGTTTTGATGAGCCATTCGTATTACGAAGATATTTCGGGATTTCTACTAATCCGAATTGATTAGTCAATTGACCATAACTTGAGTTGTAGAACTCCAATTGACGTAATTCAAAGTGCGTTGGAAAGCTTATGTGAAGATCTACAACTTTCATTAAGAAGTCATCCCCTGAAAATGCCTCTAAGCTGGGTCAAATCTCCGTCGAAACAGGTTTTGGTTTTAAGTATGTAAAAATTTGATCCATTTGAACTCGTAAGCTTGTGGCATCTTCTTCTAATCCTCTAAACACATCTTTTAGACTCAAAACATGTCGTTACGTGGAATCTTGGTCAATATATAATCCTGCAATGAACCACCAAAATACCAAACGTAAATCCGACACGACACTCCGGTTACTAAACCGGTACAAAAACTAATAAAAAACTTATAAAAATACGATAATTTATATAATAACTACTACTTATACATTTGAATAAAACTTAGTAATTTTGACTTGATTTGATACAATAATGCTCAAAATGGTATCAATATTGGGGTAAAATGTCGTAATAATGATCATAAATTTATCTCTCATCACAACCCCTACTTAGCTTTTGGTCGTCCTCGATCAAAACAAGCGATAAAACAAAATGAATAAGAGATAAATTCATGAAGATATAAGGTATAAGGAACAACTAGATAATACAACCATTAGAATTACAACCAGGCTTTAACCTCAATATAAATGTATAACAGAGTGTGTGTGTGACAAGCCTTTTCAATTTCCACTATCCTCTCTTGAATAATTCAAGCAAACACACAAATATCCATTCGACAGTCCTAATGACTTTCCTAGGTATAGGCGTAACGAGTTCCACACAAAGTTCTCCCGTGTACTTATTAGGATAATCCCTAAAGCATATCATTCGGTTTATACGGGGATAGTCGAAAGATAACTAAGTTTCCAACCATTTTTTCCATATTGTCATTTTTTTTTTCATGGTTTTTTTTCTTCTTTTTTTTTTTTTTTTTTTTTTGAACTTAATTTCACATGTGTAGCATATGCCTTCATTCCCGGCAATAGGACGTTTCGTGATAACACCCTAGCCGGACTACTATCATCGGGCGGTCGGGAGCTTTTAAACCTCATAGTGATATAGGACGTTTCGTGATAACGCCCTACCGCACTCAAATCATTGGTAGCTACAACCGACATATATATAGTTCATCTTAATTTTATTCTTCTTTTTATTCCATTCCAAACTTAACTTATATCCTTTCTATCACATTCAAACCTTCGGATATTCACGGTACACGTTCAAAAGTTAGGTACTAAGTTACTTGCAATTATCTATAGAATAACCACTAGGATACGAATGGATACGATTTAAAATTTTCCGCTTCAATATCAAAGGCTTACGTGAAGGAATTCATGTTACACAAATATATTTGGAATTACAATGCACTTACGGTTCACATTGGTTATACACATCCAAATTGATCATTATATCTTCAAATCCATGAAATATATACCTTATACAATTTATTTTAATCAACTAAATAATGCTCGAAAAAAAATCAAAAACTAAGGGTTTATTGATACAAAATAAACATTAATGCCATTGCTAGACCAACGACTCCACTCCCCACTTACGAACTTACATTGTCCTCAATGTAAAGTGAGTGTAAATAAGTTGTTGGGAAAGCAATGGTGCACTAAAACAAGTCAAAACAAATACTCGGATGATAAAAAAGGGTGGGTGGGTGGGTTAAAGTTATGACCGTTGTGTGTGCAAATGAAATAAAAGTATGTGGAGTGTGACAGTGTAATGCAAAAGGGTAGATAAACACACCACATAAACTTTTATTGATTTAAAACACACAATATTCCACAGTAGTTGAACTAGTACATGTCACACAGTATTTTTGAAATTTAAAACAAGACTAGATCATGATATGAAATATGCGACAAAGTATTAACTCTGAGTCTTTTATACCCAGATCCTCAAGGGTTATTTCAAATCGTTCTAACAATCTAAGTCCAAGAAATGATGCATTTGAATTTTTCTCTTTTTTTCTCCATCGGGATTTTCGGATAACCACCTAATCATTCCTTTTTTAATGACATTCAAACATTCATCCTGAGACTTGGTGAAACAAAATGAAAATCAATCCGAAGTATTACCAAAGTATCATCCAAAGTATGAGTAATTATTATATTTAACATTTTTGCGGGCTGCCTCCCGGTAGCGCTTTTGGTTAACGTCGTTTGCTCGACCAAAATGATAATGATTAACTAATATAATATACTAAACAAAACGGGATACTTCTAACAATTACTCACAAAAGCACGTAACAATTAAGCACATAATCCACTAAAAATAAATGCTTAAGGAGTAAAAAGGAAGGATAGTACCCGTCATTGACTACATTTATAGTCTATAGCCGGACTTTATCGTGCTTTAGTTTTCTAATGTACTTGGTGGTGGGTCATCCTCACGCACCGCATCCTTCTTCAATACCGGGTTTCCAACGAGAGGTTAGACAATTTCCACCAATCCACACGATTCTTGAACTTTTCCTTTGATTTTCGAGCTTTCGGTTTGCGAGCCTTCACATTATTGCTAAAGTCATCTTCTTCAATTACTGCGTGTTAGTACGATCCACAACAAAAGGACACAAAGTGTCTACACAAGAACTAGATTCTAGTGTAATGCATGGATATTTCAATGAATTGTAAGTGTTGAAGATAACGCTCTCATCATTCACTCCCAAACTAAGCTCTCCCTTACAAACATCGATGAAAGGGGTATTAATAGTTAAGTGCCGAAAAGTGTCAAGAAAATATGCATACTTATTATCCAACTTCATCTTTTTCATTTCATTTCTCGGGGAATGGGGAAGTAATTCAAGATCGGTAGGGTTAGAATGAATACCTCCCTTACCCTTGTCGTTAGATGAAGATGGTAAAGCTTCTTGAATGATTGTGCCTTTTGAAGACATAGTGTGTCATCATTCGGTACCTTTTTCTTCAAAATATGCGGTGGATGTGGTGATGCCCTTCCGGGTTGAACCGATGTGAATTTAGGTTGAGCCGGATAAGGTTCGGTTTGAAATGGCCCTTTAGATTCCATATTTTCTTATATTTACCATCTAAATCATCCTCTACTTCATTATTCTCGATGTTTTCTAATCCATTACTTCCACGTATTCTTCTACTTCTAGTAATAACGACATTTACCTCTCCCGGGTTTCTTTCGGTATTACTTGGCAATCTCTTACGAGGTTTACTTGTTTTTACGTTCTCTTCTCTACTCAAATGATATTCCAAATTCCGTAATGAAGCTTCTACAATTCTCATTACGGTATCATGTCCACTTATAGATGTTTTCAACGTACTCATATCCTTAGTGGTATTTGTACTATAGAAGTCATCATGGTTTCCATATTTTGAGCTTGAGTTGACATCATACCCATCGATTTTCCATTAATTTCTCCCATTTATCAACTCCTTCAGGTTGAGTTGAACTCTGAGTTACTGGTATGCTTTGAGTGGTATATTGTGGATACGATCTAGGTAATGATTGTAGATTCTGATTCGAGGTATCTCCTTGATAAACTAGATTTGGATTCTTATATTGGATTGGATACGGTGGTTGTCCTTGCTTACTAGGGGTTTCAGACCAATGAAAAGTAGGGTGATCTCTTCTTATAGCATTAAACGAGTTTGAATACGCGTTGTTCAAATTCCTATGCTGTAAAAAACTCACCTTTTCCCTTGAATATCCTTTTGGTTCTTCCATCCCTAATGACACATTATCATGATTTGAGTAGTCATTTGGTATGATATTTTACTCGAGTTTATTATTTCTTGGCTAATAAACCGTCAAATTTCCTACTCAAATTCTCCAAGTGTGCTAGAACTTCCGTATTCGGTGTACATTCTCCCGCAAAAACTACTTTTCTTGTGCTAGAACCGGTTTCCCACATACGATTATTTTTGGAAATCTTTTCTATAGCATCGTAAACTATTTGGGCTTCACTCATCATTAACGAACCACCACATGCATGATCTACATCGCACGTGAGTCTTTCCTTAATTTACGACGAAAAAGTTGGATTTGCATATCTAAGGAATAACCATGATCGGGACAAGCTCTTAGTAGCTTTTTAAATCTTCCCCAAGCATTCCCAAGCGTTTCTTCGGATCCTTGTTTAAAGTTAGCAATTTCGACTATTAATTCCAATTTTCTACCGGGAGTAAAATATTGCTTTAAAAACTCGGTTTGAATATCCTCCCAACTAGTCAATGAATGATGTGGAAGTGACAGAAACCAATCTCGTGCTCTTCCTTTTAAAGAAAAAGGAAACATAGACATCCTCGTTAATTCCCGATGAGCACCATGACTTTTGGCTGTATTACACAATTCTTCGAAAAGATAGAGGTGATGATGTGGATCCTCATCGTCTTCTCCTAGAAATTGGGCTCTTGTGTCAATTAAACCAAAAAGATGAGATTTTATTTCAAAATTATTTGCTCCTTTATTGGGTAAACGAATTGGATTATTAATCTGGTACCTTCTTACGGTTTGATCACATATTGGTCTCGGGTTAGGCTGGTTTTGATTATGCTTATTCCGATTCTGATTATTTCTATTATTTTGATTCTGGTTATTAGGTTGAGGTAAATTCTGATTAAGGTTTTGGCCATACCCTTGAGCATGAGCAATCCCTTGTTCAGGTGTTTCACCAACGGTTTCGACCATTTTCGTAACTCGATTTGACAATTCTTGTGGAATAGAAAATATCGAATAGAAAATAACACGAAATCGATAAAAAAACCACATTTTTTTTCTCCTCGGTAATTACCGAATCCACTCGATATTTACCGAGTAGTTTTTTTTTTTTTTTTTTTTTTTTTTTTTTTCTCTCTCTCTCTCTCGGTAATTACCGAAGCCACTCGGTATTTATCGAGTATTTTTATAAAAAAATTGATATCTTACCAAATAGGTAGGTACCAATGAAAATAAAAATACAAATGAGATTGAGAAATGTATTGACTTATCCTCGTCTGTTATGACCACGTTTACTTTCTACTATCGAAAATAGAAAATAACTCGAATTTGGTAGAAGAAGAAAATTGGTAACTAAAAGAAGGTAGATACCAACGGAAAATAAAAATAGAAATGTGATAAGAAGAGTGTTGACTTATCCTCGAGAATTTTGAGCTAATACAAGTAGTAACCCTAGACACAAAGAAAGAAATTAGCGACGTTTTCCCCGGCAACGGCGCCAAAATGCTTGACGACGACCCTAAACCTAACCTTGGAAACGGCGCCGAAAGGCGACGGACATTACCTAGGCTATACGGATCCTAACCGGCGGTGTACCGGGTCAAATTGTAGTGCTAGTCCGGTGAGTCGGGTCGTATTCCTCGGGGAAAACATGGTAATTCTTTTAAGTGGGGTTAAACACCAAGAAGCTATTATTAACTCGATCTAAGTCGCGGTTTTATACTTTTCCTCGGGTTAGATTATGTTAGTAGTTAGATTGTTAGTAAAAGTAGTAAATAAATATATAAATATAAAAATAGATAATATATATATTTTTGGATCTAGCCAAGAATACTTTCTTGAATCAATATCTTTTAGTAGAAATAAATGAGACGGATCTTCCTTTATTCAAGGTGTAAATTATATATGAATCGGTGTACTCCTAAGCTAGACAACTCCTCCTCACACGAGCGTATGAAATTGTCATATGTCAAATGTCATCGAGTCCAAGGTCCACAAGCGTTACGGTTTTTCGAACGGTCCCGAGTACAAATCTACCTTTAGATAAAAAGGAGTCATTCCGTTCGTCAAACGGTCAATTTTATTTAAAAGGCTCCGGTTGTCAAAGCCGGACGATTCAACTTTCCGGTTTAAGTTTCAATTAAACGATGATTTAACATTATTACGATCTCGAGTACAAATGTCAATAAAATTTATCTTTCCCAAGACAAATCGCCCCCGGGTAGGAAATAGGATTCCGTTGTCGGACACTCGGCCAATTTTACCCTCCGGTCTTTCAATTTTAACGTTTCATTAAGCGCGAAAGAAAGAGATTCATCATAATTGATTTTAATCATTATTACCGAGTCGATCATTCATTTTACCAAAAGATTAACTAATTCGATTCATATCTTGGCTAGATATATTTTTAGTTTAACATAGATATATATATATATATATATCATCAAATTCTGTCAAATGTGGATTAAATGGTGGAAGTTTTACATAATAGCCTTGTCAAGATGACAAAACTCTATTAAAACCAAATTTAGCCTTTCGATCCAAACACTTATCAAATTCTCACATATATATATAGATAGATATAATTATATAGAACAACAAAAAGTAAAACTCAATAAAATTACCCGTTTACTTCAGATCTAAGTTGTATTCTTGAAAATAGCAACCTTTCCAAAAGCATTTTCCTTCGATAATTTTCTCGAGCATTACAACATTACTACTATTATTTATCAAAACATATATACATACATAGACATATGTATATACGGGCCCAAACTAAAAAGATAGATGAAATATATATATACGGATGCATATATATATATTTTGGGACGTGTGTGTGTATATATATATAGATATATCTATATATATATATAAAGTGTGTACAAAAAAAGAAAGAAAGAAGAAAGGGACGAAGAAGAAGAAAGGAGGAAATAGAAAAGAAGGGGCGGCTTCATCCGTTGTGCATCTGCTCTCCTTATATAGAAATTTCTTGGAGCCGGACCGGGCCGGGAAAGTGGCGGACCGGGTCGGTGGTAATGATTTGCATAACAACTCAGCATATTCTAGAACTTCGAATAATTATAATTATTGTAATAAAACTTCTAAAATTCATATCTTGAGTTGTAGACCTCCAAAAATCATGATTCAAACGTCATTAGAAAGCTCTCGGAAAACTCTACAACTTTCATGAAGGACTTTTCTTCAGAAAACGCCTTTTGATAAGCAAATTCATACTCCGAACGTTTTGCGGGATTTTTACGAAATTGAATCAATTAGCCACTTGACCACCATTTGAGTTGTAGAAGTCCGATTGACTTGATTCAAAATCCATTGGAAAGCTTTCTTGAAGATATACAACTTTTATTAAGGAAACTTCTTCAGAAAATGTCGTTTTGATGAGCCATTCGTATTACGAAGATATTTCGGGATTTTACTAATCCGAATCGATTAGTCAATTGACCATAACTTGAGTTGTAGAACTCCAATTGACGTAATTCAAAGTGCGTTGGAAAGCTTATGTGAAGATCTACAACTTTCATTAAGAAGTCATCCCCTGAAAATGCCTCTAAGCTGGGTCAAATCTCCGTCGAAACAGGTTTTGGTTTTAAGTATGTAAGATAATTTGATCCATTTGAACTCGTAAGCTTGTGGCATCTTCTTCTAATCCTCTAAACACATATTTTAGACTCAAAACATGTCGTTACGTGGAATCTTGGTCAATATATAATCCTGCAATGAACCACCAAAATACCAAACGTAAATCCGACACGACACTCCGGTTACTAAACCGGTACAAAAACTAATAAAAAACTTATAAAAATACGATAATTTATATAATAACTACTACTTATACATTTGAATAAAACTTAGTAATTTTGACTTGATTTGATACAATAATGCTCAAAATGGTATCAATATTGGGGCGAAATGTCGTAATAATGATCATAAATTTATCTCTCATCAAGTTGTCGCAAGGGCCACCCCTTAGTAACAGCAATGCTAAGAACCATCTGAATCGTTGTTGGCTTAACAACGGGGCTAAATGTCTCAAAATAATCTAAGCCCGGGCGTTGATTAAACCCTTTGGCTACTAAAGGAGCCTTATATTTGTCTATAGACCCATCAGGCTTACGCTTAATACGAAACACCCATTTACACCCAACGACATTCATACCCGGAGACGGAGGAACTAAATCCCACGTGCTATTACGAAGCAACGCACTGTACTCGTCGGACATAGCAATACACCATTGCGAACACTGGAGGGCCTGTTTTAAGGTGGTAGGCTCGGTGTAGTAGGTAATAGCGGAAAGTGGCTTGAGCTTGAAGGTTTAAAATTTGTCGTGGCTTGTGAATGTCATTTTTTGATCGAGTAACCATGGGGTGTCTTGGAGGAGTATTGATAGGAGAGTGAGCAGCGGGTGAGAGAGTTGTGGGCGAGGAGGAAGAAGGTGTGGTTGCAGCCAAGAGAGGGGAATGTGAGGTAGTTGGTGAGAGATTGGGGTCTGCGGCAGAATGTGTAGGGGAGGCTGGGGTATCATTTTTTGGGGTGGCAGGGGGGGTAATGGGGTCTGTCGAGCTGGTGGAGGGGCTGTATGTTGGAGAGGGAGACATACTGGAAGTGCTTGGGGAGAATCCCTTGTGAGTGGCCGAGAGAGATGGAGAGGACAAGGGTGATGCTGATTGGTTAGGCATTAATGGAACAGAGGGTATAAATGTAGGCTCTTGTGGAATAAAGGTAGGATTATAATAGGCAGGGGGTAGAAGAGTGGATAGGGCCGGTAGAGATGGATCGTTGGGGATGCTCGCAAACGGAAAAATATCTTCAACAAACCGAACATCACGGGCAGTGTATAGGCGATTTTCTGAAATATCAAAGCAAAGATAACCACTTTGTGTTAACGGATAGCCTAAGAACACACAAGGACGGGATGTGGAGGCTAATTTGTGTGGGTTTTGAGGCTTTAGCCAGGGGTAGCAAAGGCATCCAAAGATTCTTAGTTTGCCGTAGTTCGGAACCTCACCGAGCTAATTTGAGATAGGAGACCGCATGTCAAGAGTCTTGGAAGGCATGCGATTGATTAAATAAGCTGCGGCACTAACAGCGTAGGACCAAAAAGTAATAGGCATCGAGGCATGAGAAAGGAGTGTAAGAGCAGTTTCAGCAATGTGTAAATGTCGACGCTCAGAGATGCCATTTTGTTGAGGTGTGTGGGTGATGGACGTGTAATGGGCAATGCCATGCTCAGCTAGATAGGGACGCAAAGCAATGTATTCAGTGCCATTATCAGAATAAAGAATTTTAAGGGTGCTGGCGTATTGTTTCTCAACATATGGTTTGAATTTTTTGAAGATGGTGGCAACTTCAGATTTTTGTTTCATTAGGAATAACCAAAAAAAACGAGTAAAATGATCAAAAAATATAACGTAGTACTTGAATCCATCAATAGAATATATCGGTGCTGACCAAACGTCAGAAAACACCACATCCAATGGTTTTGAGCTAGTAATAGAAGAATGTGAAAATGGGAGCCGATGACTCTTATTACATAAGCAAGAATTACAAGGAATAGAATGAGCAGAAGACAAATGCAAATAATTGTTTTTGGCTAAAGCTTGTATTATTGGAGAAGCTGGATGCCCACAGCGAGAGTGCCACGTGACAGCAGAAGCTTTAGCGGTGAAAAGCGAAAAGCGATGAAGGAGACCGGATGTACGCTCCATCTCTAACCCGACCTTGGTGGAGGCGGTTGGTGGTCTTCGGTCCTTCACCAAAAAAGAGTCGGTAAAAATTCAATAGAGACGAAATTCTCTTTGCAAAATTTATGGACAGAGATAAGATTTTGTGAGAGATTAGGTACACACAGAACATTATTTAACTTGAAAGAGGAGATAGTGGTGGAACCAATATGTGTGATGGCGAGAGAGCTGCCATCACCTATAATGATTCGTTCCGTACCTGGATATTGAGAGTGCAAGGAAAGCAAATCGAGCTCTTGTGTCATGTGGTGAGAGGCACCACTATCAAGCATCCAGTAAGCTGGAGATGGAGAGGAGGAAGCAGTAGCAACATGAGCAGTAGGTGGAAGTGGTTTCGGCTGGGAAGTTTTTCTGGGCCTAGGGAGATTGTTGTAGTGATTGTAGGTAGAGCAAGATGTAGCACCATGTCCTTGGGCACCACACAACTGACAATGACCAAGGAAGGGACGTGCTTGGGAGTGATGAGAGCCACTCGGCCGAGAGGCAGAAGGTGTAGGGTGCCTCGGGTATTGTGGTTGTGGAGGGTATTGGTGAGGGTATTGAGGAGCCGGGTGACGAGGATTTGTATAAAAAGGTCTTGGAGGAACAAAGTGGGAACCGGGATAGAGGGGTTATAGTGCACGGGGAACGCAAAAGTATACGCCGGTGTACTACTAGACCGACTTTGTAACAATTGTGCCTCATGATTCAATAACTTCTAATGCAAAGCAGACAAGGAAATCGTGTCATCACGAGCCTGAATTGCATTCACCAAATTCACATAATCCGATCCCACATTTTTTAAGATCAAATCAACAACCTCATCATCATTTGGCTTAGCATCCAACGCAGCCAAATCATCCACAATATTCTTAACAGTATTAAAAAACTTTGAGATAGGCATGTTACCTCTAGAGATCGAATTCAATCGAATTCTGAGATTTTTTATTCTCCCTTTGGACCTTTTGCCATAAGTATCCAATAACGTATCCCATGCCTGTTTAGACGTCTTCGTGTGCTGAATATCAGCTAGATAATCCTTTTCAACAGACCCGAGCAAGAGAAAGTGGATTAGAGCATCCTGCCTAATCCAAAACGCAGCTGCCTTGGCTGTATTTGGGTCAGCCGCAGAGACAACTGGTAAAGCACGATCACCTGTAATAAATCCATAGAGATCATACCCAGTGAGAAGAGTATGAATTTGTAGTTTCCAAGCCACGAAATTCGATTCACCTAGCTTGATCGGAGCATGTATTGTTGGACTGAGGGCCACAATTGTTTCATTATTCGAAGAGGCAATCGCAGTGGAGACGATTGATTCATCTGTGGTGGAGTGAGACATGGCAGAGAGTTGCCTGATAAGAGAGAAAAAAAATAAAAAAGACGGCAAGAAGGGGGAGATGAACCCTAATTGCGGCTGTGAAGAAAAAAAACGAAAGATCGAGGCTCTGATACCATAATAGGTTTTGGTGAATAGAATATTAAGTTTTCCATTTAGTGAGAATGAATGAGATACAACGTATATATAGGCCACAACACAAGGCCAAAATAGTAAAATAACAAAACAAAAAAATATATAGATAGTTTCTCTGATACCGACTAATCCGGAGTTCGGCCCAAGTCATGTCTGCAGAGTCTGACTCTTACTCAGGGGTAAGGCCTGGCCAAGAGATCTTTCAACATGGCATCTCAGAGGATAATCAAACCAGTGATCTCCCTAAACATTCTCAAATCAAAAACTAATGTAAATCTCAGTTTTTTTACCATATAAGAATAGATGTTTGTTGCTACGTTGTATTGAGGTTGTATCAAGTGATAACGAGTCAAGAATGAAAAGATTCGAAATTGACTCATTTAACATTTGAGTTGAGACAAGTTTGGTCTTGAATCATTTCAAATCAAACCATTCAAATGGAAAGTTGAACTGAACTTGAACTGTTTGCAAACTGCGCGACTCTTTTAATACTTTTAATTTGTGTACAAGTTGAGTGACATTAAAATAGGCGGTGCATTGATTGATTTGTAAGAATTACTTATAATATGGGATAAAATTAAAAAGCTAAAATGCTTTGTATTTTTTTCTAAAAAGACGAAGAAAAATGCTTTGTATTTGGGGTCGAACGAAAAAGTGAAAATCGTTTCACACAAAAGTTTTAACACATCACATTTTTATTTACATTTAGACATCTTTTAATTTTTTTGATAATTGATTTTGACTCAGTTTTAGGTAGAATATTGATTAGTTTATCACTTTATTTTTGCTAATTGATCATGACTCAATTTTAGACAAAATATTGATTAGTTTTGTAATGCTGATTTAAACTATGCTGCTGAGGTTAGTCAGCAGAGTTATGATACTCTCCTGAATCTGTGCGGAAACTATGGTGGTCAACAAGGCTTGAAGGTATCTCGAAAGTATGTTCTGCCGAAAGTTAGCGGTGTCATCTCGCTTAGCATGGTTTGCTGAGTTGGTTCTCAATGATACTTGGGGAACACGTTTGCATGGTTTTCCGTTCTGGATAAGTTACTTCTGGGGTATTTCAGTTATTATCTGGTTTGGCTGTTAAGTCGGTTAGGGTTGGATTCCCAAGGCTATAAATACCATATGTATATATTGTAAATTTTAACTTTCTCATGATAATAAAATATCCTCGTTTGTCTGTGTAGTAGTCGGCACATTACCGGAAACCATGTTAAATCTGAGTTCTTCATGTTTCTGTGTTTGTTTACTTGTTAATTGTTTATCTTTACTCACAATCACCATCACTTTTGATCGATCTATCATAACAAATCGGTATCGGAGCATCCAGGTTCATCAAGAAATCTGTTTATCTGTTTTAAGCAAGGTAGATTGGCACCAAGGTCATAATTGACGTTAGGATTTGGGATCTACGCAAGCTTTTATGGTGAGAAAGATGTCTGCTTTAAACGTCAAGATTGAAAAATTTACAAGAAGAAACTGTTTTAGTCTGTGGCAGATCAAGATGCGTGCTTTGTTGAAGCAACAGGGATTATGGGGTCCCTTGTCTAAATCAACAGAAGGAAGTACTGCTGAGAGAGCTAGTCTGGAGGAGAAAGCACATTCAATAATTATGTTGTACTTGTCAGATGATATTATCACGGAGGTTGCTGAAGAGGACACGGCTGAGAAGCTGTGGTCCAAGATTGAGAGTCTGTACATAACAAAGTCTCTAGCCAACAAGTTGTTATTGAAACAACGTATGTTCAGCCTAAGGATGCATGAGGGCACTCAGCTGAGGGATCATCTAGATCGGCTGAACACAATATTGCTTGACCTAAGGAATATTGATGTGAAGATTGAAGATAAAGATGCAGCATTGATCCTACTTGTATCATTGCCTGCATCATATGAGAACTTTGTGAAGTCCTGTATTGTTGGGAAGGACTCGGTGTCATTGGATGATGTGAGATCATCACTCCATGCTCGAGAGCTATGCCATAAGGCATCTGGTTCTGAAACAGACAGTCAGTCTATTGGATTGGTGGCCAGTGGAGTCAGCAGAGGATCAGGAAATTCTGGAAAGAAGAAATTCAAGAGAACTTTCAAGGGTCCTAAAGCTAAGGATGTTTGTAACTACTGCAAGGAGCAGAGACATTGGAAAAATGAATGTCCAAAGAGAAAGAAGCAGCAGGGTACTCAGCAGGTGACGTGGCCTTTTCTAGTGCTATACCAGTCCTTAACCGACAGTGTATCAGGTCAAACTGTAGTGCTAGTGTGGTGAGTCGAGTGTCGAATCCTCGGGGAAACTTGGTAATTCTTCTAAGTGTGGTTAAACACCAAAGAGTCTGTTATTAACTCGATCTAAATCGCGGTTTATCACACAGATTACTACTATTCTACTTAACATAAAATAAATACGTAATTTAAAAGTTATTCTAATATAATATATATAGATATATAAATATATATAGATGTACATAGATTGCAAAATATATATATATATATAGATATAAATATATAGATACCAATATATTATTAGAGAACTAGCCAAAGTTTATATAATTGATTTATACGATCTTTGCAGTAAACGGAATGTGCTCGATCTTTCCTTTTATATTAGGTTCAATTGAGTAAATGAAACGGTGCACTCCTGAGGTTAACAATTCCTCCTCACACGAGCGTATGAAATTGTCATCAGTTCAATCTCCACAACTGCCCCATGCTAATCTTAGTTAGTCTGAACAGGTACCGAGTACAAATCTACCCCGGATAAAAGAGGTTATTCCGTTTGTCAGACGGCCGATGTTATTCAAAAGGCTCCGGTTGTCAGGCGGATCGATTTAACTTTCCGGTGTTAGTTTCAATTAAACCGTTGATTTTAACATTATTATGATCTTGAGCACA
Source organism: Gentiana straminea (assembly GCA_036785695.1). Classification (NCBI taxonomy): domain Eukaryota; kingdom Viridiplantae; phylum Streptophyta; class Magnoliopsida; order Gentianales; family Gentianaceae; genus Gentiana; species Gentiana straminea. Next base: position 4,253,750 of record JAVUPR010000265.1, on the reverse strand, counting down.
ATTTTAATAAGATTCATCTTTCCCAAGACAAATCTGCCCCCGGGTAGGAAATAGGATTCCGTAGTCACGCTTTCGCACGGCCAATTTTACCCTCCGGTTTTTCTATCTTTTATCTCATATCCTAACTTCTCTGGTCAGTTCATCGTTAGGTTATATGGTGCGATTCATCTTGGTTAATTACGTCAATCCGAATATTATCAATACGTTGCAAAATAGAAAAAGATTCAATTAACTCAATTTTAGTCAATTTTAATTAGACAGTATTCCTTTACCGAAAAGATCGAAATAAAACGATTACATAACTTTGGCTAGTTATTTAGACTTAGCCTAATAACATTATAAAAAGATAAAAACAAACAATACAAACATAAATACTTTAGAAATTTTACCCGATTACAACTGTTGAATCAGAGATCGTATTCTGGACATTACAATGACTTCAGCAACATTGATCTTCTGATAATTTCTCGAACATTACAACGATACTATTTTTTATTTATGGCATAAGGCCTATATACATATATACTAATACTAATTAAGAGAGGTTAGAAAATATATTGGTACACCCTGCAGGCTGTATGAACTTGCTCTATTTATAGGCAGAATTTCCCAGGGCCGGATCGATCCGAGGTGATGCCGGATCGATCCGGGAATAAAAAATATTATCCCCTAGATTATTCTCTGCAGGACCACATGTTTGATAATCATTATGTTTCCTCGGTTCGATCCGAGGTTAATCCGGATTGATCCGGGTAGTTTATTTTCACATCTTGATCTGAAACTTGATAAAATCATAACTTGAGTTCTGGATCTCCGAATGTCATAATTCAAGAAGCATTGGAAACATCTTGAAGAGATCTATAACTTCTATGAAGGAATCTTCTTCAGAAAATGCCTTTTTGATGGGCCATTTGTTCGTCAAATATATCTCGATAATAGTATCACGAACCGTTGATCCACTTGAACTTTAAATCTCATGGCACTTCCTTACTTCCTTCAAAACACATGTTTTTACTTCAAAAAGTGTCGTCACTCGGGGTCTTGGTTTACCTAAAATCTGCAAATAAAATACCAAAAATACCCACGTAAATCTGACACGACACTCCGGTTACTAAACCAGTACAAAATTTATAACTTTTTATTACTTTTACTAGATTTTTATAGTATTTAGATTTATTCATAACTATTAATATTTCATAAGATTATCGTTATAATTTTTTATATTTTATATAAAAAGAGTTGATAAAGTATATAAAACATCGTAATTTTTATCATATAAATGTTATACATCAACTACTCCCCACTTAGCTCTTTGATCGTCCTCGAGCAAAATAAGCGGTAATATATAAAAATTACAATAAAAATGATATACCTGGTAGATTAAATTTCAAGTTAGTAAAATATCATTTCAATATTATAAATATATTAATTATATCTTTCTTAGAAATTAACAAGATAAAAAGTGTATATAACTTAGATAAATTAGTTATCAAATATCATTTAAATGAAATTCTGCATAATCTACTTAATAAATATAATTAAAATTCTAGAATTATTCTCCTATCTCAACTTATATGAAATATTTGGAATCAAGGACTAAGTCAAGTAGTTGACAAAATGGCTTATACGTTTTAGGCTCAGGGTATTGGTTTAATCGAAAGGATAGAAAAGAAAATCAAAAGAGAAAGAAGCAAGTCGTACTTACTTACACCTTCATAATTTTGATCAAAAATATCTCGATTAATAACATTCTGATATTATTTCACCCTTTTTTTTTTCCAGATTTTCTCTTCTTCTTCTTTTTTTTTTCAAACTTAAGAACTAAAAGCGTGCGTGTGTGTAGAAAATCAAACTTACAAGCATTGCTTCATCAAGATTGATCGGAGTACTACTCTTTCGATCGAAAATTACAAGTCCGGTTTCCTTAAACTTGTAATCATTCTTGAGATCTTATGATTCGACTTTTTTTTATATGCCTTCATTCCCAGCAATAGGATATTTCGAGATAATACCCTAGCTGGACTATTATCATCAGGCAATCGGGAGCTTTTAAACCTCATAGTGATATATGACATTTCGAGATAACACCCTACTGCACTCAAATCATTGGTAGCTACAACCGATATGTTCTTTTTATTTTTTAGTTGTCGATCAAAGATAAGGAAGATACCTGGTATTTGATTAATTCTGCGAAAATATGGTGCTTCGTTCTTAATTCTTTTATAGAATATTAACATATCCGAACTTATTACCAAAATCGACTATCTTGCAAGCGTCATGAGGTAAGATCGAATATACTAATACTTATCTAATTTTTCCAATCTCAGCATACACCATCCTTAACTTTTGTGTCATCATCTCCTTTCATAAGTACGTACAGACTCGTGGGATTTTCAGGAAATGTAGACCAAAATAAGTTAAGGGTCGGTTATAATCAAAATGGCTATTTCGAGTGAGGTCTTGATCACTCTAATCAAGGCTGAGGTAGGGACAAAAATTAGAAATTTATTTAGGTAGGCTATTTGGCTATAGTTTATATTTTTGTGGTGCCAAAAATCTCATCATTCCTAATCCGATTCCATATTCATATTTTGTTTTGAAAAGAAAATTATTCTAACATTTTATTATAGATATAAGTATATCTACTAAATTTCATAAGAAAATTACTTGATAATATTTATGTATAGTTACATATACTTAAAATCTTATAAAAATCTAAAACTGATATATAATATAATTATAATATATCTAATTTACTTTACTTAATCAAAATCTATTCTTACCAATTTATATTATTTTTATTCATATTAATTATATACTATCTACTTATTTTTATTCTAGAAAAATTAAACTAAGTATTAAGCACTTAAGTATAAATTTATATGAGAAAATTTTAATTTTTTATTTACTAACTTTATATGAGAAAATTTTAATTTTTTTATTTACTAACTTACCTCTACTCCCCACTTACGAAGTGGCATCGTCCCGATGTTCAGTGAGTAATAAAAAGTAGGTTCGAAAGAAAAAATTAAAATTTTATACGATTTTGATTTTTTATTATTTTTCTCAACATATATTACTTTGATTAAAGAAAATGACATATATATTAAACATTATGAAAATTATTACAAACTTAAATAAAACTGATTAAACAAGAGATTAAACTACTAACTTAATTGACTACCAACTTAACAAACTTCCAACTGACATCTATCATCTGATTTCTACCAACTCAAACAACACATCAAACTGTCGATGAACATCCGGGAGTATCTACCGGAAGTAATCCCAATGAGATGGAAAAATCTCGTCTGTAGTAAACTCGGGCACTTGATTTAGATGAACACATAGTTGAGAGATAACATAGGCAAACGGTAGTGATCTTCCCCTATTACGCCTCTCCACTGCAAAATTAATTGCCGTTTTGAACATCAATATCCCCCAGTCAATGTATGCCCCCACAGTCAGTGCATACAACAGCAGCATCTCATCATCCGTAACTCCAAAAAAATCTCTAGTTGGATAGATCCGGGAATTAATGAAGCGTTTCCACGCCCTCAGATGAGTGGGTAAAGACAGAGTTGAAGAATCATAGTTATGATCAAACAATGGAAACACATATTGAAAGGCTTCTGCAGTACGATTGACAACATTATAAGCATTTCCGTCCCATAGAAACTCGAAATGTGGGTTTTGATCAAAGGTAGATGGTGGGATTTGAAAGATTTGATTTATGATGACTGGAGAAAAGGATATAACGATGCCCCTAACAGTAATAAGATGAGACGAGGTCGTCTTGTCGTTATATCGAAGAGATGCATAAAAATCTCTAACAATTGAAATGTTAATTCTACCTCTCGGGAGTCTAATCGCTTTTTCCATCCGCAACCTCGGATTAGATTTCGTCCCCACTGATCAATTTTTTCCGTATTTAAGCCTTTCTCCATCAGAATAGGAGAATGGACGAAATTTAGACATCTCGGAACGTCATTGTGAAAACACGAGGCATGGCTTTCGGGAACCACACCGTCAGGCGTATGTGGTTCGTAACTATTAACCGAGGGGGAGGAGTGATTAGACATTTTTTATCAGATAAAGAAACTAAGCTCAGATAGATAGAAGTAGAAAAGGAATGAGCAATGTTTGAAGGCTGCTGCTATTTCCTTTTATAGAAATGTATCTATCATGTAAAAGTAGAAAAGATCTCTTTTTTGGCGTTTTTGTACTTCCCGGATCGATCCTGAAAAGGGCCGGATCGATCCGGCCTAGCAGCTAGAAATCTTGTCAGGTCGGTACACTCACGCCGGATCGATCCGGGGTTAGGTCGGATCGATCCGGGAACTCACTATTCACGGACAGAGTTGTTTTGGCTTGAAAAATGCCCAGATTTTTTCCTAGTTTGATATGTTTTCTCCCTAACTTTGGTTTCTTTTTATTATGTTATCAAAATATTGATAACGATAAATTTTACTACACGGTGCGTAATAACATAAAATCAAACGAAAGTAAAAAAAAATTCTACGAAAATAAAATCAAAATAACTTAAAATCGTACGAAAATAAAATCGAAGTAACATAAAATCGTACGAAAAATAAATTGTTTTCAATGTCAATAATCATAAAATGGTTTAAATCAATCCTCCTCGTCACTCATCTCGACGTGGCTCGAACTTGGCATGGCTTGAGAACTGGCCGGATCATAAGTCGAATCATGAAATGGTTCTTGAAAATGTGTCGACATCCTAACCGAGCCATCTAATCCCATCGAGCTCATCCCTGTCGTGACATCGGAAAAAGTGCTTCCCCATCCCGTCGTGGTATGGCTAAATGATCCAAATCCTTCCCAATCAGATGTCGCAGCTGCCGTAGTACCTGTCGAAAAATCCCCTATACCACTAGTTTGAAATCCAAAAGAATGTGGCATTTGTTGGAAGTTTGATCGAGGTGGCATCGGTGGAATAAAGTCGGGCAAGGTATACGGCTCGGATTGGCAATACGGAATATCCACTCTGCAGTATATTCATTTGATATATACCTCGCATGCCTTGACGTAAATCTTCAGACCACTGCATATTCCTTTCCGCAAAAACAGCCATATTGGCATTGGCCCGATGAACATCATAGGCCAAGGATTGAAACATGTCGTATGTGATGGTGTTTGGAAGTTGAGTTTGAGTTTGACTGGATGATGGAGGAACGGTAGTGGATTGAGAAACATGTGGAGTAGGCTGAGGTCGTTGGCGGTTAGGGTTCATAAAATCTATTCTTCCCGCCGGCGTAGGTGGTAAACTAGGACCTATAAGTGTCTCATCAACCATAATCAGATTATCATTTGGAAGTTCAGGGACACCTATCTGGCGACACAAGGAAGAAATAAAACAAGGAAAAGGCATGTGACTGCCTGGTTTAGCGATTGAGACAAATTCCTTGGCCCGCCTATACATAACCACCGCCTACATCCACGGGTATATCGTTGACCATGGCCCAAGCAATACACAGATCTTCTTTACCAAAAGATGTCAAATGACGAGAAGGGTCAAGAGTCGAACTGATAAAACGTTTGATAGCTCTCATATCCCTTATACATTTTCCATAGGAAAACATGTTTTCATGCCAGACGGCTGTGGGATCTAACTCGTCTTTGGTTTGTCGAGACTATATAGTCAAAGTCTGCGAGCTCATCTAAATTCCATACCGTATAATAATCCTCATCCTCGGTATATCGGGGATACCATAAATAGCATTTATAACCTGGGGATTAAACGGCAACGTCCCGGTTCTTAGGCTTACGAAGTTAACTCACCATTCTTTGTTGCATTATGAGTTGCTACCAGAGAATAAAATTCAGCTACTAAGGTTGTGTTTTCTTCACCTGCCCTTAAACTGGCTAACTCCAACCACTGTCGTCTTTCGAAAATCTCTTTCACCTCCCTTCCCAAATCCTTGAAATCTAGACCCTTCTCTATTGCAACTAAACACTGTCCAAATTTATTTTTCAACGCGTTCTTAGGCTTTGCGGCGAGACGCGGTTCTATCAAAACTAACGGCCAATTCTTCTTCTGTTAAAGGTCTTGTCTCTATGACCGGGATTTGGGTAGGGATATGCGGCTTACTTTTTTTAGTGGCTTTTGATGATTCAGCCATTCTACGATAGTGACACAATAACAAAACAACACAAAACAACAACACAAATGAGTAACAAAATAGTTAAAATTAAATAAAAAGTTACATAAAAACGAAATTAACAAAATACATTACTACAATGTTACCTTATAATGCTTAAAAGGTTGAAAAGTTGGCCGGAAAAGATGAATATCACCGGAGTGAAAGTCGAAGCTTTTCTTTGAAAATTTCTCCAATAAAATTGAAAATTTGAAGAGAGGAGAGGAAAATGAGAAGAGTGTAAGGATTGGGGTAGTTTTAATAGTAATTTTATGTGATGATTTGAAGAAAAAATTTCGAATGGGGGAGAGGGGAGGGGCGGCTATTTGAAAGAAATGACAGAAGAAGAAGAGAACCCGTTCCCTTTTTTTAGGTTTTTTAGTCTCCGGATCGATCCGGGGTCATGTCGGATCGATCCGACAAAAAATTTTTTTTTTTTTTTTAAACTCTTTAAAACTTAATAAAAATTTTATAAAACTTTAATAATACTTCTGCAAATTTTTAATTAAAACCTTTTATAAAAAATTTATAAAACTTTTAATAATTTCATAAAGATCCTTTATATAAAATTTTCAAAAGTTATATAAAAATTTTATAAATTTTATAAAACTTATAAGGGTCCTAATTCCATTATTTCTAAATCTTCCAGGGTTCTGACATAACGTTCTATCAACCTAACCTTAAGAAATGAGGCGTTCGAATTTTCTCTTTGATCTCCATCGGGATTTTCGGATAACCACCTAATCGTTCCCTTCTTAACAACATTCTCATCCTGAGATTTGGTTGTGTTTTCTCCGCATTTCCCATCATGCTCACTTTTTCCACAGATTCTGCATCTTCTTAAAAACCTTGCCCTTCTCTTTATCGAATTTCTCGATTTTCCATTACATACTTCTTTCAATTTGATCTCTCTCAACAATTGCTTGTTTTTCTCAAAAACTAAAGCTTCTATAGCAAATGCGACATCTTTATCAAGGCCTAACTTCAAAAGTAAAATAAAAACTCCTATTCTATCTAAAAAAGACATCCAGTTCTTTTACGTCTATCCGGTAAAAGATGAGACTAGTTTAAACATATAAAACACAGAAAAGTAGAGTAAAGATGGATAGCACCTGGTATTCGGCTGTTTTGAGTTTCTCTGCTTTTCAATTTCTTGATTTCTCTGCTTTTTCAATTTGTCGGGGGATCAGTCAGTAGCATTACTTCTCTCTTTAACGTGATTCCTTCTCCCTCCACAAATAACTTCACTCTGTGGCCATTGGCTATAATAGTCGTATTTTCATCAGTTAGTTCAACAACTCCAGATTTGTAAACCCTTGTTACTTTAAATGGACCTGTCCATCTTGATTTAAGCTTACCTGGAAATAACTTTAAACGTGAATTGTACAAGAGCACTCGATCACCTACATGGAACTCACGACTATAGATTCTCTTATCGTGAAAAGATTTCGTGCGTTCCTTGTAGATTCGAGCATTTTCATAAGAATCGAGACGAAATTCTTCTAGTTCTGTTAACTGAAGCAATCTATGATCACCGACAGCCTTAGGATCGAAATTCAAAAATCTAATAGCCCAAAAGGCTCGGTGTTCTAACTCAACTGGGAGATGACAAGACTTACCAAAGACTAGCTTATAGGGAGAACAACCAATTGGTGTCTTAAAAGCAGTTCTGTATGCCCATAATGCATCATCTAATTTAAATGCCCAGTTTTTACGATTCGAGTCCACTGTTTTCTCCACGATTCTTTTAATTTCTCTATTAGACACCTCTACCTGTCCACTGGTTTGCGGATGATAAGGCGTTCCTAGTTTATGTGTTACACCACATTCTTCAACTATCTTAGTAAATGGTCTATTGCAAAAATGTGAACCTCTATCACTAATGATAGCCCTCGGAATGCCATATCTGGTAAATATATTCTTTTTAAGGAATCGTATGACAACCTTGGTATCATTAGTGGGAAGAGCTTCAGCTTCTACCCATTTTGAAACATAATCTACCATTACATGAATAAATCTTTTCCAAAAGATATAGGGAAAGGTCCCATGAAATCTATACCCCAAACATCAAATAACTCACATTCTAAAATAGGTTGCATAGGCATTTCATGTTTTTTAGATACATTTCCCCATTTTTGACAAGATTCACAAGATTTAACATACTTATACGCATCTCTATATAGTGTAGGCCAATAAAAACCACATTGTAAAACTTTAAAAGCGAGTTTTCCAACCTCCATGATGACCTTCTCGCCTCACGATCATGACAAAATGACAAAACACTTAAAATTTCATTATCAGGCACACATTTTCTGATTATCCCATCTGAACATTTACGGAAAAGGTCTGGTTCCTCCCAGTAATAAAATTTTAAGTCATATAAGAACTTCTTTTTCTGTTGCCAAGTCCAATGAGACGGAATATAATCACGTGTTAAGTAATTAATGATATCCCCAAACCAGGGTGACATTTCCTTAGAAGGAATTCTATTCTTTAATAACTGCATGGTTGAAGGAGTATCTATTCTAAATAGTTGTTCATCAGGAAATGAATCTTTAATTTCATTTCCTATTTCTTCACCATTTTCCATTCTACTTAGATGATCTGCTACTACATTCTCACTTCCTTTTTTATCTTTAATTTCAATATCAAATTCTTGAGGTAAGAGAATCCATCTAAGAAGATGTGGTTTAGCATCTTTCTTACTTAGTAAATACTTCAGGGCTGAATGGTCTGTATAAATTATTACCTTAGATCCAACAATATACGATCTAAACTTATCTAAGGCAAAAATCACAGCCAACAGTTCTTTTTCTGTAGTTGCATAATTAAGTTGAGCTGCGTTTAATGTGTGAGATGCATAGTAGATAGCTTTGAGAATTTTGTTATACCTTTGACCTAAAACAGCTCCTACCGCTAAATCACTTGCATCACACATAATTTCAAACGGCAAACTCCAATCTGGTGCTACTAGCACTGGTGCAGTAGTTAACCTCGCTTTTAGGGTCGAAAGGCTTCCATACATTTACTATCAAAGTTAAAAGGTACTTCCTTTTCAAGTAAATGACTTAGAGGCTTTGCTATTTTTGAAAAATCTGCAATGAACCTTCTATAAAACCACGCATGTCCGAGAAATCCTCTTAGGGTTCTTAAATTAACTCGGTGGAGGTAATTTTTCAATTACTTCGACTTTAGCTTTATCAACTTCAATACCTTCTTCGAGAGATTCTATGACCTAAAACGATTCCTTCGATACCATTAGATGACACTTCTCCCGAGTTTAAAACTAAATTGGTATCTTCACAGCGTTGTAACACTCGTTCTAAGTGTAACAAACAAACATCAAATGAATCTCCGTAAACACTAAAGTCATCCATAAAAATTTCTAAGAATTTCTCAACCATATCAGCATATATAGCCATCATACACCTTTGAAACGTAGCCGGTGCATTACATAAACCAAACGGCATTCTTTTATAAGCAAAAGTTCCATAAGGACAAGTGAAAGTAGTTTTTTCTCTATCTCCTAACGCAATGAATATCTGTAAATATCTTGAATAACCATCTAAGAAACAGTAATACTTATGTCCACTTAAACGTTCTAACATCTGAACTAAGAATGGAAGAGGATGATGATCTTTCTTAGTATGATCATTCAGTTTTCTAAAATCAATGCACATTCGATAACCTGTAATCTCCCTTGTCGGAATCCATTCATTCTTTTCATTCTCTTTCACTGTGAAACCTCCTTTCTTTGGTACCACTTGAGTTGGACTTACCCATTCACTATCTGATATGGGAAAAATTATCCCCATTTCTAATAGCTTAATGACCTCTTTCTTAACAATTAACTACAAATTTGGGTTGAGGCGGCGTTGCGGTTGAATACAAGGTTTAGCATCTTCCTTCAGAATTATCTTATGAACGCAAATCTCAGGGCTAATACCTCGAATATCGGCAACTGTCCATCCAAAAGCTTTCCTATGCTTTTTCAACATTCTAAGTAAAATATCTTCTTGTTGCTCAGTTAAAGATGATGAAATAATAACCGGTAATAGATTATTAGTTTCAAGAAAAGCATACTTCAGATTTAAAGGTAACGGTTTCAATTCCAGATTCTTAGGTGGATCTTCCAGTGATGGTTTAAGAACTGGTCCTTCTAGTTCTAATTCCAAATACTTATGCCATGATGGTTTAAAAGTAAAACTTCCTTTATCTAGAGAAAGAATTATTTCTTTCATTTCGGTGTCTTTCTCATCTTCCTTATAGATAGACAGAGTTAAGCATTCTTCAAATCTGTCTTCAAAAGTTGGTAACTGAATATCATAGACAGAATGAATATCTTCTATAAAAGAACATGATTACGGTGATCCGTATGGATGGTTCATAGCTTTGAAAATATTGAAAGTAACTTCATCTTCATTGACTCTCGAATTAATTCTCCTTTACGGACATCTATTAAAGTTCTTCCCGTAGCTAGAAATGGTCGACCTAAGATAAGTGGCGCTGAATATCCTTCTTCCATTTCCATAACTACAAAGTCTCTTGGAAAATAGAACTTGTCTACTTTAACCAATACGTCCTCAATAATTCCTTTAGGGTATTTAATCGATCTATCTGCCATTTGCAGAGTCATTTCAGTCTTCGTACGATTTCATATGCCTAGCTTCTTATAATCCTCATAAGACATGAGATTTATACTAGCTCCAAGATCACATAAGACCTTCTTAAACGAAATCCTCCAATTTCACATGGAATGGTAAAACTTCCGGATCTTTCGGTTTAGGTGGTAACTTATCTTTGCAAAACTATGAACATTCTTCATTTAGGCATATATTCTCATATTCCTCTAATTTTTTCTTGTTTGACAGAATATCTTTCAGAAACTTTCCATAAGCAGGCATACTAATTAGAGCTTCGATAACAGGGATATTAACATGAATATGACGAAAAGTATCAAGGAAACGAGCATACTTCTTATTAATTTTAATCTTTTTAATTTGATCTTTAGGTGGGTAAGGTAAAGATTCTAAATCTATAACCTTCGATCCCAAAGTCATTTTCTCTTTTCCTTTCTCCTTAAACCTTTGAGTATTACTTGATCGCCAAGTATCATGATCTTGAGTTTTTTCTTTTAAAACATTCCCTGCATCAATCTCTACTTCAGATTCATTCAGTTCTTCCTGTTTTTCATCCTTGTTTTCATTATCCTCTATTCTAACATGTTCTTTGAATAAAGTCCTTAAATCTTTATCCATGGGATCTTTCAAAATCCTAGGGATTTTTACCCATTTCTCACCTTCATTCTCAGGTTCCAAACTTCTATTCCTTTTCAAGAAATTCTCTATAATTTCTTCTTCCTCATTAGTGAATTCAAGTTCATCTTTAGTTTCATCATTTCTTCCATCTAAATCATTTTCTACTTCATTATTTCCGAAGTTTTCTACTCCATTACTACCACAGAGTTTTTTACTTCTCGTAACTACAACATTTACCTCTCTTGGGTTTCTTTCGGTATTACTTGGTAATCCTCCGGAGGTCTACTTGTTGTTACGTTCACCTTCCCTACTTAAATGATCTTCCATATTTCTTAATGAGGCTTCTATCGTTCTCATTACGGTATCATGGCCACTCATAGATGTTTTTATTGTACTCATATCTTTAGTGATTTGTACCAATAGAAGTCATCATTGTTTCCATATTCTTAGCTTGAGTAGATACTACACCCATCATATTTTCCATTAGTTTTTCCCATTTTTCAACCCCTTCTCGCAGGGTTGAGTTGAACTTTGAGTTCTTGGTATACTTTGGGTGGTATGTTGAGGATAGGATCTAGGTAATGATTGTAAATTCGATTAGATGTGTTTTCTTGATAAACTTGATTATTATTCATATTCCTATATGGGATTTGGATATGGCGGTTGTCCTTGCTTACTAGGGTTTTCGGACCATCGATAAGTAGGGTGATCTCTTCTAATAGCATTAAACGAGTTTGAGTATGCATTGTTCAAATTCCTATGCTGCTGGAAGAAAACTCACCTCCTCTCTTGAATATCCTGTTGGCTCTTCGATTCCTAATGGCATATTATCCTGATTTGAGTATTCAGTTGGTGTACTATTTTCTGAACTTTGGTTTTTGTTTGATTGTAGGCCATCAAATTTCCTACTCAAATTTTCTAAATGTGCTAGAACTTCCGTATTCGATGTACATTCTCCTGCAAAAGCTACTTTTCTGGTGCTAGAACCGGTTTCCCACATTCTGTTATTTTTGGAAATCTTTTCTATAGCATCGTAAACTATTTGAGCTTCACTCATCATTAAAGAACCACCACATGCATGATCTACATCCGCACGTGAATCTTTTCTTAATTTACGACAGAAAAGTTGAATTTGCATATCTAAAGAATAACCATGATCGGGACAAGCTCTTAACAATTTTTTAAATCTTTCCCAGGCATTCCCAAGCGTTTCTTCAGATCCTTGTCTAAAGTTGGCAACCTCGACTTTTAATTCCAAATTTCGTCCTGGAGTGAAATATTGTTTCAGAAATTCAGTTTGAATCTCTTCCCAACTAGTAAGTGAATGATGTGGAAGAGACATAAACCAATCTCGTGCTCGTCCTTTCAAAGAAAAAGGAAACATAGTCATCCTCGTTAGTTCCTTATGAGCACCTTGACTTTTGGCTGTATTGCACAGTTCTTCAAAAAGATAGAGATTATGATGTGGATCTTCATCATCCTCTCCTAGGAATTGGGCTCTTACGTCAATTAAACCAAAAAGATGAGATTTAATTTCGAAATTATTCGCTCCTTCATTGGGTAAAAGTATGGGATTATTAGTCTGGTTTCTTCTTACGGTTTGATCACATATAGGTCTCGGGTTTGGTGGGTTATTACGATTATTCTGGTTCCGATTCTGATTATTTCTATTATTATTATTTTGATTATTAGGGTTAACAGGGTTTTGTCCATGCCCTAGAGCATGTTCTAGCCCTTGTTCAGGTGTTTCATCACTGATTTCAACCATCCTCGTATTTTTGTTTGAAGATGATTCTTGGTCAGGATTTCCCTGACTAATATGACCACGTTTACTCTCTACTCTTAACTGCCTTTCGTAAGTATTTATGTCAGGCTTATAAGGAGTGAGCGGGCCTTACCACTTCTGGTCATCAACTAACGAAAATAGAAGATACTCGACTTTTATAGAAAAAGAAAATTGGTAACTAAAAGAAAGTAGATACCAACGAAAAATAAAATAGAAATGAGATAAGAAAAAGTGTTGATTTATTCTCGAGAATTTTGAGCTAATACAAGTAGTAACCATAGACACAAAGAAAGAAATTAGCGACGTTCCCCGGCAACGGCGCCAGAAAGCTGACGTGGCCTTTTCTAGTGCTATACCAGTCCTTAACCGACAGTGTATCGGGTCAAACTGTAGTGCTAGTGTGGTGAGTCAGAGTGTCGAATCCTCAGGGAAACTTGGTAATTCTTCTAAGTGTGGTTAAATTAACTCGATCTAAATCGCAGTTTTATCACACAGATTACTACTATTCTACTTAACATAAAATAAATACATAATTTAAAAGTTATTCTAATATAATATATATAGATATATATAGATGTACATAGATTGCAATATATATATATATATAAATATATAGATACCAATAAATTATTAGAGAACTAGCCAAAGTTTATATAATTGATTTATACGATCTTTGCAGTACGCAAACGGAATGTGCTCGATCTTTCCTTTTATATTAGGTCCAATTGAGTAAATGAAACGGTGCACTCCTGAGGTTAACAATTCCTCCTCACACGAGCGTATGAAATTGTCATATGTCAAATTGTCATCAGTTCAATCTCCACAACTGCCCCATGCTAATCTTAGTTAGTACGAGCAGTGCCGAGTACAAATCTACCCCGGATAAAAGAGGTTATTCCGTTTGTCAGACGGCCGATGTTATTCAAAAGGCTCCGGTTGTCAGGCGGATCGATTTAACTTTCCGGTGTTAGTTTCAATTAAACCGTTGATTTTAACATTATTATGATCTTGAGCACAATTTTAATAAGATTCATCTTTCCCAAGACAAATCTGCCCCCGGGTAGGAAATAGGATTCCGTAGTCACGCTTTCGCACGGCCAATTTTACCCTCCGGTTTTTCTATCTTTTATCTCATATCCTAACTTCTCTGGTCAGTTCATCGTTATGTTATATGGTGTGATTCATCTTGGTTAATTACGTCAATCCGAATATTATCAATACGTTGCAATATAGAAAAAGATTCAATTAACTCAATTTTAGTCAATTTTAATTAGACAGTATTCCTTTACCGAAAAGATCGAAATAAAACGATTACATAACTTTGGCTAGTTATTTAGACTTAGCCTAATAACATTATAAAAAGATAAAAACAAACAATACAAACATAAATAATTTAGAAATTTTACCCGATTACAACTGTTGAATCAGAGATCGTATTCTGGACATTACAATGACTTCAGCAACATTGATCTTCTGATAATTTCTCGAGCATTACAACGATACTATTTTTTATTTATAGCATAAGGCCTATATACATATATACTACTACTAATTAAGAGAGGTTAGAAAATATATTGGTACACCCTGCAGGCTGTATGAACTGCTCTATTTATAGGCAGAATTTCCCAGGGCCGGATCGATCCGAGGTGATGCCGGATCGATCCGGGAATAAAAAATATTATCCCCTAGATTATTCTCTGCAGGACCACATGTTTGATAATCATTATGTTTCCTCTGTTCGATCCGAGGTTAATCCGGATTGATCCGGGTAGTTTATTTTCACATCTTGATCTGAAACTTGATAAAATCATAACTTGAGTTCTGGATCTCCGAATGTCATAATTCAAGAAGCGTTGGAAACATCTTGAAAAGATCTATAACTTCTATGAAGGACTCTTCTTCAGAAAATGCCTTTTTGATGGGCCATTTGTTCGTCAAATATATATCTCGATAATAGTATCACGAACCGTTGATCCACTTGAACTTTAAATCTCATGGCACTTCAAAAGACATGTTTTTACTTCAAAAAGTGTCGTCACTCGGGGTCTTGGTTTACCTAAAATCTGCAAATAAAATACCAAAAATACCCACGTAAATCTGACACGACACTCCGGTTACTAAACCAGTACAAAATTTATAACTTTTTATTACTTTTACTAGATTTTTATAGTATTTAGATTTATTCATAACTATTAATATTTCATAAGATTATCGTTATAATTTCTTATATTTTATATAAAAAGAGTTGATAAAGTATATAAAACATCGTAATTTTTATCATATAAATGTTATACATCAGCAGGGTACTGTTGCCTTGGCAGAACAAGACACCAACTCTGAAGAAGATCTGGTCTTAGCAGTTTTAGAGACAACAAGGCAAAGGGATGTGTGGATTCTGGACACTAGGTCATCTTATCATGTGTGTCCAAACAGGGAGTGGTTTTCAACTTATCAGCAGGTGGATGGAGGCCATATTGTTATGGCTAACAACAAGGTCTGCAAAATAGTTGGGATTGGATCTGTTCAGCTGAGGACACATGATGGTAAATTCTGCACACTGAATGAGGTTAGGCATGTTCCACATATGACCAAGAATTTGATATCACTTAGTCTACTAGACGGCAAAGGGATCAAGTTCAAGGGTGAAGGTGGAGTGGTGAATGTCTATAAGGGTTCAGCTATGATTCTGAAAGGTATAAGACAGAGGACATTGTACACCTTACTAGGGTCTACTGTACCGGGTTCTGCTGTTGTGGCATCATCAAAGGTTCACTAGTCACAGCTAACCAAGTTGTGGCATATGAGATTGGGTCATATGGGTGAAAGAGGGATGCAAAATCTGTCTAAGTTTGATCTACTTGGGGGACATAAGGTCAAGGAGTTGGAATTTTGTGAACACTATGTATTTGGGAAGCTACATAGGAAAAAGTTCCCAAAAGCAATTCACATCACAAAAGGTGTTGAAATAGTGTCCTAAACCCATTCGTGTTGGACCGGATTCCGACCGCGTCGGATCATTTCTACTATTTATTTATGTTTGTATTAAATGGCTTTTTGTTATTATATATTTGTTTGTTTAGCGGACCAATTATGATATTGTATATATGATAATGTCCCTAGTGTCGAACTGTGAAATAGAATTATAATAGTGATTATGTTGATGAGATCTCGACTCACTTTAAAAGGTTTGATACTTAAATGTCTCTAGTCGTATATATGTGCTATTAAATGGGACGTAAATAGTACGATAAAACTAGCACGTATTGGATGTCTTATATCTTATTGAATGTAGGGATAGATCTCGTCTATCGAAGTGTAGAGACACTTGGACTATACGTGGACTTGTATTGGAGAATACGTACGTTAGACTGACTCCACTTACTTTATTAAGTGTCGCACTATATGGCGGTTGTGTAATTATCCTGAGACCGGAGTCTTCATGGCATAACGGTGTGGCTTGTCATACTTTGACACTATTGATGTTTCCTCTAGACATAGGGCGATCATGCAGTAGTGATTGGGTGTGATATTGAAGCATGCATAGGATTCATGTCGCTCGTCCGGAAATCGCGTATCCTATGAATATGAGTAAGTATCCGAAAGGGCCTTCTTATAAGGAATGTCTTACTCTCGTGAATCTTTGCAAAGTGAGAGTAAATGAGTTACTTCGAGAGAGCATGATATCCAGATTATAAGATACGGTCGTTAATGTATTGACACTCGAGATACGACCGTATGGATATTGTAACAACGATAGGATTCTATTTACATGGTAACCGTTTCAAATGAAGTAGTCATTGCATTTGACTCTTCCGATGATTGGGGGTTGTGGACGTGTTGCTACACGCTATCCATGATCGTTAAGTATGAGGGGTATTTTAGTAAATGCACTTTGTGCCTACGGCCAACATATTCGGAAGCCTATCAGGTCACACTCATAAGGACATCTAGCCGGATTAAAATGCGGTTATAACGATAACCAAATATGAGGAAAGTTTATCTCGACTGTAAAGTGTTATAGTGATAAATTAATATGGTCGTATTTATTTATTGTGAATAAATTAAATACAAGATTTTAATTATGTTGATTAATTAAATATACATATTTTATGTATATGTCGAAATATATATATGTATATATGATAACATGTATTTTGCGAATTAATTAATCATAGCATTATATTAATTAATTAAGAGTAGTCCGGATGCCAATAATAGGCTATTTGGGGTGCAAGTTTGAGTGTATAAGATACACTTGGATTGTGCAAATTAATTAATAGTATTATCATAAATTAATATTAGATATTAATGTGTATAGATTTACACATATGTGTAAATTGATTTATGGTAATATGATAAAGATATATTCAATATTAGATATTGACAATATATATCTTGCAAAGTATTTAATATAAGATATTAGATATTAATGACATAAATCAATCAAATATATTTTCCGTATTTTATTGGAAATTGGTTTTCTTTCTGCTCTATTCATTAGGAAGCTTTTCCCAATCACATTGGGTTGTGCATTGGGCATCACTTAGACTATAAATATAGTGTGGGTGTCAAGCTCTTTAATTTGTATCACAATTACAAGTCTTATTTTTCTACGAGAAAATTGAGAGAGCTTCTTGAGAGAGAGTTTTGAGAGAAAGAAAAAGGCGGCCTAGCAGCTGACTGTTTCCGGTAGCAATCCAATGGTGGATGCCGGCGGGTTGTTCATGTGGATCAACGGTAGAGGCCGAACACTTAGGCGGCTTCATGCGGAAACTACAAACGTAGACAAATCGACGATCTATTTTAGATCATCCAAGGTATATTCTATGTCTACTTCTTTTTATGCTTGTTGCTTAAACTAAGTCGATCCTGGTTAAAAAGGAAATAAATTTTGATTATGTCCATTCTGATTGTTGGGGACCTTTCAAGGGTTGAATCACTGGGTGGTCACAGATATTTTGTATCTTTTATTATTCAAGAATGGTTTGGGTAGTTAAGATGAAGCACAAGAGTGATGCATTCAAGCACTTCAAGCAGTGGAATGCATTGGTTGAGAATCAGGCAGGGAGGGAAGATCAAGAGACTTAGAACTGATAATTGACTGGAATTCTATTGGTCTGAGTTTGATGAATTTTGCAAGAATGAAGGCATTGTTGGGCACCATACTGTCAGAGACACTCCACAATAGAATGGTGTTGCAGAAAGAATTAATCAAACTCTTCTGGAGAGGGCAAGGTGCATGCTCTCTAATTCTGGTCTAGCTAGAAGATTTTTGGTAAGGCCGTTAACACAACATGCTCTTAATCAATAGGGGGCCTCACACTGAGATCAAGCTCAAAACACCACTTGAGGTTTGGTCAAGAAAGTCAGCAGACTACTCTGGTCTATGGGTTTTTGGAAGCACATTCTAATATCATGTCACTGGAACTTAGAGCCAAGAAATGGGTATTTGTTGGATATGGAGATGGAGTAAAATGGTATAAAATCAGGTCATCAACTGAAAATAGGGTTATACTCAGTAGGAGTGTAGTCTTTGATGAAAATTCTATGCTTAACTCATCTGTGAGAGCCACATCTGAATCTGAAATTGGATCTGAAACTGAGAAGGTTGACAAACAGGTGGAGCTTCAAGTAGAGTCTGCTGAATTGAGAGACTCAGCAGGGGACAATCAGCACTCAGCAGATCTAGAGCTGGATCCAAACTAGTCTGCTGAACAAGGGTCAGCAGATACTCAAACAACTGATGTTGGTCAGCAGAGTATATCTATCAGCAGAGCTAGAATGACCAATATTAGACCGCCAAGAAGATATGGGTTTGTGGAGGATATGGTTGGATATGCACTACAGGTAGCTGAAGAAGTGGATGGTTTTGAACCTAACACTTACAGGGAAGCTGTGACATATTCTGAGACATCTCAATGGCTTGTTGCCATGGGAGAAGAAATAAAGTCACTTCAGAAGAATGGGACTTGAGATCTAGTCAAACAACCACATGATGGAAGGGTGGTCAGCTACAAATGGATCTTCAAGAAAAAGGAAGGAATGTCATTTGTTGAGGGCAGCAGATATAAGACACGTTTGCTTGCAAGATGGTTCAGTCAGAAAGAGGGGGTAGACTATGAAGAGATATTTTCTCCAGTGGTCAGACATACTTCCATCAGGGTGTTGTTAGCAATAGTGGCACATCAGAATCTTGAACTTGAGCAATTGATGTGAAGACAACTTTTCTACATGGAGATGTAGATTAGGAAATTTATATGACTCGGCCAGAGGGTTTCCAAGTTCCTGGCAAGGAGGGTTTTGTTTGTAAGTTAAATAAGTCATTGTATGGACTTAAGCAGGCCCCAAGACAGTGGTAAAGAAGTTTGACAGTTATATTATTCAGCAGGGTTATAGTAGAAGTCCATACGATTGCTCTGTTTATCACAACAAGTTGAAGGATGGTTCAATCATCTATCTGGTTCTGTATGTGGATGATATGTTGATAGATGTTGTGAACAAGTCTGATATTCAAGATTTGAGATGAAGGATTTGGGGAATGCAAAGAAAATTCTTGGGATGGAGATCTATAGAGATAGGAAGCATGGGAAGATGTTCTTGTCTCAGCCGGGGTATATTGAAAAGGTATTATCCAAGTTTGGCATTTCAGCAGCCAAACCTATAGATACTCTAATGGAACCAAATCGACATCTGTCTGTTGTGTTTGCTCCACAGTCAGCTGAAGAGGAAGAATACATGTCAAGAGTTCTATATGCTAGTGCATTGGGCAGTTTAATGTATGTCATGGTCTGTACTAGGCCTGATTTGGCTCAGGCAGTCGGTGTTGTCAGCAGGTTTATGGCTCAACCTGGAAATGAACATTGGAAGGCAGTGAAAATGATATTTAGGTACCTTAAGGTTACATATGATATTGGACTCATTTATGGAGGTGGTACTCAATGTTTTGTCACAGGGTATTGTGATTCGATTATGCTGCTGATGTGGACAGCAGGAGATCTATGACTGGGTATGTGTTTACTTTGAATGGTTCTATGGTAAGTTGGAAGGCAACTTTACAGGGTACAATGACATTATCTACTACTGAAGCAGAATACATGGCACTGACAGAAGCAGCAAATGAAGCAATCTGGTTAAAAGGGCTAGTCAATGATCTGAGTCTACATCAAGATCAAGCCAGGGTGTATTGTGACAGTTTTGTGCAATATGTTTGGCTAAGGATCAGGTTCATCATGAGAGAACCAAGCACATTGATGTTAAGTACCATTTTCTGAGAAATGAGAGGAGGGTCAAAGTAGAGAAGATAAGCACTGATGTTAATCTTGATGATATGTTCACTAAACCAGTTCCAAGAAGCAAGTTTCAGTTGTGTCTGGACTTGCTGAATATCCAAAGGTGTTAATCAGAATCTGGGAATACTCAGTTAAAGGTGGGGTTTTGCTGAGGTATTCAAATCTGAAGACAAAGAGGAGATCTGGCACTTGGTTGTGCATGTAGTCAGTTTGCATGAAGTTGAAGTCATGGTGGAGATTTGTAATGGTGACTTAAACTATGTTGCTGAGGTTGGTCAGCAGAGTATAATACTCTGCTAAATCTGTGTGGAAACTATGGTGGTCAGCAGGGTCTGAAGGCATCTGCTGAAGTCTGGTGTTCTGCTGAGTGAAGTCAGCAGACTGATCATCTGCGGCATGGTTTGATGAGTTGGTTCTCAGTGATACTTGGGGAACACGTCTGCATGGTTTCCGGTTTTGGATAAGTTACTTCTGGGGTATTTCAGTCATTATCTAGTTTGGCTGTTAAGTCGGTTAGGGTTGGATTCCCAAGGCTATGAATACCATCTCTATCTGTTGTAAATTGTAACTTTCTCGTGATAATAAAACATCCTCGTTTGTCCGTGGAGTAGTCGGCACATTACCGGAAACCACGTTAAATCCGTGTTCTTCTTGTTTATGTGTTTGTTTACTTGTTAATTGTTTATCTTTACACACAATCACCATCACTTCTTGATCGATCCGTCATAACAAGTTACCGCCGAATTTTAATCCAAAAGTATAAATATGCTCTTTAACCAATAGTGGATTTAAAAAGTACCCAACATCCAAACTTAAATTTGGTCCCTACAAAATTTACTTTTCCTTTTAGTGAATCAAACTTAATACCCATCATCCTAACTTAAATTTGATCACTACAAAATAATTTCTCAATCAAATTTAATAAGAATATATCTTATATATATATGTATGTATGACAATAAATTCAATGATAAAATCCCACATATAAAACACACACACACACACACAATATATATATATATATATATATATATATATATATATATATATATATATATATATATATATATATATATATATATATATATATATATATATATGGATACTCACTTTTTTTTTTTCGCCTCAAGTTGGTTTAAGCGAAAATGACGACCGTACCATTTATAACTCATTTAACGCTACCGGACTCGAGGTTTAAGACGTTATAGAATGGTATTCAGAGCCGACTATCAGACGGATAAGTGTCACACCGTGTGAGACGGTGGGCCACCTCTAAACTCCTATGGTAGGGACGAAACTGGGACAAATAAGTCTTAGCCGTCTTGACGAGGACGACAATCCCTTATAAGGGAATAGAATGTAAAGTCCCACATCGGTAAAATAATAGCATGCCACATCATATAAGTGTGAGACATAAATTTTTTGTCAACTTAGGTTAAACCTTTTAGACCAAGCGATGACGACGGTCTAAGCAGTTGACCGGAGCATTTATGACTCATTTAGTCCTACCAGACCTAGGGTCTGGAGGCGTTACAGAGGCGAACCTTGGTCACTAAGGACGTTACAGAGACGAACCTTGGTCATTGCCGGGTTATGACGTAGTAATAACCACAAAGCCGACCTTAGTGAGTTCCGGATTATAACAACGTACTATTAAACACTAAATTGTAATAATGTAGTACAAAAAGTTAGAAAGAAAAAAAGAAGGAATAAAGTTAAATTAGTAAGAATCGAGTGATGAGTAGATATGTATGTATTTGTTACTCGAAAATGTTATTCAACCCCATTGCATATTGATACTTATCGAGTATAGAATAAATCTGCTTCTTTTTGTTCCTATGAACATAATTATTCTGTAGAATAGAAAAAGAATAACTATTAACTCCCGTTCTTAAATAATTTATAATTTATTGAATAGCGAGGATCGATAAGATAGTCACAGTAGAGTCTTTTTCTAATGCAATAAAGTTACGTAGTGTCTATCTATCTTTGATAAAGGATAAATGGGAATTTCTATGGGTTTGCCTTGGTATCGTGTTCATACTGTTGTATTGAATGATCCCGGCCGATTGCTTTCTGTTCATATAATGCATACGGCTTTGGTTGCTGGTTGGGCTGGTTCGATGGCTCTCTATAAATTAGCACTTTTTGATCCTTCCGATCCTGTTCTTGATCCAATGTGGAGACAGGGTATGTTCGTTATACCCTTCATGACTCGTTTAGGAATAACCAATTCATGGGGCGGTTGGAGTATTAAACCACCTATTTTGTTCACCCAATTCCTCAAATAAAAAGTTTCTAAGGTGTTTGTCTATCTTCTTCTCCGATTGAAATTGTGGGGAGGCTAAGGTGGTTGTATTTTCTTTCTCAAAGCTCCATTCATCCATATAGTTCACAACAATTGCCGTTTATCTATAAACTGTCCTGGATATCGCAGCAAAGGCGACTCAACCTACTGTCTCGAACCTGCATTCTTTGTGCGCCACTGATTTGAATCCAAGAAATGTGGTTCGTAAATCTATTTTTCAGTATTTTTTTTGTGTGTGTGTGTGTATGCATATTATTGTATAATTAGGCATTTGTTGTACGAGTGTTTTCTGCACTCCCCACATGCATAGAAATTATGAGGCTTTGAGTTTAAATGGTGAGGATAGAACGTGTTTCCATTTTTTTTTGTTTTGTTTCAGGACAGAAATTGTGCATATGTATGTATAATTAGGTATTTGAATTGATTTTCTAGCATAGATTGAGCCAAGAGAGCTGAAATTAAGATGAATTTAAGGACTATATGCAGCTAATTGTTGTTTATGGATGAAAGAATAGGGCATTGTTGCGTTAGTTTGTTAAAAAATTCTCTATTTTACAACTCAAACATTGAAATGCATCAGAATCTCTACGACACATAAGGTTGTGTATTTTATGCAGTACATATGGTGTAGAATTTAATTATTCTATGTTTCACTGATCTGAATAGAGATTCTATTGCATATGATCATCGATGGATATGAGTGGTTTGGTTTGGATCTCTATTATACAAATTTAACGTGTTTTAGATATACTACTGCAAAATTCCAAAGGTATCTAGGCAAAAGTGATTAAAGAATGTTATAGCTAGCTCGGGAGATTTCTGTAGGAGTAGCTCTTCAATTAACGGCGAGGTTAAGGAAAATTTCAGGTTGACATATGGATTAAAGTTGTTCATTTGGAGATACTTCTTGGTTCCTTTTGTGGTAAGGAAATGTGGAAAATGGCACTTACAGTAGGTTGATTTACTTTGCTTTATTGATTCGATTAAACTCACTTCTTTTGAAGTTTCTTTCTTCTCCATTGGGTACCGGACCTCTTGCTTCTATTCCCCTTACGCTTCAGCTTATCTCCATTAATTGTGAACAAGTTATCATGAGTAGAAAGTTGATTCTTTCTGTTGATTTCACCATCGGGTATCTTTGTAGTGAAATTCTGTTTAGTAAGAGAGCAAGTTGGATCTCACCGAGACTTTTCAGACCTCAGACATAAAGGGAGAAATGGTAGTTTCTAGAGGTAAAAATCTGGTTGTTTCCTTCCCTGGTAGTATAGTTCTTAAGGAGAAGAAGGGTACAATATAACGGACTATCTCATCTGCTGCACCATTGTGTGAAAAGTGAGAATCTTTGTTAGCCCCTGATATTTTTTTTTTGGAGATGGATTACCTTTGGAATAAATTATTAATTATGTGTTGAGTCGAGTATTTAACAAGTCGAGTTCGATCTTGTCATATTTAATAAAAAAATAGATGAATTCTGAAAAATACTTGAGCTCATGAGTTGAGTCGGGTTAGATCTTGCCTTTTTGTAACTCAATCAAGTTCGAGTCAATTCTCGAGCCTGAGTTTTTTAGTCACGTTGAGTTGAGCTCTAGGAATATTGACTCGACTGGGCTCGCTTGCAGCCTTACCCATTGTCACGCTTTGCCCATGTTCATTTGAGCCAACATGAATGGGCATGTTTAATGTGTCATTTGTCCTAAATTTGTATTGTGTCACCCAACTTCTCTCATCTCATAACCTAGTTTTCAATCTCTCATATGTCATTGGGTCTATATTTTCAAGATTCTTGTTGCTCTATCAGACTGAAATATTGCACACTTGTGAAACTGAAGCAATTGATAACATAGTAGAATTGCAAAGTTTTTATTTACTTGAATTGATAACAGAGTAGTATGGTCCTTGGATTCCATGTACTTTTTCATTCCAATTGATTTGTTGTTTTCACCACTTCTACAGCTTCGCCATCCACCCATTTCTGACATCTAAGTACAGAAAATAAGATAAGCAAACTCACTTTCTCGTCATCGGTCCAGGTTCGAACATCAGCTTATTTGTTTTTCTTCTAATTCGTTTTTTTACTACTCCAAAGGGATGATGCTATTATGGAAGGATCGACAAATTAGTACAAAAAATGTGAAAATTAAAACAAAGCATCGGCTTAATATAAATTAAAGACACAAAAAGAGCTTTATGATCATGATTTTTTTTCCAGTTGGTATGTAGATTTGTTTTTATTTTTTTTATTTTGAATTGTCGGCTTAACCGTGGGTAATTGGATGATTTGCCGGGTAACCGGGGGTAATTGAATGATTTGCTGGGTAATTGAGTTTAAAGGTTGGTCTATATTATATAGTATAGATTATACAATGCACAAGCCATTTAGTACGCTTCATTTTTCCTCTTCATTTCGGATCTTAACAAGACACCACCACTTGGAGCAATTCGAAATTCACGGTTAAAATTTGACGGTGGACTTGTTGAAATGAAGAGGTTGAAGATTGCAATTGATGGGTGAAATGTGTTCTGATTTTAATTTGTAGCTCCTTTTTCTTCATTTTCGTCGGATTCTGTCCTTTTTGCAATTGATTTGAAGTTTTCAGTTAATTTTTCTTGCAATACCTTTTGTGAGTAGTGCTTAATTTCATGTTTGTGAAATCTGCTGACAAATTATTTCCGGAAGCAGGCCAAAATGGGTTACATAGGTTCTCATGGAGTTGCTGCGCTGCATAGACACAAGTACAGCGGAGTAGATCATTCTTATGTCGCGAAATATGTGTTGCAACCTTTTTGGAGTCGATTCGTTACTTTCTTTCCCCTTTGGATGCCGTAAGTGTTTTGATTTCTCCGTAAAAATAAAAAAAGTATTTTGATTTCATTGTGTGTGAGATTTATTTTTTTGTTATTTATTAGAAAAAAACGGTTAAATCCTAACCGAA
The DNA here is from genome assembly GCA_036785695.1 of Gentiana straminea. Lineage (NCBI taxonomy): Eukaryota > Viridiplantae > Streptophyta > Magnoliopsida > Gentianales > Gentianaceae > Gentiana > Gentiana straminea. The sequence continues at coordinate 4,228,015 of JAVUPR010000265.1, read as the reverse complement.
AGGGTCCCCACTCCCCTGTCCCACGGAATGAGTGGGGATGTTAATCAGGTAACCTAGTGGCTCAGAGTCAAGGGCTGCCATTATACCAAAATACAGAAAAGAGTCGTCCCTTTACGGGATTCGAACCTCCACACTCCAACACCCAAGCCCTTTACCACTCCGTGTTCTAAGCTTATTATTAAACACCCAAACCGTGAGGGCTTTACCACTCCCACAAGCCATGTTAATCTAACCTAGCTTATTTATTAGAAAAAGGGTTAAACCCAAACCGTGAGGGCCCCGAACCCCCGATCCCACGGGAATGGGGGAGACCACTAAGGGTCCCCTAATCCCACGGTAACCTAGAGCTTAACCTAGTCGGGGGTTGCCTTTTCGGTTCCCCATCACCGAAGGGTGTTATCAATCGGAAATCAACCCCTTTACGGGAATCGAACCGGCGACCCGCCTTATAGTCCAGGCCGCACTACACCCCATCCGCCACCACTAGGCCATATCCAGATTTCCGTTACACCTTAGGCTTAGATCCTACATCTTAGGAGGTCCTAAGCTTAGCAAGATGGTAAAAAGTAGATATATTTTTTCACACCCAACTGAAAGATGCACCACTTCTAGTTTATAAGTACGGGTAACATAAGAAAATGTCAAAGTAGTCCATGTTATATGTTTGAAGATATTCTACAGCAACCAAAAAGGCTTTGTTTACACACACCTATGTGCTTTATGCCTATCCAACTGTGAAGACACGTAGTTCTTATGGATATTGAATATTTAAAAAAAAAAGACAAAAAGTCAATAAAAAACTGGTGAGTGTGAGGGAAGAGGAGTCGGGTATGGGATACAAAATTTGAAATTGGATAGCATTAACAATGAGTACCCTTATGTGATGCGGTGATAAGATATAGTGATGATGTAGATGTAAATGGGGCAGGGGCGGATCCATAAATAAGCTTCACTGGGGTCACCAGAGGATTTTGCTCCGAAAATTTGTTCCAGTGGGGTCACCGAAGTCTAAAACTACATTTTTAACTACAAAATGACACTTTTTAACAACAAAACTACATCGTTTTAATACTAATTTTTTTTCCGGATCTCAGTGGGGTCATGTGACCCCACGTTGATATACATACCCCCACCCCTGAGATGGCCCCGATCCGACAGTGGAATGAAGAGTTGTGAAAGGGCATCATTGGTACTGTGGCACGGTGATACTTGGAAAGGGTTGGAACCTTGGAGGGGTGAAGTGGATTAGGGAACTCGTCAAAAGGAGGCAACATAAAAAAGGCGGGTTCTATTGGCACCACGAAAATACTCACGGAACCACGATTACTCTCGGCATCCTATAAATCACTCTTGGCACCACATTGAATATTTTTATTATTTTGAACAGCATAACGTTAGTGGCACTGACGCCCGTTTGCGGTACGCGCGTCACTGAAACTGACGTTGGTTTTCAATCCAAACGTCAGTGATACTGATTTTACGGTTTAAATGTGTCATTAGTGTAAAACGTCAGACCCACTGACGTTGTGAGCGAAAAAAACGCCAGTGGCTCTGACGCGCGTAACGTGGTGCCAAAAAGTGATTTGTTGTTGTGAAAAAGTAAATGAAAAATAATATAAAAAAAAAAGGGTGTCAATAGTTAAATGCTGGTGCCAATAGAACTCGCCTAAAAAAATAGAAGGAAAATTATCACGAAGGTGAGCAGATGGGAATTTAGATACAATCTAAATTTTTTGACTTCAGTATTTATGTAACTGAGTCATACCATTTGCTGAATGCTGGAGGAATAAGAGGAAACAAGGTCAAGAGGGAAAAGACATGTGTAAGTAACGTTTCCCTTGAAAACTGAGAAGGTTGTGGGGTTAATTGAACTGCAAGGAGTGTTAACATCATAAGTCTGTAAATACTCAGGGGTATGTAGATGAATCATGAGAATACGAGCAGCTTTCAATGAGTTTTTGTGTTCACACCTAACAACCGTTTTGTTGTGTTGAATAAAGCCACGTGATAAACAAAATGCAATGCATTGTGAATATCCTTTTTTTTTTTTTTTGTGGAGATAAAAAGTTGATACATCTCAGAGAAAGTTTGGATATCCTATGGCTTCTTTACTTGCTTGTCATTAAATTTTTACTAGTGATTTTTTTATCATTTATTTTCTGCCAATTTTAGTTACACGAAGGGATGCACTCTGAACTCTGTGGACGTTTTTATGAGAAAGTGATCCTTTGGTGGGATAACTAACTTTTACGAGCTACACCTTAAATTGCATTATTGCAACTGATGACATTTTACTTAATGCATGTTATATCTAAGTTGTTGAAGTTTGTCACCCTTCGGTCTCCGCTGCATCTGTCATTTATGATGTTCTGTGAATTCATAGTGAACACTTCTCTGAATAGTTGCTGACAAACTTTCTCTTATTCATGGACCTCATGCTCTTCCAGGCCCAATTTGGTAAGTCATATATAAAGAATATCTTGTCTTGTAAAATACATTAAAACTTTGGTACTTCTGTGTGCTGATTCTCTGCTGTCTTCCTATGTCATAGATCACTCTTACTGGATTTACGTTCTTGCTCATATCTGCTACTCTTGGATACGTAAGTTGCCTACTCTCTTGCTCCCTTGATGTACAGTGCTTATATAAGCATGGGTTTAACTTTGAACTTCAGTAAATAAGAATGACTGTCCTTATTTTCCATCCATTTATTTGTATTCAATTTTGGATTCTGTTGATATTTCTGTTGCTTGGATGATTATTGGTGTATATTAATGGTTGTAATCATTCCCTTTTTTGTAGTTATACTTTTTTTTTTCTTGAATATATTCTTTTGACTGAGCTTACTTTTTCATCATGATATAAGTGCATCATGAACTTGCAAGTGTGCAGGTCTGACAACTGTTTTTCCTGAAACTCCATTTGTATTTTCATCCATGATATGTGACATGTCCATATTGAACAATTCATGTTTTTGACTCATGGCCTAGTTCAATGCTCCATGGGAAGTACTTCCTTAAAATTGTTGACCAACAGGATATTTAGGATATATACATGCAAGTGTAAAAGGATAGTAGCTGTTGTTGAATTGACTGTTCTCATTGTAAGAAGCATTCCACAAATGGTCAGATTTTGCACAATTTTGCATGTGTAGGAGCTTCCCCCGGCTTTTTCATCACAATATATATATATATATATATATATATATGGGGATATATATATATATATATATATATATATATATATATGGGGAGGGGGGGAGGGGGGTAATTGAGATGAGACTGCCCAGGTTAATTTCTGAGGAGTGACATAGAAAGAGACATGGATTTAAAAGTTTGTGCAATATGCTTCATTAGTCGTCAAGCACACATTTAAGTAATATTTTTTCTTCTTCTGTGTTTGTGTGTTTGGGGGTGGGAGTGGTGAGATTCTGTTTCTACCAAAAGGCTAAGCTCTCTTACGTCAATTATCAATCGTGGCAATTCCTATAACACCCTTTATATGGTTTTTACTCTTTAAATTTCCACCTTCGGCTTCTAATCCATCATACAACAAAATGATGGTTCAGAGGAAGTGTCACTTTTTTGTCTTTATTTTCTCTTCCTTAATTGGTTTATATGTGTCATGGAAGTCTTGTTTAGATTGTCGTGTACCAGTTCTTGCACCATGCCTTTACATGTTGGACCAAGTATAACATTTTAATGTCTTTGACTGTTAAACTTCATGTCTGCGCCATATTCTTCACCACTTTTTATTTGGAAATGCCTTTTAATAACTTGTTCTAGAAAATGGTTCTCTCATCCTTCATCTCCTTTTTTTCCCCTCAGATATACTCACCACAATTGGACTCACCACCTCCGAGATGGGTGCATTTAGCTCATGGATTACTTCTATTTTTATATCAGGTGCATCTTTCTGTGTTATCTTATGAGTGCCTCCATCCCCTTTCTTATGGAAAGCAGTACTTTTATCCTGATATCTTGGCAGCTTATTAGTAAATCATATCTAACTAAAGAATTAGAAAGGAAAAAAGAAGAAGAATCTTTCTGATTGATGTTTCTTTCTTAGTCTCAACGGCTTGCCTGTGATTTTATGTCATGTACTTTTTGTGCTGATCTTTGAGTCAACAATTTCTTTTTTATGAGAAGCGAACACTTAGGCATTGTTGATTTTGTTAAAGGCATTGGGTGCTGCATAAAATCAACCAACTTTTCTGAAGAATTGAATCCAAGTAACTTTACAATTCCCAGCTGCTGGTGCTGGGAATTGTCAAGTTATTCACCTTTGCAAGTATAAGCCGTCTAGCAATTAAGTTAATGAGGCTGTATCTTATTGTGTCTTTCCCACTTTACGGTGTACAATTTATGAGGGTGTGTTGTGTAGCTGACATATTTTGGACGTGGGTATGCTATGTGGGAGACGGCTAAAGATATTTATTGGGGTTGAATCTGCAATTTTTGTAAAGACATGGGTCTGGATTCGGCGATTCGCAGACCTGAAACCCGCATACACCTTGAAATGCTGCATTTGCTTAAGATTCTATTTATAGTCTCCCAAACTTGTTCCCATTAATTTCCTCTAAGGTGTAGAATTGTGATCGAAGCTAAAGGATGAACCCTAGCAGCCGCTCTCTTCTTTGTGCATCAACTGACAACCGTCCGCTGCCAGACACCCAAAGTACACTTATCTTCAACAAGCGAGGGTGTCAACGTCATGACCTACCGAATAAGTCCCCTTATGTTGGCATGCATGTGGATGCCGCAGGCACATTGGGTAAATGAAAAGGCATTCTCTCATCTATCTCCTCAATAGCCTTGTGTGGTTCTGTATACATCGAAAATGCTGAGTATGATGACATATCGGGAATCCAAGATCATTAATTAGGGGTGTGTGTGTGTATGTATACACACACAAACACGTGAAGTCACTAGGAAGGAGTTGCATTGCGCTTGGGCTGCGAAAGACGTCTGGGCATTTTAAGTATAAGGCTTGGACTACAACCCTTGATTGTTTTGACCATTTGTAGCATTTGATATAAACTATTTGGTCCTATATCCTCTGTCTCTGCGTATCCGTGTCCGTGCAACATAGGTTATGAGAAGGTAAAGATACAATGACGAAGATTCTATGTACACTGCATACTGACCTTCATGAACGTAAATCGATACTGGAGCTACCTTTTTGTTTCCTATGCATGCTTCTAGAAAATTATTCTTTATGAGCAAGCAAAGTTGTGCCGCTTTTGAAAACAGAGTGGTTATGATCAATCTTAATCACACGTGCATCTGTTTATGAAACTGGATATGGTAGAGTGTTTGAGTGAACTTGGATTCGCTATTCCCAACTGTGTATAACGTATGAGTTTCTAGTTGAGGATTCATTATATGCCTTTTGAATCGAGGTAAAATACTATAATTAACAAAGACATCTATGTGATGAAATGTTAATCTTGCTAAAGCAAGAGGCTGACATTTTTAAAATTAGAGGTTTAATGATATTGTCTAGATTAAATATCCTTTGGTTGTTCTTTTCCTGATGCTGTATCTGTACAGACTTTTGATGCTGTTGATGGTAAGCAAGCACGCCGAACTAATTCCTCTAGTCCACTTGGAGAGCTCTTTGATCATGGTAAGCTCTTTTTCTCGAGTTACTTCCACTTTTTTGTCTCCCCCCCCCCCCCCCCCCCCCCAAGGAAGAAAAAGAAGGGGAAAAACCCAACTACACATGCACTGGTCAATATCTATGCTGGTTATGCCTGCTATTTATGTACCCCTTGTTTCTGTGACTTTCGCAGGATGTGATGCACTCGCATGTGCGGTATGTGCAACCATGTTTTTGTTTTGCATTTTTGTTGTTTAGTGTGAAAGAGCTACTAAGGTCAAATCAATTGCCAGTTTGAAGCCGTTGCATTTGGGAGTACTGCTATGTGTGGTCGAGCTACTTTTTGGTTCTGGGTCATTTCAGCTGTCCCGTTTTATTTCGCAACTTGGGAACAGTGAGTGGCTTTTGAAGAAAATTCTGTCCCTTCTATTGTGCTTTTGGTATTACATTACACAAGGTTTTTTTTTACTTCAATTAGTTTTTCTTAGTTTGCAATTGTAAAGCCAAATATATTCTTCATGAGAGAGCTTGGTTTACTCGGTCCTTTTCGGCAGATCATGCATCAGCTTAGATGTCACATTTGTGCAATGAAATATTTTCTGGTTGTCTGCATGATGGGTTTTTGCCTTTTGGACGATATATTCAGAAAAAGAGCAGTATGGAATTTGAGGACTGATAATTTTAAAATCTGTGTTTAAAGAAACTGTTATTTTTGTATAACATGCCTTATTTTGTTTTTACCGATCACACTTCTTCGATGGGTGTTGTAATTATCATTTCACTTCCTTTCTGAACTTTTATAGTCCTTCTAAAGTTGATGCTTGTTTAATTTGCTTCTGTTTTCAGCTTTTTCACCAATACACTTGTACTTCCAGCAGTAAATGGACCAACCGAGGGCCTCATGTTGATATATCTTGCCCATTTCTTCACGGCTATAGTTGGTATACATCCATCCATCCATCCATCCATATTTTTACTTTTGCTTCTTTTTGAATCTGTTACTATAGATTTCTTGATCTCTTTTTTCCTCTATTGGGTCATAGATATACTTTAGACTTGCTATGTTATGTTTGCATCATGATCTTTTTCAGGTGCCGAGTGGTGGGCTCAACATTTTGGAAAATCTATTCCTATATTCAGTTGGGTGCCATTCATAAATGGTGAGACTTGGCTTATTAGCATCTTTTGTGGCTTCAATTCTTGCATAGCATTGTATAATCTCCACCTTAATCTTCATTACTGTTGTTAGAGGTTAGAGGTGTACTGGGATATAATTAATTATGTAAAAAAAAAAACATCCAAAGAATGACTTGGCTCTTATTTGGGGTTTTCTCATCCTTCCAGCTTTGTTGTCTATTGTCCATTTTCAGTTGTCTATATAGTAATCTACTACTCCATCTGTCCCAAAATATTAGTCATTTTGTGTTCTTGTTTTTGTCTCATAATACAAGTCATTTCAGATTTCCAATGGATCATTTATTGCATTTTTCTTTATCTTACCCTAATTTATTATTAATCCAACCACTCATCATTACTTTACAACTATTGTATTAATTATAGTAAAAAGAGCATTTTAGACTTTTCTCCTGAACATTTATGACATTCATCCAATTTCTTAATATGTGTAAAACCCTAAACGACTTAATATTATTGGGATATCTAAGATGGAGGTACTATAAACAATCAATGTCATTGAAAGCCCAAACATTGGAATAACCAGAAGGGTTTAAACTGTTTTTCCCCTTCTGGAAACTGATGAGTGTTTTCTTGAATTTCCTTCCCAGAAACTATGAATACGGATACCTTGTTTTGGTTACTTTAGTTGTTTTTTTTTTTTCGGGGGGGGGGGGGGGGGAGTGGGGGTGGAGTGTAGTAGGATGTGAATAAGTTGCTCGGTGGTGGTGGAGTGTAGAAGGATATGAATAAGTTACTTAGTGGTGGTGGAGTGTAGATGGATGTGAATAAGCTACTCGATGTCGTTATTGATCTGTTTGATTCCCTGCTTTATGTGGCTTGTCCATAAACTAAACAGTTTTGATGGAAATACTTGGTTGTGCATCCCTATGGGAATTGATTGTGTTCTCAAATTGCTTTGCAGAAACTCCTACAAACATAGCTACGCTGTTTCTAATGGTAGTTTTTGCTGTTATACCAACTGTCTCGTTCAAGTAAGTGTCTGTTATTTTTATCTTAAAATAAATCAATAAAAAATATTTGTTTAAATGCTTGTCAGTGTTTGTAGAAATATTATGATATTTGTTATTATATAATACTTAAACATTGTATTTATCTCATAAGTAGACAGATTGTTGTTGGGTTAATATTAGTTGGGAGTTGCTGTTAAAGTGTTAATAGACGTTCCTGTCGGCTGAGAGATTCTCTCCCTGCTTTATATACCTGCTGTAATTACTCTTTGCTATCAATGAGAAATATTATTCTCGTTCTCAAATCTCTACTCTAGCTTTCTACAATGTTTTATTTCTTTACTGATTTTTCATGTATATGGACTCTGGTTTAGAGATTAGCACTGGATTTACTACTCTTTTTTGGTAATGGCTGCATTGCCTTTGCTGGACAAATGTTACATCTGTATAACCTACGAATTATGGACTAAGTAGGTGCAGTGGTTTTTCACAAACATTTGGGTATGCTATCAATCTTCCGGAGGTATCTTATCTAGTCATCAGGCTAATCTTGGACTATTTATCCCATTCTGTAGTTCTGTTTCAGTTGGTTCAGCAACATGTTAACTGTTGGAAGACTTAATGTTTTTCTGTTATTTTATTTATTATGTAGCCGAATTATAAGGCTGTTTTATGTTCAAGTAGGGTTTACGCTTAAGTGGTAGGAGGTGTGCATAAAGTCCTAGATTGTGTAGCTTCCTAAATTATAGGAAAATGTTGGTTGCTTAAATAAACACTTTGTGTGGTGGAATGATATAACAAAAACTATGCTAACGTTTTTCTTTTCAACATGGTATCAGAGCCACACCTCTAAACCCTAGTCCGATGAACTATAAAGCTGCCATGACCGGCGAGAGGACCCTACCAACTCTGGGACCTCCTCCTCCGGCGCCTCATCACCATTTGGTGTGAATACTCAGATAACGAACCTGATTAGAGGAGGGGGAAATTCCCAGACTAATCCATTATCACTGCTTCCGTCAAGAAAACTGGATGGAAAGGATTACCTTAAATGGTCACGGACCATCAAACTAACAGTTGATGGGAAAAGGAAAACTAGGTTTTTTAACAGGAGAAGCAGTCACCCAATTTATTGAAGACCCAAAAAACAGGGCCTGGAAATCAGAGAATTCATTGGTGATGGCCTGGCTTATAAATTCAATGGAACCCTCCATTGCTAGGCTCACATGTTCTTGCCACCATCCAAGGATATCTGGTTGCCTGTGAAGGCGGTGTATTCAGATCTGGAAAATTCACCCCAAATCTATGAAATCAAGACCAACCTGTGGAGTTTGAGCTAGATATGTCATATCATACTTTAATGATATAGTGACTCTGTGGCAGGAACTTGATCTCTGTCATGAAGACTTCCGAGAATGTCCTGGAGATAGTGTGAAGCTTTACAAACCAGAAGAAAATGAACGAGTATATTCATTCTTAGCAGGCCTCAACCAAGATCTTAATGAGGTCAATGGGAGAATCCTTGGGAGGAACCCCTTGCCCTCCCTCAAGGAGTCTTTTACATAAGTCAGGAGAGAACAGGCCAGAAGAAAAGTGATGCAGAAGCCCGGACAGACTGAGATAGAGGGATCTGCTCTAGTTGCTGGGAAAGGAGATGCCTTTAAAAGGACAATTAAGCAGAAACTGAAGTGTGACCATTGCAAAAGAACGGCCACACCAAAGATACCTGTTCAGAGATACATGGGAAGTCAAGCTGGAAGAACATGGGCATAGTTTTTCAGAGAACAAGGTAGAGCTCACCAAGTGTCTTGCGACTTGGTGCAACCATCCACAACATGGTCTCTTTCACTTTCTCGAGGAACAATTAGAGCAACATAGTAAATTCTTGAACTCTCAGCTTTCTTTGAACCTTAAACCAAATTGCTCTTTGGCTGAATCATGTAATCACTCTCACTTGTCTTTTCGTTTTTGGGGATCAATCATAAAATACATTGGGTAGTTGACTTTGGGGCAACTGACCATACGACTGTATCCACTGACCTATTCCCAAATTTTATTCCCTGTCTTGGAAATCAAAAGATAAGACTTGCGGATGGTTTTTTTCTAGCTTTTGCTGGATAAAGAGTCCATTCGTATTAAACCAAATCTAATTTTGACATATGTCCTTCATGTGCCAAAATTATCCTGCAATTTACTTTCCATATGTATTAAAACCTCTAAACAGAATTGTATTGCTACATTTTCTAAGGATGATTGATAGGTCTAGACTCATTGAAGGTCTGTATATACTTGACCAGGGCATTGACTCGGGCAAGGGCTACTTAAAGGATGTTATCACACGGAGTCGTTAGATAATCAGAATAAAATTCTAGTGTGGGCATTGGAGACTAGGTCAAGTTTTTCCCATATGCAAAAAATGTTTCTTGAATTGTTTTTAATAATAAAGTATCTTTGTTTCAATGTGAAGTTTGTGTTCTTGCAAAACAAAGTAGGAAGTTTCACCATGCTCAATCTTATATTCCCTCTAAACCCTTCACTATGATTCATAGTGACGTGTGGGGTCTATTAATGGTTAATACCCTAAGTGGGAAAAGATGGTTCATCACCCTTATTGATGACCACACCCATATAACTTGGGTTTATTAATGAAAGACAAGAGTGAGGTTGATAGTATTTTTAAACAATTCTATGAAATGGTAAAGACCCAATTCCATACTCAGATTCAGCTTCTGAGGATTGATAATGGAAAAGAGTACTTTAATTAATACTTAGATTGGTACCTTATTGAAAAGGGGATTATTCACCAAAGTTCTTGTGTTAAAACTCCACAACAAAATGGAGTGGCAGAACGAAAGAATAGACAGAGGTGGCTAGACACTCTTTGAGATTGCTTCAAAACGTTAAAAGACATTCTGGGGTGAAATTGTTCTAACAGCCCCCTATTTGATCAATAAGGTCCCCTCTAGGATTATTGTATAGATGACTCCTATCAGTGTGTTTGAAAGTTGTTATCCAAAAAATAAACTTGTGGGTAGTTTACCTTTAAAATTATTTGGGTGCAGTGTACACTCATGCTTATAACCAAAAATAAACTTGTGGGTTGTTACCTTTAAAAATGTTTGGGCCCAAGATTCTGAAACATCAGACTCAAAGTCTGAAGATTCTGGAACATCAGAGCCTTCTGAACCTCAAAATCCTAAAGGCCCTTTAAAGGCTTAAGAGCACGTACTCCTACAGGGTATTCTCAAACTTATGGTCTTGATTAGTCATAGTTTTTTTTGCTCTTTAGCTAAGCTCAATACAATCAGAGTGATGTTGCCCGTAGGTGTAAATTTGGACTTGCCTAGTGGCCCCTTAGCCAGTTAGATGTGAAAAATGTCTTTCTTCATGGTGAGTTGAAGGAGAAGATGTACATGGAGCCCCCACCAAGGTGCAATAGTCACTTTGCAAATAGAGTATGCAGACAAAAAGTCTTTGTATGGCTTCAAACATAGCTCAAGAGCCTGGCTTGACATGTTCAAGAGATTTTTGAAGAGTCTGGGTTTGTCCAAGGAAATCTGACCATTTTGTTTATAAAAAGGTCACGTGAAGGAAAAGTAACACTTACTGTTTACGTTGATGGCATCATTCTTACAAGAAATGATGAAAATGAGGCAGCCTTGGTGAAGAGTTGTCCTCAGAGTTTGAAATCAAAGACCTAGTGCCTTTGAGACACTTTCTGGAAATGGAGGTGGCAAGGTCAGCTGATGGGTTTGTGCTAACTCAGAGGAAGTATACACTGAACCTGATCAAAGAAACAAGGCTTGATGGGTGTAGACCAGCCGTGACTCCTATGGAATGCAACCTGAAGCTAGGAAGTGCAAAAAGGGATCAAGTGAGCTTAGAGATGTACTTGAAACTTGTTGGCAAGCTGATCTATTTGGCTCATGCAAGACCAAGTGTGTCCTATGCTGTAAGCTTTGTAAGTCAGTTTATGCACTCACCAAATGAAGTTCACCTTGAAGCAGTTCAAAGATTGCGAGATATCCGAAATCTACACCTATTAAGCACCTATATTTCACGAAGTCAGATAGAAAGAGATGTATCTGTGTTCACAGATGAAGACTGGGGTGCTTGTACCAAGGATATGAGATCTATATCTAGGTTCTGTACATATGTATGGGGGAATTTGGTCAGTTGGAGGAGCAAAAAGCAGGATGTTGTGTATAGAATGCTGAGGCTGAGTTTAGGGCCATGGCACAAAAATCTGTGAAGGTCTTTGGATTAAATAGATAATTAAAGATATTGGGGCAGGCTTCTCTTATCCTATAAAGATATATTGCGACAACAAGGCAACTATCAATATTGCAAGTGAGCCAGTACAACATGACAGAACCAAACATGTGGAAATTGACATTCATTTAATTAAGGAGAAGATGGAAAGTGGTCAGTTCTGTGTTCCATTTCTTCCCTTTGCGAAACAGATTGCTGATGGGATGACCAAGGCTTTGGGAAAGGCTGATTTTGATGCATTCGTAGGCAAGTTGGGCTTAATAAACATCTTCGCTCCAATTTGAGGGGGAGTGTTGGAAGACTTAATGATTTTCTGTTATTTTATATATTATGTAGTATTGAATATATTGAATATATACATAGTATAGTTTATGTATCATATTGTTACATGTTTTATTTTAGTAAATAGGCCGGTTACATCCTTACAAGGATCACTTATTACTACCCACTCTATAAAGTGTATCATAAGTAGTATTTATTACTTTGTTGCTTTTTCTCTTTCCTAGATAAGCATGCCTTTTACTTTAAGTTCAAGAGTCTTGTAATATGCCTATTTAATTGAGGCTGTTTATTCAAGTAAATAATAAGAGTTAAACTTTTCTCTTAATCATCTTCTTCCTCCTCTCTTTTATCTCTATATGGTAGCAGAGCCCTGATTTTTTCAGGACTTCGATCTTTCAACTCTTTTTTCCTTCCAGCCCTGTTCAAACAAGCATGACAGAGGCTCAATCTTCTTCCTCTTCTACTTCTCTCTTATTTAATGGAGTTGATAATCCATCACTCCAAATCACTTCTAAAAAACTGACTGGACCGAATTATGTTTCATGGTCCCAGTCTGTTTACACTTATGTCTTGGGCAGAGGAAAGAAGGGATACCTCACAGGATCTCTCATAGCTCCCACAGACACCAACTCAAAGGAGTTCGACACTTGGGAGATCGAAGATGCGAGTGGTAAGATCATGGCTTATGAATTCAATGATGGAAAAAATAAGCTCAAACTTCTTATATGCAAAATCACTCACAAAGATCTCGGAAAAAAGCTGAGTCTTTATACTCTAATGAAGGCAACTATGTACAAGTTTATGGGTTGAAACTCAAGCCGAGGAATACGGTTCAATGCGGGCGACCTATAAATGAGTATTTTAATACTCTAACTAATCAATGGGAAGAATATGATCAACTCACAATCAAGAAATGGAAGTGTACCGAGGATGCGAGGCATTCATAACAAAGAAGTAGAAAGGGATAGGCTTCTAGACTTCCTAGGAGGTCTAGACATCACTTATGAAGCGACTAGGGAAAGAATCCTTGCCATATCTCCATTTCCATCCATTGATGATGCATTCGACATTCTAAGAAAGGAGGAGTGTAGGAGAGGAGTGATGCCTATAGCCGGTGGCATACGCCCACTCCGGGAGGAGGCGTCTCGGGCTTTAAAGTCACCGAAACAGCCGCATCATTTCGAAACGAGGCGCCAATGCGGCGTACAATAGAAGCAAGAGGAGTGAAAATTGGGCCAATCTCTTATGTGAACACCGCAAAAAGAAGGGTCATATTAAGGAAAAATGCCGGCTTCTACACATGGGAAACCACCTCATCTTCTCAAAAATCAACAAGGCAAGACCGAGGGTAGAGGAAAGGAGGCGACGAACGGGCCTATAATGTTGCTTTGAACGAGGCACGGTTTCTCGGAAGAACAAACGTGCACACCCTTCGTATGATGTTCGATGCAACCGCAACCACAGCCCACTGAATCACCTATTGGAGCTGCTGCACATGAAGAACACAAATGGATTGTTGACTCAGGTGCTTCTAGCCATATGACAGGTGATTTTTCTGTTTTTGAAACTTTCACAAGTATTGATTCTTATCACTATGTTACTATAGCTGATGGTTCTTCAAAGAAAGTATTAGGAAAAGGTAGAGTCAAACTTCAAACAAACATTACCCTAGAAGATGTCCTCTATGTTCCTAATCTCAATTGTAACCTTCTCTCTGTCAAACAGTTTTGTAGAGATAGAAAATGCTCAGCTAACTTTCTGGATACCCATTGTGAGTTTCGGATCCGAGTCTATGATGAAGATTGGCGGTGCTAAGAGTACTAAGGGAGGTCTTTATCTATTTCATAGCAAGCTCCTGAGGAAACAAGTGGATTATTGGCTAGTTTAGATTCTAAATGTAACAAAATTCTTCACTTACATTTTAGACTAGGCCATCCTAATTTTGTATACTTGAAAAAGTTGTATCCTTTGTTATTTTCTGGAGTTTGTATAAACACTTTGAAGTGTGAATTTTGCATCCTTGGTAAACAAACTAGAAATGTTTACAAATCTATTCCCTATACACCCACTGCTCCCTTTACTCTTGTGCACACTGATGTTTGGGGTCCATCTAGGGTCTCAAATCTATCCAAAAAACCGTGGTTTGTCACATTCATCGATGACCATTCCAGAACTTCATGGGTCTATTTAATGAACCAAAAATCTGATGTTGCAACCATATTCACAAATTTTTACACCTTTGTTGAAACCCAATTTAAAACCAAAATTCAGATCCTAAGATCAGATAATGGGACTGAATACTTTAACTCTCAACTCTCTCCTTTCCTTACTGAAAAGGGAATTGTCCATCAATCCTCCTGTACAATCACACCTCAACAAAATGGGGTAGCAGAGAGGAAAAATAGACATCTCTTAGAAGTTGCCAGAACCTTGATGTTTACATATAATGTTCCTATTTTTTACTGGTGCCAAGCTGTTCTAACTGCCACCTACTTGATCAATAGAATGCCTTCTAGACAGTTGAATTTCAGGAACCCCATTAATGTCCTCAAAGGTACCTACCCTGACACAAAACTCCTATCTGATATCTCTCTAAAGATATTTGGCTGCACTTCTTTTGTTCACAATCATAACCCTCAAAGAGGAAAACTTGATCCTAGATCTGTTAAGACTATCTTCCTTGGTTATTCTCCTACTAAAAGGGGGTACAAATGCTTTGACCCCAAAACACATAAGACCTATGTCACCTTTGATGTCACCTTTATTGAAGATCAGCCGTTCTATGCCAAATCTGAAATCAAATCCCTTGAACAAAACCTTCTTCCAGAGAATACTGTCACCTTGCCCATTAGTGTTGATGATACCATCATGCCTAACTATTCTCCCACTGAAAAACTCACCCATCAACCCGAAAAAGAGGCCATTATCTACACCGAAACACTTGGAGACCGAACCCGCCGATGACTCTCTTATCCACCTATTCAAGAAACCGAGCACTCATCTACTTTACCTACCTCCTCCGAATCTTGTCCGACCTAACACCTCCCCGTATTGAACCCGAGCCGCCTATTGCCCTTAGGAAAGGTAGGAGAAATTGCACTCAACATCCTATTCAAAAATTTGTGGCCTCTTGTAAAGTCTCACAACCTTATCAAGCCTTCTTATCTAATATCGACACCCACAATATTCCCAAGTCCATTGAGCATGCCCTAAGTGATCCTAATTGGAAAAACGCCGTCCTTGAAGAACTATCTGGCTTTAGATAAAAATCATACTTGGGATTGTGTTCTTAAACCACGGGGAGTAAGACCGGTGGAGTGTAGATGGCTCTTTACCATCAAACACAACTCTGATGGTACCATTAACAGATACAAGGCAAGACTGGTTGCCAAGGGTTTTACACAGACTCAAGGTATTGACTTCAATGAAACTTTTGCACCTGTGGCTAAATTAAACTCTGTCAGGATATTAATTTCCATTGCTGCTGTTATGAATTGGCCTCTCAATCAACTGGACATAAAAAATGCCTTCTTAAATGGGGATCTGAAAGAGGAAGTTTATATGCACTATCCCCCTGGTTTTATGATCAAACCCAATCATGTTCTGAAGTTAAACAAGGCTATCTATGGATTAAAGCAATCTCCAAGGGCCTGGTTTGACGGTTTTACCAAGGCTATGAAGGAGGCTACATATCATCAAGGGCACACATGATCATACCATGTTCTACAAACATGGTCATTCGTAGGATAACTATCCTCATTGTATATGTGGATGACATTATCATCACTTTGGAAACTCGAGAAAGAAATCGGCTCTCCTTGAAGACCTTTCGAATCGGCAATTTGAAGTAAAAGACCTAGGAGCTCGAAATACTTCCTTGGTATTGAAGTTGCAAGATCATCCAAGGGTATTCTACTCACTCAAAGGAAATACACTATGGACTTATTGTCGGATTATGGCTTGTTGGGGTGCAAACCCGTCGGTACACCTCTTGATAATGCTTGTGAACTTTGGGAAAGATGATCTTTGGACCGGACATTGATGCGAGAAAAATATCAGAAGCTTATAGGTAGATTAATCTACTTATCGCATACCAGGCCAGATATATCATTTGCTGTAAGTACTCTCAGCCAATTCATGCATTCTCCAAAGGAAATACACTACAATGCTGCTGTCAGACTATTAAGATTTTTGAAAGGGAGCCCAGGAAAGGGTATACTATTCAGAACAGAAGGAAATAAAAGAATTGAAGCATATGTGGATGCTGATTGGGCTGGCTGCAATATTGATAGAAAATCCACCTCTGGATGGTGCATTTATGTCTTTGGTAATCTAGTTTCTTGGAGAAGCAAGAAACAATCATTGTGGCTAGAAGTTCTGCTGAGGCCGAGTACGGGGCAATTCTTTGTTTGTATGTGTGAAATATTATGGGTACAGAAGCTTATGAGGGAACTAAGACTTGTTATTTCTACTCCTACTTGTCTTTACAGTGATAGTCAATCTGCTATTGAAATCACTAAGAACCCTGTACAACATGACAGGACAAAGCATATTGAAATTGATAGACATTTTATCAAAGAGAAGGTGGTGAAGGGACAGATTCTTCTATCTTATATCAACTCAAAAAATCAAGTGGCTGATGTGTTCACCAAAAGTCTACCTAGCACTTCTCTCCTAAAGTGTATTGACAAGCTTGGTCTCGCTAGATATCTACATCCCAGCTTGAGGAGGAGTATTGAATATATTGAATATATACATAGTATAGTTTATGTATCATATTGTTACATGTTTTATTTTAGTAAATAGGCCGGTTACATCCTTACAAGGATCACTTATTACTACCCACTCTATAAAGTGTATCATAAGTAGTATTTATTACTTTGTTGCTTTTTCTCTTTCCTAGATAAGCATGCCTTTTACTTTAAGTTCAAGAGTCTTGTAATATGCCTATTTAATTGAGGCTGTTTATTCAAGTAAATAATAAGAGTTAAACTTTTCTCTTAATCATCTTCTTCCTCCTCTCTTTTATCTCTATAGTAATATGCCTATTTAATTGAGGCTGTTTATTCAAGTAAATAATAAGAGTTAAACTTTTCTCTTAATCATCTTCTTCCTCCTCTCTTTTATCTCTATATGTAGCCAAATTATAAGGCTGTTTTATGTCTAAGTAGAGTTTACACGCTTATGTGGTAGGAGGCGTGCATGGAGTCCTAGATTGTGAAGCTTCCTAAATCATAGGAGAAATAAGGCTTCCTTGGTTGTATAAATAAACACTTTGTGTGGTGGAATGAAATAAGAAAAACTATTCTAAAGTTTTTCCTTTCAACAATAACTTCTTGTCTTTTATTTTTTTTTTCTTGGGCAAGTGTTGGGAACTTATCTTGGGATTATTATGCTGTAGCGTGCAAACAGTTTATAAAATGGTCAAAGCAAAAAAAGGAAGCGTGCTACTAGCTTTGGCAATGGTAATCCTATTTTAAATGCGGAAACATATACTTCTTTGTCATTCATTCAGGTTACTGAGAAGTTTTCTTCTGTTATCTTGGCAGCTTTACCCATTTGTTGTGCTTTTGGGAGGGATTCTTGCTTGGTAGGTGTTTCTCTTTTGAATTGGTTTCCAATATGTGTTCTTTTGTCCATATGGTACATTTTCTATTGTCGTTTTGTATTTCTTATTTAGGGATTATTTATCTCCCATTGATCTATTTGGAAACTATCCTCCGCTGGTTGTACTTGGAACTGGTTTTGCATTTGGATTTCTTGTGGTAAGAAGGCCATTTATGATGTGATTGCTTTTGTGTGTATTTTCCATATTTGAAAATTCTAGGTACATTTGCCAAATTCTCAGTTCGGTAAATGAACCTCTTACATTACCCCCCCATATGTGGAATACGCTTAAGAGAATCAATTCTTCTTCCATTGTGTTGCACAAACACGCTTATGAAATGAACATTTGGTTGATCTTATAAAGTATTGGCAGAACTTGTGTTGCTCATGAAGGTTGATTTGTCTTGTAGGGACGGATGGTCCTGGCTCACTTGTGCGATGAACCTAAGGGATTGAAAACTAGCATGTGCATGGTATGTTAAACTTTTTGATAGGAGAATTCCACCCCAGATATACTGAGAGTTCTTTTTTCAATCTTTGAGAAATTTAACATAGCAGGGAAAAGAAAGCATTTCAAACATATAAAATAATTCAGGCTTTGCTCTTGCACAAAAGTAGTGCCATCTTTGGTGATTTTCTTTTCAAAATAGGGATTCCAAGCTGCTTTCTTTCTAAGATTGATGGGCGTCGGTCATTGTTTTTCTATTTGTTTTTTTGTTTTTTTTGTTTTTTTAATCATGAGTTTTAATTTTGTTGTACGAATGCAAATTTGATCTGCGTTTATTGGGTGCATTTTCTTTTCAAAATAAGGTATGCATTGTAATCACAAGTTCCATCTTATGCTTTTGCTTTCTTTCTATTGTTGGTTTTTTTTTTTTGGTCACAGTTTTAAATTTGTTATAAGAGTGCAAAATTGATCTGCGTTTATTGGGTATTGTTGGAAAGTGACAGCTGTCCTACTCAGTATTTGGCATTTTAGTATTTTATTATTTATTTTATTTAATGCGTGTAACACCTAAGAGAAGACTGTAGGTGTTTGTTAGTTTGTTGTTTATTTAAATAAGATTAGAAGAATAAATGTTTGTTACGAGTTTGAATTATGATGGAGTTAAGATAAGATAAGAGTTGTGATCTTATCTAACTCTAGTGCCTGCGTGTATATAAAGGAATTAGCACATTGCTAATTTCTCAGATCAATAAATAAAAAGTATTTCCTTTCTTATGAAATCCTACGGGTATACTTTGCATCACTGTTGAAGATTGAGACGTGTTTCAGTGTTATTTAGTTCTGTGCAGGCCCATCATTAATAAGGGGTTTGTCTTTTATATTATTTTGTTATCTTTTGTTTGTAAAGGATTGAATACAGTTTTAAGTAATTGAGGTTGGCTCCTATATTTTAGGAGTTTGTTGTCTAGTATGACTTACGTAATTTCCTATATAGAAGGGTATGAATTACTGTATCTCCCAAAAACTTAAGCTAATGGGGAGGTAGATAATTAACATTTTGATATACTTGTACATGCTCCTTCAAGTGTGGACCTATGATAATGTTTGGAGAGGCCCAACACTTGAATATATATATATATATATATATATATATATATATATATATATATATATATATATATATATATATATATGGAAGACAATATTTGAAGCGGGGTTTAAACTCATGACACTCATGACCTTCTGCCCCAATACCATAATAAATTATCTTAAAAGCTTAAGCTGATGGGAAGGTAGAGAGAATCGTAAGGAGACAGAAGTATTTTTCTTATTTTGTCCGACAACATGGTTCCTTTAAATAGGAGTATCAAAGGCATTACAAGTTTGACTTAAAAGGTAAGAAAGATCCCTGTTTTATTACACTGAATAAAGCACAGCTGGACCAAATAACAATTGTCAAAAACAGATCCTCAATCACCTCAATTATTCCTAAATGATAGCTATTCAAAATAATAATAAAACACTTCCAGCAATTATGGCCATAAACAGGGAAGACCATAAATTAGGGAACATAATACGATTCTCAACAGGTTATATGAAGTAATTTTTGCCAAATTTGTTTTCAGATAAAGATGTTTCTTTTCTCCCAGCTTTGGCTGCAGATCAATAATACTTGCCCCTTTTTGGAAAAATAAAAAAGATGTTTCTTTTCAATGTAAAGTTTTGTATTATGGCTAAACAAAGTAGATCTGTTTCTCCTCAAATACATGACAGAGGTAAACTGGAACCCCTAAAAATGTATGTTTATATAGTATTCACCTACACAAATCGGTTATAGATGTCATGATCTTGTGTCTAGAAAATTGTTTGTTACGATGGATGTTATCTTTAAGCAAAACATGTTCTTTGACTCAAACTCCTTCAGGGGAAGGAAAAGGAGAACTGGGAGTCTGGGATTACTAAAAGTGTAGAATGTCTGGAAAGTTTGTAAATATTAAATCTTAATCTTGAAATATGCTTGTTGGGAAACTCATCCATCTCTTCCATACCAGGCCTTATATCTCTGTATTAGTGAGCTTAAGGAGCAATTCTTGCTTTCACCAATGGATAGACAATTGAAAGCTGTCAATAGTATTTTTTTAGTATTTTTGGGTGTGTGAAGGTTACCTTATGTAAAGGACTCTACTTCAAGAATTGTAGGAGCCAATTCGTGCACTCACCAGTAGATATACAATTGAAAGCTGTCAATGGTATTTAAAGGCGTTTGAAGGTTACCTTAGGTAATGGACTACTTCAAGAATTGTGGGAGCCGGTTCATGCACTCACTAGTGGATAGAAGTATTGAAAGTTATAAGTTATAATTAATTTTATTACTTCCTTTAATTACAGTGTATAATACATATATTGCAACTGCTGTATATAAAGTTGTGTAAGTAGTTAATTAGTTGTCTTTTGTCTTAATGGTGTAGATCCCCAACTACCCATTAATAAGTCACCTTTACTTTAAGTCTTTGTCTGCTACTATGTCTTATAAACTTCCATATATACTCAGCCTTATGGCTCATATTGAATAAGAAGAATTATCCTTTTCTTTCCTTCTTCTATCTTCTAATATTCTACAAAAGTTGTCAATAATATTTTGAGGTGTGTGAAGGCTACCTTAGGTAAATGATTCTACTAATTCAAGAATTGTACTGGAAGATGAATAAATATCGTATTTAAAGTTGTCAACAATATTTTGATGTGTGAAGGCTTCCTTAGGTAAATGACTATACTACCTCAAGAATTTTACTGGAAGAGGAATAAATATCTTTACTGTATACTGGGGATCTTGTGCCATGGATAAAAGATCTATGTTGGGCTATTGTTCCTGTGATTAGGCGAATTTGGTGACTTGGCACGGCAAGAAACAGAATGCGGCGGCAAGTGCAGAGGCTGAGTTCAGGGCTATGATTTAGGGTATTTGTGAGGTTCTGTGGATCACAGTTATCGAAGGACTTGAAACTTCCAATAACAGTTCCTATCAGACTATATTGTGACAAGAAATCATCAATTGACATTGTTATTGAACATTTTTAGCATGATAGGACGAAACTTGGGGAAATAGATGGACACTTTCTGAAAGAGAAACTGGAGAGTAGTCAGTTGTGCATTCCATTTTCACCGTATGCAAAAAAGATACGTGATGGACAGACACCTAGGCTCCGTCCAGGGACAACTTGACATCTTTACACCAACTTGAGGGGAGTGTTGCAAAATGAGTTGTGTTTCCGTGTCTCTGTGTTATTGGCCTATGTGCAGGCCCATTGTTATTTGGTGCTTACTGCTTAGTGTTAAAATGATCTGGTCCACAAATTTATTAGGGTTGAATGAGGGAAAATGATATATCTACACCATTCAGTGTCCATATAAGATACATAAAATGATATGGTCCCCAAATTTCAAAAAAAAAAAAATGAAAGCCCAAGAAAATAGGAACAGCCCCGTCCGTGATTGATAGTTATGTATCTTTTTTGTACACAAAATGGTGTATCTACAATCTTCGTTGAACATGATTATAAGTAATTAGGCTAATTGTGTGGCGGCTCCTATAATTCAGGAGTTTGTAGTCTAGTAGGACTTATGTAATATCCTATTTATAGGTTTTGAAACCTTGTGGCTCACATATGATTGAATAAGAAAAATGTTTGTCTTTCTCTAAATCCTACAACCACTTTGCATGTTGTGAAACTTGCGACAAGCTTTAACGATATGTCATTTTGATGATTTTTGAGTCTGAAGTTTAAAAGTTTAATATTTGTTATATGGTAATCTGAGAATCAAGCTTTTCTGGAAAAGTAGTTCATGGACACCTGAGAGCTAATTATTTCCTTCTTCCTCGTCTTTATTTACTTTCAATCTTCAGGCATTGTTGTATCTACCCTTTGCTCTTGCAAATGCACTCACTGCTGGACTGAATGACGGGTATGATTAACCTTGTGCACTGGAAATCTGCGGCATCTTGTAATATTTGACGTTTAAACGTTTGTACGATTGCATAATTTACAAACGCGTTGCAAAATGCGCTTGATCGTTAAAATTACTCTGTATATGCCTTTTTATGCAGAAAACCAGTGGTAGATGAGTTCTGGGTTGTCCTTGGTTTTGTGGCTTATACCGGTATGGCTCTTAAATCATTTTCTCCTATCATCATGTACTCCCATTATCTGGAAATATACATCTTTTTAGAGGTTTTCACACTTATTAATACGTGTTTGATCAAAAAGTCTGAAATATCTTTTGACTTTCAATTTGATTCAATAGTTGTAATGGAATGTGTTGTTTGGATGGAAAATTAATTAGGGTTAAGATGAGGAAAAGGTAATAAATGATGTATTAGTATTCTGAAAAAACTTATATTATGTGGCAAAATAATTTTGCAAAATGACGTGAAAATCATTTCATAAAAGGCCATTAAATTATCATTGCCTAGTTTCTCCCTCTGTTTATTATTATTTCTGAGTAAAAAATATGCTTCTAATAAATATTATTTTTGGTGCTTTATTTCCAGTGTCTCTTTACCTCTATTTCGCCACGTCAGTAATTCATGAAATAACATCTGCTCTGGGAATCTACTGTTTCAGGTTAGTAAAGTAATTGATATTAGCTCACTGGTAATCATGCATTGTTTACCGGACGTGACCCTTTTTCTCTGCTCCCAAAAACCAAACAATCTCCTGAAAGAATGCAGAAAAGGACTTTCCTTGAGGTGCAAGAATTTAAAAGAAATTTAATGTTTACGAGCAGAGAAAAAGGGGACGCTATCAACAACCAGGATTTATTTGTACTTTATTCTACTTGATGATTTGGGTAGGGTTTCATAAGGACATGGCGCCATTGATCTCATATCCATAATCCCAATTATCAATTGCGAACATTGATATTTTTCAGAGGCTTGTGTCATGACGGCTAGCCTGCTAGCCAGTCATTCGAATGGTGTTATTCTGTTAATTTGATAAAGTTGAAAATGACAGTTTACAGAGTAGATTTAGGGATGTAGACGAGATAGGTTACTTGTGAAAAGCTCGGAATTGACTTGAGTCAATATTTGGCTCGACTCCACTTGAATAAGCTTGACCCCGAATTCAATTCAACTTGTACATTAAACAAGCCATACACATGTGACTCAAATACTCTAAGCAAGCTTGATTAGTTTTTTTATATATATATATATATATGTGTGTGTGTGTGTGTGTGTGTACGAACTCCTATTTACACCGTTGTGGTAGATGAGTGAACATCTGAACTTTCTGTCCTATTATGCTCAACTGAACAAATGTCTGATTCATCAATCATTGAATTTCAGGATAACAAGGAAAGAAGCTTGAGATGTGGCATCTCAAAATTTGCCTCCTATGCATGGGGACCACTGGACCCTGGTCCTTTAAGGCCTTGTAAACAAAATGCTTCTATGGATCGCGTTGTTGTTTTTCACATGCTTTGACAGATTCTCTCTTCTCAGATGCATACTACAAATAGCTGCTAGTTTCTGTTTCCTGCTGATATTTGTTCATGATGACGTCAGCCTCCCCCTACTAATTTATTTGTAGCCTTGTTTCGAGGCTCTACTCGAGTGTTGTTATTGTTCATGGGTGGGGCCATGATTCTTCTTCAATACGGGTTCTATAATGGTAGGTACGTTTGTTTGGTTTCGAGGTAGGTAATAGAATTTGAGTAGAGTATATTTCATAATAGGTGACAAATCGGGTGATGGTTAGAGCAACCCCAATGGGCCCTTGATCCAGCCCACAAAAATACATTTAGGGTGCCTTTACCCCACAGTGGTCCCTCATATCACACCCGACACTGAAAATCCCCTATCCCCTCCCTTGAATTATCAGGTGGCTGATGGGGGTATGTAAGTTGCAAGTTGTCAGGCGGGCCCCTTTTACTTTACAAATTCCTTTGTAAGTTGCACATAATAATAATAATAATAATAATAATAATAATAATAATAATAATAATAATAAGAAAAAGTTGTTTATCGGGGGTTGTATAGAGGATGTTTATTGGAGTGAATTTTTTTAGGTGTTGAAAAAGTGTAACTAAAATGGAAAACGATATGTTTGGAAGGAGTAGAGGCCTCCTGGGTCGCTCTTAGGATTTCAGTTGCACCTATCATTATTGCTTTTGTAGATTTTTAGCATTTTTAAAACGGAATACCTACTAATGCATTCATTTTGGTGTAGCCTAACAAATATGAAAATAAATCACTAGCCTAACATGTTCGTTAACATCCACTGCAATGGTGTAGTGGCCGTAGTGCATATTGATGGTGAATCTTCACAAATAATACATCACAATACTTTATTTGGAATATTTCATCCTTTATAATCTGCGAACTACTTTTGTTGTTGTTGTTGTTCATATAGTGGAGTGTACTGCTCATGAATATCGAGTCTTTATCCAGAAATAGAACGTACGACATGCAATTTTTTATAGAGAAAATCTTAAAACCACGTTAATATCAGAAGTAAATGAAGACGGCACGTAAGAAAAGGGAACATTTAGAGACTCGGGAAACAATCCTTCAAGGTCTTCCATAAACACCATCAATAAGAATACCATATTGTTATTACTAGAATCATAAATAACTGTAACAAATGCTAACAACATACTTGGCTCTCGTGTCTTGTTCAAAGGAACACACTAACTACTAAACACACTAACTACTAAACATAAAAGAAGCTCCGTGACTTCATTTTTTAGTTTGCTCTCCAGGATTATCATCAAAATCTTCCTGAACCTGCATAGCTTCTAAGAGTAAACTAATGCTTAAGCTTAGTAAGGATTAGAATATAAAATAAAATAAAAATTCATGTTTATCCAATGCTAGGAGACATGAAATGATTGTACTCCGCCCAGATTATAAAATAGTTTAAAGCGTACACTTCAAACATACACATAACTACTTTAAAAGCGTAAGTTCAACCATACATAGGAAACATGCCTTATTAGCTACATTAGTTTATATTGCACGTACTTTCAGTTTCATTAAATACATACTTGGCATGCTCACGTTCTTACTTTTTGGCATTGCATATTCATGTTTCTTGTCATGTTCATTTTTCATGTTTGAACATATATTACCAGATAATACAATGCAATTGTCAAAACCGACCATGAAGGCCATGGTGTAACTGTTGAAATAGTGTCCTAAACCCAATCGGGTTGGACCGGATCCGACCGGGTCGGATTATTTCTACTATTTCTTTGATCTTTTAGATAATCCAAGGTAACTTTTATCGGATACTATTTTTATGTTTGTTGCTTAAACGAAGTCGATCCTAGTTAAAAGTAAATAAATTTTTTGGGAAATTAGAAATAAGGACACAATCTGGAATATTTTTAAGTAACATGACAGCTACATATTTTTTATAGGGAGAAGGGCAACTGCATAATTTTCATAGCGAGAAGGACAAACAGTGAATCTCGAAAATCAGTGAATCTCCCCAGTGAATCCCGAAATCAGTGAATATCGACAATGAATCCCGAAAATCAGTGAATTTTGACAATGAATTTTGAAAATCAGTGAATTTCGACAGTGAATTTAAACAGTGAATTCCGAATACAAGTGAATTTCGACAGTGAATAAATAGTTTTGTCCTTTATGCAAAAGTTTCAAAAGACTGTCATTCTACTCAATTGATAAAATATTTCTGTCATTCTCCCTCATTCCCCCTAAATTTTAAATTCCGCTGCGTTCCCGCGTAGATTTCCTAACAGTAACTTGGGTAATATGACTAGAAAACATCCCGCTCGACACATAAAATCACGGTATTCATGTAATACATTGAGCTGCAATATGGGTAATTAAAACTAGTCATACATCCTACACGATCTGTAGGTCGACCGCGGTATTCGTGTAATACGTTGCGGGTAAATAACCGCACCTCACCAAGACTATATAGGGCACAAAGAACATAGGTGCACATAAAGCAAACTAGTTCTTGTTCAAGTCCATATCCACCCTATGTGATCATTAAAAGGCCATAGCAACACCATACTACCAGACTTTCTCCACTACTCATACTAAAATACATATAACGAATTACAAAAAATTCTTGAAAACATAGCACATACTTGAAAATATATCATAAACACATAAAAGTCACAAACAAAATCAAAAGTTGATCTTAGACTCAGCCTAGCTCGCCTGGAAAAGTTACAAATTCACTTTCTTCTTCTACGGAATCCGGCAAATACAAACCCATTATCCTAAACTACTAATGATTTAAAAACACATCACCAACTACTCCGTATAGAGTACTTAATGATATCATAAACTTTCGATTATATACCTCGTAGTCTATCCGTAATTCGCGCTAAAGTTTGTTGTTCAGCCCATCAATCGAGATTTTTCTCCGACAAGAACATCACCAAGCACCTTTGGTTGAAAGTTAGTTAGGCATAACAAACTTTCCGGCCTTGCGGTTCTTCGATTATTTTGCTATAAATATGAGTCTAAGCTCATTCGAAATATATCTTTTGAGAATCTTAAATGAATGATCAATTTTAGTGTTACTGCAATTCTATCTACCTCAATATTTACTTTTTCATTCGGTTTGAACAAGTTCTTCATGTCCTTGGGAGTCTATATACTAGCTAGTTATTGATTTAAGTTTATTCTTAATGATTTCTCAAACAAAAAAAAAGTTTATTCTTAATGCTACCAAATTTTCTTCATTTAATTCCCATTAAATTTAAGGCTTTATTGTTAAAAAGGACAAAATAAGAGTGGAAATGTGTAAAAAGGACAGTGAAATTTTTTATTGGGTGAAAAGGACAAACCAAACAGTGGAATAGTGGATTCCATTTTGTAAAGACACGCAATACGACCACGAGTGTATTTTGAGTAACAAACAGTGGAATTGTCTTTTAACACATGATTTTTTTTCCACTGTCCTTAATTCTATTTTTCAACTTTTTTTTGTCCTTTATTACCACTCTCCCTATAGGGGGAGTGGTTTAAAAGGACAAAAAATAGAGGGAAAATAAGAATCAGGACAGTGGAAATGTAAATTGGCTGATAAGGACAAATCTACTGTTCATAACCCCAAATTCATTATTTCTTTGCGCAGTGGCCGACCTCAAATCCAACTGTTTCTTTGCGGTGGATATGTCCTTTTTACTCAGAAAAATATTCCACTGTCCTCTTCACGTATTTCTATGTTTAAATTGTCTTTTTTGACAATAAACCTTTCGGCCTGATCTTAGGCCCTGACTCACCCTCCATGGACGAACCTTGCGGAGGAACCCTTAGGTTTTCGGGGCATTGGATTCTCACCAATGTTTGCGTTACTCAAGCCGACATTCTCGCTTCCGCTTTGTCCACCACTGCTCGTGCGGAGGCTTCTCTCTAAGGCGGAACGCTCCCCTATCGATGTATTTTGACATCCCACAGCTTCGGCAGATCGCTTAGCCCCGTTCATCTTCGGCGCAAGAGAGCTCGATCAGTGATAGGGGGAGTGGTAATAAATGACAAAAAAAAGTTGAAAAATAGGATTAAGGACAGTGGAAAAAAAAATCATGTGTTAAAGGACAATTCCACAGTTTGTTACTCAAAATACACTGTTGATTGCGTATTGTCTTTACTGATGGAATCCACTATTCCATTGTTTGGTTTGTCCGTTTCACCCAATAAAAAATTCCACTGTCCTTTTTACACATTTACATTCTTATTTTGTCATTTTCAACAATAAAGCCTAAATTTAATTTTATTCTTAATACTATACCTTAAAACATAGAAATGTTGATTAAATGTGAATTACCGCTTAAAAATTGTACTAACCTACCCAATCGACAGGCTGAATCATTGGGGATGCGGTAGGAATTCAACAAGCTCAAACCTGGCTGGAATGTCAATTATTTTGTGAGATCCGTTTGTAAGGTATAGTTGAAAAAAATGTAGATCTACCTTATGATTCTTTGGTTATGCCAATCAATCAATTGATGAGTAACCATATCTAGGAACAACAGTCGTCTGTATAGTTGATGATGATTAGTCTAAAATAATTAAACTCATTATAATCAATGGTTCATATTAGCGTTGTGTCACTTGACGGATGTCGGATTAACACATCGCCACGTGTCATCCCCGTACCAACCAAGTAATAAATATAGGCAGTAAATGCCAATAGCAAGGAGTGGGAGTCCCATTTTAAGCCTAGGGGCAGATAAAAATCCCAAGCGAGAGATCAGTCTGGCTCGCTCAACCCACCGCAGGTCGGTCAGGGCGCAAATGAGCTAGGTTAGTGCAGTTCGGCAACAATAGCCATGGGGGCTCGGCACAGTTCGAGCTGAGCTACCCCCCTTATCTAACACCTTCACGATTCGGTGTCATAGATAAATATGGATAGAATCCTTAGCCTTAAAGGTTCCGATCCTATCATTTAAACCAACATTCAAATCCCATAATTATCTCCTACGATCAGGGAGATTAATCGGTAATTATCCATTCCTTAGGAATACGAAATCAGAGTCCAACCAAGACTCGGCCCATGCAGGCCTACAGTACAAGCCCCATCTATATAAATAATCCCTAAGGAACTATGGAAGAACTTGATTCCTGGAATAATTTTATGATACGTAGGCAACTTGAGATACAACATCTCAAACTCAGTCTAAATCACCCAAAAACTATCTCCTCTTTGTACTTTCTGATAGCTATGGATCTTGAATTAGTTGTCACTAGAGTAAGTTAGTCTCGAATAATCACTAGACGATTTTCAACATCGTCATCACTCGTTGTGTAAATAACAGTTTCTTATTTATGATCAACTTAAAGTTAGTTCCATGGATGAGCACATGATGATTCATAATTGTAGTTGGACCACGAATCACTCTCCTTGTTTCCCTTAATCATGTAATGGCCATTTATTACACAATACTAAAATCGATCACAAAGCACGTATATACTAAACAAGTACCAATATAAAAATATTGCGGTAAAAGAAGTTGCACCATTAAAGCAAAAATCAGGGCATTATAGTAATCTACACGCTTAAACTGTATACTGTAGTAACATGCCTTAGATCCCAAAATATTATATATCAACTTGTCTGTCAACGTGTCAGCTGTGCTGGATGCATATATGACATGCGCAATATCTTATATCATTTCCGTCCAAAATATTATATATCAACTTGTCTGTCAACGTGTCAGCTTCTGATTCGTGGTGTTTTGATAAAAGAGCAAATGAGATGCGACACTATGTGTATATATGCACATGAAGCTGTTTACCATGCTTCCCTATTTGCTGTTATATACATTATTGAACTCAAACAAACAGTCTTTGTTTCTTTATCTATCTATATCTTTAAGCTAAATTCATCGACTAATATTTAAAAGGATAGGAGGGGAATAGGGGAATAGGGAAAAAGGGTTGCCGGAAGTTGGCCGGAAAATGAACCACAAAGAAACTGAGTTGTGCCTTGGGCTACCAGGTGGTGGTGGTGGAGGTGATGGCGCAGGTGAGTGCTTGAAGATCACCGGGAAGAGAGGCTTTTCTGAGACGGTTGATCTTAAACTCAACCTCGTCCAGGCTCACAATGAGTCGGGATTAATGGATCTAAAGGAAAAGATGAAAAGTCCCATTAAAGAGGCTCCTGTACTTCCCAAAGATCATGCAAAACCTCCTGCCAAGTAAGAAATTCATAGACTTGTATGCAACAATCAGCTTAGTTGTGACGTCCCGTTTTCGAACACTGTATTCTTATCCGAAAATGAACGCCCAGCTAGCATGGAAAACCGGGGCGTCACAATAGAATAGAAATTTGATATGCGGTTTAATGATCGATTTATCTATATATGTTATGAATCCAATAGAGCACAGGTGGTAGGCTGGCCACCAGTGCGGTCATTCCGCAAGAATGTGATGGCGCAGAAGAGCAGCAACACTGAGGAATTAGCCGCCAACGGCAAGGCGGCAGGCGGCAGCATCAGTGTTGTGTTTGTGAAAGTTTCAATGGATGGAGCGCCATACCTTCGTAAAGTGGACTTGAAGATGTATAAAACCTATCAACAACTTTCTGATGCTTTGGCCAAGATGTTCAGTTCCTTTACAAAGGGTATGTCATGTTTTACGATATTCAACAGTTTTATCCTCATCCAGTTTTATCATGTCAGTAATGGTTCATTGCATAATAATAAAGATAACATTGTTAGTTTAAGATAATTTTTTCCACAAACTAAATGATCCATGTCAGCATTCGCAGTTTTGATTAGATACGGTCTACCATGTCATATCTATGATTAGACCGGGATAAAATATTTATACCATATTTTATAACTTATACATGCATTTATATACAGCTACAACTTTGACTGTCAAACTTGAACAAGTGTCAATAGAGGTTTAAAGATTCATTAATTACAAAGTGATTAATCGTTCTTTTTATGCGGGACTATGTAAATCAATTTATGTCCAATAGTAATATGATATACATTTATATATGCCAATAATTCAAAAGAGAATTAAGGATAAGGACACGGTTTGAATATTATTAAGTAACATGACAGTCATATACGTTGAAATATTAAATTGAAATATCTAGAAAATACGTTGAAGAAAAATATAACTTGCAAGTAGTAATGAATTCGGATAATTCATTAGATAAAGTTGTATTAATGTATAAGATGAAGAAGTATTAATGTAGTGCAAGATAACCATATGTATTAATGTAGAAATAGAAACTTCTAAGAGATTTGTGTGTCATGCTATGTATAAATATCCATGTAATCCAAGCCATTTAAAAGTAAGAAAAGAAGAATCGTTCAATAAAATATTTCTTCAAGTTGTGGGTGTATATATATAAAGTAGTAGCTCTCCATTTTTCCAACAAAGTGGTATCAGAGCCAGTTGCGTTTGTGTTTGGAGATAAAGATTTAAGAAATGATGTCAAATGGTACACCCCAATGGTACCACAACTCACCCAAGAAAATTATTATAATTGGTGCATTAGAATGAAGGCTTTGCTTGGATCCTATGATGTGTGGGATCAAGTAGAGAATGGTGTTGAAGGAGAAGAAACCGCTACTAGGAAGAAAGATCAAAAGGCACACACACTCATCATCAAGGATTGGATGAAAAAATGTTCGAGAAGATTGCTAGCGCAACTACTTCCAAGCAAGCTTGGGATATTCTTCAATCAACATTCAAAGGAGTAGACAAAGTGAAGAAGGTGCGTCTCCAAACATTGAGAGGAGAATTCGAATATCTACGAATGAAAGATTCCGAATCAATTTTGGATTATATTTCAAGAGTTTTGGCCATTACTAATTAATCAAATGAAGAGATATGGGGATGATATGGGAGAAGACCGAATTGTCGGTAATTTGAGATCGTTGGACTCAAAATTTAATTATCTCGCCGTTGCAATTGAAGAATCCAAAGATTTGGACACCATGACCGTTGATGAACTTGCCGGATCACTGCAAGCTCATGAAGAGAGATTGAAGGCTGATAGATTATATTGAACAACAAATTGATTGTCATTGAGTAAACACGAACCATTACAATGAGTTTATATAGCTAGCCACAAGGCTATAAACGTAAATACAAAATAATTAAAATAACTATTGTCTAATACGCTCCCTCAAGCTGACGGCGCTGTGCGAAGGCCAAGCTTGGAAACGAAAGTAGAAAAAGATAAACGTGGCGGTGGCTTGGTGAGAACATCGGCCAGGCGATCGGCGGTAGCTACACGAGCAACGCGAACAAGTCCTCTCTCAACATGCTCACGAATGAAGTGATAATCGATAGCAACATGCTTCGTACGCGAGTGAAACAACTTGGATTGGCGCTTAGTCGAAGTGCACCTAAATTATCACAAAAAATCAACGGGTGTAGTACGAACCGAAAAACCGAGATATGCAAGCGGATAGGTCGGCCAAGCAATCTTTGCCGCGAGGTATCGGCAACACATACGTATTCGGCTTCGGTGGACGAACGAGAGCGAGGTTTGCTTCTTGGAGCTCCGGGAAATCGCATTCCTACCCAAGAAGACTATATACGCGAGAGGTAGAAGTATAACCGGCTTCCTATTCCCCCCCCGAGAATCGAGAAAAAGCATGCGAGCCAACGGCGAATCCGATATAGCTGCGACCCGTAGTGGCGGTGCCGGACAAGTAACGCAACACACGTTTGACTAACATCCAATGGTACTCGGTCGGTGCATGCATAAGCGAGCTAGCTTATTAACGGCAAGGCGAATATCAACCCGTGTAAAGCATAAATACGCAAAGCCCCCAAGATTTGACGATGCGAGTAGGGTTTGAAAAAGCGGGAGAGACAACGGGATCACCGAGAAAAGGCATCGGCGATGCATAGGCGTGGAGGCGGCTTGGATTCCTCCGTATGAACTTTGAGATAGTAACTCACGAGTATACCTGGTTTGCGTGAGGAGCATGCCCGGGCGAGAATGTGTGACCTCAACCCCCAAGAAATACGATAAGAGACCGAGATCCTTAATAGAGAACCTAGAGCCAAGGCGATCAATAATACCACGAACACCTTTCGGCGAGCTACACAGTAACAATAATGTCATCGACATATACCAAGAGCATAGTAATGCGGGTGGACGTGCGACAAACAAACGAGCGACGAATCGGCAACCGAATTAACAAAACCCATAGTAAGAAGAAAATTTTAAGCTCATGGTACCGGCACGAGGTGCACCGCTTAAGGCCATAAATTGCCTTACGAAGCTTACACACAAATATGGGTTTTGTAGCATCCTCAAACCCGGGCGGTTGACTCGTATAGACATCTTCGGCTAGTGTCCCCTGCGGGAAAAGGCATTATTGACATCGAGTTGGCGAAGGCACCAACCCATGCAAACCGCGATACTAAGGACAAGGCGAATCGTAACGGGCTTAACGACAGGACTAAAGGTCTCAAAGTAATCCAAACCAGGCCGTTGTGTAAACCCTTTGGCAACCAGCCGAGCCTTGTACTTGTCAATCGAGCCATCCGGTTTCCGCTTAATTCTGAACACCCACTTACAGCCAACAATATTCAAATCAGACGACGGGGGAACTAAGGACCACGTATCATTGCGAAGAAGCGCACTATACTCGTCGGACATCGCAACACACCACTTGCGGACAACGCAAGGCACTGCTTGGGGTAGAGGGCTCGGTTTCAAGGTAGCGGTTGTGTAAGCGAGCTTGGAGGTTGAAGATGGTACGAGGTTTGTATATTTGGTTTCGTGAGCGAGTTGTCATAGAGTGTTGTGGTGGTGGGGGAGGAGGCGGAGGAGGCGAGGTGGAATCAACTGCTTTGGAGGCATGGGAAGAGGGAACGGGAGATGGAGACAAAGAAGGGCTATCGGATGGAGGGGTAGAGCTCTCGGGTTGGGCACCGGTGCTCTCGGTTGGGGGAGTTGCCGTGGGGGAGGGTGATGGACTGGAACAACATCGGGTTCATAGTACTCGGGAGGTAATAAGGCAGATAGAGGAGGTACGGAAGGGTCTATAGGAATGGTAGCAAAGGGAAATATATCCTCCACAAAGCGAACATCGCGGGATGTATACATACGGGACGCAGATAGATCATAGCAAAGGTAGGCACTTTGAGTGAGGGAGTAGCCAAGGAAGACGCAAGGTTTACAAGGGGAGTCAAGTTTGTGATTATTATAGGGTTTAAGCCATGGATAACACAGACACCCAAAGACTCGAAGTTTGGAATAATTAGGAGGATCCGAGAAGAGTTTAAGATGATGGGAGAGCATGTCAAGATTTTTGGTAGGCTTGCGATTGATGAGATAGACAGCTGCATTGACAGCATATGACCAATAGGTGATCGGCATGGAGGCATGAGAAAGAAGAGTTAAGGCAGTTTCGGTGATGTGCGGATGACGTCGTTCGGAGATACCATTGTCTTTGAGGTGTGTAGGTGGGAGACGTGAAGTGGGAGATGCCGTGGGCGGCAAGGAAGGGGCGCGATTTTATATATCGGTTCCATTGTCGAGTAAAGAGTTTTGATAGGAGTATCTAACAATTTTTCGACATATGTTTTGAATTTGACAAAGGTGGAATAAACATCGGATTTATAGGCTAACGGATATATCCACGTGAAGCGAGTAAAATGATCAACAAATAAAACGTAATACTTGAAACCATCAATGAATAAGCGGGGATGTCCAAACATCGAATAAATGACCTCCAAAGGTTTAACGGTACATAATGTCGAATCGAAAAAGGGAGCCGGTGGCTCTTATTACAAAGACATGAATCACAATAAGTAGAAGAGACGAGAAGATAATTCTAAAAAATTATCTTTGCAAGATTTTGAATGACGGGGAAAAGGCTGGATGGCCGCGGCGACGATGCCATGTAGCGACGAGAGGCTTTGGACGCGAGAGAAGGCGAAGAGAGCTTTTGAAGACCACGAGATAGGCCCCATCAACGACTTGGCCCTGGTGGAGGCATTTGCCCGTCTTCAAATCCTTCACCAAAAACGAGTCAGGTAAGAATTCAATAGATACATAATTATCACAACAAAACTTTTGGACCGAAAGCAGATTGCGAGAAAGAGAAGGGACACAAAGAACATGATTTAATTTAAAGGAAGAGAGAGAGGTAGAGCCAATGTGAGTGATAGCCAAGGAGCTACCATCACCAATGACTATACGATCCGTACCTTGATAAGGGGAGTGAAGAGAGAGCAGGCTGAGCTCCTGTGTCATGTGGTGAGAAGCACCACTATCAAGCATCCAAGGAGCGAGAAGAATCGAGTATTGCACGGGATAAGTGGAAGAAGCATCTTTGAGCAACATGAGCGTGGGGAGGTGAGGAGGCCGTGGTGGCTTGGATTGCGGGGTGGACGGGGAAGATTGTTGTAGAGGGGATAAGTGGTGCGGCGAGTAGCAACATGACCTTGAACACCGCGAGTTGACGAAGCCTTGATAGCCTTTGGAATTACGAGCGGGGGTACTCTTGGAGGAGTGGGAGGGGGAAGGGGAGGGCTGTTGGGGTCTCGGGTAGGGAGGTGGGGTTGCGGCATGAGGGGTTGTGGGGGCCGAGGTGGTTGGGGATGTGGGTAATAGGATGTATTGGGAGAAACATGCATAGGACGGGTTTGATGGTAGGCGGGGAAAGCGATATACGCGGGGGTGTAACGGAGGCGACCTTGTGCAAGCGACACTTCATGCATTAACAATTTTTCATGTAACAAAGGCATATCAATAGTATCATCACGAGCTTGAATGGCACTCACAAGATCCTTATATTCACTACCAAGATTTTTTAAAATAATCTCAACTAATTCATCATCAGGTACCTTAGCATCCAGAGACGCCAGATCATCCGCAATAGTTTTAATGGCAGTGAAATATTGAGAGATTGACATTGTACCTTTAACAATAGAGTTTAAACGTAGTCGAGATGTCGATACGACCCTTACTCTTTCCCGTAGGTATCAAGGAGAGTGTCCCAAGCTTGTTTCGAATCGGTTGTGTGTTGAATCGTAGCCATGAATTCCTTGTCGACCGAACCCAAAATCAAATTGTGTATCAACGCATCTTGTTGTATCCAGTGCAAGTAGGCCGGATTTGTTGCTACATCACCGGCTGCGAAAGTAAGAGTTGGTGGCGGCTTGGACGTAGCACCGATCACATAACCCGTAAGACCATGACCTATGAGCAAGGTGGTCAATTGAAGCTTCCAAGCCGTAAAATTTTTGCCATCTAGTTTCGTATGAGCATTGACTGCCGGGTTGAGAGAAATAGCAGCGATAGGGGCTGAAGAGGGAGCCGCCGCAGCAGCGCCTGATGTGGCGGTAGAGGATGAGTGGGTGGCGGAGGTTGCCATAGCGGCTGTTTAGTGGCCGGCGGCGAGAAAGAAAAAAAGAAAAAACTAGCGGCGGCTAGGAGGAAAATTTTTAGGGATCAGAAGCTCTGATACCATGATAGATTATATTGAACAACAAACTGATTGTCATTGAGTAAACACGAACCATTACAAGGAGTTTATATAGCTAGCCACAAGGCTATAAACGTAAATACAAAATAATTAAAATAACTATTGTCTAATAAAGGCACCGGTCTAAGCACCGGTAGAAAAAGCTTTAAAAGCAAAGCTATCATTATAAGAAAACGAGACAAATTATGGCACATCTCAAAGAGGCCGAGGTCGTACAAGAGGTCGTGGTCAATTCAATGGTCTAGGCCATGGTTTTGGAAGAGGTGGACGAGGAGACACCTCGAACAATAATGAATTTAGCCAAAACTACAATCAAGAAAGAAGCCGTGGAAGAGGTAGAGGATCAAGAGGAAGAGGTTATAGACCAAATCAATCAAGGTATGATAAATCCAATGTTGAATGTTATAATTGTCATCGTTTTGGTCATTATGCTTGGGAGTGTAAAAATAAAGTGGAGGAAACAAACACTTTTTTGGAGAGCAACAAAAATTATGAAGAAGTAGAACCCACTGTGCTTCTCGCATGCAAAACTAATGACGGTGAAGAAAGTGGTCATTGGTATCTTGACTCGGGTGCAAGCTGCTACATTTGTGGCAAGAAAAATTTATTTGCGGAACTTGATGAATCCATCAATGGTGATATAACTTTTGGTGACGCCTCGAAAATTCAAGTGAAAGGAAAATGTATGATTTTAATTAAGATGAAAGATGGAAGCCATCACTTTATTTCAAATGATTGTTATGTTTCAAATATGAAAAGTAACATTTTAAGTTTGGGACAACTTTTGAAGAAAAATGACATACATTTGAAAGATAAAAGTTTGACAAAGAAAGACGAGAATGGAAGATTGCTTGCTAAAGTGCCTATGACGAAAAATAAAATGTTTTTGTTGAACATTCAAAGTGATACTCCTATGTGCTTGAAGTCTTGTTTTAAAAATTCATCTTGGCTATGGCATTTGTGTCTTGGACACATGAATTTCGATGACATGAAATTTATGAGCAAAGGAAATATGGTGAAATGATTGCCTATCATAAGTCATCCAAATCAATTGTGTGAAGGATGTTTTTTTGGCAAACAAGCAAGGAAGAGTTTTCCAAAAGACTAAAGAGTCTTTGACAAGGGACAAACAACCATTGGAGTTGGTTCATACGGATGTATGCGGACCTATCAAGCCATCATCGCCTGGTAAGAATCATTATTTTGTGACATTTATCGATGATTATTCTCGGAAAACATGGGCGTATTTTTTGAAGGAAAAATCAGAGGTGTTTGAAATTTATAAAAAATTAAAGTTGATGGTGGAGAAACAAAGTGGCTATCAAATTAAAGCTCTTCGATCCGATAGAGGCGGTGAATTTACATCAAATCAATTCAATGAATTTTGTGAGATGAATGGCATCAAGCGTCCTATGACAATTCCATACCCACCACAACAAAATGAAGAATCGCAAAGAAAGAACCGTACTATCTTGAACATGGCGAGGTGTATTTTGAAATACAAAAATATGCCGAAAGAATATTGTGCTGAAGCTATCTCTTGTGCCGTTTATTTACTAAACCGATGCAATACAAAAAGTGTCAATGGCGTAACACCTCAAGAAGCATGGAGTGGTCACAAGCCGAGTGATTCTCATTTGCGAGTTTTTGGATGCATAGCCTATGCACATATCCCCTATGAACATAGAAAAAAACTAGATGACAAAAGTGAAAGGTATGGATTTATTGGTTATGATCCAAGTTCTAAAGGCTATAAATTGTACAATCCGAACAGTGGAAAAACTGTGGTTAGTAGAGATGTTGAGTTTGATGAAGAAGGTATTTGGGAATGGAACACTAAGAATGAAGATTACAAATATATTTCATTCCCTGACGATGATATGCAAGATACAACACAAGCTACTACTCCTCCACCAACACCTCCACCACATAATACACCAGTTGAGGATGCAAGTTCTAGTGAAGGTCCTCGAAGATATAGAACGCTACGTGATTTATGTGATGCTACCGAAGAGGTACCAAGTTTGGATGATTTTACCAATTTTTGTTTATTTGCCGAGACTGAGCCAATATGTTATGAAGATTCTTATCTTAATAAGAAATGGAAAGATGCAATGGACGAGGAAATTAACTCAATCTTGAAAAATGAGGCGTGGGAGTTGGCACAATTACCTAAAGGCAAAAGTACAATTGGTGTGAAGTGGGTATACAAAATTAATAAAAATGCAAAAGGTGAGACGGATAAGTACAAAGTAAGATCAGTTGCCAAAGGGTACAAGCAAAATCCCGGGATCGATTATGATGAGGTTTTTGCACCAGTTGTTCGTCTTGAAACGATTTTCTTGATTATTTCGCTTGCCGCTCAAAATCATTGGAAATTTCATCAAATGGATGTGAAATCCGCATTTTTGAATGGCTATTTGGAGGAAGAAGTTTATATTGATCAACCTCCGGGCTATGTGGTAAAAGGCAAAGAGTAAATGGTGTTAAAATTGAAGAAGGCTCTCTATGGTTTGAAGCAAGCTCCTCGTGCTTGGAATAGTAGGATCGATAAATATTTCAAGGCAAAAGGATTTACCAAGTGTCCACATGAACATGCTTTATATGTTAAATCAAACACAAATGGTGATAAATTATTCGTTTGTTTGTATGTGGATGACTTACTTTTTACAGGAAATAATCCAAAGATGATTGATGATTTAAAACGAGATATGGCAAAGGAGTTTGAAATGACGGACATCGGATTGATGTCATACTATCTTGGCATTGAAGTGAACCAAAGAGATGATGGCATATTTATTTCTCAAGAAAGATATGCTAATGAAATTCTAAAAAAATTTGAGATGATGAATTGCAAGCCTGTTAGCACTCCCGTTGAATGTGGAGTCAAATTATCTTTGGATAAAAATGGCGAGAAGATCAATCCCACATTCTTTAAAAGACTTGTTGGAAGTTTGAGGTACTTGACTTGTACAAGACCATATATTCTTTTTGGTGTTGGACTTATTAATCGATATATGGAAGCTCCTACTATTTTACATCTAAAAGTGGCCAAAAGAATACTCCGGTACATCAAAGGTACAACAAATTATGGTGTCTTGTATACATCTTCTGATGATGCTAAACTTTTTGGGTAAGAGATAGTGATTGGGCAGGTGATGTTGTTGACCGGAAAAGTACCACCGGATTTACTTTCTTTATGAGAAATTCTGCATTTACTTGGAGTTCAAAAAAGCAGCCCATTGTGACTCTTTCTACATGTGAAGCTGAGTATGTCGCAACATGTGCATGTGTTTGTCATGCTATTTGGTTGAGAAGTTTGTTGAAGGAACTTCACCTACCACAAGGGGAGCCAACGGAGATTTATATCGATAATAAATCTACTATGGATTTGTCCAAGAATCCGGTGTTTCATGAACGGAATAAACATATTGATACTAAGTATCATTTCATCCAAGATTGCATATCCAAGAAAGAAGTGAATCTTGAGTTCGTGAAGTCACAAGATCAACTTGCAGATATTTTCACGAAGCCGTTAAAGTTTGAAGATTTTCGAAGATTGAGGATAAGACTTGGTGCGCAGGAAGATATTCCAATTAAGGAGGGATGTTGAAATATTAAATTGAAATATCTAGAAAATACGTTGAAGAAAAATATAACTTGCAAGTAGTAATGAATTCAGATAATTCATTAGATAAAGTTGTATTAATTTATAAGATGAAGAAATATGAATGTAGTGCAAGATAACCATATGTATTAATGTAGAAATGGACGCTTCTAAGAGATTCGTGTGTCATGCTACGTATAAATATCCATGTAATTCAAGTCATTTGAAAGTAAGAAAAGAAGAATCGTTCAATAAAATATTTCTTCAAGTTGTGGGTGTATATATATAAAGTACTAGCTCTCCATTTTTCTCACAATATACTCCCTCCGTTTATTTTTATCTGTCATATTTCAGAATTTGCTCTGTTTTTATTTATCTGTCATTTTACATTTCCAATGCATCATTTATTGTTTTTTTCTTCCTTTACTAATAAAGTATTTACATCTCCAATAAAAAAAAAACATTTTCAATACTAAAAACTCCTTTACCAATAACGTATTTACATCTCCAATAAAATAAATAAATTTCCAATACTATATTTTAGACATTAATTATTTTCTTAATCTGTGTGATTTTTCTCTCTACGACATATAAATAAAAACAGAGGGAGTATATATTTTATAGGGAGAATGACAAATTTTATAATTTTTATAGCCTAATGGACAAAGAAAAAAAAATAAAAAATCGCGCCTATTTCCCTGTACCTGGGTTTGTTAATTTTTTTTTCTTCTTTTTCTTCATCTATTTTCAAACCCTCGTATCTTTTGATCTAAATCTTCAAACACGATGAAACTTTCATTGATTTTTTTTACCTTTTCATGCTCTTCGATTTGAGACTTGGTTCGATATAAATACATTATTTTTCATGAGATTCACTATCGAAATTCACTCAATGAATCTCCCAATGAATCTCGAAAATCAGTGAATTTCGATTAATAGTGAATTTCGATAGCGGATTTTCTGAAATCACGTTGGAATATGTTGAATATTGGTCTCAAAATAAAGATCATGAAGAAATAAAAAAAAATTGGTGAAATAATTTTCTAATTTGGAGTTCTAGATTGAGAGATATGAGTGTTTAAAAAAGATGGATGATAGATAAAATGTGTTGATTTTTTTTTGTGTGCAAAAAAGCGTCTAGAAATTAAAAAATAAAATAGAATAATTTTGTCATTTATGCAAAAGTTTCAAAATGCAGTCATTCTCCCTAATTGATGAAATGTCTTGTCCTTCTCCTCAACTCCTCCATAATTTTATGGCAGTCCTACCATACCATACCATGTCTCATACTTGCTCCGGTGTTTATAAAAGGGAGGTGGGCTAGTTTTCTCCACACATAGGAGGTCCACGTAATCATTCACAAATGTTATTGAATATGCTACACCATGTCATATTTATTGGATAGTTTAATCACACTTAACAAATGACACCAATTAAGGCTTCATAATTAAAATTGCTATAAATAGAATTCATGAATAAATTTGATCCTGGATCTTCTAACTCAAATAAAAAAAATCTTTAAAACCCCCCACTTGATAAATGTAAAGATAAGTGAAGTGTCTTATATTCGAGGACACTTGGTTATGTTATCTTAGCGAACACTTGTCATTAGATTAGTGTGGGTATATATCTTAGTGACATGTGTTAGATTTTCTTATCATGTCGGTGTTTGATCCTACCGTTGATTATGTCTTGTGTATCTCTATATAGATTAGTTGGTTAGGGGTCTAGTTCTTATGTAAAAAGTGGTTGAGCTTCATCTCAGATCAATCAAGAAAAAATGAATCAAAATTGTTCTTTAGCTCTACATTTCTTGTTTTTTTTTTATTATCTTAGTCTAAAATTTCAAGTTGGTATCGGAGTTTTGAAAGC
Organism: Gentiana straminea; assembly: GCA_036785695.1. Classification (NCBI taxonomy): domain Eukaryota; kingdom Viridiplantae; phylum Streptophyta; class Magnoliopsida; order Gentianales; family Gentianaceae; genus Gentiana; species Gentiana straminea. Next base: position 4,186,221 of record JAVUPR010000265.1, on the reverse strand, counting down.
TCACGCTAATTGCAGATGCATAATCATCTTCAAGCTCACAACAAGAAGTTGGACAATTGCTGCTAGATCATTATCTACTACAATTCCTCATATTTCTTGAATTGGTCAGAGCTCAAATCTCCCTAGATTCGCTAGAGCTCTCACAACTTAGCTATATCCATTATTTCAATCTAGACCTAGAATTCCTACGCTTACTTTGCTGCCAATTCAAAGTAGTATGAACACTATAAGAGGTAAAATGAATCAATCCTGCCCAGTTAAACTTGATAGGAATAATGTTTGGATTTGGAAGTTCACCGTGTTGCCTATGATTGGAGGACATAAGTTGAATTCTGGTCCTTTAAGAACAAAACCTTGCATTCTCGGTATCTTGGTGCTCATAGTGTGACCTCTTTTGTTTTGACACCAAATAAATATGCATTTGAAGAATTTGTGGCAAGAGATCACTTGTTGATAGGCTGGTTATTAGCATTAATGAAAGAACATGCTTTAGTTTAGGTTGTAGGTTGCACCACATCACATGAAATTTGGCAAACCTTAGAGGTTCAGTTCAATAACCATTGTGATGCAAAAATGTTGGAGTATAAGGGTGTCCTCACAAAAGCTAAGAAATGATCTAAAACTATGGATGATTATCAGGATCAAATGAAGACTTATTGCGATAAATTAAGTGTTGCTGGGTATCCTATCACTAGATCTAAACTAATCCTGGCTACTCTTGGTGGTCTGAGCAAGGAATATAAGTATGTAATAGAGATTTCGACTTCTTGAATTGGATCTTTCTCATGGCCAGAGGTACTGAGAGATTAAACACATATGAGAGATTAAAAGCTGAGATTTAGTCTCATTCCTTCCATGGATCTCTCTCAAGCTTCTTTTAATATTGTTGTTAGAACAAATGGTACTGATGTTAATAATGCCTTAACTAGATTTGCAGGTTCTAGTGGTTATCATGAAAGAGGCAAATGTGGCCCAATTCAAAGAGGAAGAAGTTTTATAGGACATGGGAGAGGTCCAACAATGACAACTCAAAACCTACTTGCCAGCTTTGTAGTAAAGTAGGTCACTTTATGTCATCATGCTACTACAGGTTTAATACCAATTACATCGATCATGTTGTGACAAAATAGCGAGGTCAGCAAGTCAGAGTACTCATGTTGCATTTGTGGTTGCTCTAGAAACTCTCATGGACCCTAACTGGTATGCTGACAATGGATCAACCAATCATATAACCTCATAAATTGGTTAACTTCAGCTGATTAGTTACAATGGTCTAGAGACTTTAGCAGTAGCTAGGTAATAGCACTTAATTAAGTATTTTCCATCTTGGATCATATTTTATTCCTAGTAATAACTCTAATCTTCACATTAAAACATCTTACATGTGCCTAAAAGCCAAAAGACCTTGTTAGTATCTCTAAATTAACCTTTGATAATAATGTTTATAATGAAATTGATGATCTTGGTTGTTTTGTTAAGGATAAACCTCTACCACTCTTCATAGATAGGATGAGGATTAGTCTATATCAACTGAACTTCCTCCACACCAAAACTCACTTTAATCCAAAATCAAGTTTTCTTGCTCATTCCAAAATGGATCTAGCCATCCCAGTTCTTATGTTAATAGAGTGTCTATAACAAAAGGCGGTGTCCTTTGGTATAGGAGATTATGACATCCATCTATTAAAGTTTTAAGTTCCGTCCTGAAGAATTTTAATGTTGAATTTAGTAATGAAATTGACTTTTGTGATCCTTGTCAATATAGGAGAAACAATGCTTTACCCTTTTCGAACTCTGAATCGATCTGTGACACTCATGTTCTTGAATTAAGACATACGGACTTATAAGGACCACTTCCTTTCACATTTGTTTCTGTTTTCACATATGTTCATTTCATTGACAGTTTTACAAGATTTATATTGATTTATCCCATAGAAAACACATATGATGCCCTTAATACCTTCATACAATTCAAGACTTTGGTTGAGAATAATTTTACACTAAGATTAAAATTGTCCGATTTGACTGGGTGGTGAATATGTCTTTTGCATCCCTATTAATGAATATGGTGTTCAATTTAGGCAACCATGTCCTTACAAACATGAACAAACTAAGAGGGTGAAAAGAAACATAGGCACATCACTGAATTCCCAGTATACCTCTAAATCATTGGTTGGAGAGTTCCAACATGTTTTCCCTTTGATTAATTATTTGCCAACCCTATAGTGGATAACATCTCACCCTTTGAGAATATGTTTCATATCTCGCCTCTTTACAATAATCTGAAAGTGTTTGGATGTGCTTGTTTTCTCTTCCTTAGATCTTACAATATACATATGTTTGATTTTCACACAAGGAAATGTGTCTTCTTTGGGTTGAGTGATCACCACAAAGGTTTTAAATGCTTGGATCCAAGTGGATTAGTTTATAAGTCTAGGCATGTAATCTTTAATGAAAATGAATATCCCTATCAATCTGGTTTTCCCAAATCTAATGTTACTGAACCTACATCTTCCTTCTCCACAACTACATTCTCTCTTGATCTTCCATCTCAACACGACTCTATGTTTCCAGCTGATATGGGCAACTCACAACATTTTGCAGATTTAGATATATCATCATCATTATCCTCATCTTCAAATCGCCAGTCATCAGCTTCATCTCAATCATCTCCTATTTCTACACCATTATCACCATCATCCTGATCCTCTCACATTTCCTCTTCTACCACCATCCCTTATTCCCCTTCTTATACATCTATTTCTCTTTAACCTAGTCATGCTACACAAACCAGATCTAAGAAAGACATCTTTAAGCAAAAAAACTACTCATATATAGCTATTAAATCATGTTCTTCCTTGCCGGAACCACTATAGCTTCTAAAGCATTGTTTCATCCTTAGTGGTTGGAAGCCATGAAGTCTTAATTTTAGGCTGTTCAAAACAACCAGAAATGGGAATTAGTTCCATCCTCTCCAAGAAAATCACTTATTGGAAATAAGTGGATTTTTATGCTGAAGCTTAATCCTGATTGCACAATGAACAAACAAAACTCTAGATTAGTGGCCCAAGGTTTTAGTCAAAGTTATAAAGTTGATTCCTATGAAACCTTTAGTCCTATCATCAAACCTTTTACTATCAGAACAATCATGGTCGTTGTTGTCTTCTTTGATTGGGATATTCAACAAATAGATGTGAACAATGCCTTATTCAATTGTGATCTTCTAGAGGATATTTTATGCCACAATCAACTGGTTTTGTTGATTCTAACAACACTGAGTATGTCTGCCATCTGAAAAGTGCATTGTATGGTTTGCAATAGGATCTATGAGCCTAGTTTAATTTGACAAACTCATACGTTATTAAATGTCTTTATGATTTAAACAATTTGCAGCAATTGACACTTCATTATTTATTTATAAAGATGCCATGATCACTCTATATGCCTTAGTATATGTTGATGATATTTTAGTAGCATGTAACTCTTATTTAGCATTGTCAGTGTTTATATCCAAGCTTCATCATCAAATTGTTCTTAAAGCTTTTAGAGATACTTTTGGGGTTGTATCATACACATGCACATTATGCAACACAATTGTTACATACACTTGGTTCGGATAAAAAAGACTTGGTTCAGATAATCTTAAACCTTTTCTATACATATGGTCTCTCACAAACACCTCAGTCCCAATTATAGACCTCAAATAACCAATCCAACTGTTTGTAGAAGTGCCATTGGAGCCTTGCAATATCTCACCTTGACCAGACCTGATATTGTTTACAATGTTAACACTCTTAGTCAATTTATGTCTCATCCTACAAAAGTGTGACAGGTGCCAAACGACTACCCGGATATATGAAATGCACTCTTCAACGGCATGCACTTCAAACCCTCTTCTAATTTGGCCATTCAAGGATACTCTGATGCAAATTAGGTTACTTCCCCTCATGACAGGAAATTAGACAATGGGTACAACATTGACATAGGTGCCTCTCTTGTTACTTGAGTTCCAAGAAGCAATATGCGGTAGCTAGATCTAGCACATAAGTAGAACAGCATCACTGGCACTAGCTGTTGTAGAAATTACTTAGCTCAAGTTCTTGTTGATTGAGTTAGGGATACTTTTGTATCATGTTCCCTTACTTTGGTGTGATAACATCAGTGCTACATTCCTTGCTCATAATCATGTTCATCACGCTCATACCAAGCACATAAAAGTGGACGTTTATATTGTCAGAAACTATATTTTAGCTAAGCATCTTCAATCAGATATATGCCTTCAGCAGCTCAACTGACAGACACACTGACCAAACCCTTGGGCACCATATCCTTCACTTCAGCACGAGACAAACTCAACTAGTTTCGTTTGAGATGGGATGCAAAGAATAGGGATAAGTGCAATGATAAGTGATGTGTCTAATATTAGAGGACACTTGCATTTGTTCTCTTTGAGAACACTTGTCACTAGATTAGTGAAGGATGTAGGATCTTAGATCTAAACGAGTTAGATCTATGCGCAGCGGATGGATCACGATTTATATATCACAATACATAAATAAAGGATTTAACTACTACAAGGGGGTTAAGAAAATCATACCAATAGTAGGAAGAGAAGCTTTGATCTTAGGATGAGAAGCTTTGATCTTCCAATGTGTTCTCCAAACGGTGGTTGGTGGACACCCTTCTTGATATGAGAACCTCCTTGATATGCTTCCAAGAAAAACTCCAAGTTTTTCTCCAACCGGGTGGAGCTAAGGATCGAACTCCTTAGCCTTTTTTCTCTATGAATTTCGTGGCCTTCTCTTCACCTAGGGCTCGGGGAGAACTCTCTTTTTATAGGCAAAATCCAAGAGAGAAAACCTATACCCAATCGGTTTTACAAAATAAAAGAGATAATTCTAATTATTATTATCCAATAAAAATAAGAGATAATTATAATCTTATAATAAGAAAATATAATTATCCTTATAGTTAAGAGATATATAATAAATAAATTATTTTCTTTTATTTATCCAATTAATTATTTAACAAATAAATAACTAATTACACAATATGTCATTATCCAAGAAAACTAATTTCTTGGAAAATCCAAGACATATTGGCGCCACACTAAGCCCACCAGGCCCACAGAAAATGTCTTTTCTGTGTATTATATTATTTAGCCCAACTAAATAATATCCATGCATATCAATTAATTAGCCCAGCCAATTAATTATTTCTGAGGCCCAAATAACAAGAATATCATTCCGAATTATAGAAGCCACATCGGGGACCATGGACCTATAACCAGTAGCTCCAATAATTAATTATTCATCGAACAGAATAAGTACATTAATTATTAATTCCGGGATTACGCCACCATAAACCCGAAACTGAACTCTACCGATTATAGATGTATACTTATACTCAACCCATAGAGTGAATAAGCGTCCATTGATATAATCACTACATACGGATTAACCCTCCATAGACTGTCCATTCTGAGTGGGATGTCTCCGTGAACCCGACTCAGAATATCTTATCCTTATTTACCATTAACCCCCTGATGATCAATTAGTATGCATATCTGACTAGTAGCTAATTAGTCAAATGCGAAACTCCCGGGATCGATCACTTTCTAAGGGCTAACAAATAAGTGGACTGTCTCTCTACTTCCCGCAGGAAGGAATGGATTCCATGTTTGTGAAAATCAGAACTACTCACTCATCGGGAGATAGTGCCAATGAGAAGTGGCTTGGAACACATATCTAAGTGAACCGTAACTAACACATCAAACACTACCCCGAGACAAGCGGCACCACAGATCACCTCGGGATTAAGGTTGATCCATATATGATCATCTAATGATTTAATAAGATTCCTCGATTACGGAATTATATCGAGAAATTCGGATTAAATCGGTCCGATCTATATGAATGCCATCATATATAAATGCCCCACGTAGGTACCCTCACCGACGGTCCGGATAAGACTATCACACCCTAAGGTGTTACGGGCGCATTATTGGTGTTTTAATCAAGAGACCCTAAACTCGATTAAGTTCACCACGGACTAACAGTTTAAGTATATTACCACTAACTCAATCCTCATGTGTAATCCATACACTGAGTTAAGCGGTTACATACTGATATACTTAGGGTTTGCAGCAGTGTATTACTTTACAAGCACAAAGCAAATAATAAGGTGAGATAAATTCTGTCATCCATTATTAAAAATAATTGCACAAATTGTCTTTCGGGCACTACACCTAACAATTAGTGTGGATATCTACCTAGGTGACATGTGTTAGATTTTCTTATCATGTTGGTGCTTGATCCTACCATTGTTTATGTCCTGATTATCTCAAGATAGATTAGTTGTTTAGAGGTATGGTTCTTATGCAAAAAGGGGTGGAGCTTCATCTCGGATCAATCAAGGAAATTGAAACAAAATTGTTCTTGAGTTATGTATTTATTGTTTTTTATCGTAGTCTAAAATTTCAAGTCCCCTAAGCATTCTCATAGGATTTGGTCATTTATCAAATGATTTAAGCAAAAAAAACATGTGACTATGATCCTATATAACAATCCATATAACATTTAACTTGTATTAGAGAATAGTAACAAAAACACACAACGTAACTTTATATCAATGATTATTGTTTATAGCTTATTGCTTGGTTGATAAGAATTTTTCTTGGCACAACAAGATTGTTACATCATTAATTAAGATATGTTAATATCAATTAAAATGTCATACACAACAATCACCGGTGTATCAATATATTGTGTTTGACCAAATTTGTTTTTAGTGTATCACTATTCATCGGTTGATATGCATTGTATAACAAATAATAATATAAAAATATGTTATATCATTTTAATGTGATAATTTTTTTATTGAGCAATCATTTTCGTATAGGTTTACTTTTCTTAAGTCGGTGAGCGGATCGAATGCTTATCTTACATCTCATGGTCAAAAATGAAACTTATATGTCTTGCGTACTTTAGGGTTTGCGCAAATTTTATGATGGTCGGACAACAAATCTAACATGATGTATAATTTTCAATATACTTTGTGAATATCTATTTGATCCTCGATTTGTGGAAAGAATTGAAAAAAAAAAAATCCAAGTGTTGTCCCTCATTTTAAATATGGGACCAAATGTATCATGTGGGGCATGACCACTATAAAATCTTGTAGTGTTTCCTCACATTCCTGTTCACGGGACGAATGAAAATATTAATTAGTTAATCTATTGACTCGGAGTAATGAGCTTGTTATTATACCAAAAAACTGAAAGAAATCCTTACGGAGTTCAAACATCCACACTTCAGATTTTAAGGTTCAACTGTCCTTTTTAAAGCACCAATGTTTTTTACTACTAGGCCAAGTCCGGGGACTCTGTGTTTCTTACTAATCGACTAACATGTAATAAGTCATATATTCCTACATAATAGTTGTATAGCTAAAATAATTTGCTCCATAATATTAATCATTTAATATAATTAAAAGGATATTTATTAGAAAAAATTACCTTATTTCTAGTATCCCTAATCTATTATTTATACAATAATTTTTTAAACTATATTTTTTGTTGCATTAATGATATTCATGTTGTATTTTTGAGTTTATAATTTTTGATTTATAATATTTAACAATGGAAAAGTATTTAGGCACCAACTTTTGCCAAAAAGTTGGTACCGAAAATGGATCCAAAGGTGGGTGTTTATTCCTTTTTGGGTTTTTTTTTTTTTTTTGGTAAATATATTGCTTAGATTGATTTTGTGTGCATTTTTATGTGCAATTTTATGTGTACGCATCATCTTCCATTAACAATTTTGCAGAAAACATACAAAGGGATTCTTGAAATGGGGAGTGGTTTAAAAGGATAAATAAGAGGGGAAAATAGAAATCAGAACAGTGGAAATACAAATTGTGTGATAAGGACAATTCCACTATTAGTTACTCCAAATCGATTGTTCAGTATAGGAGGATTGACTTCAAATCCACCATTTCACTGTTTTACTGTTTCGTTGTTTTTGACAAAAATGATCTCGAAATGATATCGAAAAAAAATGAAATTGGATATCTAAATAAAGAGAACGAAAAAAGAAAAATATAGTGAAAGAATTATCGTCTTTTGACGTTCAAATCAGAAAATATATTCGTTTTTGTAATTAAATATAAGAGATTTTAAATTATAATGGAATAAACACTTGTCATTTTTACCCAATAAAAAATTTCAACGGTCCTGTTTATATACTTCAAAGTGTCAATTTCATCTTTTTAACAATAAACCTTTATTTAAAAAGTCTCTCCACTTGCGATTTATAAACGTGAACTTCTGCTACAGGAGATTACGGGCCCCATGGAATGATCGATTTTATGAATGAAAGCAAGTTGATGGATCTTTTGCACAGCACTGAGTATGTGCCCACATACGAAGATAAGGATGGTGACTGGATGCTCGTGGGAGATGTTCCATGGGAGTAAGTTCATTAAATCTCCATGGTTATTGATTATTTTTTTATTATATATATATATATATATATATATATATATATATATATATATATATCACACGCATTGAAAATCCGGAAGAAAGAACAAGTGACTTATCGGGTTGTGTTTTTCAGTATGTTTGTGGAATCATGCAAAAGACTAAGAATTATGAAGGGATCAGAAGCCATTGGACTAGGTATGTATCTTAGTTTATATTATATATATCTTGCAAGTTTGAATAATTTTATTTTTTATTTCCTTAGGAAAGCATACCATTTAGTTTATAGTGTAAGAGCACTTGTAGTAGTTTATATATCTTGCAAGTTTGAATAGTTTATATATCTTGTAAGAGCACTTTAGTTTATAGTGTAAGAGCACTTGCAAGTTTGAATAGTTTATATATCTTAAGAGCACTTGTAGTAGATAGTGTAAAATCTTTAAAAACCGTAATTTAGAGGTTTTAACATTGCGATTTAGTAAACATAACACCGTAGTAGATACTTTAATTTTTACCGTAAAATACAAATTCTGTAAGATTTGCTTAAATTTAGCACATTAATCTAGATTCTTTAAATTTTCGTATATATCTATGGAATTATATAAAGGGGAGTGGTTTAAAAAGACAAAAAAAAGAGGAGGAAAATAAGAATCAGGACAGTGGAAATATAAATTGGGTGATAAGGACAATTCCACCGTTCATAACCTCTAATCCACTGTTTCCTGCAGTGGAACTGACCTCAAATCTAATGTTTCACTATCACAGTGGAATAATGACATGTCATTTTTACCGGAAAAAAATTCCACTGTCCTTTTTTCATATTTTATGTTCAAATTGTCATTTTTAACAATAAACCCTTATATAAAATAGAGAATCTGATTAATTTTATATTTGATAGAAATTCTATAAACTAAAAAATGACTTTAAAATTGTAAATAGATACTTTGTTAAGAAAATCTGATGCATGCGTTCTTTGAACCGGAAACTCATTGGTCTAATGATGAGAGACCTACAACATGTCCCTCTTCGGTTTCGAAATATTCGGGTATCAGTTCATTTATTTGTAGAAAAAAATGCATTCTCCTAATTGATAGAGTAATGTTGTAGCACAGCAATTAAGTGGTAACAATAGAATTAACACATTTATTCAAAAAGAAAAAAACAATAGACTTAACACATTTATTCCATTTACTATTATAAAATTATTATCAATAGATATAACCTACATTATAATGAATCATTTCAAAATAACTTGTATCAATTGGCATGTTTATGTAATTGTTTCAGTATCTCAACTTATGGAATAATTTGAATGAAGTACTAATTGTCATGCATGTATCACTATATATCTATTTTCAGCTCCAAGGGCCATGGAGAAATGCAAAAGCAGGGCCTGAGGCAATGCATGGTGAGCATCCCATGTGATTATATGAAGCATGTCTGCTTCACCATGTGTCATTGTTTATTTAATTTTAAATGGATGGTAGTATATAAATATATGTTCAATACATAGATAATATTAAAAAATTGTCGGCAACTGTAATAGGGACAAGGAGCAATAATTTATTTCCTTGTTGTCTGGCTTTGTTTATTGCAAATGGATTATGCCTGGGAAGTTATTATGTGGTGTTTTCACACGGTGCGGAGACACCGTGTGACAGACTCCAAACCATACAGTTTAATTCTGTATTTAAACTGTGTGGTTCTGATCGTTTCACCCGTCACTTCACCTCAAAATGCCTCACCACACAATAACTTCCCATTATGCCTAATAATGTTCTGCTTGTTGTTGTCCTTGCTGTCATAGTTTTGTTGTATTACTATATTTTTGTTCAAATTTCAATAAAACACCATTTCTTTTTATATATATTTTTTGCCGTGGGAGATTCTGCATACCATGTGGTATTTTTCTTGTATGTTTGGTGGCCACTGGCCATGTTTGTTACGATATTTTATACTTTGAGGAAAACAACCCATGTGGCTACAACTTGCTATATTTGTGTGAGGGTTTCTTGGATTAATCGAATACATAGGTATATATCTCTCTCATAAGCATATGTTTGTTTTAGTAATACATAAAAACGCATTAATTGGGGTGCATGAAAGGGTAAACACGTCTTGGTTCACAAAGTTTACGTTTGACCCTTAACGATTCTCAAAATCCCCCAAGTCAAATCTGAATGCAATGCAGATAATTGGAACCGTAAGGATGATCCGAGTATCCTTTTATAGAATTTTGTAGATGGGCCTGCACAACACAAAAGAGCATTAGGGGTCCCGGAGCTTGCTTCCGAAAGAACATTACGACGCCCAAGTTAGTATTTGTTATATGTAAAACAGTAAGCGGGAATGTATTTGCAAGAGTATGTCAACATACCTTGAGGGTGAGGATGACGATCTTTCATATAGTGCACCATCATATATAGTAATTTGTTAGTATTGAAATCGTGGTCAATGATATATATGGATCTGTTATAAAGCTTTCATGGAGCACTCATGAATAATAAGACGACTATCACGGATCAGTTGCAGAACGTGGGATAATAACTAATTAATGGGGTGTGACCGTTGTTTGAGGTCAGAGACGACTTGTATGTTGGTCCCGAGATAAGTCTTGAATTAAGTATAAAGGGCGTGAATATATTTAATTAGATGTTAAAACATTTTATTAAACTTTTAATTTGATTAAACTTATCAGATTAAGTGTGGCGGAATAAAGCCTTTTAAAGATTATGTTCAAATGTATGAGTGATGAATGTGTTCTAAGTTATTATGCTAAAAATAAATTGCACAAAGTAAAGTGCAAAAATTAAAGAGCACAAAGGTTTATAGTGGTTCGGGGTGGTGTAATCCCTTAGTCGACTCTTCTCCTGTGATGATGGAGGACTATTGTTCTTTGCACACCGCTATTACTGTCATGATTGTCTTTGACAACATTGTGTTGCTTCGCTATCTGAGTCACCAATCCTTCACACTCCGCAGATGCTTTACTGATTGACCTTCTTGTTTCTTCGAAGTAATCTTCAACAACTATCACAAACTCAGCTCATTGCCAACTTCACTGCTTCAGCTGATATCATTCATTCTTCACAGCCTCACTGCTTCACTGATGATATGTCATTCACTGCCTCAACAGCTTCACTGGTTAACTCCTTGTTGATGATTGAATGAAGTTGGAGTGAGTGTTGAATTGAAAATGATTCAAGATTGAGCTTTTCTGTATTTGACTTTGAAGTTCAGGATTTGCTCAAGATTCAAAAGTAGCTGGATTGGTTTTTATTTGAGTTCTTGAATTTGCTACCTCTTGAATATCTGGATTTTACTTGTGAATGCCGTTGATCACTAAGAATTTCCTTTGACTTAATGAATGATTTGTTCAAATGTTAGTTTTATGTTGTCTAAGTCAAGTATTTATAGTTGCGAATATCCTTGTTTTCCTCTTCTTGATAATATAACCATTGATCAACTTTGCTTCTCCTTGGATGAAATGTCTTCTAATCAGCTGAATATCCTTGTTTTCTCATCTGAATAAGTCTTGATAATATAATCATTGTATATATAGAAGAATAATTCGGATCTATTTAGGTGATTAATTTGTCATCGTCATTGGCGCTAGAAGGAGGGCCTTCACTTGTTGAATACGCCGAGAACATGCCGCCCAAGGATAAGCCTCCCAGAAGGATCACTTCTAAGAACACAGATCCGCCAAATCTGCAGTTAGAGGAAGAAGCAGGCACGGAGGCGCAGGGTGGAAAGGAGTTGAACCTGGAAACGATCCAGGAAAATCCTCTGAAGCAGGCGCAAGATCTAGCCCCAGAACATCAGTTGTTGGTAGATCAATTGGCAGGTCAAGACATTAACGCTTTGCAAAAGATCGTGGAAGAAGTCCTCAACAGACAAAATCCCCAGCAAAAACAGGCTGAAGGAGGTTTAAATATTAATGTGCATGAGCCTAACCCAGCCCAGTTTCAAGAGATCAGCGCATCCTCTAGTTCTGTTGAGAAACGGAAGAAGGAAATTCATCAGAAGCATCAAAGGGATGCGGAGGACAGCGCCAGATGCGAGTTGGACGTGATTCTGGGAAAGAACACGGTTTCATTGTTTTTAGAATCCCCTTTCACTAAGGAGATTGAGAATTTCCCTAAACCCAAGGGGTTTAAGATTCCAAAGATGGAGCCCTATGATGGCACCACCGATCCGGAGGACCATCTACACCGATATCTGTCGCAGATGAGGCTAGACGGGGCGCCAGACGAGATGCGGTGCCGGGCATTCGAGACTCTGCTTGTAGGTCGAGCCAGAGAATGGTTCACAAAATTGAGACCCGGGTCGATCTCCATTTTTCCCATGTTAACCAGAAAGTTTCGAGACGCCTTCATTGTCAATAAAAAATTCCAGTTGAGTGAAACGCACCTCATGAATATGAGGCAGCTTAGAGATGAATCGGTGTTAGAATACTTAAGACGGTTCAATATCGAAGCGATGCAAGTGAAGGATCCTCAAGACAGACTTCTGATCACCTCGTTTGTAGGGGGTCTGAGAAATACTAAATTATATGAAAAGTTGAGTAGAACTCTCCCTAGAACGATGGACGAGTGTGTGAACGTGGTCCACAGATTTTGCCAAGGCGAAGAGGCAGTGCGCAGACACACCCAAGCCGAGTGGATGGACTCGAGGAAAGAGAGTCGAGGGTCTGGAAAGAATCAATCTCGACAGCATGACACCGAGAGGAAAGCTTCTGTTTGGGACCGAGTCGATAAACCTTCTGTGTTTAATCGAGTTGAAGCACCTGTCTCGGATCAGTCAGAGAAAAAAGGGGGAAAGAAAGATAAAGACTTTGTCCCTCTCAACCGATCGAGATCAGAGATACTGTCCATCATGGTATCGAAGAACCTAGCAAAGAGGCCCCCACCGATCAAAAAACCCCGAGAGAGGCGGAGGTCAAATAAGTTTTGTGAATTCCATGAAGACATAGGCCACGCAACTGAGGAATGCATGGATTTAAAGAGAAACATCGAAGCCTGCATCCAAGAAGGCAAGCTGGTTGAGGTTGTCGACAGAGATCGGTACACAGAGCCCAAGGGGCATGGAAACAGTAAGAGAAAGAATCCCGACCAAGATGGATGTCGGGGAAGAGACCATCAGAGACGACGAGATCGATCTCCAGATGCGGATAGGGACAACCATGGTCGGGACAGATATGAAGATAACCGGCCGAACAATTACGTTAACATGATATTTGGACCGGGAGAAGTGGAAAAAGAGCGAGCCAGTCAAGGGTCGGAAGACAGCTCAAGATACAGAAAGCAACAAAAACTTTCAACGGAGGTCGGGTATGGGCCGAGAGATGACGTACCCAAGTCAAAGAATCATAGCGAAGGGTTGGTAATAGAGGCGGTAATAAGCCGCAGCAAGGTGTCGAGGGTATGTATCGACAATGGAAGCGCAGTTAACGTCTTATATTACTCGACCTTCCAAGGAATGAAGCTGAAAGAGAAAGACTTGATCCCTATAGCCTCCCTGCTGTTTGGGTTCACAGGGCAGGCAGTCCACCCGTTGGGATCCATAAAGCTACTAACAACAGTGGGAGACGGGAAAAAGGGAAGGACGTTCGAGTTGAACTATGTGGTCGTAAAAGCCCCCTCCGCCTACAATGTAATTTTAGAGCGCCCTGCCCTCTTCGAGTTACGAGCCATCATTTCGACGTACCATAACAGCATGAAGTTCTCAACTCTAAATGGTTCTCACGAGGTCAAAGGGGACATTGAAGTCGCCATGAGTTGTAATTAAATTATTATGAATGGACAGATGGCAGTACAACAAGTTCTCATCGAAGAACTGATCCCCGAGGAAGAGGAAGATAAATCTTGGGCCTCGAACGAGGCAGTTGAAAATGTTGACTTATGGGGGGAACAGAAGAGCAAAATGTCCAAGTCGGGGTTTGGATCCCGTCTCAGGAAAAACAGTCATTGATCGACTTGCTGACAGAGTTCAGAGATGTTTTTGCATGGAAAGCTTCGGATATGCCCGGCCTTCCAACGAATATTGCAATTCACAAGCTCGAAGTGGACCAGGCCAAGAGGCCAGTCAAACAGAAGAAAAGGAATTTCGCATCAGATCGATTGGAGGCCATCGAGTCAGAGGTCGGCAAATTGTTAGCGGCCAATATAGTAAAAGAGGTGTTATATCCAGACTGGCTGGCCAATCCAGTGTTAGTAAAGAAACCAGATGGCAGCTGGCGCATGCGCGTGGACTTCACCGACTTGAATAAGGCCTGTCCAAAGGACTCTTACCCGTTACCCAAGATCGACAGGCTAGTCGATTCGACCATCGGTTTTGAGGTATTTGCTTTCTTAGATGCGTACAAGGGGTACCACCAGATCTTAATGGACCCTCGGGATGCAGAGAAGACGGCGTTCATCACGGAATTTGGCACCTTCTGTTATGTAACCATGCCATTCGGACTTAAGAATGCTGGAGCTACATACCAGAGGGCAGTCAATAAAGTTTTTGCTAAACAGATCGGCAGAAACATTGAGGTATACGTGGATGACTTGCTCATTAAAAGCCGATCATTGGAGCAGTTTCTAGTCGATGCTCGAGAAGTGTTCGGGGTGCTATGAGATACTCGGATGAAATTGAATCCTAAGAAGTGCACCTTTGGGGTAAGAACAGGCAAATTTCTGGGATACATGATATCGAGAGACGGAATTCGAGCCAACCCGGACAAGATCGACACGTTAAAGAATATGCCAGTCCCTCGAAATACAAAGGAAGTACAGAGACTAACGGGTCGAATGGCAGCACTAAACAGGTTCTTATCCCGATCAGCTCAGCGTGCATTGCCTTTTTTCAAGATTCTTCGGAAGGCCGGTCCTTTCCGGTGGGATGATGAATGTCGACGACCTTCGAAGAATTAAAGACATATCTATCGAGTTACCTACCCTCACCTCACCTCGAGAGGGGAAAGATTGTTGGTGTACTTGTCGGTATGCGAGGAAGCAGTGAGTGCGGTCTTGGTCCGAGAGGGGGAAAAGGGCCAGGTGCCTATTTACTTTGTGAGCAAAGCCTTACACGGTCCCGAAGTCCGATACTCACCGGCTGAAAAACTCGCGCTAGCCTTGGTACACGCCTCGAGAAAACTCAGACCCTATTTCCAAGCCCATCCAATCTTGGTAGTCACAGACCAACCACTCAAGCAAATACTTGCGAAACCAGATACATCGGGTCGACTTGCGAAGTGGGTAATCGAAATGGTGCAGCACGATATAGAGTTCATTCCCCGAACCGCGATTAAAGCTCAGGCCTTGGCGGACTTTTTAGCGGAAGGTATTTCAGTGCAGATCGACCAGGAGAAACAGAGTCAGGAAGTCAAGTGGATTCTGCACGTCGATGGAGCCTCGAGCAAAGAGGGTGCCGGAGCAGGTCTGTTGTTAGTCAGCCCGAAAGGAGAAGAGTTTCCCTACGCTCTCCGATTCGACTTCAAGGCAACTAACAACGAGGCCGAATATGAAGCAATGATAACCGGGTTGAAACTCGCTCTAAAGCTGGGGGTCGAAGATTTGATGGTTTACAGTGACTCTCAACTGGTCGTTAATCATATGAAAGGGGAATACGAGGCCAAGGAGGAGACGATGAAGAATTATTTACGAGTTGTTCAAGGCCTTAAAGCAAAATTCAACTCGATACGGATCGAGCGAGTACCTCGAAGTCGAATAAGAGGGCCGATGCACTCTCAAAGCTCGCCTCGAATTTCGTTTCGAGTAAAAAAGTTCGGTTGAATTGCTAAGTAACAGAAGTTACGAAGAGAAGGAGGCCCAGCCGATCACTCAGCAGGCCACATGGATGGACTCAATTGTTCTATACCTAAGGGACGAGATTTTACCGAATGACAAAGTACAGTCGAGAAAGGTCCGACTTCAGGAAGCAAGGTACGTATTTTTCAATGAGATACTTTATCGCAAATCTTTCACAAGTCCATGGTTGAGATGCGTATCAGAGTCGGAAGGCAAGTATATACTTGAAGAGATTCACAAAGGGGTTTGTGGAAACCATTGCAGAGCAAGAATGTTAGCTCGGAAAAGCAAGTTGGCTGGATACTACTGGCCGTCAATGCAACGAGATGCGAACAGCTTAGTTCAGAGGTGTAACACATGTCAAATTCACGACAACATCTCTCATCAACAAGCGCAAGAAATGAACGTTATCTCGTCAGCTTGGCCGTTCGATATGTGGGGAGTCGATATTGTAGGTCCTTTACCTCGAGCTCCGGGAAATAATCGATTTGTGGTAGTCGCTGTAGATTACTTTACCAAGTGGGTAGAAGCCAGGGCTATACCCGACATCAAAGCAGCCACCATCAAAAAGTTTTTGTGGGTCGATATTTTGTGCAGATATGGCATCCCAAAGGTCCTGATTTCAGATAATGGAACACAATTCGAAGATCGAAGAGTTCAAGAATGGTTAGCAGAATATCAGATCGACCAACACTTTACCTCAGTAGCACATCCGCAGGCAAACGGTCAGGTCGAACGGACCAATCGACGAGATCAAACTCGGGCTGAAAAAAGAGACTGGAGGAACAAGGTCGAGACTGGGCATTGCAACTTCCGAGCATCCTGTGGTCATACAGGACAGCTCCAAATTCATCAACAGGAGAAACACCTTTCTCTCTAGCTTATGGGTGCGAGGCAGTTATCCCTGCGGAAATCGGAGTCCTTTCTCCCCGAGTTCTGGCATACAACATCGAAACGAATGAACCCGATATCCGACAAGAGAAAGATAATCTTGAAGAGAAGAGAGAAATAGCCTCAGCCAGAATGGCAAGGTATAAACAAAAAATTTCTCAGTACTATAACGAAAGAGTCAGAAATCGATATTTCAAGGTCGGAGATCTAGTTCTCAGAAAAAATGAAGCCAGTCGACAAGAGGGAATGGGCAAATTAGCCCCGAATTTGGAAGGTCCATATCAAATTCTAAAAGTCCATCCCAAAGGGTCCTATCAGCTAGGTCGAGCAGATGGAACAATAGTGCCCCGACAATGGCATGCAAACAACCTTCGGAAGTATTATGTTTAAGCGTTAGATCGATTAGCTCGTGTTTACTTTGATCTTATGAAACTTGTAATCAGTTCAAGGGACAATTCAAAAGTTATCATAATAAAACGTCTACTTTCATGCTTATTGTGTTACAAATTTTATTTAGCTGCAATATTCTAAGTCCAAAGGGACACGAAGTTACAGTCAAAAAAAAAATAAAATTTGAGCAATCCGAAAATCGGAACTCGGGACCAAGCCAGAAGCCAAGTTAGCCCGAGTGGCAACAAAGCTAAGGCGGAGTCTAGATTCGCATGGTCGGGTCAATGTCCAAGTCAGAAGCCTAACGACACTGATGAGCTAAAATTTACCCCTCAAAAATACATTTATAAAAGCTCGCAACTGTGGGTAAACTAACTCTCTAACTGGCAGAGTACCAGGTCGATTGCTAGGATAGCTACGGGAGTACGAGGTCGTCCCAAGAGAAATGTGGTTGTGAGTACCAAAGCGAACGTGGTTCTTAGTCTAGGCGATCAAAGTTTTAGGTGGAGTTTTTATACTAATGCGAAAAATAAATTTTAACTAACAAGATTAACTAGATGATTAAAAAGCATAGCCGAGCCATGATCCAACAGTTATCTCCCCACAGAAAAACTTGATAAGGTGTGTGTTTTATCGATTCGGTTCATAAGATATTCACGGGTATCAACTTTTTATTCTTGCGTTAAGATCGAACGACTCTCACTTAACCCCCACACTAGGTTTATTAACCCTCCCTTTAGAGAGCTAACTCGCCTAACATGGTTGACCGGAATAAAAAGCCGTTGAAAAACCTCACTAAAACATAATTTTAACGTATCACTTAGGTTGCCAATCTAACGATTAAGACTATGGTTTAGTGATTTTAAAACATGTTTCGCACATCTCGTAAAAATAAGAATCTCACTTAGGCATAGTCCAGATCTGTCACTTAGATTATCAATCTAACAATCCGGACTATGATTAGTGATATCCATATCTCACATCTCACCGCAAAATACATTTATAAGCTCGATGTAACCGTGAACAAAGTTGTCAATTTTATTCAAAGTTATTAAAATGATCAAAACAAGTTTAAAACATGATTTTATCATACGAATGTTTAATTAAAGCACAACACAACTCCCATCTCGTCTCCCGAGGGTCAATTTTACCCGTTTTCACATAATTCGGCTATACAACTACTTTAGCTAATCATAACAACGGAAATACAAAACGAAAGAAAACAAAACGAAAAAGATAACTACAGCTATATAGATATACGTATAGATATATATATATAGATATATATATATAGATATAGATATATATATAGTATACGTATATATATATATATATATTTATACTAATTGCATAAAAGTAAAAGAAAGCAATAAAAACGGAAATGAAATTATATTAAAACTATAACTAGTCGGGTTATTACACCGACATTATAACGACATAAATTACTACATATAGGCCCCCAAAACATAAAAATAAAATAGAAGAAAATGAAGGAGAAGAGGAAGAAAGGGGGCAAAGGGGCTGCTGCTGATGCTCTGATATATATAGGAAATATTTTGGGGCCGGATCGATCCGGATTGGTGCCGGATCGATCCGAGATCATCATCACTAATCATTGCAGTAACATGCAGCACATGCAGCGGGGAAATTTTATATATAATTATATATTAAACTTCTAAAATTCATATCTCGAGTTGTAGACCTCCAAAAATCATGATTCAAACGTCATTAGAAAGCTCTCGGAAAATTCTTCAACTTTCATGAAGGACACTTCTTCAGAAAACGTCGTTTTGATGGGTCATTCCCATTACGTGTCGTTTGCGACATTTTCCTTAATACAAATCAATTAGCCACTTGACCACCATTTGAGTTGTAGAAATCCGATTGACTTGATTCAAAATCCATTGGAAAGCTTTCTTGAAGATATACAACTTTCATGAAAGATTCTTTTTCAGAAAACGCCGTTTTGATGAGCCATTCGTATGTCGTGTCGTTTTCGGGATTTTTACTATTACGAATCGATTAGCCACTTGGTCATAACTCGAGTTGTAGACCTCCAATTAACATGATTCAAAATGCGTTGGAAAGCTCTATCAAAGATCTACAACTTTCATTAAGGCCACCTCTTCAGAAAATGCCGTTTTAATGGGCCATTGGTTCGTCGAAGATATAAATCGTTAGTGACACTACGAACCACTGATCCACTTGACCTTTTAAGCTTGTGGCACGTCTTATATCCCTAAAAACACCTCTTTTAGGCCTCAAAACGTGTCGTTACTCGGGATTTTGGTTAACCTAAAATTCTGCAATAAACCACCAAAATACCAAACGTAAATCCGACACGACACTCCGGTTACTAAACCGGTACAAAAACTAGTAAAAACACATAAAAACACGATATTTTACAAAATAGTCACGACTTATATATTTTTATGAAATTTAGGAATTAATGACTTTAATTGATATAAAAGTGCTCGAAATGATATCAAAAGTGGGTTGAAAAGTTATAAAAATAACGGTGAATTTTTCCGTTATCACAACCCCCCACTTAGCTTTTGGTCGTCCTCGAACAAAATAAGCGATAAAATAAAATGAATGAGGAAAAATTCATGAAGATAAGATATGAATGACAATCGGATTATGCAACCATTCGAATCATAACTACACGTTAACCGCAATATAAATGTATAACGAGTGAGTGTGTGACAAGCCTTTTCAATTTCCACTATCCTCTCTTGAATAATTCAAGCAAACGCACAAATATCCATTCGAGACGATCCTAATGACTTTCCTAGGTATAGACAGTAACAATTCCACACAAAGTCCTCCCGTGTACTTATTAGGATAATCCCTAAAGCATATTGACGATACCGTATCGAACACCTCCACGTGGCATCACGAGATAAGCCTCTTAGGTTAGAGCGAGTAGTGGCTAAGGGGTCGACTCGACATGCTCAGGAGGCCAATGCAGCAATCCCATATCGACGATCCACATCGACATGAGTAATGTCCGCAGAAGCGTACAAGCTCGAATTCTCGAGTCGAATATCGACGACACGAAGCTAGAAAGCGGTGCGGGTAAAAGGCCCATTATCTCGCGGCTAGTTTAACTTGGAGAAGAAGCAAGGCCCGCAAGGGCAAATGTGACAATAACCTCGGCCGACCCATAATTAGGGTTAGGGCACAAATAGCCCCTATAAATACTAGTTAGGATGAACTACGAAGGGGGCTTGATTCCCGAATAATCAACGGGATACGTAGGCAACTTGAGAGAGACTCTCAAGCTCGGTCCAAAATATACAAAAACAAATACACCTATCGCACGAAGATTTAAGGTTCTTAAGGCTTCACCTCATTATCATATTGAAGAACGGCCCGATTTTATTAATAGACGAAATCCGAAGATCGTCATTTGGCGCTAGAAGGAGGGCCTTCTACGATAATTGGTTGAATCCGTCAAGAACCCTAAAAAGAATTATGGTTCCACCGAGAAATACTTTGGAAGAAGACGGCCGATCCAAAGAATACGTCCCGGCGGTGGGCCGGGAGCGACGTCTGTCGTTCAAGAAGGAATAGCAAATCCTGGAGCAGAGGGAGTATCCAATCCTGCCCTTCAAGATCCATCTAATCAGGCATTAGTGGACTCTTTGAGAAATCTTGATAATGCTACCATTAAAGCGATTTTGGAGGAAACCCTCAAGGGGAGAGACCCCCCAGAAATCCCAGAGACGAATATTCAACTGGAAGTTCCAAAACAGGCAGAACTGGTGGAATCAAGTGTCCATACGGAACATACACATCACAAGGACACGGCCAAGGCTGAACTCGATACCCTTCTCGGAAAGCGATCCGCCGAGTCGATATGCGCATCACCTTTTACTTGTTCACATCGACAACTATCCTCGACCCGCTTGGGTTTAAGATTCCAAAGATCGGTGCGTATGATGGGTCCAAGGATCCTTACGATCATATGCACCAAGATCTCACACATGAACTTGTACAACGCTTCGGACGAGATGAAGTGCAAGGCCTTTCCCGCGCTTCTAACGAAGGGCTAGGGAGTGGTTTAGCAAAATCCCTCCCGGTCGATACCCGATTTTGGGACCTTGACCAAGAAGTTTGTTCATGCTTTTATCGCCGCACGACCATTTCGGAGAAACCGGACCCATCTTTTGACATTAAAGCGAAGCATGATGAGTCGGTGCTACATTTTGTAAGGCGTTTCAATGAAGAGTCCGTACAAGTACGCGACACCGATGATCGGTTGCTAGTTGCGACCTTCGTGGCGGGTCGCGAGAAGGAAGACTACACGCCAAACTTAACGATAAGCTCCCTCATACGATGGAAGAGTGTTTGGATATCGCCTACAAACACTTTGTCGGGGGAAGAAGCCAATCGGATCAAGAGAGAGATGGAAAAAGGCGAAAACAAGAGAAGCAAACCCGAAGACGGTTCGGATAGGAAGAGAAAATCAACGTGGGATCGAACTACGGGATCCGTCTCGGATCGATTTGGGGAGAAGGGAGCCTCGCGAGATAGAGACTTCATTCCATTGAACGGGCCTCGTGAGCGGGTCTTGGCAATCATGCGAGAAAAAAGGTTTAGCCGGGACTCCACCACCTCTCGGGGGACCTCGAGAACGCGAAATCCCAACAAATTTTGCAAATATCACCAAGATGTGGGACATGAATCGAATATTGTCGAGATCGATCCGGGACATCGACAAGGCTATAATCGAGGGGAAGCTTGACGAGGTCATAGATCGATCACGGCGGTCGATCCGAGGGAGGACACGAGTTCAAGCGCCACAGTTATAGCGATAGAGAACAGAAAGATAACTATCGTGGAAGAAATCATTCCCCAGACTCACCGGATTACCGAGACAACCGCCCGATGAATACGATCCCATGATCTCAGTGAGGTCGAACAGTTCAAATGGAAACCTCTGGCTCGAGGAAATTCGTACTTACGACGGGAAGCCACGAACTATTTATGCTCTCATGAGTTTTTATTATTATTATTATTAAATAAATGTTTTCATCACATTGTTATTATGTATGCGCACTAATGAGTTGCAGATTATCTTAACGAAGTTTGCGAAAGACAAACTCAACAAAGTCCGGGAAGTCGATAAAATCGGCCCAGCTCGGCACAAAATGCGGGAAGTCGATACGATCGGCCCAGCTCGCTCAACAAAGTCCGGGAAGTCGATAAAATCGGCCCAGCTCGGCACAAAATGCGGGAAGTCGATACGATCGGCCCAGCTCGCTCAACAAAGTCCGGGAAGTCGATAAAATCGGCCCAGCTCGGCACAAAATGCGGGAAGTCGATAACATCGGCCCAGCTCGCTCAACAAAGTCCGGGAAGTCGATAAAATCGGCCCAGCTCGGCACAAAACGCGGGAAGTCGATAACATCGGCCCAGCTCGCTCAACAAAGTCCGGGAAGTCGATAAAATCGGCCCAGCTCGGCACAAAATGCGGGAAGTCGATAACATCGGCCCAGCTCGCTCAACAAAGTCCGGGAAGTCGATAAAATCGGCCCAGCTCGGCACAAAACGCGGGAAGTCGATAACATCGGCCCAGCTCGCTCAACAAAGTCCGGGAAGTCGATAAAATCGGCCCAGCTCGGCACAAAATCCGGGAAGTCAATAAAATCGGCCCCACTCACTCGACAAAAAATAGTACCCGAAAGTCGATATGATCGACACAGCTCGGTGGAAAACAAGTTAACTCGAGAGCATCGTATCTAATAGGTTGACGAGTCGAACACCTCCGATGCCAACGGTCAACATTCATAAGTCCCAACGGGACAAAAATCCAACGACATCGAAGCTTAAGGGATGGTAGTGGCCGAATGTACCTCAACGAGATCGGACCCGACCTCGAGAGCTCGGGTTTGATGCGGGGGCTTATGACGATACCGTATCGAACACCTCCACGTGGCATCACGAGATAAGCCTCTTAGGTTAGAGCGAGTAGTGGCTAAGGGGTCGACTCGACATGCTCAGGAGGCCAATGCAGCAATCCCATATCGACGATCCACATCGACATGAGTAATGTCCGCAGAAGCGTACAAGCTCGAATTCTCGAGTCGAATATCGACGACACGAAGCTAGAAAGCAGTGCAGGCTGTAAAGGCCCATTATCTCGCAGCTAGTTTAACTTGGAGAAGAAGCAAGGCCCAGTAAGGGCAAATGTGACAATAACCTCAGCCGACCCATAATTAGGGTTAGGGCACAAATAGCCCCTATAAATACTAGTTAGGATGAACTACGAAGGGGGCTTGATTCCTGAATAATCAACAGGATACGTAGGCAACTTGAGAGAGACTCTCAAGCTCAGTCCAAAATATACAAAAACAAATACACCTATCGCACGAAGATTTAAGGTTCTTAAGGCTTCACCTCATTATCATATTGAAGAACGGCCCGATTTTATTAATAGACGAAATCCAGCATCGTCACATATCATTCAGTTTATACTGGGGATAGTCAGAAGATATATATATATATATATATATATATATATTTTTTTTTTTTTTATTATTATTTTTTTTTAATGTGTAGCATACACCCTCATTCCCAGCAATAGGATGTTTCGTGATAACACCCTAGCTGGACTACTATCATCAGGCAGTCGGGAGCTTTTAAACCTCATAGTGATATAGGACGTTTCGTGATAACGCCCTACTACACTCAAATCATTGGTAGCTACATCCGGCATAAAAATAGCTCACTTATTTTGACATTCTTTCTATCACATTCAAACCTTCAGATATTCACAGTACATGTTCAGAAATTAGGTACTAAGCTATTGCAATTATCTCTAGAATAACCACTAGGATACTGAATGGATACAGTTTAAAATTTTCGCTTCAATATCAAAGGCTTACGTGAAGGAATTCATGTTATACAAATAGATTTCCGGTTAAAATGCACTTACGGTTCAAATTAGTTATACATATCTAAATTGATCATTACAACTTCAAATCCATGAAATATATACCTTATACAGATTATTTTAATCAACTAAATAATGCTCGAAAAAGATCAACAAACTAAGGGTTTAAACACTTACTGCCATTGCTAAACCAACCACGAATCTACCCCCCACTTAAGATTTTGCATTATTCCCAGAGATAGAGAGAAAGACTTAGCTGATAAATCTGGCAGAAAGATGCTATCAAATCCCGTAACAGCCATGAGAAAGCACATCCCGAATCCCTATACAAAAACAACCAAAACAAAGCAAACACGGGACATAGTCCTCGTGCCAAAGTATGCAATAGGGATATGGGAATAATGGCCATGTCACGTCAGAAAATTCGATAGGCAATATATAGCACATCGCATAACAGCTTTAGATGGAAAAATAACCCACACGGGTAAAGCACAGAACATCTAAGCATATACGTATCACATGAGCATATATCATAGTCAAGTCAGCTATTCCTAGATTCATTTTTATTACACACGCTTTTATTAAAGCGGGAATACTCACCACTATACTACAACGACCGAAATTTGAAACGAGACTAGATCATAAAATGAAATGTGTGAAAGAGTATTGAGTCTTTTATACCCGGATCCTCAAGGGTTCAACAACCTAAGTCCAAGAAATGATGCATTTGAATGTTTTCTTTGTATTCTACCTCGGGATTTTCGGATAACCACCTAATCGTTCCCTTTTAATGACATTCAAACATTCATCCCGAGACTTGGTTGTGATTTGTGTTTATATTTCATACGATTCTACATTTCATTAATACTAGTCGTATCCAAATTACTATTATTATTATTATTTCACACAATTTTATTAAGGCGGGGTTGCCTCCCCCCAAGCGCCTTTGTTTTACGTCTTTGGCTCGACTAATTACAAATTATCAACCAAAATCTGAACTTAAGAAGATCAATAGCTTAAGAAAAATTAACAAAGCGAGAACCAAAGAACTTGAATTGTCTAGAAACGTACCTCGTTTGGCCCTCGATGCTACCTTCTCCCACCGAGAATCTTCTTTTATCGATCGTCGAACCATCTTCTTTGCTATTCTATATAGTTCATCCATCGGG
This sequence comes from Gentiana straminea, assembly GCA_036785695.1. NCBI lineage: Eukaryota > Viridiplantae > Streptophyta > Magnoliopsida > Gentianales > Gentianaceae > Gentiana > Gentiana straminea. Next base: position 4,160,592 of record JAVUPR010000265.1, on the reverse strand, counting down.
GAGCACACAAAGCGGACCGCGAGAAAATTCATCCTTACGAGTGGATGAATGTAGTAATCCGGGACCGATATATTAACTATTACCAACTCTCCCAGTGGCTTTACTAAAGATGGCCAATCAATCTCTCGCTCCTCTAACTCTGTCATCTTCAAATCTTGCACTTTTTCTTCGCAAACTGAATTATCAACCTTATTCTCAACCTGAACTTCTTCAGTGATAACCTCATCATCATCCCTAACCACCTCACATGTCTCTGCCTCTTTCACATACCTCACTAATTCAATCAATTGCCCCACCTTGTCTTGAAGATTTCTTATGGCGTAGTCAGTACTTACCTTGAACTCCTGCATGTCCAACAGTCGCTCTTCCAGGCTCTGGTTCAATCGTTCTAGTTGCTCTATTTGACCGTCGGTGAAGTCTTCTTGTGGCATGGGGAAAACCGATCATATTGACTTTGATTCATCGGAGGTGAGTAGCAGTCTTCTTGCCATTCCAGACACTGATCAGGTGGCTGAATCTGGTTGAAGCTATCAACGCATTGAGCATGAATACCGTAATCCTGATAAGCACCAGGGTTAGGACAACCCTCGTAATATTGTGGCTCATAACTCGAATAACCATAATCCTGGTCCTGGTATGCATTAGGGCACTGATAATCCCATGAACCTTGGTTATTCTGCTGTTGATATTGAGGCTCAGACACGAACTGTTGTTGATAAGGTTGGTAGGGGTATTGTTGTTCAGGTGAGTAATATTGATTGAAAAATCCATCCATTTAAGCTCAAACTGCAAGATTTCAGAAAACAATAAAAAAAAATTCTTTTTTTTTCGTTTTTTTATTTTTATTTTTAAAACACACGATATTTAGACCCCTCAAAAAGTTATGGTTGCCGAAGGCCCTAATCCCCAGTTTTAGCCAGACTTACAAGATATCACCCTCCGAAGAGGCTAAGTACCAAAGTCGTATTCAAACCGAGTTCAGGACAATATCACTTCAGCATCCATAGCTCTTTGTCGTCATCTAAATAAAACAAGAAAATAAAAACCTAGGCCCAAGCCTTCGGTTCACTTACAAGATATCACAACAATATCACACATTTCCCCGGCAACGGCGCCAATTTTTGATGAGCTAAAATTTACCCCTCAAAAATACATTTATAAAAGCTCGCAACTGTGGGTAAACTAACTCTCTAACTGCCAGAGTACCAGGTCGATTGCTAGGATAGCTACAGGAGTACGAGGTCGTCCCAAGAGAAATGTGGTTGTGAGTACCAAAGCGAACGTGGTTCTTAGTCTAGGCGATCAAAGTTTTAGGTGGAGTTTTTATACTAATGCGAAAAATAAATTTTAACTAACAAGATTAACTAGATGATTAAAAAGCATAGCCGAGCCATGATCCAACAGGTTATCTCCCCACAGGAAAAACTTGATAAGGTGTGTGTTTTATCTGATTCGGTTCATAAGATATTCACGGGTATCAACTTTTTATTCTTGCGTTAAGATCTGAACAGCTCTCACTTAACCCCCACACTAGGTTTATTAACCCTCCCTTTAGAGAGCTAACTCGCCTAACATGGTTGACCGGAATAAAAAGCCGTTGAAAAACCTCACTAAAACATAATTTTAACGTATCACTTAGGTTGCCAATCTAACGATTAAGACTATGGTTTAGTGATTTTAAAACATGTTTCGCACATCTCGTAAAAATAAGAATCTCACTTAGGCATAGTCCAGATCTGTCACTTAGATTATCAATCTAACAATCCGGACTATGATTAGTGATATCCATATCTCACATCTCACCGCAAAATACATTTATAAGCTCGATGTAACCGTGAACAAAGTTGTCAATTTTATTCAAAGTTATTAAAATGATCAAAACAAGTTTAAAACATGATTTTATCATACGAATGTTTAATTAAAGCACAACACAACTCCCATCTCGTCTCCCGAGGGTCAATTTTACCCGTTTTCACATAATTCGGCTATACAACTACTTTAGCTAATCATAACAACGGAAATACAAAACGAAAGAAAACAAAACGAAAAAGATAACTACGAACTATATAGATATACGTATAGATATATATATATAGATATATATATATAGATATAGATATATATATAGTATACGTATATATATATATATATATATATTTATACTAATTGCATAAAAGTAAAAGAAAGCAATAAAAACGGAAATGAAATTATATTAAAACTATAACTAGTCGGGTTATTACACCGACATTATAACGACATAAATTACTACATATAGGCCCCCAAAACATAAAAATAAAATAGAAGAAAATGAAGGAGAAGAGGAAGAAAGGGGGCAAAGGGGCTGCTGCGATGCTCGATATATATAGGAAATATTTTGGGGCCGGATCGATCCGGATTGGTGCCGGATCGATCCGAGATCATCATCACTAATCATTGCGGTAACATGCGGCACATGCGGCGGGGAAATTTTATATATAATTATATATTAAACTTCTAAAATTCATATCTCGAGTTGTAGACCTCCAAAAATCATGATTCAAACGTCATTAGAAAGCTCTCGGAAAATTCTTCAACTTTCATGAAGGACACTTCTTCAGAAAACGTCGTTTTGATGGGTCATTCCCATTACGTGTCGTTTGCGACATTTTCCTTAATACAAATCAATTAGCCACTTGACCACCATTTGAGTTGTAGAAATCCGATTGACTTGATTCAAAATCCATTGGAAATCTTTCTTGAAGATATACAACTTTCATGAAAGATTCTTTTTCAGAAAACGCCGTTTTGATGAGCCATTCGTATGTCGTGTCGTTTTCGGGATTTTTACTATTACGAATCGATTAGCCACTTGGTCATAACTCGAGTTGTAGACCTCCAATTAACATGATTCAAAATGCGTTGGAAAGCTCTATCAAAGATCTACAACTTTCATTAAGGCCACCTCTTCAGAAAATGCCGTTTTAATGGGCCATTGGTTCGTCGAAAATATAAATCGTTAGTGACACTACGAACCACTGATCCACTTGACCTTTTAAGCTTGTGGCACGATCTTATATCCCTAAAAACACCTCTTTTAGGCCTCAAAACGTGTCGTTACTCGGGATTTTGGTTAACCTAAAATTACGCAATAAACCACCAAAATACCAAACGTAAATCCGACACGACACTCCGGTTACTAAACCGGTACAAAAACTAGTAAAAACACATAAAAACACGATATTTTACAAAATAGTCACGACTTATATATTTTTATGAAATTTAGGAATTAATGACTTTAATTGATATAAAAGTGCTCGAAATGATATCAAAAGTGGGTTGAAAAGTTATAAAAATAACGGTGAATTTTTCCGTTATCAGACACCTAGGGTTGAATAAGGTAAAGACAAAGGACGGTTCGCAATGTCGGGCCACCGTGTAAGTCGGAAGTCTATTTAAGCCCATGAGGCAATACGACTGAGACAAGCACAGTTCGCAATGTCGGACTAACCTACTCAATTCGATACCTAATAAGCCGATTAGAGCTGAAAAGCCAAGGCAAAAGGGTCGATTGGGAAATAATTAAATCCTAAGTGTGTTAAGAACCAAAGGTTCGAAACAACACTTGGGGGGCAGAATACTCAGTTAAAGCAAGTAGCAAACAGAGTCACAGACTCGACAAGCGAAAAGCTTATAACAAGTGAAAAGCTAAAACAAAATAAATACCATGAATAAAGGAAAAATTGTAAAATTCCAGAACTGGGCCAGGTCGGTAAGACCAACCCATAAAGTATGATAGTCACAGGACATCATTAAAAGTTAAAGTTGCAGAAAAAGTTACAAGTGAAAGATGTAAAGAGCAAGGAAAACTAAGGAACAACATTGAGACTAGATCCAGCATTGCCAGAAGTCGAAGTCGACCCCTGAAGATACTTTGCAGAAAGAGAAACACCTTCTTGGAACTCTGCAAAGCATTGGTCGTAAATCGCTTCAAAGTTGGGGTCGTAAAGCCAAGGTTCTTCGAGCTTTCCTACATCGACTCCAACCTCGGGATATGCCTTCCGAATCTGATCCACAGCCTTGGTGAACCCACCAATAATGGCCTTGTTCATGATTACGGTTAGGTCCTCACTCACTGCGTCAGACTTCCGGTACTCGGCAACAGCGTCGGCTCTAGATCTCTCAATTCGACCAGGGACTCGGCTCAAGTCGAGCTTCAACGTATCCCGTTCTTGTTCCAGGTTCGCACTTCTTTCCTGCTCCCGCCCTAGGGTCTCTTGGACATCTTTCAGAGCTTTTTCTTTCTCCCCGGACGCCTCCAGAGCCTGGGTCAGGTTGTCAGTTGCAGCAGCTAGCTCATTCTCGAGCCTTTTCTTCTCATCGACAGCCTGTGCCCGGAGCTCATCGAACTGCCCCTCGAGTGCAGCGTAGGCGGCACTATGGGCGAGCTTTTCAGAGATGAGTTGTCGAATGTGCTTGTTCAGCCCCTCTATTGTTTTCGAAGGCGCATTCAGGCGTCGAGCAACCTCCTTACCCATCAGATAATTCTGCCACAAAAGAAACGCAAGTCATGAGTTTTGAAATCGAAATGACAGGAGGTAAACGGGAATCGAGTGAAGAAAACAAGTGACATACCGCTCGGCCCACTTCTCGGAAAGAGTTAAGCAAGGCCTCGTCCTCCATGACGGTATATTCCTCGGCAGACACAGCTCTCGATCGCGAGTCGAAGGGAAGAACCTCAGCCGACTTGGCCCTTCTGGCCCTTTTTTGTTGCTCTCTAAGCAGATCTGCAGGAGACGGCCTCTTCGTCCCGGATGCCTCAACTTCTTCGACTTCGTTTCCCTCCTTGGGGACAACCACAACATCATCGTCCTCATCCCTCAACGAACCGTAGCGGACCGTGAGCTCACCGGAAGTCGATGAGGGTATAGACGTGTCGACAGGGGTACCCTCAGTCGAAGCTACATCAATAGAAGGTGGATTCCCCTCGACCTGAGAAGCGACCTGGTCTCCCCCGACCTCTGCAACTCGAGGAGGAACGACTGAGCGGGGGATGGAAGGATTGACAGCTGCTGCAAATTTTCCCACTGCAAGACGACAATGACAGAAGAAGTCAATATATGATAGAATGAAAAAGCACAAGATTGCGAAAATAAATCAAAATTGAAAGTGTTAAGTTCCTACAGCTCTCTGTATCGACGGTAGACAGTTGTATGTATGGCACAGGTCCGGCGTCATCAAGACGAGCCAGAGGATAGAGTAGACTCAAATCCTTAGTAGTCACATCGAACTTAAACCTCTCGAGATGACGGGCCTCGTCGGGTATCTTCCCAGGGCCCAGTTTATCATCGACACCTTCTCTCAACCTCCAAGTGCCGATATAAGGATTATCCAGTCCGTGTCGGAGGAAAAAGAACCTAGGCTTCCAATTACCGTGAGATGTAGGTCCTTTAGATACGAACTCACGTCGAGAGGGTCGCCTAACGAAGGAAAACCACATCTTATCTGGTAAGGTGGTAATCTTATACCACCAATGAAATAGAGGGATTGAAAAGCAAACACCCGCAACTCGGCAGGCTACTAAGAAACCCATTACAGTCCTAATTGCGTTCGGACCTAATTGAGATATACTAATCTCATAATGGTGAAGAATAGCAAGGACGGCCGGACATAATGGGAATCGAAGCCCGCTTGCTAACTGGGCTTCATACACAGTGCAAAACCCTTCTGGGGGCTTATCGGCAAATTGATAGAGGCCGGAAGGAAGCTGCGCCACCAGTTGAGGGGCAGAATTTAAATATTTCTGCCGTATTTTGCCTAAATCTTCCTCAGTTAATGTAGAAAGACAACCCTTGGCCCCTTTCCCATCCATCCTAGTAGACATCTTCTTTGGTTCCCTAACTACACCTAAGGGTTGATTGGGAGAGGAAGGCTGGGGAAGATGATCGGACAGGGTGGCGGAGGGAGTTTGACCGCTGGAAGGGGAAGCCTCAATCCTATCAGAGATGGTTGTGCTACTTGACATGGAGGTTTATGCGAGAGAAAGGTAGGAAGAAGAAGAACAGTCCAGAAAATGCGAATGAGAAAGAAGACTTGCTTACTTGTATTCACAGAAGAAAAAGGGGGAAATGGATAGCAGAAGTTGTGTGCGTCTGGACTCCTCTCCTCCTCTTTATGCGTTTGGATGGTAAATGATTTCGAAAAGACGTGATTAGGGGGGTTACTTGCAGTTATAACCCCCTAAAAAACGCACAAATCCAGGATGACGTCACTTGTGCCAGAGAACGAAGCGTCACGATGGACGGCCACGATTGGCTACGGAAAAGGTGGTAGGTGAAGCGTTCATATTACTTTCCTGCCCAGGTTTTCGTCCAACTCGATGACAAGTTCAAAATAGGCGATTTGACCTCGGACAACGGGAGTCGCCTCTCTCAAGTCCGGGGGCTATATCTTGATGAATTCTTGGATTTTATGATTTCCATCGTTAGCCCATTTATCCGATCCAAGGGGTAAGGCCCAATAGTAATTATCCGTTGTTCGTTAAAATTGTCTCTATAAATTCTAGGTTCCGACAAGTGAATGTTGCGTGTACGAAATGGTAAAGTCCTCTTGTTTGTCTGTGTGCAATTTCAAAACTTAAGGGCAGTGTTTCCAACATACTGAGCCACATTAAATGCTTGCTCACTCTTATCCGTATCTCTTCAATTTGAATGTTAACTTGTATTATTTGAGTCTTTAATACACGGATCAACATGAGTAGTCTTCTCATTTGATCCTTTAAATCTGAACTTTTCTTTTCATGATGTGAGTCTATTCCTTCTGATCTGATTATTCTTTTGATCAGGATTGTTCTTTGGCTATGTTCTATTGTATTCTGGATTTCTTCTTCAAAATGTCTTAGTCTTCTGATTTGAATATTCTCTTATCATCTTACTCTATTCTTCTTATCCAAATCTATTATTGTTATCTTATTTAAGTTTTGAACTCCAATGGGACTGGACATGAGCTCTCTTCTCCGGAGATCTTTGCCGGAGCTATGTTTATTCATTTCTCTTTATTTCCTTGCAATTATGGTAGATTCTTCAAGTTCTAAAGCTCTTGAAAAATTCTACGCGCGAGCTCTTGGTTCAACCGCGTTGCCCCGCCGGATATGAGACCCAAAATTGCTACGTACAACAGTGAGATTGCAATAAATTCTCACAGGCACATGTAGAACATCTTGCAGCTCCCTTTCTCTAAGCCTTAATCGGAAAATTCTCTCAAGGAAAACCTCTATTAGATGCAATTAAACGTTTCGAGTAATGTCGGAATTTTCACAAACGGATTAAACGATGGATATCTCGGTGTTGGTCCCGGGCGATCTTCAAGTGTGTCGTCTTGATGCAGCTTGAATATAGAATGCACTTGAAGAAATTCACTAGATCAGCAGCCTTGTGCTCAGTAAGTTCAGCAGGGTGTTTTTCAGCTCAGTATTATCACTTAAAGTTTATCCCAATTTTCATCATCTTTTTCTGAGTTGAAAGTCTTCTATTTATAGGCAAGAATGCATGTGACTTGTATTTGAATTTCAAATGTAACCGTTCCTTGTTTTTGTCCCATCTGATTTGCACTCTGTCACTATTCATAGGACTGACACTGTCAGTATTCCTTTTTGACAGTGCAGTCTGTCCACCCTATGACTTGTGTCCATTGGATAAAGTCCTGAATCATCCCAACGTTCTTTTAATCCTAACCACTGATTTGTTTGATCAAATCAGAGGTAGGTGGCTGTCCTTATCCATGTAATCTTCCAAAATAATCTTGAATTAATCGAGGTATATATCGGCGGAGTTCATCGATCCGTCCGAAGTACCAATCAGTCTGCTGATCATCATATTTCTGTGTATAAAATATGATGCAACTGATTTCTTTTATCTAACTTTCAATTGTGAAGTTAGATTACACCATTTTAATTATAACTAAGTTCCAAACATCATCCAACTTATGGAACTTAGACCTTCTACACAAGGTATATGTAATCAGTTTAGGTCATCACCGACTTGCCTAAATTCTGATTCCATATCCTTGACTTTAAATACTAAGTTTGATCCCTTAGCCTTCATTTACTGAGTTTGAACCCTCAGCCTTCAGTCTTCAGCAGGTTCAAGACTAGTCTACTGACCTATCTACCCTACTGACCTAGACCAGTCTGCTGATACAAGTCAGCTGACCATTACAGTGCTTGTTTGATCAAACCTATTTGTGAATCAAACTCTAATAAACCTATACATTTGATCTAGACATCTTTTTGCCTTTGCACTATAATAGCTAGTATGGCACTCATCATCAAAACTAAGAAATAAGTCCAACAATTTCCCCTTTTTTGGTGATGATGCCACTACCCTCACCTATCAGCAAAGCAAAAAGATATAAAACAAAAACAGAACAAATTCAGTCAATTCTCATTATAATCATTGTTCAGTTATTACAAACTAGATGCAGCAAAGATAAAGAATGATAAGTATGCTGATCTATTGTCTCTTCTCTCTTTCTTGTCTAGCCTTCTCAGCTTGTTCTTGATAGGCTCTGATTTGTTCTATCATATCCCTCATCCATTCATTTTCAATCAGTGTAAAATCAATGTAGGGATTAACTTGCTTCCACCAGTTCCAAGCTTTAGGCAGGATAAGGTTTATCTGATTCACTCTGAAACCAAACTTCATATACAGTTCTTTAAACTCTTCAAGTGAATCCTTTGCTTTTGTAATAGGCAGCACCTTATCACCTTTGCCACTTCTTCTACCTCTGTTGCTTGCCCTTAAGGCTTTAATCCTTGCTTCCCAAAATTTCAATCCCAAGAAAGAGTTAAGACCTTCATGAAACCCCATGTCATGATAAGGTCTCCTCCTGTTGTAATACTCTTTCTTGTACTTGTCTAAGAAGATCATCGATAAGTTGAACTCGCCAGTGCGGTGTTGCTGAAAGCATTGGTTTCATCGAGTCCATCTCTTCGTGCAAAGAGTCTTGCAGCCTCCTTTCTTTGCGGGCTCGATTGGCCCTCTTCCCCCTTAGTGACATCATCAACAAAACGGGATATAAGGCCATGAATACCCTCCCGTGATACTATCACTCTATTCAATTGACCTTCCATAGTTCCGGTTCTAGTATCAATAGCGGTGATCCTGGATTGCAATGTCTCCTCCAGTCTGTTGATCCTTTCAGTAAGTTTGGGATCAGGCAAAGCAGGTTGTTGTGTAGCAGCATGCTCAGTAGGTTCAGGTGTAGCAGCTAGTTTGTCAAGTTTCTGATGGATGGAAAGAAGTTGGTCTTTCAGAAACTTATCTTTCAAAGTATTCCCTTTCTTGATTCCTCTTACATCTAGCATCATATCATTGACAGCATTTTGAGTGGATGCAAAATTTGAAGCAACTGTATTAGCAGATTGTCTGTTTTCATTTACCATCTTCATCAGTTCTTCAAATCTCTGTTCTTGCCTGTCCAGTTGAGTTCTTAACTGTTGCATATCATTTCTGACAGTTCTTAACTCATTGAAAACTTCAACTGGCACTCCACTGGTCATTCTACTATCAGTAGGTCCATCAATAGGTTCCTCAACTCTATATTGTGCCTGTTGTCTGCTGATGACCATTGCCTTACTCATATCTCTCCCAGTAGGGGGAGGTCCTTCCTCAACCATAGCACCAAGAATATCTTCCATGACTGGATCTTGTGCAGGTTCTTCACCACTTCTTCTTCTCCAAAAATTTGAAACTCTTCATCACTGTAGTCATAGTCCAGCAGCTGTTCTTCTTGATTAACAATAGCGACCGTCGACTATCCTTCCCTACAGTGGCCTTGGCCCCAGCAGGCTCCACTACAGCAGCCTCTTCAACAATAGGGGTTTCCTCCAAACCCAAATCATGTTCCAACCTTTGTCCAGGTGCTGTTTGAGACTCAGCAGCCTGTACCTCCTGTTCCAACCTGTGTGTAGGTGCTGTTTGTGTCCTAGCAACCTGTACCTCCTCTTCAACTCTCTGTGGATTGAATGTAGCCTCATTATCCACTTGGAAACCTTCAACACGACCAATCTTGGTCAGAATCATGGCAGTTTTGGTAAGAATGCCTTCAAAGTCAAATCCATCTTGATATTCAATAGATTCCTCAGAACCGGCACTTGGTTCACTAAAATCAGTGGCCTTTTCTACATCCAAATCTTCATTCTATTCAGCTTCAGGTTGTGCAGTGGGCTCTACAACATGGAATGTACTTGGTTCATCGGCTAGCCTACCAGCACTCAGAGTAATTCCTTCATTGATCAATGCCTCCAAATCATTCATGGTGAGATCCTGTAGATCCACATCCATCTCTCCAGTCTGCTGGCCCTCAGCAGACTTACCAGTATCAGTAGACTGTTGTGCAGGTTGTTCTATGATTACTGCAGTCCCACTGGTTTGTCCTGGTCCAGAGGGGAAATCTCCTCTAGAGTCTGATGATGAGGAAGAATCATCATCTCCATCTCTTGGATCCCTAAACTTGATACCTTCTTCCTTCTGTTGCTCATGAAACAGGTCCATCAATCTTGATTGCAGCAAGCTTGTATCAATCAGATCCAGCAGGTTCTCCACTCCCAGCTTTTCAAAAGCCCATTCTTCAAGATCTGTCATAGGTTCAACAGCTGGCTTTTGTCTCTTGTAGAAACCAAACTTCCATTGAAAATAGTCAGCAATCTGCTGAAGTTTGGGATCTACATACTCCTCTGTTTTCTTTCTTTGTTTCACATGCCTTTCAAATGGCATAAAGGATCTCCTGGGAGCATCTCCAGCACCTTGTTGACCTCCAAAGGTTCCAACAAGTAAGTTCATGGTTTCTTCAACAGATGTTTGAAAGTCAGTAGGTTGCTGAGATTGTACATTTTTGCCTACTACTTCCATCTGTACCACACTTGGTTCCCCCTGACTTACATGCTCATCGGCGGGGTCGGCGACGGCTATCGCTCTTCCCCCGAGTTCTTGCCACACTTGCGGGGTCTTCAACCAAGTCTTCAATTATCTCTTCAACTACCACGAGCGTTCGGGTTCGGTGGTTTGTCAGGTTCTTCGATAGATACTACGGCGGGCTCGGGGTCGGTAGATGCGTCGTATATCTTCAACGGTTGCTCAACAAAGAACTTTGTCTAGCATCAGTAGACTTGACACCCTCTTCAGGTGAGGAGTCAGTAATCACTACAGGCGGAATGATAGTTAAGGGCTCAGCTTCAACAGCCTCTTCTTCCTCTTCTACTGATGCCTCTTCTTGGGCTCTCTGTGCCTCCAAGTTTTTCAGTTCTTTTCCTTTGCCATGCTTTTTCTTTTTGGCAATCTCCTTCATCCTCTTGGAGAGGGGTTCATCATCATCATCTTTCTCAACCACAGTAGACTTCCTCTTTCTACTGGCTTCCTTCTGTTGTTCCCTCAAAATTTCAACAACAGTTCTCCTAGCACAACGAATGTAAAATAGGTCGGTAACCTCCATGAACCCTCGGCGGACTCGGCGATCTGTGCTTTGTTTGTTTCCTTGTCTTCTTTAAAGGCTTTAATACCTCAGTTATTTTCTTTGTAGCTCCACTCTTTCTTTTCTCAGCAGTTTTCTTGGGTGCAGCAGGTTTGATAGATATCTTCTTAGTTTGCTGAACCTGCTCACCACCAGCATCACCATCATCTCCATCATTATCATTACCAGCAGCCTCTCCAGCAACCTCTTCATCATCATCTAGACCAGGAATAGCATAATCAATTTCCTTCTTGTATCTAGACTGATTTATCTTCTCAGATTCAAGATCAGGAACTTCCAAATGATTCAGCAGGGTCTGAATCATCAATCCTAAGGGTAAGGCCTTTGATTTCCTTTTCCCTACTTTCTCCTCCTTGGCTACTTTCTTCATATAATGAATGAAATAACCAGCCCAATCAAACTTCATGCTCCTGCAGATGATTATCATCAGCTCTATCTTGGGTCCTCATAGTGTATCCATACAGCCAACTAGTCCAAGTATGTTCTTTGCAATGAGCTTGCTCGACGGTATACTCATTTCCAATATGTCTGCGAGTTGATGCAGTACGGATTTGGTGGTGCATTTGTTTTAATCGATCAACAAACTCCAATTTGTCCAATCCCATTGCTTCGGGATTGACCGAACCCTCCACCACTTCTTCAAATCCAAACACTTCCCTCGGTAGACTAGAGGAGATTACAAGCTCCTCGGCATTCACGATTGTCTTGAATGCTTCGGTTCCTTCTTCCACAACCATATTCTTCCGAAATCAATAACATTGGTGTATGAGATTGTTTCTAATCGATATTGAGTTTGTTCTCCAAGCACTCGCAAACCTCCTTATTCTTCGACCTATATTAATAGCCAACTCTGTTTGGTTTGCATCAACAACATAGCCTCTAACACTTTGGCTTGATTCGATTTGAACTTCAATCCTTTCCGCCATTGAAATAAGAAAAAGATGAAGAAGAATTGCTCTCAAATCTGTGTTCACACAATGTAGGATTTGCAGAGATAAGGCAGAAATTGCAAGTAGAGAATCCGCTGTGTAACAGTCTGATTATATAGACAGTGGGTAGTTGAAACTGTCATTGCACGTACATTGAGGTAACCACGATTAAATTGAATAAGTTCTGTCTTGACACGTGGCCCATTACTCCTCCATAACGTTTGTAACCATTGGATGGTTTAACTATGGTAATAAAAGATAGAATAAATATCCCGCCAAACTACTTTTGACTTTAATAACTTTGACTGAGTAACGTTCCATTCAGCAGGGTAGTCCTCAGCATGGTGGGCTCAGCAGTCTGCTGATAAATAGGCTTCAGCAGCCTGCTGACATATGTATTCAGCTGATCCCTGTTTTCTTTTTGTTTTGTTCAATTGATAATACAAGATGAAGTTTAATACCAATGACTGATCTGTCAAGTGAGCTCACCCAACATGACAAAGACCAATCCCCTTGGAAACCTCATTTGCTCAATTGTCCAAACATAAGTACATGGAATTGTTGATACCAATGACTAATCTGCTAAGTGAGCTCACCCAACATAGCAAAGACTAACCCCCTTGGTGAATTCCAGTACATTGCTGAATATCAGTCAACCTTTATGATTCCAAGTTCAGTCCTTAATTTGGCAAATCTTTCACTATCAAGTGGTTTAGTGAAAATATCAGCAAGTTGATCTTCAGTAGGGATGTATAGAACCACCACATCTTTCTTCTCAACATGATCCCTTATAAAATGATGTCTCACATCAATGTGCTTGGTTCTTGAGTGTAAAACAGGATTTTCTGTGATTTCAATTGCACTTGTGTTGTCACACATAATTGGAATTTCCTTTTCTTCAATTCCATAATCCCTTAATTGTTGTCTTAGCCATAGTACTTGTGCACATCAACTTCCAGCAGCAATGTATTCAGCTTCAGCATTGGAAGTTGATATAGAATTCTGTTTCTTGCTAAACCAGGAAACCAATCTATTTCCCATTAACTGACAGGTTCCTGAGGTGCTTTTTCTATCAATCTTGCAACCAGCATAATCAGAATCTGAGTAGGATATCACTTTGAAGCTTCCTTCCTTGGAATACCATATCCCTACTCCCATAGTCTCTTTTAGATACTTGAGAACTCTCTTGACTGCACCTAAATGACTTTCTTTAGGTTTAGATTGAAATCTTGCACAAACACCTACAGCGCAAAGGATATATCGGGTCTGGGGGCAGTTAGGTACAACAGACCGCCTATCATCCTTCGTATAAGGTCGATCAACATCTTTGCCTTCTTTATCTTCATCCAATATGATGTTTGTACTCATAGGAGTTGAATTCTTAGTGCTGTTTTCCATACCAAACTTCTTCAGCAACTCCTTGGTATACTTGGTTTGATGAATGAAGATTCCATCTTTCATCTGTTTAACTTGCAATCCCAAAAGTAGTTCATTTCTCCCATCATACTCATTTGGAATTTACTTTTCATTAGATTTGCAAACTTTTCACAAAGTAAATCATTTTCAGAACCAAAAATTATGTCATCCACATAAATTTGTACTAGCAGGGTTCTGTCCCCTTCACTGATTCTGAAAAGTGTCTTGTCAATGGTGCCTTTTGTAAAACCATTGTCCACCAAGAATTGAGATTGGGTCTCATACCATGCTCTTGGTGCTTGTTTCAATCCATAAAGTGCTTTGTTGAGTCTATACACTTTATCTTCTTGATCTTTAACTTCAAATCCAGGAGGTTGCTGAACATACACTTCCTCCTCTAGAATGCCATTCAAAAATGCACTCTTGACATCCATTTGATATACTTTGAAGTTCTAATATGCAGCATGTGCGAAGAATAATCTGATAGCTTCCAATCTAGCAACAGGTGAATAAGTTTCATCAAAATCTATTCCTTCTGCTTGAGAATAGCTTTTTGCAACTAGTCTGGCCTTATTCCTCACAATGGTACCAGATTCATCAAGTTTATTTCTGTATACCCATTTAGTACCAATGATATTTGCATAACTTGGCCTTTCAACTAGTGTCCAAACTTGATTTCTTTCAAATTCATTCAATTCCTCTTGCATAGCTATTATCCAATCTGGATCTGAAATAGCTTCTTCAACAACTTTTGGTTCCATTTGAGATAGAAAGCAAGTAAACATAGCTTCCGGTTGTCTTCTAGTCCTCACACCTTGCTGTACATTGCCAATAACTTGTTCGACGGGGTGATTCCTTAACCATTGTGGATTTTGGTTATTTTGATTATCGGGAACATCATCCTCGGTAGGGTCTGCCGTAGCTTCTTCTACGGGGGTTCGACGAGATCCTTGAACTGCTTCAGTTGTTGCATCAGTAACATTATCAGCAGGGTGTTCAGCAGGGAGTAGTATCGAAACTTTTAAGTCATTGAATCTTTCCAGAACTTCAACACAATCAGGATCAGTGACTTGTTGATTCTCAGCAGGTTCACAATCTTCATCTTCCATACCAGTAAACTTAGGTTCATCAAACATAACATGGATTGTTTCTTCATGTTTCAGTGACCTCTTGTTCAGTACCCTGAATGCTCTGCTGACTGAAGAATATCCCAAGAAAATTCCTTCATCTGATTTTGGTTGGAAAGTTTTCAAATGTACCTTATGATTTAGAATAAAAAATTTGCTTCCAAATGGATGGAAATAGGATATGTTAGGCTTCCTTCCATTCCAAACCTCATAAGGTGTCTTCAGCAGCTTCTTGTTTACTGAGGTTCTGTTTTGTGTATAGCATGCTTGTATTGATCGTTGCTTGACCCAATATCTTTCGGTAGCAATGCTTCACAAATCATTGTCCTTCTGCTTCTTTTAATGTCCTGTTTCTTCTTTCAAAGAACCCCATTTTGCCGAGGTGTACCAACGACAGCAAAGTTGATGTAGTACACCATTCTGTTCACAATATTCTCTTATAACTTTGTTGAGAAATTCAGTACCCTGATCTGATCTTATCTTTATTACTGTTAAACTTTTCTCATTTTGTAATCTCTTCAAAAGATTAGGCAGGCTTTGAAGTGTTTCACTTTTCTTATTCATAAATATCACCCAAGTGTATCTAGAATAATCATCCACAACCACTAATGTGTACTTCTTTCCTATTACACTTGTTGGAGTTATTGGTCCAAAAAGATCCATATGCATCAGCTCCAACACTCTATTAGTTGATTGTTTGGTCTTTGATTTGAAACTTGACTTTATCTGTTTACCTTGCTGACAAGCATCACATATAGCATCCTTCTTGAATGTGATCTCAGGTAAACCAATCACTAGCTTCTTCTTCACCAACTGATTAATATCATCAAAGTTTAAGTGATTCAACTTCTTGTGCCATAACCAATTGAGTTCGATTTGGTATGTACAATCGAGCGAGTTTTCGAAACTGCATGAGACCAATCAACAACATACATGTTCTGTTGTCTTCTACCAGCAAGTACAACTTGATCACCTCTTTCACTAATGACAATACAGTTGTTTTTGTCAAAAGTGACCTTGTAACCCTTGTCATAGAATTGTCCAGTGCTCAGCAAGTTGTATTCCAGTCCCTCCACATATGCAACATTCTTGATTGTAAGTCCATTCCTCACAAGTGTGCCATATCCTCTTGTATATCCAGGTGTATTCTTGTTGCCAAAATTCACCCTTGGACCATCTTTTTCGACAAAGTTTGTCAAACAGTGCTTATTCTTTGTCATGTGTCTGGAACATCCACTGTCAAAGTACCAGACACCCTACAAAACAAAGTTAATGCATTTTAGGTACCCAAACCTGTTTGGGTCCATAATGGTCAGTGGTAAGCATGACCCTTGGCATGTCTCCATAAGGTCTTCTCCTGAATGCGTCATACTTTGGTTCATACATGTATTCCACACATCCATAAGTTCTAACAGTAGGTTGTGTAGAATTCATATATGTTTTCTGGCCTTTTGGTTTATAATGCTGTTTGAAGTGATTCTTGGTGTTAGAAGCATTAGCATAACCATAGGTGTGCTGTCTGTTAGAAACAACCCTATAATAAGGAGTCTGCTGAGGTCTTGTACAAGTCCTTTCCTGAGCCCTTTGCTGATTCCATTGCATAGGTTTTACCCTAGCAGTATGGTTATACTTACTGTTTTTAACAGTAGGTGCAGGAATATTCCAATCATCATCAGCAGGGAAGGACAGCAGTCCTATTTTTAGATTTACTCTTTTTATTAGGAGCTGTTGACTTCTTTGACTTCTGATTTTGCTTCTTTGAAGCATTCTTATTGGGTTTTACTGCCTCAGCAACCTTACTGGGAGTTGGATCTAGTGCAGGTACAAACTTAGGACCAATTCTGGAACTAGGTTCAGTAACCTTACTGGATCCACTCTTGTTAGATTGCTGAGTTCCAAATCCAAGCCCTGTTCTATCTCCATAAGGCTTTCCTGATTTGTATGCAGTAGTGGAACAATATGGTTCGAATAGATTCGAGAGATTGCTTTGGATGATCGACAGACTTACACCGATTCTCGTCCAACATCTTTTCCTTTACCTTTGAGAACCCTTAATTCAAATTTCAATCTTCCAACTTCTAACTCAAGAGCTTCTTTTTCAGCCTTCACAATCTCATAACCGATTTTATTATCCTCGCTTGATTAAGGATGGCATCCAAAGTCTCATTGTTGTCGAATTTCTAGGATTTGAACCACAAGTTGATTCACAATCACTTCCAAATAGGAGTATTGATAGATACGGTGTTGTATACCTCCTCGCCATCCATATTGGCCATCAAAGCATAATCCTCCATATCGGCAACCGGTCTTTGTGTCATCCGATTCATTTCCTTTTTCGATTCCACTTCATACCCCGATTCATCTTCGGCAACCGAGCCTTCTTGCCATGTCTTCTCTGTTGACTCTTGGTCTTCGATAGGTCCGGACAATCGTGTCTAAAATGTCCAGGGCTTCTTGCGGTTGAAACAAAGATAATCGGGTTCCTTGACTTGTTTTAACTCAGGACAGTCAGGTTTGAAGTGCCCTGGTTTCTTGCAATGAAAGCACAGATAGTCATTGTCTTTCTTTGGTTCTTCTTTCCTTCTTTCAGTAGGCCTCTTTGTGAAATTTCTTGAAGTGGCCTTTCCAGTCTTCATCATCCTGATTTTCTTGCTCAGTAGGGCAATCTGCTCTTGCATCTCATCCAGCAGATCATCCTGTCCTCCTGATGTTTCTTCTTGATGTGAAGCGACCAATGCGATGGTCTTTGGCTCTTCTTTTTCGATCTCGGCACAAGCTTTTTGCTAAATTCATAAGCCTTTAGATCGAAAACAATTTGAAGGTGTCTTCTTCATGCAACTTTCTCATTTCTTCAATTGCAGTCACCTTCATTTTCCAAACATCTTTTGCAGGTAGAGCTTCCAAGATTTTGGTGTTTACTTCCTCTTTTGAATAACTTACACTCAGCAGGGTAAGTTCATCCAGGATTGCTTTGAATCTAGACTCCATTTGCTCAATGGTTTCATTTGGCAGCATCTTGAACTTTTGGAACCTCTTCCTGGCTACACTAATTTTGTTCTTCTTTATTGCATCAGTGCCTTCACAGATTAGATGTATCTTGTCCCAAAGTTCCTTTGCAGTCTTGCAATCTTTAACCTTCATGTACATATTGCTATCCAAGGTTCTGTAAATGATGTCAATAGCAATATTGTTGAGGTTTGCTCTTTTTCTGTCTTCTGCATTCCATTCTCTTTTTGGTTTAGGAATGTACTCAGTTGTATCACCCACTGTTACTGCCTTGGTAATCTCCAGTGGTCCATCAGTTAGTACATTCATCATCTCATCATGAGTTGCGCAAGGTAAGCTCGCATTCGACGTTTATACTCATCAAATCTATCTAGAGAACACATCAACATAGTTCTAGCATACTTGTGTGTTATCCATGATGCAAGTCTTTGAAAATCGGTAACTTGAAAGAAAGTTTTAAAGAATTTTCACAAGCACAACAAGTAGGATTACTTGAAACGTGCTAATCGCTCTCGATACCAATTGTTGGTCCCTTGAAAAGGCTTTGGTTAAGTTTAGAGGGGGGTGAATAAACTTAACACTTAAAACTTTGGAGTTAAAAATTTCGCAACTTCGGCGAGTCCGTCGATACTTCGATAGTCTGCGAGACTTCGCAGCTCGCGATAAACGATGTAGTCTACGACGGCCGCTTTTGAATTTGTGCGTGGAATTATATCAAAGTTAAGCCTTAATACTTGTTGTTAAATATGATACTAAGAATTAGATACTCGGTAGTGCAAGTGTGTGATTTCGGTTGCTAGATTCGGTAGGTTGATGTGTGTAATAAACTAAGTGCAGAATATAAATGCTGAAAGTAAATAGCCAGATTTTATAGTGGTTCCAGGTGGTGTAATCCTATCAGTCCACTCTTCTCCTGTGATGTTGGAGGAAATTCACTAGAGATCTTTGATATAGCTTTTACAAAGATTCCTAAGGTTGCTTATCCTTCACCAATAACTATGGCTTCACAAACTGAAAACTGGGAACAGGTAGGATTGCTGCTCCTGAGTCTTCCACTGGTCCTTGAAGGGTAGGATTGCCTCTTCACCACCTCCACCACAAACAACAGTCTTTCACACCCAACAGATGCTTCACTGTCTTCAGCAAGTTCTTTATGAAATAAAGATTGAATCAAGTAAATGATTCAGTTGCAGCAGATTGATTAGGATGATGTAATCAGTAGCTTGCGGTCTTCAAGTGTGTAGTCTTGATGCAGCTTGAATACAGAATGCACTTGAAGAAATTCACTAGATCAGCAGCCTTGTGCTCAGTAAGTTCAGCAGGGTGTTTTTCAGCTCAGTATTATCACTTAAAGTTTATCCCAATTTTCATCATCTTTTTCTGAGTTGAAAGTCTTCTATTTATAGGCAAGAATGCATGTGACTTGTATTTGAATTTCAAATGTAACCGTTCCTTGTTTTTGTCCCATCTGATTTGCACTCGTCACTATTCATGGGACCGACACCGTCGAATTCCTTTTGACGGTGCGATCATCCACCCTATGACTTGTGTCCATTGGATAAAGTCCTGAATCATCCCAACGTTCTTTTAATCCTAACCACTGATTTGTTTGATCAAATCAGAGGTAGGTGGCTGTTCTTATCCATGTAATCTTCCAAAATAATCTTGAATTAATCGAGGTATATATCAGCAGGTTCATCAGTCTGCTGAAGTACCAATCAGTTTGCTGATCATCATATTTCTGTGTATAAAATATGATGCAGCTGATTTCTTTTATCTAACTTTCAATTGTGAAGTTAGATTACACCATTTTAATTATAACTAAGTTCCAACCTAAAAATCATTAAATAAAATGTCCGGTAACTACATTTGATGGTGCTCAAGAGCTAGTCTATTATCTACCCTATCGACCTAGAAACGTCACGGGGTTTTTTTGGGGGATTATGGTTGTGCCGATGCCTAAGTACCTTTGGATGCAAGGGATCAAGCCAATATAACGTAGTTCTGGTGTGTGAGGGGACACCGCTATTTATAGATGTGATAGTCGGCGTTTACAAATAAATGATAGTCGGCGTTTACAAGAGGCGGTGAGATGGTGTGCGTGTCGTCAGCGAGCTTTGATAGGCGGGCATATGTTGAGGCCGATGGGATCTCTTCGCCTCTAACCGTTGTATGTGAACTATGATGTCTAGTTGAGCGGGCTCTGTCCGAGCAGTTGATGGGCGAGCTGGGGGCAAGCAGATCGGCCCCCGATGCTTTAAATCAAGCTGGATGTTGGTCGGTGCCTGCCGTTTGGCCAATGATGAGAATTGACTGGGCGCGCGGCAGGTTGGCTTTCTCTTGGTTTGGTTCGGCTTATGATGGGCGAACCGACGGGGCTACGGAGATTATCTGTTAGGATCTATGCGCGGGTGATCCAGAGGGGAGTGAATGGATCACGGTCTATTTTTAAACTTACTTTGTTTATGCAAGATCAGAGTTTGCTTATAGCACAAACTAAATTAATTATTTGACTAAGTTGGTATTACCTAATGTGATCAAACATATAACACTTACACCAATTATTATAAACTGATAGATTAAATTATGTGATCAAATGCAGATGCCACAAGATGCCGAATCAAACTTGCAGTACTTATTGTATAGAGCAGATCAGCCAGCTACAATGCTGATATTCCATAATTATGCACTTTTTGAAAATGATTTGAAATACGAAAGCACTGCTCTGTTACGAGTTGTTGGCAACTATATGCGAATTTCAAATTGATCTAGAAACTTGTATCTCTTTTAAATATGAGGAAATGGCTCCGATATCAATTATTTATATTACAAAAAGATATGCAAATTTGATATTAAAAAAACATCACAAATTTTTGAAATATGCAATTGATCTCTTCTAGACACAATCTGAACTTGAACAAAGTTCTTGTATCACAAAAACACTGGCTCGATACCAATTGTTGGTCTCAAAGTATGTCTAGTACACGTTCATATGGGGGTGAATGAACTTGTACTATAAAAACTTTTTCCTTACAAAGAGTTTATGTGTAGCGGATTTTAAAGCGTTGCTAGTTCTCTTCTCAGATATGCTTTATTTTAATTGTTTAAGTGCTAAGATATGAATACAATGCTTCTGAAATAAATCTTGTGGAATGTAATGTGCAAAAGCTAAATGCGTAAAGTAAATGCACAAGGTATGTTATTGATGCTCGGGGTGGAGTAATCCCCTAGTCACCGCTTCTCTTATGATGTTGGAGGAATTCACTATTGTTACACATACTCCTCTACAATAGTGCGACTGTCCTTCGCAACTCTCCCAGCTGCTTCAAAATCTTTGCAACCCATGCCTATGATATGCTCCACTGTTCCTACGAATGTGAGATTGCTTTTCAATAGCTTCAAACAGCCTTTGCAAACGCTCTGCTCCCGCTTTACCCAGTCCTTCAAAGCTATTAGCTTCTTCACTATTTCACAGTCCTTCAAAGAAAACCACTTCTTCATTGCGTCACAATTCGTCGAAGAAAACCGCTTCTTCACTGCTTTCCCCTCTTTATTGATGTAAAATCAAGAAAGAGTTATGAAGTTGGGACTTTATGGATTTATCGATGTAGCTTCATGTTGTGCACAACATAATTCAAGAGTTGTTGATGGATCTGTAGTTGTATCTTGAGTGCTTGTAGCCACTTGAAATTCCTTGGATATAGCATCTAAGTTCTTGAATCTCATTCCCCCTTTCTTCTTGACTAGATTTGTCTCAATAACGCTCTTAAGATCTTACACTTGAAGAGTATTTTTCAATGACTTGACTATTATA
This sequence comes from Gentiana straminea, assembly GCA_036785695.1. Classification (NCBI taxonomy): domain Eukaryota; kingdom Viridiplantae; phylum Streptophyta; class Magnoliopsida; order Gentianales; family Gentianaceae; genus Gentiana; species Gentiana straminea. The sequence goes on along the minus strand of JAVUPR010000265.1, from coordinate 4,138,795 downwards.
TTTATAGGAGTGAAATATATTGATTCATCTTTGATTCTTCAGCTCGATTTTTGTCTTCTTCAAGTATGACTGCTGACGTGGCATATTTGACCGTTGTAGATCTTCAATATGTATTTTTAAATGTAGCCGTTGTAATGACAGAAATCTTGATTTGAACATTTCTTGTACGTTTAAAATAGCCATTGCCTTCCAACTGACATAATGTTCATTCTAAGTTTTCTGACCATTGTCTATGTTCCGCATTAATTGCTTGTTAGCTTTTGTCTTGTCATCATAATGTGTATAACTTCAGAGATGATCTTTTAGGTTTGACTTGAAACTTTAGGTCTGATCTCAGTATCTTCAAGTCTGATTCTAAATATCTTCAAGTATGATTCTACTTTCAGCTTATCTTGATTTTTGATTTCAGATCTAATTCTCAATTTATCTGATCTTTATAAATGCCGAGATTAGAGGACTCCATATATATCTTTTTATCATATTTGCAAGTATCATAAAGTTATTTCAAGTCAGACTTACTTGAAGATAACTTCACTATCTTGATTTCTCAAAGTTTGCAACTTTGCGTTTGAGCCCTCAGTCTTTAGATCTTCAATCTTTACCACTGAGTCTGACTCCACACCTACATTCTTTTAGATATTTCTTTGATTGCATATGAAGACTTACAGAATTTGTATTACAGTGCTTGTCTGATTGAACCTATACAATAATCAGACTATAGTAAATCATATACATGTATCATATATAACTTCACAGGCTTCTATCACAGCTGGTCTGACCATCATCAAATCATCAAAACCAAACTACTTAACAATAATCAAAACTAAACCCAACACCCCTCATGTGAGTCATCCATCGAAATCCGGCAACTCGGATAAAGAAAAACCTTTTCTTCCATCCCATGGTATGGGCAGGAGAATCAACTAGAACATAAAAGAGCACACATGTCTTCTGAGAGTAACTAGTGACAAAACTATACCAACTTGCCATAGTGTGGCAGCTTCTAATGTCACAAAAGGTATGGAACTGTGGAATTGAAAAATGAATACCAACTACTCTACAGTAAAAAGTGATGCCGGCGATGGTTCTAACATCATTGAGGGCTAATTTAAGAAAGCTTAAATTAAAATGGATTAGAACATGATAAACGGCATGAATCACCGGAAACCTTAGGCTAGCGGCCAATTGTTCATCATACCCAACACAATACCCTCAGGGGGCATTGGCTCTCTCAAGACCTACATGAAGAATTGGATTGAAAATTACCCCATATCGGTTACAATAGGTTATCATCCACTCATCTGTGAGGGTGGAAGGAATATCAGAATTGGATTGAAAATTCTCCGATCTATCAAAATATCAGTTACAATAGGTTATCATCCATTCCTCTATGAGGGTGGAAGGAATATCTCGGTTCGACAGGGTCCGGCCCTAGAGAATACAGAGGTGTCGTTAGACGAAGACTCGTCAGAATCTTCTATAGATCCATGATGATTGCAAGCCACAAAGAATGCGACTTTTAATATGTCTACGCTAAGGACGTCATCTGACAAAGTTCGTCTAAGAATAGACATGATGAGGAAAAGATATTTAACAACAACAATGAGGAAAGACTTACTTGTTGTGAGTACCTAAAAAAGGGATTGCTACAATGAAGAAAAAGACATGAAGTTTTTTAGTAAGGACTTTAAAGCTTGAAGATGGTAAAATTGTGAATAAGGTTATCACCCACCTTTTATAGTTGAAGGTGTCGTCAATTCTGGACGGAAACCCTCTTCCATTAAGATAATCATCGAAGTATGTGGGATCTTCAAAAATATGAAGAGGCACCACGAGATAAGTGCAATGTGTTCAAATTTCAAAATACATGATGTCAGACATCAAGAAATTTGGAAACGGTTGGACTTCAGCCTATCAGTTCAGACCACGTCACTTTACTAGCAGACCTTGCCTGTGATCTTCAAACCAAGCTAAAGTCTGGGGATTTTGACATGGGTGTAAATCGAATTTATAATATATCGCTCATTTTGGGGCTCAAATGAGTCAAAATGGTCAATAGGTCAGTTCAACATATATAATCCCACAATCGGGCTTTCTTTCCAAAGAGTTCATCCAAGATAAGCCAACCTCATTCGGGGCGCACTCAGAGTTTAGTCAACCTTATCTTAGTACCAACCAGCCGACCCGGCCATACAACTTGCTCATCAGCTGAACAGGTCGTCCCCGACTTCCAAAGACTATTATAAGGCGTTAGTGGGCATGATCCCACAATTGATCCCCAATAACTACCCCAAATCCATGAGTAATCACATCCTATGATTTTAGCCTAATTGAGCCATGAATGCCCCACGGTAGGCATCATACAAGTCCTTAATCATAGGCTCTACAATCAAGGGATTCATGAATAACATGCCACATCCATAATCCACAACCAAAATCTCCGAGGTAGTTGGAGCATCGTATAAAAAACCGATCATCATCCTCTCTTGTCCTTTTCTTTTGCTCACCAAAAATTCTAAAGTTCAAACTATAAATTTTCCTCAAATAAAACCTCACACCCATTAATACATTAATTACCATTATTTCCCTTAAATTTCCATTAAGTGCTAATTAAATCCCCTTCTAATATATACATACATACATACATACATACATATATATATATATATATATATATATATATATATATATATATATATATATATATATATATATATATATACTTAAATCCATAATTAATGTTAAACATAATATTCCGTTTTCGCAAAATGACACGTCTCCCTTTCTCGAGAATCGGGATATTACATTCCTCCCCTTTAAGAAAAGTTTCGTTCTCAAAACTGGAACGTACTCAAACCGTTGACCTTACTTAGCAACTCTCTCTTCAACATAGACCACCACCTCAGTTTCAACGGGATCCACTTCCACGCTTTAGCCCAAATGAGCTTGGTGAGGACCCTTATATGTTATTGTTGTAGGTGATTTACCGCCGGTGTATCTACCTCCTGTGATGGATGTGTATCCATATCAAGCTAATGTATATCCTCCACCTCCAACACCGGTAAGCCACCATCCTTCTCTAGTGATGCCTCCACATCAACAAATCTTCTACCCCCCACCCACAAGTTATCCACCTCAACCTACCATACCACCATCACTAAGAGTTGATCACCATTATGGATTTGGTTATCCACCGTATGAACTACACCAGCCTTACCATGCCTCACCTCATCACCAAGGATACTACCCTTACCATCAGGTACCATCAGTGGCTCCTCCTCAACATCCATATCTACCTACATACCCACCTCAAGTACCCCAATAACCACAAGTAACTTTTGGTAACACACCAGCTAACCCTCCGGTTTACCCACCAGTTGTCCCACCGGTGAGACCTCCAGTGGCACCATCGGTTCACGATCAAGCTCCTGCGGATGATGTAGGATGTAATATCATCGGATGGATCATGGATCCACCCAATTACGCAGTGGAAAGTATAAGATCTAGATCTAAACAATCAAAGCACATAAAATAATAGATCTGACCTACGAGGGGGTTAGATTGCTTACCTGTTTATTGTGAATAAATGTCAAGAACAATCTTCAATCCAACCCAATGTGATGAAAAATGCGTGTGGAGCCAAAGTCTTCCAACGTGTATCTCCAAGCACCACCAGGTGGATGGTGTTTCAAGCCGCCGGACCTCCTCGATATGCTACCTTAGAAAAACCCGAAGTTTTTCTAAAACTCGAACCCTAAGTAAATAGCCGAAAAATCCAAGCTAATTTACTCCCAAATATGCGTGTTATGTGATTGTCAAAAGGCTTGGGAGAACTCTCTTTATATAGGAGAGTAATCCTTGTCCTCCAAGGATTTAATAATTAACATATAATCATTAAATTAATCCTTAATTTAAATATAAGATAAATATAATATATATATCCCAAACAAATTAGGATAAATAAATATATTATCAATATTCCATGATTTATCATTTAACAAATAAATAATTAAATCATATATCAAATAATTATCTAAGAAAACTAATTTCTTTCTAATCATTTAATACATAAAATGCACCCCAACCTAATTGGAGATAGGCCACACGCATTTTTCATCACATTGGGCCGAGTTCACGAAAAATATATTTTTCATGTATTTAATTATCTAATCCAACTAAACAATTAATCCACATATCAATTAAATAGTCCAATCCAACTATTTAATATTATAATCGAGGTGAAACGACGAGAAAACATTTGCATGTTAGGAGCCACGTCAGGGACCATGGACCCATATTCAGTAGCTACAATAAATTAGATAATATTATCCGTCAGACCGAACAATAATATTCAATCTATTAATTCCGGGATTACACCACCGTAAACCCGAAACTGAACTCTGCCGAATATAGATAACTTACACTCGACCATGAGTTGATAAGCGTCCACTGATATAATCATTACATACGGATAAATCCTCCATAGAATGTTCATTTCGATTCGGGATATCTCCGTAGACCCTTCTCGAAACCTCTTATCCTTATTTACCATTAACCCCCTAGTGATCAATTAGTTCATAATTAATATAATATGAACTCCGCGGATCGATCAGTTTCTAGGATTAACAAAAATAAGGGAACTGCCCGTCTACTTCCCGAGAGAAAGAATGGATTCCATATATGTGATAGCACAGACTACTCACTCATCCCAGAATAGAGCCAACGAGAAGTGTTGGACCACATACTACGAAGTGATCCTTACTAACACATCAAACTCTACCCTAGTTTAAGCAGTTGTCTGTGATCACCTCAGGATTGAGATTAATCCATATATGATCATCTTGTGATTCGATAAGACTTCTCGATTACGGAATTATATCGAGAACTCAAATCAAATCGGTCCAGCCCTATATGATTATCATCATATATAAATGCCGCACTAGGTACCCTTTTAACGACAGTCCGGATAAGACTGTCACACCTAAAGTGTTCTGGGCGCATTATTAGCAAATTAATCTTGAGACCCGTACTCAGATTAATAAATGCAACGGACTAAGTTAATTTTAAGTACATCTCACTAACTCAATCCTCTTGTGTATAGCCATACACTGAGTTATGTGATTACATAAACGAGGTACTTAGGGTTTTCAGTAGTGTCTTAATATAAGCATATTTGCATATAATAAGATGAATTATGAAATCTGTCTTAAAACAATTAGATAATTGTCTTTCGGGCACTACACCTAACAAATGATTCATATACGAAGTTGAAGAGAAATTGGTTCAAGACTTCTTCGGTAATTTAGAGCCGACTAAGGCTTAGATATGGATAAGGAGTTTCGAGAAAACATGCAGAAATGTGAACGTACCCGAGTCAGAGATCAATGGCCCAACTAGCTGTTGGATTTTTGTAAGGTGCAGTTGAGAGTTGGATCGAGGGTATAGAGAGTAGTCGTGGCAAGATTTTCGAATGGAAAGTGTTTAAAGATCTGTTCTACACCGAGTACTTTCCACCCTCGTCCAAGCAAACAAAGCAAGTCAGTTTTTGAACCTCCAACAAGGTCTACAGATGAAGGTCTCGCAATACACAAATCGGCTCAATGAGTTGGGTCGGTTTTACCCAAAGATCATAGGAGTTGAGGAAATAAAGATGGGTTTGTATAAGAATGGTTTATCTCGGGAGATAAAGTTGGGCATGTTGGGAGCTATCCAAGAACAATGGTGGAGATGTTGAACAAAGCGTTAGATGTGGAGGCCTTCAAGAACAAACACTCAATGGTCATTGGTGTAAAAAGATCTTTTGAGAGCAGCCAAGAAGATGACTATGAAGAACCGCAACAAGATGAGAAAATGGGTTACGGCACCGCTTGCGGCAAGGTCTACATGTAGTGCACCAGTTTGCTTGAAGTGAAGAGGAACCACTCCGGGGAATGTCGGGCAGATACAAACGGATGCTACTTTTATAGGGATACGGGTCTAATTGCAAGAGGTTGGCATTCAAAGAATGCTAGAAGGAATCAAGGAAACAATCAAGGAAATGCAAGTCGACCAATAAGAGTGTTCGCTTTGGATGCAGCCATACCGGGTTATTTATCTTAAAGTATTCTTATGACATGAAACAAATTCACGTTGTAATTGTATTTAAGTAAAGGAACTAACTTTTAGATACATTAATAATGGACAAATTAGCTATGCCAGCCTTAAATAATACAAGAATGTCAAAAACTCATGTGTTATGTAAGATAGCTAAGAAGTTGAGCCTACCCTTCAACCTTTAGGAAACTTGTTGGATACCAACTGGGTAAAGTGAGCATAAGGCTGATGCGTTGAATAGAAGAGTGGTTAATGTGGTTTCAGTAGTTCCATAGTGGTTGATTAGTTTTGGGTTGAGTGTGCAAGGGTTTGAACAGTCTGGGAATCCTTAGTGTTTGACTCCAAGGTTAGCAAGATCAAGGTTGTTAGAGGTTGTCCGTGGAAAACAAGTGAATCTTGGTTTTGGTCTGTGTTGAAAGAGAGTTGCTAAGGAAGGTCAAAGGTTTGAGTACGTTCCAGTTTCGAGGACGAAACTCCTCTCGAGGGAGGATGAATGTAATATCCTGAATTTCGGGAATGGGCAGATGTGTCATTTTACGAGAACGGAATATTATGTTTAACTTTAATTATGAATTTAAGTATTTTATATATGTAGTTTCAAAATATATATATATTAGAAATGGATTTAATTAGCACTTAATGGAAATTAAAGGGAAATAATGGTAAATAATGGTATTAATGGGTGGGAGGTTTTATTTGAGGAAATAACCTCCCCACAAGCCAAGAGGTTTGTCAAAACAAAAATTTATTAGACAAGTTTGAACTTAAGAATTTTGGAGAGCAAAAGAAAAAGACGAGAGAGAGAGAGAGAGAGAGAGAGAGAGAGAGAGAGGGAGGAAGAGAGAGAGAGACTTTCCATCATAAGTGTTAATTTAGGAATCGGTTTTCAGAATCAAATACGGAAACAGAGTCAACAAGAGCAGGGGATCGTGTTGATACAATAAGTTCCAAGTTTCACAGAGGTTCATAGTTGGAGGTTCAAGTTTTACTGCAGTCTTTCTTGTAGTTATTGCTTTGGTTTTCTTGAAACAAGTAAGAGGCTCTTCCTATGAATAATTATAGTTTTATAATGTTAAGGTTGAGTTTTGGTATTGGTTGGTGGTTAGAAATTATGTTTATGTGTTGTTGTTTGTGATATGATATGCTATAGTATGTTTAGAACATGTTTTGCTGCTGTTTTGTTGAGTAGTTTGTTGTTAAACATGTTTGGAATGGGTTAGAAATCGTTTAAGTACAGAAAACTTTTGTTTAGGGGTATTTTAGGGTTAATGCGCGTGCATTACGGGTTCAGCAATTGGGGAACAGGTTCAGAGAGCTTTTAGCGCGCGCATTGGGGGGCGTAACGTGCACTTTAGCTAATCAGAAAGAAATCCCGATTTACTAGGAGCTTTTAGCGCGCGCATTGAGCGTGTAGCACGCGTTTTAAGAAGACCAGAAGCCATAGCGCGCGCAATAGAGGCAATTCGTGAACCAAACCCCTCTTTTGGTTAAATCTTGAGTTTTGAGCCCGAGACCAGTTTTGAATGTTGTTTTAAATTTAATAACATTAAATTAAAATGAACAAGCCATGATTAAGCTTTTGATGCGTTTATTTCCGGCACCGAATGGATTCTTCGTAAGAGTTGAAGTTCGGGACCGTCGGAAGAGCATGATTGGCATATGGTTTGATAAATTAGTATTCATCAATGTCTGTGTATGTGTTAGGAAGTTGTGTCTAGTTGTCTTAAGAGAGGGAGTGGAAGGAGTGAGGGAGCTTGATTGAAAACACTTTGGTTGCTAGTCAACGATAATTAACAAACGTACTTGTGTAGTTAAAAGACTAAACATCATGTCATTCTTGATAAGGCACCAGTTTATATTGCGATATGCGGGCGGTCGGTATAAAGTGAAACTCCGTAGGTCTTCTTGATAAGGCACTCAGGTGCGGAGGGACTTCGCCGAACGTGTACACTATCGGGGTCAACCCGTGGCTATTGGTGTGATCCACTAAAGGTTGCAAACGATATCTCGTGGTAGATATATATACACAATGCGTAGTTCCATTGAATGCGGATGGAACAAAGATATGTTAAGCTAGAAACCAATAGTCACGACATTTTGATGAGAATGAAGTGAACCCTGGAGTTTGAGTTGGTCTCATAAAGATAATCTAATAATAACAAGAACATTTCACTGTAGAACTTAATTATTCATTAGCTTCTTCATCTTTACTAAGTACATATGTACTTACCTCATTTGCATGTTTGTTTGTGTGCATTGTGCGGTGAGAAGATGAACAGGTTGACCGTGAGCTCGTTGAGGATGATGAGTGACGTTGGTGACACTTTGATGATGTTTTCATTTTACTTTACTTTACAAACGTTTGTACTAGACTTTGTTGTATTTCATATTCAAGATTTCTTTTTAAGACATCGTACTTTTGTAAGAACTTTGGAGATTCGTTGTTGTAAGATTAAACTTTCTATCTTTAGTTTGTCAGACTTTCTATTCTTAGAAGCATTTATGGTTTTTCACCGAGTCTTTTTAGCTTTCGTTTTGCTAAACTCAATACGATGTAGTATAAGCTTATGTATGATATTGTATTTATTTAGTATTATACGTGTCGAACATTTCTTTTTCGAATAAGGATTCGATATCCGGGAACAGGGCGTTACAGCCCAATTACCCGAGTAAATAACCCCACGATATTAGGGTATCATCAATTTGCATTCTGAATATGTTTAAACGGGAAAACACGGGAGATGTATTATTTCAATATCTTTACTATATACACATACATGTATCATCCATTTTTTTTAGTGCAATAAATTTTTTATTTAACTTTGTTGAGCTAGAAGCTAAAAAGGTACACACAGCTAACCCATCAAAAACAACAAGAAGAATTAAGTTCTAAAGATGAGTCATACAATACACCTAAACTTGAACATCGAAACAACTACAGCACTAAAATAAATGATGTAATACAACCCAACCGCATAAACACCATTGCATCCAATCTTCCCAACTAGAACATACTTTAGAAGACTTAATTGCCTTTAATCCAAGAATCGGAGAATTATTTGTTTTTGTCTGATAAAATTAGAAAGACTTGGCCTTTTATTTCGGAAATCCACAGCGTTTCTGACAACCGTAGAGAGATTTTCACGATAGCCAGCCAACTTTTTTCTCGAATCCCAAAGTCAACATCGGGTTTGTAATCATGTACCAGCAAATGAATTACAATAGCTCTAAAGTGACATTGTCAATCAAATGAAAGTGGGTGGGGATGTGGCTCTGCTCACTCCCACTTTCACAGCCTATCTGAAATTGTTTTAGTATGATTGATGAAATTTATTGTTTAAAATGTATGGGTGGTTGTAATAAATTTTGGTGGGGATTTTTTTTTTGGGGAATTGTGGAGAAATTAGTATGTTGATAAAAAAAAATGAACGTCTTTTTTTTTCTATTATGGTGTGCAATGTGATAAACAATGTATCATTGTTGACAGGTATGATTTCTTTGCTTCTTTTGAAAGAAAGTGCCGATGTGAAGCACTTGGTTATTGTAAATCCTCTAAGAAGGGAGGAAAAAAGGAAAAAAGGAAAAAAGAATATGTAGACATATACTCTTTCAGGAGGGGATGAAAATACACTCCATAAATCGTGCTTCTATTAAGTTCTCTGGAAAGGGTTATCCTCACATATTCAAGACGGGATTTAGAATAATGAAATTTAAGTCTGAGAAACCGTATTGGTTTTCTTGGTTTTCTCGTAAGACAATTAGACCAGTATGAGAAAATAACGCACGACACGCGTCAGGAAAATCTCCAAAAGGGAATCTATGAATCATTAACTTGGTTTCGTCGGATTCCCACCAATTATCAAGCGCAAAGAGGTCTACTTCGGAACGGGAAGTAGACCTTGTAACAAGAATAGTTGGAATGCTATTTCTCAAGTTTAAGTCAAAATAACCGCGCAATGTTAAATCTCTCCATCTCTTACAAACAAGTCGACATCTTATTACACTTTTAACCGGAAGTGTGCTTAAAATATCTGTCATATATAATTTCATCAGGAAAAAAGATATTTCACCTAATGATGTCGTATCCATTTAGAGGAGAAGAAAAAGACTTGCCACGTACTGTAACAGTATGACTTGGGTGCCGTAAAGATGCTTGGATGCAATCTAAGAACCAACATAAATGGTAGTGGTCCGCCTTTTTAAAGTGCCCATTGTGTAATAGAATGACTAAGGGCTCTTATTTCTCCTCTACAGCTAATTAGCATTGGTTGGGGTGTGGAAATTGGGATATGATGTATGGGAGGAGCCATTTTCACGTTTTCCACTGTAATATCCTTTGTCATGTTTTCCACGATTTTTTTAATATGGAATCACGATACGTGTCGTTGCGACACGAACTACTGCCACGCGTCGAGAGAGGAAAACACCAAAAGTTGAACAAGCAGGCGACGTGGAAGCCTCTGGATGCATTTGCATCCTTCTTATAGTATATATAAAAATAAAAATAGATATATAAAACGATATAAGTATGCAGTAATAGAAGATAGTGTGATAACATATCATTTTTATCTTAGCAAAAAACATGTCACTTAATCCAAACATTTACTGGTATCATAATAAGCATGCATTCAAAATGAAATGAAATCAATGAAATCAAATCTTTTGAACAGAATAAAGAAGTAGATTGGGGTGATATTCCCATAAAAAAAGAAAGGGCAAATAGTGAATGCTCCAACAAAACGCCATGGCTTGAATAGAATCATCCAATAATCATCATTCATCAAGGTGATAGCCCTTATATCCCTCCTTAACCTTTTCGCTGTATGTGTAAAGGGTGTTACCATCTCCTGAAATCACCCTAACCTGAATTTTGCCTCCACAACTCGTTTCTTCTTCGAAAGCATGCACAAGACAGTCTATGCAATAGTCTGCCACTTCACGGGTGGACCACCCGTTTCCCGGCAACCTCCATTTCTAAAAATCTTCAATCCAATATGACCTTTGACCCTTCACTAAACACATTACTCAAAGATAGGCGGGCTACAAATTTATCTTTATCCCCACCCAATTACATATATGCCTTTCGTTTCATTTTTTATCCCAGCAAGAACTAGTGTTAAGTGATGTTCGGGCAACGTATGATCTAGTTTGTCAGGGAGGAGCTCATCATTTATCAAAGTTACGACAAGACGTGTGATGTCATGCAAAGTAGCACCCTTATCAAAAAAAGACCGGGAAACTTCGTCACAGATTTTGTCTCTAACACGTAAAATGAGATAGGTAATACCGGTTCCGTCCGCAAACACGGTATCGAACATTTCGATCATCTTGTCTCGTTCATTATCAAGCGCTTCATCGGTCAATAGATAACTCGACAGTGAATCAACCGCCATTACGACAGCTTTCTAAGCACATTGCTAATATAGTCGTCGATGAACAACATACCTACAAAGGTTGATACAGATTAACAAGTTGTTAATTGACTAACAAGTAGAACGAACGATATCACAATTCATGTGGAAGTTAAGCAGAAACATCACGTGCAAGTCAAAGAGAATTAACCGACCAAAAGCCGTTATTAGTTCAGGTCTCAATATACAAAATTGTGAGCCTGGTCCAAGGTCATATGCATCGTGTGGAGCAGCTCTCGGAAAGTGCGATATATGATGCCTGAAAAACAATTGTATCAAATTGAAGTTGGCAAAATATTAAACTTGAACTAAACATCAATAAAACAAAAAATAAAATGAATAGTATAAGTGGAACTCATGGGGAGAACATGTGAACAAAAGCATGTGTAAGTGTCAGTGCAAGCATACTCTTTAAATCATAATAGGTTTGGCCACACAAGACGAAAGGTGGAATATATATATAACCTGCAATGAAAATTTTGTTTCAAGGATTCCATATTACAAAAGGTACTACGTACTCTTTTTGCAGCTTTAAAAAGGTCCAGTCAAAGTGTGAAGTAATACATGCTTTGCATAAAGATCTAGTAAGGAAAGCATGCCAAGAGAGTACGTTTTACGTGTCATCCTTGGATGTAGCAGGTGCGGCCAACGTGAAGGCATTCTGCATTGGACATCGTAAATTGAACATTACTCTACGTTTCACATGGGGAGGTAAATCTTAATGCTATGCCAGAATGGTTTTTCCAAAACATAAATAATTGAATAGATACGCAACAAGGCATGCTTCAGTACTACGATCCATATTTTCAAGTAGAAAAATCACAAGAGAACTAGTCTAAAGGATTAAGTTGAGTTAAAATTATACGGTTACATCCAGACATGCACAAAGAAAATTCGTACATGAAACAGAAGATGGAGAGAACATTATGCAATTAATTCCAACATGAGCTACTAGTCTACGACCTCGATTGTCAATTCCTGCAATCGCAAGAGTGTTTAATACATGAACATCTGCTTCCTAGTATGCTATTAATTCACTGTTTGTGACATCCTGGACAATTAAAACAACCAGAGTATTTACTGCATATTTCAGTATATTCCCAAAAGACCTGGTGGACAATCTAAGAAAAGAATAACAAATGATTTTCTACTTTCTCAGCAGAATTGAGGGGAAAACTTGCCTTCTCAGCACCAGATATACTATCAGTCTCCTTCTTCTTGAGAAATTCCTCGACGTCTGCCTCAATAGCATGACTGAAGAACGCGTTGTCCATATTTCTTGCGGCAGAAACAAATCCAGCTGTGATTTTGTTAGGTGCCCTATCTCGCAGTGTCCTACATGAAAAATAAAACAATATTTGAGAAAAAGTAAATACATCAGTTTTCCAATGAGCGGTGAATGAATCTAGACAAAAGTACAGATTATAGATGAATAACTAACATGCATTCTTCGTCATGCAACCAATGGGGCAAATCTTGGCTAGACTGCTTCTCTTCATTCCCATCTCTATGCTAAGCTCAGTACAAAATGAAAGTGTTGATGCATTCTTCGCTCTGACCACATCACGTTTGTTAGTCACAATGAAAGTGTTGATGCATTCTTCACTCTGACCACATCACGCTTGTTAGTCACAAGAAGCACGAAACGACGTTGAGGAAAATGTAAATAACAAATTGTTAATCTGTATCAACCTATGCAGGTATGTTGTTCATTGACGGCTATATTAGCAATATGCTTAAAAAGCTTTGTCGTAGTGGCGGTTGATTAATTGTTGAGTGATGTAATCACCGATGAAATGCTTGATAACAAACGGGACAAGATGATCGAAGTGTGCGATACTGTCTTTGCGGCCGGAACCGGTATCTATCTCATTTTCCGTGTTAAAGACAAAATCTGTGACGAAGTTTCCCGGTCTTTTGTTAATAAGACTGCTACTTTGCATGACATCACACGCCTTGTCGTAACTTTGATCAATGACGGTGACAAACTGGATCATACGTTGACTGAAGATTACTTAACACTTGTTCTTGCTGGGATAAAAAATGAAACCAAAGACATATATGTAATTGAGTGGGATAAAGATAAATTTGTAGCCCGCCATGTAATGTGGTGAATGAAGGGTCAGGTTCATATTGGATGGAATATTTTCAGGAATGAGGTTGCCGGGAAACGGGTGGTCCGCCCGTGAGGTGGCAGACTACTGCAGAGATTGTCTTGTGCATGCTTTCGGAGGAGAAAAGAGTTGTTGAGGCAAAATTAATGTTAGGGTCACTGGAGGAGATCGTAGCACTGTTACACATTCAGCAAAGATTTGCTCCTCTTCTTCATGTAGCACCGTCGTTCCTTTGCTTACACTCAACCAAACCCCCTCTAAACATATCAAAAAAACGTTTGAAATTAAGATTTGGATTGATCTTTGAAGGGAAAGGAAATTATGATTTGGACGGATTTAAATTTTGTGTTTGGATTGCTCGTTGGGTGGTCACGTTTCCTTCCAAAACAGGGAGCACTCCTTTTTTTTATAAATGCTTATGTATCTCTTTCCTCTCAAATCCCTCCTTCCTTTACATATCAAAAAAACGTTTGAAATTAAGTTAAGACATAAAATATTTACAATATATACAAGGTATATGACTTACGAACTGTACTTCTGCATTGACGAAGTTGATTGTCGTTCTTCTGATTCTCGCCCCATATCTCGAAAGGATCACGTCCCAAAGGATCTTCAAGTGGATCACTCCTGAAAAGACATATGTAAATATTAGTTTGGAAATTTTGAAAATAAAGGAAGAAGTTATAACGACCAAATAGAAAATGTAACAACAACGAGTTAGGAATACAGTTAAATTAAATAATAAACCCATCCGGAGATCAATCAAATCATCCACTATAATCTTCATTGTTCAAGCTAAAACCGGAAGATGAAGAAAAGTAGATAATGAAAAACCGTGGGTGAGTATAGTCATTTCCTTTAATTTAAGAACCAAAAAAGAATGAAATCACTGAAAAATCATGTTCTTGATAGCATTTCCGTTTGGAAAAGAAGTTTACCTTCATCCCACAACACTGCAGTAATCAAAATCCCCACAAAACATTAACAATTACGAAATCCAAATCATCCACATTCCCCATCAATTTCGACATGTCACAAGGAAAAAAAAATGATTCTTACCAAACAGAGAAGAGAACCCAGCTGATTATTTTGCTGTGGAGGCAATAATAAGTGTTCTGCCAACCAACATGTAAAGTGTGTAGGGTTTACTAAAACAAGATTAGGAGGCATTTACCTTTTTACCCCTGTATGGTGATACAATTTACTACTACTATTAGGGGGTCTATTATTGGCAATCGCTCGTGACACCACGAACACCTCCGGGGCATGAGATCACCTGTCTAAGTTGTGTGTCTAATTTCAGTGTCTAAGTAAAAACTACGTCGTTTTATGTGTATTTGATTTTTATGTTTTGTTTTTTCTTATTTCTTTGAAAAATCAAATACACGAAAACGACGTAGTTTTTATTTAGACACCGAAATTTGACACACAACTTAGACAGGTGATCTCGTCCCTACTTCCGGCACCTATAAATTGCTTTTGACACCATCATATTATTTGTATTATTATTTTTACTTAAAAACAACCAAAAAAAAAAAAAATTTACTCCTTATACCACAAATTTTAAAAAATACAATTTAGTCATTTAATTATTTAAATTAAACATTATAATCCAAAATTATTAGCTCATATCAATAACAAACCATAAACTTTATTTCTTTATTGGCACCACCATAAACAACATTCATCTCCTTCTTTATCTTCATCTTCATCTTCATCCTCTACAAGTTTCTTCATCATCAATATTCATTTTCATCTTCTTCAACCTTCTTCATCATGAAAATTCATCTTCATCTTCTTCAACATTCTTCAAAATTCATCTTCATCTTCTTCAACCTTCTTCATCATCAATATTCATCTTCATCTTTTTCAACATTCTCCTTCATTTCATATACTCCAACATTTTTCACCCAAATATCATTTTCAAACAATATGGAAGCAAAATGGAATCGAAATTCATATTCCATGGCTTGAAACACCATTAATTAGGGGAAAATGAAGTTTTTTAGAATTTTCCGATCGGCCATTGGATTTTCGGTCCGGCATCCAACCCAACGTCGGTACAATTGACGTTCGTATGTATAATAAATATCAGACTTGATGACGTCTTGTAGTCCAGAAATAAATATTTTGTTGGTGCTATAACGCCACAACCTCTGACGTTGGAACCAAAAATAAAAGTCACTACTCCCGACGATTTTTCCTCCAGAACTTAATGAGTTTATATTTAAGACGTTCATAATAGTCTAAGATGACACCAAAGTTGACGTTAAGTTAGAACGTCCCACACTCCAAAGCTCTGAGTACGAGATAAACGTTACCCTCACCGACGAAGGAACATGTTACCCTAGTGGGTTTGTATGACTTAAACGTCAACCGTGATGATGTTTTATCCGCATTAAAACGTCACTGTCACTGATGTTTTAAGCACCCGGTCATCTTCCCCAAGCCTCCGATCGGAAAACGGCCGGTTGAACGAAAAACACCTTTAAAACTTCCGATTTCAACCCGATTTCAACCAACAACAAATACACATTTCAATGGAACAAATTACTCCATTAAAAATCGGAATGAAAACCTTCGAAATGCAACAAAACAAGATACTTACATGATTTGGTTCAAAGTGGTGTTGTTCTTAGCTTCATTTGCGGTTTTCCGGCTCAATTTTATCTTCTCCGGCGTCTTTCCCGACGAGAACTCATGCGAAGTTATAAGATGTAGGGGAAGTTAAATGATATTTAAAAAGTGGAGGGGTAAAAGTTAAATTAGGGACTAAATTGTTTAATTTTTACAACATGAAGGACTAAAGCGTACGGTTTTTAAAAGTTATTATTTCAGGTGGTGCCTTGAGTGATTAGGTGGTGTGGAAAAGTGAATGAAAAATAATAAGAAAAAGGGTGTCAAGAGTAATTTGGTGGTGCCAATAGAACCCACCTACTATTATTGCTATTATTAGAGTAATGATACGGGCACAACCGTTGTGTCACAACGAATGACACAACGGTCATCTGCATCGTTGATTTTGATCGTTCACATCAAGATAAATTTAGACTTATGATAATCAACGGTGCAGATGACCTTTGTGTCATTCGTTGCGGCACAACGACTGTGCCCGTATCATTACTCCTATTACTACTAGCTTTGCCGTACCCCTTACAGCATCATCTATGAATCATCGACGTTTTAATCTGGGCGTTGTGTCCGACACATTTCTGATACGACACGCGACCGACACCGATACGTGTTGGATGATTAAAGTAATATTATTTAAAATTTTAATATCCGACACGCCGTCGACATTCCACAATACGGCGCCGACACTCTTGAACCCAATTTTTATCAATTTTTTTCTTTATTTAAGTTTTTCTTCAATGAAAATATTAAAATACACGATTTCCGTCTTGATTATAATTTAACAAATAATACGCCGTATTAAGTTTATATGTTTTTTATTGATAAACAATCATTTTTAACTTTGTAATATTTTGAAGGTCAATGACAATCACAATTTCGTTTTTACGAAAGTCTGGATCTTTACAAAAATGGATTCCTATTCAAAGAGTGCATAATCGCATGGATAAGCTCACACTAACCCGTCAATTTTGGATCCAATTCGAGATTTTCCTTGGTATTTAAGGAATTGGAATGGAATAATATCGATTCATACGAAGAAAAAGTTCTCTATTAATTCAAACACCGTATCTATGGGATATAAAACGTGCGAAGCCACTATTTTGGCACCTTTGTATAAAAGTCAAATATCTATTTTAGATATTCATAGTGTTTATGTATCACATATCTTATTTTGTCTACTTTTCTAGATTTTTACGAATATTGTTTTGATAAATTGAATCATATTTACATCATATAATGTTTATATATATAACACGTGTCGGTGGCGTGTCGTGTCCTTAAATTTTGGAATTATCCGTGCCATTGTGTCGTGTCATGCGGCATGTCCGTGTCCGTGTCTGTGCTACATAGGCTATGGCTTCTTTAAGCACATTGTGGGAAAGAAAAATGTCAGAAATTTAAAACGTTGTTTGAGGGGTGAATATGTGAGTGGTAGTGGGTCTGTCCACATTCATCTTCACACCATATGCACACATCCCAATAGATGAACATGAGTCAGCTGAGCATCAAACATCAGATATTGGTCAGTATAGTATAGCTGTCAGCAGAGCTAGAAGAACCAATGATAGGGTGCCTCCCCGGAGGTATGGTTTTGATGATATGGTTGGTTATGCACTTCAAGTTGTAGAAGAAGTGGATGGTTTTGAACCTTCTACTTACAGGGAAGCAGTGACATGTTCTGAGTCATCTCAATGGCTTGCTGCCAAGGGAGATGAAATGGAGTCATTACTAAAGAATCAAACTTAGGATCTAGTCAAATATCCAGCTGATAGGAGAGTTGTTACTTGCAAGTGGGTCCTTAAAATAAGGAAGGAATGACTGAGGCAAAAGGGGTCAAATATAAGGCACGTTTGGTTGCAAGAGGATTCAGTCAGAAAGAAGGTTTGGACTTTCATGATATATTCTCATCCGTAGTTAAACATACTTCAATCTGAATGTTACTAGCAATGGTGGCACATCAGGATCTTGAACTGGAGCAGTTAGAAGCGAAGACATCTTTTCTACATGGTGGTCTAGATAAGGAGATATACATGACTTAGCCAGAGGGATTCCAAGTTCTTGGCAAGGAAGGTTTTGTGTGCAAGTTGAAGAAGTCCTTGTATGGACTGAAGCAGGCTTCTAGGCAGTGGTATAAAAGGTTTGATAGTTACATGATCCAAGTGGGTTTTAACCGAAGTCCATATGATTGTTGTGTGTATCACACTCAGTTAAGAGATGGATCACACATCTATCTTGTCCTGTATGTGGATGGCATGTTAATAGTTGTAAGGAAGAAGTCTGATATTCAGAATCTGAAAGACCTTCTCAGTGCTGAATTTGAAATAAAGGGTTTGGGTGCAGCCAAGAAGATTTTAGGGATGGAGATCTGGAGAGATATGAATCAGAAGAAGTTGTTCTTGTCTCAACATGGTTATATACAAAAGATATTGGCCAGAATTGGCATGTTTTCTACAAAACCAATAGATACTCTAATGGCATCTAATGTTCATTTGTCTGTTTTTGCTTCACACTTAGCAGATGAAAATGAGTATATGTCAAAAGTTCCTTATGCTAGTGCAGATGCCAGTTTAATGTATGCAATGGTCTGCACTAGGCCTGATCTGGCTCAGGCAGTCAGCGTTGTCAGTAGGTTTATAGCTCAACCTGGAAATGAACACTTGAAAGATGTGAAAATAATGTTCATGTACCTTAGGGGTACAATTGAAGTTGGTCTCATTTATAGAGGCGATACTCGAGGTCTGGTCACAAGGTACTGTGATGCTGATTATGCAGGTGATGTGGACATCATAAAATCTATGACTGGTTATGTTTTCATATTGGAGAATTCAATTGTCAGATGGAAAGCAACTCTTCATGCCACAGTGGTTTTATCAACTATTGAGGCAGAATATATGGCTCTTACTGAAGTAGCCAAGGAGGGCATCTGGTTGAAGGGAATAGTCAGTGATTTGAGACTATATCAAGATCAAGCAAAGATATATTGTGACAGATTGAGTGCAATATGTTTGGCTAAGGACCAGGTTCATCATGAGATAACCAAGCATATAGACATCAGGTATCATTTTCTTAGAAATGAGAAGAGGGTTCAAGTAAGGATGATCAGCACCAAGGAGAATCCTGCTGATATGCCTACTAAACCAGCTCAGTAGAGCAAGTTTCAGTTGTGTCTGGACTTCTTCGAATATTCAAAGCTTATAATCTGGAAGTCTGGAAACTCATCTGAGGGCAGGTCAGCTGAGTGGATTCTAAAGAGAAGTCTGGTACAGTACATCTGGCATTGACGAATGCATCTGGTACGAGTACATCTGGTTATGCAATCTGTTTAACTGTGAATGAGAGTTCAAGTCAAGGTGGAGATTTGTCAGCAATGTGTGACTTGATCTCTAATCTGGTGGAACTAGTTTGATATTCAGCTGAGTGATGGTCAGCTGAGTAAGTGTGTTCAAGTCTATGAAAGTCAGCTGGTGAAGTCAACTGAGTTTCTTCTGGGAGTCAGCAGTCTGCTGAGTTTGCTAAGGTATATTGAATACAACTGAGTTCTACATCTGGATGTTGATTAGTTGAGTTGGGTCAGCAGTGGGACACAAGTCTGGGGTATTTATGGCAATTCCGACAAAGATCCATTAGCGGTTAGGGTTTGGGGATCTATGCCTATAAATACCAACTGTAACGATCAATGTAAAGTATGTAAAACTCTAAATTTCAGTGCATAGTAAAATATCTTTTTTCTGTCCTGTGGAGTAGTCGGCACAATGCCAGAAACCACGTTAAACCTTATGTTCTTCTTGTTTCTGTTCACCTGTGATTGTTTATGTTAGATTGCTTCTGTTAATTATCTCTGTTGCATCTGGATTCCCTGTTCTGAGTTATAACACTTTGTACATTGAATCTTGATATGTATGAATTGACTTTTTCTTTCAGGTGAAGTTACTCTTATTGGGGCAGGGTAATCTCCAAACACCCTTTAGAAAATGTTTCAATAATATATCCTTCTGTCTTGACTAAGTTAAACAAAATTAACTTAGCACAAATGATGATTTCAATTTCACTATATAACATCGATTTTATTTGAGCAGGGTGTTTCTTCTTCTCCAACTTATAAGTGTCATTGAGTTTATAACATGCATGTTGGAATAACTACTGGATGCCTGATGAGAAGAAGGGAAATAGGTCTGTCATATAATCTGATTTTATATGTCCGCAACGTTAACAAACGGACTGTGTTATACACCACATAATTAATACCTTATTAGCTCTATATATAATCACATTTTGTAGTATAATGTATCAATCTTTTATGTAGTTTTTCTATTTGATTTTCAAGTAGGTACTGAAAGGTTTAAATGTGCATTTTCATTGCTCTGCAGCTGTTTCTTTGGCCTGTTTATGTCAACATTA
Source organism: Gentiana straminea (assembly GCA_036785695.1). Classification (NCBI taxonomy): domain Eukaryota; kingdom Viridiplantae; phylum Streptophyta; class Magnoliopsida; order Gentianales; family Gentianaceae; genus Gentiana; species Gentiana straminea. The sequence continues at coordinate 4,118,145 of JAVUPR010000265.1, read as the reverse complement.
TTCTACTATCTCATGGATTGGAGCAATGTATGTGTTTTATGCCTCGAAATCATCGCGTGCTCTTAATATATTCTTCATCTCGTGGACTGGTATTTTGCTAGGAGTCATGATGATCATATCCTTGCATTCTAAGGTTCTTGAACAATCACCAAATCCAACTACTTTTTACACTACTCTCTGTACATATAAGAGTTGATTTAAAAAGAGGGTTGATTTATGTTTGAAACAATTTGTATCCGAATATAGAAAGTTAGTTGCTTCATTGGGATATTTTGGTCGATGTCTTTGAATGATTTGTCACCTTTTTCTTGAGAGATTGATTTGATAACTATCTTTTACAGTGTATGATAACTATTGAGTGCCCTATTATTGTTGAGGATAATAGTGATGACTAGGAGCTCCTTAGTGTGCCAAGTGTTATATAGTTGTCATGACATGTGTAGATGGAATATTGTTTGTTAGATATTTTGTTAGAGGAAGTAGTAGTAGTATTTATGTCACCTGTGGTGTAATGGTACAATCAAGATAATGAATTAATAACATTTCTACTAGATTCTCCTCTTTACCGTTTACTAAAGGTTGTATCGGAGCTAGATGGATCAGACCTCTGCTCCACCGTCAATGGCAGCACCACCACCAGTAATCTCTTTAATTCAGCTGGGTACAACCATACCCATCACCCCTGGAGTCACAACCACCAGACTCCAACAACCGCCACTTTGATTTGACTCTCCCAATATACCGATTTCCAGCTTAGATCCTACTTCTTCAATTGTCCGACCGCCGTCCTTCACCTATCATGTGCTTCCATCATTCTCACTAGGTCCAGTGTTGTAACTCCGTCTAAATTACCATTAACTTTACCCGTCATTCAAACTCCTTTCTCCGGTCACCTTACCCTTATCACAAATGTCAAATTAGATCGGAGTAATTACTTGCTTTCGCGGTATACTATCCTTCCAGTTGTTCGAGGTCACAGACTTGAAGGGCATCTGCTTGGAGCCTCAGATAAACCATAATAATTTCTAACTTATCCAGGCCTTGGTGGTACAATTCTTACCAACGGTATTCCAAATCCGGCATTTGCATAATGGAATAAAGTTCATTAGTTGCTTATGGGTTGGCTTCTGGGATCCATGACTGAACAAGCACTCCTTGAGGTAATGGGGTGTGATACTCCGATAGAAGTATAGAAGACTGTTGAAGATCTGTTCCACAATCGATCAGAGGCCCTTATGCTCGAATTCAAAGATGCACTCACCAAATCAACCAAAGGGAACAAGAGTATGGCTGATTACCTTGCTCTTATGAAATCTCATGCCGATAATCTAGCTGCTGCTGGTTACCTAGTGTCCAAGTCTGAACTCATTTTGTCTACGTTGGGTGGCCTAGACAAAGAATATGAAGCTGCAATAGTAAGCATCACAGCAAGGGTTGGGTCTCTAACCTGGCAGGAGGTACAGTCCCAATTTATCACCCATGAACGGCTAGTTGCAAGATTCAATCATGTTCAGACTCTTGATTCCTCATCATCAACCAATTTAGCTGCCAAGTCCAACCCCAGAAATGAAAATAGGTCTCAAAATCCAGTCAATACTCCTCATCCAAAGGAAGAGGTCAATCCAGAGGTGGTAGATCAAGAGGTAAGGGTGGCAGAGGTTCCAATGAAGGTGGTAGGAGTCCAAATCCTGGGGTTCAATGTCAAGTATGTGGTGAAATTGGGCATACATCAAACATCTGTTGGCATAGGTTTGAAGAATACTATGTTCCCACCAACAACACTCAGAAATTCACAGAGAAATCAGACTCAAGGTCAGCATAACTGATGTGATCCATGATGACATTCCCGACCTATTGGAACCTATGCAGCCCGTGGATCATCTGGTAGTTCGAGATGGGCCAATAACGAGGCTCCAAAAAAAGAGATTGAGAGATGCTATGAACAACTTGGTGATAAAGACTTATTCGAGTTCGGAGAGCCCGTGGAGAAGACGAGGCACCAATAGTGACCCTCCTTAGTCTTTGTTGGGCCCGGTTAGAGCTTTATTGCATGGTTTGGCTTCATATTGGGCCAAAAGCCCAAGTTCTGGACGCCAAGAAGTGGATGGACGAAATTGTTAGGTGTTGGACTTATTTAACTTTGATTATTCAGCTTTTTTTTTTGGTTATTATCTAATAAAAGGTCATTTGGGCCTAAGTAGACTAGGTAAGCCCATTCACTTCACATGGGGCGCATTTTCTAGGTGGGAAATTCTCCCACATTGCTTTTTCCCTTCTAGTTCTTTTGGTTGTAAGCCTATATAAGGCAAACACTAGCTTTTCATTCAACACACAATTATTATATGAAAATTCAGATTATTGAGTTTCACTCAACCAAGTCGTGAGACTTGAACATCACTTGCGAGTGAGAATTTTCTTTGTCGTAGAAAGTTCAACCTTCGAGAATTTACTAGAACTGTGAGCAATTGTTGGGCGTTCTCTTCCTACGATTTAGTTGGATTACTAGGTCTAGGATCCTTAGGTCGTCATTGTTCCCCCTAGTTACTTCCTGGGCGAAACATCGGATTTGATTCCATCCGGAATCACATCAGTTGGTAGCAGAGCTCAGCAACTTCGGTGAGCAAATATCCCTTTTTTTGTTTTTGTTTTTGTTTTCCTTTATTCCGTATCATTCCAAAAAAAAAAATATTCGTGTTCTTGTTTTTGTTTTTATTTCAGTCATCCAACCCACCCCCCCCCCCCCTCCCCCCCCAAGAACACAAGCAATCTTCATCCATCAATCCGGAAATTCCCTTGTATCTTCAAACCTTCGTCCCAGAACCGTAATTTTTTTTCCAGACCCGTTTTTGTATCAGGGTTTACCTAACCAAAAAACCTCCACAAATACTGAAATCTTTACCACATCTCAAGCACATATCGATCCACAATTTTTGTCTTTACACCCAATCCAAATTCAATGCGTATCTGGCCTAAAAACACCGATTAATCCAAACAATCTGTGCAGAAAAACTGTAGCAGTAAATTATCGTTTGAATTCGTTTTCAGTGGGTTAAGCGACTCGAAATTACCTGAAAATTGGTGAATTTATAGGAAATTAGCATATCTACAACTTTTATATTTTGAGTGTTTCCAAATTCTCTGTAGTTCGGTCGTATTTTGCACCGTAAGACACTGCTATCAATCTGAAACTTTTTGACAGATTGCACCACTTTCCGAAAAATGATTGTTTGAGCGACTTCTATAACCCAAAAAAATCTGAAAATTTGACATATTTTAGAAAACTCTCTGCTCTGAAACTTTCGTCTTTTGAGTTTTTCCAGATTCGCAATAGTTTTCTGACCACATACCTTTCAACCTATTGTCGGTCTGAAAACCTAGTGTCCTTCTAGAGAGTCGATTTTGCTTGCTGTTTACTTTTGCTTGCTTTTCTGGTTCGTTTGACAAGGGTGCTTTATACGACTTAGACAGAGGGGAGTGTAAACACATGAGTTTTTGAGGTTTTTTTCTTTTGAGACAATGACAGAAAGAGATAACATTGTGCAAGGTGATGTTGAAAGCGATTTTTTTCGTACACGTTGTTTGATTGGTGAGAGACTATGCTCTATGATTATTGAGCCTGATTGTTGTGCTAACTTAGTTAGTACGTATGTGATCAGTAAATTATCCATTCCTACAATACCCCATCCTCAACCATATAAGTTGCAATGGCTGAATTATGTTGGTGACATGCGAGTTACCAAACATGCCCTAATCTCCTTCAATCTTGGTAAACACGATGGTGAAGTTTTATGTGATGTAGGATGCACATCAGCCATATATTACTTGGAAGACCTTGGCAGTTTGATAGAAGAGTTACTTATGATGGGTATGCAAATAACTACACCTTGCACCATAAGGGTAAACACTTTACGCTCCTTGCGTTATCCCCTGAAAAGGCTCACAAAGATAAGGTTCGGTTCGCTAAAAAATTTGAGGGGCATGTAATGGAGGAAAACGATCGTTTGAAACTTGCATCAGAAAAAGAAAAAGAATTGGTTGAATCAGTGGGAGAATCTTTGGGTGATGTCATTGAGTAAGAATTGGTGGAGTCACTTGAAGAATCAACCGTAGACGAAACACTTACAGAGGGTAATGAGCATGTGGAGGAGATAGCTGGTGAACATACTCCTATATTTGTGGCTGAGAACATGGAGGAGAGTGGGGCATCTGATTCTCTCTCATTAGCCCCTTGTTCGAGCTCTATCTTATCTTATTTGCATGAACATGATGAGCATACACTTGAGAGGAATAACGATTTGTTGGATGTGCCCGATGCAGCACCATTAGTGCATATGACTGATCTTGACACCGTTGATATTAGTAGAAAGCCGGAGCACACTTTTACTGATTCTTTTATCGTGCATATTGATGAGTACCCTAAATTGCATCCCTACACTTATATGGATGCAATGCAGCATTTTATCAACATTCATATCAAGCCGAGAAATTGTTCTTACTTTCTATTGGTGAAGCGTGAATCGTCATTTCAACATGCCATCGATATGCAGCTCTATATACGCATGTTATTTGATCCCGGTATTCCATTGCCGATTTTTGTGGGTTGTTCGAGATTGGTGTGTATTTCTGAATTTTACGACGTCCTATTGATTTGAGGACGAATCCTTTCCAACCGGGAGGGAATGATGTGATCCATGATGACATTCCTGACCCATTGGCACCTATACAGCCCGTGGATCATCTGGTAGTTCGAGATGGGCCAATAACGGGGCTCCAAAGGAAGAGATTGAGAGATGCTATGAACAACTTGGTGATTGAGACTTATTTGGAGTTCGGAGATCCCGTGGAGAAGACTGAGGCACCAATAGTGACCCTCCTTAGTGCTGTTGGGCCTGGTTAGAGCTTTATTGCATGGTATGGCTTCATATTGGGCCAAAAGCCCAAGTTCTAGACGCCAAGAAGTGGATGGACGAAATTGTTAGGTGTTGGACTTATTTAACTTTGATTATTCAACTTTTGTTTGGTTATTATCTAATAAAAGGTCATTTGGGCCTAAGTAGACTAGGTAAGCCCATTTACTTCATATGGGGCGCATTTTCTAGGTGTGAAATTCTCCCATATTGCTTTTTCTCTTCTAGTCCTTTTGGTTGTAAGCCTATATAAGGCAAACACTAGCTTTTCATTCAACACACAATTATTATATGAAAATTCAGATTATTGAGTTTTACTCAACCAAGTCATGAGACTTGAACATCACTTGCGAGTGAGAATTTTCTTCATCGTAGAAAGTTCAACCCTTCGAGAATTTCCCAGCACTATGAGCAATTGTTGGACGTTCTCTTCCTACGATTTAGTTGGATTACTAGGTCTAGGATCCTTAGCTCGTCATTGTTCCCCCTAGTTACTTCCTGGGTGAAACATTGGATTTGATTCCATCCAGAATCACATCAATAACACTCCTAAGCAAGTATCAGCTTACTTGGCCACACCACAATCTGTAGGAGACCAAGCATGGTACATGGACAGTAGTGCATCTAACCATGTTATCTCTGACCTCAATAGCCTATATTTGAGTTCAAATTATGCTGGTAATGATAATTTGACAGTTGGTAGTGGTGAGAAACTGAGAATAGCACACATTGGCAGTAGCACACTTCACACTCCACACACTAGTCTTGTCTTAAATTCCTTAATTACATGTGCCCTAACATTCTAAAAACTTGCTTATCATCTCTAGACTTGCTTATGATAACCCTGTCTGTGTTGAATTTGACTCCTCTCACTGTTTTGTCAAGGATCTGAATACAGGGAAGACACTACTAGTAGGAGTGCTGTCTGATGGTGATGTGATCCAGCCCAAGCATTATTTGAAGACAATGAAGACGGGCTTGGTTAAATTACAATCATAGTGATTTATTTTGTTTATTTTAGTTTCGGTGTTTTATTGAATAAAACGGCCTTAGGCCCGTGTCAAAAGTTGCCCATATGTTAGTATATTGGGTTAAGTGTTTATTTTTAGCAAATAAATGTCATTTGGGCTTATTAGTTGCAAGTTAGGCCCACTAGGAAATAAAGTGGCGAAAATTACTAAGTAATTTGTCCCACATTCTTAGGAAGTTATTTGTCTATTATTTTGTAGCCTATATAAAGGCATTCTACTTGTTCTTTTAGAAGACATCAATACACCTACATTTAGTGAAATATTATTTGATTAAGCATTGTCTTAATTGTGCACCTTGTGTGTGTGAGGTTCTCTTGGATTGGAGGATCGCCCCCTTTGAGAACTTATCAACGTAAGTGAGCATTACGTTGTGGCGTTCCAACCGTAGTCTTGGTCTAAGGCGCGGATCGTAGCTCGTATTGACTACCTTCAATTTCTTCCTGGGCAAAACAAATGATTTGATTCGTAAGAATCACATCAGTTGGTATCGGAGCTCAGTAATTGACGGTAATCAAATATCCATTTTTCGTTTTTCGTTTTATTTTCGTTCTTCGTTGTTCATCAAATTGTGTTCTCCACATCCCCAGAAATTTTTTTGTTTTTCCAGTTTTCGTGTTCTTCTTTCGTCGTCAGTTTCCACTCCAAAAAAAATTCCAAAAAAATTATATGTTTTAGTTCTTTGTGTTATCTACAAGTTTCATTCTTTGTGTTTCTCTAAATTCTCAGTGGAAATCGTTCAAAAAGTGTCAACAAATAAATTTGTCAAAATCGTCAAATCCTGTGATCAGCTTCGTATTCTTGTGTTTTGACCCCTAATACATTTTCAAATCGAAAAGTGGTTAAGATAAAAGTTGTAGATCATTAAATTTCTTACAACTTTTCTCTTTTGTGATTTTCGAAATTCTCCCCGGAGTCCATTCAAAAAAATTGTTGAAAATTCTGCAGTTTAGATCTACAAACTGCCCGGAAAACCAATGCTTACCTTAAAATCCGTAAAATTTTCCATTTACGTCCAAAAATTCTGATATTTTGCGATTGAATAGTACACTTCCATATCTAAATTTTATCTCTTTTGTGCAACTTCAAATTCGTAATTTATCATGCCTGAAATCAGCTTTGTTGCCGTGTACAGCCAACAGCAAACATAAACTTGACCTAAATTCCCAGCCGCCACCACCGTTAACCTAATTTTCGTAACCATCAAATTTTATCCGGACGCCCGTCCATATCATTAAACGCACGTCCACAGGCAGACGCCAATCCGACATAACCAAACACCCGTCCTACCCAGAGTCTTAGCCCACCTTTAGCCTAGATTCGTTTTGCTTGTTATTTTGCTTTGTTCATAAAAGGGTGCTTTACTTTCCACAAGAGAGAGGGTGAGTGCAAACACGAGAATTTGGTGAGGATTTATTGTCTATCCTATGGAGGACTCTAAACATTCTAAAAATTTGAGTAATGAGTATCTTGAAGTGAGATTGGCTTCCCTTGTCAAAGAATTTAGCAAGGCATTTAATGCCGAAAATAATGCAAAGTTTGAAAGGATTTTTGCGGATATGACTCGCTATAAGGGCTTCTATTGAGACTTTAACAGCGCAAATGGCTAATCTTAATCGTGGTGCACAACCTGCTGTTGCACAACCAGCTGCTATTGCTGCGGTACCTAGACTTCGACAACCGCTCCGTGTACTTCATGCTCCGAATAACCGTGATCATGCAGTTGGAAATGTTGACGAAGATGTGCTCATCCCGGATAATAATATGACACGAGGTGTAAAGATGAAGCTTCCTAGTTTTGCGGGTTCCGGTAGTGCTTCGGTATATCTTGATTGGGAGAGTAAGCTAGACCAGATCTTTGCGTGTAACAATTATACTGAGGAGTTGATAGAAAAAGAATGTGAGGGTGTGGTGGATTTGAAAAGACCTGAAATTTTAGAAGAGTTGGTACAGAGTGTTGATGAGACAGTTCTCACGACTGAGGCTCATGTTGACCTTCCTGTTACTGATGTTGTTGTTGTTACTACTGGTGCCGAATGTCGTTGAGGCCGACGTAAGTCCGATTGAGGTTGAAGTTCGCATGAATGAGGTTGTCACCGAGATTACTTGTTACGTATGTTCATATAGTGCGACGAGAGGATACCGTGGAATTTGAGGAGTTACCAACTATTCACAATTGTATTCATCTTTCCGTTCGTGTACAAGATGATTCACTTTATTTTGATGGTGAAACCGTTGAAGCCGTGAACTCGCTTGACGTGATGGTGCTATTCAAAATGTTACGGTGTTTACACGATTATTCTGATCCGTTCCTCCTGAATTGTAATTCGTTGGATTTTGTTATTGCTAATTTTTATGTTGCTTCCATTTCATTATACGAGAGGAGGACGGATTCATTGTTCACTTTGTTCTCTTTTGTTGGTGGTATTCGGTATATGGACTACCGGCGTATGTTGGTCCAAGGTTTCTATTTGATCCAGGTGGTTTCAAGTATCCCTTTGATCGAGGACGGATCCTTCCCAACCGGGAGGGAATGATGTGATCCACCCAAGCATTATTTGAAGACAATGAAGATGGGCTTGGTTAAATTACAATCATAGTGATTTATTTTGTTTATTTTAGTTTCGGTGTTTTATTGAATAAAACGGCCTTAGGCCCGTGTCAAAAGTTGCCCATATGTTAGTATATTGGGTTAAGTGTTTATTTTTAGCAAATAAATGTCATTTGGGCTTATTAGTTGCAAGTTAGGCCCACTAGGAAATAAAGTGGCGAAAATTACTAAGTAATTTGTCCCACATTGCTTAGGAAGTTATTTGTCTCTTATTTTGTAGCCTATATAAAGGCATTCTACTTGTTCTTTTAGAAGACATCAATACACCTACATTTAGTGAAATATTATTTGATTAAGCATTGTCTTAATTGTGCACCTTGTGTGTGTGAGGTTCTCTTGGATTGGAGGATCGCCCCTTGGAGAACTTATCAACGTAAGTGAGCATTACGTTGTGGCGTTCCCACCGTTTTCTTGGTCTAAGGCGTGGATTTAGCTCCCATTGGTTATCACCAATTTCTTCCTGGGCAAAACAAAGGATTTGATTCGTAAGAATCACATCAGATGGCCTGTACAAGCTTCCTGCTGCCACTGTCAAGAGCTCCATCACTCCAACACTCACCCTCCAACTCAGTCATTTGGTCATCTATCTCTAGTTAGTACTAGTACTCCTAAGGTTGATGCCAATGTTTGGCATAATAGATTAGGTCATCCATCTAAGAAGGTCTTAGTCCATGTTTCTTCTGGTTGTAATGTCACTGTTTTTAATGAAATGAGATTTTGTGAAGCCTGGAAATTTGGCAAAGGCCATGCTCTCCCTTATTTCTCATCTAACTCTCATGCTTTAAATGTTTTGGACTTAATACATTTAGATATTTGGGGACCTGCCCCTGTAAAATCAACTAATGGTTATGCTTATTACATCCACTTTATTGATGACCACTCCAGGTGTTAGGAAATCTACGCGGGAAAGCAGCAGAATACAAAAATTTATTTCCTTTTAGCCCATGATCAACTTCGTTTAAGCAACAAGCATAAAAGAAGTAGACAAGAGAATACATTGGTCGATCCAATTGGATCGACGCTTTGTCTACGGTTGTAGTTTCTGCACGCAGCCGCCCGAGTGTTAGGCCTCTACCGGTGATCCACACGAACAGCCCGCCAGAATCCCATCATGGATTGCTACCAGAAAAACTCGGTTGCTAGACCGATCTTTTCTCTCTCTCAAAACTCTCTCTAGGAAGCTCTTAAATTTTCTAGTAAATTAGAACTCTTCTAATTGTGTTGTTACAAAAGAGCTAGCCAAACCTCCTTTTATATAGGGTGACCTGAGCCCCTATGTCTCCCAATCTGATTGGAAAAGCTTCTGATATGTTGGGGAGAAAGAAAACCTTTTACTAGGAAAATGAGGAAAATATCTTTGATTGATTTATCTCATTTAATTTAATATCTCATACTAAATTTTTTCAAAATATTGTCAATATCTAATATTGACTATATTTATCTTATTATCATAAATCAATTTACACATGTGTATATATCACACACACACACACACACACGCACGCACACACACACACACACACACACATATATATATATATATATATATATATATATATATATATATATATATATATATATATATATATATATATATATATATATATATATATATATATATATATATATATATATATATAATATCTTATATTAATACTAGATAATATAATACCATGATTAACTAATTTGCAAAATCCATGTGTATCTTATAAACATCATTTATGCGCCCAATATATATTAAATATATATATTTAACTAATCAACATAATTAATATTTTGTATTATATTTATTCATAATATAAATAAATACCACCATATTAATTTATCACTATAACACTTTATAGTCGAGATAAAACTTTCCTCATTTGGTTATCGCTATAACCGTATTTTAATCCGGCTAGATCTTCTTATGTGCGCGACCCGATAGGTGTCCGAATATGTTGGCCGTTGGCACAAAGTGCAAATTACGAAACTGCCCTTCATACCTAACGATCACGGAATAGCGTCTACCAACACACCGTGACTGCCTATCATCGGAAGAGTCAAATGCAATGACTACTACCTTTCATGTGAAACAGTTACCGTGTAAATAGAATCATATCGCTGTTACAATATCCATGCGATCGTACGTCGAGTGTCAAGCATCAACGACCGTATTTTATAATTTGGATATCATGCTCTCTCGAATTAACTCATTTACTTTCACTTTGCAAAAATTCACGAGAGTATGACCATCCTTATAAGAAGGCCATTTCGGATATTCACTCCTAATAATAGGATACTTGATTTCTGGACGAGCAACATGAATCCTACACATGCTTCAGTATCACACCAAATTACTACCGCATGATCGCCCCGTGGCTAGAGGAAACCTCAATAGTGTCAAAGCATGACAATCCACACCGTGATGCCATGAAGACTCCGGTCTCAGGATAATTACACAACCGCCACATAGTGCGACACTTAATAAAGTAAGTGGGTTAGTCTAACGTACGCATTCTCTAATACACGTCCACGTACAGTCCAAGTGTCTCTACACTTTGATAGACGAGATCTATCCCTATCTTCAATAAGATATAAGACATCTAATATGTGCTAGTCTAATCGTACCATCAATGTCATGTTTGATAGTACATACGACTAGAGACATTTAAGTATCAAACCTTTAAAAGTGATACGAGATCTCATCAACCATAATCACTATCACGGTTTCCCTTTCACAGTTTGACACTAAGGACGTTATCATATATAACAATGTCACGGATTTTATCAACACAAAATAAACAAGTAATAATCCGGTTAACCTCAAGTATAAGGATCGTAGTAATAGTGGTTAATGCCGGGTCGATCTTACGGGGAACTAAACGATTGTGAATCTAGCTTTTGTCTAACTTAAACTATGTCACGAAACTAATCTAAACAGCGAATAAAAACCAAACAGAACAGAAAATAAAACTAGACAGAGGATATAATCCAAAGCTAGGAAGGATACGGGCTGCGAACCAATTTAATACTAAACTAAACTAAGATGCAAATAAAAGACTACTAAGCTAAACAATTCAAGTTTTAAGGATTTGATCAAGTTATAACGAGCAAACGAGCAATTGATCCACCTATCTTATCAACATTCAATTCCAATTCAGATTACTTCGTGATTTCTAACCAAGTTGTGATTCATCTCATCTAAAGTACGAACCCTAATTTCTTAGATAGTTCATCTATTAATGTCTATCTTTCGATCTAAGATTAACGCTTCTTCTAACCAGAGATGTAAACTTTAACGTTTTTAATCTAGAGATCTAACCTATTAACTCTCGTTATATAGATCAAATAACTATTCTTTTATCATGGCGACCTAACGTTTAACATGATTTTCATCAAACAAACGATCAACAAGCAAACATCTTTCGACATGGAATTGCATAAATAATTGATAACATGATAAAAGAAACAACTTGTATTAAAACTCACAAAGTAATCACGAAAGGAACTGAATTGTTGAATCAGACGGCTTCACAATGCTCGTTCAATGGAGGTCTAGCCTCTTAGCATCCTCTTTGAAACTTGAGTTGTTTTGAATAAAAGTGCATGAAAGTATTTAAGTAAAAAACTGTTTGTAAACTAAGGAAAAACGCAGCTTAGCCGCCCCTAGGGTTTAGGGTTCGAGTATATGATGTATTTGTGGAGAAAACACGCTGCTTTATATAGAAAACTAGGTCGGTTTCAGCATGGCGGCGGTTGGACGCCCGTCTGGAATGGGTGAACGCCCGTCCAGCTTGTGTAATCTTCTTCGAGTCGGGCCGAGTCATGACCAGACGCCCGTCCACCAGCGTCCACTCCTGCGTCCAAACTCTCTGAATCACTTTTCCTCTTCTGGACGCTCGTTCACTCTGGCAAACGCCCGTCCACTCTGGACGCCAGTTCAAGGTTCTGAACGTTCGTCCATTAGGATCGAATTTTGATTTCTTGATCTTTATCTCTTTTATCTCTATCCCATTCCTTCATTATCTCTTTTATCATCAATTAGCTCGAACTTAATCAACTTTTGATCATCTTTTGAACCTCAACCATGTATCTATAACACATAAGAACATCGCAAAAATGTAATAATGTCCAAATAATCATAAAAACATAATTAAAACACCAAAAACAACCTATTTTGCGATCAACCCTTTTAAAATATCATTCGCTCAATATTTCCATTAAATACTCGTTTCTTATGCAAACTTATACAAATATGGGGGAAATTAACATAGAATATAGCCTTATAAATCGTATAAAATCACCCTTAACAACTCCCCCACACTTAGCTTTTGCTCGTCCCGAGCAAAACAAAACAGAATAAAGGCTCGAGAAAAGATAGACATCTCAGACAATATAACATAGATCCAATAAATCAGAAGTTCACCACTGTGTGTGTGCAAAGCCATAGAAAACTTCCACTAAGTCCAAACTTGAGAAACTCAAAGCAAAACTAGCTAACACCCCCGTCAAACTAGAGATAAATGATACTCATAAGATGTACCCTACAACCGTGAACTATCCCGAAAAAAATGATCGAATATATCTAGGGCCTTTCTGAAATACTCAGAGGATAATCCCTACAACATATCTGTCAGTTTCTACTGGGGATAAGGTAGACGATAACTTAGTCATTTATTCATTTCATAACAATTCTTAGTTGATTTAACTTGTTCACTTATAAACACACATCGAATGAGCTCTTGCCCCGTCATAGCGAAATAGGATATTCGAGATATACCCTACCTTACTCCAAATCATAAGGCGCTTCTTCTTCGATCGTCGTGAGCTTTTAGTCATCATAGTGGTATAGGACATTTCGAGATAATGCCCTATCGCACCCGAATCATCGATCGCCTTCCGACACACCCAAATACTTCTTTATTAACTCAACTTTTTCATTTGACAATAAGCTACGTGTTACTTATCACATTCAAACCTTAGATATTCACAGTACAACATACTTTGGATCTAAATACAAACTATCATAAATCTCAAGATATACACGTAGCACTAAGCACATGACTTATAAGAAAATCAGAAATCACTAATCCAAAAGGGGTATAACTGCATATATTAGCTCATCATTCACTATGGCTCGTGAAAAATAGATCAGGTGAAACAACTAACTTACTAAACATATGATATATAGCTTGGATGACTATAAAAATAACGAACTAAGATTATGCATTTGCTTACTCGGGACAAAACAAAAAAAAATGTCGGAAAATTTGAAAATTTATCGCTCATTTTTGCATAGAAACATATTGATATAAGCAAATGTGTAGATACATATCGAACATTCCCCTCCCCCACACTTAAAGATCAACATGTCCTCATGTTGTGCAGAACGAAAGAAAAGATAAAAGACTTAGCTGATCCCAAACGTCGGTCAGGCCGGAGCCTACACAGTGACACTTAGAACTCGTAACCAGACAATGTAGCTTGACAAAACCGCTAAAAACACACCTGCACGACTTGACAGACACGGAAACATCTCGGGGAAAACGGGGAATTATACCAGAATTAAAAGAGATATCAAAATCAAGATAAAGCAAAAGGTAAAGCATGTAATACATCCAGAAAGTATAAACAAAGTAGAAATGGAAGTGCGGATGCCGTATGGCTTACAAGATCCATCGACAATAAAGAGTAGCAATATCAAAATTACAATGAATCATCTAAGTATAAATGTCAAAACAAAATAACCACAAATTCCAGAATAAAACAAAGAAGATCAAGGATGGCTCGGCGCCGCAGAATCATCAGCCGAAGGATCAGAGGAGGGTCCAGAAGGTGGTACCGTAGTCCTGTCCACCGAGTCAGGCTGCTCCTCACCGGAAGATGACTCAGACTCATCTAAAACGTCTGCTATGGCTTGCTCGATCTCATCAGAGTAAAGAAAGTCAATAGTGCTCGGAGTGAAGATTCTCGTCATCCCTCGCCGGCCGGCCGTCACCGATACACTTCGAGAATCGTCAAAATGTTGTTTTGAGAAGTCCTTATGTCCTCCATCCGGTTTCGGACACCGTTGCCCATACTCGGCCGCATCCGGACCGAAGGAGATAAAGCAGGAAGGGAGGATGGGCGAGGCGGTGCGGAAGATGAACCGAGGCTCACGTGCTATCTCAGCCTCAGTCTCAGTCTGACCCGAAGATTTCTCTTTCTCCCTCTGCAAGAACCTAGGATTCTTCGGTTTGTGATCGGTCTTGTACTCGGGAACTTGAGCATCAGAGCACAAACTGTGTATAAGGTGCGGGACAATCAAGCACCTCGTATAAACTTTCTGATTAATCGACATCTCGTCGTACAAAGCTTGCCCCACATCAACATTGAGCTTGAAGGTCAAGGCATAAAGCATCCCAAGGTCACCAATGTGGAAGTGAGTCAGGTTGTTCTTAGGTAACAACCGGTTCTGAATAAACCGACATTGGACCTTCCAATCTTCTGTCCAACTCATGGTTACTAATTCCTTTCTAGCCCCACCCGGTCTGAGTGTCCAAGGCACCTCGGGGCACACCAACAACCGTAACTCCTCCAATGGATCCTCACCGGCATCTTGTTTGGCCCTTATCGCCTCTTTGTAGTCCAACCCCTCAAAAGGATCCAAACCGTACTTCCCATTGATAACTGCTGGTGTAAACGGCACCTTAACCCCTCGAACAGTGACCATCCCAGTTCTCAAATCCGTCTCCGAACAATTCGCATAGAACTCACGAACGAGTGTAGCATTGACTGGTGTCCTAGGGGTTTTCATCAGTGCTTCCCACTTCCTATCCTTTAACAGCTGCACAAATGCGGGGTCCACCTTCGTGTCTAAAATGGCTCTCTATATCAACATCGTTCGAGTCAGATAATGCTTATTATAGACCTCCATCGCCTTAGGATTGATGAATCGACGAGCAAAAGGAATAGGGATAGCTGGTCTCACTCTCTGTCGAACCGGCTCATCTCCCTCAGGCTCATTGTCTTGCTCACCCCGAGCTTCCGTCGCCCTAGTTTGCATCCTCACTAACGGCTCATCATCGCCGTACCCGCATTCGTGTTCATCTTGCAAAGGAACTCTAGTTTGGCCTCTAGGAGGGTTCTGACGCTCACCAATACGAATTCCTTGATTGGGATTGACGAAAGTGGTGTCCACACCCTTCTTCCTCTTGGCAGGTTCCTTAGCTACCCCCTTTACCATGCCTCTTCTGAACCTGTTTATGCACCATCTTAACCTAAAACTAACCAAACAACAATCCCAAACCCAAATTCAAACACAACCACCCGTTTATCGTCCAAACGGGATTTCCCAAACAACGTAACACCAAACCAACATCAAAACCACAATGCAACCCATCAAAATCATCCATAACCATCCCATATCATCAACCAAGAAAGAAAAATAAACAAAACACGGAGAAGAAAACAAATAAGACAAGTGTATGCAAAAGAGTCGACTCGAAAATCGAACTCGGGAAAATGTGAATTAATCCATGAAAAGCTTATAAAATCTTACCAAGCACATTGAAAGGATGATGATTATGCTGATTAGAAGTCCCAAACGTGAACCAACGAGACAAAAGATTGGATTTTTCCAAAAGACAACCGCACACGCTAGATTACTGATTCGAAACAACGGTTGTATGTTGGTGGATTTCGTTTGAAAAACCAAAAAGAGGGGATTGAGAGCTGTTTGTAGGGCCTTGAATCGCCCAATTTGGTGTAGAAATGAGGATTTTCGAGCAAAGGGATGCAAAAAGTCGGGTTTTGCAATTTAAATTTTCCGATTCGAATAAAGAATGGAAGCAGGGGGTATATATAGACGCAGGTCCGAACGGGCGTCCAGCTGGAAAGCATATGAATTGGACGGGCGTCCATAAAAACAGACGCTCGTCTAGATGGCCAAATCACATACAGCGTTGAAGGAGATATATCAGACGGGCGTCCAAGCGTTTTGGACGCTCGTTCAACAATTGTGCATGGCGGACGGGCGTCCAGGGCACTGGACGGGCGTCCATAGAGAAAAATTGCAAAATTTATAGAATTTCATACAATTTAAATTCAAACTTGTATTTTCTCATTAAACTTAAATAAAATTTCAAACATACAAATAAAAATCAACGAAAAACATAAAATCACTAGAAGATACGCTAAAACAAACAGAAAATAGTGGGTTGCCTCCCACCAAACGCTTTTGTTTTACGTCGTTTGCACGACGAAACAACCTAACTAACGCTAGTCTGCATAAATCTCGTCCCAATCCACCAAACGGATGAGACGGCGAAGCATATCAATAGCAGGAGGGAAATCATAGTCGTCTTGTATGCCCCAGTCATCTCCAGCCACCTCTAAACCTCTAAAATATGAATCCTGTAGTACCAGCGCTAGATCTGTCAGCATAGGGTCATTTAGGACCGTATATGGACGTCCTATAGCTTCCTGGAGCTCCTCAGTAGTGAAGTCACTACCTCCCGAACAGCGGGGGACAATGAGAACATAGGTGATGGTCTTCGTACGGGTACTAAGCTCAAAATCTACGTGCAAGACTATAGTGCCTCCTGGTCCATCAGCTACTGTAATCAGTGGGATCCGACGAGGGGAACTCCTCCGGAAGAACTCCGTAATCCATATCTAAAAAGCAAACTAACTGACAGATATAAACAGAAAAACTTAGTCAACTAAAACTTAATTAAACTAAAACTTAAATAAATATAACACTAATAGCCTAAACATAATTTAACTAATATAATAAGGGATATCTAGGATGACTCCTAGTAGCGCTTTTGGTTAATGTCGTTAGCTCGACACTGTTGAAGTTTAGCCTGGATCCGGCCATTTGACTTTTCTGCCAGCCACTACCTCGTGTAAGCTCTGATCAGTAGTGTGGCCGCAGAAACAACACCTAACACATGGGGTTAAATTCTTTATAGCTTTCCAGACACGTTTAAACTTCCCCATGGTTGACTTCTTCGTCTTCTGAAGCTTCTGATGACATTCTTGTTGACGCTCCTTCCAATATTCTTCCATATCCCAACTACCAGCTAGAACTTCTTCAGATTGACCATCACCGTCATCTTCAGAGAAAAGGTCGGGTGAAAACTCGCCTAATTCTTCGACTGTTGTAGCACCGCATCCAAGGATATCGAGAAACTGAACGGTCAAAGGCTTGTCTTTAGGCTCACCAATGTAGTGTTTGCACCTCTGTCCATTCACTCGAAACGGCTGGTCACCATAACCTCGTAGTTCTAGAACGCCTCCAGGAATAATCTGAGAATTTCAAAGGGACCGGACCAACGTGTCCTCAACTTCCCAGAAACAAATGTAACCTAGAATTGTAAAGAAGGACTTGTTCTCCGACTCGAAACTCTCTCTTCTTAATCTTAGCATCGTGGAGTAGCTTCATCTTATCCTTACTAATCCCGGCACTTTCGTAAGCCCGGAGTCCGAATTCGTCTAGCTCACAGCAACCGCCGTAGTCGATGTTTTCCACAAGATTGAGAATCAAAGTTCGAAACTTTGTAGCCCAATAAGCTCTATGCTCTAACTCGACAGTGATGACATGGTTTCCCATAGACCATTTGATATGGAGATGTCCCCATAGGGGTTTTATAGGCGCTTCCGTAAGCCCAAAGTACATCATCCAATTTCAAACTCCGATCCTTTCTATGACCGTTTACCGTTTTCTCCAGGATTTTCTTGATGCTCGGTTGCTTCTTTCAACCCGACCACTAGTCATCGGATGATATGGTGTGCCGGTTTATGACGAACACCATACTTTTCAAGTACTTTCTCTGGGGTCGGTTGCGAGTGAAGTGCGTCCCTTCATCACTGATCAAGGCACGTGGACATCCAAACCTCACGAAGATATTCTTTTTTAGAAATTTCATTACCGTCTTATGATCATTGTGAGGAGTGGCTTGAGCCTCCACCCATTTAGACACATAGTCTACGCAGACTAAGATGTATTTGTTACCGCAAGATGATGGGAATGGTCCCATAAAATCGATACCCCATACATCAAAGACTTTGCATTCGAGAATGGGTTTCAAAGGCATGTCAAAACGCCTTGTCAGAGCACCGGTTCTTTGGCACCTATCACAGGCTTTACAGAAAGCTTCTGTATCTTTAAAGATCGTAGGCCAATAGAAACCGGATTGAAAGATCTTAGCCACGGTTTTCCATGGACCAAAATGATCGCCAGTGGGTCCACTGTGGCTCTGCTCAATAATATCCCGTTGCTCATATTCAGGAACACATCTTCTAAGCAGACCATCTTTACAGATCTTAAAAAGATAAGGTTCATCCCAAACGAAATATTTCAAATCAGAGAAGAACTTTTTCTTCTCCTGATAAGACATCTCTGGATCGAGATAACGGGCATGAAGGTAGTTTACAATGGAAGAATACCATGGAACATCAGGAGGACAACCGTCTATCAACATAATGTTTTCTAGAGGAAAGTACAGATCTATATCATCTGGAGCATCCTTTTCCTCACTTAACATTCTAGAAACATGATCAGCCACTACGTTTTCACTGCCCTTTTTGTCCTTAATTTGAACATCAAACTCTTGTAGGGTCAGTATCCAACGTAGTAGGCGCGGTTTAGCCTCTTTCTTAGTCATCAGATACCGCAAAGCAGCGTGATCAGTCCACACAATCACTTGAGCTCCCAACAAGTAACTACGGAACTTGTCCATAGCAAAAACTACGGCGAAAAGCTCCTTTTCAGTAGTGGTATAGTTAACTTGAGAGGGATTCAATGTGTGACGGCGTAATAGATAGGCCGGAATTTCCCCTTGATCTTTTGTCCTAGAACGGCACCAACAACATAGTTTGATGCGTCGCACATAAGCTCAAAAGGTAGGTTCCAAATCGGGCGATATAAGAATTGGAGCAGATATTAAACGATCCTTAAGCTCCTCAAACGCTTGCTTGCAGCTCTCATCAAAATTAAACTCAACGTCTTCCTTTAGTAAAGTGGACAGGGGCTTGGCTATCTTGGAGAAGTCTTGAATGAACCTTCTGTAAAAGCCGACATGTCCAAGAAAGCCTCTCACTTCGCGCACATTTTTAGGATAGCTCATCTTCTCGATAGCTTCCACTTTTGCCCTGTCAACTTCTATACCTTTGGCTGAGATCTTGTGGCCAAGAACTATTCCTTCATCTACCATGAAATGGCATTTTTCCCAATTAAGTACTAAGTTCTTTTCCACACATCTGGATAACACTTGATCAAGATTGTCAAGGCAATCATCAAAAGATTGACCAAAAACCGAAAAATCGTCCATAAAAATCTCCATACACTTTTCTACAAGCCCGTCAAAGATAGCTAGCATACATCGCTGAAATGTAGGCAGGGCATTGCGAGAGACCGAATGGCATTCGCCTGTAAGCGAATGTACCATAAGGGCAAGTGAAGGTGGTCTTTTCTTGGTCAGCTGGATCAATGGGTATCTGGAAGTATCCTGAATATCCATCTAGGAAACAGTAGAATGCGTGTCCCGCCAGACGCTCGAGCATCTGGTCAATGAATGGAAGGGGAAAGTGATCTTTCATGGTTACCTCATTGAGCTTTCGATAATCGATGCAGACTCTGTAACCAGTGACAAGTCTCAATGCAATTTCCTCTCCCTTCTCATTCTTCTCAATTGTAATTCCTCCTTTCTTGGGAACTACTTGAGTCGGGGAAACCCATTCACTATCCGCGATGGCATAAATGATTCCCATGTCCAGAAGTTTGATGATTTCCTTTTTAACGACTTCTTGCATATGAGGGTTGAGCCTCCTCTGGGGCTGTCGTACACATTTTGCACCCTCATTCGTCTTGATCTTATGCATACAGATGTCCGGAGATATCCCTCTGATATCTCCTACTTGCCATCCAAAAGCGTTTACATTTTTCTTCAAGACGTTGATAAGTTTCATTTCCTCTAAACGAGAAAGCTTGGCAGATATAATCAATGGAAGCTTGTCACCTTCTCTTAAAAACACATACTTAAGATGTTTAGGCAACGGCTTCAACACCAAATCGTAGGGGTCTTCTAGACTCGACTTGAGATCTCCACTTTTCAACTCAATGTCACCGAGTTTACTCGTGGTCCCACCGCCAAAGCTCCTCCTTCCAACAATTCTTCCTCAAAATCAGCTGCTAATTGTTCTAGATTTACCGCACCATGAGTATTCGATTATCAACCAATCGCTCATACTCCGCTTCTACAAACCCATGACTTGCTTATCCATATAGTCGGTGAAATCATCCGTCATATAATCAATGGAAAAGCCGGTTGGAGGGCCGTAGGGTACTTGAATGGAATTTAAGACATTGTAACTCACCTCTTGATCACCAACTCGGATAGTCACTTGCCCACCATCGCAATCGATGAGGGCTCTAGCTGTAGATAAGAAAGGTCTTCCAAGAATCAGGGGGACGTTTTCATCTTTCTCCATATCTAAAACATACCAATCGACTGGAAAGGTAAATCTATCAATCTGAACCAAAACGTCTTTTAGGATCCCTGAAGCTTTCTTAGAAGATCTATCAGTGAATTGTAAACTCATAGTAGTGTGTTCTAGAAGGCTTTGTAAACCGAGCTGTTTGCATACAGACATTGGCATAAGGCTTATAGAGGCACCTAAATCGCACAAAGAATTAGGGAAAACTAGACCTCCCATTACTACTGTAAGTACGAACTTACCAGGGTCACCTCTTTTAATTGGTAAGTTTTCATAATTAATCATGGAGCAATCCCCACCAATTTGCCTTTCCATGCCTGCTAATTTCTTTTTCGAAGACACAACATCCTTGATAAATTTTGTATACTTAGGCATCTCGACCAAGACATCTGATAATGGAAGATTTACCTGCGTATTTTTCAAAAGGTTCAGCACCTTTTCGTACTTTTTGTCCTCACTCAAAGGAATGTTGCTCTTTCTCGGTGGAAATGGAAGCTTCTTAAGGTCATTCTCGGAAAAGACTTTCTTTGAGGATGCACTTACAGCTTTGTCTTCCAGATCCTTCCAACGAACAGCTTTTTCAACTTTTTTACTAGTCAGGGGATCAGCCTCCTGACTTTCGCTCGTTTCTTCATCCATCAGGGGATCAGCCACCTGAGGACTTCCAACTTCTTCACCTCTCAGGGGATCAGCCACCTGAGTTTTCTCTTGCAGTTGAGGGGAGTGTAGGTGCTCAGCTTCCCCTCCTGCCTTATCAATGGCAGGAGGGGCTAGTGGTTTCCCGGATGGGAAGGACCACTAACTTGAGTACCGCTCCTCAGATTCATTGCACTGGCCTCCTCTTTACCGTATTGAATTGATGGCACGAGGTCAGTACATGGGCCTTTGTTCAAGTCGGCTTGAGCAACTTGACCACCCTTTGGATTCTTCTCGGTGAAACTGGCCAGGTACCGCCTGGGGGTCTAGAAGCTAACTGTTCAGCCAGTTGCCCAATTTGTCTTTCAAGATTCTTCATCGATCTACTTTGCTCCTCCAACTTGGCTTCAAGATTGTTAGATTGGGAGGAGCTTTGAGAGTTTTGGAAATTTGAAGAATAGTGGTGGCCCGGGCCGACTTTGAAATTGAGAGTTTGAATTGGAAGGCCAATTCTGATTGAATTTTTGCGTAGGATTGGAAAAATTCGAGTTTTGGTTCTGATTAAGCCCAGGGTTTCTATTGAAATTCTGATTCGAATTAAAATTCGAATTAGGATTGAAATTTAAAGACGGATTAAACCCTTGGTTTTGAAAATTGCCCTGGCCAGGAAACTGATTGAACCTTTGATTGTTCTGGCCATAGAATGCATTCACTTCCGCATTCTGTCCGTTTATAGGACAGAATTTAGAAGTGTGCCCCACCTCGTCACAATTCTGACATGTGACTTGAGTGTACTGTCCATAATCATGAACATCATTCACTTGATAAGGTGCAGGGGGGTTAAATTGGCACTGGCCATTCATATGGCCCGTCTGACAGCAATTTTCACAGTACGAACCCGAGGGTTCTGTGGAAAAGAAGAAGTTTGATTTATCGGGTTTGGAATTTGAGATGGTGCCATCTGCTTCTGCAGCATGGCGATCAAACTTTGCAAATTGACTTCCTCAACCTTGGGAGGATGAGGAGCTTGAATTGCCTGATAAGAGGGGGCGTAATTGTACTTTGCGATGTCCTCAAACAGTGCCCATCCCTCTTCCGGTGTTTTCTTCAGAAATGCCCCACCAGAAAAGCTATTGACCATGCCTTTTGTAAGCTCGGTCAATCCACTGAAGAATGTATTGACTTGCCTTTCCAGTGGCAAGCCATGATGGGGACATTTTCTGAGAAGAGACTTGAATCTCTTCCAACATTCAAAGAACGACTCATTTTCTTTCTGATAGAATGTGAAAATGTCGTTAAAACACTGGGCTGTCTTTGAAGGCGGAAAGTATTGACTTAGAAATTCTCTTTCAAGTTCATCCCAGGTGGTGATAGATTCAGAGGGGAGAGAGGTGTACCACTCTTTAGCCTCTCCCTTCAAAGAAAATGGGAAAAGTTTCAGCTTGATAGCATCCTCACTTACTCCTTGGATGCGTGTAGTGCCGCATATCTCTAGGAATGTATGTAAGTGGGTATGCGGATTCTCTGATTGATAACCATGAAAAATAGATGCATGCTGCATCATCTGAATAAGTCCCGGTTTTAACTCAAAGGTTTGTGCAATGAATGGTGGAATAACAATAGCCGGGTTGACTTTGACTTCGCCTGGCATGGCGTAGTCTGCCAACGTACGTCTATTATTAGCGGCCATTATCACAAAATCAGTGATTTCTCTTGCTAGTTGATCTTCAAGATCTCGCTCGGCTCGTCTCGCGAACCGCGAACGGAAAATCCGCCTGTTTGGCCGGACTACGGTTCGCTCGGGGTCAGGGGTGTATAATAACGGTCCCTTTTGACTCCGAGTTTGCATAAACCGGACCAAAAACAAGTGGAACGAAGCCTAAAAGCTAAGAAAGTAAAAGCATAAACTAAAAATTAAAAGCCTAAAGAAAAGAATGGGAAAGAAGAAAAGGAAACAAAAGTATTGAAGAAAACAGGACCAGACGGACGTCCAAAAGTTTGGACGGGCGTCCAGATGGAATTGAGATCAGACGGGCGTTCAGTGGACCAAATGCTCTCTCGAATTAACTCATTTACTTCCACTTTGCAAAAATTCACGAGAGTATGACCAACCTTATAAGAAGGCCATTTCGGATATTCACTCCTAATAATAGGATACTTGATTTCTGGACGAGCAACATGAATCCTACACATGCTTCAGTATCACACCAAATTACTACCGCATGATCGCCCCGTGGCTAGAGGAAACCTCAATAGTGTCAAAGCATGACAATCCACACCGTGATGCCATGAAGACTCCGGTCTCAGGATAATTACACAACCGCCACATAGTGCGACACTTAATAAAGTAAGTGGGTTAGTCTAACGTACGCATTCTCTAATACACATCCACGTACAGTCCAAGTGTCTCTACACTTTGATAGACGAGATCTATCCCTATCTTCAATAAGATATAAGACATCTAATATGTGCTAGTCTAATCGTACCATCAATGTCCTGTTTGATAGTACATACGACTAGAGACATTTAAATATCAAACCTTTAAAAGTGATACGAGATCTCATCAACCATAATCACTATCACGGTTTCCCTTTCACAGTTTGACACTAAGGACGTTATCATATATAACAATGTCACGGATTTTATCAACACAAAATAAACAAGTAATAATTCGGTTAACCTCGAGTATAAGGATCGTAGTAATAGTGGTTAATGCCGGGTCGATCTTACGGGGAACTAAACGATTGTGAATCTAGCTTTTGTCTAACTTAAACTATGTCACGAAACTAATCTAAACGGCGAATAAAAAAAACCAAACGAACGAAAAATAAAACTAGACGAGAGGATATAATCCAAAGCTAGGAAGGATACGGGCTGCGAACCAATTTAATACTAAACTAAACTAAGATGCAAATAAAAGACTACTAAGCTAAACAATTCAAGTTTTAAGGATTTGATCAAGTTATAACGAGCAAACGAGCAATTGATCCACCTATCTTATCAACATTCAATTCCAATTCGATTACTTCGTGATTTCTAACCAAGTTGTGATTCATCTCATCTAAAGTACGAACCCTAATTTCTTAGATAGTTCATCTATTAATGTCTATCTTTCGATCTAAGATTAACGCTTCTTCTAACCAGAGATGTAAACTTTAACGTTTTTAATCTAGAGATCTAACCTATTAACTCTCGTTATATAGATCAAATAACTATTCTTTTATCATGGCGACCTAACGTTTAACATGATTTTCATCAAACAAACGATCAACAAGCAAACATCTTTCGACATGGAATTGCATAAATAATTGATAACATGATAAAAGAAACAACTTGTATTAAAACTCACAAAGTAATCACGAAAGGAACTGAATTGTTGAATCAGACGGCTTCACAATGCTCGTTCAATGGAGGTCTAGCCTCTTAGCATCCTCTTTGAAACTTGAGTTGTTTTGAATAAAAGTGCATGAAAGTATTTAAGTAAAAAACTGTTTGTAAACTAAGGAAAAACGCATCTTAGCCGCCCCTAGGGTTTAGGGTTCGAGTATATGATGTATTTGTGGAGAAAACACGCTGCTTTATATAGAAAACTAGGTCGGTTTCGGCATGGCGGCGGCTGGACGCCCGTCTGGAATGGGTGAACGCCCGTCCAGCTTGTGTAATCTTCTTCGAGTCGGGACGAGTCATGACCGACGCCCGTCCACCGTCCACTCCCCGCGTCCAAACTCTCTGAATCACTTTTCCTCTTCTGGACGCTCGTTCACTCTGGCAGACGCCCGTCCACTCTGGACGCCAGTTCAAGGTTCTGAACGTTCGTCCATTAGGATCGAATTTTGATTTCTTGATCTTTATCTCTTTTATCTCTATCCCATTCCTTCATTATCTCTTTTATCATCAATTAGCTCGAACTTAATCAACTTTTGATCATCTTTTGAACCTCAACCATGTATCTATAACACATAAGAACATCGCAAAAATGTAATAATGTCCAAATAATCATAAAAACATAATTAAAACACCAAAAACAACCTATTTTGCGATCAACCCTTTTAAAATATCATTCGCTCAATATTTCCATTAAATACTCGTTTCTTATGCAAACTTATACAAATATGGGGGAAATTAACATAGAATATAGCCTTATAAATCGTATAAAATCACCCTTAACAAACAATATCGTAATTGGTCCGTTAAACGAACAAATATGTAATAACAGAAAAACCATTTAATCATATGTATAAACATAAAGAAATAGTAGAAATGATCTGACCCGGTCGGATCCGATCCAACCCGATTAGGTTTAGGACACTATTTCAACAATCTCTCACTTGGCCTATAACCAATCACTCGTACACACAAGACCAAGTTGAAACACAAGAACCTCATGAAATACTGGCAACCAACCCTTAGCGTGAACGGATCACTATCCGTGGGGACTCAGACTATCTTCATATCGTGCTCCAAATGATCAAGTCATAAAGGAACCGCCTCAACACGCACATGAATCTATGACGAGACCCTGGTCCTTGCTTCAAGCAATGAATCCACTACTATATCATCTATATAGTAAAGGTGGAAGAACCGTACAAGGTTCAGGAACGAACCTTCTAGATCCATGTACTGCTCTCGTTGTGCCTCTAAGGCACTATTGTGTTTTGGCCCAGTTTTAGAATCTCCTTTGTAGCTAAGAACATTTCCAGCTCACTGTATCACTTAATCAAAGTGACTGCAAACCCAGACCGTAACTCCCACTATCTTCATAAGATTCATGGTGCATATCTGTATATCTACGTATATTCGATTCTAAGTTTCAATAAACTGAGAACCCACCCTTAACATCTTTAAGGATATTCTCGACATATACCATAATCATTTTCATACTTGCTCATGACTCTTCATGGAGTATGAAAATCTATTTTAACTCACAACACTTATGATGGACCCTATTGCAACAGCAAAATGAACCTTTCGTAAGTATCATCTTTCACCTTATCTTCAGGACTGATGTTGGTCATAGATAGATCCCAAAAATACCAGCTAGCAGTATCTCCTGCTATGATCTATGCTAAACACTTTTAGCATCCCATATATTAGAGTGAACTGTGATAACTAAGTAGTATCTAAATCTATCACTATAGATTAATATTTCCAAAATAAGAACTGCCATCTCCAAGAGCTTTCGAAAAGACCTTGAACTACCAAACATTAATTGACTGTGACACGAGGTGCTGATTCCGAGAAGGATATCCAATACCTTGCTCAAGAACTATGACACTCCCACTAACCCTTCTACACATAAGGCATATCTTTCCTCTTGATGAAATCAAACTCTTTTGATTTATCTATGCAAGGAACTTATACATAGGAACTTGCTTGAGTCCATCGGTGGATCTCATAAGCTTACACATCTCGTTATCGTCTATGAATATCAAGCCTTTGGCCCAACATTTTCAACACTATCATATAGCCATGATACGTAGCTACAACAAGCACTATCTGAATAGCATTAAGCATAGCTGGTAGCATAAAGGTAACCACAAGGTTTTGTCCTCGTACCATTTAGCCATCAACTTAGCTTAACTAGTAATCTTATTACCTTTCCATATTAGTCTTTCATAAAGACCTACCACACATTTCAGAGACATTTTCTACAGGTAAGTCAAACTAAGTTCATAACCCGGTTGTCATACATGGAATCTGCTTCAGACACTATGGTTCTAAGCCATATTTCTTAATCTTGCCTTTCAAGCATTCCTACATAAGTCGTGAGATCTTCAGTCTTCAAGATGAACATACCAGTAGCCCTTTCAGGCATGTGGTCATCTGCAGACTCATAGAATACTTGTGTGCGCTGAGCAGTGTCTTGTACCTCATCGCTTTGCGGCACCTGTTCATGTTCCAACGGTTGAAAATCTCTTTGTGGTTCTCAAACTCTTTTGAGATCTCAAATTACTCCCACTATTTCTTTTGGAAGAAACACTTCCATTTGAAGACAGCATGTTTGGAGACAAACAGTTTTGCTCTGCGGGTAAGTAAATGATATCAAGCGTACTTGCGATATCCCACAAAGTTGCACATGTCATACTAAGATCCAAGCCTTTCAGACATTGCATGCTTGCTAGAAGCACGACAACCTAAAATCATCAAAACTCGGTTAAGTATATGTTTTGAATAAGGGCACTATCCCAAAGCGGGTAAGGGATACTTCGCATGGCTTACGTCACACCTTTATCGCATAAAGTGCTATTTCCATGTAGAAACACAATCTAATTGCTATCCCAAAATGGTATCCTACAAAGGAGAATCTAATTCCCTTTTCAGACAACTTCTGAAAACGCCCTTCAGGTATTAATTACTTCAATCCAATTGAAGATTAATTCCTAGGTACCTCATTAATCTCATATTCGTACTAGCTCGAACTATTCAGGTTTTCCGAGTTGTTGTACTTCACTGAGCACACTTGACTATTTCTAAAATAGTCGAAGCGAGTGATAAACAATTATTTGCGGCATTCATTGTCATAAGCCAACAAACATCAGTATGTTTAGGCTCTAGACAATTTTTCTAGAATTTATATCCACAAAATGTTAAGGATAACATCATACAAATACTTAGTTGAGATTTCATCACCTATATCAACTATATAGTGACACCAATCTAGTATGTTAGATTCAGTGATCGTTCAACCTTATCGGAATAACATTTATTCCTTACAATTGAAGATGTCTACTAAATCCTAACAAACAACTGAGCTCGTGTTCCATAAGAACCGGAACACAATAACATTTATTTAGTTCCTTTGTCAGTTTACTAGACTCAGAATACAAAACCGAAAATGTCGCAACGTTTGCTTCACTTTTCGTATCTTGGTGTATTTCGTATTTAATCTTTCTAATTTAATCACACTCGTAAGATATCATATATCTAAGAGTTGACTTGAACTTAGATAGATTTATCTCAACACACTTGCCTAGAGTAGAGACTTCAATAAGCTCTCTTATATATTTTAAGCACATGCCCTAACTCTCCTTTTTAATCCTTTAAGCACTTGTATATATTTCTTAGTTTAGCCTTCATAAGACTTAAGAAAAATCACACGAGCTATGTCTTCAATTTCTTTTCATAAAGAAAATCCAATGTTTATTAGATAGTTTATTTAGCCTTTTGAATCGTATTCAAAACATTAACTATTTAATTTTCAAGCAATGATTAAAGAATTAAATCGATACTTAAATCTTACAATTTTGAAAACAACCTTTCCAAAATTCGATGTGGTCATTCTTATCCAACGTTTGAATTTGTCATCGTATGACAGAATGATCATATTTGATTGTATCCAATATATGATTAATTCACGGAAACTTATTTCAAGTGATTCAATCATATCATGAGCTTCCGTTTTTTAATTAATAATTAAAGTCTTGGAGCACTCAATCATATATGTAGTCTCCTTGTCTCTAACTACTATAACGGGGTTGCTTGTGTCATTGCTTATTTTAAAAGGATTAAAATTACTTAACCATACTTGAGAATGTTTCTCAAAAGGTAACAGTCATAATTTGGTTTTACTAATCGAAAATTAAAACATAATTATAAAAGTTGGCTAAAATACTACAACCTAAAAAGATAAAAGAGTGTTGTTGTTTATACATGCAAAATAAAAAATGGTCTTTTGGTTTATGATTTTGCTCCCACTAGTCAACTACTCCCAATTGACTTTCAAGAATTTTCCAAAAATTCTTTAGTGGCCAAGATCCCATCTAGTTACCCCGATTCCCGACGAGGGCCGATCAACCGGAATAATTCGAAGGGTAGGTAACACTTTACCAATCACATCTCTATGTGACTCTTGGTGGTTGACTAGTCAACTCTTTGACACTACACATCTCTATGTGGTAACCAACCCCTTGTCTCTAAAATAAGACGGTTCTGACGAGGGCCAATCACCGCAATATTCTTATCAAGTAATAACCAAATATTCGCAAGATCTCATACGATCATATCTCAATAATAACGATATACCCAAGGTAGGTCAACTCCCGACGATGGCCGATCAGTTGGATCCGAACAAGGGCTCATCACCGTCATTATAATATTTGGAGACAATATTTCGACTTGATTTTTGTTGTGGAAGTAATTTTGCAAAATAATTCACTTAATTAATTTTAGTTACGGTCTCATCAATTATATATATATATATATATATATATATATATATATATATATATATATATATATATATATATATATATATATATATATATATATATATATATATATATATATATATATATATATATCTATCTCTATAGACATACATCCTACACATTCATCTAGATCCCGCCTAGTCATGCATCTATCGTGTCATATAACATAAATACAAGCACAAAATAAATAAATGCATAAAGTAACCGGTATGATCATGGACTTTTCCTGAGTGCGGTTTCGAATACAAACTGACGAAACCGCGGGTCACAATCTAAGGGTAGCTGCAACCACCAATAGGATCTTTAATGCGACATTCTCCAATGAGATTTTTATTTTCGTCTTTCTTTGGCCTTCATCTTCCGCTCCATTCTTGTTACATAAATTTTATCTAATAAAATAAATACACCCGCCGCACACGGGGGGAGCTAACGGGAATGGTATAAATGCAGAAAATAAACTATGTCACGTTCTTCATAACAGCCTATGATAAAACCAACAGAAAAATTAAATCATACACATCTATCATATTGGTCAAGTCTATGATCAATCGGAGTCCATATAATCCTATTATATCTACTATATCTAATCCATACAATAAAATCTTATTAAAAAAATAAAATCTAAAATTACCAACTTGCGTATTAATTAATCGATTAACGTTTAATCAATTAAATATTTTATCCAATCAATTAACTAATTAACATTTAATTAATTAAATGATTTTAATCTTCTTCTTTTTGCCACTAATTAAATGATTTTAATCGAAATAAAATTAACGGTTAATTTTAAACGATTTCAATTTCAATTTTAATTTTAATCAATTATAACTATTCCAAAATTTAAATCAAAATTAAAATTATGTCTTCTTTAGCTTCTTTCCTTCTGATTCTTAATAAAAAAGGATGTATTTTTCCAAAATCAAAATTTTGAAAAACGGAGATATCAACCACAATCATATTGAATCACAAATACACCAAACAAAAATTGGAGATCCACCACCTATGACCAGTCAACTGACGCTGGCAGAAGGTTGCCCCACGGTCGCTGACCAGCCGCCGGTGGTGGTGCCGCCGCCAGTCGGCCGAGCACCACCGATCTCGGTTTTTTTTTTCTTTCTTTGTTTTCGTGTATCGTTTTGCGAATCAATAAAGCTTTCATCTTTTAATTACGTGATTTAAACGATAAAATCAACTACGCAAATTAACATGCTTATTGCTTAAGCTCGAAGCTCGCTCTGATACCACTGTTAGGAAATCTACACGGGAACGCATCGGAATTCAAAATTTTATTTCCTTTTAGCCCAAGATCAACTTCGTTTAAGCAACAAGCAGAAAAGAAGTAGACAAGAGAATACCTTGGTTGATCCAATTGGATCGACGCTTTGTCTACGGTTGTAGTTTCTGCACGGAGACGCCCAAGTGTTCGGCCTCTACTGGTGACCCACACGAACAGCCCGCCGGAATCCCATCATGGATTGCTATTAGAAAAACTCGGTTGCTAGACCGACATTTTCTCTCTCAAAACTCTCTCTAGGAAGCTCTTAATTTTTCTAGTAAATTAGAACTCTTCTAATTGTGTTGTTATAAAAGAGCTAGCCAAGCATCCCTTTATATAGTGTGACCTGCACCCCTATGTCTCCCAATCTGATTGGAAAAGCTTCTGATAGATTGGGTAGAAAGAAAACATTTTACTAGTGAAATAATGAAAATATCGTTGATTGATTTATCTTATTTAATTTAATATCTCATACTAAATATTTTCAAGATATTGTCAATATATAATATTGACTATCTTTATCTTATTACCATAAATCAATTTACACATGTGTATATATATATATATGTATATATATATATATATATATATATATATATATATATATATATATATATATATATATATATTAATATCTTATATTAATACTTGATAATATAATATCATGATTAATTAATTTGCAACATCAATGTGTTTCATATACACATAATTTATGCGCCCATTATATATTAAATATATATATTTAACCAATCAACATAATTAATATCTTGTATTATATTTATTCATAATAAATAAATACCACCATATTAATTTATCACTATAACACTTTATAGTCGAGATAAAACTTTTCTTATTTGGTTATCGCTATAACCGTATTTTAATCCGGCTAGATCTTCTTATGTGTGTGACCCGATAGGCTTTCGAATATGTTGGCCGTAGGCAAAAAGTGCAAATTACGAAAATACTCTTCATACCTAACGATCACGGAATATCGTCTAGCAACACACTGTGACCCCCAATAATCGGAAGAGTCAAATGCAATGACTACTACCTTTTATGTGAAACAATTACCGTGTAAATATAATCCTCTCGCTGTTACAATATCCATACGATCGTAAGTCGAGTGTCAAGCATCAACGACCGTATCTTATAATTTGGATATCATGCTTACTCGAAGTAACTCATTTACTTCCACTTTGCAAAGATTCACGAGAGTAAGACAATCCTTATAAGAATGCCATTTCGGATATTCACTCCTAATAATAGGATACTCGATTTCCGGACGAGCAACATGAATCCTAGGCATGCTTCAGTATCACACCCAATCACTACCACATGATCACCCCGTGGCTAGGGGAAACCTCAATAGTGTCAAAGCATGACAATCCACACCGTGATGCCATGAAGACTCTGGTCTCAGGATAATTACACAAACGCCATATAGTGCGACACTTAATAAAGTAAGTGGGTCAGTCTAACGTACGCATTCTCTAATACACGTCCACGTACAGTCCAAGTGTCTCCACACTTCGATAGACGAGATCTATCCATATCTTCAATAAGATAGAAGACATCTAATACGTGCTAGTCTAATAGTACCATCAATGTCCTGTTTGGTAATACATACGACTAGAGACAT
Source organism: Gentiana straminea (assembly GCA_036785695.1). Classification (NCBI taxonomy): domain Eukaryota; kingdom Viridiplantae; phylum Streptophyta; class Magnoliopsida; order Gentianales; family Gentianaceae; genus Gentiana; species Gentiana straminea. Next base: position 4,085,379 of record JAVUPR010000265.1, on the reverse strand, counting down.
TTAAGTATCAAACCTTTTAAAGTGATTCGAGATCTCATCAACCATAATCACTATCACGGTTTCTCTTTCACAGTTTGACACAAATGACGTTATCATATATCAATATCGTAATTGGTCCGTTAAACGAACAAATATATAATAACAGAAAAGCCATCTAATCATATGTATAAACATAAAGAAATAGTAGAAATGATCCGACCCGGTTGGATCCGGTCCTACCCGATTGGGTTTATGACACTATTTCAACACCATGTTTACCTGGATATACCCACTCAAACACAAATCTGATGCTCTTCCTGTTTTTAAAGAATTTCAAACTCTAGTTGAAAACCAATTTAACACCAAGATCAAGTGCCTACAAACCGACTGGGGAGGGGAATACAGATCCCATGTTCCACTTTTAAAAGAATTTGGTATCATTTTCAGACACCCCTGTTCACATCTCCATGAACAAAATGGTAGGAGTGAAAGGAAACACAGGCACATTGTTGAACTTGGCCTAACCCTCTTAGCACAAGCCTCTATGCCCCTTAATTTTTGGTGGGATGCCTTTAAACACTCTGTCACACTTATTAACATCCTCCCTTCATCTGTCCTTCACTTTAAATCACCATTTGAAACCTTTTATCACATTTAACCTGACTATACTATCCATAGAGTCTTTGGTTGTGCTTGTTATCCACACCTCAAACCCTATAATTCCTACAAGTTCAACTTTCACTCCTCCCAGTGTGTCTATTTAGGTACTTACTCTAGCCACAAAGGGCACTTATGTCTGTCTGTTTATGGCTGACTGTACATTAAAAGGAGTGTGACTTTTAATAAAACACACTTTCCTTTCTCTCATGGTTTCTCCCAGGGTTCTCACAGGTCTGTTCATGATGATATCACTTCCACTAACCTATTTTCTCTTATGTCCCAAGGTTCCAATGAACAGGGCAGCAACAGTACATGCTCATCAACTCCTACAACACTAGCATCACCTCCTGGCAGTGACTTTTATCCACCACACCCTTCCTCTTTAGGAGGCATTACACACAAAATGGTGCCTCACCAAGTTCCACTCCATCAAGTATCAGCTCACCATCACCTATCCCCAAAACCTCACCAAATCACCCCACTGATACTTGTGCAAACTCACCCACTACTCACAGCAGTGACAACACTAGACATGAAGAGCAAGAGTGGTGCAATCTGTGTCTACATCCAACACCACAAAACACAATAGAGAACCAAAGAAATTTACCAATACTATGCAAACAAGATCCAAGAGTGGGATCTTCAAACCCAAAACCTATACTGCCACTGTTGTACCACTCCCAGAATCTTGTCCTACAGAAGCTATCAAAGTGTCAGAGGCCCTAGCTGTGCCACAATGGAAGAGTGCAATGGAGGATGAGTACAGTGCCCTAATGAAAAATAGCACCTGGGAACTTGTTCCACCAAACCCTAGTCAACAGCTGGTTGGAAACAAGTGGATATTTAAGCTGAAGTTGAATCTTGATGGTTCTGTATTGAAATACAAAGCAAGGTTGGTTGCAAAAGCGTTCATGCAGTCCTATGGTGTAAACTTTACCGAGACATTTAGTCCAGTTGATATGTCATCCACAATCAGAGTCATCATTGCCATTGTTGTGACCTTGAACTGAGAGATCAAGCAAATGGACATCAATAATGATTTTCTGAATTGTCCCCTACATGATACAGTCTATATGCCACAACCTAAAGGGTTTGTGGATCAACAAAATCTACATATGTTTTCAGACTCAAGAAGGCCTTGTATGGGTAAAGACAGGCACCCAAAGCTTGGTTTGATGCTCTCAGCACATAGATGATAAATTGGGGTTTCTATCAGTCAAAGTCTTACAACTCACTATTTGTGTTCAGGAAAGACCAGGTGCTTATATATGTCTTGGTGTATGTAGATGACATACTTGTCACTGGGAACTCAAGGACTCACATTCAGAGGTTCATTCAGACCCTAAATTCAACATTTGCACTAAAGGATCTGGGTCAGTTGTCCCATTTTCTGGGAATGGAAGCACACAGAGATAGTTCAGGGATGTATCTCACACAAAGACACTATGCCACACAACTGCTCAAGAGACTAGATTTGGGCAATGTCAAAGCTTTCTCCACTCCTATGATTGCTGGTACACACTATGATCCTAATCAAGGTACTCACATGACCAACCCCAGCCTATACAGGAGTGCTATAGGTGGGCGACAATACCTGACCTTGACTACGCTTGATATTACTTATGCAGTAAACTGCCTTAGTTAGTTTATGCCGTCTCCTACTGATGTTCATTGGTATGCTCTTAAAAGGTTGTTGAGGTTTGTAAAGGGAACCTCGGGTGAGGGACTACACTTTAAACCTGGCTTTACTTTGCAGATTAGTAGCTTTTCTGATGCTGACTTAGCATGTGATGACTCAGACAGAAAGTCAATAGGTGGTTACTGTGTTTACTTAGGTGACTCACTTGTGTCCTGGAGTTCCAAGAAGCAACATGTAGTATCAAGGTCCAGTGCTGAATCAGAGTACAGATCACTGGAAAATTTGGCATGAATTGCAATGGTTGCAGCATATTATGAAGAAGCTACATCTCAAGATTCCTAGAACCCCTGTGGCTTGGTGTGACAACATAAGTGCAATCTTTCTAGCACATAATCTTGTGTTTCATGCCAGGACAAAACACATTGAAGTTGATGTTCATTAAGTGAGAGACTTAGTGGCTAAGAGGAGTGTTTCAGTTTAGTACATTTCTACAGCTGATCAAGTTGCAGATTGTTTGACAAAGGCATTGCCATCATCACAGTTCCAGATATTCAAGAGCAAACTGAATATGGTTGCTCCACCATCCAGCTTGAGAGGGGGTGTTGAGGATAATAGTGATGACTAGGACCTCCTTGGTGTGCCAAGTGTCATATAGTTGTTATGGCATGTGTAGATGGAATATTTTTGGTTAGATATTCTGTTAGAGGAAGTAGTATTTATGTCACCTGTGGTGTCATGGTACAATCAAGATAATGAATTAATAACATTTCTACTAGATTCTCTTCTTTACCGTTCACTAAAGTACTATGATTGATTTGCAGTGTGCTCAAGGTTGCTTGTTGGATTTGATAGCTCTAACTTGTGCTATGCATCTGCATATATTGTTAAGGGTGATTTTATACGATTTATTCCGTTATATTTTATAATGATTTCCTCCATATTTGTATAATTTGCATAGAAAATGAGCGTTTAATTGGTTTATTGAGCAAGTGAGGTTTTTAATGGTTATTCGCAAAATTGGTTAATTTATGTGTTTTATTGATGATTTTATGTTTATTTGGATATTATTACACTTTGCGATGTTTTTGATGACGTGTAGATGCATAATTGCGGTTCAAATGAAGATCAAAAAGAGATAAGAGTCGGATTTAATGGATGAGAAAGAGATAAGGATGGAATTGGCTAGAAGAAAAGAGATAGAGTTGAAGATTTCGAATTTGGATCCAGCTGAACTGGCGTCCAAGTCCCGTCCAGCTAAGTGGACGGCGTCCAGGAGAGAGATTTTTGATTCGAGAGTTTGGACGCCGAGTGGACGGGCGTCCGAAGCAAGTCCAAGGCATGGACGGACGGGCGTCCACAATTCGGACGGGCGTCCACGGCCGACATGCCGAAAACCGACTTACTTTTCTATAAATAGCATGCGATTTCAACCCTAAACATACATTATTGAGACCTATTGATACACAATCATTAGGAGAAAACCCTAGGCGGCCCCAGCCCCCTTAGGGGAGGCTGGGGTTGCGATTTTTCTTGTTTTATATTCGCTTTTATTTCGTTTTGCTTTGCCGTTTTTGTGTGCTTGAATGCTTGGAGGCTGAGCAATTGTTCAAACTATGTGAATCCGTTTCACCAGGTTCTTTATTTTCAATCTAGATTTGTTTTGTGAATTTGATTAAAGTTGTATCTTTTCCATGATTATTTGTTATGCAATCGATATCGAAAGATGAATTGTTATTGATGTTTACCGTATGACGAGAGTCGGTGTAAACCTTAGATCACCATAGGAAAGATGGGATTTTTAACCTTGACATAACGAGAGTTGATAGGTTGAATTTCTAGGTTGCTAGATTGAGAGATCTTACACCTTGTTTTGATAGCGTCAATCTTATATATCGAGAGATGAGAGATTGATAGGCGAATTATCTACGAGAGTAGAAATTCATACCTTTGATAGGTGAACCACATCTTTAATTAAATCATCACAAGATAACTTTAGAGAGGAAATTAAGGGTTGCGGGATCGGTGGATTATTGTTTGTTCATTGTTTAATCACCATGATCATCTTCTTGTTTCTGTTTTTTTTATAGTTTATAGTTTAGATTTCATTTTCGCTTTTATCCTTCCCGGCTTTGGACCGACAATCCTCTGTCCGGTTTATTTTTATCGTTTTTAGTTTAGGTTTTAGTAGGTAACAACCTTAGGAAAATTAATGAACTAGATACCCCGATTCCCCGTGACCGACTCCGGTATTAATCGCTATACTACGATCCCTACACTTGGGGAATACCGGATTTATAAATTTTATTACTTGTTTTTTTCATTGATAAAATCCGTGACAAGTTTTTGGCGCCGTTGCCGGGGAATCGGTGCGGTTGTCCGCTTCATTTGGCGCCGTTGCCGGGGAATCGGTACGGTCGTCTAGTTTCTTATTAATTTTTTCTAAAGTTGTTCGTTTTGTTTTTCGTAGGTAGTTTGTGTTATCTAGTGATTATTAATTTTTCATAGGTTTGTGTTTAGGTTCCAATTAGGGTTTTGTTTAGTTTTCGTGTTTTGTTTGGACCTGTTTCGTGTTTAGCAGCGTTTATGTGCTTCAGTTTGAACGTAAACGGGCGTCCTGAGCTATTGGACGCCCGTCCGTCCAAATCTGATCGTCTCTGTTTGTGTTTTGCCCAGGCAGACGAGCGTCCATTAACTTGGACGCCCGTCCTGTTCTTTCTCCGTGCGGACGTCCGTCCGCAACTTGGACGCCCGTCCGGCCCGTTCCGTCACTGTCACCTCGCTTTTTTTTATTTATTTTTGTTTTAGGTAGATATCTTGGTTTGTCTTTCTTTTGCTTATTAAATAAATGTACTAGGGTTTCGTTTTTCGTAGGTAGGTTTCGTAGGTAGGGTTCGAGGTTGAATCATCGACTCCACGTTTTTAGCGATCAAATTTTTGGATAAAAGGGATCGTTTTAGCACTTGTTAGTATTTTGGCCGTAACTTTCGGCTCGAGTGTCCGTTTGGCGCGCGGGACCCCAATTCGGAAAGCTCGTTCCGACGCCGACGACGACGTAGTGAACAGCCGGCCGTTCGACACCGTTTTCGAGGTCAAAATCCACTGTTTTCCCTTCCATTTTGGGCTCGAAGATTTCAACACGTTTTTCTCCCTTTTTTTTTTATCGTTTTCTTGTTTTTTGTTTTAAATTTTTCGTAGGTAGGTTTCTGTTTAGGTTTTCCGTATCTTTTTCTGTTTATATTTCTTTATTTCTTTCAATAAAAAGTACCATTAAATAAATTGAGATTTTTTATTTTGCCGTGTTTCGATAACCATTGGGTTAAGAATGTGCAAAACCTTTTTTTACTCAATTTATGAAACGTGAATTTAGGTTTCATAGTTTTGTTTAGTTCTTTAATAAACATTAGGGTTTCTGTTTTAATGATATGGTATTAGGTTATGATTTTAGGGTTGCTGCTGTTTTCTGGTATCAATCGAGTCTGCTGTGCTTTTCTGCTGAGTCAGACGGGCGTCCATAGTAAGTGAACGCCCGTCCGTCCAACTTGCACCAACTCTCGTTATGTTTTAAGAGAACCAAACGAGCGTTTGTCCTTTTCCCCGAACGCCCGTCCGCTTCATCATTAACAGGAGGACGAGCGTCCGCTTGCCTGAACGTCCGTCCGCCCTGCATATGCTTTAAACGTCCGTCTGGATTGTCCGAAAGGCCGTCCAGTCTCTCAGTTTTTTTATGTGTGAATAGATTCTATCTTGATACATACGTCTATTATTTGACATGGTTGTTCCTATATGAGCTTCTGTGGCTAATTATTTTTACGTAGATGTTCTGAACTTGCATGTGTACATCTTTCCATCTACGGATCCATGTTAAATAATTGATGATTCATCTATGCATGTTATAGTTAATGTCGGTTCTCGTATGCTATAACTGTTCTTATTGTTATTTAGTAGCTAATGTCGGTTTCCGTATGCTACATATCGTTGTGATGAATCTTGTGAGCTTTGAGACCTATGTGTTTTCTTTTTATTTTTGTAACTCATATGGGTAGCTACTTGTCGGTTTTCCGTTGCTACCATTTTGGCTCTTATGAGTTATATCTCGTTTAGTATAGCTAACTCGTTGGTTCTCCATAATGCTATCACCTTTGATGAGTCTTAAGGCGCGTCTACACTGCATGTAATGAATAGTACTGTCGTTTATCGTAAACTATCATTATTTGGTAGACGTTTATGATATACATGTCATGTTGCAAATGAGTGGGCTAGTTTTCTTTCTTTTATTTTCTTTTATTTTTGCATATCATTTAGTTGCATGTCATCTAGTTGCATTGTTTTTCTATTTTTCTTTTATTTTTCTTGAGGGTAGTTACTGTCGGCTTGCCGTACGCTACCACTTTTATTTTATGTCCTTCATTTTCTGATTCTGCACGGGCCGTAGTCACTGTAGAGTTGCCCTCCCAACTTGCTCAGCCTGAGCCTGTCAGCATTTTTTATATAATTGCATATCATGTAGATTGCATTGTAATATATTTTCGTATAGTGCACCTAGCCCTGCTATTTTGTAATGTTCCATGTATATGTTCCATCTTTACATGAGCTTAATCTGAAAAAAATCTCTCTGACTTCTTTTCCATGTGTTTTACATGTCCAATCCTGCTATTTTGTAGTGTCCTTAATCTCTATCCTTATTTCTGTATGCACATGTTGGGCTTATTTGTATTGTAAGCTTCTGTGGCTTATTTGACGCTTAGGTGTCCTGTGTTTTCCCCGTGTGGTGATTTTTCCATCTGAGCAATTATATCATGTGCTTCTATCTTGTCTATGATTATTTTTGCCATGTTATATTCCCCCGTGTTCCCCGAGATGTTGCCATGTTTTTCAAGTGTGCGGGATATTTTTTTAGCAATTGTGAGTTTTAGATGAAGCCGGCCTTTTCCGTGAATGGATGGTCCAGAGAAATACCTATGACATTTCTTCACGCATTTCGGATCCGGGATCGATTATCTATCCTTCTTCAAATTGCCACCTTCGATCATTACCAAATCGCTAAGTACTTTATCTTTTCTTTAATTCTGCACAACCTGAGGACATGTTGTAGTTTAAGTGTGGGGGAGGGGAATGATTTGATATGTATCTATACATTTGCTTAATTCGTTATGTTTCTATGCAAAATGAGCTAGAATTTTCAAAAATTTTCGACATTTTTGTTTTTGTTTTGTCCCGAGTAGGCAATTCAATTCAATGTTCGTTATTTTTATAGTCATCCAAGCTATATATCATATGTTTGATAAGTTAGTTGTTTCACCTGAGATCTATTTTTCACGAGCCATAGTGAATGATGAGCTAATTTATAAAGCTATACCCCTTTTGATTAGTGATTTTTGTTTTCTTATAAGTCATGTGCTTAGTGCTACGTATATATCTTGAGATTTATGATAGTTTGTATTTAGATCCGAAGTATGATATACTGTGAATATCTGAGGTTTGAATGTGATAAGTAACACGTAACTTATTGTCAAATGAAAAAGTTGAGTAAATATATGAATAAATTGGGTGTGTCGGAAGCTAGTCGATGATTTGAGTGCGATAGGGTATACCACGTATGTCCTATACCACTATGATGACTAAAAGCTCACGACAATCAGAAGAAGCTGCCTTATGATTGGAGTAAGGTAGGGTATATCTCGAATATCCTATTCTCGCTATGACGGGGCAAGAGCTCATTCGATGTGTGTTTAAAGTGAAGATAATTAAATCAACTTATATGAATTGTTATGAAATGAATAAAAGACTAAGTTATCGTCTATCTTATCCCCGGTAGAAAACCGATAGATATGCTGTAGGGATTATCCTCTGAGTATTTCAGAAAGGCCCTAGATATATTCGATCATCCTTTTCGGGATATTTTACGTTTGTAGGGTACATCTTATGAGTGTCATTTATTGCTAGTCTACGAGGGGGTATTAGCTAGTTTTGCTTTGAGTTTCTCAAGTTTGGACTTAGTGGAAGTTTGTTATGGCTTTGCACACACACGGGGTGAACTTCGAGTTATTGAATATGTGTTATATTTGCTTAGATGTCTGTTTTTGTCTCGAACCTTGGTCTTGTTTTGTTTTGCTCGGGACGAGCAAAAGCTAAGTGTGGGGGAGTTGTTAAGGGTGATTTTATACGTTTTATATTGATATATTTTATAATGATTTCCTCCATATTTGTATAATTTGCATAGAAAATGAGTGTTTAATTGGAATTATTGAGCAAGTGAGGTTTTAAATGGTTTATTTGCAAAATTGGTTAATTTATGTGTTTAATTGATGATTTTATGTTTATTTGGATATTATTACATTTTGCGATGTTTTTGATGTATGTAGATGCATAATTGCGGTTCAAAAAGATGATCAAAAAGAAGATAAGAGTGGATTATAATGATGAGAAAGAGATAAGGATGGAATTGGCTAGAAGAAAAGAGATAGAGTTGAAGATTTCGAATTTGGATCCAAATTTGAACCGAACCGGAGTCCAAGTCCCGTCCAGCCTGGACTGGCGTCCAGGTGAAGATTTTTGATACAGAGAGTTTGGACGCTGAGTGGACGGACGTCTGAAGCAAGTCCAAGGCACCCGGACGGGCGTCCACAATTCCGGACGGGCGTCCACGGCCGACATGCTGAAAACCGACTTAATTTTCTATAAATAGCGGCGCGATTTCAACCCTAAACATACATTATTGAGACCTATTGATACACAATCATTAGGAGAAAACCCTAGGCGGCCCCACTGCCCCCCTTTAGGGGGGGCCGGGGTTGCGATTTTTCTTGTTTTATATTCGCTTTCTATTTCGTTTTTCGCTTTTGTTTTGTCTTGAATGCTTGGAGGCCGAGCAATTGTTCAAACTATGTGAATCCGTTTCGATCGGGTTCTTTCTTTTCAATCTAGATTTGTTTTGTGAATTTGATTAAAGTTGTATCTTTTCCATGATTATTTGTTATGCAATCGATATCGAAAGATGAATTGTTATTGATGTTTACCGTATGACGAGAGTCGGTGTAAACCTTTAGATCACCATAGGAAAGATGGGATTTTTAACCTTGACATAACGAGAGTTGATAGGTTGAATTTCTAGGTTGCTAGATTGAGAGATCTTACACCTTGTTTTGATAGCGTCAATCTTATATATCGAGAGATGAGAGATTGATAGGCGAATTATCTACGAGAGTAGAAATTCATACCTTTGATAGGTGAACCACATCTTTAATTAAATCATCACAAGATAACTTTAGAGAGGAAATTAAGGGTTGCGGGATCGGTGGATTATTGTTTGTTCATTGTTTAATCACCATGATCATCTTCTTTTTATTGTTTTTTTATAGTTTATAGTTTATTTCGTTTTCGCTTTTATCCTTCCCGGCTTTGGACCGACAATCCTCTGTCCAGCTTTATTTTATCGTTTTTAGTTTTAGGTTTTAGTAATAATGGTAACAACCTTAGGAAAATTAATGAACTAGATACCCCGATTCCCCGTGACGCTATGCTACGACTCCGGTATTAATCGCTATACTACGATCCCTACACTTGGGGAATACCGGATTTATAAATTTTATTACTTGTTTGTTTTCTGTTAGATAAAATCCGTGACAAACATGTCTCAAAAAAATTGTTTCAGATGAATACTGCCAAAAAATGGGGGAAAATGAGTAGAGTGAAATTTTTTTTGATGTGGCTTTTCAGTGCTAAAGTTTGTTCTTTCTGCTTTATAAAAAAAAGGTTGGAATGAATATTTTAATGCTAAAGGGATAGGGGGTGTGGATGCGGTTGTGGAGTTTTTGAATTGAGATGCTGTAATATAGGAATATGCATTATTTTATATTATTTTAGGGATGAAAAATAGGGATTCTGGTCAGAATGCCCAAACCCTTTATTCACCACATTTCCCGATTACAAATTTATTTTTATCCCACCCTACATATATGTCTTCATTTACAAATTTATCTTTATCCCACTCAATTATATATAGGAAAAATTAGTTTATAGTCCACTTTTTTTCCTTTAATTAAGTGCTAATCCATATTCAATTTTTTAGCTGCATTAAGGACAAATAAATTCCACCGGACGAATATACCCCTGTATATTTGTTAACCGGCTCTGTTCGCTAAACAGGAAAACCCACTTTCTTCCATTTCAATTTCTTCTCAATTTCGCTAATGATTGCTGCTTCTCTGGTTGCTAATGCATCGGTTTCAACTGATTTTCAAGAAAAAGTATTGCCCAACAAATCATTGAGTTACGCGGATTCTTCTTTGTAGCTGTCAAATTCTGCATTACCTGATCAATTGCAAGAGCAGAAAACTTCTAGTGTCTCTGGGTCTGATATCTGTTTCCAAGTTAGGTAATTTATCATTTTTTCGATTTTCGATTTTTTCGGATGGAGATTCTCCTAACATGTTAAGGCACGAAAGGGAAATTCAAGTCCACTAAATGATTTGTTCAAATGAACAAAAGCATATGATCTCTTTTGACACACCTGCTAAAAATAATTCATTGATTTTTTTCTTCTATCATATGTGTTTTAGCTAATAGATGATTTAAGGATCCAGGAAATGCAAAGCTAAGGAATCTAGAATTACAATTTCTCAGCAATATTGTTGTTTGTTGAGTTATTGTACGATTAATTGTGGCTTTGAAAGCTAAAATGGAAGGAATTATAGTACGTTGCTTGAGCTTTTTGTTGGGTGGTGTTTATGTATAGAACAAAGAAGTCAGTTTTCGGTGTTATATAGGGCCCTTTTATCGTATTTACATCCAATATTTTTGCCTTTTTAGGTTTGTTCTCCTTCACAGTTAACATATTTGTCATTTGCTTCGGACTTTGTCAGTCTAGAAATGATCAATAACTCACCACAAGATGAGCTAAATTGGAGCGATTTTTCATTTTTTGACGACTTTTTGGGCAACATTATGGTTGTTTGGAGCCGTTTTTAAAGATGATCAAGGGCTTCTTTTGAACTGAGATTAAGACATAATATGGAGCAGTATATGGAGCGGTTCTTACAACAAGATTTAGTGCAATACAATATTAATTAGAGCGATTATCTATCTTAGTGTTAACATGTGAGTTTAATTATCATACATGTTGATGTTAACGTTGTTATAAAAGTTGTTTATGTCATAAGGATCAAACATTAGCAAGCTCACGCACCGTGATACTGTTAGTGTGTTCTTGTGTTTGAATGTGATACTGATACTGTCTGTTGTGATACTGAAAATGTTACTGTGATACTGATACTGATATTGTTGTGATCTGATACTGATACTGTTGTGATCTGATAATGATTTTTCCCTTCTCCAAAGTTTGTTGAATAGGAGTTTTATTTTATTAAATTTTCATTCCCAAAATCATCAATCTTTCAGTTCAAAAGCCTTGTTCAAGAGCCTTGAGAAGTTTTGATTCAGCCAAAAATGGTGTTGAAAATATGCTCTCGAATCAATTAATTTTCCGTTCATTTTGCAGCTTGAAATCTGTCCATAAGTTGCTCTATTTCAACTTTGAATTCTGCTTATAATCTGCTTCAATAACATCAAGCTTCATTCCTCAAGTTGATACAATTTGCTGCTAAATATCAGGCTTTAAAACAGCCATTAAAGCCCCGAGAATCTGCTCAAACTTTCAGTTCGAACAAGCAGTTCAACAACTTCATTGATAATGGAATCTTTCATTGAGTATGCAGCCTTGTTCTCATATATTTCCGAGTCCATGATTTTTGGCTAATCGTATACTATTAATGATAATTAAGCTTTAAATGAGCCGGTACTGATACTGTTTACTGATACTGTGTTAGTGTAAATGCTGCGATTAAATTCGGCTTTCAAATACTACGTCGAAAAGGTATCAAATGAGGTCTCAAAATGAAGATACAAAAAAAAAATATGAACTTTGGTGAAACAATTTTGATGATCGGTGTTCAAAATCAAAAGTTACGGTCATTTATAAGAAAAACGCTCTGGTTAATACAAATATTTTTTCGGCTTTCAAAATTTACGTCGGAAGGGTATCGTATCTAGGCTCATATTAAAGAGCAAAAAAAAATAATGAATTTTGATGAAAAAATTTCGATGATCGGAGTTGTAAATCAAAAGTTACGGATGTTTGAAAAAAAAAAAATAAATAAAAACAAAAACAAACCTAAAGCAGAACGGAAGCACTTGAAGATATACGCGTGTCCCTTCTATAAAGGGGTAATTTTGTCCGTCTGAAATTGTTTGTCATTTTTGCAACTAAAAAAAGAAGTGTGTCATATTTATTCATTTTGTAATTTTTTTTTGTCATTTTCCCTCAATCTCTCTTATATATATGCCTTTCATTTCATTTTTTGTCCCAGCAAGTGATTTTCGAGCAACATATTTCGTTTCATTTTTTAAACCAACAAGTGGTTTTCAGGGAACATATGATCTAGTTCATCAGGGACAATCTTGTTATTGATCAAAGTTTCGACAAAACGTGTGATCCCATTCAAAGCAGCAGCCCTATAAAAATAAGTCCAGGAAACTTCGTCACGGATTCTGTCTTTAACACGTATAATGAGTTGGGTAGAACAGGTTCCGGCCACAAACACAGTATCGCACACTTCGATCATCTTGTCTCGTTTGTTATCAAGCGTTTCATCGGTCAATATATCACTCGACAGTGAATCAACATCCACTACGACAAAGCTTTCTAAGCACATTCCTAATATGGCCGTCGATGAACAAAATACCTACATAGGTTGATACAGATTAATGAGTTGTTATTAACACTTTCCTCAACGTCCTTTCGTGTTTCTTGTGACTAACAAATAGAACGAACAATATCACAATTCATGTGGAAGTTAAGCAGAAAAATCGTGTGCAAGTCAAAGAGAATTACCCGGCCAAAAGCGGTATGCCTCGTATACAGCTTTTGAGCAACCTTCCCAACAACTAAGAGATCCATTTGAGGAACATGGAGACTAGTTGACATAATGAGCCTCGCAATGTTTAGAGGCTAATTACGTCAATTGAGATATTGAAAAATCATTTTTATCTCTTTAGTTGGAACTTTAGGCGATTCTCGAAAAAAGATAGCAAAAAAAATTATTCCTAAGGACTAACACTAAGAGGATTGTATAAACTGATGCTTTCATAGACTCGATCGCAGTTAACAATTATAGCTTTCATTCCTTGTTTGCAGGGTATGCGAACAGTTATTCATTCACACAAAATCACATCATCCTCCACGTATAGAACACAAACACAATTATCTAGACCATTGATATTTAAAAAATAGACGTGCTAAACAATTATGCGTATTATACGTATTGATATGTGTGATATAAAAAGTTATGATACATACCTATTTTTTTTCCGGATAACATCAGTGTTTTTATCGTTGCAAGATAAATTCCTCCCTCCTCCGTGTCATCCCCTTAGCTGTTTTTATCATTGCATGGTCATCCCTATAGTCTTCAAGGAGCATACTTTTCTTATTGAAGGTAGGGAGTATACTTTAGAATTTCATTATTTTTAAGATGTATCAAAACCTGCAGAGTGATTAGAAACATGTATGTGAACTTCCATCCTACGGAATAAACAAATAATTGTAATAACTAAATATATAAGTACAAAAATAATTACAAAATCACAAATACATTCATCACCACTCAAAACTGCAGAGAAAATGAATAACCAAAAACCCAAACAGAAAATGTAACAACAATGAGTTAGAAATACAACTAAATTTGTGACGCCCCGTTTTTGAACACCGAGTCCTTATCCGGAAACGAACGCCCGGCACGTATATAATTCGTATCTATACCAAATTATATACGTAAGTGACAGATTTTGGAGAATGTACAGAATTTAAGGATAAAATCCTTAAATAGAGACACCAACACTAAATATTGGTTCTCTACTAACGAAGTTAGTATAAAAGCAATACAACATTTAAGCAATAACTTAAATGAAGTATCTGCACGAATTTTACTAGGAATTTATAAATTGTTATCCTTTTTAGGATTAAGCAAAGATCCTAGTCAAAATTTATCAAAAAATCCTACCATTTGGAATAGATTTTCCAATCTTTTAGAGAGGGGGATTATTACGATAAACAAGATCTATTACTAGAAAATAATCAAGAATTGATGATTGTAATAGAAAAACTCAACACAGAAATACGAACTCTGGGTTGTAAAATCGACAGACTTGCCGATCAAGAAGTACAACTTCTTAGTTGTAAGGTTGATAAACTTGAGAGCTATTTCAAGTCTATATTAGGTTAACCATAGTATCATGACAAGCATGACCACTATGAATGAAACGATCAATCTTATCCATGATGAGATTAAGATCATGTAAAAACAATTAAGAGATATTGAGAACAAGATATCAAGACTTGCTACTAGAACTGAAGTTGAATACCTAGCAGCAAAAATCATAAAAGAAATTAAAGAGGAAATACAGAAAGTTTCCTATACAACAGAAGAAAGACCTTCTAACATCTCTACTTCTGCTTTTCCAGAAGATGGAAAATATAGTTATCCCAACCACAATGTGGGAAATGAAGAACTTGGTTCAAGTGCTGATCCAAATGCTCTAAGATGGCCTTGTCAATAGATATAGGTACAAAATTAGAAGAATATTTCTGGGATAACCTAGAAAAAGATGAGTTCATTTTTTATGGACAAAATACTTCACCCTTAGATGAAGTAATCAAGTTAATGACTCTAGATGAGTTAGAAATTGAAAAAGAAATGGAAACAAGACCAGAATTAAGTAAGATTCTTGGTATTGAAACCATGTACGCTATTGAAGAGCAATCTGAAGCTATTCCTAAAAGCGAACCTTCAGATAAACAACCTGAAGCAGGAGCTTCTGGTACAAAAGGAGAACCTCATCTCGGAAGAGCTTTGTTAAAACTCCTACAACAAGAAATAACTTGTTAGAAAGATCTTCATCCATGAGATCAGATAAAGAACTACTCTTGTCAATATCTGAAAGAGTAGATAACGCAACTCAAACGCTTAAAAAGCTTTGTGGTTTACTAGATATCATGGATATCATCAAGAAACCAATTTGTTTCCAGACACTTTGGAAAGAAGCACGGATTAAATTCCTTAGCAAGAAAGATAAATTCCAGAAAGATATCTTTCAAAGAGAAATATATCTGGAAAACTTCAGTAGTCTGCTGACCTTCAGTAGTCTGCTGACTATTGAACTTACTGAATTTGTGCAGCGGAATTATATCAAAAATTAAGCCTTATTACTTGTTGTAAAATATGATACTAAGTATTAGATACTCAGTAGTGTATGTGTGTGATTTCAGTTTCTAGATTCAGTAGGTTGATGTGTATAATAAACTAAATGCGAAATGTAAGTGCAAAAAGTAAGTAGGCGATTTTATAGTGGTTCCGGGTGGTGTAATCCTGTCGGTCCACTCTTCTCCCGTGATGTTGGAGGTAATTCACTAGAGATCTTTGAGATAGCGTTACAAATTCCTATGTTGCTTGTCCTTAACCAATAACTATGGCTTCACAAACTGAACACTTGGAACAGTAGGATTGCTTTGCTCCAAAGTCTTCCACCGGTCCTTGAAGGGTAGGATTGCCTCTTCACAAACTCCACCACAAACAACAGTCTTTCACACAGATGTGGTTCACTGTCCTCAGCAGATTTCTTGTAAAAGAAAGATTGAATCAAGTAAATGATTCAGTTGCAGCAGCTTGATCAGGATGATATGATCAGCAGCTTGCAGTCTTCAAGTGTGTAAACTTGATGTAGCTTGAACGCAGATTACACTTGAAGACTTTCTCTGGATCAGTAGCTTTAAGCTCAGTAGGTTCAGCAGGGTGTTTTTCTTGATAAGAAAATGCAGCTCAGAATTATCTCTTGTATTTTCTTAATTTTCATCATCTTTTTTCTGAGTTAGAAGTCCTCTATTTATAGGTAGGAGTCCTTGTGACTTGTATTTGAAATTCAAATATATCCGTTCCATGTTTTGTCCCATTTGACGTGCTTTATGTCACTGTTCATAGTACTGACACAGTCAGACAACTTTTTGACAGAATGCAGTATGTCCACCCTTTGACTTGTAACCATTGGATAAAGTCCTAAATCATCCCAACGTCCTTTTAATCTCAACCATTGATTTGTTTGATAAATCAAAGGTTGTTAGCTGTCATTATCCTTGTTTTCTTCCAATGTAATCTTGAATAAATCGAGATATATGTATCAGCAGGTTCATGAGTCTGCTGAAGTACATATCAGTAAGCTGAACTATAGTTTGTTGTGTTTAAAACACAATGCAGCTTACTTCTTTTATCTAACTTTTATTTATGAAGTTAGATTACACCTTTTTGCATATAACTAAGTTCCAATCACCATCCAACTTGTGGAACTTAGACCTTGTACACAAGGTATATGTAATCAGTTTAGGTCATCACAGACTTCCCTAAATTCTAATTCCATATCATTGACTTTAATCACTAAGTTTGATCCCTTAGTCTTCATTAACTGAGTTTGAGCCATCAGCCTTCAGTCTTCAGCAGGTTCCTGACTAGTCTACTGACCTAGCTACCCTACTGATATAGACTAGTCTGCTGATATAAATCAACTGACCATTACAGTGCTTGTTTCATCAAACTCTAATAAACCTATACATTTGATCTAGACATCTTTTTGCCTTTGCACTATAACAGTTAGTCTGGCACTCATCACTAAAACTTAAAAATAAGTCCAACAATTTCCCGCTTTTTGGTGATGATGCCAATACCCTCTCCTAATAGCAAAGCAAAAAGATTAAAACAAAAACAGAACAAAATTGGTCATTTCTCATTATAATCATTTGTTCAAAGTTATTACAGTCTAGAATCAGCAAATGATAAAACATATAAAGTGTGTTGATCTACTGTCTTCTTTCTCTTTCTTCTCTAGCTTTCTCCACTTGTTCTTGGTAAGCTCTTATCTCTCTGATCATATCTCTCATCCATTCATTTTCAATCAGAGAGAAGTCAACATAAGGATTCACTTGTTTCCACCAATGCCATGCTTCAGGTAGAGTTAGATTTATCTGATGTACTCTAAATCCTAACCGCATGTAAACTTTTTTGAATTCATTGAGTGATTTCTTTGCATTTGTGGTAGGCAAACTCCTTTCACCTCTACCACCTCTTCCACCTCTTCCACCTCTCTTTGAAGCCCTCATGGCTTTAACTCTTGCTTCCCAAAATTTTAGTCCAAGAAAGGAATTGAGTCCCTCATGGAAGCCTTTATCATGATAAGGTCTCCTTTTGCTGTTGTAGACTCTCTTGTATTCCTTGAGAAGATCATCAGTGAGTGGAAGTCTGCCAGGTGCAGGTTCCCTAAATGCATTAGTATCATCTTCCCATCTTTTCTTGGCAAAAATTCTAGCAGCCTCTTTTGCTACTGCTGTTTGGCTCTCTTCCCCATTATTGACATCATCAACAAAACGGGACAGCAGGCCATGCACACTCTCCTGAGTCAACACTAGATTGTTCATCTGACCTTCAATAATCTCAGTCCTAGTGTCAATTGTAGTGATCCTTCCTTGCAGTGTTTGCTCCGGCACAGTTTATCCTCTCAGTAATTCTAGGATCAAGTACAGCGGGTTGAGGTGCAACAGCAGGTGCAGCAGGTCTTTGTGCCTCAGCAAGGTTATCCAGCTTCTGATGAATAGAGGCAAGTTGATCTTTCAAAAATTTGTCTTTCAGTGTATTACCTTGCCTTATCCCTCTTACATCTTGAGTAAGGTCAGCAAGAGCATATTGAGTGGAGGTAATATTAGAAGCAACAGTTTCAGTGGTTCTTCCTCTATTCTCCACTAAGTTCATTAAATCTTCAAATCTCTGCTCTTGCCTGTCCGGTTGAGTTCTTAAGTTTGTTATGTCATTCCTGACAGCCCTCGACTCTTCCACAACATGTGCTGGTACCCCACCAGCCATTCCTCCAGCAGCTCCTTCAGCAGGCTCTTCTACATTGTATTGTTGCCTCTGTCTGCTGATAACTAAAGCATAGCTCATATCCCTTCCAGCAGGGTCAGGTCCTTGGAATTCTTCCAGAATGGGATCAAGAGAAGGCTCTTCAAAAACTGGTACAAATGCCTATTGAGGTTCTTCATCAATAGGGTCTTCCTCAGGCACTTGAAACTCATCATCACTGTAGTCATAATCCAGCAATTCCTCCTCATCATCAATAACATCAGTCTGCTGACTATCTTTACCTACAGTGGTCTTGTCTCCATTAGGCTCCACTACAGCAGCCTCTTCAACAACAACAACAGGGGTCTCCTCTAGACCCAAATTTGGTTCCAACCTTTGTGCATGTGCTGTTTGTACCTCAGCAGCATGTACCTCCTGTTCCAACCTGTGTCCAGGTGCTGTTTGATCCTCAGCAACATGTACCTCCACTTCTTTCCTTGGTTCTGGTGCAATTTGTGACATAATGACTTGATCAGGGAATACATCCATATTTTCTTTTTGAAATTCCACAATGTCGTCAATCCTTCTCAGTAAAATTTCGCCTTTGGTTAAAGTGTTCTCGGTGTCAACCCAGTCTTGATATTGAATGGAATCCTCAGAACTGACACTGGTTTCACTGTGGTCAGTAACCCTCTCATCATCCAAATCTATTGTCTGCTGATCATCAACATGTGTAGCAGGTTCTTCAACAAATAAATTGTCAATCTCACCAACCATCATGTTTGCACCAATAGATATTCCCTCATTGATTTGTGCCTCAATATCATCTATGGTTAGATTTTCCAAATCCTTATCCATATGTCCAGTTTGTTGTCTTTCAGTGGACTGTCCAGCATCAGTAGACTGCCTTACACTTGATTCAGTAATCATTGCAGTCCCACTGGTTTCTCCGGGACCTGATTGATGATCACCACCGAATCAGATGATGAAGATGAATCATCACTGTCATCTCTGGGTCTCTAAACTTGATACCCTCTTCTTTTTTGTTCATAAAAAATATCCATCAATCTTGATTGCAGCAGAGAGGTATCAACTAGATCCAACAAATTTTCAACTCCCAACTTATCAAAAGCCCATTCTTCAAAATCTATCATTGGTTGTACAACATGCTTTTGTCTCTTGTAATATCCAAATTTCCATTGGAAATAGTCAGCCACTTGTTGGAGTTTAGGATCAACAAACTCCTCTTTCTTCTTCTTCTTCTCATGCCTCTCAAATGGCATAGTTTGTCTCCTGGGAGCTGTTTGTTCACTCTGCTAACATCCAAAGGTCCCAATTAGCAAAGTCGGAGTGTCTTCAACAGATGCATTTAGGTCAATAGGTTGCTCAGGTTGTACATTTGTTCCTACTACCTCCATCTGTACCACACTTGGTTCCCCCTGACTTATATGCTCATCAGCAGGGTTAGCAGCAGACTGCTCTTCCCCCTGAACTATTGCAGGAATTGCAGGGTCTTAAACCAATGTTTTAGTTACCACAGCAGGTGCAGACTCAGTTGTTTGTTGTGGTTCTTCTACAAACTTTTCCACTTCCACAGCAGGTGTAGACTCAGTTGTTTGATGTGGTTCTTCTACAAGTTGCTCAACAACAACTTGTGCAGTTTTAGTAGGCTCAACAGCCTTTGCAGGGGAGGATTCAGTAGTTTCTACAGCAGGCTCAGGGTCAGTAGTCTGCTGTTATTCTCCAGCAGGTTGCTCAGAAACAACCTCTACATCCTCAGTAGGCTTGATAATAGTTAATGGCTCAGTATCAATAGCCTCTCCTACTACTTCTACTTCTTCCTCTACTTCTTCTTCTTGTTCCCTTTGAGCCTCCAAGACTCTTAACTGCTTCCCTTTGCCATGTTTCTTCTTTTTGGCAATCTCTTTCATCATTTTGGATAGTGGATCATCTTCAAGATCAATGATTTTCCTTTTTCTACTAGCTTCTTTCTGTTGCTCCTTCAAAACGTCAGCAACAGTCTTCTTCTTAGCAACTACAACAGGGTCAGTAACCTCAATCTCTACTAGGCCCTCAAGCGGACTCGGCAGTCCATGTGCTGTTTGCTTTCTTGTCTTTCTAGGCTTTAATAACTCTGTTATTTTTCTAGTATCTGCAGCATTTCTTTTCTCAGTAACTTTCTTTAATGCAGCAGGTTTGACAGTTTGCTTAACCTACTCATCACCAGCATCACCATCATCTCCACCATTATCACTATCAGCAGCCTCATCAACACCTACTTCATCATCATCCAGACCAGTGATAGGATAGTCATTCTTTTTCTTGTATCTGGATTTACTTATCTTTTCTGGTGCAACATCAGCAATTTCCAAATGATTCAGCAGGGCCTGAACCATTAATCCTAAGGGTAAGGCCTCAGATTTCCTTGTCCCTTCTTTTTCTTCTTTTTCAACCTTCTTCATGTAGTGGATAAATTATCCAGCCCAATCAAACTTCATACTTCTGCAAATAATCATCATCAGTTCGATTTTGGGTCATGATAGTGTGTCATGCTTCCAATGAGTCCTAGGATGTTCTTTGCAATAATCTTGCTCAGCAGGTTGTACTCAAATCCAATGTGTTTCACATTAATGCCTGGAATTGATTTGATGGTGTTGGACTTATTTTTAAGTTTTAGTGATGAGTGCCAGACTAACTGTTATAGTGCAAAGGCAAAAAGATGTCTAGATCAAATGTATAGGTTTATTAGAGTTTGATCTTTGTATAGGTTTGATCAAACAAGCACTGTAATGGTCACCGAATTATATCGAGCGACGGGTCTAGATCGATAGGGTAGCTAGGTCGGTAGACTAGTCGGGAACCCGCTTGAAGACGAAGGGGCCGAGGGCTCAAACTCGCTTAATGAAGGCTAAGGGATCAAAATTAGTGATTAAAGTCAAGGATATAGAATCAGAATTTAGGGAAATCTGTGATGACCTAAACTGATTACATATACCTTGTGTACAAGGTCTAAGTTCCACAAGTTGGATGGTGATTGAAACTTAGTTATATGAAAAAAGGTGTAATCTAACTTCATAAATTAAAGTTAGATAAAAGAAGTAAGCTGCATTGTGTTTTAAACACAGCAAATTATAGTTCAGCTTACTGATATGTACTTCAGCAGACTCATAAACCTGCTGAAGTATACATATACCTTAATTTATTCAAGATTACATTGGAAGAAAACAAGGATAAAGACATCTAACTACCTCTGATTTATCAAACAAATCAATGGTTGAGATTAAAAGGACGTTGGGATGATTCAGGGACTTTATCCAATGGTTACAAGTCAAAGGGTGGACGGTACGCATTCTGTCAAAAGCGATCTGACCGTGTCGATACTATGAACGATGTGATGAAAAAGCAAGTCAAATGGGACAAAATCTGGAACGGCTATATTTGAATTTCAAATACAAGTCACAAGGACTCCTACCTATAAATAGAGGACTTCCAACTCAGAAAAAGAGGATGAAAATTAAGGAAATACAAGAGATAATTCTGAGCTGCACTTTCTTATCAAGAAAAACACCCTGCTGAACCTACTGAGCTTAAAGCTACTGATCTAGAGAAAATCTTCAAGTGTAATCTGCATTCAAGCTACATCAAGTTTACACACTTGAAGACTGCAAGCTGCTGATCATATCATCCTGATCAAGCTGCTGCAATTGAATCATTTACTTGATTCAATCTTTCTTTTACAAGAAATCTGCTGAGGACAGTGAAGCACATCTGTGTGAAAGACTGTTGTTTGTGGTGGAGTTGGTGAAGAGGCAATCCTACCCTTCAAGGACCAGTGGAAGACTTTGGAGCAAAGCAATTCTACCTGTTCCAAGTGTTCAGTTGTGAAGCCATAGTTATTGGTGAAGGACAAGCAACATAGGAATCTTTGTAACAAATGCTACATCAAATATCTCTAGTGAATTACCTCCAACATCACAGGAGAAGAGTGGACTGATAGGATTACACCACCTGGAACCACTATAAAATCTGCTTACTTACTTTCTGCACTTACATTCTGCATTTAGATTATTACACACATCAACCTACTGAATCGAGCAACTGAAATCACACACATACACTACTGAGTATCTAATACTTAGTATCATATTTCACAACAAGTAATAAGGCTTAATTTTTTATATAATTCCGCTGCATAAATTCAATAAGTTCAATAGTCGAGCGGACTATCGAAGTATCGATCGTGCCGCTTGAAGTTATATGGCATTATTGGTCTTGATTTTGTCAACAAAATCCATCTTTGACAATCCCATTTCCTCAGGATTTGTTGGAGCATCTATTACTTCTACAAAACCAAAAACATTCCTCAGCAGGTTTAAGGAAACTTCAATCTCCTGGGCATTTACTGTTGTGGTGAATGCCTCTCTTCCTTCTCTTATCACAATATTCCTCCAGAAGCTAACAACATTAGTGTATGATATTGTTTCCAATCTTAAATTGAGTACATTTTCCAGACCTTCATATCTTCTTATTCTTCAACCAATATTGATGGATAGTTCTGTTTGATTAGCATCAACAACAAAACCTCTTATACTTTGACTAGTTCCAATTTGAATATCATCCTTTTCGGCCATTGTTAAAATAAAAAGATGAAGAAAAGAGTGTTTGAATCTGTGTTCACACAGTGTATATGCAGAGAGAATCGATCTGAGATTTTGTAAGTAGCATTTGTGTATAAGTCTGTATATATATAGACAGATGCAGTTGTAACTGTCAGAACATGTACAGTGCTATTAACCACGATTAAATCTGAGTGAATGCGGTCTTGACACGTGGTCCATTACTTTCTCCATAACGTTTGTAACCGTTAGATCGTGTTAACTATGGTTATAAAGGATAGAATAAATATCCCGCCATTTACTTTTTGACTTTTATAAGTTTGACTAAGTAACGTTTCATTCAGCAGCCTTGTCATCAGCAGGGTTGGCTCAAGCGGCCCGTCGACAAATATGCCTCGGCGACCTGGCGACGTGTAACTCGTTGATCTTTGATTCCTTCTTGTTTTGTTCAATTTATAATACAAGATGAAGTTTAATACCAATGACTGATCTGTCAAGTGAGCTCACCCAACATGACAAAGACCAATCCCCTTGGCAACTTCATTTGCTCAATTGTCGAAAAATAAGTACATGGAATTTTTGATACCAATGACTAATCTGCTAAGTGAGCTCACCCAACATAGCAAAGACTAATCCCCTTGGTGAATTCCAGTACATTGCTGATTATCAGTCAACTTTTTAATAACTCCAAGTTCAGTCCTTAGTTTAGCAAATCTTTCACTATCCAGTGGTTTAGTGAAAATATCAGCAAGTTGATTTTCAGTAAGGATATAAAGAACCACCACATCTTTCTTTTCAACATGATCTCTTATAAAATGATGTCTTACATCAATATGTTTGGTTCTTGAGTGCAAAACATGATTTTCTGTGATTGCTATTGCACTTGTGTTGTCACACATAATTGGAATTTCCCTTTCATCAATTCCATAATCCCTTAATTGTTGTCTTAACCACAGTATTTGTGCACAAGCGCTTCCAAAGAAAGAATGTATTCAAATTCGGCGGTGGAAGTTGATATTGAATTCTGTTTCTTGCTAAACCAGGAAACCGGTCTATTTCCCATTAACTGACAGGTTCCTGTGGTGCTTTTTCTATCAATCTTGCATCCAGCATAATCAGAATCTGAGTAGGATATAACTTTGAAGCTTCCATCCTTGGAATACCATATCCCTACTCCCAAAGTCTCCTTTAGATATTTGAGAACTCTTTTGACTGCACCTAAATGACTTTCTTTAGGTTTAGATTGAAATCTTGCACAAACACCTACAACAAAGGATATATCGTCTGTTGGCAGTGAGGTACATCAGACTGCCTATCATCCTTCTGTATAAAGTCTGATCAACATCTTTGCCTTCTTTGTCTTCATCCAATCTATATTTGTACTCATAGGAGTTGATATCTTGGTGCTTGTTTTCCATACCAAACTTTTTCGCAAACTCCTTGGTATACTTGGTTTGATGAAAGAAGATTCCATCTTTCATCTTTAACTTGCAATCCCAAAAAGTAGTTCATTTCTCCCATCATACTCATTTGGAATTTACTCTTCATTAGATTTGCAAACTTTTCACATAGCAATTCATTTTCAGAACCAAAGATTATGTCATCAACATAAATCTGTACCAACAGAGTGCTGTCCCCTTCATTGATTCTGAAAAGAGTCTTATCAATGGTGTCTTTTGTAAAACCATTGTCCACCAAGAATTGGGATAAAGTCTCATACCATGCTCTTGGTGCTTGTTTCAAACCATAAAGTGCTTTATTGAGTCTATACACTTTATCTTCTTGATCTTTAACTTCAAATCCAAGAGGTTGCTGAACATACACTTCCTCCTCTAGAATGCCATTCAAGAATGCACTTTTGACATCCATTTGATATACTTTGAAGTTTTTATAAGCAGCATGTGCCAAGAATAATCTGATAGCTTCCAATCTTGCAACATGGGCATATGTCTCATCAAAATCTATCCCTTCTACTTGAGAATAGCCTTTTGCAACTAGTCTGGCCTTATTCCTTACAATGGTACCAGATTCATCAAGTTTGTTTCTGTATACCCATTTAGTGCCAATTATATTTGCATGATAAGGCCTATCCACTAGTGTCCAAACTTGATTTCTTTCAAATTCATTTAATTTTTCTTGCATATCAATTATCCAATCTGGATCTGAAATTGCTTCTTCAACAACTTTAGGTTCAACTTGAGATAGAAAACAAGTAAACATTGCTTCTAATTGTCTTCTAGTCCTCACACCTTGCTGTATATTGCCAATGACTTGTTCAGCAGGGTGATCCCTTAACCATTGTGGATTCTGGTTAGATTGATTCTCAGGAACCTCATCTTCAGTAGGGTCTGTTGTTTCTTCAACAGGGGGTTCAGCAGATCCTTGAACCGCTTCGCTTGTTGCATCGGTAGTATTACCAAGCAGGTGTTCAAGCAGGGCGAATCGAAACCTTTAAGTCATTGAATCTCTCCAAGACTTCAACACAATCCGCATCGTTGACTTGTAGGTTTTCGCAGGTCACAAGCTTCATTTTCCATACCAGTGAACTTAGGTTCATCAAACACAACATGGATTGTTTCTTCATGTTTCAGTGACCTTTTGTTCAGTACCCTGAATGCCTTGCTGACTGAAGAATATCCCAAGAAAATTCCTTCATCTGATTTAGGTTGGAATGTCTTCAAATGTTCCTTATGATTCAAGATAAAACACTTGCTTCCAAATGGATGGAAGTAGGATATGTTAGGTTTTCTTCCATTCCAAATCTCATAAGGTGTCTTCAGCATCTTCTTGTTCACTGAGGTTCTGTTTTGTGTATAGCATGCTGTATTAACTGCTTCAGCCCAATATCTTTCAGGTAGCAATGCTTCACAAATCATAGTTCTTCCTGCTTCTTTTAGAGTTCTATTTCTTCTTTCAAGGAACCCCATTTTGCTGAGGTGTACCAACAGCAGCAA
The DNA here is from genome assembly GCA_036785695.1 of Gentiana straminea. Classification (NCBI taxonomy): domain Eukaryota; kingdom Viridiplantae; phylum Streptophyta; class Magnoliopsida; order Gentianales; family Gentianaceae; genus Gentiana; species Gentiana straminea. The sequence continues at coordinate 4,059,599 of JAVUPR010000265.1, read as the reverse complement.
GTTGATGTAGTACACCATTCTGTTCACAGTATTCTCTTATAACTTTATTGAGAAATTCAGTACCCTTGTCTGATCTTATTTTTACTATTGTCAAACTCTTCTCATTTTGTAATCTCTTCAAAAGTTCAGGCATCTTTTGAAGTGTCTCACTTTTCTTGTTCATAAATATCACCCAAGTGTACCTTGAATAATCATCCACAACCACCAAGGTGTACTTCTTTCCTGTAACACTTGTTGGTGTAACTGGTCCAAATAGATCCATATGCATCAGCTCCAGGACTCTATTAGTTGATTGCTTAGTCTTTGATTTGAAGCTTGACTTTGTCTGTTTACCTTGCACATGCATCACATATAGTATCCTTTTTGAATGTGATCTCAGGTAAACCAATCACTAGTTTCTTCTTCACCAACTGATTGATATCATCAAAATTTAGATGATTCAACTTCTTATGCCATAGCCAATTAAGTTCTGATTTGGTATGCACAATAAGGCATGTTTCTGGAACTGCAGTAGACCAATCCACAACATACATGTTTTGTTGTCTTCTTCCAGCCAACACAACTTGATCACATCTTTCACTAATGACAGTACAAGTGTTTTTGTCAAAAGTGACCTTGTATCCCATGTCACAGAATTGTCCAAAGGCTCGCAAGTTGTAGTCCAATCCTTCCACATATGCAACATTTCTGATTGTTAGTCCATTTCTCACAAGTGTGCCATATCCTCTTGTGTATCCAGGTGTATTTTTGTTGCCAAAATTCACCCTTGGACCATCCTTTGCCACATAGTTTGACAAACAGTACTTATTCTTTGTCATATGTCTGGAACATCCACTGTCAAAATACCAGACACCCTACAAAACAAAGTTAATGCATTTTAGGTACCCAAAACTCGTTTGGGTCCATAATGGTCGATGGTAAGCATGACCCCCGGCATGTTTCCATAAGGTCTTCTCCTAAAAGTGTCATACTTTGGTTCATACATGTATTCTACACATCCATAAGGTCTAACAATTGGTTGTGTAGGATTCACATATGTTTTCTGGCCTTTTGGTATGTAATGCTGTTTGAAGTGATTTCTGTTGTTAGAAGCATTAGCATAACCATTGGATTGCTATCTGTTAGGAACAACTCTGTAATATGGAGTCTGCTGAGGTCCCTGCTGAGGCCTTGTATAAGTCCTCTACTGAGTCCTCTGCTGATTCCATTGCTTAGGTTTTACCCTAGCATCATGGTTATACTTGTTGTTTCTAGCGGTAGGTGCAGGAATATTCCAATCATCATCAGCAGGGAACAATCTACCTTTCCCCCGAGATAAGTATCCCTAGAATGATTAACATTTTTGGGTTTAGGATTCTTATCCTTGGAATATTTATGGTTTTTCCCTTTTTGTGGTCCACCGAGACTTGGTAGTAGGTCCGCTATCGCAGGTCTAAGGTCCAAGCAGTCCTACCTTTGGATTTACCCTTTTGTTAGGTACGATGTCCTTTTAGACTTCGATTTTGCCTCTTTGAAGCATTCTCAGTAGGCTTCACAGCCTCGGCAACCCTTTTGGAAGTTGGATCTTGTGCATGCACAAACTTAGGACCAATTCTGGTACTAGGTTCAGTGATCTTACTAGATCCACTCTTATTGGATTGTTGAGTTCCAAATCCAAGCCCTGTCCTATCACCATAAGGCTTTCCAAATTTGAATGCAGTGGATGAACAAGATGGTTCAGCAGACTCAGTAGCTACTGAATGTACAAGCAGGCTTATGCTGATTCTGTCTAACCTCTTTTTCCTTACCTTTGAGAATTCTTAATTCAGCATTTAATCTTTCAACTTCTAATTGAAGAGCTTCTTTTTCAGCCTTCACAATCTCATAACCAGATTGTATTATCCTCGGTTGATTAAGGATGGCATCCAAAGTTTCATCATTGTCAGAATTTCTAGGATTTGAACCACAAGTTGATTCACAATCACTTCCAACAGGAGTGTTTATTGATACAGTATTGTATACCCCCTTTGTTTCATCCATGTTTGCCATTAAAGCATAGTCTTCCATATCAGCAACCAGTGCTGTGCCATCAGATTCATTTCCTTTTTCTGATTCCACTTCATAACCTGATTCATCTTCAAAGCAACCATAGCCTTCTTGCCATGTCTTCTTTGTTGACTCTTGGTCTTCGCAGGTCCGGACAATCGTGTCCGAAATGTCCAGGCTTTTTGCAAATTGAAGCAAAGATAATCATGTTCCTTACTTTGTTTTAACTCGGACGACAGTTTGAAGTGTCCTGGTTTCTTGCATTGAAAGCACAAGTAATCATTGTCTTTTCCGAATCATCCTTCTTCTTTTCACCGAATTTCTTAGTGAAATTCCTTGGAGAACCCTTTCCGATTTCATCATCCCGATTTTCTTGCTCGCAGGGCAATCTTCTCTTGCATCTCATCCAGCAGATCATCTTGAGCTCCTGATGTTTCTTCTTCATGTTTGGCAGCCAGAGCAGTTGTCTTTGGTTCTTCCTTTTTAGTGGTAGGAACCAATCTCTTGCTTAATTCATAAGCTTTAAGATCTGAGAATAATTTGAAGGTATCCTCTTCATGTAACTTCCTCATTTCTTCTATGGCAGTGACTTTCATCTCCCAAACTTCTTTGTCGTGTAATGCTTCCAAGATTTTTGAGTTGATTTCTTCTTTTGAATAACTTACACTCAAATAGGGTAAGTTCATCCAGATTGCATTGAATCTTGATTCCATTTTCTCAATGGTTTCATTTGGTAGCATTTTGAACTTTTGAAACCTCTTTTTGGCCACACCGATTTTGTTCTTCTTGATAGCATCGTTGCCTTCACGCATTAATCGTATCTTGTCCCAAAGTTCCTTTGCGCTTTGCAATCTTTCACCTTCATATACATATTGCTATCCAGAGTTCTGTATATGATATCAATAGCAATATTGTTAAGATTTGCTCTCTTTCTATCTTCAGCATTCCATTCTCTTTTTGGTTTTGGAATGTACTGTGTCTCATCTCCCACTGTTACTGCTTTGGTAATCTCCAGTGGCCCATCGGTCAGTACATCCATCATTTCATCATGTGTTGCAGCTAGATAAGCCTGCATTCGACGTTTATACTCATCAAATCTGTCTAAAGAACACATCAGCATAGTTCTAGCATACTGGTTGTTATCCATGATGCAAAGTTTTGAAAATCAGTAACTTGAAAAAGTTTTCAAAGGATTTTCACAAGCACAACAAGTAGGATTACTTCGGTAATAGAAGCAATCGCTCCGATACCAATTGTTGGTCCCTTGAAAAGGCTTTGGTTAAGTTTAGAGGGGGTGAATAAACTTAACACTTAAAACTTTTGGAGTTAACAAACTCAAGAACTTCAATGAAACCCGATACTTCGCAGTCCGTCGACCTTCGAGTCCGACTATTGAACTTACCGAATTTGTGCAAATGGAATTATATCAAAAATTAAGCCTTATTACTTGTTGTAAAATATGATACTAAGTATTAGATACTCGTAGTGTATGTGTGTGATTTCGCTTGCTAGATTCGGTAGGTTGATGTGTATAATAAACTAAATGCATAATGTAAGTGCGAAAGTAAGTAGTAGCATATTTTATAGTGGTTCCGTGGTGGTGTAATCCCGTCATTCCACTCTTCTCCTATGATGTTGGAGGTAATTCACTAGAGATCTTTGAGATAGCAGTTACAAAGATTCCTATGTTGCTTGTCCTTCACCAATAACTATGGCTTCACAAACTGAACACTTGGAACAGGTAGGATTGCTGCTCCAAAGTCTTCCACTGGTCCTTGAAGGGTAGGATTGCCTCTTCACCAGCTCCACCACAAACAACAGTCTTTCACACAGATGTGCTTCACTGTCCTCAGCAGATTTCTTGTAAAAGAAAGATTGAATCAAGTAAATGATTCAGTTGCGTGCAGCCTGATCATGATGATATGATCGACGGCTTGCGCCTTCAAGTGTGTAAACTTGATGTAGCTTGAATGCAAATTACACTTGAAGATTTTCTCTGGATCAGTAGCTTTAAGCTCAGTAGGTTCAGCAGGGTGTTTTTCTTGATAAGAAAATGCAGCTCAGAATTATCTCTTGTATTTTCTTAATTTTCATCATCTTTTTCTCGAGTTAAAGTCCTCTATTTATAGGTAGGAGTCCTTGTGACTTGTATTTGAAATTCAAATATAGCCGTTCCATGTTTTGTCCCATTTGACTTGCTTTTTGTCACTCGTTCATAGTATCGACACGGTCGATCGCTTTTTGACACGAATGCGCCGTCCACCCTTTGACTTGTAACCATTGGATAAAGTCCTAAATCATCCCAACGTCCTTTAATCTCAACCATTGATTTGTTTGATAAATCGAGGTTGTTAGCCGTCATTATCCTTGTTTTCTTCCAATGTAATCTTGAATAAATCGAGATATATGTATCGACAGTGTTCATGAGTCTCGAAGTACATATCGCAAGCCGAACTATAGTTTGATGTGTTTAAAACACAATGCAACTTACTTCTTTTATCTAACTTTTATTTATGAAGTTAGATTACACCTTTTTGCATATAACTAAGTTCCAATCACCATCCAACTTGTGGAACTTAGACCTTGTACACAAGGTATATGTAATCGCTTAGGTCATCACGTACTTCCCTAAATTCTGATTCCATATCCTTGACTTTAATCACTAAGTTTGATCCCTTAGTCTTCATTAACTGAGTTTGAGCCCTCAGCCTTCAGTGTTCAGTAGGTTCCTGACTAGTCTACTGACCTAGCTACCCTACTGATATAGACTAGTCTGCTGATATAAATCAGCTGACCATTACAGTGCTTGTTTCATCAAACCTATACAAAGATCAAACTCTAATAAACCTATACATTTGATCTAGACATCTTTTTGCCTTTGCACTATAACGATTAGTTTGGCACTCATCACTAAAACTTAAAAATAAGTCCAACAAAGAACTTCTTCTTCTTATAATGCTTTTTAAACTTATTCTTTGTATAAGTTTTTTGTGGTATACAACCATATTCAATAGGTGCATCCATAACGTTTAAACAACATTTCTTATTGAATTTCTTCAATTTTTTCTGTTGTTTGGATAAATCACAAATTTTTGTGAGTTCTTCTTTAACAATTCTATTGGCGAAGCTAAGACTGTTAACAGCAATCCCGATGGTTTCCGTTTCAAACCTTTGAAGGGATTTTTCTCCTATGATAGGGATTTTGGTTAAATACTGCTTTATAAATCCAACAAACTCATTGCTAGGAAGTTTATAAAGATTAGTTTCAAAATCATATGTGAAAGTGTCTAAGAAACAAACATCACATAACTGTAAGTTGATAAGGCGATTTCTAGCCTTTTCTTGTTGTTTAAGAATCTCATTGGCTTTATCAGTCGTAAAATTGATTCCTATAGAAGCCATCAATGATGCCTCTAAAGATATTTTATGTGGTAAAGTCAGTCCATTTTGTATTTTTTTTACAAATGATTGAATTATTCCAGCAGTTCTATGTTCTACTAAGAGGAGTATGTTATTGATTGTTCCATAAGCCTCTTTGTTAGTCTGAATAATCAAACTTAACTCTGTCGCCCATTCGTCTATGAGCTCTTTCCTATTTGTCCTTCCATCAATATTGAGGATAGGAGTTCTAGAATCCTTAGGTTCTCCTGGAACTTTAGGATAATTATTAGTAAAAAAAGGTTCCATCAGTACCTTTTCTTTTCTTAAAGGATGATTCTTCTCCTTTTGTACCAGAAGCTCCGGCTTCAGGTTGTTTATCTGAAGGTTCACTTTTAGGAATAGCTTCAGATTGCTCTTCAATAGTGTACATGGTTTCAATACCAAGAATCTTACTTAATTCTGGTCTTGTTTCCATTTCTTTTTCAATTTCTAACTCATCTAGAGTCATTAACTTGATTACTTCATCTAAGGCTGAAGTATTTTGTCCATCTAAAATGAACTCATCTTTTTCTAGGTTATCCCAGAAATATTCTTCTAATTTTGTACCTATATCTATTGACAAGGCCATCTTAGAGCATTTGGATCAGCACTTGAACCAAGTTCTTCATTTCCCACATTGTGGTTGGGATAACTATATTTTCCGTCTTCCGGAAAAGCAGAAGTAGAAATGTTAAAAGGTCTTTCTTCTGTTGTATAGGAAACTTTATGTATTTCCTCTTTAACTTCTTTTATGACTTTTGCTGCTAGGTATTCATCTTCAGTTCTAGTAGCAAGTCTTGATATCTTGTTTTCGATATCTCTTAATTGTTTTAACATGATCTTAATCTCATCATGGATAAGATTGATCGTTTCATTCATAGTGGTCATGCTTGTCATGATACTATGGTTAACCTAATATAGTCTTGAGATAGCTCTCAAGTTTATCGACCTTACAACTAAGAAGTTGTACTTCTTGATCGGCAAGTCTGTCGATTTTACAACCCAGAGTTCGTATTTCTGTGTTGAGTTTTTCTATTACAATCATCAATTCTTGATTATTTTCTTGTAATAGATCTTGTTTATCGTAATATAAACAGATAAATCTACACTGCTATGTAGATACAGGAGCTAGTCTTTGCCTAGCATCAAAGTTTGTTATACCAAACGAACATTGGGAGAATGCACCCAATACCATAAGATTAACAATTGCAAATAAAGAAACGTTACAAGTTTCTAAAGTTTGTAAAAATTTTAATATAAGAATCGCAGGTGAAATATTTCACATCCCTACGATTTACCAACAAGAAAATGGCATGGACCTTGTTCTTGGAAATAACTTCTGTCAATTGTATGGACCTTTCACACAATTCACAGATAGAATTATTTTTACTCCGATACCAAGTTCTGAAGCATGTACTTCGGAGTTATATGCGGAATATAATAATGGACGGCGGAAAAATGGGAAGTTTCTTATGCGAGGCGGATAGTAAGAATATAAGATTTAGACATGGTATATATATAATTTCAAATCATTTTATGAATGTATTTAATATTTTTGTAGAAATAAACACAAGTTTAAAATTTCATACAATATACCTTTCAAGATCTCCTTGACTTAAGCGTATCAGCACCAATGGTCACGACTGCGGGCGCTTTCCCTAACGGCCTCCTGCCTGGCGGTACTCTTCCTGTGTCGTATCAGACCACCTCAGGTTCTCAGATTGTTTTAAGTGTTTGAAGCTTTGAAGTGTATATAAAAGAAAAAGATTAAAAACGGATTTTATTTCATCGAAAAATAAAATACAAACATACTACTTATAGAAATCACATAACCATACTATTTCTTATATCCTCACTATGGAGGATTTTCCAAGATGCTAGGAATCAACGGATTTGATGATTCTTTACCGATTGCCGTTTGCATCGGAATAGCTGATATTTCGCTACTATTTCTAGTGCAAGGAATATCAATTTCCTTTTGTTGTTTACTTGATGCCTGTTCAAGTAAATGAATGCGAAATCTTAGAACTTGTAGTTCTAGATCCATAGCTGCTTCTTCCAGCTTTAATTTTTGCAATTCTTCCATAATTGGAAGTTTTTGAAGCATGTACTTCGGAGGTATATGCGGAATATAATAATGGACGGCGGAAAAAGGGGAAGTTTCTTAAGCGTCAAAAAAGGGGAAGTTTTTTGCAATCCTCAAACGTCGTCATCAAAGCCTGCCTCGAACTCCGGATCTACCAGTTCATCTTCTCTCCCCCAAACACAGAAAAAAAAATACATTTGAGGTAAGTACAAAGTACTCATTAAGAAGTAGAATCTACAAATTAACTAAGGTTTATAAACAAGTTTCATGATTAAATAAATTATCTTTCTGAGACCGACTCAATCCAGAGTTCACTTCATGTCCATCAACATGTCGTTACTAACTGTTTCTAACTTAACTTATCTTTGTTACATCCGCATTCAAGGGCACTACGCATGGTGCTGACCACCACGAGGCATCTGGGTGCAACCTATTGGTGGATCACACCAATAGCCACGGGCTAATCCCGATAGTATACGCGTTCGGTGAAGTCCCTCTACTCCTGGTGCCCTCTAATGGCCAGCAAAGTTATCCATCCACGAGTACCCTCTACTCCCGGTGCCTCTAGAAAGGCCAGCAAGTCCGTTTTATCCGAAAGCCTACACATTGCGATATAAAATTGTGTCTATCCAAGAATGACATGATGTTTAGTCTTTTAGCTACACAAGTATGTATTATTATTAATTGTTAACTAGCCACCTAAGTGTTTTCAAGTAAGCTCCCTCACAAACTCAACTCTCTTTCTTAGACCACTAGACACGGACAAGGCCTAGCAATTACACAGACATTGATGAACTCTAGTTCATCAAAGCACAAGCCCTTTCATGCTCTTTCGACCGTCCCGAACTTCAACTCCCTTGAAGAGTACATTCGGTGACGGAACTAAACGCATCGGAAGCTCAATCGAGACTTGTTCGTTTTCATTTAATCTTATTTAAACTCGTTAACAATACTCAATTTCAAGCTAAACATCACAATAACATTAGATACAAAATTCACTGTCAATCAAATCATTATTTTTTTATTTTTTATTTTAGAATTAAAAAGACACAACACAATAATACAACACAACTATACATTCACTTTCTAATAAAAGAATCACACAACACACATAGTTAACCGCTACCTAAAACTATAATGCTTCTGCATATTTTACACCCCTTATACTGTTCAAAGTAACCCAACTAGTATTCACAAGCCAAGTGGTGCATATACTTTTATTATCTAAACAGGGAGGCATATATGTACAATTATAACTTTTTTTTTTTTTTTTTTGTTGCTACTACATATAGTTACTTTAGAGCATATAGGCGTAGGAACAGTCGAAAACATTGAAATATAATGTTCACAACTATTCATTGCTATCCTGAATGGGTTGTCGACCCTTAATTTTTTCCTCAATTGTTACTACAGAAATTATATGGCCAAAATAAATAAATAAAACAAAACAATATTCTTGAATAAAACAGCAGTCCAAAACATCACTAATTTCTGCACAATATTTATTTTCTTTTACTACCCAACTCATACCAATATCGACGGTACTAAGATACGGAAATTAACCAAATCTAAGACGAAGAATAAATATTTGACTAAAACATCCTTTGCAGCAGTAACTCATCACCAAATCATGTCATATCAATCAATAATCCAATTTAACAATCATGAACATGAATTTCACAAAATAAATATCAAGATTTTTTAACCTAAACATTATAAAACAAGAATGGATCAATACAAAAACCCTCTTACAAACGAATCAAAAATACGGTCTAACCTCTCTAAACCATAATTAATTTGTAGGAAGAGCCTCTTACCTTTTAGCAAGCTATTCCCACCAAACTTTGACAAAGTCCTAACTTTCGGGTGTTGAATCGACGCACTCTTTACGACGATTCCGCTGCTCCACTTTGATCTGAAGACTGTTGTGATTCGACTTAGATACTAATAGAAAACTCCCTCAACCCTGAAAGCTCCATGCCGTTCCCTCTCTCAACGATGGAAAATTCTGATTTCTTTTTTGTTGTGTGAACTAATGGGATCTATTTTCCTTAAATAGCAAAATCTCAATAGTTAACATAATCTCTTATTTTCCTTAATTACCCTTATTATTAACTAATAAAATTTTCCCAAGTATATATACATATTTCGACTATGTATATATTTATATTAACAAAATACTTAACTCCAAATAATAGAAGTAAGAATAATAATATTTTGTTTTCGCAAATTGACACGTCTGACCTTTCCTGAAAATCGAAATATTACAGCGGTGTCTCTGTATCAGGGGTGTCACTGTATCGCGGTGTCTCTGTATCGGGGGTGGTCACTGCATTGGGTGGTCACTGCATCACGGTGGTCACTGCATCGCGGTGTTCAATGCATCGCGGTGGTCAATGCATCGCGGAGGTCAATGCACTGCGGTGTTACTGAATCAGGGTGGTCACTGAATCCTGATGGTCAATGCATCGTGGTGGTCACCGGGAAAAAAAACATACTTTTTAGTGTTAATTGTGCATATTTGGTCGTCCCTTTTCCCTTTGTCGTTTCCCCTTTTCTTTACTTCCCACCCCCCTATTTTCCGTCGTCTCCCCCTTTTTTTTATGGGACAAATGTCCAAAAGGACACATATTGGACTTAATTAGGCAAATAGGACACTAAAAAATCTTATTTGGTTATAAGGACATTTTATTAATACATGGACCAAACTACCCAAATAATATATTTATATTTATATATAAAAAAAGGAAAGAAAAAAAGGCGCTGTTTGTTGTTGTTTATGTATTTGATTTATTTTATTTTTTTGTCCCTTTTTTGGACGTATGGGCTCTTTTTTTTTTTTTTTTTTTTTTTCTGGACTTTCTTAGAGGTTTTTTTTTTTTTTTTTTTTTTTTCTACAGGACGTTGAATTTGTTTTTCTTTTTCTGTATGGTGACTTTTATTCTTTTTCATTGATCACGGTGATGCATTGACCACACCGATGCATTGACCACCGCGAAGCACTGACCACCGCGACGCATTGACCGTCCCGACGCATTGACCACCGCGACGCATTGACCGCGACGCATTGACCGCCCCGACGCATTGTCCGCCGCGACGCATTGACCACCGCGATGCAGTGACCACCCCGATGCAGAGACACCGCGATGCAGTGACACCCCAGATGCAGAGACGCCGCGAAGTAGAGACATCTCGATGAAGTGACACCGCAATCCAGAGACTCCTCGATGGAATGACACCGCGATGCAGTGACCACCCCCGATGCAGAGACACCCCGATGCAGAGACACCGCGATGAAGAGACACCGCGATGCAGAGACATCGCAATGAAGTGACACCGCGATGCAGAGACATCGCGATTAAGAGACACCACGATGCAGAGACACAGCGATCAAGTGACACCGCGATGCAGAGACATCGCGATGTTATAACATTTGACGATGCAGAGACACCGCGATGCAGAGACATCGTGATTAGAGACACCGCGTTGAAGTGACACTGCGATGCAGAGACATCGCGATGTTATAACATTTGACGATGCAGAAACACCGTGATGCAGAGACATCGCGATTAAAAGACACCGCGATGAAGTGACACCGCATTGCAGAAACACCACAATGAAGTGACACTGCAATGCAGAGACGCCGCATTGTAGAGACATCGCGATGTTATAACATTTGACGATGCAGAGACACCGCGATGCAAAGACACCACCATGAAGTGACACCGTATTGCAGAGACACCACGATTAAGTGACACAGCGATGTAGAGACACCACGATGAAGAGACACCGATATGCAGAGACACCGCGATGAAATGACACCGCGATGCAGTGACCACCCCCGATGCAGAGACAACACGACGCAGTGACCACCCCCGACGTAGAAACACCGCGATGCAGTGACCACCCCCGATGCAGAGACACCGCGATGCAGTGACCACCCCCGATGCAGAGACACCGCGATGCAGTGACCACCCCCGATGCAGAGACACCGTGATGAAGTGACACCACGATGTAAAGACACCGCGATGTTATAACAGTTGACAATGCAGAGACACCGCGATGAAGAGACACTGCGTTGTAGAGACACAACGATGTTATAACATTTGACGATGCAGAGACATCGCGATTAAGAGACACCGCTACGCAGAGACACCGCGATGAAGTGACACCGCATTGCAGAGACACCGCGATGTAGAGACACCGCGATGAAGAAACACCGAGATGAAGTGACACCGTGATGTAGAGACGCCGCGATGCAGTGACCACCCCCGATGCAGAGACACCACGATGCAGAGACACCGCAGTGCAGAGACACCGTGATGAAGAGACACCGCGATGCAGAGACACCGCGATGCATTCACCACCACGATGCATTGACCACCGCGATGCATTCAACACTGCGATTCATTGACCACTACGATGCATTGACCACCGCGATGCAGTGACCATCCCGATGCAGTGACCGAGTCGAGCTTGAGTCGAGCTACTCGAATAATTAAGCGAGCCGATCTCGGATTTTAAAATATAGTAATCGAGCTCGATAATCTCGTGTGCTCGGTTACCATATTTTAAAACTCGAGCTCGGCTCGGTTAATTATTCGAGTAGCTCGACTCAAGCTCGAACTTGAAAAAAACCGAATCGAGTCAAATTAAACTCTCTTGCGAGTCGAGTACGAGTAGCTCACGAGTAGCCTAACTCATTTACAACCATAATTTGTAATGATTTATGCAGTGACACCCACCTAATGTAACGATTTATGCAGTGACATCCAATGACACCGACACATTTTATGAAGTGACACCCAATGACACCGACATTTTATGAAGTGACACCGTGATGAAGTGACATCATCGTATTCATGAAAATCGACGCGATGCAACACCATCGTATTCAATGTCAATGCAAATCAAACTCAAACCCACCAACAAACATAGTTATAAACTCCGGAAAATCCCCGGAAAACACGTTATGCCCCAAATCAAGAAAATGCAAGTTCTGGGAAGTAGCATTTGGCAATCCAGGCATAGGAATAGTTTCAGATAAGGAATTTCCATGAAAATTAATTGAAACAAGCGTATCACCTAAGTTCCAAATCGATGTCGGTAACGACCCTTTAAGCAAATTTTCACTCAAATCATTAACTGATAAAGCAGGGCTATCTAAATGAATACCCCCAGAAAGTGCATTCACACGAAGATAAGTACTTTCAAGATTTGTAAGCTCTCCAAGCTCTTTTGGAACTCGCCCCCGTAAAAGATTAGGCGATAACAACCGAATAGAAAAAAGACTCATGGAACTAACCATTTCCAAAAAAAGCTCCATGCTTTGATCAATCAGAATTCACAGACTGCAAAATTCAAAAGCAACAATTTCCAAAAAAAAAGATGCAGAAAACAAACTTGGCAAGGAAATATTGAACTCAAATAGATAACTGTGAGTATATTGGTTTTGATGATAACAACACATGATCACATTGGATCAATTGTGTGTATGTGTGAAAAGGCATGATTTCAACTCAAACATCACATAAGGCTAGAAATGGTAAGCCTCACTTGAAATGCATGATCACAAATCATGAGCTTAAATTGAGAATGTGATAGGGGCAAAATGGGAAAGGTGACCAAAGAGTTGACCTTAAGGGTAAATGGACATTTGACCTCAACTTACATTGTAACAACCTAAAATTGATCCAAAACACATTAGGTTGGTATGAGAATCATCATAGGGTCAAATCGGGTGAAAGTAGGTCAAAAAGGGCAAATTGGGAATTTTGGGGGAAATGGTCCAAACTCACCCGAATGATGTGAAACATGTTTAATTATATTAATACACTTAGAATTGACCCTAATCATGCTTTAAGTTGTTCAATTTGATCAAAATTGAATTAGGTCAAAATTAGGGTTCATGTGATAAAAATCTGCTGAATTTTTCTAAGTGTTGGACTGTTTTTCACCCATGTTCACACCCCCATAACTTTCTCAATATTGAACCAAATTGCATGATCTTTATATGGTTGGAAATATCAGAATTCAAGCTACAAAACGCATATATAATATCGCATTTTCATGCAACACAGAGCACACACCATGCTGAACAAAAACGCATCAGATTGTGAAAGTCTGTGTTACAGCTTTCTGATGTGCTGATGTGTCACACTTTTGAGTACCCTATACTACTTGGAATGCGTTGAATTATTTATATGTTATATATTGCATATAGGGGTACATTTTGTCTCAAGAAACTTTTGTGATTTAAGGTCTTTATCATAGCTAAAAGTTGACCACAAAATGCTTCAGTAAAACTGTCTGTCTGTGAGATAGTTGACTTGTAGTGTCTTTTTGAGTGACGGGTTCAACTCCAAATTAGCTGAAAATTTGAGGGATTATAGTTGACAATATTATGAGAATATTTCATTCTTTGATCATCTTGATTTGGGCACGTGATCATATAGAAAATTTGAAGATAAACTTGTATTTATTTAAACTGTTTCCAAAAATAGATAATTGATTTGATTGGGTTAATTAATTGAGATAAATCCGGTTGTATCAATTTGAATTGATTGGAAATAATGCTATTATCTATATATTACACGTTCTACTCAAGATTGATAGGGGCACAAGAGGTATTTTACAAGAAAAGAGGCTGCAACCCTAAAAATAGCTATATATGGGGCTGTTTGGTGTTAAACTTGGAGTGTAGCAGAAAAACTCGATTGATCCTCTCACAAATCGACTCCAAAGTGTTCATATACATGTTAGAGAGTGTGAGCAACAAATTTACAAGAGGGATCAAAGGCTGAATAAAAGTGAAACCTGATCAACAAAGCTGAACTTGATCGAGGTTGCTGCTGCTGCTACTGTCAAGCTGTTGATGCATGATCAGACTGTTATGCTGAATGCTTTTCATTGAAGATCATCAATCAACTCTGTTGGGAAGTTAATTTATAGTTGTTATATGTTTTAACACGTTTATATAGCTTCCATGTGCTTATAATTGTTGAACTGAATCTGTAAAGACAGAATCCCCGTCTGTCGTGCTGCTGTGCTTGTGTTGTGGCCTGTTTGTGGACAGGTTGGTGAGTGTTTTTGAGAGGTGAGTCTTGTGTAGCTACTCTCAGTAGTGTGGTGTATCTTACTTACTTGTGTAGGGGTAGGATCAAGTGGATTAGGACTGTTTTAAAGGGTTAAAACAGTGGGATACTTAACAGTTTCTTAGGTAGGGCTGTTAAGGTTGTGTGTGGGTTATTGCTTGTTGTGTGTAGGGTCTTTGGTAGCATACACTTAATAAGAAAACCCCCAGACGTAGGGCTAATTGCATTGGCAATTAGTTTGGCCGAACTGGGTAATCATTGTGGTGTTCCTTGCTTTTAATTTACACTTACACACACAGATGCGCTTTTGGATGTTAACTTTGATTGCATGATTTGAATAAGTTAAACTCGTTTGATGAACAAACTTAAAACATGAAAGTGGTAGCTTGACATGAGAGGAAGAGAGCTGAATCGAAAAATTAGTGTTTAAAGCTTTGTAGTCACTTGAATAAGGTGATACAACTAGGTGTGTATGAAAAACAGTGAAACTGGGACATAGGTTGTTTCAAAACGATTTTAAAAAGTTTTAAAGCACATTCAACCCCCCCCCCCCCCCCTCTGTGCCTTTACACCTAGCTAAGGATCCATATAGGACCTAACAATAACATAATAACCAAATAGTATTTCATTGAAACCCAAAATCAGTACTTCAATATCCAAAGCTCAAAATTACGAAATTAATCAAAATTAATCAAAAGAGTAGCTTAACAATTCAAAAAAACAAAACAAAAAACCAGCAAAATCACTAAGCAATAAGCACAACAGCACCACCAGCCTCATTGATTTCTTCTCAGCATTCTTGGACACTAGCTTAGCTTTTATAAAAGCTTATTTACTACTAGAGCTTCTCCATTATTTACAAATGTTTGAATCGGTAATGTACATGAATCTGCTTACATTTGAAACATCCAAACTTATTCTATAGACATCCAAACCTATTCTATAGAAAAGCAATCATGGTTCTGCATGTCTAGCTGAATTTTAGATAAAGAAGAAACTTCTTCCGCCATGCCTATTCTTCTTTCCGGTTCAAGTTCTAAGCACGATCCACTTAGTTATGCCAGACGAATAGCAACTTCTGTTTGATCAATGATGTAACCGAGAGGATGCTTTACTTGCAACCGAGGATCTATTAGATTTGCAATGGCATCATAATTTCCTAATTTCGCCATATCTGAAAGAAAAATCTCTTCTCCCTCCCACTCAAACACGGTTTCCTTTCCTGTGATCAATTCCAGAAGAACAACCCCGAATGCATAAACATCCATTTTGGGAGTTACCTCACCGTTTTCTGCAAATTCAGGTGCAGCATAGCCTTTTGTTCCTTGATAAAGCCGGGAAGCGGAAGTCCATGCCTGTATCCTGTTTGATGATCTAGCATCCTCACTCCTCAGCGCCACCAGCAATAAGGGTTCGGGTACCGATTTTCTACAGTTTTCCCAAGAAACGGGGCTCAGATCGTAATGAGTTCAGGCTGGGGGCTTAGATCGACGGGAATCGGCCATGGAAGGAATTCTTGTAAGCCCGGCATCTTAATTTATTCAGAAAATTAGACAGGTGATTTTGAGGGTGATTTAGGAAAGTTGAAAAAAATGTGTGTCCTAAATGCCTATTAAGTGTTCAAAACAGTCCTTATAAACAAATAACCATTTTTTTATTTTCTTTTAGGTCCTTCCTTCTATCCCTAATTCCCACTCTAGACCTTGCTTTTTTGTGCCTACGCTCCTCTCTGTTTCCGTCTCCACCTTCCATTGGTACGGCTGAACGGCGTCGTAGGACTCCTTAACGCCGCCGTCCATTTTCCGATCCAGATCATCATGTAGTATGGGTGGGTACGTGGCTACTCTGCTTGTCACACCAGGTAATTATGTGGCTTCGATACGTGGCCGCCGTAGAGCGAGTGTAGTAGGCTTCACACCTGCCATGGGTCTGGATACGTGCTTGCCGGTGGTTGCTCCGTCTTCTTGTTGGTCCAATCGTTGTCTCCTTCGTGCCTGCTGCTGTGATGAAGGGGACAGCTCAACAGTCTCTCCGATTCAAGATAGCTGAAGGACGGTGGCTTTGGAGATCACATTCCAACTTATCGAAGGAAAAAAAAACATGTTTTCTTCCTGCTGAGCTTTTTTATTCTATTTCTATTTCTTGTCTTCTTCTATTTCCTGGGTATTAATCATCACATTCTTCATTTTTCCGAGTCTCCCTCAAACTGAAAGAAAGGGGTCGAATTTCTGGAGTAATTAAATGTTTTCTGGGTCTCCTTGCACCCTTTCAAAAAAAAATCTCCTCGCTCTTGCCATTTAGTTTTCCCTCATTTTCTTTTGTCTTTAAATCTGTGTATGTATATAAATTTTATTATAACTATAATACCAATAATTTTTGGTAATTATTGAAGATTATTGGTTCATCTTTGTAGAATAAATAAATGAGAAGAATTCATTAAGCTCTATGTCAGCAAGTTCGAATTAGCTGGAGAGAGGCAATGATCAATAGTTGTTGCTCTGCTGCGTCAATTATACAACACGTGTAATCGATCTATACAAGCTACTCATTATCTTTCATTCTCGCTCTATTTGGAAGGTTGGTTCCGGATTTCGCTTCAAGACTTTGCTCTGGGATTGCAGCCGATACATTTTCCATTAGGTGAGTGCTTTTGTGTTCTTCTATGGTTGCTCTTCTTCCTCTCTATTTTTCTTTGATTTCACCGATTGTTATGTGACTGGGTCGTTCTTCAGTTCGTTTGTTTACCTAGATGCTCTCGGATTGTGTTTCTGCTTCAGATATTTGGAGTACAAAAGAACATATTTGGGTGGAATAAGGTGAAATGATGAAGACATAGGTGATTTCACTATTTCTTTATTTTTTTTTATTTCTTTCCCTGCATCTTCGTTTTTCTGTTGTGAAATATATATGTTCCCGATTCAGCTTTCATCCCCTTCATCTGTCCACCCAAGGTGAATGACCTGTGCTTTTGCAGATGATTCTTGTTTTGTTGCTTTCGTAAAATTATATTTCTCATAACGTACAAATTATGCAATTACAGATCTTTATTTCAATTTTCTGCAAATTATGATGTATTAATTTTAGGCTTTCAGGTGAAAAGTAACTTGTGGTAAGTAATCTCTGTTCGCATTTCGCATTTCTCACCTCAATTTGTTTCAGACTGCACATTTGCAGAAATTAGAGTAATTGAATAATGAATTTACAGATATTACTGTAATGAGTGGCTCAAATCTCCAGAGACAGCTTGAAGACTAATGCTTATATGTCAACTTTCATGATAGGTAAGTTGTTTTTGGTCTCCAGCTACAATCTCTAAACTAAAAGTACTAATATCTATTTTGGACAAGTAGACAAAGGTAATGCCATTGGTTTTGGCCCCCAAGCCCTAAGGAAAAAAAATTAACACACGGGTGGGGTTAACACAAACATTACACTATCAATGCACACAAATATTAAGCTATCCCCTTCCCCAATTTCGTTAACTGACACATGTTGAAATGCACAACCCAGGCACGTCTGGAGCTCCCAGGACCATGACCAAGGCGAAAACTCTTTACCAGACAAACCAACATCCTCAACACCAACGAAATGAAGACTGAATCTACTACCGAAGAAATCGAATCACCAAGTGACGCACGATAAACCCCCTTAAAAACCTGAAGATCAAGACAACGAGAATACCATCTTACCAACCACTACTTAACAAGTATTGAAAAAATATATTCGAGGACAACGACCGAGCAAGCGGCGCACGGTGTCCCCCCCCCCCCCCCCCCTAGTTTGTATTTGTTTGCTCGGGCGTTGGCGCCTGCTTTGTATTTGAGGGTAGAGTGGTACATTTACTAATCTTATGTCCTTATAACCAAATAAGATTTAAGTGTCATATTTGTCTAATTAAGTCTAATATGTGTTATTTTGGACCATTGCCCCTATATATATATATATATATATATATATATATATATATATATATATAGAAAGAGAGATGAAATGGAATACTAAGTTATTTTTTATAAAATGAAACACCCTAAAAATGTCCCAATAATTTAAAGCAATGCGACATTATTTCCACCGCCCTTCCGGCACCCGCCGGAGGTGGCTTTTAGCTCCTAAAATTTACTGTCTTTCTTCTCCTGTTTCTTTAGCTCTGATCTCCTCATTTTGATGCTGTTTCTCTACGTTGTTTTCAATGTGGAGGGGGAGATCTTCGGATCTAGATCTATTTTGGTGTCTGTCGGCTTCTCTTTGTCGAGAGGTTTCGGGTCCAATCTGTTGTTTAGGATCTGAGATCTCATCGTTGGTGGAAATCGGAGGCCGGCTTTTTGTCGAACGGCATGACTGTCTCCCTTACTGGTTGGTGGTGCATCGGTTATCCGGCGTTGCATGGCTTTCATAATTCCATTAAGGCTCTAGGCTCTTAATTGACGGTTATGGTAGTCGTTCGCTTAAAGGAGGCGTTAGTCATCTCTTACGGGTTGCTCTCTCCGTCCGGAGGCGGCGGTCGGTGGCGGTGGGTTTCGGTGGCATCCACCATGGTTCATGGTTTCAGTTTTGTTGCTAGTCTTGCTTTCTAGTTATTAGTACTTAGTTTGTTGTCTTTGTCTTAGTATTTTTCTTGTTGTGTCGGGTAATAGATTGATATTGAGGATCCGTGTCTAAACTCCCTTAATCCTTTAGGCTCCGTTTGGATTGAAGGATTTACATAGAAAGGAAAAGGAAAGATAGTAACAGAAAAGAAAGGAGAGGGGAATGAGAGATTGTGAAGTCTATTTTGAGTGTTTGGATAAAACTAGACGAGCAAAGGAAAGAGATACATGGATTGTCGGTACATTTTTAAGAAAAAGTCCGGCGTTTGGTCGGGTTTTTAGTTTGTCCGGTATTTGGCCGGTTTTGTAGTCGTTTTGTCGGGTTGTAGTCCGGCGTTTGTAACTTTTGGTTATTCGAATTTAATAAAACTTTCGTCTTCGGTGAAAGAAAAAATATATATTATTTTCTAAAAGTTTAAGAGAAAAAGATAAATAATTCATATAGATAGTGAGTAGAGCGCCATTCACCTTCACATTCTTTCTAATCACGTTGGAAATATTTGGGCTATTGTAGCTTTCAATAACTTACCACCTTTTCTTTTTCTGACAAAAGAGCATTGCTCAGTGTGAGAACAAGCACTATTGTATGTGCTCTAATCACACATTTATACATCCGGGCTGGTATGAACCTGGGAAAAAGTATAATAAATATAAATATAAAGCATTTATGCTGTATTTATAGGAAAAAAAAAAAAAAAAGATAATAAGATAACTTGTCGGCGATGGGTCGTGTCATTAAATTTTAGAATTACCCGGCGTATCTGTGTATAATATATATATAACATGTCGTCGGTGGGTCTTTAATACATGAGTCGTATCAATGTGTCCATGCCGTGCGGCATAACCGTATCGGTGTTTGTGCAACATACTTATTGTTGCAACTTTTTTTAATAAAAAAAAATTACAAAAAAAAAAAAAAAAAAACAATTACACGTGTCAGGCAAATGGAATTAGACGTATCGCCGTGTCCGAGTCATGTCGTACGGCGTATCTGTGTATAATATATATATAACCTATCGGCGGCGGGTCTTTAATACATTAGTCGTATAGATGTGTCCGTATCGTGTCGTGCGGCGTATCCGTATTGGTGTCTGTACAGCATACTTATTGATGCAACTTTAAAATAAAAATAATTACAAATTTTTTTTTATCCGCATCAATAATTTTAAAACATTATCGTACGGCGTATCCGTATCGGTGTCTGTGCAACATACTTATTGATGCAACTTTTAAAAATAATACAAAAAAAATAAAATAAAAATTACACGTGTGATGAGGCAAATGGAATTAGCCGTATCGCCGTGTCCGAGTCGTGTCGTGCGGCGTATATAATATATAATATATATATATAACCTGGCGGTGGCGGGTCTTTAATACATGAGTCGTATCGACGTATCCGTATCGTGTCGTGCGGCGTATCCATATCGGTGTCTGTGCAACATACTTATTGATGCAACTTTAAAATTAAAAAAAAAATACACGTGTCAGGCAAAGAAGCCGTCCACGTGGCCACCTGAGGATGAATCTCCCTAGCTTTTATCTCCCTAGCTTTTATATATATATATATATATATATATATATATATATATATATATATATATATATATATATATATACTAGTGTTATGGATGCCGTGCGAGACACGGCTGCCCATTGAAGAAGTGTACACAATGTAATGATGATGTAAATGTATTGTTATCTTGTTTTGGACATGATACACATAATAATATTGCAGTAGTAAAGATCTTAAGTAAATACATGGTGGAATGCAGAAAGAAGGACATACTGGTGTTTGGTTCCCTAATTTCTTTCCATGGTGTTTGTTCCAACTATCTAGAGCATAGGTTTTAATTTACTGGTTTTATTCTTCCCTTCTCTTTTATCTGTTTGTCTGAAATTCTCTAAAACTATATGTTTGTTCATTAGTCCTTCCCTACCCACCATGTTGGAATTTCCTTTACAATATCTTCATCTCAGGTTCACATCTCGTATTCAAAAATAGCCACTCTACTAAAATAATTACAGGTTTGGGACAAATATTAGGCAAAACGAACATAAACATTTATTTGACAAGGAGGCTGATCACCACCCTATCTATCAATTCACAAGAAATTCCACAAAATCTTGTCATGTTTTCCATAAAATGACTATGCATCTTGAATTTCAACTACAGTCATGTATTTATGTATGCATGAAATAAGCAAGATTATCATGTGATGACGGTCAAAATATACTCGTAAAAGTCATCAACGTTATCCTTAAATCAAGCCTAATAATATATATTTTATGTTAAATCACATGTTTATAATGATTATTTAATGTTATGTGATTAATAGAATATAATTTGGTATTTATCCGTTTTTGTCATTTAAATACGATTTACTGTGCAATAAATATTTATTTTGTCGATTGAGATAATTTGGAGGATAATTACAAATGGATGAATTAAATCTTAAGATAAATCGAAGAAAATTCAGAGTGCATTGAAGATAAATACCGGATCAACGCGAAAAGAGGAGTAAGGAATGACAAGAGCCAGCGAGCCAATCAAAAGTTGATGGACTTGCTGGCAGCAAGTGCTCAGCTCGCTGGGAGCGAGTTCCCTAAAGCCACCGGATCGACTTGGAGTTATCCTAACACGTTTTAGACTTCATTTGGATTTAGGAAACCTATTTTAGATCGGTTAATTCTTATCCTAACTCTATTTATTTTTACCCCTATATATACTTGTGCTATTTCATTAGCAAAAACACACCTTAGACACTTCTCTCGAATTATAATAAAGTTCTCAGTTTTCCTCAAAAGTGGTTTTTATACAAGTTCGTAATAATGTAAGTTCTTGTATTTATTTCTTCTTAGTTCTTTATAATTAAGTCCCCAATTATTGTTTATCGTTTGAGATTGTTTGTTCTTAGTTAAACGATGTAGATCTAGGATTACGACGTGAGGCAGTAGGGATTCCTCGTCTATAAGGATTCACACGCCCACGCCTATGTCTCGTGACCTATGTATGACTTTACTTTGATCAACAATCGTGTTTTTAGTAGATCTATATAATTGCTTCATGAATCTCTATTTTATCCGTTACGTATGTAGAAACGCTAAGATTTAGGTTTTCGCCACGTCAATCTAGCCACGTTTTTATGGTGAGGTTGTCCACCTAGAATTTCTTGTCTTAGTAGGTATGGCTACGGCTACGTTGCTCGTCTGTTTTAATTAGCGTATTATTAGGAAATACCAATATAGTACTCCTAGGTCGGCTCATGAATTGATCTTCCGGGACTTTCAGCGAGATCTAGATCTGTGTTATATTTGGGAATTGCTAGCACCTATTTGTACGTACATCGTAGATTAACATGATACCTAAAAAATTAGTGTTAATGGGACGGAGATTGATGCGATCGCCTAGGAAGTACGCCTAACCACAGGAATGTTGCCTAGGTGAGGAATACGGTTAATATCGGCATCCCTAGTTTTGTAAGCGTGCGAGTTATATGAGATGGAGGCCTGTGAAGCGAAGTCACGTAATGTAGCACAGTGATCTAAATGGCCTACCCGGAGCTAGATCTAGTTTAGGGGATGACTCCCGTAGCCAATATAAAAGAAATACGAATCGGATTAATAGTTGTCGAGTCTAGCTTAATTATATAGAATCTCTAGATCCAAACGATAACATAATAATTGGGGAGGTAATTACGTTGTTTGTGTCGTGTCCTTTATCTTTCTTGTCTCTTGTTGGTCATAGACCGCCTTTGTGTCCTTGATATGAATGATTAATTGTTTGTATATAAATGACCACAATTGGTTCCCCGTGGGCCTTCGATAGCTATACTACGATGGACTTGATTCGCTATTGGTTTATGGTGGTCAAGTATTTTATTATTACTTGATCTACGTCATCATCATGCAAGTGCAATAGAAATTTAATCAAGTTTCACATACTTCTCTTTTGTAGGATCAAGTATTTTATTATATTACTTGATCTACAAAGAACCTAAACGTCATACGATAGGCGAAAATGAATTAAGGTCAAAAGAACAATGGTCAACAAAATAAACGTAAAAAGAAAGATAATAAATCACCCAATAACATTGACTCGTGAAGCAGGGATGAATTAATGTAGCAATTCATCCAAAGTCAAGCTATCATCAGGTGATTTCCGGCAAAATTAGGATTTTAGTCCTCTAACTTGGCCTATTTTGGATTTTAGTCCTGCTCCTGCTCCGGTGAGGAAAATGGTCCTCTAAGTTGGCTTTTTTTTTTGGATTTTAGTCCTATCCGCCGAAAATTGCTGATTGGGCACCGGAATTTTTAAAAATAGTCCTCTAACTAGGCTGCCACGTAAGCATTTTTTAAAGATTCCGGTGTCCAATCAGTTATTTCCGGCGGATAGGACTAAAATCCACAAAAAAAGCCAACTTAGAGGACTATTTTCCTCACAGGAGCAGGAGCAGGACTAAAATCCAAAATAGGCCAAGTTAGAGGACTAAAATCCTAATTTTGCCAGTGATTTCCTCCGACATTCCGTGTACCTATGAACACAAAAAATTCATTGAATCCCCAAAGGCCTAAAGTTCCAAAATGATTTTATTAACGAAACATATAACAGTATATATGATAAAAATGCAATAAGAGCGCTAAACGGAATCAAGCCCTTGAAAGTACCATCCTAGTTTCTGAAGTTTCCTTTTTCTTTGGGAAGCAACTTCCGATATCTGTACAACTTATGAGATTTTTTGTTACATCATTAAAGACAACATCGAATAAATCTAAATCCATAAGTTAATTACCACCGACATAGCTTGTACCGTTATTTGCAAGTCTGTTCTAAGTATCTCATACAAGTGAGTTTTGTGGTGCGGCAATAAAGCTAATATGTATTATTACAATCCTGGAAGATGTTATGCGGGTGATCGTAAGGGTAATAAGTTTCAGGCATATTTTGAAAAGAAGTGTAGAAATAAATTCACTCACAAGGTGTAAATTTATTGACCCGGTCTTCTTTCAAATGTCTCAGACCAGCCCTGTGACATGCAAATTCAGAAAAAGTGAGGCACATAATTCACACTCATCACTATCACACTACTACCATCAACGATGGCCATTTAATAGTGTATGAATCAAAAGGATAATAAGCACATCAAGTAAGAACACATCTAATCACATCTAAAATTATATTTTTTTTTAGAAACAGATGCTTTTAATGAATTCTACATCTGTCCTCCAATACGCCTCTTTTAATGTTTTCACAAATTGATTTTATAAAGTCATTATTGCATTGGTTGTAAAGTTTGAAAAGTTGTTAGATAGGCGAGGATTAAGGAATAAAGTCAAATTTTCCTATTAATGTTCTCTTGGGGTATTCTAAAACGACAAATAATAAGGAACCATCTTTTATAAGAACAATGTATAATGAGGGGCAAAGGTAGTACTATATGACTCTGTTGGTCCATGGGAAAGGCTAACACAAGTTTAGAGGGTGGGTGAATAAACTTGTCCCCAAAAACTAACTGCAACCGAATCTTGAACAGATTGAGTTCAGCTTTAAACTTGTGAGGAGTTAAGCTAACTTAGCTGAGTATAAGTCAAGACTGACTTATCCTTGACTAAGTTAACCTGCAGCGGATTATATTAAGCCTTTAAGTAAAACTAGAGTTTATCGGTTTGTCTAGATGAAATGCAATGCTGTGCTGACTCAGTTTCTTATGTTTGCTGAGTGTGATCTGGTGCGCATAAACTTAGATGCAGTAATTAAATGTGTAAAGTAAATAAGTAAATGAGACAGAAATTATAGAGGTTCTAGGTGGTGTAATCATGTCAGTCCTCTCTTCCCCTGTGATGTAGGAGGCCATGTTCTTGAGGTTTACAGTTACAAGACACAAAGTAAATTCTAAATACTGATTGTCTTTCACTAATCCCTAGCTTCACAATCTTTCAGCTTCAGTCTTCAACATGTAGAATTGATGTTTGAACTAAGCTTGCTACACTGGTCCTTGAAGGGTTGGATTGCCTCTTCACCAGCTCATCACAAACACAGTCGTCCTGACTGCACTCAACTGTCCTTCACACCTTCTTGGTGTTTCACAGTCTAAACCTTTGATAAAATCAAAGTTGAGACTTGAATCAATAACTATGATTCAACTTTGTGATTTGAGCTTCTTCTTCTAGATGTATATGATATGTTCAGCTCTGTTTTTCTTCAAATGATTGATCTTGATCTTTCTTTGAATACTTGTGATCACATGAGGATTTCTTGATCTTGCAATAAAGTATATAGCATGAATTCTTTTAGTTTGTTTTTTCCCTTTAGTAGAATCTTTTCTTTACTAGATCAATTCTTAGAATTCCGCACCTCTTTTTGATGTAGAAGTAACCTATTTATAGGGATTTCTCCAACGGTTAGCTGAATTTGAACGTTTGAATTTGAATTCTTGTATTTGTTGGTGGTCCTGCTTGTCCTGATGTATGTCAGTGTCCTTCCTGACATTTCTGTGCGTCCAATAAAATTGTATGCATTATAACGGTTACATTCTCCTTCAGTTTTTCTTGACCTCAGCATGAAAACTGGTCTTATTGATTTAGTCAGTTTTCAGATTAAGAGCTTTAACTGAGTTTTTACTCTTCTTCAAAAAGCTCAGTACTCTATTCTTCATCTGATTATAATTGTCTTAATTAGATTACACCATAAATCATAAATCAGCTAAGATATCATTGTCCTTATGTATCTTAGGTCTTCTTCAAGATCCATAAAGTCAGTTCAGGTCATCACAGAATTTCCTGAATTCTAACTTTACAGTCCTAGCTTTATCTTCCATAACTGAGTTTGAACCCTCAGTTCTTCGATCTTCAATAACTGAGTTTGAATCCTCAGTTCTTCAGCTTCTAGATAAGTCAACCGAGTCTGTGTCCCTCAACGAACTTACCTTCTTCAGTTGATGTAATCTGAGTCAGTTTTCTAAACTCAGTATCTTTAGTAATCATTAAGTCAGTTTCTTGTTTTCTCAGTTCTTAACCTAGAACTATTACAGTGCTTGTTTGATTTACTTATACAAATATTAGACTCTATTAAAATAGTGTACATTGATTTCTAGACATCTTTTTGCTTTGCACTATAACAGCTAGTTATGACACTTCATCAATGGGGTTTAAAACAATAATTAAAATTACTGATTAATCATCATCAAAACATAAATTTTATTTTCAACAGACTCTAGTATCTAAACTACACAAATCCTTGTAATCTAAGACAATGACTTCATTGGATAAGATATTAACGTACCAACTGCTTCACAAACAACATCAAATTTCTCTGGTAGTTCTTCAAACTTTTCAGCAGCTCCAATTTCCCTGTGCTACAGTAGCTGCTACTTTTAAGCACCAAACACTTTGCTAGCTGCGTCATACGGAAAAAAAGATACAAATAGAATTAGCTTAACGAGCATTAATAGATAAATATTCAATGAAATTTTCAATAACCAACATAAATTCACCTAAGTTTCATATTAAGTATGAAAACGACATAGTACCGGTGGATACATTCTTATCTCACTGCCATAAAAGCTTAATTCTCCCCTGCTATACTCACTCAATACCCTATTTTATGTTTGCATACCAAACGACCACGAAAATTAATAGCATTTACCGCACATGGTTTCCACCGTCCTCATCGGGGAAAAGCGTTTCAGTCGATGACATCAGCTTCTCTATATATAACTTGAGAAGCACAAAAATGCTACTTAAAGGTGTATAAAGCCAACATGAATGAGGAGAAGACGAAGAACAACATCTATTATTGCAAGGGTACATAAACACTATATATAAAGACTAAATATACAACCCAAATGGACTAACGTGGCCAAATGACTGCAATTATTCTCACAAATGGACTAACGTGGACAAATGAGATGATGTTTTTATACAACCCAAATGGATGTTTTTTAAGCAGTGGACTTGGATGTGTTGCAAAACAATATTCAGTAACAATAGTTTAATCACATTTACAACGGAATTCTTTAAACACCTCATTTTACATCAGTTGCAAAAAGAATGAAAGGAAAACAGTAAATGTCCTGCCTTGGTAATAGAATCTCTGCAAACTCGAAAGAAAAGGCAAAGTGTTAGACGGACCTGTAAATCATACAACCTCCGACAATTATCTCCATCATATGAACATTAATCATCTTCAAATATTCTAACAAACACAAATCGCCCTAAAAACCTGCATATAATTCCAACAAAAAAAAATCATCAGTGAAAATTATAGCTAAAAAATCTCCATGGATACAAATTCTAAGTAGGCAGTTGAAGCTTCTTTATTATAATTATTTGTTATGCAACAGAGGCCGGGAAATCAAAGAAATGGTGTGGTCAGCTTCTTATATATATATATATATATATATATATATATATATATATATATATATATATAATAAGATTAAAAATTTTATTCTACTCAAATATTTAATCAACCATATCTTTTAATCTATACATCCGATTATAATAATTTTTCATCACAATTCATTTTTTTTCGTCCTCTCTATTTTGATATTTTATTTGTATCATTCCAATGTAATTTCTGCAGTGACATGTTTTTTTATACGAAACATGTCAATTCATTACTACGTATCAATTGACAACACGAGTGACAATAACCAGTTTCAGATAATATATCGCTATTAATTGTCACACCAATTTACCGATAGTACATAAATAGTGTAATTCAATTTGTTACTACTATTTGACGCTATGACAGTAGTAATAATAATCGGTGTCATACAATTACACGACTAATTGTCACATTGATTCACCAAAAGAACATAAATAGTGACATTCAATTTGTCACTAGTAATTAACATTATGACAGTAGTGACGATAATCAGTATCAGACAATGACACTACTAATTGTCACACTGATTCACCAAAAGTACATAACTAGTGGCATTCATTTTGTCACTACCAATTGTCACTTTGATTCACCGAAAGTACATAAATGTTGTCATTCAATTTGTCACTACTAATTAACGCTATGACGGTAATCATGGGCGGCTTTACATGGGGAGATACGGGTGCGGCCGACCCCCTAAAATAAAAATATTATGTACAAATAGTAGAGATTTTTTTTTATAAACACATACATATGTGAAATTGACCCCCTTATTTTTATGTATTGACCCCTCCTATTTTTATCTATTTCCCCGTAATTACATGTATAGAATTGAGTATCTAAATATATGTGTAATACGGAAAAAATTAACAAATTTCTGACCCCGTGTCGAAAATCCTGCAGCCGCCCCTGACGGTAATGACAATAATCAGTGTCAGACAATGACACAACTACTAATTGACAATGTGAGAGCAATGTCACACCGATTCAGCTTGAATACATAAGAAGTATCATTTAAGTTGACACTACTAACAAGGGTCATTATTGATGGAAGTTATGACAACAGTGACAATAACCAGGGTCATACAATGTTTCGCAACTGATTCTCACACTGATTCATTGTAAATATATAAATAGTATCATTCAATATGACACTACTAATTGACACTTAGTTGACATTATGCCTGACACTAACAGTGACGGTCAAAATAAAGAGAACAAAAAAATATGAATTATAATGAAAAATTTTGATGATTGAAAACGTAGATTAAAATATGTAATTGATAATAAAAAATTAAGGTTAAAGGATGTGGATGACTGTTTTAATCTAAAATGGGAAAAAAATGACAAGAAAAAAAGATAGTGGTTGAGAAGGACAAAAACGCGCCTTTTACTACATGTGTTACTATAGGCGCATGTAACAACATGTAGTAACAGACGCGTTTTTGTCTTCTCAACCATTATCTTTTTTCTTGCCTTTTTTTTTCCATTTTGTATCTTATTTTGTCCTTCTAGCTCACCACCAAAAAAATTAGATAGAAAACATTTTTTTAGAGATGAACGTGGGTTTTTTAAGAAAACATGGGTGTCAGGATTTTGTTTTGTTTTTAGTTCTAAAAAAAGGATTTTTTTTTTTTTTTTATTTTATTTATCAAGAAAACATGGTAGTTTTTTAGGGTGAATAGAGGGGCAAAATTGTCTTAATACAAGATGATTTGTCCTTTTTACTTTAAAAAAATACAAGAGTGGATCAAATAATAAAAAAGAAATTAAAATGGACTTTTCAATAATTTTCCATTTTAATATTAATATCAGCCCCAATTGTGAGGAATAAGATGATCTTAATCAGCTTGGAAAAACAGGCTAGTCATGTGAAAGAAAAGAAAGAGACAACTTTCAAGGTAATTCATATGAAAGAAAAGAAAGACGGATTTCAAGAGATAGATCTTAATGCATATGCTTTTGAATCATTATTATATATTCTTTAGGGAACACGAAATCTAAGTCCAACAAGGATACGGACCACGACGGCTTAGGGCATAATGCCCTCTCTATATACACCATCCCTAAGAAACTACAAAGACTTGATTCCTAAACAATTACATGATACGTAGCAGCTTGAGATACAGTTTCTCAAGTTCAGTCTAAACCACCACAAATTCACCTCTGTTTCATATCTTTTCTAGTGTTCAACCTTGAACAAGTCGTCAGTAGGATAAACCGTCCCCGGAATTACAACCCGACGATTTCCAGCATCGTCACCATTGCTTCACTAACACGGCTTTTCAATTTCCCATGAATGTTTTTTTCTACCAACATGTTATATGCTGCAATACGATAATCGTTGCTCAAACATTTCCACTTCCTTATGTTGAATTGTGCCTCTACTTGATGCACATTGTCATTTCCTGGACAGTGTGAAAAAAATGAAAGAAAGAGAAACATTGACAAAACACATTAGAGAGATTATAAGGTGGAGACTGGAGACTCCCATATAAGGAGTCACCTATGTGGCTTTATCTGGACCACACAGTTTCATTGCAAAATGAAATTGTGTGGTGTTGATGAAGCCACATAAGTGTCTCTCCATTTGAGAGTCTCCGCCTTAGAATTTCCCTTGTTAGAAGACTAAAAGTCCACTACGGAAGAAAGAAAAAAAAAAAAAAACATAAAAAAATCCAATTAAATCCGACAAAACCAAAAATGAACTGACGCCGTAAGTTTTTAGATGGCCCCCCATCACTGTCAATGGCATTATTTTGGAAAATTCTGATTATGGCTTTAAATGACTTGGGCTACTCGTGCGCTACTCGTACTCGACTCGTAATAGAGTTCGACTCAATTCGGTTTTTTCGAGTTCGAGCTCGAGTCGAGCTACTCGAATACTTAACCAAGTCAATCTCGAGTTATAAAATATATTAATCGAATAGCTCGCGAGCTTATCGAGCTTGATTAAATAATTATTTAATTAATCTAAATTATTATAAAATATTATTTATTATAATTCAAAAAATATTATTCGAGTCGAGTATTAAACGAGTCAAGCTCGATCTTGTTATATTTCATTAAAAATTAAAAGAATTCTACAAAAATGATTGAGCTTACGAGCCGAGTCGAGGTTTATCGAATACATAGCGAGTCATGTTCGATCTTACCTTTTTATAACTCGATCAAACTCGAGCCGAATTTCGAGCTCAAACTTTTTTAGTCGAATCGCGCTCGAGCCCTAAAGAGAATCGCCTCGATTACACCTTTAATTTTGATGCACGGTCGCTTTAATATAAGAGACCTTTAAAACTGACCATCGGATTGTACAAACATATTTTGTCTTTTTGTATAGTCATCCGACAATCGGTCCGTTCTTATAAAGAATCTGTGTGATCCAAAATCACTAGGGTTGCTCTTAAAACCATATTGATATTCAAAAATAAGAAGCTGACCACACCATTTCAGCACAGCAGTCCCGAGATTTTATAGGTGGCTTTCGCTAAATTATGTAGTACAAAAAGGAAGGAAGGAAGAAATTATGGAGGAAAAATCACAATACATACGAGTATAAAACTAAAACAAGCAGTATCACAATACACACCTCAATTTACTACTGACACCCTATTACTTTCAGCACCACAAAAAATTACTTCAGTACCCGATGATTTTTTATAAAGGGAACGTCAGTCACACTGGTGTTCCTTGTTGAACAGTGTCACTAACGTTGGTGTTCAACAAGGAACACCAATGGCACCGACGTTCCCTTTATAAAAAGTGTTAAAACTTAAAAACGTCAGTCCACGAATTTCCACTGCTGTTCCTTGTAGCACACCAACGTCAGTGTCACCGTGATGACGTTTTTTTCATCCGAAAAAATAATCAAAAAATAGGTATCAATAGTAATTTGAGGTGTGCCGATAAAACCACCTAACTTTAACCCTGCACGGCCAATTCTTGCAAGTGAGTAATAAAGCCTTGTAGGCTAATGTCATCTGTATATATAACATCACTACCATCTGTATATGTCGAATCCTGCGTCAAAGACGGGTTCAACTTAGCAAGAAGAAACCTAGCTTGACTGCTATGCTGATCACATTTTACAAGCTTTGGAACTGGAATACGTTCCCCAACGAGCTGCTCCGCGTCCATCTCCGGTGCTTCCAG
This sequence comes from Gentiana straminea, assembly GCA_036785695.1. NCBI lineage: Eukaryota > Viridiplantae > Streptophyta > Magnoliopsida > Gentianales > Gentianaceae > Gentiana > Gentiana straminea. Next base: position 4,027,853 of record JAVUPR010000265.1, on the reverse strand, counting down.
AAGCTTTCTAAAACTCTCATGGTTCAAGTCCTTTTCATACCCAAGCTTTTTCCATTGTGCAATCTTTGAACCATAATGAATCACTACAACAAAGTAGGAATCAAAGAGCAAAATCACGTCCGGGGATATAGATTGAACATCTAGAAGAACTGGTATCGGAGGGCCATCGAATGAGTACTGGAAAAGAGTAGGTTGGATCATTATTAGAGAAGTAACCACCGCCTCACGGTTTAACATTATCCGAAAGAATGCGGTTTCATCCGGAGTGCTATTGAAGACATTGATGAACTGGGATCTCCTCAAGTAATACATAAATTGTGGATAAAGCGAAAAGTTTGAAGAAAGACGAAAGGATGAAGGATCTTCTTGAACATAATCTCCAAACTTCGATGCGAAACGTATAAGCCGTTTATCTAACCATCTGATAACATCTGCAGGAAAACTAGTTTCGGCTTTTTCAATGGCAAGCCTAGCCATCACTGTAGCTGCAGCTTCCTGATCAAATCCAGCCGCGATTTCTGGAGAGTTGTTCCGGACCCACCTTCTAGCCGCGGTGGTTACTCTCTTTCGGATGCCGCCGGTATTATTTCCATATCTATACTGAGTTATGAACTGTAAGAAAAACGCAGAGCCAGGTTGAGCCTTCTGTTCATCGCCCAATTCAAAGAAAAAAGCTATGGATGTTTTGTTGGTTAAAGTACTTAACTTCCATTTATATGTACCCCCTTCGCCTATTTCTTTATCACATACAGAAATGTTTTTTTCCTGCATAGAAAGACAGGGACCGAGCGCTCCACAGATTTTCACGTCTTTTGTTGTGATTAACTCGATTGTCACATCAAAACAAAGTCTTAGATTCCCTTCTTCATCATGGGAAAATATGTGATGCAAACATTTTCTGATTTGATCTGAGTCGAAAGACTCGGCTAGAATCATAAACCCACCAGATCTTTCAACAGGAACTCGTATCTCAGCAGCTCCAACTTGATCTAGTGAGCAAGCAAAGAGATCAAGGACAATAGAAGAATCGGATAGCCTCTGTGATAGTTGCTTGTAAAATTCAAATGATTTTTTATAACAAGGAGCGGAACCACTAGCAAGATCCTGGTGGGTTCTGATCGCGTTCTTGAAATCCGAGTCTATTATCGTTCCCGGGCCAATGGTTGCAGGCCCGGATGTGAAAACCATGATACGAGAGCCGGAATGGATTGAGCACCCTTCAAGAAGTCCAACTGCTACTGATATTGCCACTCCTGTACATCGTAGTGGACGATGACCTGGAACGGGGGGAATCGAAGGTTGAATATTTTCAACTGCAGTTGAAATGCTGAACTCACAATCAGAAACTGGCAACAGATATCCCTGGTTTTCAAAAGTTGATGTCTTTCCAAGCTGTTGCTTTGCATATTTGATTCCCAATAACTGCTTGGTCTAGTAAAGATAAGATGACACGTTTCAGTAACACATCAGACTCCCACAGGACAAATATTCAACAGATTCTGCAAATAATAAATGAAATTAGGGATAAGGACAACATAAATATTTTTTATAGGGAGTAGGACAACCGCATAATTTTTATAGCGAAAAATCGTGAATCGCCCCAGAGAATCTCAAAAATCAGTGAATTTCGACAATGAATTTTGAAAATTAGTGAATTTCGACAGTGAATTTCGAACACAAGTGAATTTCGACAGTAAATAAATAGTTTTGTCCTTTATGCAAAAGTTTCAAAAGACTGTCCTTCTACTCAATTGATGAAATATTTTTGTCCTTCTTCCTCATTCCCCCAATAATAAATGAGTCAGGCTTCAGTGCAAAGTATTCTTATGAGTTTTAGTCTCGTTTAGATATGAATTATTTCACCTTTTATTCCTATCTAGTGAAGAAATTTTAGTTATATTGTTGTATGGATATTGCATCAGGTATTTCGAAATAAAGTGATGTTGTGCATTGTGAAGAAAAAAATTAAGTGACAATTCTTTATTCAGATTAAAAAATTTAACTTTATTCAAATGAAATAAGTGGTGCCCTAAAAGTGGATTAGAACTCGTGCATTGACGCCATAATATCCCAATTAATAGCCTTTTTTCAAAGATTACAAACTCTAGGTTCCACATTCCTAGTTTCCTACAAAATAAGAGCATATATTCCCTCAGTTTATGTTTGAGTACTATTACAGCACAGTTAAGTACGTGTGATACGAGAAACAAAAACAACCCAATGGTTGCAGGGTGCCTTAGACTTGTATAGTTCACATAGGCTGAGAATGTAAATAAATTAAAACAGGCTTCCAAAGTTCAGAAGAGTAAAGGCAAAAATAGGCTTCCAAAGTCCGGGCCGAACTCTACAGGCACAACCCGGGCCGAACTCCGAATTAGTCAGACCAGTTGGTTCCGGATACCGGGGCTCAAGCAAAAAACAAGAATAGGCTTCCAAAGTGCAAAAGAGTTAAGGCAAAAAATCTATGAGAAGTGAATCAGACAGGAACAAGTAAAATGTCGGATTACCATTTGACAAAAAAAGTACCATAACAATTTGATTCATCAAAGCGACAAAATGGTCCAAAATCTACACATAGTAGTTCAGTAAAACGAAACAAAATAAACTTGGAAGCTATTTATAGCGTATGGAAAGCAGAAAGTAAGACAACTAAAACCAGGCGAAGGGCAACAGAGCAGAATTCTCAAAATCCTTAGCACAGAAACTTAACATCGTTCTTGAACAATAAATGCCCCTTCTTTGTACATCATCAATGGAACAAGTTTCCCATACTATATTCAAATTCATTTTCTACCAAAAAAAATCAACAGCTACATACCCCGAGTACTAAATATCTTCAGGCATCCCCCAAGACTCAGGACACTTCAAGCACAACTTCTTATTTATCTCAAACCATATCCCAAGCAAATACGCATTGCATCCTTAACACGAAAATTTGTACATCAACTGATGTTTTCAGTCCAAATGTCCAATCACCAATGTCCATACAAAGAAATAAAAGAAAAAAAGACAAGCAAATTCTATTGACAAAATCAAGAAACAAGTAAATAGCAGCAGACACAACAAAACGTAAGTTCTAACTGTTGGAATGAAATTTCACCTGCTCAGGTGATAGATCTCGTGCACCATGGAATACCACCACCCTTGAGCAATCTGGAAAACCAAGATCATAAACCCTCACCATGGAATCAAAAACAACCAATCCTACCAAAGCGTGTTCTGGCAACTTGGTAATGGCATGCAACAACTCACTCTTCACCATTTTAAGGTCCTCTTCTCCGGTACAGGTATCAACCACGAACACGAAAGCAGGGCCCGGTTCAAAAGCCACACCGGCCCGGTCCAGACCAGACAACGATGAATTAGACACAGAACGTGACCCCGTTTTGAAAAACGAACTGGAATTGTTCCTGGAAAAAGCCATCCCATTTCCAAGCCTTGGGCTAGAACTAAAACTTGAATATTGAGATGAATTCGATCCTTTTTTGGCTAATTGATATTCCACAGTGCTGTAGGTAGGAAAAAGCTCAGCAGGAATATTATTCTCATTTATTCCAAGATATGATTTTGGGAAAGGATTTCTCCCAAAACAGAATGGGCAAGCCCAGATTCTATTCTGATAATCAACTCGAGCGTAAGGGTTTAAAACAGCGTGGCAGTGGGAGCAAAATAAAGGGTCATAAGAAAGAACAGGAAGCTCATTGAACTGCATTAATGGTGTGCATATAACGGACAACGGGATCACCAAACCCGCTGTTTCCGATTTCGATACTGGCCAAGAATTCCATGACCATCGGAGACCTTCAATTGCTTCCAATTCCACAAAATCCATTGAAAACCTAGAGGGATGGTGAAAGAAATCTCCTTTAGAAATTACAATCAGATCATTTTGTCAGTGGTCTACCATTTTTTTTATAAAGAAGAGTGACAAAGAAAAGTGAACTTAAGAGGGTTTTGGAATCAATCGCAATGGGAGGTGACCAAAAACGACGACAAACAGGAGAAGACGTCAAATGGGAGGTGACGTGTCATGGTGCGTTTACATTAAACACATCACAATGTCATTTTGTCCTAAAAGACTCAAAATTATCTGACATGGTATCACCATCCTTCTTTTTATCACATTATGAGCTATTATTTCCGTCATAAAAATATAAATTATTAAAGTTATTTTCATACAAATTAAAAAAGTTATTAAATTTTATAAATTTAAAGGTTAATATCTAAAATATCATTTGATCATTATTAATGTAATAGTTGTTAAGTAATTAAAAGTGGTTGGATTGATATTAAATTTGGATAAGAAAGAAAAAAAAAAAAGTAATAAATTTAAAATTGATAATTACTTATATTATGGGACAAATCTAAAAGTGTAAAATTACTTATATTTTAATACGAATGTAGTACAAAGGTCAAAAGTAAAACGCTTTTTTTTTCTTATCAAACTACAAAATATTAACCTTGGTAGTGATCGGGTTCGAGATTCCCCGTAAAAAATAAGGATGCGCGTGTAAAAATATTTCGTTTCCGTAAAAAAATAAATACAAAATATTAACCAAATTTACCACAAAACTAAAAATATAAACGTAATATATATATGTTCAAATTAATACAAACCTGGAAATTTCTAAAAATACATTTGTTATACAAAACTCCAAGAATGTACCAATTTCATGGCCAGATTCAATATAAAAAATGGTATAAAAAAGTTAATCGATGGCATATAAAAGCCAGAATATACTGAAATATAAAATGGAATCGTGAATTGTTTTTTATCAAGAGAAAAAAAAAAAAGACCCAATCATTGACCATCTAGTATCAGTTATGGAGCACAAACACTTCAATTGACATATTTCCGATACAACACACGTCCACGACACGGCGCGATACGTTTTTATAAAAAAAAATTAATCAAATTTTAATCTACGACACGACGCGTTTCTGATACGGTGTTGACACACCCGACACGGCACGAAACGGCTGCTTCATACTAAAAAAATCATTTTTTCATGTTTGTAAAGGATTAAAATGCAAGATGTGTTATAATTGATTTGAAAAATAATATTACAATTTAGCAAATAATGTTCTTATTTAGATTATTTGATCGAATGTGATAAAAAGAATCTTTTATAAACAGAAATGTTTGTGCTACAACAAAATGTTCACAATAAATATCACAACACAATTTTAAACCATTGATTTTTATGGGATCCATATGGTTCAATAGGTCTCCAATCATAATTAATGGTCACAATGTGTGTTGTGCACAATTTGTGGCAATTTTGTTGTGGCACTATCTCTAATCTTTTATAAATTGAAATATATTGAAGACCAATCAAATTTTTGCAATTTCTTTATGATATGTGTCGTTGTCGTGTCGTGTTTTAAATTTTTTATATTTGCCGTGTCCGTATTATGTCGTGTTGCATGTCCGTGTTCTGATTTCGTAGAGTAGGCAGGGGTGGGCTGAAGAAATAAAGAAAAATAAATGTGTCAAATCAATTTGGAATTTTTTTATATTTTATACAACTTTAGAAAAGGAAAAAAAAAAACACAAAAATAAAATTGCAGCTCTTATATTTTAAAGTTGCCGATGTGAGTTAGACTGTCCACAATGGTCACTTGACCATCTACTTTAAAAGACTTTTGAAGTAATATACATCTCCTTTATACCAACACTAAGAACCTTTATCTACCCTCTACTTCTTAAATCCTCTACACAAGCCTTGAGATCTGGAGTGCATCTTGAAGTAACTCTATGTCTCTTTCTCCGTCCTTTTTCAAATATAAATATTCTTGTAATACAAAATACAAAATTTATTATTTTTATTTGAATTACTGTGAGAAAATAGAAGACCAAGATGAAAATGAATTGATGTTTAGGTTGATAATAAAAGAAAATGGATTTTGAAGTGTTGTTTTAAGTGTACTTTTATTGGAGTGAATGTTTTTTTAAAGTGTTGAAAAGGTGTAACTGGAGTGAAAAATAATGTATTTGGAGTGATGTTTGGAGTAACACCACTGGAGATAGTCTTAGAATGTGGACAGAGTCCCGTTCCAATTGCCATTCACATTCTCCACGTCAGCATTATTTGAGCGAACGATGATGGAGGCACCGACCATCATAACATAAAACTCCACAGACACTTGCATCCATCTGTTGCTTTATTTCATGTTTTTGTTTTTTAGTTATTTTTTATTCCTAATCAACGACTAGGATTCATTTTCGGTATTAAAGTATTGTACCGGCTCGGTACATAAATCATTACCCTATTTGAGCCATTGCACCTCTTAAAAAAATTCCATTGTCACTTCTGACAAAAAATGCTTTTGCCTTTGTGAAAAAAATGTTTATAGACATCCTAACGCATAAAAACATATTTAAATGAAACTTTGCCATAATTAAAGATTGATGTGCCATCTCTCAAATGAAAAATTCCTCTTAAAGAAAATTTTCACTTCCACATGCAGTGCTACACTTATTCACATTCTTGATTTGTTCCGCTTGAATGTAACCATTTATAGCCGGTACTAATTGTATAATTACCATCTCCAATTGAAGGCCATTGAAGAGATTCTCTTATGAAATTGGTCAATCATTTAATAACTTGGTTAAGTGCACGTATACCTCTCCACATATTCAAGACCCTCTTGGAGAATATACCCAATTGATGGGATTGAACGGTCAATTTTAGTGCAATTACTGATAAGCTTCGATGTACGTATATCATCGAGAGTTAATAATATCATTAAATACTCTTAACGGAATAGTTGATGAGGGGCTCTTGAATCACTCGATTCAAATATCGTTTGAATGAGAAATTAATATCTAAAGTTGATAGAAAACATGTGTGGGAGAAGAGTTGAAGCTTGGATCAATTCAAACTCCCCCACATTGGTTATTAGAGCATGGAAAGCTCAAGTAATAAGAGTTATGTTTGCTCTAATTAAATGGCCACATAGAAGAAAATTGCTATAACAAACCTGGCTATCCACCTGGATTCAAATCTAATAGAATAATATGGTGGACCGGGCAGATATGAATCACTGAGTCAGTCATCAAAAGAAGATCGGGCCTACAGGTCAACTGGATCAGGGTTTACAAGTCTTACTGCACGACAGCAAGAGAAGCAGATGGCTCTGCTGAGTTCTAATTCCTCTGGACATGATGTCAACCAAACTAATGTTGTGGCCAATCATTTCTCACATGTTCAAGGATCAAGTGACCTAAGTTTGGTAAAACCAATCCAATGGATCTTGGACTCTGTTACCACATATCACATTGTGTATTGTTTAGAGCAATTAAAGTAATCTTAAACATGTGGTTAACTTGAAATTTGGATTACCTAATGGCAATAATGTGAATGTGACACATATGAGAGAAGTGAGGATCAATCCTCAGCAGGTCTTGCATAATGTGTTATACATTTCTGGTTTTAAATATAATTTGATGTCCTTACCAGCTTTGATTAATCATTCTGGTTGTGATGTTGTCTTCACTGCTAACAAGTGTGTTTTGCGGGATAGCAAGAAGAACATGATTGGTTCAGCTAAGATTGATAGATGACTTTATATTTTGTTACCACATCTTATGAAGAAAGCAGTTGTTAAATCTATTTGTAATTATGTACAAAATAATACTTTATCTGATAGAGTAGATGATGACCTCTTATGGCATTATATGTTGGATCGATAATGCGCAAGAAAACACTCTAGAGAGTAGTGAATATAGTGTTGACAAATTTTAACTCTTCTTCGATTGCAACACAAATACTATCAAAAAGTGCGGAAGCTTACTTAATATACTATTCGCTTGTATTATACCTAAGTGATCAATTGTGGTTAATTAAAGTATGATCAAAACAGTAAGGCTATCAATTAAATTAAAACAGATTGCTTTAATTAACAGGTTTTATGCAACAAGACTTATAGCATTGTTTTTAAAGTGTCACTAAAACCTAGTTACTGCAGATTAAATTCTTGAAAACAGAATCAGATGACTTGCAGACAAAAATGGTATCTCAAAAGATTATATCTATAAATTACACTACAAATCAAAAGGTACATTTTTGTAAAAGTCTAGATTATATGCAGTACAAATATTACAAGGATACAGATTATATCAAGAATATTTCATGTTCTGATTATACAAAGTTCAAAACTACAGAGAATTGAGAATATATAGAATATTACAAGAATATCACACAGTACACAGAATTGTAGAGCTGATTCTATACTGAACAATCAGTTGTTGTTCAGGCCTGATAATCAAGTTTGAGTAAACTCTGATTTGATTATCAAGAGAGGACAGCTGTTCAGTTGCTCTACTAAAATTAATATGAACCTTATTACAAGGTGTACAAGGCAGGTAAAATTCAAGTCTAACGGATTCAACAATGACACAGAGACTTGGAACAACACAGAAATTCAATGAACTTGAATTCAACTAAGTTGAATAGCAAAGCTGAATTTCACAGAACAAGGATTGTAATGAACAACCACAAACTCGGTGAAACACACAGAACTAGTATCAATTTGACTCAACCAAATTAAGACCAAGAGTTTGTTAGATGTAATATCGTCGGATCAATCATAGATTGACCCGATTACGCAGCGGAAGTATCGGATCTAGATCTAAACGAAAACAAAGAACATAAATTAAAGATCTAAATCTACAAGGGGGTTTAGGAGCCTACCTTTTTATGGTGCTTAACTCCAAGAACAAAAAGCTCCTTGAACACGAGATTGAGCAGCCAATCTAAATCTACAAGGGGGTTTAGGAGCCTACCTTTTTATGGTGCTTAACTCCAAGAACAAAAAGCTCCTTGAACACGAGATTGAGCAGAGACACCGTCTTCCAACGTGTGTCTCCCGGAACACCAAGTGGATGGTGTTTCCCGCCGCCGGACCTCCTTGATATGCTACCGGAATAATCCCGAAAATTATTCCAACTCGAAACCCAAAGAAAAATAGCCGAAAATTCTAAGCTATTTTTCTCCAATAAATGGCGTGAATTGTATATGTCAAAAGGCTTGGGAGAACTCTCTTTATATAGGAGAGTAAAACTTAACCTCCAAGGATTTAATAATTAAGAGATAATTATTACATTAATCCTTTTTCCAAATAAAAGATAAATAAAATAATTATCCCAAACAAATTAGAATAAATCATATTATTATCTAATATTCCATGAATTATCATTTAACAAATAAAAGATAAATCACATGTCAAATAATTATCCAAGAAAACTAATTTCTTAATAATTAAATAAAAAAAACATGCGCCACCTTTAATTGGAATAAAAGGTCACACGCACATTTTTCCTATTTGACCAATTTTGTCAAAAAGGTCAACACACCAATTTGGCCGAGTCCACGAAAAATGTTTTTCCGTGTATTTAATTATTTAGTCCAACTAAACAATTAATCCACATATCAAATTAAATAGCCCAATCCACTATTTAATTATAATTGAGGTGCAACGACGAGAAACCTATATGCTATATTAGGAGCCACGCGTCGGGGACCATGGACCCATATTCGATAGCTACAATAAATTAGATAAAATTATTCGTCGACGAATAATTATATCCAACCTATTAATTCCGGGATTACACCACCATAAACCCGAAATTGAACTCTATCGAATATAGATAACTTACACTCAATTTATGAGTCGAAATCGTCCACCGATATAATCATTACATACGGATAAATCCTCCATGTATCGTTCACTTCGATTCGGGATATTTCCGTAAACCCTTCTCGAAACATATTATCCTTATTTACCATTAACCCCCTAGTGATCAATTAGTTCATAACCAATATGATATGAACCGGGCCCATCGATCGCCTTGGGTTAACAAATAAAGGAACTGTCCGTCTACTTCCCGAGGGAAGGAATGGATTCCATATTCGTGATAACACGGACCACTCACTCATTCCGGAATAGAGCCAACGAGAAGTGTTGGACCACATACCGTGAAGTGATCCTTACTAACACATCAAACTCTACCCTAGTCTAAGCAGCTTGTCCGTGATCACCTCGTGATTCGATTAATCCATATATGATCATCTTGTGATTCGATAAGACTTCTCGATCACGGAATTATATCGAGAACTCAAATCAAATCGGTCCAAACCCTATATGATTATCATCATATATAAATGCCCCACTAGGTACCCTATTACCGACAAATCCGGATAAGACTGCCACACCGTAAAGTGTTCTAGGCGCATTATTAGCAAATTAATCTAGAGACCCGTACTCCGATTAATAAACGCTACGGACTAAGTTAATTTTAAGTATATTTCACAAACTCAATCCTCGTGTGTATAGCCATACACTGAGTTGTGATTACATAATCAATATACTTAGGGTTTTCTGTAGTGTATACATATTGGCAATAAATGCGAAATAAATAAGATGAAATAATTCTCGTCATTTATTTAAATAAAACAATTACAAATTGTCTTTCGGGCATAAAACCTAACAATCTCCCACTTGCACGAAAGGCAAGTGGATTAATTGTTTTAGAGCACACCCTATATCTATATTACAAAGAATACAACTCCCACTTGCTCTAAAGCAAATAAGTCATGTCCCTAATACCAATAGTTTCCAAATGCCGGTTGAAGACTTCTAACGACAATGTCTTGGTGAAAGGATCAGCAGGGTTGTCAGCAGAGGCGATTTTCTTGACGGAAATGTCACCTCTTTGGACTATCTCTCTGATTAAATGGTACTTTCGCTCGATATGCTTCGACTTGCGGTGACTACGGGGTTCCTTCAAATTTGATATAGCCCCATTGTTGTCACAATAGAGAGTGATCGGATCGTTGTGATTTGGAGAGACCCCTAAACCACTCAGGAACTTTCGAGCCAAGCGCTTTCCTTAGCCGCCTCGAGGCCGCTATGTATTCAGCTTCCATAGTAGAATCACCGTGCCGGATTGCTTGACGCTTCTCCAAATGACCGCACCACCACCAATGGTAAACACCGAGCCCGAGGTAGATTTGAAATCATCTCGATCCGACCGAAAGTCGAGTCGTTGTACCCTTGTACATCCAGTCCGCACCCGAATATACCAAAGATATAATTCCTAGTCCTCTTCAAGTACTTTAAGAGGTTCTTTACTGCAATCCAATGCTCATTGCCTGGTTTTACCCCTTCGGGGCAATCTACAAGTTTCCAGACAGAGTTAGAGTACATAGACTCTATCTCTTGATTCATCGCGTCAACCCATAGATCCTTGTCACGATCCTCCATGGCCTTGCGAAAGGACACTGGATCATCTTCCACACCATCAGAGACGGCTACGTTCGCCTCTGATTGTCCATACCGATTTGGTGGCCGAACCACTCTCTCAGTACGTCTAGGTGGATTAGGATTAGGGGTGACTGTTGCATTCGTAGTGTTGCCTACAGTGACACTAGGTGGCACTTGTGGTCTGACCTCGTCAGAAAGTAACTCCTCAAGTACGACTTTACTTCGAGGCTTGAAGTCTGTCATATACTGATCCTCCAAAAATGTGGCGTTAGTAGAAACTATTACCTTGTTATCTTCCGGATCGTAAAACGTACCTCCACGTGTTCCCTTGGGGTAACCCACAAACGTACATACTTTCGTACGCTTTTGTAGTTTTGTAGTCTTGTCCACTAGTAGATGTGCAGACAACCCCAAATTCGAAAGTGACGTATGCTTTCGCCACATCCCTTCCAAAGTTCCAAGGGTGTCTTACTCGACGGACTTAGACGGAACCACATTCAATATGTGTACCGTCGCTTTCTAGAGCATATCCCCAAAAGGATATCGGTAGCGAGGCGTAGCTCATCATTGATATGACCATGTCAATCAATGTTCTATTTCTCCTTTCAGCAACTCCATTTTGCTGAGGTGTCCTAGGCGCAGAACGTTGGGAAATCGCATCCCATGTTCAAGTAGGTAGTCGATGAACTCGCATCTAAGTACTCTCCTCTCGCGATCGGAGCGAAGGCATTTCAAAGACTTGCCCAATCGCCTTTCGGCTTCTGCTTGAAATTCCTTAAACTTATCAAAAGTCTCGGATTTTCGATGCAGCAGATAAACATATCCGAACCTCGAGTAGTCGTCGATGAAAGTAACAAAATACTCGAATCCGTCTCTAGCTTGTACATTCATCGGACCATAAAGGTCTGAATGTACTAACTCTAGAGGTTCTTTGGCCCTATTCCCTTTTGACGAGAAGGGACGCTTAGTCATTTTTCCTTCCAGGCAAGATTCGCAGACGGGCAACGAGTCAACATATAACTCTTTTAAGGTATCACCCTTAGCCATTCGTTTGAGTCTTTCCAAGGAAATGTGACCTAGCCTAAGGTGCCAAAGATATGTACTATCTTCTTTATGAGAAATTTTCTGCCTTTTAGCAGATTTTTGATGTGCTACTTTAAACATTTCAGTATTTAACAGGGGAGCTTGCTTGGGTTTAATGAAATACAATCCGTTTTCTAATACAGTAGTACACAAAGTAAAACCATTCTTTGAAATAGTAAACTCATTATTCATAAAAGAAACAGAGTACAACTGGTCTTTCAAAGCAGAATACGAAATTAAATTTCTACGAAAATTCGGAATGAAATAAACATTGTCTAAATGTAAAACTTTATTTCCAAAATGTAAAACCACAGCTCCCACTGCTTTTGCTGAAACTAACGCCCCAGTGCCGACTCTCATAACTTGAGCTCCTTCCTCTAGCTCCTCATACGAACTAAGGATCTGCAAAGAAGAACATACATGGTTAGTAGCTTCAGTATCCAATATCCAAATTGATACATCTTTAGCTACATTGAAAGATTCCAAGACAAGTAATTCAGGATTACCTTTCTTATCTTTCCCATTGCTAGCCTTAACCTTCCCATCCTTTACATCTTTGAGATATACGGGGCAGTGACGACGCCAGTGCCCTATCTCATTGCAGTAATGACACTTGCCCTTGGGCTTGGATGGTTTACTTGGCTTAGTCTTCTTCTTCATAGGTTTAGGCGCCGGCGCAGTTTGTTTCTTATTCTTTTGTTTACCCTGCTGGTTTGACTTAGACGCCTTGGCCGAGACCACATTGGCCTCGGCCTTCTTTTCCTCGCTTCTTGGGTTTTATCTTTCGAAGAAAGACCCTCATAGACTTGGAGTTCATTGATCAACTCCGTCATGGAAAGGTGAGCCTTAGACATGACGTAGCCGGTCCCGAACGTCGTAAATCGATGTCGAGATTCGAGAATCACCGACACTTGGGTAGCATCGTCTATAATCGCACCATGAGTTGCCGCATCGGTAAAGTAACTAATCATGTTCATCACATGACCGAACCGACCGACCCCGCCTCATCTTGGCATTGACAGCCTTCCTCACGGCCTCGTGTCTTGCTTGATCAGACGGTTTGCCAAACATGGTGGTTAAATGCTGCAAGATTTCTCGTGCAGTATTAAAACCCTCAATTTTGCTCCGAATGACATCCGACACGGAGGCTAAGAAGATGCCTCTTGCCTTATTATTCGCCTCTTGCCATTTTTTATGTTGATCGCAAATGCGTTTAGGCGGATTTTGAGGGGGTAGAACAGGGCACTCCTCAGTCAAAACAAATTGTGCATTCTCAAATACGAGCACCACGTTTATGTTACTTTTCCACTTAGTAAAATTGTCGCCATTAAGCTTATCATTCAGTAAAGTTTGAATTTGCAAAGACATGTTGCTGTAAATAAAATGACAGAAACTTAATCAAATATACACTACTATATTTTTATTTTAGGAATAATAAACTATATAAAGTCTATCCTACCATTCCAAGGATTTAATCTCACACCTCAGTGCCGCCGCAGGTCACCAAAGAGGTGACGATTTAAACTGAGACAATGTCTCTCAGTGATTAATCTTCGAGAATCAAACATCTCACGGGAATCAGACATCCCGGACCTTAATCACTGATTACCTTCCTTTTTCTAGCCTAGATATTTCGAAAATATCCATAAAGAGTGTGACCTACTATATCAGATCTCAAAGTACGCCCTGAGTGTGCCGCCGCAGGGTCGGTCAGTGACTCAACGAGTACCCGAAATCCTATCCTTTCGGAAACCAAGCCTTGAATTTTGATAGGGGTGAACACCACCCGCAGGGGGCCGGAATCAAAGCGGCTCGAGGTGTCACCCTTTTCTCACGTGCTTGCATTTATAGTAGAGGCCGTGGGGTTGGCTGTCGCCTTCCCCGCTCCCACTCAATATTTTGAAAAAGTGGTGGGTTTACTAATTACGTTTTTGGCCTTGACAATAAGAAATAATAAATCAAAGTACTCCGAATAGGGTCGGTTATGTAAGCAAGCCTACGCCGTCTTATTCGTTGGAACATATGTGACGCTTCGGCCAATCCGGCAGAGAAGCCCCGTTTAGCCCGAAGGCTTATCGGCTATGCTAAGTCCTATCGAACTCGCTCGTAACGTACATCACACGTGGAGGGGAGTCGATTGAGCCGAAGCTCGGTTGAACTCGCCCAACCATGGTTAGACCATTTCCGAACCCATGTACTAAGATTCTCCGATTTCTAAATTGTCACCCAAAGCGTAATCTCGTTTTAGTTTAAGGTGGGTTCACTGAGAAGCCATCACCGAAAAAAGCTCAACGATTTATCCAAGTGGGATTCACCGAGAATCCATCACTAAAATCGTAAACGATTGACATAAACCCGGGTCCTCGGTTTTTATAATTAGCTACTTATTATTTAACTACCACATATTAAATTAATAAGCATTCATACTAATTATTCGAGTTATACATGCCTAATTTATTCGAAATAAACTAGCTACATGTATGCATTGGAGTGGAATCATGAAGATGCAAGTCATGGCAATTTTCCGGTTTTAAGCACGTAATCTTGATCAAACACAAAATTATACCGAAAAGTAAACACCGAGATGGACCGTTGGTACCCCCGACTAACTATTTTTTAAGGAAAAATAAAACTTAATCTATGTCTTCGAGTCTTGATCTTCAAATCTTGAACTCGAACCGCCGGATCACGAACCACGAACACCCGAGAGGAGAAAGACCTTTTTTTAATTAAATAAAACCAATTTATTATAATTAATCAAAATTTTTTTTTTTTTTTTTTTTTTTTGTGTTATTACATGCGGCTGCCAAAAAAAAACTTTTTTTTTTTTTTTTTTTCGGCTGTTACAAAAACAAAAAAAAAAACAGAAAAATGAATTTTTTTTATTTTATTTTTATTTTGCCATACAGCAGCCTTTTATATAAAAAAAATTAGGTTACAAAAAATTTTTTGTGACACAGCCGCAAGCTTTATACCCTAGCCGCATGCAATTTTATAAACAGGACTTATAGCGACGCTTTTCAGCGTCGCAGAAAATCCTGTAGCAGTTTTTAAAAAAAATTTAAACCGTTTCTCCTCGTTCATACCTTGGGTTTCACCTCGATCTTCATCTTTTCAGCAAGATCTTCATCTTTTCGAGCCCGGAATAACAAAATTACAATAAAAGATGCTACTTTTACATTGAATTTCGAAATTGACATAAAAAAAAATACAATTCCTATGCTCAATTGTTACTAAACAAAGGAGCTACAAAATAGATCTACGGGTAAACAATACCAACCCAATCCATCTCTTCAACCACAACATTCACAAGCATACAACATGAATAAATTTCGAATTTAACCAAAAAAAAACGAAATAAAACACCTAAAACATGTTTTTCCACTCCTAGATCTAAAACTCATATTCTTTGATCGTTAGATCAAAGGCTCTGATACCACTTGTTAGATGTAATATCGTCGAATCAATCATAGATTGACCCGATTACGCAGCGGAAGTATCGGATCTAGATCTAAACGAAAACAAAGAACATAAATTAAAGATCTAAATCTACAAGGGGGTTTAGGAGCCTACCTTTTTATGGTGCTTAACTCCAAGAACAAAAAACTCCTTGAACACGAGATTGAGCAGTCACCGTCTTCCAACGTGTGTCTCCCAAAGAACACCAAGTGGATGGTGTTTCCCGCCGCCGGACCTCCTTGATATGCTACCGGAATAATCCCGAAGATTATTCCAACTCGAAACCCAAAGAAAAATAGCCGAAAATTCTAAGCTATTTTTCTCCAATAAATGGCGTGAATTGTATATGTCAAAAGGCTTGGGAGAACTCTCTTTATATAGGAGAGTAAAACTTAACCTCCAAGGATTTAATAATTAAGAGATAATTATTACATTAATCCTTTTTCCAAATAAAAGATAAATAAAATAATTATCCCAAACAAATTAGAATAAATCATATTATTATCTAATATTCCATGAATTATCATTTAACAAATAAAAGATAAATCACATGTCAAATAATTATCCAAGAAAACTAATTTCTTAATAATTAAATAAAAAAAACATGCGCCACCTTTAATTGGAATAAAAGGTCACACGCACATTTTTCCTATTTGACCAATTTTGTCAAAAAGGTCAACACACCAATTTGCCGAGTCCACGAAAAATGTCTTTTCCGTGTATTTAATTATTTAGTCCAACTAAACAATTAATCCACATATCAAATTAAATAGCCCAATCCACTATTTAATTATAATTGAGGTGCAACGACGAGAAACCTATATGCTATATTAGGAGCCACGTCGGGGACCATGGACCCATATTCAGTAGCTACAATAAATTAGATAAAATTATTCGTCGTACGAATAATTATATCCAACCTATTAATTCCGGGATTACACCACCATAAACCCGAAATTGAACTCTATCGAATATAGATAACTTACACTCAATTTATGAGTCGAAATCGTCCACTGATATAATCATTACATACGGATAAATCCTCCATAGACTGTTCACTTCGATTCGGGATATTTCCGTAAACCCTTCTCGAAACATATTATCCTTATTTACCATTAACCCCCTAGTGATCAATTAGTTCATAACCAATATGATATGAACTGGGCCCATCGATCGCCTAGGGGTTAACAAATAAAGGAACTCGTCGTCTACTTCCCGAGGGAAGGAATGGATTCCATATCGTGATAACACGGACCACTCACTCATTCCAGAATAGAGTCAACGAGAAGTGTTGGACCACATACTGCGAAGTGATCCTTACTAACACATCAAACTCTACCCTAGTCTAAGCGGTTCGTGATCACCTCGGGATTCGATTAATCCATATATGATCATCTTGTGATTCGATAAGACTTCTCGATCACGGAATTATATCGAGAACTCAAATCAAATCGGTCCAGCCCTATATGATTATCATCATATATAAATGCCCCATTAGGTACCCTATTACCGACAGTCCGGATAAGACTGCCACACCGTAAAGTGTTCTAGGCGCATTATTAGCAAATTAATCTAGAGACCCGTACTCCGATTAATAAACGCTACGGACTAAGTTAATTTTAAGTATATTTAACAAACTCAATCCTCGTGTGTATAGCCATACACTGAGTTGTGATTACATAATCAATATATTTAGGGTTTTCTTTAGTGTATACATATTGGCAATAAATGCGAATAAATAAGATGAAATAAATTCTGTCATTTATTTAAATAAAACAATTACAAATTGTCTTTCGGGCATAAAACCTAACAGAGTTAACCACAAATGTGTATTCCAGACTTATCGCCTTGGCAATGTCAAACCAAGTGATTTTGTGTACAACTCTTGTCAAGTTAGTCGAATTACTACTAATTGTTTTTCACTAAGATCAACACACTTTTAGTAAAGTTTCACACTAACAACTACTAAAACAAAAACAAAGCAGACTCTTAACCACTTATAGCAACTACTGATAAGAAAAAGGACAAACTTACTAAGCAATAAGAGAGGTCAAGATCACAAATTATATACTCCTAGGTACCCACGGGCGGAGCCAGTTTTCATCTGGGGTGGGCTAATGGACTATACGAGTTCGTTGGGTGGGGTGGATTAAGAATATTTTACGGAACAAACTAGACTACATAGATTTTATAGTGTAATATTTTTTTTGCCCGGGTGGGCTTAACCCCCCTTAGTCCCATGCTAAGATCCGCCCTTCTAGGTACCAGAAATCTTTCCACCTCAAATGTTGATGCAGCAAGACTTGTCACTGATTCAATGTCAAGTTTACAGGTCCAGTAAACCTATACTTGAATCACTAGGGAACACACACACAACTTCCACAAACACAAAGGACAATAGAAACACTTTTGTTTTGGAAAATGTAAGACTGCTAAGATTGATGCAAATCATGTTTAGGGCACTCCCAGCAGAAGCCCTATATGGTGCCCTATCCCTAAAATGAAGATAAAAAATAGAGTTTACTCTAAAATAGCTTCCACAGCAAAGGCCATATCTCTATTTATTTTTAGGGATATGAACAGTGCATCCCTACTTGTGGGGATGCACTATTCATGCCCTAAACATATTTAATTATTAAAAATTATAGGGATAGGGATAGTGATGCTGCTGGAGTGAGTGAAATAATAAATATTTAATGTGTATAAATAGGGTTGTGAGGTAGAATATGTATTATTTAATATTATTTGAAATGTTATAGGGATAAGGATAGAGATGCTGTTATGGAGGTTTTTGAATTGAGATATTGTAAAATAGAGTTATGTATTATTTTATATTATTTTAGGCATAAAATTTGTGGAAATTCAATGTTTAAATTCACCGACGAAATTCAATTTGTCGGAG
The DNA here is from genome assembly GCA_036785695.1 of Gentiana straminea. Lineage (NCBI taxonomy): Eukaryota > Viridiplantae > Streptophyta > Magnoliopsida > Gentianales > Gentianaceae > Gentiana > Gentiana straminea. The sequence goes on along the minus strand of JAVUPR010000265.1, from coordinate 4,009,141 downwards.
TGCCCTTAGTGTACTCGGCTATTTAAGTGTTTTTTTGTTGTAGCTTTTAGATTAAATTAACATTTTTTATTGTTTAATTATGGTTTTTCGGATAACCGACCAATTTGAACAGTTTATTTCGGTTTTTTGTTAACCGAACCAAAAAATTCGGTTTTTCGATTAACCGATTAATTTGAACCGTTTATTTCGGTTTTTCGGTTAACCGACCGAATTGAACCGAAAATTTCGGTTCGGTTACCTTTGAAAAATGGTTCGATTTTTTAGTAACCGTAAATTTCGGTTCGGTTTCGGTTACGGCCATTAACCGAACTGTGTACACCCCTACTAACTGGTGCAGAACATCTCCTAAGCGGTCTAGTGACGATCACTGAATTACTATCAAGTATAAGCAACGGCTCAACTCTCTCATCAGCTGCCAAAACTGGGCACTCTGCCACCATCGCAAGTGCATCAATCATGTGCCCATACGGTAAGATTTCTCTAGAGCTGCGGGAAACTTCCCGAATATGGGTATGCATCAACAAACCAATATTCACCTCATTCTCGACGTCGGGAAAGAACATGAGCTCAGCCTGCCGGTAGGTAACTGAATCTGTTAGGAAATCTATGCGGGAACGCAGCGAATTCAAAATTTATTTCCTTTTAACCAGGATCGACTTCATTTAAGCAATAAACAAATAAGCTAGTAGACGGTGGTTACCTTGCTTGATCTAAAAGATCGACACTTTGATCGTCTAAGGAGAGTAGCGATGCACGGAGCCGCCTAAGTGTTCGGCCTCCACCGGTGATCCACACGAACAGCCCGCCGGAATCCCATCATGGATTGCTACCAGAAAAACTCGGTTGCTAGACCGACCTTTTCTCTCTCTCTAAATCTCTCCAGAAGAAGCTCTCTATTTTTCACAAGAACTATTACCTCTTGAAATTGTGTTGTACAAAATAGCTAGCCAACCCCTTGCTTATATAAGGGATTTGGGGCGCCACTTATGATTCCCAATCTGATTGTGATTAGCTTCCTAGTAGATTGAGGAGAAAAAAACTTTTTCCTAATAAAATAAGGAAAATAACTTTGATTGATTTATCTCATTTAATATTCAATATCTTATATTAAATATATTTCGAGATATATATTGACAATATCTCATATTGAATATATCTTATTATATTACCATAAATCTATTTTTCCAAAAATTAACTAATATCCAATATTAATATATATTATGGTAATCTTATTAATTAAATTACACAAGTGTATCTTAATACACCAAAAGATGGCGCCACATGTATGTATCAATACACATATATTTAATCAACATGATCAACTAGTTAGCCAATATTTACGTGTGTCATACACACACAAATTTTCGGCCACAAATATATATATATATATATATATATATATATATATATATATATATATATATATATATATATATATATATATATATATATATATATATATCAATTAATCAACATAATTAATATCTTGTACTTAATTATTTATAATAAATAAATACCACCATATTAATTTACCACTATAACATTTATAGTATGAGATAAATTCTTTCCTTATTTGGTTATCACTATAACCGCATTTTAATCCGGCAAGATGCTCTTATGTGTGTGACCTGATAGGCTTTCGAATATGTTGGCCGTAGACACAAAGCGCAAATTATGAAAATGCCCTTCATACCTAACGATCACGGGATAGCGTCTAGCAACACACCGTGACCCCCAATCATCGGAAGAGTCAAATGCAATGACTACTACATTTCATGTGAAACAGTTACCGTGTAAATAGAATCCTATCGCTGTAATAATATCCATACGGTCGTTCGTCGAGTATCAAACGTCAACGACCGTATCTTATAATCCGGATATCATGCTCTCTCGAAGTAACTCATTTACTTCCACTTTGTAAAGATTCATGAGAGTAAGACATTCCTTATAAGAAGGCCCTTTCGGATATTCACCCTACTAATAGGGTACGCGATTCCCAGACGACTAAACATGTATACTCCGCATGCTTCAGTATCACACCCATCACTACCGCATGATCTCCCCGTGGCTAGGGGAAACCTCAATAGTGTCAAAGCATAACAATCCACACCGTGATGCCATGAAGACACCGGTCCTAAGGATAATTACACAACCGCCACATAGTGTGACACTTAACAATGTAAGTGGGTTTGTCTAACGTATGCATTCTCCAATACACGTCCACGTACAGTCCAAGTGTCTCTACACTTCGATAGACGAGATCTATCACTGCCCTTAAAGATAGAAGATATCTAATACGTGCTAGTCTGTTTATACAATCAATGCCCTGTTTAATAGTACATAAGCCTAGAGACATTTAGGTATCAAACTTATTAAAGTGATTAGAGATCTCATCAACCATAATCGCCTATCATGGTTTCTCTATCACAGTTTAATACTAAGGACGTTATCATATAACCATTCATAATTGGTTCTTTAAAAGAACAAATATATGACAACAGAAAAGCCATTTATTATATATGTATAAACTTAAAGAAATAGTAGAAATGATCCGAACCGGTCAGATCCGGTCCAACCCGATTGGGTTTAGGACACTATTTCAATAGAATCATGGTGAGCACAAGGAAGCAGATGTGAAATGACAAACTTATGTAACATATGTGCATCCCATGCCAACTCGTTGGACTGAAATATCTTCGGGAACTTGTTGACATCTAGCTTCCACTCGATATCATAATGGCCAGCAATAATCTGCAACCGCTCCAAATTTCTTATGTAGCTGATGTGTACTCGTCCTCACTGAATGAGGCATTTCCAATGCCAAAATATGCATTTATCCTTTCAATAAAGAAGTCAATGCTAAACCCTCGAATGATAGCAACATGAGATTCGGGGTTGTGTACCACATACGCGTAGAACTCGTGAACAATGGTGGCGTTGAATGGTGCAGGAATTGAGGTCATATCCATAAGACCGTGGTGCTGAAGAACATGTGGTAGAATATTACCACTATCATTAAGGTCAACGCCTCTCTGTTTCACAACAGAACGGTCATTCCAGTGGGTGCGGAATGACTCGTACAACTCCTGTGATACGAACTGAGGAATCCCATTGATGACTAGAATTGCAACTCATTATACATTCTGTTGCCCACCGCGTACTCTAGGACCTCTGTTGCCTCTGTTAGCCATTGAAACTGCGGAGAGAGATATCAGAAACGAAGATTTTTTGCTGAAAAATCAACTCGCAATTATGAAGGGTAGTCTCGCAATTGCCTGAGAAATTTTGCAGGAAATAGGAACATGGATAGACTGGCTGCTGACTAATGAAGAGCTTCGCTATTGCGGTGAAGAGCTTCGCAAAATTAAAGGCCTACAGGTTCAGTTTTCTAGGGGTTTTCTGCAACTCTAAATGACTGAAATGGAGGTTGGGTTGCAGAAATGATGGCAACCTGAACAAAGTAGCAGTGGTGAGGGTTTTGGGATGGTTTGGGGATAATTTGGTGAGTAGAAATGGTGGTGCCAGATTTTTGGTGGAAGAAGAAATGGTGATTTGAAGTGAGGATGATGGTGGAGGAAGGAAGGTTTAAATAGGAGAATTAAGGTGAAGGTGGAGGACTGTATGTGGGGGAGTGGGAAAAGAGTTATGAGGGTGAGTGGATTAAGGGTGATAGAGAGGGGATTGAGGGGAGGAGTAATGTTGGGTATATAGGGAAGGAGAAAAAGGTGGATGGTGGGATGAGTGGAAGGGACGGCCGACTACAATGTCAGTCTTCCCGCAACAGCGCGTGAGCCCCATACGCTTGCGGATAAGTTCCAGAATTTCTCCAAACCTTTGGATCAGGTCCAGGTCAGCTTGAAATTGCGGAGGGATACTTCGCAATTGTGGGAGCATATCTCTTCCGGATTCCTTCAAGATTCAATCATGCTTAGTCCTACACTAAATCCTTGACAATTATCACTCCAGAATGACTCCTCATAAACTATTTTTTCATCTTCTTTGTACTTTTCGCCAACTCAAACCTAACCTACTTCACCGGACTGATCAACGAGTAAAAAAAACCTTCCCACCATCCGTTGGTGTTTAGCCTCGGGATACGGCAGGATGAAAAAAAACTCGTTGCTCCATTTGGCTACTTTTGTTTGACTCGATCTAGCTAAGGGTAAGAGATATTTCTGAGTTTAAAGTCGCCAGCGCGACTTTTCTTCTGACTTTTTCTCAGTCAGACCTTCGGGATTTTAACCCACCAAACCTGCACTTTAGAAGCCTTCATAGAAGTGTGTCTCCCGTCTCTCTCAACCAAGATCTTCCTTGGCTTTTTATGCTGAGGAAGAGGTGTTATTCCTTACCGTCCAGAAGCGCTCATTCTCTAGCCTCCTTGGTAGGACCTCGAGTCCTTTGTGTTGCATGTTTGGCTCTCCTGGCCAGTGCACTAGGCTTGCCTCGCCTACTTTGAGATATCTCTTTTAAGCTCAAACAACCCACTATATCGTCTTTTAAAACTAAGCTTGCACTACGTGGGGTGGTCGTATCCGTGTCTAAAAAGCAGGATTGGTTACCTCCCTTGGCACATCGTAGTGGTTCTCATTATCCTTTTCTCAAAGCAAGATCTTTAAATATTCATGCTCACTCGCTCCTACTACATCATCATTACTCTACTCATCCTCAACACTTACCTTTTCCTCATCTCCATCTTTAGAATTCAGGCTTGCTACTCGGCATTCTCCCGGTCTATTTCTTAGTGGCTCTAAGATCTAAAAGGTTACTTTATCATTATTAGACCTTAGGGTTATTTCACTATCCATGTCCATAATGGCTCTGCTAGTCGCAAAGAATGGGCGTCCAAGCAATGCATTAGCACTATGATCTTCTGGGACATCTAAAACTAAGAAGTCACTAGAAAATTCAAGACCTCCTACCTTGACTACACAGTCTCTCATCTTGCCTCAGATCATGTCAACCTGGCGATCCACAAATCGCATGGTGATGATTTGGCTCATGGTGACGGGGAAATTAACATTCTTGTAAACAGAGAGGGAGGATATTGTTGCTCGAACCAGAATCGCACAACCCTAATCCTATGGATGTACCATCAATCGATATAGGGAGCCTAAAGCTATCGGGGTAACCTAACTTATCAATTACTCAGAGTTGGGGTAGTTCTCAGGCTCTGGGGGGATATAGCCAGGATCCTCCTCGAGATTAGAATCAGAAGACGAAATATCAATGATAGAAACTGGGCACTTACCTCTTCTGAAGTCCTTTTACTCGTCCAGGCTTGTGTTCATATGTTTTCTGGTTTTAGCTGCATCTTCCAACTTCACTCTCTTTTTGTCTTTTTCATATTGTTGCCTTACTTCTGAATCCGGATACATGGAAATTGGTTGAATGTTCAAAATGAGACATCAATTTGGATCCATCGTGCTTGGTTTGGATCAACTACAGAAAGTTTGAATGAATTGAAATCAGAAGTTCTCTGCACGTCTTGTAGAAGAAACCAAAGTAAACAGAAAAACGGTTAGCAAACTTCCGCTTCAATTGGGTTCAAACCCAACTGCTACGGTCCTACTAACTAAAAACAAACATGGATAAACACATAAACACAAAGGAAAAATGAGATTCGGGTTTCCATATTCTCACAATTGCGAGGTGGTACTTCGCAACTTTGAGGTTTGTTTTCTTTCCCCTGACCGTAAAACAGCATAGGATTTATGCAAAGAAGACTCTTGACTCGAAAATTGAAATAATAGACATAAAACAAAAAGTTCTTAATTAAAATTAATAAATTCATTATCAATATTGGCCATTGTCCTGGGCAACAACGCCAAAAATTTGATCCATGTGACATCTCATGAATTACTTGCAAGAGTACCATGTCAACTTAGCATAGCTAAGGCGAGTCAAGGTCGATCCCACTGAGACAATGCAACACATATAACAAATGTATTAACCTTATTAAGAACACACATAACGGTCTTTAGACAAATATAAAGACAGAAAAGGAATTGGTTTTTCCCTCCTCACCGATCTTCTAACTTGGTGTACTTAAACGTCGTATTTACTTTTCCTCATGATTCCCCGATTCAATCAGAACTTATATTTTAATTCAGTTTAACTACGGGTGTGATATGTCTAAATTGTAATTCAGCCCGTGGATCCTTATTCGGAGCCGCCAAAGGCTTCGGGTCCGCCAAAGGCTTTAGGCTCTCGCCCGGCTCTCGCCCGCCAGGTCGGGTTCGCCAGTTCTCGGCTCGGCGGCTCCGACGACTCTTAAGATCTGTCTTACCCTCGCCAGCCTGGTGACAGCTTGCCCATCACCTCTATAAATAGCAACATCACCTCCATTACAAAAGAGAAGAGGCTTCACTTACAGAACTACGCATTGGCTTGATCCCTTACAAAGGGTACGTAGGCAACCTCTCAGGCTCAGCTCACAATCACAAAAACACTAAACATTCTTCTCCTCCTCTTGCTCTTGAAGATCTTCATCTTGTTTTTGAGCACCACCACACCTCACCGGTGAAATCATACATAAATAGCCAGATATCCACCACACAAACACCGCTAATCAACCCGAGATAATTTCGACATTATCAGTTGGCTCTATTTTTGGGAAATCATTTTTTTCCAACTTTTTTCCGGTCAGGCATGAAATTTCATGGCGGCTTTTTCCAGCTCCGGCGGCCCCGAACCGCCCATTTTTGGTTTTCCGGTTGAACCTTCAACGAGATCTTCATCCAGTTCATCCAGATTTCCAGATCTTCAAGCTATCAATAAGATCTATTTCCAGATCTTCAATTATTCAACAAGATCTACATCTTCAAGTCTCCAACAAGATCATCATCTAGATCTACAAGATCCCCCTCCAAATCTACAAGATCTTTCTCCAAGTCTACAAGATTTTTCTCCAAATCTACAAGATCCTTATCAAGATCTCTAATATCTTCATCCAATAGAAAGATCACCATCTATTTTTGGTTTTTCGGAGGCCTGAAACCGCCTATTTTCGGTTTTCTGACCGGCATTCATCAACATCAACACACATATGGGGCTGCTCTTCAAGTTTTTCATTGAGCTAACGCATTTAAAGGAGCAAAACACACAATCCATAGAGTTTGCGTTTGATTTATCACCACTCTCTATGGATTCTTGGATTTTCTGGTGTCACTCTCGTCGGGACCGCCATCGGCTCTCCGGAGACACACTCAACCACTTTGTCAGGGCTGTCAGAGCCGTACTCCACCACGGTTTGTTTTTTAGTGCAAAAGCAAGTCAGATAGTATGATATGGTTGGTAGCAAGTGTTAGGAAATCAAACGATTGGCACGGCGGAAAATAAAATTTTGATTTCCGATCCAAGGATCGACTTCGTTTAAACAATAAACATATAATAAGGAGGACAATGATTATACCATTCTTGATCTTAAAGATCGAAGTTTTGACCGTCCGGTAGAAGTAGATGTGCGCAAACCATCCAAGCATCTGGCCTCTATCAGTTATCCACACGAACACCTCGCCAGAATCCTCCCGGATTGTTATCAGAAAAATTCGACTGCTAGGTCGACCTTTTTCTCCCTCACAATGCTCTCTCTAAGAAGCTCTCTATTTTCTCAAGAACTGATAGCTCTTGGAATTGTGTTGTACAAAATAGCTAGCCAACCCCTTTCTTTTATAGGGGAAAGTGGCGCCCCAATGTCTTCCCAAACTGATTGGGAAAAGCTTCCTAGTAGATTGATAAGAGAGAAAAACTTTTTCCTAATAAAATAAGGAAAATCACTATAATTGATTTATCTCTTTTATTTTAATATCTCATATTAAATAAATCTTGATATTGCCAATATCTTATATTGAATATCTTTATCTTATTACCATAATTCTATTTTCCAAAAATCAATTAATATCCATATTAATATTATGGTAATCTGATTAATTAAATTGCACAATCCAACTGTATCTTAATACACTATAGTCTGCGCCCCATATGCCCAATATTGGCATCCGGAATATTCTTTAATTAATCAATATAATTAATATCTTGTATTTAATTTATTCGTAATAAATAAATACCACCATATTAATTTACCAATATAACATTTATAGTCTTGAGATAAACTTTCCTTATTTGGTCATCAACTATAACCGCATTTTCCTACTCGATATTCATATGTGTGTAACCCGATAGGCTTCCGAATATGTTGGCCGTAAACATAAGGTGCAATTACTAAAATGCCCTTCACCTCTAACGATCATGGATAGCGTCTAGCAACACGTCCATGACCCCCAATCATCGAAAGAGTCAATACGCAATGACTACTACCGTTCATGTGCTCGGTTAGCGTGTAAATACAATCCTATTGTTGTAGTAATAACCATACGATCGTATCCCATAATCTGGATATCACGCTCTCTCGGAATAACTCATTTACTCTCACTTTGCAAAGATTCACGAGAATTAGACATTCCTTATGGGAAGGCCCTTTCGGATATTCACTCACTCATTGGGTACGCGATTCCCAGACGACCTAACATGTATACTCCGTATGCTTCAGTATCATACCCGATCACTACCGCTTGGATCGCACCATGTCTAACAAAGTGCGGTTCCTCCCCTCAGATACTCCATTCATCTGTTGCGTCCCGAGAGGCGTCCATTCAGGTAGAATCCTATTCTCCTTCAAGTAATCTTGAAACTCTCCATCTAGGTATTCACCACCTCGATCGGATCGAAGTGTTTTAACTTCTTTACCTAGTTGTTTCTCAACTTCACTTGTGAATTCCTTGAACTTTTCAAAGGCCTCAGACTTATACTTCATTAAGTATATATAACCATAACGATAATGGTTATCAGTGAAGGTGATAAAGTAAGAGTATCCTTCTTTGGCGTGAATTGACATTGGGCCGCACACATAAGTATGTATGAGCTCAAGCAATTCATTGGATCTTATCCCTTTGCCACTAAATGGTGACTTTGTCATCTTGCCAAGTAAACAAGCTTCGCATGTATCAAACGATTCATAATCGAAATGATCCAATAATCCATCTTTATGGAGTTTGGAACTGCGATTCTTATTTATATGGCCAAGTCTACAATGCCATAAGTAGGATTCATTCAAGTCACTTGTTCTAGCTTTCTTATTGTTTATATTAAGTACGTCAACATTCACATCTAATATGTAGAGACCATTGCTAAGTATGCCGGTACCATAAAGTATTCCATCACGTGAAAAAGAACAACACTTATTCTCAAACGTAAAAGAAAATCCTTCAACATCTAATGTAAAATGGAAATAATGCTCTTCGTAAGAGCAGGAACAAAATAACAGTTATTGAGCTCTAGTACTAGCCCACTGGGCAATGAAAGAAAATAAACTCTTACGGCTAGTGCAACAACACTTGCTTCATTCCCAACGCGTAGGTCCACCTCCTCTTTCTTCGGTTCTCTAGTCCTTCTTAGTGTCTGCATATTCGTATAAATATGAGAACCACAACCAGTATCTAATACCCAGTGTTTAGACTTAGAAGAAGAAATATTGATCTCAATCATAAACATACCTGAAGTTGAAGCATATGTATGCCTCTTCTTCGTTCTTAAGAAAGCCTTGCAGTTTCGCCTCCAATGACTAGTCTCACCGCAATGGAGGCAAGCATCCGGACTTGTCTTTGGTTATTTTAGGCGCAGGCTTAGGGGGGCCTTTGCCTTCTTGGTCTTCTTCTGGACCTTTTTCTTTCCCTTTGAAGAAGTGACGAGCAACATTTCCTTGCCCTTTTGCACAGTGCCCTCAGCAGTTTTCAACATGTTCAATAACTCCGAAAGGGAGCAATCTATCTTGTTCATGTGATAGTTCATCACAAACTGTGAGTACGAATCAAGTAAAGATTGCAAGACTAAGTCAATACTCAACTCACGTTCCAACTTGTGCCAAAGCTTCTCAAGCCTCTCAATATACCCGATCATCTTAAGCACGTATGACCCCACAGAAGTCCCGGCCGCCATCTTGCAACCAAAAAGTGCCTTCGAGACCTCGTACCTCTCAGTGCGACACTGAGAAGCATAGAGCTCCTTTAGGTGACCAATGATCGTGTAGGCATCCATAGACTCATGTTGTTTCTGCAGTTCAGGTGTCATAGAAGCAAGCATGATACATGTAGCATCAGAACTGTCAGAACAGTGCTTGTTGTACTTCTCGATAGCATCTGCAGCCGCGCCCTCTGCGGGCTTTTACAGTATGGGTTCATCCAAGACATAGCCAATCTTCTCATGCCTCAAAACTATTTTGAGGTTTCTTTCCCAGTCGAGAAAGTTGTTATCAAAGAAGGATGTTTTGAATGAATAAAAGTATGATGTTAAGGTTGGAGCTGTTTATCAATGAGTATAGAAAGATCGAAGGAGTTTGGGGTGGTTTGGTACATTTGTGAGGAGGAAATACACATGAGACAATTAGGTTCACTCGTATTTTCTTTTCTCCAGTCCCAAATTTTCCTTTCGGTTAACCCCGTCCCGAGCTTAACATTATAACCCTTCAAGTCCTACTTGACCGTATTTAGCCTCGGTTGCATTGATTAGTGGAGATTCTAGCATGGTATGAAATGTGTGTAGTCATTTGGCCGGTATTCATTTTGAGTGTAGCCCTCGGTTGTTATCACACACACTTCATTTTTGTGGTAAGATAGAGTCAAGTGGCTCACGTTCCGTGTCTATTTTGCCTTTACCTTGATGTCGTGAGTACTATACATGTTTCGTAAAGTTGATCCCTTGGTCTGTTTTAAAGCGCCTAATTGAAGTAGCAAACACAACTTGTTATACACGAAACAGATCAATTATCAACAAATATCATGGCAAATCACCCTATTATGTTTGGAATGGAAGAAAGCCTAACATTTCTCACTTACATATGTTTGGAGCTAAATGTTTTGTCTTAAACAGGAATCAGCTACATACTTTTGTGAAAAGGCTGATGAAGGAATCTTCATGGGATATTCAGATACAAGCAAATCTTTCAGATTATTAAAGAATCAATACATGTGGTTTTTGATGAACCTAATACCAGCTGTGAAGATCTACTCAACCTAGATGAAATAGAGATAACAAAACAAGACTCTAGACCAGATTATGTAGAAACAGAGACACCAACTGCACTAGTAGAAGATGCAGCTGATGATCAAGAAGATGAAGCACCGGTAAACACACCAGCAGAAGAGGCTTCACCAACACAGTTGGCACATGACATCAACTGACTCAGAGACCTTCTGGGTGAGCAAGTTATTGGAGTTGTATTACACAGGTGTAAGAACCAGAAGACAAGTAGAGAGCATGTTAACTTGTTTTCTGTCATAGGTTGAACCAAAGACAATAGATGAAGCAATCCAAGATGCCGATTGGATCATAGCTATGCAAGAAGAACCAAATGAGTTTGAAAGAAATGAAGTTTGGAACTTGTTGATAGACCAGACATGGCAAACATCATTAGAACAAAATGGGTATTCAGAAACAAGATCGATGAACAATGAGCAATTTTCAGAAACAAGGCAAGACTGGTAGCAAATGGATATTCACAAGCAGAAGGCATTGATTATGATGAGAAATTAGCACCAGTAGCAAGATTGGAAGCAATCAGGCTGTTCCTGGCATTTGCAGCTCACAAAGACTTCAAAATATATCAGATGGATGTCAAAAGTGTATTTCTGAATGGATTACTGGAAGAGTAAGTATATGTAGAGAAACCCCCTGGATTTCAACTCAAAGTAAAAGAAGACAAAGTGTACAAACTCAAGAAGGCACTGTATGGACTCAAGCAGACACTTAGAGCCTGGTATGAGACCCTTTCACAATTTCTGATAAATAATGGATTCAACAAAGAAACCATTGACAAGACTCTTTTCAAGCTACAAGTTTGATCAAGCACTCTACATGTCCAAATCTATGTTGATGATATCACCTTTGGATCAGAAGATGAAAAGCTATGTGAAAATTTTGCAAACCTTATGCAGAGCAAATTTCAGATGAGCATGATGAGAGAACTTGATGAGAGTCAACTTTACTAGTACTTTGGTGTACAGTTTAACCCCCGTTTATCACTTTATCGACATGTTCTGGGTAGTTCTAGACCTGTTTAAAAGTAATATCGAGAGTTTACACACGGGGAGTTAAACTGTCACATCGATAGTAAACTCCGCCTTTTTAGCGATATTTATCTCTTTTTTCGAGCACTTTTGTCTTGCGGAATTACGCGTGATGTTTGTTCGTATTTGTTAGTGTAGGACTTAGGTGACTCGAGAACCCAGAAAGCGATGTTTTGGAATGAGAAATATGTTCGTGGCGCGAAAGTAGCATGAGAGTGGAGAAAAACCAAGTTTGGAGCGAAATCAAGGCAAACTGGCGTTTCTCTACCCAAACTGGCGTTTGAGTCAAGGTTAAGGTTGAGGAATATATCATCATGCCAGACTGGCGTTCGTCCAGTCCAAACAGACGTTCTGACAATCCAGACGGGCGTTTGCCTTCAAGGGATGATCCATGAACTAGCGTTTAGAAGGAGCCAAACGCTGGTTCACTGAAGAATAAACCCTAATCATCATCAGATTTCCAGGAAGACGAGCGTCCACCTTGGAGCAAACGCTCGTCCGGCCCCGACAACAGGAGATTTCAACCCTACGCTATAAATACGCAGCTCATTCAGCGCTTTTACATATACTACCGACTTTAGACACTTCTAGGGCGATTTTGGTGCGGTTTTAGTGTAGGTTGATCATCCTTTGATCCTTTGATTCCATAGATAACATCCTTAGATTCTACATACTTTCCTTAGCTTAGATTAACTTTTCAAGATCAAAGATTTGGCTTTTAGGTGCAATTATTTCTTCATACTTTTTTCTGGATCAGATTTTCTTCGACTATATGGTAATGACTATTTTTTCTGTTATTGTTTTAGTTATGATTTCCATTCTTATTTCATTTATTAGTATAATCATGAGTAGCTAATCCGTTGTGTAGCCGAATTATGTGAAAACGAGTGAAAACCCTAAGGGGGACGAGATTGGGAGTTGTGTAGTGCGTAATTTAATGTTTAAACAATTAATCCACGTCCTCAAACTTATTATAACTTCTTTGAATTAGATTTATCACCTAGTTCACTGTCACACACATCGAACTTATAGATGCATTTTGCGGTGAGATGTGGGAAAAGGGGTTTTAGGATCGTTGCGTAGATTCGGCCTAGTTGTTAGGACCGTTTCCAATACAGAGGTTTGTCATCGTTGTTCGAGCAACTCTAGACCTTAATCATGTTAGGATAATCGGTTTTTTAAAGGGAGAGTCGGTTAGCTTCACATAGGGTGGTTAGATCGAGTTGTTCAGTCTAATCACTAGAATTAGGAGTTGGCACCCGTGGATGTCGTTAGGTAGGTTGGTTAAGACACGCTCCCTGTCAAGTCTTTCCTTAGGGGTAAAAGTAGCTCGTGGGATCATAGTTCGGCTATACCCTTTAATATTTATAAGTAAAACCGGTAGTATAGTCTTTATTTCTGCATTAGCATAATATCTTCCACCGTATTTTGGCCTGAACTAAGTTCTACGTCAGCTTTGGTACTTAGACATTACTCCTTGTGGATTCGACCTTGTGACCACTATACTCCCATTGACCCGATACTCTGTCGGTGAAAGTTAGCGGTTAAGTATTTTGCTATCAGAACTCAACTACTTCATTGGACTTCAAGTGAAGAAGATGAAATATGGCATTTTTATCAATCAAGCCAAATACACAAATGACTTGATACATAAATATGGAATGGACACAAGTGGCACATCAGATACACCAATGTGTGCCAGAACTGTTCTTGGGAAAGATGAAAATGGAAAGGATGTGGACCAAAGGCTATATAGAGGAATCATTGGTTCACTGCTTTACTTAACTGCAAGAAGACCTGATATTGCATTTGCAGTAGGAGTATGCGCAAGATTTCAATCACAACCAAAAGAATCTCACTTACTAGCAACAAAGAGAATCATCAAATATCTAAAGTAGACAGTAAATGTTGGAATTTGGTATCCAAAAGATGGTGGATTCAAATTGATATCTTATTCAGATTCAAATTATGCTGGATGCAAAGTGTATAGAAAAATCACATCAGGAACTTGTCAAATGCTAGGTAACAGACTAGTATCATGGTTTAGCAAAATGTAGAATTCCATAGCTACATCGATAGTTGAAGCAGAATATATAGAAGCAAGTAGTTGTTGTGCACAAGTACTCTAGATCAAACAACAACTAAAAGCTATGGAGTTGAAGAAAAGACAATTCCTATCATGTGTGACAACACAAGTGCAATATCAATTATAGAAAATCCAGTACTTCACTCAAGAACAAAGCATATTGATGTGAGACATCATTTCATCATAGATCATGTTGAGAAAGGAGATGCAATCTTGAGGTACATTTCTACAGAAGATCAATTGGTTGATATTTTCACAAAGCCACTCAGTCGTGAAAGATTTTGTAAGTTAAGAACTGAGTTGGGAATGATTGAAATTGATTAAGTTACAAGGATCGAGCAGCTAAATGTAGTAATCAGCGAAGTGACTTCACCAGCTGACTGAACCTTTTCCATTTTGGGTGCGCTTACTTGGTAGGTAAGGCACTGGTACCAGCGAAGTTCACTTCACCGATTGTTAGGAACAATTGTTTTGTTACGGCAGCTCTGTAGACAGGCCACTACACTAGCTCAATGATCAGCCAAGTCACTCAACCTCTAAATACAATGAAGAAAACATCGAAGTGGAGTGTGTAATGAATCAGATTTTATACATGTGGAAAATCAGAGGTTTATGAAGGTTTTATTTTGTGAAGATTACACATGGGAATTATACTTAATTAGACACAAGGATTAATATATGGAAGTTATTATTTTTTTTGACAAGAGATAATGACGGCAACGCCTCGATTCCCGGGTACTATCATTACTTGCCTCAATCCTCTCTCCCATTATCCTTGTTAACCGAGATTTATATACACAAAATTACGCCATTACTCCACAAAATCTCTCCATATTCTGTGTTCACGCACTCAAATCTCCACTATAAAATCAACACTTCAGTTTTTTCATGGACTCTTTACGCTACCCTTGAAATTCCTAAACCATATTTGCACAAGAAACGTCAAAGCTTTTTCTCTCAAATCTCTCAAAAATGGCCTTATCTTCCTCAATCGCTAAATCCAGCAAACTGTATGAGAAATCAATTGTCACAGGGTCATTCTTTTGACCTGGGCATTACCTCATGGTATGCGGCAATGATCCGCAGGCCAGACGTCTAGCAGATGGTTGCAAGAATTTAGGGTCGATGGCGTTCCTCAATCCACCGACCAAAGGAATATGCTATGAGAATCTGATCTCATTCTGGCGCAATGCAAAACTTGTTCCCGAAAAAAAGGGCATGCCGGAGTCTATCACCACAACTGTGAATGAAAGAGAATTAGACATTACACCGGGACTCCTCAAACACTACCTCAAACTCTCCAGGACCAGATCGGCGCAAACAAAGGACGTGGAAATCGATACCGATACATTCTAGCAAGAAATTGGACAGAATGCTACGTCTGAGAACAAAAGGCTCAACTGCAAAAGATTCGAACTCAAAAAGCCGTTTACCAAATTTGCTTATCTTATCATCAAGAATATAGAGGGAAAACTAGGATCGATGCATAGGATGACGAAAGTGAGAGCACAACCGATGGCTATCATCTATAAAGGACGGAATTTCAACTGGGGCGCCTTCATATTCAACAGACTAAAAGAGCAAATTCAAGGAGAAATAGATTGAAGTGAACCGGGAAAGGTTGACTTGATTTAAACTTGGATCGTGGATTTGAAGGTATTTGGAATAGGTCCTCGACACACCCACAACCTGTGTCGAAGCACCTTGGAATCAATAAGCTCATCGACACAGTCACAACTGGTATGAAAGCACCTTGGAATTACTTCGACACTTAGAAAACCTGATTCTAAGCACCTTAGTATTTTGGGATATCCACAAGGATTGCTTAAGTCATTGATAAATCCTAAACTTTAGAATTCTCTTTCCAGAGTAACTCACACAACACTTTAAAAGTGATATATATTTTTATAACAAGAAAAATCTGAATTTCAATTTACAATAGTTTGGGTATTTATAGGACAAACTAAGGATAGAAAAATAAGATGAAAAGTCTTCCTAAAATAACTAAAAAGGTGGCGCCCCAAACTTGCTAGTTTTATTGCATCATGAATCAATGTATCTTGAATAAATGTTTGGACTCTTGAAATCTTGATTTGCATCTTGGTTCAATGTATGTTGCTTTTCCAAAACTTGATTTCTTCACTTCCAAAGCTTGCAAAGGTGGCACCAATATCATCTCCAAATTCAGAAAAATATTTGTCATTTACTTAACTAATATTTCATAATAAAATATATATAATAATACTATAATAAAGGCCTTAATGTTGGAACATTATTCAGGCAGCCCACAAGCATAGATAATGGACTTAGTTTTTCCACAATCTTCATCATTGGACTTGGACTCTTGCATTAATAATTGGGCTAATTTTTCCAAAGCTTGGAGTCTCTTTTTGCGTTGGAGCCGAGTTTCAGTTCCAACCTAAAATGCTAATGGATCAGGTGTAGGTAAAGGATCCGGATTCACATCAGACCCTCCCGGTTGCGAAGGATATGTCCTCAGATCATCAGGGTTGTCGAATGGGTGCAAATCAGCCACATTAAAAGAATTTGAAACTCCCCAGTCGGGTGGAATGTCAAGCTTGTATGAGTTATTGTTGATTCGCTCCAAAACTTGGAATGGGCCATCTCCACGTGGGTGTAGCTTGGTCTTGCATTTTGTGGGAAACCATTCTTTGCAAAAATGCAACCATACCCAATCTCCGGGTTCAAAGATTACTTCTTTCCTGCCCTTGTTGGCTTGTTTTTCATAGCGAGCTGTTTGAGCCTCCACATTCAGCCTTGCCTTTTCATGCAATTCTCGTATCATTTCAGCTTTCTTTTCTCCCCCGAGACTTGTGTGCATACCTGAGGGAAGAGGAATGAGATCAATAGGGGTGATAGGATTAAAACAATAAACAATTTCAAATGGTGAGTGTTTAGTAGCAGAATGAGTAGCACGGTTGTAAGCAAATTCAACATATGGCAAACTAGACTCCTAATTCTTTAAATTTTTTTGCACGACTGTGCGTAACAATTGACCCAAAGTTCGGTTCACAACTTTCGTTTGACCATCAGCTTGTGGATTATAGGTGATGGAATACAACAAAATAGTGCCTAATCGCATCCATAGTACACGCCAGATTTGGCTTACAAACTTCACATCATTATCACTGCCAATCGATTTAGGGACACCATGCAGACGCACAATTTCTTTAAAGAATAGTTCATCAATATGTGAATCATCATTTGTTTTGTTACACGCGATAAAATGCGCCATCTTAGAAAACCGATCGACCAGCACAAAAACAGAATCCTTACCCGTCTGAGAATGCGGTAAACTCAACACAAAGTCCATAGATAAGTCAACCTAGGGGAATGAGGGAATAGGAAGGGGTGTAAAAACCATGGGGATGTGACTTCGATTTTGCTTTACGAAAAGTAATACATGACTCACAAATACGATGAACATCACGAACCATATTTGGCCAATAAAAATGCAAATGAAGTATGTCTAAGGTTTTAGCGATGCCAAAATGGCCCATAAGACCCCCGCCATGTGCCTCTCTTACCAAATACTCAAAAAATGGACCCTCGGGGAATGCATAATTTATTTTCTTTGAACAGAAATCCCTCGTGCCTATAGAACTTCTCATATGCTGAAAACTCAGTAGCTTTATACAACTCAGAAAAATCAATATTAGATGTGTACAACTCTTTAATGTGCTCAAAACCGAGTAGTTTGGTTTGCATGTGTGTGATTAGAGTGTAGCGTCTAGATAATGCATCGGCTACGGTGTTCTCTTTCCTTTTTTATTCTTCATCACATACGGAAATGATTCAATGAACTCCATCCATCTAATGTGGCGTAACTGCAACTTAGATTGCCCTGTCAAATATTTTAACGACTCTTGATCAGAATGAATGACAAACTCTTTAGGACGTAGATAATGTTGCCACACACGTAAACACTGAACAAGTGCATAAAATTCTTTATCATACGTGGCATAATTCAAATTCGCGCCTGTCAACTTCTCACTGAAATATGCAATAAGACATCCCTCTTGTATTAAAACACCACCAATACCCACCCAGGATGCATCGCACTCAATCTCAAACATTTTAGAAAAATTAGGTAAAGCAAGTATAAGTGAAGATATCAAACGAGATTTAAGAGTTTTGAATGCTTCCCTTTGAGCAGGACCCCAATGGAATGGTGCGTTCTTTTTGACCAAATCGTTCAAGGGGGCGGTTATGCTGCTGAAATTTCGGATAAAACGCCGGAAAAAACTTGCTTGGCCATGAAAACTTCAGACCTCCGTTGCATTTGTGGGTGTAGGCCATTCAGCCACTGCCTTCACTTTCTCCTCATCAACTTGGATCCCCTGTCCACTCACAACAAAACCATGGAAGACAACACTTTCCATGCAAAAAGAATAATTTTTAATATTAGTGATGGGTATAAATAATTCCACCACCTCAACAGTAAGGGACAACCCACTGCGGCCACCCTCCGGCATGACAAGAGAGATCGCAAAAGGGGCGGCCACTGTGTCTCACCTCGCCGCGACCAAGGCATTTGCGGTCCCAGGCAAGTGCAACAGATCCCGTGAATCTCATCCGGGCGGGTCAAGAAGGGTCGCCAAGGGGGGCGAGGCCGAGAGGGCTTGCTCCTTGCGACCTCGGAGAGATGGCCGCCGATTGATCCAGATCTTTTCCCCACTTGTAGCTTAGATATTTCGTCTTGCTTAGTATCTAAGTAAGACCTAGCTATTAGTAAAATATCTAATAGATTACTTATTCCCTAAGTTATCCACCTCTATAAAAGGGGTGGTCATTGTAAACTAAAGAGGATGAGATATATAAAATACACACTATACTTGCAAGCCAAAGCTCTCTCCATTCTAACTCTCTCCATACCACCACCCGCCGGAGTAACACCACACCTTAAATACAGCCAGATATCCACCATCCATACACCGCAAGGACACCCGTGACGATTTAGACATCTTCAGTTGGCTCCGTTACCGGGAACCCGATTGTGTAAAAAATCACCTAGAGCTCTTATCAAGGAGGAGATAATCTTACAAAGAAAGTCCTCAAACTGCCTTTATTTCTTCCCTTTACCAAAGAAATCGCTCAAAAAGCCACCCCGCAGAGATGGCCGGAAGTAAAGGACATCTAACACCCCAAACCCCTGCAAAAGGTACTATGCTACATCAAGCTCGTGGGGAAGGCGCAGGAGAAACGCTAGACAATCTCCCTGCAGAAGGAGAAGGATCCCGAGAGAGGGTCTTAGCACCTAGCGACGCTCGAAATGTCATTAATCAAAAAACCAAGTCGAAAGAGGCTGTTGTTGCCCTGGATGGAACTCGCAGAGAGAGGTCACAGCAAAGCCAAAGATCGATCCCGAAATACAACCGGGCTTTCCGGAGGACCCCAGAGGTCGCCGAGATGAGGGAATACGCCGAGGTACGCCGAAACTATGTATCTCACCAATTCCCGCCGGTGGCTAAGGGCCGGGCCCCTATGACGATTCGACCCCGAGAATCCTCCCGGAAACGAAATCCCTCTTGCGGTCGCGGACGGGGCCGCCGAGCCAAATTCGACGGATCGACGTAGAGGAGAGCGTGCACTCTTCGAGTCGCAATGGACCGAGGAAAGAAATTCCACGAACCTCGGCCCCCCAAGATCGCGACCATCAAAAAGGAAAGAGGATCGACAAAGGGTCCGCGTTTAATAGGTTGGGTGAGAAGGACAAGGCCTTAGCCCCAAGTCGTCTCAGCCTTCCTAGAGAGGAGATGCCCATCCAGCAGGATAGACACGCACAAGATGCCCGCATAATTATCAGGGAAAAGAGGGCCCGCCAAGAGGGATCACGAGATCATAGGGAATCAGAGCGTAGAACGGAGCGAGCTGATACGCAAACACAGTCGCGACCCAGAATCGACCCTATTTTGGCGGAACAGATGGAGGTAATGAGAAAAGAGCTTGCAGAATTAAAAAAGTCGAGGCCCGTCGAGAAAGTCGCCCCAATTTCGGGGATCGACGTACTCGCTAAAGGGATTACCGAAACATTGCCTCCCAGCAGAGAAAAGGTTAGTTATCCCGATTACAACTATTACAATGGAAATTCATGCCCAAACGATCGGCTCACCGCGTTCCGGGTCGCATCACCCTTGCTACACAAAATAAATCCGCCTGGTGCATCGCATTGGTTGGCGGCATGCGGGATAGGGCTGCGTCCCGGATACGCGGGCTTCCTCGCGGCTCGGTTGAAAGTTGGGAAGATTTGTCGGAAAAGTTTGTCGAGAGAGTTTGAATCGGCAAGCGAGGCCAAAGAAAACCATTGAGGACCTATATGAGGTTCGTATGGGAGGGCATGAATCCGGAAAAGAGTATTACGAACGGTTCGTCGAATATATGATCAAACAAGGAACATTCCGGACGATGCGGTCATAACATGTTTCCTCACCGGAATCGCCAAAGGCCCGATGAAAACGAATTCAATGCGGCCCCCAAAGCGGGTCTCGGGGAGATGTTAGAAAGGGCCGAATGATGGGGGTCGGCGAGGCGCCATCTCGCGGGGAAAGCAAAGCCTAAGACGAGCCACGTTCGCCGAAGGAGGATCGCGTAGATGACCGTAAAAAAGAAAAGGGATGAGATACTAATCGCGATCGTGAGGTAAAGAAGCCGTACAAATTTAGCGAGGATAATTTTACCCCGCTCAACACCAAAGCATCCCAAATACTTTGTTTGAAATTCGTGAACATTTCGACAAACCAAAGCCTATGAGGGGCGATCCCGATAGCCGCGATAAATCCAAATACTTGCGACTATCACAAGGACCATGGCCACATCACCGATGAATGCTTCACCCCGAGGCGCGAGATAGAAAGGCCGATCCGTGAGGGACCAGCCAATAAATATAAACGCGAGGGAACAACACTCCCGGTCGGGGACGCCAACCTCGCGTCTATCGGAGAGAGGTTCGGGTCATCCACGGGAATATTCCCGGCAACCATCAACGAAATCTCGGATAAATCAAATCAATACCCGCGGCTTCGAAAAGCGATTGTGTTGGGAGAGAATGAGAAGGGAATCATATTCACAAAAAGCGAGGCGACAACGAAATCAATGGCCCTATGGAGATACCCCTCATTCTAAAGGTGGGGGTGAACGACAAGCACGGCGTCAACCGAGTAATGGTCGACACAGGGGCCGGCCGCGACGTCATCTATTTCGACTGTTTAAAACAGATCGGATTCGGGGAGGCCAAGTTAAAACCCTACCTTGGGGTCCTCGAAGGTTTTACCAACGACACAGTACGGGTCAAAGGCACGATCGACCTCAATATCATTTTGGGCGACTATGAGCCCTGTAGAACGGAGATAGTAACTTTCTTGGTAATCGACCTGCCCTCTTACTACAACATGATTTTGGGAATCCCAGCTATGAAGAAGTTCCAAATGGTGGCATCCGTTCCCCACCAACGGGTCAAATTTCACGTAGGGGAAGAAGTTGGGGTCGCCATCAGCCGACCTGGAGCTTTCCTCGACTATATGACCAAAAACAGGGTCGATTCTAAGCGACCCCGACTGGATGGTCTTAACACGGCTACGGATCAGATTGCTATGATGAAAGAAATCTCGGAGAAGGCCGTAGAGGTAGAAACATTGCAAGTTCGGGACGAGCCCGACTTCACTGCCGAAGACGAGTTGATCGAGGTTATAATAAACGACAAATATCCCGATCAAAAGATAAAAATAGGATCGAGGACTACCGAGGAAGAAAGGGAGGAACTGATCGAGCTTCTGAAAGCAAACTTGGACGCATTCGCCTGGGAGGTAAGCGATATGAGAGGTGTGGAATCGGAGGTCGCCTTGCATAACCCGAGTGTCGATCCCAACTTCGGGCCAATACAACAAAGGGCGCGTCAATTCTCTACGAGAAAAGGAGGTCGCAATAAAAATTGAGGTCGAGAAACTTTTAGCGACGGGCATTATCAAAGAGCTCAATATCCCACAGGTGGCAAATGTAGTAATGGTGAAAAAACACAACGGCAAGTGGCGGATGTGCGTCGACTTCACCGATCTAAACAAAGCTTGCCCCAAGGACCCCTACGCGCTCCCTCGAATCGATAAAATGGTGGATGGGATCGCGGGTTTTGAAACCTTAAGCTTTACGGACGCCTATTCCGGCTACCACCGAGTCAAAATGGCCGATGAAGATAAGGAGCCGACGGCCTTCGGGGCCGCCGGCGGGCTATATTACTATGAGATGATGCCGTTTGGCCTAAAGAACGCGAGCTCAACCTATCGAGAGAATGGTAAACGAGTTTTCGGCACACGAGATAGGCAAGAACATGGAGGCCTACGTTGATGACATGGTCGTGAAATCAAGTCGCCAAGATCACCTGGAGGACCTTCGCGAAACCTTTGCAAACGTGAAGAATCACTCAATGAAACTAAACCCTACGAAATGCACTTTTGGGGTCCAGGCAGGGAAATTTCTGGGCTTTATGGTAAGTCAAAGGGGGATCGAGGCAAATCCCGAAAAAATCGAGGCCCTGGTCAACATGAGCGAGCCTACCAGTATTAAAGAAGTACGGCGGCTCAACGGCGGGGATCACGGCTTTGGGTAGGTTTGTCTCGAAATGCAGAAAGAAGTCTGCCTTTCTTCAAAATTCTGAAAGGGGCTGGTACCTTCTCTTGGACAGCGGAATGCTCCCAAGCATTTAAAGACCTCAAAGAATACTTGTCAAGACCGCCGTTGCTAACCAGCCCGAGGCTCGGGGATACTCGTTTTTATATTTGGCGACCTCGAGATAGGGCCGTAGCCGCGACTTGTAAAAGAGGAGGAAGGCTCGCGAGAAGCCGATTTTTTATGTTTCCAAAGCTCTAAGCCCCGTTGAAAGTCGTTATTTTAATATAGAAAAGTTGGCTTATTGTGTTGTTATAGCGCCCGCAAATTAAGGGCTTACTTTTCATCGCACACCATCGTAGTGTTATCAAATGCATCGCTAAGACGGGTTCTTCACAAACCGGACTGTCCGGTAGATTGCTCCGATGGGCCATCGAGCTCACCGAGTTCGATATCCGATATGAGCCCCGGAAGGTCAGTAAAGGCCCAAGCTCTCCCGGATTTCATAGCGAGAACAAGCTTCGGCGACGAGGTGAAAGAGCGGCTACTGCTCCGAACGCGACCAAGATAGGGTCACCACGGAGAGGACGAGCCTATCGAGGCCAAGTCACCGTTGGCGGCTCATGTTGATGGCTCCGCTAATCACAAAGGGTGTGGCGCGGGAATAATCTGTTAGAACCGGGCACATCGAAGAAATTGAGCGAGGCTCGAGATTTGATTTCACCGCCTCTAACAACCGGGCGAATACGAGGCCGTCATTGCTTTGGGTTGAAACTCGCCAAAGCCATGAAAGTCGAAAATATACAAGTATTTTGCGACTCACGGTTGGTGGTGAATCAAATCAATGGGTCATATGGCATTCATTGCGAAATTTTACAAAGGTATATTAACCTCGTCAAAAGACTCGAAAGCGACTTCGCATATTGTCAATTCAAGAACATCCCTCGAGAGGACAATCATAGGCGGACTACTTATCCAAATTAACCGGCGAAGACGCATCGTGCGATCCTAGCATCATGGTCGAACACCTATCGGAACCCGCCATCTCCCAGGACGAGATCATGGATTTCCAACCCAGTAACACTTGTTGGGTCGACATCATGAAGTCTTATATTGAGTTAGGAGAGCTTCCCAGCGACCCTTGCGAAGCTAAGGCCTTAGTAAGAAGGGCCGCAAGATATACGATTATGGACGACGTGCTTTACCGTCATTCATTCTCGAAACCCCTTCGCGATGCGTACGACCGAGGAGGTAACGGGAATCCTAACGAGCTACATGAGGGAATGTGCGGCGGCCATCTCTCCAATCGAACACTAGCACAGAAGGTACTCCTAGCCGGATATTATTGGCCGAAATTAGCAGAAGACGCCAAATCTTATACCAGAGCATGTGATGCTTGCCAGAGGTTTGCAAGTATCCCCAGGCTACCCTCAGTCGAACAAAGCATAGTGGTAGCTGCCTGGCCTTTCGACATGTGGGCGATCGACCTCATCGGACCCTTGAAGAAGGGTCGCTCGGGTTGCGAATACGTGGTCGTCGCGGTGGATTATTTTACTAAATGGGTCGAGGCTAAGGCCTTGGTAAAAACCAATACCGAGACATAACATACTTTTTGCTCGATCAAATATGGACAAGATTTGGTGTTCCAAGAGTGATGGTTTCCGATCACGGACCTCAATTCAGAGACGAATTCGACAGATTCTGTGAGGAGAACAATGTTAAACATTGGCAATCATCCGTGTGCTACCCGCAAGGAAATGGGCAAGCCGAAAATGCCAACAAACAGGTCCTAAGTGTGTTGAAAAAGAGCCTGGGTGAGAAAGCAGGCCACTGGCCGGATCACCTTCCAGCGGCTCTATGGGCACTCAGGACGTCGCGAAAAATCACAATGAGGGAAACTCCTTTTGCTTTAACATATGGATCTGAGGCTATGGCGCCTGTGGAAATGGCCTTACCAAGCCCTAGGGTCGTTTTTTACAGCGAGGTCAATAACACAGCGGCGCGTAAACTCGAGCTTGATCTAGTAGAGGAACGGCGCATCCAGGCATACAGTCGTCTAGTCAATTATAAACAGGCGGCAAAGCGTCATCACGACAAACGTATTCGCAATCATCACTTCGCCGTCGGGGATTACGTTCTACAAAAAAGACAAGCCGCGGACCACGAAGCAAAAAAAGGAAAGCTATCGGAAAACTGGGAGGGCCCTCACGGATTTCGCGAGTTATCAAAAAGGGGACGTACATGCTAAGTGACAAGGAGGGCCGCGAGTATAATAGACCATGGCATGCAGACAATCTGAAAAAATACTATATGTAACAAGCCAATTCAAATAAAGCTGTTCTTCCAAACTGTATTTACATTCTTGTCTTTTCGTCATCATCAAAAAAAAAAAAAAAAAAAAAAAAAATGACAATGAAAAGTTTTTTCAAACATATCGATCAAGCCTGGACAAACTTCCATCAACTGCAGGATGGTTATCTTCCTCCGATCACATGTATGGAGGTCCAAAAACGACACCACGCTTGCAAAGGGCTCCACCGGATAAGTTTTTTCAAACATATCGGTCGAGAGTATGGAAGGGGACCCTGGCGCCGCTGCATAATTTGGTTATCAGCGATGCGAAAGGCATGCGGCGACCAGTACCACGGCGACCTTGAACCACCGAGCACGCATATCTTAGTGCCTCGCGATGGATCAACACTCCCCAGTCTATATCCACTCGATGGTCGCGAATGGCGTGCAGAAGGAGCGCTTCGCTCTCACTAACAACATCAGCATCGGCAGAGATAAGAGCGCGGGAATTTATAAACTTCTTCCACTCACGGTCGCTGCGAGAGAGGTCGGACGCAGTCACTCCCAAAGACCAAACCCGCTGATTCTCGGGGAACAGCTCGCACATTGCAATACCTAGACGAATCTGCCTATTTTCCTCATCCGCAAGGTCCCAGGCGATCTCATAATGGGAGGAGGGATTTATGGCGGGTATGTTAACAACTTGGTTAATTCTCTCCGGAGTAAAGATAACGGGGACACCCCGGAGAGAAATGCTGATCACAGTCCCGCCAGAGGCTACCTCGGACAACACGGAATAAAATTCCCGTATCATGGTAACATTAACCGCTCCCGAGAGGCTCGGCAATAAATTCCCACCGGCCCGTAAAGCCGAACGCGCGCATGGAGCCGTCTTCTATTCTTTGTTCATTTAAGCCCCTCTCCCTCATAATATCACGCCACTTAAAATAATCCCGAAATAATCCTTGGCTACGGGGAGGCGGTGGTGAAAAAGGGAGAAACATCCCGGATAGGACGAGCTTTCCATATCCGAGCACATGGCCGCTTTCCCCTGGATGAGACATAGAGTCGGGGGATAAACGGTAAAGAGGATAATGAACGATTGAGGGAGAACGATTGAGGGAGAAAGAAAGCAAATTCGGTATGAGGCAAGAGGTAGAGTGAGTTCCAAAGTAACCCCTTTTTATACCGGAGAAGGGGTATAATCAACGGTTGGGATTAAGCGGATCCTAGGGCCGGATATGCAAAGCCGACCCGAAAACCAAGACAACGGGAGCGCCGGACCATAAAGAGACCGAAATTTATGGCTACAGTTACAACTGACACCTAGTCATTAGGGGTCATAACTCTGCGTTAATGACACAGTCAAAGGCTGCTCTAACAGGCTCTATCTTCTGGCAAAAGCACTGCTCTCAATAAGGCCGCTGAAACTTTGAAAAATTAGCGTCGCGTAGCGACTATGGTTAGAACGAGACGACGACGTTTCATGACTGCTTGACGCTGCCAAATTATTAAGCAACCTCGCACGAATCAAGAGGACAGCACAGAGAATAAAATAACCTGTCACAGCCTCGCGAAAGGCCGCCAGATCGAATCGACGACGGGGAAAAGCCAAGTTTTATAAATTGAAAAAATGCGAAAAATAAATTGTCAAGATATTACAAATCAAGATTCGGTCAAATCACAAAAGTAAATAGTCAAAGTTACAAATCAAATTTTCAAAGAGCTCGCGAGAAAAGTCCAAGAAATCTAGAGAGCATGCGGAGTAGGCGGGGTCTTTGCCGGTAAACTAGTCGCCTTGCTCGGAGGCGGAGGCTTCTTCAACATCTCAAAGTTTACGGGATTAACGGGAGCGGGATCCCAAACGGGCTCGCCGCGTTTAAGGCTGTTCGGTCCGAATCGAGGTAACGAGCTCGCTTGCATAAGGGATTTCCGGGTGAAAGACCACTAAATCGGGATGACCTTGATGCGTGTTCACCCACCGCGGATATCTTCCGAGTGATGTGCCCCCGCCTCGATCGGCCCGGATACGGCGAGCTAGGTGACTAAAACCCTGGTCAAAGCTATTCTCCATAAGGTCGAAGAAGTCATCCGAATTCTTGTGGCGCCGACGGCCCCGGACTTGGCCTCCTCGACGGCCTCGGCCCGTTTTCTTCGCGGCTTCCTCAATAGCTTTCTCAGCAGCCTCTTTGGCAGCCGTCTCCGCCTCAGCAAGCTTAACCCTCAACGCGGCGATCTCCTCTTGCGCCCCCGCATAATCCTTTGTCAAAGATGCAACTTTCTCATTGATCTCAGCATCCAATTTAGAGTGCTCCTCCATGATTGCTTTCATCTTCTCCACCTCGCCAGCCGCATGCTTAGCTTTCTTTTCGGCGGTAACCCTCACCTTATCAGTCGCTCCCAGCTGCGCTGTCACTTTCCTCACCTCTCGCATCGCGCCTCTCGGCGGCCTCAAGTACCTGTTTAAACGAGCACCGAGCCGCGGAAAACGGGATAATTAGCAAAAAAAAAAAAAAAAAAAAAAAAAAAACCGTCTTACCGGAAGCGCAATCCCAAATCCGGCCGCTCAAATCTCGATTTCGGCAATCTCATCTTGAGGCGGAGAGTCGTCTTGAGCCGCAAAGCGGGCTAATATGCCCCGGCCAATCTCCGCTTGAACATGATCAGGATAACCGAGAGGGATCGGCCCAAGAGGAATCACATCAGCAATTGCTTCACCAACCCGGCGAGCTTTGGATAGGTCAAGATCCCGGGTAAAGCTCGGATCCAACCATAGGGCCTCTTTCCCAGAGTAGCCTCGAGGCAAAGTTTTTTGTGGCAGCGTCTCAGCGGGTGCGCTCTTCTCCACCGGAGTTTCAACCTCTTCAAGATGCGCCGGGCTGGGAGCGGACCGTTTGGGTGGGCGATCATCCTTCGCCTTCTCTCGGTTGAGGTCGCTTCACGCCGTGCGACTCTTTAGTAGGGGGATGAGTCTTTTTGAGGCACCGGCCCGACTGGGCCCGCAACAAGGGCGAGAGGAAGTCGCAACAAGGGCGAAGAGGTCGCGGCTTCCGGGTTATGTGTCTCTTCGACAATCGAGGCGTCTACGGTTCGGGGCACCATCCCTAGAGCTTTCTTCAAAGCCTCCCGTCGAGCACCGCCGCCTTGTCGCCTCCGCATTAAGCTTGTTTCGGTAAGCCTGCGAGCATTTGGATCCATACCTACAAAAAGAGAGCGGTTTAGAACCCGGAAAACAAAATGAGCATTTACAAATAAATACAAGTGGACAAAGAAAGTTACAAAGCGGCCTAAGTATAGGGTCGCCCCCACATTCCAGGCACTCGGAGGGAAAACATTTGTTGATATGACAACCCCCAATCCGGTCCGGATCGCGGCTCTCGGGACCCATCCGTACCATGGGCGCGGCATTCCCTCTCCGCCCACCAGGCCCGCCATACATACAAAAGGCTCGGCCAGATCAAGAAGTTCAACCCAGGAAACATTTCTCCAAGATGGCGCCGCCCCGTCCGACTGAATTAATGTCATCAGCCCCTTTACGTAGCGCCGCTCACTCACAGGGGGGTCAAAGATTAAAAGCGTGGATTTGACTCCACGGACTTCTGCCCTAGGAAAAGGCCAGCCTACCTTCGACTCGACTTTCGGTACCCGCCGCCCCCATTTGTGAAACTTATTGGGAAGCGGGAATAGTAGGCGGGGAGTCCGCGACCTCGAGAGAGATTTGTCCGGGAATAGACGTCCCACGAAGGAATAAAATTGCCCCGAGTAAAGTTAACGTCGGCTCGATCTTCGAGAATCCGGCACATAACGATGAAGGCCATCAACCGGATAATAGTCCCGGCGGCAAAATCGAGGGAAGCGCCCGCATCTCCTTGCGCATCTTCACAAAGAAAGGATCGAAAGGCGGTCTCGGACCCGCACACAAATGATGGAAGTGGAGGATAAGGGTGTCCTCGGAGCGACGCGCACCTACATAATCCTTATGGTCCCCGGGTTTAAATTTATCGGACTCCTTCCCATAATCGAAAAAAGAAAACCGATACACACTGGTGTCGATTCCGAATATGCTATTAATGGTCCCGTTGAGATCGCTACTCTTGCACGGTCGGGACCATTTCTTATCAACGTCCTTCTCATACGCCGCCACGATCGCAAACTCTCGCATAGCTTCGGGATTGTTAGGACGAGAGCTCTTCGGCGGGTATCGGCCGCGGCGGCCTCACCAAGCTTGTCATGGTTTGGCTCGCAATTTTCCTTTTCCTCTCGCTTTTCGCGGGCATCCGGATATCCTTCCGGGGCAATTCCGCATTTTCGTCCTCACTGGACCCCATTAACTCATGAACCGCGGCGTCCTGAACATAAGCTTCGTCATGGTCGGGAGCGCCGCTAGTACTCGGGACCGCAGTTTGTCCTTCGGTCGGGAAAGCGATTTCTTCAGCCCCACGAACTGTTGGAGACTTTTGAGCCCGCGCCTTCTCCTTAAGGCTTACTCTACGCGGCGGATTTCGGGCAGAGACGAAGGCCTCCAACTCAAAAGGGTCGACATCCATATGAGCGGCCTCATCAGCGGTAATCTCGCCAATATCTGCGCGACTACTTTCCACTTCAACCTCGTCCAACAGATCGCCAACTGAGGCAGCAGATAGTATGGGGTCATCCTCAGCATAATCGTAAATCTCCCTTTCCGTAGAGTCGTCGCCAGAATAATCATTCCCCGACATCCTGCAAAAACAAGGGAGGAAAAAGGTGGAGCTTTCAGACCTGGTATAATAATAAATTAGCCCAGGAAGGTGATCGCACCCACTTCAATACCGCCTCCTCCGTTTTTGCAAGAGATCGCAAATAAAATTACGAGAGGATAGCGAGGGGAGCGGGTGAAACCCCAATTTTCCCGGGAAAGCTATAATCTCTCCCAGGGAAAAATCCCCGTTTTTAATCGAAAACAAGGCAATTTCGCATCTCCATAGCAAAAAGAATGACAAAATTGATATGTATGGAAAAACAAGGCGGGGATGGATGAGTAAACGAGTTAACGAAAGGATTTCTTACCGATTTCTTTGAGAAAGATTGGAAAACCGCGTAAAAGCGGGAAATACTCAAAGAGGTGGCCGGAATCTTCAAAAGAACCGCCGTGAAATCCTAGAACCACCGCGGAACGCCGTTGAACCTTCAAAGCTCTGCCAAAAAACTTAGAGAATTCTAAAAACAACAAACAACGGAGAAAGTAAGAAGCGCTAAAAGTGTGAAGGGTGAGAAGCGAAAGCTTTATATAGGCAAGGGGGCCACGATCGTACGGTTGGGAACGCTTCATCCAACGGTTCAGATTAGGGCGGCAGTTGTCAGTTTTGAAATACGAAAAGGCGTCCCATCAGTATCCACGTACAACTACCTAGGCAGTTGCTGAAACGGCCGCATCGTTCCGCAGAGGAAAACCTAGAAGACTGACGTCAGCCACGATTGACGGCGACAAGGTCGCAAAAAATAGACCCAGAGTTGCTTTGAGGTCGCATGCTTTGAAAGCACGGCTCTTAGCGAACAAGTCGCATCAGACGACAAGGTCGCAAAAAATAGACCCAGAGTTGCTTTGAGGTCGCATGCTTTGAAAGCACGGCTCTTAGCGAACAAGTCGCATCAGACGACAAGGTCGCAAAAAATAGACCCAGAGTTGCTTTGAGGTCGCATGCTTTGAAAGCACGGCTCTTAGCGAACAAGTCGCATCAGACGACAAGGTCGCAAAAACAGGCCCAAAGTTACCTTGAGGTCGCTTGCTTTGAAAGCACGGCCCTTAGAGAACAAGTCGCATCCGACGATGAGGTCATAAAAGTGTTGATGATTACTCCATCCTTCATATCCCCAGGGAATGTCATTAAAGCACGGAGTAGGGGGCCATTGATGGGTATAAATAATTCCACCACCTCAACAGTAAGGGACAACCCACTGCGGCCACCCTCCGGCATGACAAGAGAGATCGCAAAAGGGGCGGCCACTGTGTCTCACCTCGCCGCGACCAAGGCATTTGCGGTCCCAGGCAAGTGCAACAGATCCTGTGAATCTCATCCAGGCAGGTCAAGAAGGGTCGCCAAGGGGGGCGAGGCCAGAGAGGGCTTGCTCCTTGCGACCTCAGAGAGATGGCCGCCGATTGATCCAGATCTTTTCCCCACTTGTAGCTTAGATATTTCGTCTTGCTTAGTATCTAAGTAAGACCTAGCTATTAGTAAAATATCTAATAGATTACTTATTCCCTAAGTTATCCACCTCTATAAAAGGGGTGGTCATTGTAAACTAAAGAGGATGAGATATATAAAATACACACTATACTTGCAAGCCAAAGCTCTCTCCATTCTAACTCTCTCCATACCACCACCCGCCGGAGTAACACCACACCTTAAATACAGCCAGATATCCACCATCCATACACCGCAAGGACACCCGTGACGATTTAGACATCTTCAATTAGCAAACAGGTGTGATTTTTGAAGTGTTTCCAAAACTGCCTTTAAGTGTGACACATGTGAGTTTAAATCATGGCTATAGATTAAAATGTCATCAAAGTGGACCACGACAAATTTTCCAATAAACTCTCGAAGTACCTCATTCATTAACCTCATAAATGTGCTCGGGGCATTGGTAAGTCCAAAAGGCATAACAAGCCATTCATACAACCCAAATTTTGTCTTAAATGCTGCTTTCCACTTATCTCCTCGACGATTACTTGGTGGTATCCACTCTTTAAATAAATATTTGTAAACATTTTGGCACCATGCAATTCATCTAACATATCATCAAGACGGGGAATAGGATAACGATACTTTACTGTGATTTGGTTGATGGCACGGCAGTCGGTACACATTATCCATTCACCATTCTTCTTGGGCACAAAGATGACGGGAACCGTGCATGGACTCATTGATTCTCGAACCTTTCCTTTTTCCAACAGCTCCTGAACTTGATGCTGAATTTCCTTAGTTTCCTCGGGATTTTCCCTATAGGCTGGACGATTTGGTAGAACCGCTCCTGGGATGAAATCAATCTGGTGCTCCACTCCTCGTAATGGTGGTAGCCACTTGGTTCTTCTTCCGGAAATACGTCTTCAAATTCCTACAAATAGGATAAGACAACACTGGGAAGAGTTCCGGTAAGATCAGATATAAGCATAAAACAAGGAGATGGAGTAGGAAAGTGCTCGGTAGAAACTAAATGAGGAAGCAATGGGGATGAATCCTTGTATAAGAAAATGAAAGGAAACTGAACAGTCATGTAACTTCCCTTTTTGTCACGAATGTGCGAATCCACCTTGGAAATCTCGGTAAAATCAGAACCCGAACGTGCCTGAGTATTATTGTGCCTCATTTCTCTTTTTTTAGCAAACTTGACCTGATCGGAGTGATCCTCTTATGGTGTTAACGGGGACAAGGTGATGCACTTACTCTTATGTGTAAGACAATATTTATTAGAGTTACCATCATATGTGACACGTTTGTCAAACTGCCATGGACGGCCAAGCAATATATGGGCGACATGCATAGGAACCACATCACAAAGAACTTTATCTTCATACTTTGATAGACTAAATGTCACATGTGCCTACTTAGTAACTTTAATTGAACCACAATCATTCAACCGTTGCAATTTATAAGGTTGAGGATGTTTAATAGTGTGAATGCCCAGCTTTTCAACAACCTCATCACTGATTGCATTCGTACAGCTTCCCGAGTCAAAAATCATCATGCATAATTTACCTCCAATAAGGCAATGAGTTTGGAAAATATTCTCACGTTGAACCTCATTATTGTCCAACTGTGTTACAGCACTTAGGATATTTTTTGTGACAAACATAGCTCCTTCATCAAATTGAATTCCTTGATCATCCTCCTCGTTATCCCCAACTGGTTCTTGTTCGTCATGTGATTGTTCATTCTCGCCTTCCAAAGATGGATGATACATGCCATCTCCAGACGAAATATAAGCCCTTTTGTTAACACAATCGCTAGCCCGGTGTCCCAATCCTTGACACTTGTAACAACGCATGGTATTTTCAGAAAAAGCTACAGATTTACCTTTGTCAGATTCCTTAGCCCTTGGGGCATGGTTAGAACGATCATTTGAAAATGGGGAGGGGTATATTTAACAGCAGATCTTTTAGAAGGAAACTTACCTCCGTCGCCTTTGGATTGGAAAGATGTGGACTTAGATGATGTGGTACCTGAATAGCTCTTCGAAAATTGTGCCTTTCTTTTCTTGAGCTGTTTCTCCTTAGTTAAGGCTGCATGTACCATCTCGTCGTAGGTTTTGCAATTCATCATCTCAACGGGATCAGCTATCTCAGCTTGTAATCCTCCCAAGAATCTGGCCATGGAATGTTCCTCGGACTCTTCGGTATCCGTTCGGATTAAGGCCATTTCCAATTCATCTTGATATGCTTGTACCGATTTTTCTCCTTGCTGTAAGGTTTGCAAATGCCTTAATTGATATCGCCGATATAATTCGGGAACCCACTTACGGTGCATTTCATCCTTAAGGACCTCCCAAGTAGAAATCACATGTTGCCTCATTTTCCTGAACTTTCATTAGTATTGTGGAACCAAAGAAGAGGTCATTCCTCTAATTCACTAGTAGCAAGTTTAACTTTGGTACGTTCAGAATAATTATGACAACTAAAGATTTGTTCAACTTTAACTAGCCAAGCAAAATATTCATCGGGATTGGAGTTACCTTTAAATGTCGGAATTTTTTGTTTAATACCTCTCGAATTTCCCGTGGTTCTTCAACAGTCTCTTCTTCAGCATCTTCGACTTCGTCATTTTGTTCGGAGTTTTCTTCAGGTGTATGTTCAGCCTTGGGACGTTGGCCTCTTTGTCCTCTACGTCCAACTCCAAGTTGAATTTGTAACTGCCTCATTTGTTCAACCAACTCATCGGCCACAGCTTGTTGTATGTGTTTAACTTATTGTTCATACGTGGTTTTGAGAGCTTGTGCCTGAGCTTGGAACCTTTTTTCTAACTCTTCAATTGGATTTCCAGACATTTTTTTCTTTCCAAGAGTGTGTTTGTATTGCTCAAAGTCAGAGAATTAAAGTAGGACCAGATCAAAGTGTTCAACACTCCTCAAGTTATTCCAGAATACAAGATCTCAGATATAGCAATCCAAGAGTGTCGGAAACCAATGGTGCAAACACAAAGTCGTGAAGTGTATTGGAAAAAAAATAAGGGGAAGAGTTTTGGGATCCTCGTGCGGAACAGATTGTTCTTCAAATACTCACGATTTGCTTGTGCACCCTTTTTTTTGGAACTTGTTGCCCGTATGGAACAAATTTTTCTTTTTTTTAATGTTCTTCAAATACGTACAATTTATGCAACTAGGATTAAGTACATAGGCTAAAATTTTGGATGAGATTTTTTTTGTCTAAGAAGAAAAGAAAAGTAGGATATAATACCGCCAATCCGATGCGCTCTGATACCATCTGAAGTGAACCGGGAAAGGTTGACTTGATTTAAACTTGGATCGTGGATTTGAAGGTATTTGGAATAGGTCCTCGACACAACCCCAACCTGTGTCGAAGCACCTTGGAATCAATAAGCTCCTTGACACAGTCACAACTTATGTCAAAGCACATTGGAATTACTTCGACACTTAGAAAAACAGTTTCTAAGCACCTTACTACTTTGGGATATCCACAAGGATTGCTTAAGTCCTTGATAAATCCTAAACTTTAGAATTCTCTTTCCAGAGTAACTCACACAACACTTTAAAAGTGAAATATATTTTTATATCAAGAAAATCTGAATTTCAAGTTACAATAGTTTGGGTATTTATAGGACAAACTAAGGACAGAAAAATAAGATGAAAAGTCTTCCTAAAATAACTAAAAAGGTGGCGCCCCAAACTTGCTAGTTTTATTGCATCATGAATCAATGTATCTTGAATAAATGCTTGGACTTTTGAAATCTTGAATCATGCATCTTGGTTCAATGTATTTTACTTTTCCAAAACTTGACTTCTTCACTTCCCAAGCTTGCAAAGGTGGCGCCAATATCATCTCCAAATTCAGCAAAATATTTGTCATTTACTTAACTTATATTTCATAATAAAATATAGATAATAATACTATAATAAAGGCCTTAATGTTGGACCATTATTCAGGCAGCCCACAAGCATAGATAATGGACTTAGTTTTTCCACAATCTTCATCATTGGACTTGGACTCTTGCATTAATAATTGGGCTAATTTTCCCAAGCTTGGAGTCTCTTTTTGCGTTGGAGCCGAGTTTCAGGTCCAACCCGAAATGCTAATGGATCAAGTGTAGGTAAAGGATCCAGATTCACATCATAGATGTTGGGAAATTAGCAGCAAAGAAAGGAGAACAAAAGATAGGCGAATTATGGGTCAGGAAATCTTTTGGCATTCCATTTCAACACCTGCTTGCCTGCATGAAAGTGCAACCCATTCACTTGCATAAGTTACACGATGCAAAAGTGATGTTCACCTATGTTAAGGAATCAAGAAAGTTGCAAACAACATCAGGGCAGAAACAAAAGCACCTTGGGAGCAGTAGTTCTGGGTTCAGAAGAAGAACCAGATCTCAAACCAAAGAAGCTCAACTCTGGATCCTACCAAGAAATAAAGACAGACCTTTTATGATTAGTGAGGATGAAGAAGATCTAGAGGAATAAGTTCATCATTCATCTGATGAAGAACAAGAAAAGGATGATGAAGAGTTTCATCTCACAGAAGATGAAGAAGAAAAAGAGACAACGGATGATCATCACATAGATGATCATGAGGAAAATGAGACTCTGATGATAATTTGACACTCTAGGATGTCATTCAAAGACGTACAGCTGATAATGAAAAGCAACTGAGTGGATCAGCTGAGAGGGTACAACCAGCTGACTCAACAAAGACCCCCAGCACTGGTCAAGGGGGAATGACAGCTGAGAAAGTTGAAGCAGATGAAGATGAAGCAAAGTCCCAAGCAGGACTCAAAGATTCAAACTACCCTCAGCAATCTCCATCTGATATGGAGATTGAAGAAGAGAAAGAAGATTCTGATGAGACACCAGCACAGGCACAACCAACCTCCGACAATCCAGGCAGATCATTCAATCTAGAAATTGGTCCTATAATTGTGGATATGGAGAAGCAAACTCTTAGTAGGGAAAATCTCCAAACAACACTGAGAAGTAACTATACCTCTATGGAGCAGAAGATAGAGGCTCTGCTTAGCCACATTGAGGTTCAAGATGCTGTAATAGAAAAGCAAGGTGATTTGCTAAGTCAGCTCATTTCAATGATCACACAGCATATCCACACAAATCTGGAGCACCTAGAAAGTGCGGTAGATGACAGGCTTAACCCAGTAATTGACACACTGGAAACTCACTCTCAACAGATTCGGGCTATTGACAACAGTATGGATCATGCCATCCAATGGCTTGACAAAATCATAACAGTGTCTGAAGCAACAAACAAGATTCTGAAAGAGAGACATGATGCTACCAAAATGGGGGAAATTAGTGATAAGCCTAAGAGTTCAAAAGGTAAGGGTACTGAAAGCACAAGGAAAAGCATAAGGATTCTAGAGAAAAAGTAGACTGTAACAAGTTTCTCTAATTTATCCTGTTTGAACATATTTATGCCCTTTATGGATGAATAAAATTGTTGAGTTTTATTCTGCTTTTTATACATAAGTGTTTGACTCAATATACAGGTTTATGAGGGTTTTGGCATCATCAAAAGGGGGAAATTGTTAGGAACATTTTATTGTTTTGATAATGATCATACTAGCTGTTATAGCAAGCCTGAAATAAGTCCAAAAGAGCAGTAATGTTTGTATAGGCTTTACTTAGAAGTCTTACATGTTGTATAAGTTCAGTCAGACAAGCACAGTAATAGACCGGTAGGCCGGCTCAGTAGGGGTGTACATAGTCCAGTCCGGTCGGTTTTTTACGATTTTTTGAACTGAACTGTAGTTACGGTTTTGATATTTTCTGAACTGAACTGAATTGGTCATTTTTCTGAATTGGACTGAACCAATACAGTTCGGTTCGGTTCAGTTTCGGTTTTCAGACTGTATTTTATTTACCATAAAATTTTGATTTTTTTCTTCGAAAAATGAGACAAACACCATTATTGGCACCATAAGCCAGCGGGTGGTCGTTGTAACGACAATTTCAAAGGTTGCTTTCAGCCTTTCACGATCAAAGGATGAAGAATATTAGAAGAAGCAAGAACGGCCGGTGAGCTCAAACGGCGGTTATCGGCGGCTGGGAAGCATTTTAGGTTTTGGTTTAGGTAGAAACGGCGGAAGTATAAGGTTTAGAAATTTAGGGTTGTGTGAGGGGGGTTTTTATAGTAGGAGCTAGTGAACAAATTAAATTTTATATATATATATATATATATATATATATATATATATATATATATATATATATATATATATATAATGAAGTATAACCGGTTCGGTTCGGGTCATACCGGTTTTTATGGATAAACCCGAAAACTGAATTGGATTTTCGGTTCGGTTTTTCTTCAATGAAAAAACCTATTGGAAAACCGCGGTTCATCATTTTTCGGTCCGGTTTAATCCGGTTCAGTCGGTCAGTTCAGTTTTCCAATCGGCTCAGTAAAGACATTGGAGCAGCTCAGTAAAGAGAGCCAAGGAACCAGCACAATGAAGTGAAGACCTATGGACAGACTTACAACCAAGGAAGTCTGTGATGACCTTGGGTAAGTCTAAGACGTTTTACAAATGATGGAATATATTCTTTTAATATGGTGTACACTGATCTCACCCAAATCAAGGATCAATGAAGTGCAAAGATACATTGGATATCAGAATTCAATGAAGAAGAAAAACAACAAACCGGCTACGAGAAAGTTCTACCAGCTGACTAAAGGAGAACGGTGAAGAGTATCTCTAGGGTGAAGTAATGATTAGAATAGCCAAGTAAGTTAAATCTGATACTCATGATATCTGCAATATAATTAAATCGAAGATCAAGCAATTAATGCAGAATAAATCAAGGTCGGATTTTATGATGAACGTTTGAAGAAAATCCGGATCACCAAAATCAAGGAAGATTAAATCAAGCCAGAATCAAGGATGATTCTAAGAATTAAATAGCCAACGGACAAATTTTTGAATCAAGGAAATCAAGGCTATAAATATAAGGCATTGATAGAAAAACAAAAAGTAGAATAATATACACGCAGAAAAATCGAAGTGTTGAGACTTTGTCAATTTCACAAGCCTTCTTTTTGAACTGAAAAGATAAATCTAGCAGATCAAACTCAGAAAATAGAGCATCAAATCCAAATCAAGTACTGAGTCTGATCATCCCTCTGTGAATTCATTTCACACCAAACTGAAGCAATTGAATTAGATTGTCTAAGAAGGAATTGCACCCTTGAAGTGATAGCTGCTGAAGGATTTGTTCCCAAGGAGCAGTGTGAAAGACTGAGTCACTGAAACTTTTGTAGTCAGGGAGTGATAGTCTAGAGATTGTGAAGCTTGTGTAGCCAATGACAATCATAACTATTTTATTGGTGAAAGACAATAGTGAATTCCTCCAATCATCACAGGAGAAGAGTGGATTAAGGGATTACACCACCCTGAACCACTATAAACCTTTGTGTTCAATTTACTTACTGCAGTTTACTTTACAACATTTCTTTACTGCACTCTATTTATACTTTGTGTGCACTTGAAATGCTTTGAAACAACTTTTAAAGAAGGGACTTATCCGCTGCCCAAAAGCTTTTAAAAGAAGAAAAGTTTTTGAAACTCCAATATAGTCATTCACCCCCTCCCCCTCAGACTATATTTATACCCTTCTCTGGGACCAACACGAAGCTCTCCAAGTTACGAGCTCTCCAAGCTCTCCAAGTTGCGAGCTTTCAAGCTCTCCAAGTTACGAGCTCTCCAAGCCAGGGACGGACCAAGCTCATTGAGGGTGGGGTGCACGGCCCCCACTCAAATTTTTGGGCGAAGTTACTAATATAGCCCTCTTATAATAATAATAAAACTGTGTATGTATATTATTACAGATAATTTCTACAACAATTATTTATTTAGTTCAACTGGTTAGAAACTTTGTTAGTTATCCCAAAGTAATGGGTTCGAGAGTTGGTTGTTGAGTTTTTTTCCCACATTTTTTTTTAATTTGGCCCCCACTGGAAAATTTTCCTGGGTCCGTCACTGCTCCAAGCTCTCTAAGTTGCGAGCTCTCAAGCTCCCTAAGTTACGAGTTCTCCAAGCTCTCCAAGTTACGAGCTCTCCAAGTTGCGAGCTCTCAAGCTCTCCAAGTTACGAGCTCATAATTTCTCCAAGAATGAGCTCTCAAGCTCTCCAAGATTGAGCTCTCGAGATCTCCAAGTTGCGAGCTCTCAAGCTCCCCAAGTTACGAGCTCTCCAAGCTCTCCAAGTTGCGAGCTCTCAAGCTCTCCAAATTGTGAGCTATCCAAGCTCTCCAAGTTACGAGCTCTCCAAGCTCTCAAAGTTCTTAGCTCTTAAGCTCCCTAAGTTCCGAGCTCTCCAAGTTACGAGCTCTCCAAGATCTCCAAGTTGCGAGCTCTAAAGCTCTCAAAGTTACGAGCTCTCCAAGCCCTCCAAGTTACGAGCTCTCACGCTCTCCAAGTTGCGAGCTCTCCAGCTCCCCAAGTTACGAGCTCTCAATCTTTCCAATAATGAGCTCTCAAGCTCTCCGAGTTACGAGCTCTCCAGCTCCCCAAGTTACGAGCTCTCCAAGCTCTCCAAGTTATGAGCTCTCCAGCTCTCCAAGCTCTCCAAGTTACGAGCTCTCCATCTCCCTAAGTTACGAGCTCTCCAAGATCTCCAAGTTACGAGCTCTCCAAGCTCTTCAAGTTACGAGCTCTCAATCTCTCCAAGAATGAGCTCTTAAGCTCTCCGAGTTACGAGCTCTCTAGCTCCCCAAGTTACGAGCTCTCCAAGCTCTCCAAGTTACGAGCTCTCCAGATCTCCAAGCTCTCCAAGTTATGAGCTCTCCAAGCTCTCCAAGTTGCGAGCTCTCAAGATCCCCAAGTTGCGAGCTCTCAAGCTTCCAGGGATATGAGCTCTCCAGCTCCCCAAATACGAGCCCTTAAGCTCTCCAATACGAGGTCTCTAGGTACAAACTCTCATTGGCATTTATTCCCATCTTACAACTTGAATTATTACACTTCTCATTTTGGAACTCACCCCCCGGACATGAAGGGTCGACCTATTTTATTTTTGGAACTCTCCCTACCAAAAGTGGCGGGATGAGCCTTCTTATTTTCGAACTCTCCAAAGATCAACTCGTCATCAAAATGGGTTTTCTCTTCACCAACAACAAGTCCGTCCACTTAATAGCGCGGAAGATAGAGGCATTGTGCCACCCAAAGGAAAAAGCCACACAAAAAAGGCTAAGGCTATCCGCCCATTATAGCCCCCAAAAGCTCAAGGCTATCCGCCTCATATGACCCTCAAAAGGCTAAGGCTATCCGCCCATTATAGCCCTTAAAAGGTCAAGGTTATCCGCCCCATATGACCCTCAAAAGGCTAAGGCTATCCGCCCATCATAGCCCCCAAAATGTCAAGGCTTTCCACCACATATGACCCTCAAAAGCCAAGGCTACCCGCTCATTATAGCCCCCAAATGGTCGACGCTATCCGCCCCTTATGACCCTCAAAATGCTAAGGCTATCCGCCCGTTATAGCCCCCAAAAGGTCAAAGCGATCCACCACTTAAAGCCACCCGAAAGGCTAAGGCAATGCTACAAGCGATCTGCCATATAGCTTGACATCACAGTATTCCAAGGCAATCGATCCGCGAGCAAACTTTACTCCCCGCCTAACATTTCAAGAAAATGCTCAAGGCATGGAGTGGGGGGCATTGATATGTCTAAATTGTAATTCAGCCCGCAGATCCTTATTCAGAGCCATCAACGGCTTCGGGTCCGCCAAAGGATTCGGAGCCGCCAAAGGCTCTCAGCCAACCAAAGGCTTTGGGTCCACCAAAGGCTTCAGAGCCGCCAAAGGCTCTCAGCCCGCCAGGTCGAGTCCACCAGCTCTCAGCTCGCCGGCCTGACAGCTCTCGAGAGCTGTCCTACTCTCACCAGCCTGGTGACATCTGGCCCATCACCTCTATACATAGCAACATCACCTTCATTATAAAAGAGATGTGGCTTCACTTACAGAACTACGCATTGTCTTGATCCCTTACAAAGGGTACGTAGGCAGCCTCTCAGGCTCAGCTCACAACCACAAAAACACTGAACATTCTTCTCATCATCTTGCTCTCGAAGATCTTCATCTTGTTCTTGAGCACCACCACACCTCACCGGTGAAATCATACATAAACAGCCAGATGTCCACCACACAAACACCGCTAATCAACCTGAGATAATTTCGACATTATCAGGGTGCAATCTCTTAAATTTATTTACTTTCATGGGACGGACAGTAACGTCTATGTGCA
Organism: Gentiana straminea; assembly: GCA_036785695.1. Taxonomy (NCBI): domain Eukaryota; kingdom Viridiplantae; phylum Streptophyta; class Magnoliopsida; order Gentianales; family Gentianaceae; genus Gentiana; species Gentiana straminea. The sequence continues at coordinate 3,967,570 of JAVUPR010000265.1, read as the reverse complement.
GTTAATCTCCTTCGTTGGTTGTATTAACTCACACGCAATAAGTTCTAGAAAGTGCCGGATCATGACCGAGAACCTCCCTAAGCAGCTATCATGGATTGACTGGCACGTTCATAGGGATTGATCCAGACTATGTCCTAACTAACACTTTACCTTCGTCCTTCATGTTATTCTACGATGACATGAAATTAGGTGATCAGGCTAAGAATGATGAAGTTTACAGAATTATAAACTGAATGTAAAATGCGGAATTATTATTGATGAACTGAAAGTTACAAGTTTCTCTTTACAATGCAGCTGATCATGGGGTATTCATAGCTTCATACACCTCATGGATTAGTTAGAAGTAAGTTACAAACGGTTACAACAAACTATAACTGAATAACCATTTTCTATATTACACTACACTAAAATACTCAACAGGTTGTTGTGCCTTCATACTGTCAGCATGCTGTTGTGTGTCAGTTGAGTGTCTTAGCAGATTGCACTCAACATTCCCTTCAGCCTCTATAATGTAACACCCCCATCAAGCTGAGAGTGGTACATGAACATTTTGCACTCAGCATTCTCTTCAGCTACTTGAACTCTGGAAGATCTTTGAAATTCCTAATTTGTCTAGTAGATAGGAGAAAATGGGTGCATCCAAGGCCTTGGTGAGAATATCAGCTACTTGTTCTTTTGTGTTGACTGGAAGGAGTTTGACAAGTCCTGATTTGACTTTGTCTCTCACAACATGGCAGTCAATTTCAGTGTGTTTTGTTCATTCATGAAAGGCTGGGTTATGAGCAATGTGCATAGCACTGGCACTGGCACAAAATGGCACTGCATGCAACTAAATTGGAACCTTCAAATCCTGTAGTATATAAATTAGCCACTGGATTTCACAAACTACATTTGCCACCTGTTCTCAGCCTCTGATGAGCTTCTAGCTGTGGTTGTTTTCTTTTTGGCCTTCTAAGATATTGGAGCATCTCCTAGAAACATCATATAGCCTGATACTAATCTTCTTGTTTCAGGATAACCAGCCCAATCACTGTCTGTAAAACCTTTGAGTACAAGATTATTGTCTGTTGGGAACAAGATTCCTTGACCAGGATTGGCCTTCAAATACCTCAGCAGTCTGTGTGCTGCCTTCATATGATTTTCAGTGGAAGTGTCTATAAATTGGCTGAGCTACTGAACTGCAAAGGAAATATCTGGTCTGGTAAAAGTAAGATCGATAAGTTTTCCCATCAATGATATGTAGGCAATATTATCTTCCAAAAAGGGTGAATCACCATGATGTAATGTTTGCTTAGACTCCATAGGTGTCTTAGCAGGTTTTGCTCCCAAAAACTCATATTCTTCAAGAAGATTAAGAGTGTAATTTCTTTGAGAAATTCACTACAAGAAAATTGAGTTTTAATGAGGGGAAATCCGGTCATTACAAGTCACTTTCCCGTCATGAAAGACTTTTAACGACGGGAAATTTACTCTCATCGCCCCTAGTTACTGCTTCTCTATATAAAGGTCAATAATGAGAGTACAACGATCCCGTGGCTATTGCTATTTCTCATTAGTGATGGGTATTTTACTCTCATTAAAAACTATCAATCATGACAGGACCGTTTACTCTCATTATCGACCTTTATATATAGAGGCATACGAGGGGGCGATGAGAGTAAATTTCCCGTCATTAAAAGTCTTCATGACATGAAAGTGACTTTTAATGACCGGATTTCCCATCGTCAAATATTTGAAACGATATTATATACCCTCATTGTACGTAAACCAAACTCTCACAAAATCGTGATTCAATGATGACTAATCTCATCACCATCAAGCAAAATAAAACACATTACTAAATGAAAAATAAGTTGTCAAATATTGAAAACAATCCATAAGCATAAATAACAAAACTCTTGAATCACTAGAACAAAAGTGAGAAAAAACTAATTTAACACAAGAAAACATCATAAATACGTATCTTAAGTCCCACCATATCCATGTTAGCAAATATATGATATCTTCTGTTATTTTCCATCCATTATTCTAGAATAAAACACTAATACCAGGCATGTACACACAACTAAATCAAGAAAGGTACTATGTATAAGTATAATAAGAACGGAAAACAACCCATGAAAACGAAAGCACATTTAATGAGAATATGTTAAATGAATGTTATAGCGACATTTTACTAACCAAATTATGACCATATGGAACGAGAATTACGTATAACACCAGCCTCTATTGCTCGCTCATATATTGACCGTTGCTAAAATACCTCCCACCACTCAACTAAAGAAAACTGCAATCCGTGTAAGACACCAACCTCTAATTCTTGCTCATTGACTACTGCCGTAATGACCTGCATTATTGCAAATGAGAATCTATCCATTGATCTTTTCCACCTACAAGAATCATATAACATAACAACACATATTATGAAACTTGAACAATCAAAACTCGGAGCATGAACAAAGATCCAGAAATATGCAAAATCACATCTTAACCTATATTGAGAAATAGCGTACAAATAATAAATGTTCTTGAAAGGGTGATGAAATAAAAAACCAGAGATTGGCCAAACCTCATCTCTAAACACTTTTGAGAGATATGAAGTGACTTCTCATCAACATACCTTGTTTAAAATGATAAATGGTACCTCTCAGCGGATGTTAACATGCCAATAGAAAGTCATTAGTTCTACATCTGCCATAGGAAACAGAGCACTTGTGGTTTGAAAAACAAGACAAATCGGTAAATTAAATAGATATCAGAATACATACATTCGTCTACACCCTCCTCACTGTCACATAGGAAGACCGCAGCTAGAAAGGAATAATATTTTTTATGCCATGTGTTTTCCAGCATGTCATCATAATCTGTAACCCTACAAAAATAGACCGGTAATGTAAGAAACAACGACTAACAATGAGTCGTATAACAAAATCATGTAACTAATTGTATCACAAAATTGGATATCGACTTGACATTGAACGTGGTAGAGGATAAAGATCTAAAACTAGTTGCCCGGGGTAGAACAACCTCATTGGCCAAACCTTATTTCATAAGTCACTTGGACGACCTTAGTTAACCACACCAATGTGTATTATTCTTGCTTGAAAATGAAAGGCATCATACATTCAGAGCAGTAAGCTTTGTCTTGTGATATCCATATGACTTGCTATACATCTTCATATGAAAATTTTATAGTAACAGTTTCACGATCATACATGAAATAATACAAGTTCGTGTCACATATTTAATGGTCACTTTTATCTGCACCCAATTCTCGATTTCTACACGACACACCACATATAAATTCGAAGAAACCTACCCTGGTATCTACCATCAAAATATTTTAGAATAACAAGGTTCCTTTGGTTTGAACTATTAACGTATGCACAATTAAGGACATCTGGATATGGTAATTGCAGCCATAAAGCATTTTTACATTAATTACCTTTTGTCGCGAATGATTCGAACATCTCTGATTTGGCCAAATCTAGAAAACTTTCTAGCTAATTCCCGTTCACTAAGCGAAAAGCATAAACCAGCAACAGACGGTTCGATTGTAACCAACTGTAAAGGTAAACAGATACTTTGGATTGTTAGGTAAATCCTGCACATGCAACTTTCCACTCTAAGTACTTGATTAACAATATTCAAAAGGTATCTCTACATTTTATCATTTTCAATTAGTTGGTCAATCTGTTACCAAAAAAAAAAAAAAGATAAATGAGGGGTTAAAATGTTACAATGATGATAATTAAAAAGAACAATACTCGGAATAAACACTTACATCCTTGGGGTTACCCCATAATCTATGTAGATAGAAGTCTGATTCGTTTGCAATAATAAGAGGAGGCAATCTTTCGGCGCCTCTCGGGTTTGAGGGTTCACAAACCTGCATCAACTTACCAGAGAAACAGAGTGAAATGGTTATTTACCCTTTATAACAGGAAACAGAACGAAATTAAAACAAAAGCAGAAGAAAAGAAATAGATATACATTGAAAAATGACAACTTCAATCTTACTATGATTACAGCGGATAAAGGATCATAACCTCGGATTCTTGCTCAGGGTACGATCATCCCCTGTGATTCTTGTCATATCGAAAAAAACTAATCCTTTCATGTATTCCAGTTCACTTTTGCTGTGATCGACGACTTCGTCAGAAAACACAAGAATGCTGCCCCGGATCATCGAATTGCATTATTTTAGAGCCTTAAAAAAAATCAAAAGATACTAAAACAGTATGGCCTTATATGGGAACAAACCCTCCATAATTAACAAGTAAAAGTGAAAGATCTAAGTATATTCTATCAAGAATGAGGAAAAAAATAATTACCTTTGTCACAAAACCTGGTTTTAACTTGTTTAGTATTTGACACAATATCGTTTCATCTACCAAAAATACGTGTAATTCCTCATCTGAAACATTAATTGGCAAACTCTGATGAGGAAGAAGGCTGTTCAACCATTCAACTATTGTAGCTCGTTGCTTGGTCATAGTAACAAAGAAAAATGAAAAAAAATCGGGTTAAGGCACTACGAGATGAGCAAAACAAAGAGAAATTCATTTAAAAGCCTTCACACTCACCATTACTAAAGGCCACGGGCTCGAAAACATCGCACTTAAAGACAATGTCTAGTAGCTCGATTTAGCGAACTCCGAAACAATAATAGTCATCAGGGTGGCTTTTTTGCGTCAGGCATAGGCATCAAACGAACTTAAAAAAATGCCCATTTAGCTGAAACACAAACACAATGGACCAAGCAGCTTGACATACTTAGACCAAAGACCTAGACTGAACCATGAAGTTTGATTGAGGTGATCAGAAGAATTTCCGGGTTCGAAAGAATGAGAAGGACAAATGAAGAAAACAAGAAAGGGGAAGCAAACAAAAATAGAAATGATTGGGAAAAAACAAACAAAAAGGCACAACATCAACGAAAAGTTGGGTCAGTAGAAAGAAATACCATCATCTCTAACACCTTGATTCGTGTTGATTCCTGAAACTGTAAACCAGCATTCGAACAAGGTTAATCCTAGCAATTTCCTTGACTTTGTTGAGCATAAAAAATGAAATCTCCCCTGTAGAAAATTGCTTCTACTCACCCTTATAGTGTACAACAATCAAAGGCTTGTCAACAGGAACATGAATCACTTTGAAAGGCCAAAACTTGATGTCACCTTAGACAGAGGAATCACTAAACCTTCTACAAATAACCCAATTGGCATCTGCAAAATAGAGTTTTGTAAGCTACTAAACATCTCTCCCAATTAACATTGAGACATCTTCCAATAAATATTACACCGTTTAAGTCTACACAAAAAAATATGTCTAACACGGATTATAAAAGTCAATAGGTAGATTTAGTTTGATAACATTGGGATCCTTTTTCCTATATCAGTGTCAAAAGTGTCATATCACATGTGATTTCAATTAAATTAGGACAAAAAAGACCAATGCTTAAGCAAAAAAAGTCCAACCAGCCTCAGAAAAGCCTAAGAACATCATCGATGACTTAAAGGATATTAACACACTAATCGATTATATTAAGATAAAAATGCTACACAAATAAGAACTTTACTAGTTCAACAACTTCCTCAGTGCCGGAAGATAGCCGGAAATTCCAAATTCGAGACAACATGATTTAGATTGCATACCTCCAGCTTCTCCTTCTTTAATCGGATGTTTTTTTGTCTTTCCCGGCTTCAACTTCTTTAACCATCTCTCCGTCTATTCCTATACATAACGGACTATCCTTTATGGCGTTAACCTACCAGACTCCAACCACCAGCTCAGATCGTTACAGGCGGAGGAGAATCGATTCCGACGGTGGCAAGTCAACGAATGACGAATCATTTCAATCAGCGAAGAATCGATTTAGGCTGCGGCGCCGGAAAGTAGATGCAAGTGACGGAATAACCGTGGCTGGTGGCGGAACATCGGTGGCTGGTGGTTGCTGGAGATGGCGCACATCAACCCTAGCTCGACTTTTTTTTTATGTACACAAGGTTATTACCGATTGATAATAAGTTTCTTTGCTTTAGATTGATTTTGAGACTTTTTAGCTTTTAGTTTTTTTTTTTTTGAGAAGATAGTTTTTTTAAAAAGGTTTATGTTGTATGGTTAAGGAAATAATGGGAGGAAGGAATTTAATTTATTTTTTGTTTTTTTATTATTAAATAGTGACGGGATTTACTCCGGTAATTAACAATTTATAATTAATAGACATCCTTTAGCTCTATGACTATTTTCCTCTCACTAAAATCACCTTTTAATGACTGGAATTACCTCCTCTCACTAAATTTTTGTAACTAATAGCCCTTTTTCTTGTAGTGATTGATATGCCTGCAGGTGTCCTAGCAGCTTAAATACCTAGGAAATATCTCATTTTTCCAAGATTCTTAATAGTGTATTGCTGATGTAGGGCATCCTTTACATGCTGAATTAATTTCTCACTGGGGCTTGCTGCTATGATGTCATCTATATAGACCAGCAAAGAAATAAAGGACTGTCCTACCCCTTTTGTGAATAAACTGTGATCATTCTTGGATTGAATGAATTCTTGAGCCTCCAAAGACTCAGTTAACTTGCAGTTCCATTGTCTGCTGGCTTGCTTGAGTCCATACAGTGACTTAGTGAGTCTGCAAACTTGATTTGGTTTAGTTGCTGCACAACCTGGGGGTAATTGCATGTATACTTCTTCATGAAAATCTTCATGTAAAAAGGAAGTGTTGACATCCATCTGACGTAGATGCCAATTATTGGCTGCTACTGCAAGTAAAGCTCTAACTGTAGTGATCTTGAAAACATGAGAGAAGGTTTCTTGATAATCAATGTTTGAGTGTAGCCTTTTTCTACTAGTCTAGCTTTGTATCTTTCTACTGAACCATCGGGATTGTATTTGATTCTGTAGACCCACTTGCAACCAATGGGTTTCTTTCTATGGGGTAAATCAACTATTTCTCATGTATGAGTCTTTGTAGAGCTTCAATTTCCTTTTGCATTGCTTCTTTCCATTCATCATGCTTGATAGCTTGATTGTAAGTCTTAGGCTCTTTAATAGCATCAATAGCATTAATGAATCTGGCATAGTCTGCTGAAAGATTGTCAAGGTTCATGACCTCACTCAGCAGGTGTGGGGTCTGCTGAACAGTATGAGCACCTCCTTGATAAAAGGTTGGTGATTTCCTTGTTCTTGTGGACCTTCTTAATTGTGTGGGTTCAGGTGCTGGATTAGCTGGTACATGCTCTTCAGTAGGTGCCTCAGCTGGAGCTAACCCTGTTTTTGGTTGGTCTACTGACTCATTCGGCAGATCATCAAAAGCACCCATCACTGGTAGTGGTACTGGCATGTCAACAAGATACCTAGCTTTGCCTAGTTCCTGTTGAAACAAAGGAAAATAATTCTCATGAAAATGAGTATTTCTAGCAAGAAAGATATATTTGTTGGTGATAGCTAAAAGAATAACACCCTTGGGTGTATTTGAATTCCCAAGATAGACACAAGTTCTACATCTTGAATCAAACTTGGTTCTGTATTGCTGAAGTGTGCAAGAGAAAACCAGGCATCCAAAAACTTTAAACATAGAATAATCAGGTTAGGTTCCATAAATCATCTCATGTGGGGTGCTTTCCTTCAACAGTGGTGTAGGTGTGGCATTAATTAATTTTACAGCATGTAAAAGACAAAATCCTCAATACTCAATGGGCAAATTACTCTGGAACCTCAACCTCTTGGCAACATTCAGCAGATGCTGATGTTTCCTTTCAACAATGCCATTCCGTTCTGGTGTGATGACACAGGATGTTTGGTGGATGATACCCTGCTGAGAATAGAACTCAGTGAGCTGAAACTTAGCTCCATTGTCAGATCTGGTTACTTTAATAATTTTGTGAAATTGAGTAGAGACAAATTTAACAAAGGATTTAACAAGATCAGAGGCCTCAGATTTATGCCTCATAAGAAAAACCCAAGTAAACCTAGAAAAGTCATATGCAACAGTCAAGAAATATTGTTGTCCATTTACAGTGTGTTGTCTTAAGGGACCCTAAATATCTATGTGAACAAGATCAAATATAGCATTCACAACAGTAGTACTCAAAGACTAAGGATTTTTCTTTAGTTTTTCCCTGGGACAAACATAACAAAGGTCATGGTTACAAAACTTGACATCAGCAGACTGTGAACTAATGACTTGCAGTCTCTTATCTGGCAAGTGTTCTAGTCTGTAATGTCATAAAAGAGCATAAGCTAATCTATCAGACAATGAGTGATTTTCTACAGCATTGACGACAGAAAGTCTTATTGGTTGATCCATGACATAGAGTCCTCTGTGTAACTCAGCTGAACCAATCACTTTCTTGTTCTTGTCCTGCAAAACACACTTGTTAGCGAAAAAAACACTGCTGCACCTTTTGTATGATCAATAAAGGCAGGTAAAGAAAAAAGGTTATATTTAAAACCAAGAATGTAAAACACATCATGTAAAACCTGCTGAGGGTTAACCTTGACTTGTCCTATATGTGTTACTGAAACATTGTTTCCATTAGGCAATCACATTCTTATACCAGATGAAGGTTTGGGATTTCTTAATAGATCCACTACAATGTGATCTGTGGCATCAGAGTCAAGATACATTGTATAGACCTTACTAAGTTTAGATCACATGTCCCTGTAGCAGGTGTGTAATATGTGATAACCTCAGCGGGTTGGGCAACAACAACGCCTGCATGTCTTGGAGGATCAGAACTCAGCAGAGCCATCAACTTATCCAGTTGATGTGCGGTAAGATTTGGGAACCCTGGTCCAGCTGACCTATTCTGGGTCTGATCTTTTTTTGCTAACTGTTCTTCCTCTACCAAATTAGCCCTTTTTGACTTGAAACCAGGAGGATAGCCATGTTTATCGTAACAAGTTTCTTCAGTATGGCCATTGAATCCACAAAAAAATGCACTGATTCTTTTTTAGATTCCTTGGCCTAGGATTTGCAGCAGATCCAGAGTTAGGTCTGCTGACTACTTGATTTTGCCCCTGTCCACAAGAGAACCAAAGAATCTTGATTCTTGGCCTTATTGGCTACATACAATTTCCGTCTTTCAAATTTAATGACCATTGCAAAGGCATCATGGATTTCGAGGAAAGGCACCATCAGTATTGTTTGTGAGACCATTGGCTCAAAATCATCCATTTTAGGAATTTCATAACATGTTCAACCTCCATATGATCCATCAGTGTGCTGATTGCAGTGACATTGAGGATCACAAGAACAAACTGATACAGGCCTGATAGTCTTGATTTCTTCCCATAGAACCATCAATTTTGTGAAATATTCATTGACAGAATCACTACTTTGTTTCAGCAGATGCATCTCTTCAAGAAGATCTGAAAGCCTCAATGCATCAACATTAGAAAATCTAGCTGCAAGATTCTTCCAAACTGCATGTGCACTTTTGAATTACATCAGACTCTGGGCAATGGTGTTCTCCACAGAATTCAAGATCCATGATCTCACTATTGTATCACATTGTCTCCATGCCTGAAAATCTGTTGAACCTGCTTCTGGCCTTTTGATTATGCCGTCTACGAAGCCAACTTTATTCTTGGTGATTAACACCATCTCAATCGACATTTTACATGGATTATAGTTGTTGCCATTCATCAATGGATGAACAAGAACCAAAGATGGATCCTATTTTGGATGAACATAGAATGGGCTGGAGGGACTAATTTCTTGTTTCTTAGCTACCATGCTATCAAGAACTCCAAATTCTTATCAAAAAAATGATGTATCAAGGAAAAACGATCAAGAAATGATCAAAAAGGAAGGAAACACTCACAGTTTACTCTCAAGAAACTGGAAAACGCAGAAAAAATGAAGAACACTCTCAATATTCTTCAAAAAATTCAGAGAAAAACGCAGGAAAAAGTTCGGAAATTCTCAAATTTCTGCTCTGATACCATGATGAAGTTTACAGAATTATAAACTGAAAGTAAAATGCGGAATTATTATTGATGTACTGAAAGTTACAAGTTGCTTTTTACAATGTAGCTGATCATGGGGTATTTATAGCTTCATACACCTCATGGATCAGTTAGAAGTAAGTTACAAATGGTTACAACAAACTATAATTGAATAACCGTTTTCTACATTACACTACACTAAAATACTCAGCAGGATGTGTGTCTTCATACTGTCAGCATGCTGCTGTGTGTCAGCTGAGTGTCTCAGCATTGCATTCAGCATTCCCTTCAGCCTCTATAATGTAACAAAGAACATGTAAATTAAATATGTCGATCAACGTAGCTAACGATGAATCACCAAACATAGGGTGACATAGGTTTGCCACGTAATTGCGATAAAGACCATCGCAATTATGAGGGTGGCGGTTGCTACTTGTGGAATATCATAGTACGGTCCGATGAACTCTGGTAAATTACGGTTCGTTTAAATAATTAGATTAATTACATCGCGTTGATCAAAGCTAATCTACCATGACAAAAACATAAAGAAACGTTCAAAACATCATACCTTTATCGATGGCGGATCTAGCTTGATCGACTCAAGCTAGTCGACGCCTTGGAAAAGAAAACCAATGGAAAAAGTCAAAGCAATAATAAAGAGACTATTTTATTTCATAAACTTGGTAATAAATTGAGTATATGTTACATTGGACTGGTACAACCTTTATATAGAGCTGCAAAACCGACTTAGTTAACCTAAACCTAACCAACTTAATACAGAAACGTGCGGCTTCTGTTTCGTGTTCCTCAAGGCTCGATGATGCGGCTAGGGCATTTGCAATTGCGGGCTTAACTTTAGCACTTTTAGCTTCAGCAGACTTCTTCGTGGACTTTCTTACTTCGGCCCAATGACTCTTTCACAACTCGGATCCATCCTCTCAGCTCCAAAATATGGTATATCTAAAAATAACGGAAAACAAGACAAAACGGTACCATATACGAGGGATAAATGTGTAAATGCAGAATATTAGCGACCAAGGAACAAGCACTAAGCAATCGACATGTATTTCATACAATAATTGAACTACCTCTTGTCAATTGTGCATGATTTAGGGTAAATAATAGTGTAGTTTATAGTACTAAATACGACGTGATCAGTTTTGGAGGGTGCCGGCCTCCTTTATAAGAACGGAAGCAACAGCCCGACCTAAGGCCGCCAAGTAAAGAAAAAAATGATCTCATATCATAGGGCTGACTAAGAGAGGCTTCTTGCCCATGTAGTCTTTGAGAGCTTGGAAGTCTTGGGCACACTCTTCGTTCCAGCTGGAAGCCTTGACATGCTTTAAAATTTTGAAGAATGGAAGGCATTTCTCGACCGACTATGAGATGAATCTACCCAAAGCGATGATTCTCCTGTTAAGTCTTTGAACCTCTTTTATGCAAGTTGACTCTTTCATGTTTAGCAATACCTCGATCTTCTCCGGATTGGCCTCAATCCCTCTTTGGCTAACCATAAACCTATAAACTTGCCCGCCTGGACGCCAAATACGCATTTGGCTGAATTGAGCTTCATCGAGTGTTTTTTAACGTTCTTGAAGGTTTTCTGGAGGTCGGCGTTGTGGCCTTGGCGGGATGATTTAACAACCATATCATCTATTTAAGCCTTCATATTCTTGCCGATCTGAGTGCTGAAGACGCGATTAACCATTATCTAATAAGTCAGGAACCTGGGGGGTGATTGGGAGATAAGTGTCAATTCCATGTCTGAGGCGGGAAGATCAACTTGGTTTTGTGGATAACATTCAACCAATTCCGAAATTTGAAGGCCTTTTCATCCTCTTGATTGAATTCTTTTGTTATAGATGGGCAATTTCGAGCTATGTGACCTAAGATTCTAACAAAAGGAATGAAAGCCTTTCATAATGGACGAGGGCTTTAAAGGGATGAGTATTGGCTGACAAGGGTTGCCCTTCATCAAGGTGTTTGAGGCAAGATTTTGTCGATAGGTAGGGATGCTTTAAGCCTAAAAAGTAATTGTTTTGTGCCACTGTCTTCTCTAGTCTTATTGAATGAGCAATCGGCTAGCTCACTTACTATATTTTTCCCCACCTCAGTCGTGTGGAAATGAGTGGGGAGACCCCATACTTGAATCCAGAAAGAAGATTCTTTAAATTATTTACTATAACCTGTTAGGTTGGCCTTCCAAGTCTTCAAGACCAAGGGTATGTTATCAAAGCACCAGGGTATCAAACATGAATTGATAGAAGTTCTTACCGAGTATGATAGCCTTAAATTTTGGTGTTGCCCAAGATTTATCCATAGTTGCCTTCAGAATCTTAGCTTGAATGTCTTTGTTCTTATTGAATTTCCCAAGGAGACTGTTGCTACACTTATGTACTCCATCTTCAATATCCACTTGCTTAACATTTGCTGACTTCGTGGTTGTTTCTTGTAAGCTAAGTTTGTGAAGTAGTGATTGAAGTTCTTCCTTTTCCATTGTTGGGGTGAAGCCAAGAGGGCTGGACGAACGCCAAGAGAGGCCGGGGAGATCTCACTTAGAGATAGAGGGAGACTCTCACTTAGAGAGAGATTTTTATTGTTTACCTCTGATTTTTTGGCATTGTTTATGGCACCACACACTATTTACTTGGACTCCACACATTGTGCAAATTTCGACTTTGTAAAGGTCGAAATCTATTTTCAACCCCTCCAAAATCGAATTTTGCACATAATTTCAACTCTAGAGGGGTTGAACACAGATTTCGATCTCTACAAAATCAAAATTTACATGAGATGTGGTGTCCGAGTAAATTAACTGAGATACCATTAACCGTATTTTTTTTCTGTTTTATTTGTTTAGAGAGAGATTTTTTTATATACCTCTTATTTGGTTAATAGCCTATTTAAACAAAAGGACCCGTCGGTTGCCTTACGTCTATTTTGAGAGCTTCTAGGAGGATTTCTTAAAAAAAAAAAAAGTTAAATCCTAGCCGAAAGAGTTTCACTCTCTTGTCTCACGAAATAAATAAAGATATTAATCAGGTAATTTAATGGCTCGGAGTTATGGGCTGCCATTATATCAAGATATTAAAAAAATCTTCCCCTTTACCGTATTAACTTCCACACCTAACTTCCGATCCAGCTGCCATTACAACATCTAAGCCTTTTTACCACGAGGTAATGTCAAGGATTTCTTTTTAAACTTCTTGGAGGATTTAACACCAGCTTTTCCACAAAAACCACTGGTCTATTGTGCTGTCTTTTAAAGCTTTCACAGCCATGGCATTAGTTCCCAGTTCCCACTAACCACTTGTACCCAAGAACTAACATTTCCATGGAGTCACTTAACAGTTCGCTATTCAAATCCCCTGTTACAACTCGCCTGCAATTCTTGAGCTACGCTTACTATGCAACACCGTTCAGGAATCTGTCTTATTATGCAGTTAACAGTTGTACCACAATTTCAGCATCCATCCCGCACCAAAACCCCCCCAAAGGGTCGACTTTTTATCGGGTGACAAAGAAAAAACAATTGGGTTTGGATAACGAGTTGGCCATTTGTAAGGAACAAGCTATGAGCTTGAGTAAATCAATAAGTCCTTTGTTGGATAGATGGAATGAAATCCACAAGCAAGAAAAGCTTAAAGGTCCTCAACCTGTGGCGGATTATAGGAATTGTAGGGAGATTTCAGGTTCTGATTATGAAGAAAGTAATACATCTAGTAGTACAATGGAGAAGATTGTGCAGAAAATGAAGAGAGTTTCGAATGTGGACTATGCTGGTGACAATTCAAGACGTGGGTTTTCAGAAAAAAAGCCTTTTGGGGATGATAATTTGTTTTCTAGTAATGGAGATGCAAGGTTTCCATGGGAGAAGCCGGAGGTAAGTGCAGAAGAAAAGGAGGGATATTCTGTGAGGCAGAAGAGTAAAACATCTTTGGCAGAATCAATTCTTCCAGAGACAGAGCTCTATAGGCTGAGAAGATTGACTTATAAAGTAAATAAAATGAAAATAGGCGGTGCTGGTGTTACACATAAGCTTGTGGAAAACATTCATGAGAAATGGAAAGGATCCGAGGTTGTAAGATTGAAAGTTGAGGGTGTTCCTGCTCTTAATATGAAAAGAGTACATGAGATGTTGGAGGTATGCTATGCTGCTTTTCATTAAACCTTTTATACATTGTACTAGATTCTTATTGAAGTTAGTTTTAACCAATCACTGTTGAATATGCGATTTACTTTGAACATAAACAAGTTTTAATGAATAGGTATGTGCAGATTGAACAGTTGATACCTGTTTATTTCATATTTTACAAATGGCAGGTTACTTTATTGCCTAATTCCACAATGTGTCTGGATTCCTTTTCATTCTTGGTGTTGAATATGTTGCACAGATGATCTTGTTCCATTCAATGCCCTCATTATTGTAAGGGACCCTTTAAAAATGCATCACATCAGCTTACTATGACACCACGCTTAAAACCGACTTTACAAAATATGGACCATATAATCGAATTTTAAAAGTCGATTTTCACTCTTTTTAGCGAGTTGTCATGGTAGGTGTTTGAGTGTGATGCTTATATTGTAAATAGTTAGTCATGATTCCTTCTCTTCTTGGCATATAGGTAACCAATGAAATAATGATCTGTTGGCTTCTAAAAACCATGGATAGTTGATATACTGGAGACATGATCTATGTTTCATAATTGTAGGAATGAGTTAATTCTTGATTATGTTGTGATGAACATTTGATTATTCAGAGAAAGACTGGTGGGTTGGTTATTTGGAGGTCTGGCACATCTGTCTCTCTTTACAGGGGTGTGGGATATAAAGTTCAGTCTGAACAATCACAGAAACGAACATATAACAATAATGACGTAACCCATCAGTCCTCTTTAATTACCACGGATACGAGTCACAACAGGCTATCAGAAATCAAGCATATCACTACTGAGCTTGTACCTCAAGAACAAGCTGGAACTGACAGTGAAGACAGTTCTGAGATTAAATTAAAGTCGGAAGTAAAGTACGAAGAAGAAATTGAAAAACTATTGGATGGCTTGGGACCGAGGTATACAGATTTCCCAGGACCTGGTCCGCTACCTGTAGATGCTGATTTGCTCCCTGGTGTTCTTCCTGATTTTAAGGCTCCATACAGAATACTTCCTTACGGTGTAAGATCTACTCTTAGCACAAAGGAGGCGACAGCTTTAAGAAGGCTTGCTCGAGTTATACCTCCACATTTTGCACTTGGTAATTACTATTCCCTTAAATGAGATATGCGATACGTATATAATATCTTTGATGTGTATATGTATCTGCTTGTTTATCCAGGAAGAAGCAGGCAACACCAAGGTCTTGCTGCAGCTATGGTTAAACTCTGGGAAAGAAGTTCAATAGCAAGATTGCACTAAAACGTGGTGTCCAGCTAACAACAAGTGAAAGAATGGCTGATGATATCAAGGTAATTAAATGCAATAAGAAATGAGAAAAATCAGATATTTGGATTTATTAATATGCATTTACATCTGAGAGGCTAAAGCCTTTTATACAGTAAGAGTTCTATTCGATTCTGTTAAACAACAGCTGGACTATCTAATCTAGACTAACAACCTTGAAACAATCCTGAGTTAGTCAAGAACTACTATTTACACGCTATTAACAGCCTGTTGCACTGAACATAAATTACACAGTAAAAATATACTAAATACAATATCCTTTCTACAGTAATAAATATTCTTCATGTTAAGCAACCATCACACCTAAAAAGCTTAAGCTGTTTTAGCAGTTTTTTAGACATTTATATACTTTAATATGTTCCTTAAGTGTGAACCTAATACAAAGATGCTAAGCCACATGGCACACATGCAAAGAAAGGAGATACAAAGCCAAAAATGAGGTTCGACACTTGGACAATGTAAATTGTGGTGGAATTTGAGTCAAAAAGATTTAAATCCATGACCTCCTCTGATACCATGTTGAATTACTATCTTACGTAAAAGATTAAACTGTTGGGGAGGTAAATTTTAGATATTATTGTAAAGTCCTCTCTGAAAGGCTATCGAAGCAATATTTTAGTGTTTCAGTTTTACGGTTGCCTCTTTGAATCTGCTATATTTCTTCAGCTGAATTATTAGCCACATTCGATGGCAGAGTACTCATAATTTTGATTTCAAATGATATGGAGCTTGCAAGCAAAAGTGAATGGCATTGATTCCCTAAGTCAAAGTATCTCTCTTTGCAGAAACTAACAGGCGGTACTCTGCTCTCAAGAAACAAAGACTTCTTAGTATTTTATAGAGGAAAGGACTTTTTGTCACCAGATGTTGCTGAGGCTCTCGTGGAAAAAGAGAGACTTGCAAAAGCTTTTCAAGATGAAGAAGAGCAGGCACGGTTAAGGGCTTCTGCGTTGGTTGCAGAAGATACGACAAGATGGGAGGAACCTGGAACCGCTGGTACGCTTGGTGAAACATTAGATGCTGATGCTAGATGGGGGAAAAGGCTGGATGATGAGCATAAGGAAAAAGTTATGGGAGATGCAGAAATCATGAGACATGCCAACCTTGTCAGAAAACTAGAGAGAAAAGTTGCTTTTGTAAGTTTAATGTGACTTCATTTTACTGCAAACAGTGATTATTTTTAATTCAAGGTCACCACTGAAGTAGTATTCGATGTTGTTTTCATCTGTTTTTGTTTAATTAAATTTAAAACACCAACTAAAAGCTTACATTCTTAGAACACTTGCATTAATGTCTCTGTACAATCCTCTATTTTACATACTCAAACATAACTACTCTCCATTTTACATAATCTCTATTTGGAGTGATGATCTGAACCTCTACTATGAACAATTTGAACAGAGATTCTTCATCTCATGTGCTACCAATAGTGATTACAATTCTGAGTAGAGATTCTGCTACTTATGGTGTTTAATGGATTTGAATGGTTTGAATATATATTCCACAGATTAACCTTGTTTTAGAGAGACTAATGTAAGTGCTCTTAGAAATGGTCGTAGTTTATGCATTGATACTCCCTTACATGGCCTGCCACGCACAACTGTGTTTGTGTTGCATGGAGAACATTTCTTGCAGCAATCATTTTTTTTTTTTGATAAGGAGATTTATTGTAGGTTGAAAGAAAGATCTTTCGAGCTGAACGAGCTCTATCAAAAGTGGAACAGTCCTTAAATCCAGCAGAACCTTCTGCAAACCCAGAAAGCATTACTGATGACGAGAGATATATGTTTCAAAAGCTTGGAATGAGGATGAAAGCCTTCTTACTTTTAGGCAAGAAATTTTCACTAAACTTTTGATCTTGTGCCTTATCAAAAGATGTTCAGATTATGCCTTTGTACCACTTGATTTACCTCGAAAACTATACATGCACAACTACAAAGACACAACAATCATCTAAAGCCATTGGTCATTGGAACTCACTAGTTAATCAAGGGCTGTAGATAATAGTTGTCTTTGGAGTTATGCATGTATAATTTTCTGTTTTTCCTGGGTTTTAGTAGAGGGGTGATTTTTGATGGGTGATTCTTGCTTCAGGTAGACGTGGAGTTTTTGACGGTACTGTGGAGAATATGCATTTGCACTGGAAGTACCGTGAACTGGTCAAGATCATTGTTAAGGCTAAAAATTTTGAACAAGCGAAAAATATTGCAGTATCCCTTGAAGCAGAGAGTGGTGGGGTATTGGTTTCTGTAAACAAAATTTCAAAAGGTTATGCCATAATTGTTTTCAGGGGCAAAGATTACATGAGGCCTTCAACACTGAGGCCTAAAAATCTCCTGACGAAGCGGAAAGCACTTGCTCGTTCAATTGAGCTTCAAAGGCATGAGGTACCTTTTGCAAAACGCATTATATGCATGTCATCACGATAATATTCTATCAGGGGCCTTAAACTGCATCGCCCTGAACTTTCTATGTCATTCTACCACGACACCACACAGGAAATAGATCATATGACCTATATTTGACTTTTAAAAAGTCGATTGTCTATAATTGAATTTTTGGAGTCGTTTTTCAGCATGGTGCTGAGTAGGTGTGGTGCCAGAATAAGTTGGTTGTGGTGCTTTTGAAGGGTCCCTATTTTATTAATTTGTATTCCGGAATTAGTAAATGTTTTGTATGTTAGATGTTTGTATTTGATAAATTACCAACTCACATAAAAGCTTAAGCTGTAAAAAAGAGAAATAATTTATGCATTTCTATCTCAACATGCCTCCTCACGTGTGAGCTTGTCAACACGTGCGTGTGAGTGAATGTTGTAGTAGAGTTAACTTTCCCAGCAGTAGCAGCAATTGTTGTTGTAACCAATCCCGCAATTTCAGGAATCATTTTTGTACCGGGTCTTTAGGATCAAGATCATGATAGATTACAATTAATTATGGGGTTGCATGGTTTTTGTTCGTGGAGTTGGTCTATCAGTTTGCTATATGGTCAATTTTTGTCAGCATGAAGTGAAAAGAATTTGAGCTTCATAGAATTAATTATGCAATTCTCTTGATGAACAGGCTCTTGTGAGAAATATATCAACTCTGCAAGCAAGATATGATCAGCTGAGATCTGAAATTGTATGCTTACTAATTTAACTTTGCTTTTTTTAGACCATCTTTCTAGGAAGAATTTTCTTTTTTTTTACTTTCACACAAATCACGTTCTTTTGCTTTCTTTCTTCTAACTTCCTTGTCTGTTTCCTCCCATCTGCCTAATGCAGGAACAAATGGTTAAGGTAGAGGATCATGGGGATGAGGAACTATACAAGAGAATAGAATCTGCATATTCTACAGAGGATGAGGAAAGTGAGGTACACTATATTGCTCATTCAGTGTTCTCTAAAATGATTGAAAATGATTTGACCAGCACACACTTGTAGGTCATTGACCATGGTGAAACCAAGTGATTGGTTCGAGTCTCATTCATTGATCAATGGTCTACAACTGTGTAGTGGCACTGTTGAAAGGAAAAACTTTGAATGGTTTTTCTTATTTTATTTCATTATACACACAAGTTATTTATACAATCATTGGGACCCTTAATTCTCCTATAATGTAGGAAACCTACCAACCTAGGACTCATCTGGCCTTGTGTAACCAAGTAGATCGACTTTCCAACAAGTTTCTGATACATTCCTAGATGCACTGGTTCCCTTTTGGCACTCCCCAGTTTCAGGTTGCATTCCATTGGAGTCCCAGTTGGTCCACACTCCACACCCTTCTAGCCATGTCTCCTTAAGTAGGTCCAGTGTATACTTCCTCTGAGTCAGCACCAACCCATCAGATGATCTAGCCACTTCCATTCCCAGTTTCTAGTTGCTCCACACCCTTCTAGCCCTGTCTCCTTAAGTAGGTCCAGTGTATACTTCCTCTGAGTCAGCACCAACCCATCAGATCATCTAGCCACTTCCATTCCCAGAAAATGTCGTAAGGGCTTTGATCCTTGATATCAAATTCTGAGGCCAGCTGTTTCTTCACCAATGCTGCCTCTTGCTCATCATTTCCTGTAAGAATGAGGTCATCAACATACACAATAAGAAGAGTTGTATAGATAAATAGCAATTAAATGAGAGTTTATTATAGACCCCAGTGCTTATACAACTATTTATAGAATGGCAACATGCCTTGCTAAGTTTGAACCACCGACGGCTATAAATGGCTATATTCTTAAAGTAAGTTAAAGCCTTGAACTAATATAATAACGCAGAAACATAGACTAATACACTAGGATTAGAGATGATCCCAGGATTAGTTACGAACTAAGACTTACGAGAATTATAAAGATGAACAGTACATTGAACAATAAATCCTGTGCAGTCATCTTTCCATAAATTGTTTACCTCCACCTAACCTTTTAATGAACAAAGTATGGTCAGATCTCCCTTGGGAAAAATCTTGGCTCTTCACAAACCTCTCAAACCAGGCTCTTGGACTTTGTTTGAGGCCATACAAAGACCTTTAAGTCTGCATACTCTATATCCAAATCGACCATTGACCCTAGGTGGGGAATCCATGTAAATCTCCTTTTCTAACTCACCATGGAGGAAGGCATTCTTCATATATAACTGGATGAGAGGCTAGTCCAGCCACAGGACCCTGATAGTATTGAGCATAGCTATATGGGAAAAAGCCTCTGAGTAGTCAAGACCATAAGTCTGAGAATACCCCTTAGCTACTAGTCTAGATTTATGCCTCTGAATACTCCCATCAGAGTTATACTTCATTACAAACACCCTTTTGCACCCCCACTATTTTACTTCCCTCTGGTAAGGGCACCACCTCCTAAGTCCCACTCATCTTCAATGCCCCCATCTTTTCTAGGAAAGCTTCTCTCCACTCAGGATCCCTAACAGCTTCTTGTATATCCTTCGGTATAGTGGTAAATGATAGAGTTGAGGAAGGCTTTTTAGGAAGGAGATAGTTTAGCATATGAGAGGAATTTTGATAGAGGATGGTGAGTGTAGGTTCTAGGTGGCTTTTTGATTGCTATATGTACTTCAAGTAGCAAGTGTTCTTTGTCCTTTAAGGGATCTTTAGGACTTTTAGCTTCAGGGGAATTTGGTTCTTTAGAATCTCGGGACTCAGAGTCTGATGTTTCAGGTGTTTGGGGCTCAAACCTTGTAGTGTTACCAGTTCCAGGTTGGTTGTTTGGTTCAGGAACCCTTTCACGAACAGACTGGTTCTCAGACTCTTTTTGGTGTTTAGACACTTTCTTTGGGCATTTTCTCACATTGGTTTTCTCATGAAACTGGGAAATTGGGTTTTTATCTAAAACATGCTCAGTGTGTTAAGTCTAAAGACTCAGTACCACTGTTTCCTGTTTTTTGACACTTATCATCACCGACATTTTGATTATCAGAATTTCCTTCAAACTTAAGTTTTAGGTCCAAAAAGTCATAGTTCACTTCGTTAAAAACATTTTCATCCCCAGTGGTAGACTCCCCCTGAAATTGAACTGTATCAAAGAACACAATGTCTTCAAAAAAGGTTACATCCATAGCAACTATGAATTTCTTTGTTTCATTATCAAAACATTTATAGCCTTTTCGTGTCTGTGAATACCCAATGAAACAACATTTCTTTAACCTAGGTTCCAATTACTTGATTACAGACATGCGTATATGCAGTACACCCAAATATTTTAAAAGGTAAATGGCTGACAAGTTATATTTTGGAAAACAGTTTTCAAACAGACTGATAGGGGTCTTATACCCAATAACCCTAGAGGGTACCCCATTGACTAAATAGGTGGCTGTCAGAACTGCTTCTCCTTGGTATGTTTTAGGACATTTTGAGGAAATTAAGAGAGCTCTAGCCACCTCTAAAAGGCGTCTATTCTTTCGTTCTGCCACTCCATATTGTTGTGGAGTCTTTACACAAGAACTTTGGTGGACAACCCCTTTTTCAATAAGTTACTCATCTAAGTATTGATTAAAGTATTATGTCCCATTATCACTTCCTGGGATTTGAATCTGAGTGTGATGTTGATTTTTTATCATATCATAAAACTGTTTGAAAATACTTTCAACCTTTGATTTATCTTTCATGAAATATACTTAAGTTAAACGGATGCTGTCATCAATGAGAGTGATCAACCACCTTTTTGCATTTAGGGTATTAACGGGCCCCACACATCACTGTGAATCATAGTAAATGGGCTAGAGGGCACATAAGGCTGGGTAGGGTACAACTTCCTACTTTGTTTGGCAAGAGTACACACATCACATTGAAATAAATTCAGGAAACAATCTTTGCATATAGAAAAAACTTGGGTGACCTATCCTCTTATGTAAACAAGAATTCTCTTCTGACTATCTAAGGAGTCTGTGTGATAACACCCTTTCGGTAGAGAGCCCTTGTCTGAGTTAACACACTGGTCCAGTATATAAAGACCTCCAATGAGCCTAGACCTGCCAATCATCTTCCCCAAAGTTGGCCCTGAAACACAACAATCTTTAGAAAAAATGGCAATACAGTTCTCTTCAAAGGTTAGTTTACATATGGAAAGTAGATTGCAAGAAAGTTTTGGTACATGGAGGACATCTTTCAGAATTCGACTTGGATTGATTCAAATGGATCTTTTCCCAACAATAGCTGAGAAAGAGCCATCTGCAAGTCTAATTTTCTGATTTCCAGGGCAAGGTAAATAATTTTGGGATAGATCAGGGGATCCAGTCATATGGTAGTCGTCCCAGAGTCAACCACCCAATGTATTTGATAACTGACCCCCAATAAAGAGAAATGAGAATGATTATTTGATTCTGCCAAGGAGCAGTTTGGTTTGGGGTTCAAGGAAAACTGATAGTTCAGAAATTTACTCAGTTGCTCTAATTGTTCCCGAGAGAGTGAGAGAGATCCTATTGGAGATGATTGCACCAAGTTAGAGGACATTTGGTTTGCCCTTCCTTTCTTCTTGATTTTGAACTCCTGTGCCCCTGTTCTTCCAGTTTGGCTTTCCGTGCAATTCCCACAAGAATCTCTGGTGTGACCATTCTTTTCGCTGTCGTCACACTTCAAATTCTATTTATATGCCCTTTATAGGGCATCTCCTCTCCCAGCAACCAGTGCAGATCCCTTTACCACAGCTTGTCCAAGTTTCTTCATCACCCTTCTTTTGGACTCTCCTCTCTTTTAACTTCTGAGATAGTCTCCCTGCGAGGGCAGGGTTTCCTCCCAAGGATTCTCCCCCTGGCCTCATCCAGATACTCGTTCAAGCCTGCTCGTTCAAGCCTGCCAAGAATGAATAGGCATGTTCATTCTCTTCTCGTACGTGAAACTTCACAGCATCTCTAGGGCATTCCAGGTGTCTTCATGACAGAGATCTGGTTCCTGCCACAGGGTCACAATAATACAAAGATGATCTAATAAAAGCATATATTATAAGATCCTTCAATAAAGTTCACATTCAATGTTTTTTGGATATCATAGGTATTCATTAATACTTAGGAGTAAAGTGCATATTAATATTTTCCTGCATCACCTCTAGGCAGATGCAGAGAACATTACATGGTTTTATCCGGTTATGCCAAACGGTTCTTAACTTGTAAAACATACTTGTATATCAGGAGGAAAGAGGTGACACATATCCTGAAGTTTTTGACAAGAACGATGATCTTCTGCTTCAGAGTGAGGAGGTATATTACATTTGCATGCAATGTTTTTGGATACCATTGCCTTTCACTAAGGCGTTTTAGACAAGACATTAACCGGATAGCAACCAACAACTACTACTTACACACCTGCACAGACGTTTAAATGGTACATCTAATTACAGCAAATAACAGATTTAATACAATAAACATCACACGTGATACTTAATATTTCTACAAAAACTTATATTGAAGTGCAAAATATTTCTCTCCTGCATCACAAAGTTACACCATTCGCATAAATAGCCTATAATGGCAACACATTCTCTTATCATGCAAACTTGTGTATTTACAGGAGGAGGAAGGAGACGATGTATATCAATATCATGAAGTTTATGAAGAGGATGATGATCTCGTAGACCAGGGCGAAGAGGTAAACTGTACGATTTTTTTTTTTTTTTTTTTTGATAAAATACAACCGTGTAGAAATATTTAATGTTAAACGTTTTTTTGTTTGTATTTATCTATTCAAGTACTGGTTGTTTACTTAGCTGTTGTTTAACTGTAATTATTAGTTAGGTGAGCAGTAGGTGTTGGTAATTTTAAAACCTTTAAGGTTAGTATTCTCTAACCTACCAGTCGTCTTTGTTGAATAATCGGTCCAAAATCTTTTCTTTAATGCACGTGTAAGATACCCAGGTTTTCCTCTTCCCGTAATGTACATTTTAAAAGATTGTGACCACAGGAGATAATTCAAACCATTGAGCTTAATGGTAGTGATCTGTAATGCTGGATTATCTCCATGAGTTTGAGACCGGGTTTTTACTCTCCTGCATTACAAATTTCCACAAATCTTCATTTTGCATACATATAAGCCTATAATGAGCTATTGTTTACATGTAATAAACATACTTGGTCTACTTACAGGAGGATGCTGGCGATGCCTATCTTGAAGATTATAATCATGGCGAGGATGATCGCCTCCTGACGAAGAAAATAATCAATGAATAATAACTGTTTGCAGACCTTCTCGTATGAACCCTAAACGTTTCAAATGGATCAATGTTTTAAGAGCACATGCATTCTTGAAAGGGGCAGGGGGGGCGAGGAGTAAAGAAGAAGCTTTACTGATTTCAATATCATCAAGCAAAGTGGATGTTTCTGAACCGGGTTTTTGATCAATGCGCGGCTCTGAAAAAGAAAAACGCATAAGAATATAGGTAAGCTACAGCAGTTGGTGTTGTAAACATGTATAGTATTTTGTTGAACTTGTGTTAGAATTCTGGACATTGTATCATACTGAATAAAAAACCCAAGATAGTCTACCTATTGTTTAGATGGATAGAAAAATTGTAAGGTATTTAAGTACAGAAGTGCTTTAAATTTTGTAAAATCATCTGAATGGTGGATATTGCATGGTGAAATGTATCATTATATTTACAACTCTTAATTTAAATAGAGATTTGTACTTTATGGTTCATATTATAGGATATGGTGGGGGTTAAGTGGAGTGGGCTGGGGTTGCCTTACCCCACCATCCATTTTACCCTACCACATCATTCTATCATACTCTACCTATCATTCCTTACATACATCTTGTCTTACCAATCACGCCACCGGATCCTACCTTGTTACCCACCCTCTCCTACCTCACTTCCCCAACCCAAAAGCGCTCAATAGAGCAGGGAGAACCATCATAATCAAGAGTTCACTATCCACCTACCTCACCCTACCCTACACGACCTTACTTTACCCCCAGCCCTACCTTACATACCTTAATCTTCCTAACCCAACCCTACCCACCACCCCACCCCACCCTAACTCACCTCACCCACCTCATCATCCTACCCTACCTTATCTTATCCCTAACCTACCCTACCCACCACCCACCTTACCATATCCTACCTTACCTACCACCCCATCCTATCCTACCATATCTCACCATATCCTACCCTTCACATCCTATCTAGTACTTACCTTACCCTACCACCTACCCTACTCTACCACCCACACTACCTACTTTGATGCATCACCTACCCACCCCACCCACTCTTATCACATCATCCACGTGTTTTGTTTTCATTTTATTCAGTTGCATTTCATCCATTTTTAAAAGGAATGCAAATGGACATTTTTCATTTCATGAGAATGAAATTAACTCCATTACCTCATAATCATACACAAACATTGGAATGAATTACAATACAAATTTCATTGCATTTCATTCTTGCCTAACAAACTTGTCATAAATGAAATTTGGTTGTGGAAGATATTTGATGAATTTGAATAATCAACAATTTTTTTTTTTTAAACAATAATCTGTATCTACCATCTCTAACAAATTTATCTTATTTTACCGTCTCTAACGTAAGTTCTTTAATACCTTGGACAAGACTTTGAGACACGTGGTGTAATAGGCGAGAAATAAGTTGATGTCGAATCAAGTAACTGCCCTTTTGAATGAAAGACAAGACGGGAATTCAGGTTGGGTCACGCAGGGAAAGATACGGGTGCAAAAAGCTTAAGTCTAAACTCAAATGGAGTGCCTAGGCATGTATTTCCCCCCATAGGAGTAAGCATTCATCTTTAACTCATATTACATGTACTTTCCGAGCTCTTAATAATAACAACTACTTATGTCATAATTATCATAACATAACCAACTGAGCTATTTGTCAGCTATTTGTCACATGTTTAAACAAGCAGAAGCATATAGGTCACATGTTTATTAAAATAAAGTTAGATGTGATGCCAAGGTAAACTTGAGAACTGAAAATAATGTCCTAGTATAAGTTGAGAGGAGTTCAGTGTGTTTTGTGCACACAAAAGAGCACCAATATTTCCTTTACGAAAAAGAGCCCAATAAGAAGAGGCTATTATTTGCACCGCACCATTTAGTGAAAAGTTTGTCCTGGAATCAAAACCAGACTTTCTCAAGGTCGATTCTCACATACAACCCTTCGGATAGTCGATACAGTTTTTGGCTGCAAAATCAACTTTCACAATATCAATTCAACTGCAGTGCAAGGTAGTGAGGTGCGCCGATAGAGTCAAAGCTTTACTAAAAAAAGGGTTTCCCAACTTCAAAGCTGGATTCAGACAGAACCAGAAACCACTGCTTAGCCGACACAGGAAAAATAACACAGAACACATAAATGAGATACACAAAGATTGAATAACAAAGTCTAGAAATCAAATAAAAGCTTAATCCAACAGTACTATTCATCGTTATGATGCAGTATTAAAACAAATAACATTGTTTCAAAACGAAGATAAAATGCAAACTCCAGTAAAATCAGTACCGGACAATAACATAAAAGGACAACACAACCAAAAGAACAAAATCTTGATAATTGTCTGAAAGATTCCATTCACTTCAGAGGAATGAACCTTGAAGAATGGGTAGCACCAATACCAGGCCTTCCATGTTTAACTGGCTTGTAGGAAATAGAGAACTCAGCAAGGTAGTGTCCAATCATCTCAGGCTTGATCTCAATGGTGTTGAATGTTTTTCCATTGTAAACACCAATCACGCTACCAATCATCTCAGGCACAATGATCATGTTTCTTAGATGAGTCTTAACAGGGTTTGGCTTTTCACCAGCTGGGGCCTCACGTTTCTGCCATGACAAATGCAAAGCAATAAACAAAAAGCATATTCCTTTAAATATGCCCATCTTTTACTCATTATATAATTTATCCACAAACGAAAGAATCAGAAATCATATAAAAGTCTGGAGAGTACAATCTGCAGAATATTCAGATCTTGCCATGATCAGCCACAATGGATTCCTTAAATATTTACAAGGCACAACATCTAAATCTAATTTCACCGGTTCCAGTAATTCAATATCCAGTTTGCATCTTTTTTAGCCAAATCTTCAAACTTTACAGACACTGGATGATCTCAACCGAGCATTTGGCATTATAAACACCAAAGTGGACCGTCAAAGATCAATCACTCAAATATATGTTCAACTCACGGACTTAATTAGAAACTCCCAATAATGTCAAAACTTAACATTACAATTTAAAGCCTAAATTCTTAGAAACAAGAAAGAGTAAACAAAACAAAGGGCATGGTTCAAATTCCACATCCAAAATGGCATGAAGAACCATAGACAACAAAGCAGACACAAAAAAAAAGAGCTTCATGCACACAAACAAGATGAGAAAAAGTAGACATACAGCTTTCCTCAATTTCTTGATCAGCGCCATGGGCTTCCTCTTCAAGCCCCTCTGGAACCTAACATCAGACAGAATAGGTACAAGTCAGAAACAAATTATACAGGAATGCCCTATCCAAGCTAATACCAAAAAATCAAAAATGACTTCATAAGTCTAAATATTCTTCACTGAATCCTAAAATCCAGGAAAAACCATACTTTCATCAACCAGCCAATATACACATCCACAGTGAGAACTTCAACATATCATTAAAATGCAGCAACAGAAACCACTATTTTTAACATTACACAAGACACCATAGGCGTGTAACATAACCCAAGGTATTAAGAATCCAACAGTATGCAAATTTCCTAAAATTGAAAAATAAGTAAACAATAGAAATGAAACAATCCCTAAATCAATTAAAACGAAAGAAGCACGAAAAAACCCAGAAAGGTAGATCAACCTCCTGCGAGCGCGAGCACCGAAAAGCTTGACAAGCTCATCAGTGGACATGTCGAGAAGCGCATCCAGATCCACTCCTTTGAAACTGAACTTCTTGAACGTTCTCTTCTTTGGCTGCCCTGCAGCAACATCGGTCTCCACATCCGCCTGTTTTCAAAAGAAGAAATCAGATTTGAAATCTAAGCATTAAAACATTACAAAATTCCATCGGTAAAGCTTCGGAATCCATCTGTTACCATGGTTGTTGTCTGAAGAGGGTAAGGCAGCAGAAAGCTAGCGAGTGCGGCTAGGGTTTCTGAGAGCTTCAAAATGTGAGAAGGTTTATGTATCGTATTTATATAGATGAGTGGGGCACCCTCCGTCTCGCTATAATTTTTCCACACGATCTAAAAAAAAAATGAGATCAATGTTGCATAGACCTAATGAAGCAACATTTTAGTATATATTTTTTTTAATTTTTTTTTTTCTTAAAGTCCCGTCCGGATCGTGTCGCAGTCACTCTTAGTCAGGAGTAAGGTGTGATCAACATGTACGCTTTTAGAGGAGAGATCGAATCAGGTGACATTCTTGCGCTCGAGTCACTTACTTACACTGGAAAGTCGAAATTTACTTAATTAACATTTTAGTATATTGTTGTTTTTAAACTGATGATTGTTACAACATACATCTATATGGCCATAAAAAATATCACTGCATAAGATAGACACTTAATACCACTGTATTATCAAAATAAAAATAACGATATATTTCTAAAAAAAACTCGATGTATACGATGCACATTGAAAAGGAAAAGCTGTTAGGACAATCAAAAGAGGAAGTACAAACGGATCAATATCACTTTTTTTCACGTGGAGTCTGCTGTGGAGTAAGACCACCAATCGCCATTCATTTTTTATGTTGGAATTGTTGGAGTTTGGGATAGCCTCGTGCAGTAAAAACTTTAAAGTCTTTAAAAAAAATTCCTTTTTGTCTGGAATTAAGTTGAGTTCTAATAAATTGGAGTTTGTTCATCGTTCTTTTGGAGTACCATAATGCTTTAGTTGTTGGTAGCTCAGGTGCGAGTAAGGCTTTAGTCATGATGTGGATCGATGATATTGATCTTATGATATCCACTTATAATAAAGGCCATACAGATGCTTTGATTAGAAACGGCGACTCTATGTGTTGGCGGTTTACTGATTTTTACGGATGCTGCTACGCAAGAAAGAATTCACTCTTGAAATTTGTTGTGGCGTCTTGGTGGCTTTTCTCTCTTCCATGGCTTGTGGTCGGGGACTTCAATGAAATTGTTCATCATTCCGAGCAGGAAAGGCCTAATTTAAGGCATATATCGTAGATCAGTGCCTTCCGGTCATCTATCACAGATTGTCACTTGGTTGATCTTGTGTATATTGGTGTGATCGTAAAGATGTGGCTCCAATGAAGGTGAGATTGGATAGGGGCTTGCGAATATTGAATTAAGGGATCTTTTTCCGTCTTATGTTGTGTATCACTTGTCTAGTTTCCATTTGGATCATGTGCCTATTTTCATTACCAACCCTTTCAGGAGAAGCAAGGTGAAATGGTAATCCGTGTTAAGATATGATCCGTTTTGGGTTAAGGATCACGAGTTTAAGGAACACTTCCAATCTTTTTGGCGGACTACAGAGCAAATACAATCTAATACTATTATTTTGCATATTTCTCATGTTTGCATGAACTTGAAGTGCTGGAGTAGGGAGAAACATAGGCGACTTAGTAAAAATATTTGTCAAGATAGAATAGAAAATTTACATTTTGTGGGAGACGCATGGTTATAATGTTGAAGATGAGAAGCCTTTAGCACATCATCTGGATTGTCTTTATTGTTTGGAAGAGGATTATTGGAGGCAAAGAGGCCGAAGTGATTAGCTTTGTTCTATGGATCGCAATACAAAGTATTTTCATCATAAAACATTGTCACAAAGAGCTAGTAACACGATAAACTTATTGTTTATTGAGAATGGTGGTGCTTTTTCAGAACCGGTCTGGTAATCTAAATGAGTTGCGGTTTAATGAATTACCAGTCTAGTAATCTAAATGAGTTGTGGTTTAATGAATTATAAGATGAGTAAGTTGTGTGCCTAGCTATGCATTTTGTGAAGGATGAAGTTCTACGAGTGTTGAAGCAATAGCCCTGAAAAAAATCTATGGGCCAGACGGTTTGCATGTTATTATTATGCATAAATTTTGGCATGATATTGGTGATAATGTTATGCGAATAGTTTTGCATATTTTAAATGATGGAGCAGACTTGCGATGCATAAATGAGATTTATATTATTTTGATTCATAAAGTGGCCAGGCCGACCCTTATGACTGAGCTATGGATGGTTTCTCTTTGTAATTCTATTTATAAGCTTGTCTCCCAAGCCAATGTGAACATGCTTATGTTAGCGATGGATGATATTATCTCTGGGAAGCAGGTTGCTTTTGTCCCGAGCAGGCTTATCACTGATAATGTGATTATTGGATAATGTGATTATTGGTTTTGAGGCTTGTCATTTTCTTAAGGAAGGGCTGCATGGATGTCATAACCATGTGGTAATAAGGTTAGATCTAGCGAAGGTTTTTTTTATTGAGTGGAATGGAATTACTTATGGGCCATTAAGAGTCAAATGAGGTTTTCCACTTCTTTTGTGGGGTTGATTCATAGATGAATTAAATTGGCTAAGTTACTTGTTAATGGAAAGCAAAGTCAAAGAGTCATCCTACTCGGATAATTTGTCAAGGTGATTCTATTTCACCATTTCTTTTATCATATATGTTGAGGGTCTTATGACTTCAATAAATATGGCTATTCAGGATGGGGATTTGCATGGAGTTTTTTTGGTCGTGATGAAAAAATGCAAGTTTCTCATCTATCGTTTTTTTCCGATTTTTTTCCGAAAGGTCTCATTTTCTATTGTGAATGATATTATGCATTTTGTTTTTTCTATCATGGATAGTGTGTTAGAAACTTACATGATCTCTTGGGACATTACGAATCTCTCTCTAGGCGGGCTATTAATTTTCACAAATCAAGCCTATATTTTAGTAAGGATATATAGTGGTGGCCAAATAAAACCGGAACCGGCGGTTAGAGAACCGGCGGTTTGTGTAACCGCCGGTTTGGATAACCGGCGGTTTGAAAAACCTGCGGTTCGGCGATTAGGGGGCGGTTAGGGTGTATTGGTAACCGGAACCGGACCGGAACCGGCGGTTCAACCGGCCCGGCCGGAATCGGTTGTAACCGGCCGGAACCGGAACCGGCGGTTCAACGGCTACAATACAAACGGCTAGTTTTTTTTTTTCTTTTTCAAACACTTCAAAAAAATCCTATAAATACTACCTCATTCCATTTCCAATTTCTTACACCACTCTCCTCTCAATTCTTACATCTTCTTCCCTCAAAAAAAAATCTTACATCTTCTACTAATTTCTTTGGTTATCAAGTTTGTTTAGTTGTTAAAAACAACAATCAAATTTACTTTACGATACCGATTTTTTGAAGTTGTTTTGATTTAATCGTTAATTCAATACGGTTTTAGTTATAAGTAAATTTGGTTTGTATTTTATTCAACTAATTTTTTTACAAGTGTAAAAAAAATCCATTTTATAATCAAATTTACTTTACTAGACCGATATTTGAAGTTGTTTTGATTTAATCGTTACTTCAATTTGGTTTTAGTTATAAGTAAAATTGGTTAGTTTTTTTCAAATTTTTTTTATAACCGTTAAATTTAATTTAGATTTTGTACAATGTCAAGAAGAGGTGAATCATCACAAGGCAATCGAAATGTTACTTTCCGTGATGACACGGTTGTGCCAAAATCGGGTGATGTTGCTGATGGCTATAGACCCGTGGTACAACATTTTACAAACCCTATCACCGGTAGTCACATTTCAATTCCTCACTTCGAGACACCTTTAGGTTTCAATCCTGATGATTTTGATAGTCATTATGACGATATAATGTCTCAACCTGTATATTTTAACATCAACCTTAACGAATGATGCACGGTCCAAGTAATAAAATACTCGATACCTAAATAACCAACTAGCAAGAGAACTAGGTTCAATCGTAGTATAGCTAGATAGAGTCGAGGTCGATCCCACAGAGACTCGGCTTAAATAAGTACAACGTTATTAAACTAAAAATAGATTAAAGGGCGGTCTCCGACCAACAATAACGTAAAAATAAAGGTTGACACGATAGAAAACACAAAGACTAACAATACGACAGTAGACACTAAAACACTTATTTTTATGGTTTTATAAGACTCTAACAAACGGTATTGATTACGCTAGTAGTAATTACTCCCCCATATATGTATATCTAAACCGAGACAGAAAAGACATTAAGGTTGATTATATTTTGGCTACGGGAGTCATCCCTTAAACTGGATCTACTTCATGAACGGATAGAAGATCTTTATGCTTAATTACGAATCCTTCCTTGGACAGGATAGAACATCATATAACAAGCATGCTATACCAAACTAGGGATGCCGATCTAAAATCGTCACCTCGTCTAGGCAACCACCGTGGACGGGTTGGCACACCTCCTAAACGATCGGCTAACTAATGTCCTAGTAACATGATAATTTTCACAATATATCATATTAATTTACGAGAACGATGTAACAAATTGGCCAGATCTATTACATGTTCATATGAAAAACAGAAAGCACAACGTAGCCGAAGTCGTTCACAGAAAATTACTAGAATCTTGATGGCTAGATCTAACCATATAGACCGTGGAAGATCTAGACCGGTGACTATAGAATCTTCTCGTAAAATGCCTTCGTACGGCTTAGATCTACATGAATATGGGTTTGTTAATTAACTACATCACGAAATAAATACACAAACGACTACTCCATAACGAAATAAAATAGATCTACGAATAAAAACGACATATTTGGATAGGCATTACCCTCGTAGACGGAGGGTCCTCCAATCCTTCAATGCAATCTCTAATCGATGAATCCATCACCTCCGTGATGAAGAAACATAATATAAAATAAGAAGAACTATATTGATAAACTAAAAATATTGTAATATTGTGTTTCTAGAGTGTGTAGAGTGTTTTAAATGAAATTCGTACAACTCTATTTATAGGGGTTCAAGCTGATTTAAAGATATATTTCAAAATATCAAAACAATTAGAGATAACTCCCAGCCGATCTCCCGAAAAAAGCAAAATGCGCCCCCCTTTGTGCATCCTCAGTCGATGCCAACTCTTCGGATTGGCTCGCCGGCTCTTGTCATGCCTTTCTCCCCTTTCGTGCTGATTCGATCTTTATCTTTAATGCATCCGGATTTGCTTGGATTTATCTTGTAATTTAATTTATCCATTTGTAATTATCCTCCAAAAATTATCTCAATCTACAAAATAAATATTTATCCCAAAGTAAATCATATTTAAATAATAAAAACGGATAAATACCAAATTATAAATAAAAACAGATAAATACCAAATTATCTCTTTTAAATAATACAAAATGGATAAATACCAAATTATAAATAAAAACAGATAAATACCAAATGATAAATCACATAACATTAAATAATCAATATAAACATGTGATTTAATATAAAATATATATTATTAATCTCGATTTAAGGTCAACGTTGATGACTTTTACGGGTATAATTTGACCGTCATCAACGAAGCTGAAGATAATGAGCCTCGTAATGATGAAGCCGATGTTGTTGATGATGTATTTCCGACGGCTTCCCGTCTTAGACAAGGACGTGGTGGGAATCGTGTGACTGTAAGAACACCGCGTCGTGATAGTGCATATCCTACTCATACTCCCGAGTCGGTCGATTTAGATGGTGATGAAAGTACCCCATTCGGAGCACAAGAAAAAAGGTTAAAATCGAAAATTTTTACGGAATTTTTCACGAAGGTTCCTCGGACTGATGAATTAGCATTAGCTAATCCCGGAAAGTTATTCTACGGGATGTGCAATTTCTGTGGCACTAAATACAAATTTAAAGGGGGTGGTGGTTACGGATCGATGCGGACTCACATAATAAACAAACACCCGGAAAAATTGGAAGACATCGCGTCTCAAACCCAGCTAAACATGCCGAGCTCCAGCGCAGGTAATACTAATCCACTTTTTATTTACACTCGTGATAACTATAGAAATATAACCACGGATCTTGTTGCGGGGATGGGTCTTCCTTTTAGCTTTCCCGGGAATCCTATTTTCGAAAGTTACGTACAAGAGGCTTTGCAACCGGCTTTTAATCGTATCCCTCGTGCAACGGTTACTAAGGATTTCGAATTTTTTTTTATTAAACGACAAAATATTATAAAAGAAAGTTTGAAGACAAATAAATTCCGAATATGTGTATGTGTTGATATTTGGGAGGATAGAGGACCAACAATTATTATTTGGGCGTGTCGTCTCACTGGATTGACAACAACTAGATTATCTAAAAAATGTTATTTGCTTTTCGTTTATTTAACGAAACTCATAATGCTTCTAACATTGCATCTTTATTAGTTGATATTTTTTACGAATACGATTTGAAAGATAAGTTTTTTCTATTGCGTTTGACAATGCTTAAAACAATACTGCTTATATTCCCGAGTTATCCCATTGCAAACCAAAACTATAAAAAAACAATTGCAGTGGTAAAAACCATATACAAACCTAAAAAACTATAAGAAACTATAAAATACTATGAAAAAAACTATAAAAACCTTAAAAAAAAAAAAAATAAAAATACTATAAAAGACTACAAAAACCATATACAAACCTAAAAACTCTAAGAAACTACAAAATAGTATGAAAAAACTATAAAAAAAACTATTAAAACCTAAATAAACCTAAAAATACTATAAAAGACTACAAAAAAAACAATAAAAAAAACCTTTAAATACTATAAAAACATGTAAAAAGACTATAAAAGAATACAAAAAAACTATAAAAACCTATTAAAAAAAACCATAATAACACTATACAAACCTAAAAAAACTATAAAAACTATAAAAAAAAACTATAAAAACCTATAAAAAAAAACTATAAAAGACTAAAAAAAAAACAATAAGAACTACGTTCGCTTTGATTTTTTTATATGTGTCGTGCCTCCGACACGATTACATATAAAATATACGTAGGCAACCGAATTACCGTTACAAGCATTGAAAAAATAACATAATTTACATATAAAAAAATAACACAATATATCTCACGTAATATTTAATAAAACAACATTTTAATCAACTTATACTTAAAACCGATTAAAAAATATGAGAAACTATAAAATACTATAAAAACCTATAAAAATAAAACTATAAAAGACAAAAAAAAACTATAAAAACTACGTTCGATTTGATTTTTTTATATGTGTCGTGCTCCGACACGATTACATGTAAAAGATACGTAGGCAACCGAATTACCGGTACAAGCGTAGAAAAAATAACATAATCTACATATAAGAAAAATAACACAATATATCTCACGTAATATTTAATAAAACAACATTTTTAATCAACTTATACTTAAAACCGACTAAAAAATATGAGAAACTATAAAAAAAACTATAAAAACATATAAAAAAAAAACTATAAAAGTCTAAAAAAAAATATAAGAACTACGTTCGTTTTGATTTTTTTTATATGTGTCGTGCCTCCGACACGATTACATATAAAAGATACGTAGGCAGCCGAATTACCGGTACAAGCGTTGAAAAAATAACATAATTTACATATAAGAAAAATAAAACAATATCTCTCACGTAATATTTAATAAAACAACATTTTTAATCAACTTATACCTAAAACCGACTAAAACAATTATAAGAAACTATAAAATACTATAAGAACCTATAATAAAGAAACTATAAAAAAAAAAAACCTATAAAAACTATGAAAGGCTAAAAAACAATAAGAACTACGTTCGTTTTGATTTTTTATATGTGTCGTGCCTCCGGCACGATTACATATAAAAGATACGTATGCAACCGAATTTCTGGTAAAAGTGTTGAAAAAATAACATAATTTTTAAAAATAACTTAATTTACTTATAAAAAAATAACACAATATTAATATTATATTTAAAATCGAATAAAAAACTATTTATAAAAAAATATATATTACATTCGCTTTGATAATTGTAATGAAAAGAATAGTAATTTGTTATTATAGTGAAAAGAATAAGTATTATAAGAAAATGTAAAAAAGAATTATTAATAATTTTTAAAACCGTGATCTGAACCGGAAGGAAACCGTGTAAACCGTGAACCGTATTAAACCATCAACCGCCGGTTCACAAACCGGCACTAACCGGAAAAAAACCGGCGGTTCCGGTTATGGTTCGGTTCGGTTACATCATTTGGCCACCACTAGATATATCATAGGAAACACAAGAGTATCTTTCAGAGCATTTGCTAATCCCGATTAGAGTAAGTTCCGAGAAGTATTTGAGCTTGCCATACGACAAGGCATAATAAGAAGAAAGTATTTGGTTTTCTGAAGGAGCGCATTCATACTAAGTTGTTGTTAATGTAGTGCCCTAAACTCAATCGGGTTGGACCAGATTCAACTATGTTGAATCATTACTCTTACTCTTTTCTATCTATACATATAATAAATGACACATATTGTTATTATATATTGGTTTATTTAATTAAATAACTGATAACGTATAATAACAGTACTAGAACTAAACCGTGATAGAGAATCCACAACGTGAGATTATGATTGATATATCTCTATTCACAATAAATGATTTTTTTTATAGAAAATAAATGATTCATTTCTTAAATATCCCTAGTCGTATGTATTAATAAATATGACATTATTAATACGGCTAGATTAGCATATATCAAATGTAGTCTATCTTGTGGAGATAGTAATAAATCTCCTCCATTTAAGTGTCTCGACACTTACGTGTATGTGGACATGTATTGGATATGGGTGTACATTGTTCAGTTCGGTACCGTTAATTACCGTAACCGAAATTGAACCAATTTTTTTTTGTTAATTGAAATTCAAAACCGAAACCGAACCGGGTGTCTTAGGTAACCGAATTGAACTGAACTGAAATATACGGTACCAAAAATTGACATAAAATTTAACAATTCTGTTCGGTTATAAACGGCTTGGTTTGTATTCAGTTATAAATAGTTCAAATAAAGGTTCGGATATATGCAATTTTACGAATAAGGTTATAATATTTTGGCTATGAAAACTTGTTATACAAGTTTGTTATAAACGATTCGGTTACGATTTTCTATTCGAATCGGTTTTCGGTTCGGTTATGATTTTATATTCGAATCGTATTTTATGTTAAATGAAACGGAAATTACGCATTTGACGCCGTCAACATTTCACAAAAAAAAAACATTTTTTTAATTATTTCCGCCAAATCGTCGTTAATTTTCAATCCAATTGTCGAATACCAACCCATTGTCATTCCTGATTTCTAATTTCCCTCCTCCCCAACTACAAAAGCCTAGCTATCTAATTCCATTCCTCTCATAAACAGAAGATTAATTACTCTTAAAAATAGGGTGCTTCTAAAGGCACCCCCCATTTTTACTTTTGGCACCACATAACTCTCGGTACCACAAAAAATTACTTCGGTACCCGGTGATTTTTTATAAAAGGAACGTCGGCGGCATTGGTGTTCCTTGTTGAACACCAACACCAGTGTCACTGACGTTGGTGATCAACAAGGAACAACAGTGACACCGACGTTCCCTTTATAAAAGTGTTACAATTTAGAAACGCCAGTCCACGACTTTGCACTGGTGTTCCTTGTTGAACACTTGTTGAATAGGTGTCCTAAACCCAACCGGGTCGGACCGGATCCGACCGGGTCGGGTCGTTTACAGTCTATTTTAGTTCATGTAATAACTTTATTATGATTAATAAAAGCACTTATGTTATTATATATTGTTTATCTTCATATTATTTGTTGTACATATATAGTAACGTCCCTAGTGTCAAACTATAAGAGAGAAACCATGATAGTGATTATGGTTGATGAGATCTCTAATCACTTTAATAAGTTTGATACTTAAATGTCTATAGTCTTATGTACTGTCAAATGAGACGTTGATAGTATAATTAGACTAGCACGTATTGGATGTCTTCTATCTTATAGAATGTAGGGATTGATCTCGTCTATCGAAGTGTAGAGACACTTGGACTGTACGTGGACGTGTATTAGAGAATGCATACGTTAGACTAACCCACTTACATTAAGTGTCACACTATGTGGCGGTTGTGTAATTATCCTTTATATCGGGGTCTTCATGACATCACGGTGTGGATTGTCATGCTTTGACACTATTGAGATTTCCCCTATCCACGGGGCGATTATGCGGTAGTGATTGGGTATGATATTGAAGCATGCAGAGTATACATGTTTGGTCGTCTGGGAATCGCGTATCCTATGATTGGGACTTATAAGGAATGTCTAGCTCTCGAGAATCTTTGTAAAGTGGGAGTAAATGTGTTATTCCGAAAGGGCATGATATCCAAATTATAAGATACGATCGTTAATGTATTGACACTCGGGATACGATCGTATGGATATTATTACAGCGATAGGATTGTAAGTTACACTATAACTGCTTCCATTGAAAGGTAGTAGTCATTGCTTTTGACTATTCCGATGATTGGGGGTCACAGTGTGTTGCTAGACGCTATCCCGTGATCGTTAGACATGAAGGGCATTTTCGTAACTTGCACTTTGTGTCTGCGGCCAACATATTCGGAAGCCTATCGGGTCACACACATATGAACATCGAGTCAGATTAAAATGTGGTTATAGTTGATAACCAAAAGTTTATCTCTAGACTATAAAGGTTATAGTGGTAAATTAATATTGTGATATTTATTTATTATGAATAAATAAAATACAAGATATTAATCATATACAAATTATATTAATTAAAGAATATTCCGGATGCCAATTAATTGACATATGAGGCGCCACATCCTAGGGTATAATATACACTTGGATTGTGCACTTTAATTAATAAGATTACCATAATATTAATATTGGATATTAATTGATTTTGGAAAAATAGATTTATGGTAATAAGATAAATATTGGCAATATTTAGATTTTATTTAATATAAGATATTATAATAAAAAGATAAATCAATCTAATTGATTTTCCTTATTTTATTGGGAAAATATTTTCTTCTCCTCCACTCTTGTTAGGGGCTCACCTCCACTATAAATAAGAGGTGGGTGTCAAACTCTTTTACACATCACAATTGCAAGAGCTAATAGTTCTTGTGTAAAATAGAGAGCTTCCTATAGAGAGTTTGAGAGAGAGGAAAAAGACCGGTCTAGCAACCGGAGTTTTCCAATAGCAATCCAAGGAGGATTCCGGCGAGGAGTTCGTGTGGATCAACAATAGAGACCGAACACGTGGACGACTTGCGCACTGTACTACTCTCCGTTGACGGTCAAAGCGACGATATTATAGATCATCCAAGGTATAACCGTCAAACTACTTAACGTGTTTATTGCATTAAACTAAGAACGATCTAGAAAAGAAAATCAAAATTTTAAATTCCGCTGCGTTAAACTAGTGATTTCCTAACAGTGGTATCAGAGCCAGACTTCGAGCTTAAGCAACAAGTACAATTTAATTGCGTAGTAATTAATCAATAGATTCAAGATCTAAAATCACGAGACGCTTAAAACAAAAAAAGGGTTCGATTGGGGGCTCGGCCGACCGGCGTCGGCCCCCTCCTCTGGAGCGGCGGCAGCGGCGGCTGTCCTCTTCCAAACGGGCAGATTGGTCTTTTTCGATTTGTGATATTTATTGTGCATAGATATCTCTTTTGTTTAGTTGTGTCATATGGCCAACCAATGGCTCAAATAGTTTGGGCAATTGGGAAACCATTGTGGCATATTAAGCAAAATATTGGTCTTTCCAAATTTTGATTTGGAATAGGCCTAGGGCCCTTTTCAAATATTTGATTTGTAAAAGGCCAATGCCACTTTCAAAATTTTGATTTTGAAAAGTGGCCAGGCCTAAACCAAAATATTGGCATTTCCAAATTTTGATTTGGAATAGGTATATGCCCTTTTCAAATATTTGATTTGTAAAAGGCCTAGGTCTAGGCCACTTTCAAAATTTTGATTTTGAAAAGTGGCCAGACCTAAACCAAATTCGGTTTAGGAAGATGTCTTTTGGTTTAGGAAACCAAAGACATCTCTTTTGGTTAAGAATCAAAAGGAAAGGAAGCAAAAAAAAGACCTTATAATTTTAATTTTAATTTGAATTGTTCAAATTTAATAAAATTGAAATTAAAATCGATTTAAAATTAAATGTTAATTTGATTTTTGATTAAGTCATATAATTAATTAAAAGTTATTTAATAATTTGATGTGATAAAATAAGACGCATAAGTATTTAAAAATAAGAATTTAATCTTCTTCATAAGATATAATTGTATGGATTAGATGTGTAGATATAATGTGATTATATGGACTCCGATTGATCACGGACTCGACCAATAGGATAGATGGGAATGTTTTCTTTATGTTGTTTTTTTGAAAATTGTCCTACCGTTATGAAGAACGTGACCTAGTTTATTTTTTGCATTTATCTCATTCCCGTTAGCTTCCCCCCGTGTGCGGCGGTGTAATTATTTATTAGATAGATTATTATGTAACAAGAATGGAGCAAGAAGACGAAGACCAAAGAGAAATAAAGAACCCATTGGCGTACAGCAATAAAGATCCTATTGGCGGTTGCAGATACCCTTAGTTTGTGACATGCGGTTTCGTTAGTTTGTATTCGAAACCACACCTAGGAAAAGTCCATGATCATACCGGTTGCGGAATGTTGTGTATGTTTTACTTTATATGATATCGTAGTAATATGCACATAGTAGATGAGACCATAATTAAAATAAAATTAATTACGAGCATTAATTTAAAATTATTCCCACGATAAAAATCGAACCAAAATTGTCTCCCAATATTATAGTGACGGTGAAGAGCCCTTGTTCGGACCCAACTGATCGGCCCACGTCGGGAGTTGACCTACCTCGGGTATATCGTCATTATTGAGATATGATCGTTATGAGATCTCATGAATATTTGGGTTATGACTCGACTAAGAATCTTGCGGTGATTGGCCCACGTTAAAACCGTTTGATTTTAGAGACAATGGGTGGCTGATGTGAATTGTCAAAGAGTTGACTAGTTAACCAATGAAAGTCGAATAAGATTCGATCGGTAAATGTACCCACCTTCGAAATTGACCCGGTCGATCGGCCCACGTCGGGGATCGAGTCAACTAGATTGGATTCCATCCACTAAAGGATTTATAAAATTCTTGAAAGCCAATTGGGAATAGTTGGCTAGTGAGAGTAAAACCTTATAAAATTTTAAGTGCAAATTTAGGGTTTTTTTAAAATACATGAGCTTTTACTTATTCTATCTTTATTTATTGTTGTAGAAAATGTTAAACAAATTGAACCTTTCTTTTATCATCGACAATAAG
The DNA here is from genome assembly GCA_036785695.1 of Gentiana straminea. Taxonomy (NCBI): domain Eukaryota; kingdom Viridiplantae; phylum Streptophyta; class Magnoliopsida; order Gentianales; family Gentianaceae; genus Gentiana; species Gentiana straminea. Next base: position 3,926,383 of record JAVUPR010000265.1, on the reverse strand, counting down.
CTTGACGAAACCAATTTTCTCAATTGGGAAAGAAACCTCAAAACCGTTTTGAGGCACGAGAAGATTGGCTATATCTTGGACGAGGCCCTACCGGAAGAGCCCGCTGAGGGTTCGGTTGCAGCTGCTGTCGAGAAGTATAACAAGCACTGTTCTGATAGTACTGATCCTACATGTATCATGTTTGCTTCGATAACACTTGAACTGCAAAAACAGCATGAGTCTATGGACGCCTACTCAATCATGGTCCACCTAACGGAACTCTATGCTTCTCAGTCTCGCACTGAGAGGTACAAGGTCTCGAAGGCCCTGTTTGGTTGTAAGATGGCATCCGGGACTGCTGTGGGGTCAAACGTGCTTAAAATGATCGGGTACATAGAGAGGCTTGGGAAGCTAGGCCACAAGTTAGAGCGAGAATTGAGTATTGACTTGATTCTGCAATCTCTACCTGATTCATACTCGCAGTTCGTGATGAATTATCAAATGAACAAGATAGACTGCTCTCTTGCGGAGTTATTGAACATGTTGAAAACTGCTGAGGGAACTGTGGGGAAGGGAAAGCAAGTGTTGCTGGTCACTTCCAATAAGGGCAAGCCAAAATCCCAAAAGAAGTCCAAGAAGGCGAAGGCTTCACATAAGCCAATGCCTAAGATAGCCAAAGACAAATCCAAGGATGCTTGCTTCCATTGCGGTGAGACCGGACATTAGAGGAGAAACTGCAAAGGCTTCTTGAGTACCAAGAAGAAGCATTCTGATGCTTCGACTTCAGGTATGTTTATGATTGAGATCAATATTGCTTCTTCTAAGTCTAACCACTGGGTATTATATATTGGTTGTGGTTCTCATATTTGTACAAATATGCAGGCACTAGAACTAAAGAACTAAGGAAAGGAGAGGTGGATCTACGCATTGGGAATGGAGCAAGTGTTGTTGCGTTGGCTGTAGGAGTTTATTTTCTTTCATTGCCTAGTGGACTAGTACTAGAACTTAATAACTGTTATTTTGTTCTTGCTCTTACGAAGAGCATTATTTCTATTTCTACATTGGATGTTGATGGATTTTCTTTTACGTTTGAGAATAAATGTTGTTCTTTTTCACGTGATCGAATTTTTTATGGTACTGGCATACTTAGCAATAGAATTTTTTATGTGAATGTTGACGTACTTAATATAAACAACAAGAAAGCCAAAATGAATGACTTTAATGAATCCTACTTATAGCATTGTAGGCTTGACCATATAAATAAGAATCGCATTTCCAAACTCCATAAAGATGGATTGTTGGATCAATTCGATTACGAATCGTTTGATACATGCGAGGCTTGTTTGCTTGGCAAGATGACAAAGTCACCTTTTAATGGGAAATGTATATGATCCAATGAATTACTTGAGCTTATACATACTGATGTGTTCGGCCCAATGTCAATTCAAGCTAAAGGAGGATACTCTTATTTTATCACTTTCACTGATGACCATTCACGGTATGGTTATATATACTTAATGAAGTATAAGTCTGAGGCCTTTAAAAGTTCAAGGAATTCAGAAGTGAAGTAGAGAAACAACTAGGTAAGGAAATCAAAACACTTCGATCCGATCGAGGTGGAGAATACCTAGATGGAGAGTTTCAAAGTTATTTAAAGGAGAATGGGATTCTATCTGAATGGACCCCTCCAGGTACGCCTCAGATGAATTGCGTATCTGAGAGGAGGAACCGTACCTTGTTAGACATGGTATGATCCATGATGAGCTATGCAATTCTCCCAAAATCATTTTGGGGGTATGCTCTAGAAACCGCATCATATACACTGAACCGAGTTCCATCAAAGACGGTTGATTCTACACCATACGAGGTATGGGCTAAGAAGAAACCGAATCTAGCATATCTTAAACCTTAAGGTTGTCCGACTTACGTGAAACGGATGATGCCTGACAAATTAGAGGCTAGATCCGACAAATGTCTATTTTTGGGTTATCCTAGAGAAACTAGAGGACACCAATTTTACCACCCTGAGGAACAAAAGGTGTTTGTTTTGAGGACATGCCATTTTTGGAGAAAGAGTTTATTCTGGATAGGGTCAGTGGGAGTAAGATTGATTTTGAAGAAATTCGAGAACCACTTACGTATAACGGTCAGTTGATGGAAGTAGAGGAGACACCACATACAGATGTGATGCCAACCCCTACCATGGACACACTAGCACCTCACAGATCCACCAGGGAACTCCGTGAACCCGAAAGGTACACTAGCGTGTATCTCATGGAAGATGAGGACCTTAGAACTTATGAGGAAGTGCTATTAAGGTATGACAAAGAGAAATGGCTAGAGGCCATGAATTCTGAAATGGAATCCATGAAAGACAACCAAGTTTGGAACTTAGTTGATCCACTTGAAGGAATAGTTCCTATAGGGTGTAAATGGGTCTTTAAGAGAAAGACCGACATGGACGGTAACGTGACTACCTACAAGGCTAGGTTAGTGGCAAAAGGTTATAAGCAAAGACAAGGAGTTGACTATGACGAAACCTTTTCGCCTGTTGCCATGTTAAAATCCATTAGAATTCTGCTCGCTATTGCAGCATACCATGATTACGAAATCTGGCAGATGGATGTGAAAATGGCTTTCCTTAACGGAAACCTATATGAGGAAGTGTATATGACACAGCCTAAGGGTTTCACGATCAATGACGCGAGGATGGTATGTAAACTGCAAAGATCCATTTATGGATTAAAGCAAGCTTTTCGGAGTTGGAATCTTCGCTTTGATGAGATAATCAAACAGTTTGATTTCATCAAGAACGAAGATGAGCCCTATGTTTACAAGAAGGTTAGTGGGAGTGCCATTGTGTTCTAAGTGCTTTATGTATACGACATATTGCTCATAGGGAATGATGTGCCTATGTTACAGTCAGTTAAAGCTTGGTTATCCAAGAACTTCTCAATGAAGGACTTGGGTGAAGTAGCCTATATTCTAGGAATCAAGATCTATAGAGATAGATCTAAGAGGTTGCTTGGTCTGTCGCAATCCACCTATATAGACAAGATGCTGAAGAGATTCAGCATGGAACAGTCCAAGAAAGGATTGTTGCCCATTTCACATGGGGTCTACCTGTCGAAGGGAATGAGTCCTAAGACAGATGATGAAAGGGCACAAATGAGTAAGATCCCTTATGCTTCGGCAATCGGGTCTATCATGTATGCCATGTTGTGCACAAGACCAAATGTCTCGTACCCCCTTAGTATGACTAGTAGGTACCAACCCAACCCAGGTGATGGTCACTGGGTTGCAGTCAAGAATATCCTCAAGTATATGAGACGTACTAGGGATATGTTCCTGGTTTTCGGGAATGATGATTTAGTATTACGAGGTTACATAGATGCCACTTTCCAAACTAACAAGGATGACTTTAAGTCACAGTCTGGATTTGTTTTCACGCTTAACGGCGGGGCAGTGAGATGGAAGATTTACAAACAGGAGACTACTGCGGACTCTACAATGAAAGCCAAATACATAGCAGCCTCGGAGGCGGCAGAGGAAGCAGTTTGGATGAAGAATTTCATTACTGAACTTGGTGTGGTTCCCTCCATTGAAGGTCCAGTGCCGCTGTACTACGATAACAATAGGGCGATATCTCAGTCAAAGGAACCAAGGTCTCATCAGAAGTCCAAACATATGCTACGACGCTATCACTTGATTAGAGAGATAGTTGATAGATGATATGTAAATATAGATAAAGTCCACACGGATGATAACATAGCCGATCCGTTAACCAAGGCATTGTCGCAAGCAAAGCATGAGACACATGTTCACATGCAAGGGCTTAGGCATATGGGTGATTGGCTTTAGGCCAAGTGAGAGATTGTTGAATAGGTGTCCTAAACCCAACCGGGTTGGACCGGATCCGACCGGGTACGGTCGTTTTCCAGTCTATTTTAGTTAATGTAATAACTTTATTATGATTAATAAAAGCATTTATGTTATTATATATTGTTTATCTTCATATTATTTGTTGTACATATATATTAACGTCCTTAGTGTCAAACTGTGATAGAGAAACCATGATAGTGATTATGGTTGATGAGATCTCTAATCACTTTAATAAGTTTGATACTTAAATGTCTCTAGTCTTAAGTACTGTCAAATGGGACATCGATAGTATAATTAGACTAGCACGGATTGGATGTCTTCTATCTTATAGAAGGTAAGGATAGATCTCGTCTATCAAAGTGTAGAGACACTTGGACTGTACGTGGACGCGTATTAGAGAATACGTACATTAGACTGACCCACTTACATTAAGTGTCACACTATGTGGCAGTTGTGTAATTATCCTTTAGATCGGAGTCTTCATGGCATCACGGTGTGGAATTGTCATATTTTGACACTATTGAGATTTCCCCTATCCACGGGGCTATGCGGTAGTGATTGGGTATGATATTGAAGTATGTGGAGTATACATGTTTGGTCGTCCGGGAATCGCGTATCCTATGATTGGGATTGAATATCCGAAATGGCCTTCTTATAAGGAATGTCTAGCTCTCGAGAATATTTGCAAAGTGGGAGTAAATGTGTTATTCCGAGAGAGCATGATATCCAAATTATAAGATACGATCGTTAATGTATTGACACTCGAGATACGATCGTATGGATATTATTGCAGTGATAGGATTGTAAGTTACACGGTAACTGTTTCACATGAAAGGTAGTAGTCATTGCTTTTGACTCTTCCGATGATTGGGGGTCACGGTGTGTTGCTAGACGCTATCCCGTGATCGTTAGGCATGAAGGACATTTTTCGTAATTTACACTTTGTGTCTACGGCCAACATATTCGGAAGTCTATCGGGTCACACACATATGAACATCGAGTCGGATTAAAATGCGGTTATAGTTGATAACCAAATAAGGAAAGTTTATCTCTAAACTTTAAAGGTTATAGTGGTAAATTAATATTGTGATATTTATTTATTATGAATAAATAAAATACAAGATATTAATTATATACAAATTATATTAATTAAAGAATATTCCGGACACCAATTAATTGACATATGGGGCACCACATCCTAGGGTATAAGATACACTTGGATTATGCACTTTAATTAATAAGATTACCATAATATTAATATTGTATATTAATTGATTTTGGAAAAATAGATTTATGATAATAAGATAAATATAATCAATATATGATATTGGCAATATTTAGATTTTATTTAATATAAGATATTATAATAAAAGAGATAAATCAATCTAATTGATTTTCCTTATTTTATTGGGAAAATGTTTTTTTCTCCTCCACTCTAGTTAGGGGCGCCACCTCCACTATAAATAAGAGGTGGGTGTCAAGCTCTTTTGCATATCACAATTACAAGAGCTAATAGTTCTTGTGTATAATAGAGTGCTTCCTATAGAGAGTTTGAGAGAGAGGAAAAGACCGGTCTAGCAACCGGAGTTTTCCAATAGCAATCCAAGTAGGATTCCGGCGAGGAGTTCGTGTGGATCAACGATAGAGGCCGGACACGTGGACGGCTTGCGCACTATACTACTCTCCGTTGACGGTCAAAACGACGATCTTATAGATCATCCAAGGTATAACCGTCAAACTACTTAACGTGTTTATTGCATTAAACGAAGAACGATCTAGAAAAGAAATCGAAATTCCGCTAGAATGATTTCCTAACAACACCAACGTCGGCGTCACCGACGCGGTGTTTTTAGTGGCACCGGCGTTTTTTTCATCCGAAAAAATAATCAAAAAATGAGTGCCGGGAGTAAAAACGGGGTGCCTTTAGAACCCCCTAAAATATTGATATACAACCAAAATTTATATTCTTTCTATTGCATTTTCATGGAAAGTAATATATATTAGGGGGATTGAGAGAAAATGACAAGAAAAATTACAAAATAAATAAATAGGACACACTGTTTTATTTAGTTGCAAAAATGATAAAAAAAAAATTTCAGACGGACAAAATTACCACTTATTATAACAGTGCCTCCGGAAATTGATTAAAAACAACGCCTCTTCTTATTTCAGCTGTATTGTTTTATTTGTTTGTTTTTTTTTTCAAACACCCGTAACTTTTGATTTATAACTCCGATCATCGAAATTTTTTCACCAAAGTTCATTTTTTTTGCTCTTTAATTTGAGCCCAAATACGATACCCTTCCGACGTAAAGTTTGAAAGTCGAAAAAATATTTGCATTAAGTGGAGCGTTTTTCTTATAGACGACCGTAACTTTTGATTTAGAACACCGATCATCAAAATTTTTCACCAAAGTTCATTTTTTTTTAATATTCATTTTGAGGCCTCATTTGATACCTTTTCGACGTAGTATTTGAAAGCCGGATTTTATCGCAAATATTTACACACAAAGAATAAAGAATAACGATAACGAATACAAGAATAACAACAACAGACAAAATATCACCATTAACATTGCGTAATACAACAATCTATCAAAAAATGGTGGATATCGTAATAAAACAATCTATCAAAGCATTATGGAGATGCAACTCCCGGAGAATCAAGAGAATAAAAGCCTAATACTATTGAATATAATCAAAAAGCATATCGTGGGAACTAAAACATTCTTCAAGTTGTTAAAGAACAAAGCGTAGTATGTTTTACCATCTATAGACCTTTATCCTTCAATCCCGCACCACATCAAACTTCATGAAAGATGTATGAAGTAGAAAATGCATTAAATAACAGCAGCTCGGCCTCATCAATAGAGAATCTAGGCTCATCCATTTTTCTAAAGGCAAAAAAAAACCAACCTTGCCTTACCATTTGAATCAACAACCTTCAATCACCTAGGCCAAAACCACACCACAACAAATAGTGGAATGCAATGAAAGATTAAAACCAAATAAAGACACCATATGCTTGCAATAACACCTTTTTTTTTGACACCGCAATAACACCTTTTACGAAGAATTCATAGCGATATTAACAGAACACAGTAATACAGTAACACCCCCCAAAACTAGTGTATTAGAAAGTTTAATGATATGAACCAAGTGAACAACACAATCAATCTTCTTTAAAACATCATAGATGCATCCTTAAAACATCCCTTAAATTGTGGGATCACCAATATTATCAACCACAACAGAATCATTATTTGTTTCTCATCATTATTTGTGTTCTTATCAAAAGAGTTGACAATGATAACTATCTATGGCAGCTTTCAATACCCGCCTTCAATCCCGCTTGCCCGAGGAACGGTCCCGTACTCAATACGCGAGTTTCCGTATCAAAATACGCGAATTTTTAGAATTTATAACACTTGAAATATCCAAAACAGAAAAATAAAGGAACAACCATAAGCACATGCTTTAACAGTTGTTTCAAATAAAAAACAACTTGGTTTTCTACCCCAAAATCTGATTTTCAGCCGTATTCTTGGCGTATATATGGCTAAAAATCTCTCAACACATAGTGATATTAACAGTAACACAGTAACACCCTCCAAAACTAGTGTATTAAAAAGCTTAATGATATGAGCCAAGTGAACAACACAATCAATCTTCTTTAAAACATCATAGATGCATCCTTAAACCAACCCTTAAACTATGGGATCACCAATATTATCAACCACAACAGACTACGCGAATTAACCCGTATCACGAATCAATACGTCGTATTCAATACGCAAATTCCGAATTTTCGTAACTTGAAATGTTAGGAACAGTAACATTAGCAAAAGTAGATACCTTCGAATTAGTCGAATTTGCAAGAATGACTGCCTCTAAACTGATAATTGCACCTGTAATAATAGTACCCCCAGAATCCGTTATATTATATCCAAGACTTCTAAGCTGAAAGATATGCTATTAGATAATCAACTTTAACCTCGCCTTAATATGCTATTACAGAATTGTCAAACTGTATATCATTCCAAGTCCAAAGCCAACCAGTTACATGTAATTTTTTCCGCATAAGTTGTCAATACAGTAATTAGTTTTGACAATAAAATGCAGGTCAACTTCAATCAAATTCATGACTATAATACCACAACACAACTGTGTACAATGCTTGTTAGGCAAACTTGTGGATATATAAACATGTAATGTGCCAAAAATACAAAAAAAAAAGTAATTAAGACTGTCATTTTACAAATTCCCCAAAACACTTGTGTTACCTAATCACATTAACAATGCATAATCATCAACAATATTCTCTTTCAGATCATAAAACCATTTTCAAATGGTCATTTCAAGAATTCAACGTAAATTTTGAAAGCGAAAAAATATTTGCATTAATCGAAGTGTTTTTCTTATAAACGACAATAACTTTTGATTTAAAACACCGATCATCAAAATTCTTTCACCAAAGTTTATATTTTTTTTCTCTTCATTTTGAGATCTCATACGATACCCTTTCGACATAGTTTTTGAAAGCTGAATTTAATCGCATCGTTTACGTATCACAATATCCACAATATCACAAGACACCTCACTTACCAAATTATCCTTGCACATACATCAACAACAATTGTAGTAAACTTGCATAAACTCTGTACAAATTGATTTGCATTAATACTGTGTGAGCAACACTTATAGAAGCAGGCCTCAACAATTAGTATTTATCAAGAAGTAAACACAGGTGCCATAAAAAAATCATTTCCAATAACAGAGTCCTGAGTCCTTAATAATAAAAAATCTGATTTGCAACACAAATTCATTATCAAGCATATCTGATTTGCAACACAAAATCAAAATTTTCAATCAAATTGCTCCCAAATCATGTTGTTGTTACGTAGTAGTAGTAGTAATACTAAACATACATTTGCAATATTAATTACTAGCATCAGCATCATTACCACCGGCGCCACCGCCGCTGCCGCTGCCGCTGCCGCTACCGCTACCACTACCACTACCACTAGCTGCAGTCACCACCGACGACGTGGCAGCCACTACCACTACCACTAGCTGCAGTCACCACCGACGACGACGTGGCAGGCCGTTTCCGTTTCTTCTTTTCAAAGGGCATCCCTCTCGCCTTGGCCCGACTTTCTTTAACCTCCCTGAGATAAATTCTGACTGCCCTAGCACCAAAGGGGTTAGTCTCAGGCCTCCCTCCATCCTCTTCATATGCTGCCCTAAGACGTCCAATAAGGGCATCAAGACTACCCCAAGCTTGTTTTAGAGGACACTGACATGGCGCTGGAGGATTGGGCTGCCCAAAATAAGGGCACCCAGTCACGTGCACTTTTGTCTTCCCAAATTGGTCTAGGTATTTCAAGAATTCGATCACGTGAGCTCCGCTACACCGTTGTAAAGTTAACGGCGGCTTGTGGTTCGTCAAGTATTGCAGGAAAGTATTCCAATCTCTTCGTTTCTGTGACTCATACCGGCTTAGCGGCGCCGCCGCAGTTGGCCGTCCTCTTCCTCCGCCGCCGCCCGCCACCTGTTGATGTTCTCTCTCCTTCCGCTCCAGATGATAAATCCATCACCGGCGGTAAGCTCGTTTCCGGCCACTCAAACTCCAGTTTTCTTCTAGCAATTGACTTGCTCCGGTAGAGATTTTAAACTGCAAATCATCGATTTTGAGTAAGATAAAGATGCAGATACCCAGAATTCTCGGGAATATGGATATTTATCAAATAATCTTTTTGCGATTTTGGGAGGAATTGAAAAGTTACAAATAGGGCCTGCCGTTAGAGTAGGTTCCGAGAAGTATTTGAGACTGCCATTTACGACAAGGCATAATAAGAGGAATGTAAATGATTTTGGCACCGATTTGGTGCATCACTCCCTGAATTTACATTTGTGTGGTGTAGAATTTTGTATTATTTTGTTTTTTTTTAAATAAGAGGAAGTGGACCAGCTGCCCAGGGTCCTACGGTTTCCCAAGTTAACACCCCGTCTGTGAGCAACATCCTGCGTGGGGTGAATCAGGGACCAGACTTTGTCACCAGAGGTAGAGTGGAACAAGGGGGTCCTTCACGGTTTAACACCCGCGTACCGGTTACTACTTCAGCTCCAAGGACCACGAGTTGGACCGGGTTGGGACTTTCTCATCCACCGACTACTCAGTTTTTCAGTTATCCACAGGTATCGACGTTTCCTTCGCACCACTAAGTTTTACACCGCAACCGACGGTGCGCTAGGTCGGATTCTTTCGTAGCACTGGCTACACCCATCCACAACAAACTACCGCATCGAATGCCCCACCGGTGCGGCACCGGACAAAGATCATCGGTTTGGAGGCTATGACAGACCAGTGGATTGGTATGAAAAGATAAAGAAGCACAGGGTGCCTGAATTCTTTGGCAATGTTGAGCCGGCGGCAGCAGACTTATGGATTCGTGGGTTCGAGAAGGCGTGCAGAAATATGAAAGCTCCAGAATCTGAATGGGCTCATTTAGCCATATCCTTGTTGGCAGGGAATGCAGAAAGTTGGATGGAAGCATATGAGCAAGTTAATCCGAGGATCACGGATTGGGCAGTGTTTAAGGATCTGTTCTACAAGGAATACTTTCCTAGGACAGCACAGAATGCGAAGGCTAATGAGTTTCTGAGTTTAAAACAGGGAAGATATACTACGGTGACTCGCACTCCCGTGTTCCATGAGTTGGGCGGTGTTCTACCCGGAGATTATGAAGAGTGAAGAGAAAAAGATAGACAAGTTCATGGAAGGATTGTCATATGAAGTGGCAAAGGGCATGCTAGGAGATAGACCTACGAGCATGGCAAGCGTCATGGATAGAGCTTTGACTGCGGAGAGATTTGCCAGTAGACAGACAGTTGTAGTTGGAGATAAGAGGTCTTTCTCAAATTTTCAAGGAGGTAATAGAGGAGCACCGCAGCAGAATGTCAAGAGGGTAGGAAATCCGGCTACGAAGAGTTCAACAAGTGGAACGCCAGCGGTTTGTGCTAAGTGTAACAAGACACACACAGGAGAGTGCATGGCAGGTAGCTTGAGTTGTTTCCACTGTGGGGAAGTGGGACATTACTCAAGGGCGTGTCCTAAGAAGCTCTCTCAAGGTAATCAGGTAGGATGACGAGGTAACCAGCAGGGTAATCGTACTACAGGCGACGACCGCTTCGTGTCTTCGCAGCAGATGCAGAACCGGAAGAGTTAGATGATCTTGTGGTGACAGGTACCTTTCAGTGTTTGTGTTTCTTATAAATATTTAATATGATATAGCGCGCATATGATATTACCTATTTATACGTAAATTGATTCACTTGTTAGGTACCATAATCATAGATAATCTAGGCCGTGTCACTGCCGTTTGATACCGGAGCTTCGGGAACTTTTGTTTCCTCTAAGATAGCTAAGAAGTTGAACCTACCTCTTAAGAATTGGAGAGACCTTTGAGTATAACCACACATTTGGGCGAGTCACTAGATGTGCTCGGGTCACACCCCAAGTTGATATTGAGTTGGGACTTACAAGTGCCGGCATGCTTTGACGGTGTTGGATTTCTCGGAATTCGATGTTATCCTGGGTATGGACCGGTTGTCCAAGAATTACGTCTACCCGGATTGTAGAGGTAAGAGGGTGACCTTTAAGGCCCCAGAAAAATCGCCTAAGACGTTTCGGGGTAACGTATGCAAGCCTAGTAAGGGTCGTTATCCGATTATCTCGGCAAAAAAAAAAGATTAAAGCCGTAAAAGCTTTGAAGAGGAGTTGCCAGGGTTTCGTTATGTATGCATTAGATAAGGAAAAGCATAGGCCCGAGTTAGGAGAGACTCGTGTAGCTAAGGACTTTCCCGAAGTTTTCCCGAAAGATTTGCCTGGACATATGCCTGATAGGGCCATAGAGTTCGAGATCGAATTGATTGCCGGAGCATCACCAGTGGCTAAAGCACCTTATAGGATGGCACCGGCGGAGTTGAAAGAGTTGAAAACTCACCAAGGAGATGCTGAGAAAAACATCATCCGACCAAGTACATCACCATGGGGAGCACCGGTCTTGTTTGTGAAGAAGAAAGATGGGAGTATGCGTTTGTGCATCGACTACGAGAGCCGAATAAACCGACAATCAAGAATAAGTATCCTTTACCAAGGATTGATGATCCGTTCAATCGGTTGCAAGGTAAGAAGGTGTTCTCTAAGATTGATCTTAGGTCCGGTTATCATCGCTTGAAGATCAAGGTGTCGGATATACCTAAGACAACCTTCGACGAGATATGGACATTATGAGTTTTTGGTCATGCCATTTGGACTCACTAATGCTCCATCGAAGTTCATGGACTTGACGCAAAGAGTTTTCATGCCTTATCTCGATAAGTTTGTGATAGTTTTCATAGACGATATCTTGGTGTACTCTAAGGATGAGGAAGAGCATGAAGGACACCTAAGGATAGTCCTACAGACCTTAAAGGAGAACAAGTTGTATGCCAAGTTTTCTAAGTGCGAATTTTGGTTGGACCAGGTTAGTTTTCTTGGGCATATAATTTCTGGAGAAGGTATTAAGGTGGATCCAGCGAAGATAGAAGCCGTTTCTAAGTGGCCTAGACCGACATCAGTAACGGAAATAAGAAGTTTCCTGGGTTTAGCTGGGTACTACCGGAAGTTTGTAAAGGATTTCTCTAAGATAGCTACACCTCTCACGAGGCTTACTCAAAAGAACGTTAAGTATGAGTGGACCAGTGAATGTGAGGAAGCTTTTCAGACTTTGAAAGAAAAGTTGACCACATCACCCGTGTTAGCATTACCGGAAGTTTTTGATAACTATGATGTATATACAGACGCATCGGGTCAAGGTTTGGGTTGTGTTTTGATGCAATCAGGAAAGGTAATTGCTTATGCATCTAGGCAGTTGAAGGCGCATGAGAAGAACTACCCTACACACGATTTGGAGTTGGCAGCAGTGGTATTTGCTCTGAAGCTTTGGAGACACTATTTGTATGGTGTCAAGGCAAGGATCTTCACGGATCATAAGAGTCTTAAGTTCTTCTTTACTCAGGAAAATCTAAACATGAGACAAAGAAGATGGTTGGAGTTCGTGAAAGATTACTACTTGGACATTCAATACCACCCGGGTAAAGCTAATGTTGTAGCTGATGCACTTAGCCGGAGAGCGGTTAATGCTATCACTACCTTGCAAGAAGTCGTAGATCGCTTGGATAGGATGCGATTCAAGTGATTGAAAGGAAGGGTGAAGCTCGGACTTTGGCGCCATTGATGGCAAGGTCGAGTTGCTAGATGAGATTCGGGCTAAGCGGGATGAGACCCCGTGTTGATTAATTTGAAGCGAGTAGCTCGAGAAAAGCCTACGAGGGGTTATCGGTTGGACAAGAGTGGTCATCTTTGGTACGGAGACCGTTTGTGTGTGCCCGATGTGGATGGCCTAAGAGAGAAAGTTATGGATGAAGCCCATAAGATTGCTTTTGCGGTACATCCGGGAGCCACTAAGATGTATAGAGATCTCAAGGAAAGGTATTGGTGGCCTGGTATGAAGTTAGGGATCGCAGAGTTTGTGGCAAGATGTGATACATGCCAGAGAGTGAAAGCAAAACACAGAAGACCAGGAGGTTTGTAGAAACCCTTAGAGGTACCGGAATGGAAATGGGAGAATATCACGATGGATTTCATCACCGGTTTGCCTAAGACTAAGGGCGGTCATGACATGATTTGGGTGATTGTGGATAGACTCACAAAATCAGCCCATTTCTTGCCGTGTAAGGTGGACATGCCTATAAAGAAGTTCACTACTATGTATATCGACAATATATGCCTCTATCCATTGTATCTGACAGGGATAGTAGATTTATCAGTCGCTTCTGGAAGGGTTTGCAGAAAGCTTTTGGGACGAAGACTGATTTGAGTACAGCGTTTCACCCGCAGACGGATGGGCAGTCCGAGAGAACAATTCAGACTCTCGAGGATATGCTTAGAGCTTGTGTTTTGGATGCCGGGGGATCATGGATAGATTACCTCAATTTGGCTGAGTTCGCTTACAACAATAGTTACCATGCAAGTTTGGGAATGCCACCTTTTGAGGCCTTGTACGGTAGGAAGTGTAGAACTCCACTTTACTGGGATGAAGTGGGAGAGAAACATATCACAGGGGCCGGAGATGGTTCGAAGAAGCCAAGGAGAAGATCGAGTTGATAAGGAAAAATCGAAAGTCGCTCAAGATCGTCGAAGAGTTGGGCCGATGTTAGAAGAAGACCGCTAGAGTTTAAGGTCGGGGATAGAGTTTACCTTCGAGCGTCTCCAATGAAGGGTATCAAGAGGTTCGGACGAAAGGAAAGCTAAGTCCAAGGTATGTAGGACCTTTTGATGTCATCGAAAGAGTTGGGAAGTTGGCTTATAGACTTCGGTTACCAGAGTCGATGTCTAGAGTCCACAATGTTTTCCATGTATCGATGCTTAAGAAGTGTCTATCTAAAGTGGATGTGGAATCTGAGATTGATCCGGAAGTTTTGCAAGATAATCTAACATACGTGGAGAAGCCGATAAAGATTCTGGATAGGAAGGAAATGATGATAAAGAGACGAGTGATCCCGTTAGTATTAGTGCAGTGGAGCAATCATGCACCGACGGAAGCCACTTGGGAAGTGGAAGCGGACATGTTCAACGAGTTCCCAGAGTTCCCTCATCTACCAGGTACGATCTAGTTTCGAGGACGAAACTCCTTTTAAGGGGGGAGGAATGTAATATCCCGATTTTTGAAAAAGGGCAATTCGGTCTTTTAGCAAAAATCAGAATATTATGTTAATCTTTTTTTAAAAGGATTTTCGTAAAAAAAGGGAAAAGAAAAAGGGATAAACAAGGATTTTCTTTTTAAGGAAAATAATTAGGTAATTGGGATTATAAAAGGAAAACTAATCCTAATTTTAACCTAGTTGTTTTTGACAAAAAAAGAGGGAGGGACGCAGAAAGAGAGGCGCAGGAGAGGAAAAAAAAGAGGGAGAAGAAGCTTTCAATCTCGAGGCTAATCCGTTGTTCTTTTCATCAGACTCATCAAGAGAGAAAGGATCACCGCGAGACGAGGATCGTTTTGATATCAACAATCCTTAAATCCATTAACGTTTGGATTTAAAGGTTAAACTTTTGACGGGTTGAAGCTTTGGATCGTTGTACCACGCAATTTGAGGTAACGTGGTTTTCTTATCGTATGATTAAGGTTTCGTAAAGTGGTAGAGCAATTTGTATGATTGTTTTTTCATGGTTTTAATTCGTTTAAGTCGAGTTTGGGTTGAATTTGAGAAGAAAACGCAGAGCGCAGAAAACTGTCCTCTATGGTGCAGGAAAGGAAAACGCGTAACAGGTGCAAGAGGAGGCTCGGTCGACCGAGCCTGTCCATTCGGTCGACCGAGTGGTGGTTCATCCGTACGGATGAGGTGTGTATCCGTACGGCTATGTCTCTGTTTCGGACATAAAGTTTATCCGTCCGGACATGGATTGTTCCAGTGCTGTTTTTATGTGTGTAAAGCTCCATAATAGCGTATTTACTGCTTAACCTTATGTGACAAAGCTCTGAATTAGCTTTTGTTGCGTTTAGTTCCGGCACCACACGGATTCCCTAAAAAGACGAAGTGTGGGACCGTCGAAAGCTTTGGATTTGCCTTGTGCTTCGATAAGCTAGAGTTTATCGATGTCTGTGTAATTGCTAAGACTTGTCCGTGTCTAGTGGTCTAAGAAAAGAGTAGGAGATGTGAGGGAGCTTACTTGAAAACACTTAGGTGGCTAGTTAAACATCTAATCAAACGTATGTGCTAGAGTAATAATCTTAAACATCATGCAATGCTTGGTAAGGCATAGTACAATATCGCGATGTGTTCTCTCGACCGGACAAAGTGATCGTACCCACGCCGGTCAATCGATTGGCTAGATAAAGCGTCTGGTACATTCTCCGCCGGTCATCACACTATCGGGACTCAGATATTCTCGGGGCTACTAGAGCGTGTCTCTAAGTAGGTTGCACCCGCTTGTCCTAGTACATCCTATTACTAGGCGTAGTGCCCTTGTTATTCATGATGTAACAAACTTGAGCTAAGCTAGATACCCTTTGGAACCTCATGTTATGCTATGAACATAATATGATAGTTAGCTAGGGTTAATGACGGAATGAATTAATAAAAGACGGCGTTGCTTTTATTTCTTTATGAGATCATAGTTATACGATCTTCTACGCGTTACTGAGTACTTTTGTACTTACCCCGTTACGTTGTGTTTGTCTTCCCCTTTCCCCAAAGAAGATGAACAGGTTGCTACGGTTGACGAGTTCTTTGATGATGAAGTGTGAGATGGAGCTCGTGAAGACTTAGTTTCTTTTAGTTTTGACTCTTTCAATAATGTTGTTGATTCAAATTCAAACACTGTTGTTTTTCTTTTGGATTAGTTCCGTTTAAGTTCTTTTGGGATTTGGATGTTGGATGATTAGTTTTCTTTTATTGGATTTAGTTTTTCACAGCATTGATTACCGTGTGTTCGATCTTTTGTCTTTTGTTTTCCCGAGTCGTTTTATCTTCCGCGTCGTTTTAGTTCTGATGTATGACGTAAGGCTTACATATATTATTGAATTTATTTAATAATATATGTGCCGAGCGCTCTTTCCGGATAAGGACTCGGTGTCCGGGAATGGGGCGTTACATGTGTGGATGATTTATGTGTACTTTTTCTGTGCCTAAATCACTATCCTAAGAAGAAAGTATTTGGTTTTCTGAAGGAGCGCATTCGGAATAAGTTAATGTTACTACAGTGCCCTAAACTCAATTGGGTTGACTAGATTCGGCTGAGTTGAATCATTACTCTTACGCTTTTCTATCTATACATATAATAAATGACACATATTGTTATTATATATTGGTTTATTTAATGAACTAACAGATAATGCACAATAACGGTACTAGAACTAAATCGTGAAAGAGAATACACAACGTGAGATTATGATTGATAAATCACTATTCACAATAAGTGATATATTTTTTATATAGAAAATAAATGATTCATTTCTTAAATATCTCTAGTCGTATGTATTTGATATACCCGACCCGGATCGGAATCCGAGCATCTAGATTGGGCCTTAATCCAACCCAACAACAGATCTTGGACCTCCATCCCGCCAATCCACATTCCATAAGCCGGGCTCATCTCCACTCCGAAACCACGAACATAGTCGGAGTCACCCATACTCTCAGGCTGGCTGTGCTTTGAGTTGATGACTACAAGACAAAGGAGGTTATGAGTCCGTCACCCTGTCAAGTCCGCTATCCGCCATCTCCTCTTGACATCTGTCTGGTCAACTTATGTATAATTACTCTTAATATATGCTTTTAAACGTCTTGTCATGTTTAAGCTAAACCGACTTAGCCATTGCCTATATATATGGGTGCACAATGTAATAGAAACGGATCCAAGAACTAATATACACAGAGTTACTCTGTCAATTTGTCGTCTCACTTGTGTTTCCATTCATAAGCGCCTGTCCGACCACCAGTCTTCTTGATATCCACCACTCTTCACTTGAAAAATCACTTATAAACAGCCTTATATCCTCCTTATATTACTGTTACCGCAAACCTGATATTTATAGCACTATCAGTTGGCTCCGTTGCCGGGAAATATCATCATCATTCAGCAACCTTGAGCCCCTTGCTCCACCGCAAGTTCAGCTGCACGGCGTCGCCAACAAAATCATACGAACATATCCAACTTTCTGGTCAACAAAAGCTTTAGTTTCTGGGTTGGACGGCCCACAAACCATTGTTTTTATCAAGAAAGCTACGGATTATTAAAGAGCAAACTTGCTTTGTGTAGATTTTGACTTGTGTTTGGTTTGAGCCACCTCAAAACCGAGAAACACCTTCAACGGCGTGTTCATAGCTCTACCTGAGCCCCTCATAATTCCCAGGTTGGTATAAACTCTTGGTAAGTTCAACTCTTCAAGTATTAAGGAAACCATTTGCTTGTTGAGGCCATCTGGAAGTCCACTTTTGGTTGTATCGGATTCTGATTTTGGAAGATATTTCCGGCCGGCACATCCCACTTGATATACCTAGCAAAATATCTTCAAAATATCACCAGTCAAACATGGATGGCGCGAAAAACATGACACTTGCTACACCGTCTAAAGCGGGCAATCAGGCCCCTACACGTGGAGCTAACACACCACGTGCTGAAAGGACGTCGCATCGCAGGGAAGCAAGTAGGAGGGTACTATCCACTGGGGATGAGGTCGGACAAGACATCACACCCGACATGCGGGCTTATATAAGAGAGAAAGCCCGAGCCCACGAGATACATGAGGCAGTGATCCGACAGAGCCGTGAAAAGGGCACCGCATGGGTTTCTTAACTACACCCCGAGCAGGAAGCGACCCCTGAGAGAGGGACGGGCCAACTACAGAGTTCTTATGCAATATCCCTCAGGGCACATATTGGTTATGTTGAGCAGATTCGTGAAAACAACATGCGACTCATTGTAGATGGTTTCTCCCCTCATGCCGTCAGCAAGTTCGTTCCCCCCGTACCCGCACCTACGGAGATACAACCCACTCAAAACCCACAAAGAACGATTATACCTCCCCACACGGCAATGGAAGGAAGTAGTCACGCCACTTCTCAACTTAAAGAGAGAAAGAGGTTTGCTTTAGCTCGACTAGGGCCCGTGGTCGACGACCGCGGTGCAGCCCCAGGTCGGCCGAAAAACCCACGACAAGTACGCACCCGCATTGAAGGACGGGGAGAATCACATGCCGAAGAAAGTTATACCCGTCTCCCCTGATCCTCGAGGCTCATGACGAGCTGGGCATAATGAAAAAGCAAATAGAGGATTTGCAAAAGGGTAAGACCGGGAGAGAAATTAAGCCCGCCTGGGGCACCAACGTTCTTCATCCAAACATCTTAAAGGCAGCTCCGAGGGGAGGTACTCACTATCCTAACTTCACCAACTATCATGGAGAAACAGACCCTTTGGATTGGCTTTCAGCTTTCCAGAGCAGAATCAGTATGTGTACTCCTAGTGATGAAGCATGTTGTATAGTTTTTGTGGGATCAATGCAAGAAAGAGTGGCGTCGTGGATTCACGGTCTTTCTCCAGGTTCGATCCTATCATGAGACGATTTGATAAGTAAATTTATAGCTGAGTTTAAGTCAGTGGGCGGACCCAAAAAGACCCATATCGACCTTCACGAGGTCCAACAGGGTGAAAATGAATCTACCCATAGCTATAATGAGTGATTTTACAAGGTGTACGAACTGACAAGGGGCTTAGCCGACAACGTGGTGATGAACAGCTTTGAAACAGGGCTAAGTCCGGGCTATTTGAAATCCTATTTTGCTCTCACCCCGCCGACAAACCTCCAGGAGATGTTAAGTTCGACGAGAAAATATATTGCGACTACGGGAAACGAAGGATCCTCATCCTCCTACAAGGGAAAACAGAGGGCTTAACGCAGCCCGCCCAGAGATAGCCGTAGAAATCGGGATATAGATATCAAGGAAGCCCGAAAGATTTAAAGAAGAGACTTTCACTCTCCTCAAAATCTCATACACCCAAATGTTAAATGAAGTAATGGACGAGATCCTTGAGCCGTTCCCCATGAATCCCGACCCTCGTCGCAACGCTACCAAGTATTATGGATTTCACAGGGATAATGGTCACACCACTGATGAGTGTATGCAATTCAAGAGATAAATTGAAAAGCTGTTGGCACGCGGCATGCATGATCATTACAAGAAAGACGTTGGGGGCCAAACCTGAAGGATCGACAAGCCCGTCAATATGACAGACAAATTCACATGATCACAGAAGTTCTTCCCAGCAACAATCGAATAAAACATCGGATATGATCTATCAACAAGCATGTGGAGAAGCCAGTTGTCCTGTGCGGGGATGAGCAACCACTTGCTTTTACCCGTAGCAAGCTGGTAACTTTCATCAATGTGGAGGATATGTGTCTCTGCATATCTGTAATAATTAACCGATATTGCATGAACAGGGTTATGATCGACACATAGGCATGCCGAGACATTCTATACTACAAGTGCTTCAAGGAGCTTGGATTTGGCTCTAATCTGAGGCCGCACCATGGCACACTTGAAGGTTTCACCAACCACATGATACAGGTCAAGGGAGCCATCGATCTAGACGTGCAAATGGGAGACTATGTACCTTTCCGAACTGAAAAGGTAACTTTTCTCATAGTCGATCTTCAATCAAACTATAACATGATAATTGGAGCACCGGCCTTGAGACTTTTTCAGATGGTAACCTCCATCCCGCATCAGCGGGCCAAGTTCTACGTCGGGGAAAGAGTCAGGGTGTTGGTCGAGCCCGCAACCGTCCTTACTTTTATTCAAGAAATGAGAGCAGAAAATAAGAGAACATGCATCGAACAACCTGAGGGTAAGAAGGGCATTAGCATGATCAGAGCGGAAGGAGGACCCTCCCCGTCAAAGTAGAGTGCGAGACCCTACAAGTCATGGATGAGCCCGACTTCACAGCGGACGGCGAGTTGGTCGAGGTAATCGTTAACAATGAATATCCCGATCAGAAAATCAAGATAGGGGCTCACCTAGATCTCTCTGATAAGGTGGCTCTGATTAATCTGCTCAAAGAAAACTTAGATGCATTTGCTTGAGTGGTTACAGATATGAGAGGAGTATAGGCCGATGTCGCCATCTACCAATACAACAGCAAGCCCGGCAACTCACCAAGGAAAAGGAGGCCGCGGTTAAGGTAGAGGTCGGAAAACTTCTTCAAGCAGGAATAATTAAAGAACTAGCCTACCCTACTTAGCTGGAAAATGTAGTGATGGTAAAAAAACACAATGGCAAGTGGAGAATGTGCGTTGACTTCACAGACATCAACAAGGCTTGCCCAAAGGATCATTATCAACTTTCCCGAATTGATCGTCTAGTTGATTCCACCCCGCTAGCCGCTCTTTAGCCCATAAGGTTGTAACCACCCCGCTAGCCGCTATTAGCCCAAGGTTGTAACAAAGCAATATTAAAGGAATCTTAAAGGACTCGGAGACATTGGTTAGAGAATGTCCGGAATGCCAAAAACATGCGGACATCCCTAGACTACCATCTTTAGAGCATAGTATAGTGATCTCACCCTGGCCTTTCGATATGTGGGGACTCGATCTCATCGGACCCTTCCCTTCACGAATAGGTGGATGCAAGGGTATTATAGTGACGGTAGACTACTTCATGAAGTGGATCAAAGCTAAACCTTTGGCCAAGATAGGAGCAAATGATGCTGTTTATTTCTTACACGACCATATTTGGTGCCGGTTCGGCATCCCACGAGCAGTGGTGACAAACCACGGACCACAGTTCAGGGATGAACTCTCAAAATTCTACAGAGAATATAGCATCAATCATTGGAAATCATCGGTTGATTACCCTCAAGGTAACGGCCAAGCCGAGGCTGGTAATAAGCAAATAATCAAAATGCATAAAAAGAGTGTGAGTGAGAAGGCAACCGCAAGCGGATGGGTTGATGAGCTTCCCGCCATATTATGGGCTCTCCGCACCATATTCAAAACACCTACGGGGGAAATGCCATTTGCTCTAACTTACGGATCGGAGGCAATGATCCGATCGAGATGGCGCTTCCAAGTATCAGGGTCGCCAAGTATGATCCGACGGACAATCTGCTCAACAGACAGATCGACCTCGACCTAGCGGAGGAAAAAAGATTAGCGATATACCATCAGCTCGTAAATTACAAGCAAATTGCTAAAAGACATCATGACAAGCGAATTTGTGACCACTCTTTTAAGGTGGGCGATTTCGTTCTTCAAAACAGGAAGGCCGCTAGTCTACAGCCCGATAGAGGCAAGCTTACGGCGAACTGGGAAGGTCCATATCAGGTCACCAGAGAGATCAAAAAAGGGACTTATACTATCAAAGATCAACAAGGCTCAGAGCTTAACAGGCCATGGCATGCGGACAACCTCAAAAGGTACTACATGTAATAATCGGCTAGGGTTATGGCTATCCTCTCGTTTACGACGTGAGTGGTTAAGCTTTCTTACTTGTAACTTTCACTCACCAAACAAGGTGAGGCGAATTCAATGAAAGCCCGATTTTACATTTATCATTAATATATGTTATCATATCCTTGAAACAAGCTCGTTGTCTGTGTCGACATGATTTTCGACGTAATTTTCAGCAACGGTCTTGGATTGATCTCAAACTTTATTAAAATAAGGGCTATACTCTAGAAAAATTTCAAACACACGGTCGGGAAGTTATTTCAAATATGCCCGCAAGTTTACAACTCCAGATCCTAAGTGAAACAAGGGGGCGAATACTACCACGCTGGACTCAAAATATATCGGACTCGATATACACTAATTTCGAGCAAAATATATCAACATGTGCAAACACAAAAGGTACTTCCATATATTCAGAGAAGGGAGAATTTGTTGTTACAAACTACAACTTCTACAGTACTTCAAAAAGTTAAGAGAAGGATATCGACTTCTACAACTCTAGACATCATTAGGCCGCATATCGACATTATCGGCATTCTCAGCATTAAGAGAAGGATACAACATTTTATCAGCATTGGCATCAACTTCATCTTCCCCTTGATTGGCCTCTTCTTCATTGCTAGGCATTTTTTCAAGGGGGCCTCTTATCTATCAATGGAAAGATATCCATGTGTGGCGTGCCTAGAAAAGATCGATTGAGACTCTCCTGGAACGGTCCATCTCTACGTACCTGTCCAGTCCAGTACTAGTGAGATCTGATCCACCAACTCCCAAAGATTTATAGCTTGGACCAGGGAGTGCTCCCAACCATCAGCATAAGTTTGCATCTCGACCTCGGTGTAAGGGATGGAAGGATGGAAAACCCTCCGATGGTTGGAGAAAGGCGTGGTAATGATCCAATCCCGCAAAGTATCAAGACTTGGAACATCACCTCCCTGAGCCCACAAGCATCTTGCAAAATGATAGATGCCTTGATCATACCCCATTGATGAGCGACAAATTGTCAATCATTATTATGACATTTTACCCTAATATTAATAACACTTTGAGCATTATTGTACCAATTCAAGTCATAATTACTAAGTTTTATCCAAATGTGTAAGTAGTAATTATTATATAAATTATCGTATTTTTATAAGTTTTTTTATAAGTTTTGTACCGGTTTAGTAACCGGAGTATCGTGTCGGATTTACGTTTGGTGTTTTGGTAATTTATTGCAGGATTATACGTTTACCAAGATCCCAAGTGACGACACATTTTGAGGCCAAAAACATATCTTTTGAGGAATAGAAGAAGATGCCATAAGCTTACAAGTTCAAACGGATCAATTGTCCTAAGTGCTTCTACCGTAAAATATCTTCGACGGACATTTGACCCAACTTAAAGGAATTTTCTTGGGAAGAGTTCTTCATGAAAGTTTTAGATCTTCAAATGAGCTTTTCAACGCACTTTGAATCATGTCAATCGGAGGTCTACAACTCATTTTACCAAACATCTGATATTTTGACAGTTCGGCACGAACCGGAAAAAACCGGCACGCGCCGGAATCTTCATCATTTCAAGCACATGGGAGCCTGACAAAGGAATATGCACTGTAGCACCGGCACGCGCCGGGAAGGGGCCGGCACGCGCCGGTGCACTACCCCTATAAATACTCCCCTCAGTCCATTTGTTCAATAGGTCCCAAAATATATATATATATATATCTCTATATATATATTCCTCTACCTCTTTCTTTTTATTTCTTTTATGTTTTGGGCCCATATATGTATATATATATATATATATATGTCTATGTATATATATATATATATATGTATATGTTTATATATATATACATAAAGTAGTTATAGTATCGTTGTAATGGTGGAATAATTATCGAAGATTGTTGATTTCGAAGCTTTGTTATGCTCTATCCGGTGGAAACAACCCCGATTCAGCAGTTGTAATCGGTAATTTTCTAATGTTATTATGTTTATTATTTCTATCTATTTATATATATATATATATATTAGTATTAGTAATATTAGCCAAGATATGTAATTGAACTATTTTAATCTTTTTGGTAAAATGGATGATCGACTATGGTAAAAATGATTAAAATCAGTTATTATGAATCTCTTTCTATTTGAACTTAATAGCATGTTAATATTGACGTAATTAATCAATATAACGGAAGCGTAACCTAATGATGAACTGACCAGAGAAGTTAGGATACGAGATCACGGATAGAAAGACCGGAGGGTAAAAATGGCCGTCTGACAAACGGAATCCTATTTCCTACCCGGGGGCAGATTTGTCCTAGAAAAACAAATCTTATTGAAAATTGGACTCAAGATATTATCACGTTGAAATCACCTGTTTAATTGAGCAATACTCAAAATACCGGCCGTATGACAAAACGGAGTGACCGAGCTTGAGGATGACATTGGACAGAGGACTAGACATATGACAATTTCATACGCTCGTGTGAGGAGGAATTGTTGAGCTTAGGAGTACACAGGTTCATATATAATTTACACCTTGAAAAAGGAAGATCTGTCTCATCTATTAACTAAAAAGGGATCATGGTTCAATAACACTATCTTGGCTAGTTTCTATATATTATATTAGTATTTATATTATATATATATCTATATATCTATATATATATATTTATGTCTATGTATCTATATATGTATTTATATATTTATATATATATCCGTATATTATATAAGTATTTATTTACTCGTTTTACTAACATCTAACTCTAACAATCTAACCCTATAAAAGGTAAAAACTCGCGACTTAGATCGAGTTAATAATAGCTTCTTGGTGTTTAACCACACTTTGAATTAGATTTTCATTTCCCTGAGGATACGACCTGACTCACCAGACTAGCACTACAATTTGACCCGGTACACTGCCGGTAAGGATTGTATAGCCTAGAAAACGTCCGTCACCCATCAAGAAATTCTCGCCGACTGTCTCTTTTCTCACGGCCTCTATCTTGGTTTCGACCTCGGCACCCAAGTCGGTCAGTTCCTGCTTCAGATCAGCGGTCACCTCATGTTCAGCTTTCCAAAAGTTTCTAGCCTCATCGACCCGTTGCTGCATCTCTCTCAAGGACCGCTCAACTTCTTTATCCTTCTCCGTGAGCTAACGGTTAAGTGCCTCTAGACGCTTGGAGTTCGCCTGAACCTCGAGACACATCTTCTCTGCCTCAGCAAGCTGCTTCTTCAGTTCGACATTCTCTACCTCAGAAGCGATAAGCCGCACATTCAAGTCAGCCGTAACTAACTTAGCGGCGGTCAATTCTTTGTCCAAAGCAGATATCGACGAAGTAGTCTCTTTATAATCCTTTTTGAAATGCATCAGACCGGTACCGACTTGAAAAGAGGAAAAAAGGAAAGCAAAATTAAACATGCCGGATGAACATTAAAAAAGGCCAAAAGATAAAAAGGCAAAGAAGAGTGAAAAGCGAGTAAAAGTTTACCATGCTCACCATGGCCCCATACAACCCCCACAAATTCTCGATGTTCTCCAAAAAGGCACGACGGGGGTCGACTTGATCTGATAGCACTATCCGATCCACAATACTGCGACCAACCTCCAACTAAATGGGATTGGGAAGGCTCCATCTCAGATGCTTCAGTGGGGCAACATCGGCTATCGCCACAGAAATCATGGCCGCCATAGGCATATCAATTTCCTGATGACGCATAAAGTCCTTATCCAACCAGACAGTAGGGGTACCACGAGCCCCTATAGGCAAACCAAAAAAAGGCACCATTGCAGTCGTGCCTGCCGAACTCGACTTATCGGCCACAGCTTTACCTTTGTCAACACTACTTTTGGATTGTGGCTGAGTATCAGCCAGCTTGGATTTCTTAGACAAGCAAGCCTCCTTCGCCATCCCCACTCCAAACGGGGTCAAGTTCATCGCCACCAGTGGCTTCATAAAACCCTTTGCCTTCATAAGCCGGAGATTTCTGACAGAGTGGTTTGTTTAAGCTGTTTACTTATGGCCGTTTTTTCGACTGTCGGTTTAGCTGGCGGCGGGACCAATTTCCTGGCCTCCGAAAGATCCGCCCGCTAAAATCATTGCGAGCATCGACCATTGGAAGGTCGACCTTAACTCCCCAGAGATTTTTGCTCCTCTTCACCACGCCGGAGGTCTTCCTGGCGGTGAGCAGATTGCATTATTTCAAAGCATCCATAGTACCTACAAAGGGACAAGATACATTGGTATACAATCAAGAGAATATGGGAGAACAAAAATGAAAGCAAACAAATAAAAAAAATGATAAACAAATAAGTTTACTTGGAGCCCGCCTTGAAGAATCGCCTAAGTACACAGTACACAAAGAGGGCATGTATATACCAAAGTGGCATTCTCCATACCAATCGGGATCACAAGGCAACGGTTCAACCACAACCACTAGATCTCCTATGCCCGCCCTGGAAAGTCCGCCCATCCTAACAGAGGGTTGAGCAACGTCTAAAAGAAGCCTCCAGTTGAAGACCCAATCCTGACCCTGTCCCCTTCGAACAACCCCGAGCAACTTCTTAAGCTCGGCAATGAACACGTCATCATCAAACTGAGTTTTCACCTTCGTTAAATGGTCAGTTTTACCCGAGTTCATGGGGATTTTCTAGATAGGCCAACCTATTCGTGACTCCACCTTCATGCACCTCTTGTTCCAATCTGATACCTTATCGAGAAGGTCAAATAAAAGTCAGGGTCTACCGCTGCTTGATCTACTGCGGGGCTGAATCTGACCATCTTCGCCCTTCTTGTTAAAGCTATAGAAATAAAATAATACCGGCAATGATGACTCTCGCCCACGAAGCCGACTTATTACTATGAAGGCCATCACCACCCGGATAGTCCTCAGTGTAAGATCGCATGGAATGGCCCGGAGCTCCTCCATGAATCTGATGAAGAATGGGTCAAAGGGTGGCCGAAGTCCGGCAACGAGATGATCATAGTGTAGCCATAGAAAATCCTCCTTATCTCGACCACAAATGCGGCTTACATTCGTCGCACCCATATTGTCGAACCGATAGTCGTTTGGAATATCATAGGCCGTCAACGACGAGGTGTAGTCAGTCCGACGTCTAATTTCCCTCCATCAAAGTGCGACCTCACTATCAAAGCATTTTTGATCGGCCAGCTCACGATCATCCGCAACAGACCTCTTTTTGGGTGGTCTTTTCTTTGGCTCAGATGATCCTGACGCTGAATTTTTCTTTGACGTCTCTGTTCTCTTTGGTGCTGCGGTTTTCTTCGACTCCACGACTTCTTTGAACCCCGCATCTCGAGCAGCTACCCCTCGGGTCATTACCCCTTGGATTTTATTGATAATACTGCTTAATATCTCGTTGTCCTATCAAACTCACCACCGGCTTCGCCCTCACCGATAATCTCGACACCTTCATCACTGCTTTCTTCGTCACCGGAGTCAGACTCATCGACATCGACTATCTCCTCTTGGTCACTCATGTCTACCTCGTCCCCCGAGCCATAGCCAGCCATTGTTCGGACTTCCTCATCCGATGGAGTGTGTGATTCTGAAGACATCTTGGAAAAACATTGGGCGAGGTGGAGCAATTAGTCACCTAGACATGGAAGTCGGGCCGAGGTGAGCATAATCACACCCCGACACCTCGCCCCTCTATTTCTCTAAAACAATAAGCAAACCCTGAGAAATCCCCATGAACTCTAATGACAGATAAAATCAATTGTCATTTGGAAATCTATCTCTAGGAAAGGATGAATATTTGGGGATGAACAAGGAGACCCATAAATTTTTAGGCCCAATAATTCGAATCGTAAACTCACATGCCTTCAAAAGGTTCTAGTCTTTTATTACTCTCCTACTATAACGAGGCTTAAAGCAGAAAATCTCTTGAAATCAAGGGAAAATGCAGAGCCATACCTGAAAGATATTGGAGAAATCTGGAGTGACGTTTGAATAACTGCTGGAATCTGCAAAGGTTCGGCGGAAATTACTTGCACTCACAGGAATTTCCATGCTTTTCTTACTGGGAATTCTTTCAGAAACGGGAAAGTGTTATTGTGAGGGTAAGGATCCCTTTATATAGGCAGAAAAGAGAATAGGCGCGTCGGTTCGGATTTGAATTTTGAAATAGTTATTACGGGGAACCGTTTCCGAAGTCTCTCAGCCACTTAGAGCAAAGGACATTTCATGTCAAACATCGTATCATTAATGGAACCGAAGTGATGTTTCACGGACCAATGCGACCATTGTGTACTTCATCGACCGGGATAAATGTCAAACAGTTAGCGGCCTATTTTTTTCATGTAATAGCTTACGGCCTCAATTCAAAATGGCTTACGGCCTCAACTCATAATGGCTTACGGCCTCGGCTTGGGGCTTCCTAAACCCGTTCGCTCCATAGCATGGTATCTAAGCCTGTCCGCTACAATATACATCATATATCAGTATTTCTCAACGCGATATCAACAATGATTCAAGCCCGATACTTCTGAAAATCGGCATATAAGCATGCTTGCTCCATAGCGCGGTAGCTAAGCCTGTCCGCTACAATGCACAACATACGTCGCTAATTCGTAACACGATATCAACACTGATTTAAGCCCGATAGCCTGTATCGGCAACTCTATGTCACAAACGACGACAATAGGGTATGGATTTCTTCGGCTTCATTGGACATTACTCTCCGCCTCGACGAACATGTAAGGTATAGAGTAGGGGGCCATTGATATACCCGACCCGGATCGAAACCCGGGCATATAGATTGGGCCTGAATCCAAGTCCAACAACAGACCTTGGACCTTCATCCCGCCTGTCCGCATTCCATAAGCCGGGCTCATCTTCACTCTGACACCTCGGACATAGTGGGAATCACCCATACTATCAGGCTGGCTGAGCTTTAAGTTGATGACTACAAGACAAAGGAAGTTATGAGTCCGTCAACCTATCAAGTCCACTGTCCGCCATCTCCTCTTGACAGTTGTCTGGTCAACTTATGTATAATTACTCTTAATTATGTGCTTTTAAATGTCTTGTCATGTTTAATCTCAGACTTATCCATTGCCTATATTTATGGGTGCAAAATGTAATAGAAACGGATCCAAGAACTAATATACACAAAGCTACCCTATCAATTTGTCGACTCACTTGTGTATCCATTCATAAGAGCCTGTCCGAACACCAATCTTCTTGATATTCACCACTCCTCACTTGAGGAATCACTTATAAACAGACTTATATACTCCTTATATTACTGTTACCGCAAACCTGATATTCATAGCACTATCAGTATTAATAAACATGACATTATTAATACGGCCAGATTAGCATGTATCAGATGTATTCTATCTTGTGGAGATAGTAATAAATCTCATCCATTTAAGTGTCTCGACACTTAACGTGTATGTGAACATGTATTGCATATGGGTGTACATGGTTCAGTTCGGTACCGTTAATTACCGTAACCGAAATTGAACCATTTTTTTTGGTTAATTGAAATTCAAAACCGAACCGGATGTCTTAGGTAACCAAATTGAACTGAACTTAAATATACGGCCTGGTTCGATTTGGTTAACCAAAAATTGACATTAAATTTAACAATTCTATTCGGTTATAAACGGCTTGGTTTGTATTCAGTTATAAATAGTTCAAATAAAGGTTCAGACATATGCAATTTTACGTATAAGGTTATAATATTTTGGTTATGAAAACTTGTTATACAATTTTGGTATAAACGATTCGGTTATGATATTCTATTCGAATCGGGTTTCAGTTCGGTTATGATTTTCTATTTGAGCCATTCAGATAATGCAAAGCAACTTCAGGCTCAACGCCTCTCATGTCCATCACGACCTAAGTGAAGGCATCTAGATTCGCCTTGAGTTGCGACACCAATTCTTCTTTCTCTTGCTCTGTTAACTAGGCTCCAATCTTAATCATTTGGTCGGGGTATGCCTCATTTACCACGACCTCGACCGGTTCATCATGAGAAATAAAATCAGGTTCGTCTCTAATCTGACTTGA
Source organism: Gentiana straminea (assembly GCA_036785695.1). Taxonomy (NCBI): domain Eukaryota; kingdom Viridiplantae; phylum Streptophyta; class Magnoliopsida; order Gentianales; family Gentianaceae; genus Gentiana; species Gentiana straminea. Next base: position 3,896,445 of record JAVUPR010000265.1, on the reverse strand, counting down.
ACCTAGTGTGAGCTCGATATGGTCGGTTCGGGGCTTATTATAGTAAGTTCAGTCTCTATAGTCGGCCCGATTATTGGTTATGTGATCAAGCAAAGAGTGTGACCGACTTACGGAGATCCTATCACCCTTATTGACATATAACTTGGCCCTCTGGTGCGGCACCGAGACGACCATTTGAAACTTTCTAAGTGCGGGGATCCCTAGGATCACGGTATAATGAGAATGCAATTCAACCACAAGAAAGTTTACCATTTTAGTGCGGGTGGGCTTGTAGTCACCGATTTCGACGTCCAGGTCGATAGTGCCCATGACTCTAACTTTGTCATTGGAGAACCCTTCCAGCGTGCCTATGTAAGGTTTCAACCTTGGTTCTCCGTAACCAATTTGCTTGAGGGTATCCAGATATATGATATCTCTGCCAGCCCCGGTGTCCAAGAGAACTCGATTTACCCCAAAATTGTTTATGCCCACTTGCATTACGATTGTACCTCTAACGCCCCTGGTGGGCCCACTAATTTGCTCCGAGTGAAAGTAATGGACTGCTCGGAATCACCCAAAATGATTGGCTTTTCGAAATATCTAACATTAATGGAGTTGATCTGGTTCTTAAGCTGGTTGTTGCTTGGGAATTCTTCCAAGATAACTCAAATTTCATTTGCGTACTTGTGAGGCTGTAGATCATCTCTGTTAGCGTACCCACCATCAGAGATCCCTCTTTGATCAATTTCTCGATTAGTCTTCTCAAGGTGATGCACTCGTCAGTTACGTGCCCATGATCTTTATGGTTATCGCAGTATTTTGACTTGTCACGTTTTTGGGATCGGCCTTCATGGGCCTCGGCGGTGGTAACTGATCACGGATCTCATACATAATCTCAGTTGACTTGGTGTTGAAAGGAGTGAAGTCATTATCATTAAATTTCACGGGCTTCTTCACATCCCGATCCTGATTCTGATGCTTTCCACGATCCTCCATGCAGTCTTCCCTTGGAGGGTTGGGATAGCTTTTTTGTTTTACCCTTTTTAAAGGGTGGCGGCTTCAGTTAAACCATGCTTTCATGCCCTATCCAAAAGATCTTGTAAGCCCTTTGTGGGATGCAGAACAAAATGGGTTTTCATGGTACCTTTAGCTATCCCGATGAGGAAGCATGTGATGACACCGCTGTCCTGAATATTCTTTGTCTGATCATACACTTTGATGAACCTACCATCGTAACTTCGGCTTGATTCGCCTTCTCCTTGGCGGATATCATATAGATCCATGATCGTCTTTTTCGGTCTGCGCGCCGAATCGAACTCTACTAGAAGTTACTCATCAAATCTGTTGGAAGTAGCGCCCGAAAGAAAATTTATGTAATTGTTTTTAGAATTAATAAATGACAGATTTATTCTCATCTTATTATTTGCTTCGTGCTTGTAAGTAATACAGTCCTGAAAACCCCAAGTCGTATCATATGTAGCCATATAACTTAGTGTGTGTCACACGCGGGGATTAAGTTCATGGTGATACACTTGAACTATTAGTGTTAAGGCCATATTTATATGGTTATTAAGGGTTTATTTCATTATTATTTTCCCCACATTTGCATAATTTACATGAGAATTAAGGGTTTAAGTGTAATTATTTAATAAAAATGATTTTAAGAGGGTTGTATGCAAAATTGATGATTTTAAGCGTTGATTTAATGGAATTATTATTATTTGGATTTTATTACATTTTTGCATTGTTTATTTATCATGTAGGAGTTAATTTTCGTGCATATAATGAGGATAAATGAAGCTCAAGTCGAATTATAAGAGATAGAGTTGGAATTGGCTCAAAGAAATTGGATAAAGATGATGAAATCCGACCTCAAAGCAGTCCAGCCGAGCGTCTGCATCCCGTCCACTGGACGGGCGTTTGATTTCATGGACGAGCGTCCAGGAGAGGAAATCACATACAGAGAGTTTGGACGCAGCATGGACGGACGTTTAGAGCAAAGTCAAGATCCACCAGACGGGCGTCCACAAGACCAGACGAGCGTCCGTTGCCGACTTAGTCATAACCGACTTAAAACTCTATATATAGCAGCAGCCTCTTAACCCTAATTGATACCACATAATTGAGATCGCAATTTTACACCAAAAAGCTGCGGCCACAAGCCTTTTTACATAGAGATGAACTTCTCCAACCCAACAATCATCTTCAACATTATTGTTGGCTAAAAGCCTTGCAGTGAGTCGACGGAGGAAGCCTATCAACAACACAAACCAACTAGAGAGTTCGATGCTTATGTGTAGTGAGTTTATTTCGTAGTTTTTCATTACTTTGGATCTGTTTTATATTGCTTAAGTTTTATTGAATTAAGATTTGATGAAACGATCTATGTTTATTTGATGCTTGAATCAATATATGAAAGTATGTTTATTTGAGTTCTCTTTTGTTCCAAGTAATGCATCTAATCATGTTATAAGAGATTAAGCATGTTTAGTTGAGTAAAAAGTTTGGAAACAATCTTGTGATTGAGTTTTGATTGCTTTGTTTGGTTTGTTTGAAAAGATAGACGAAACCCTAGAATTTGGTTGTAGAAATTCAATTGAATTCGTGAATAAATCACTACTAAAAACTATGTCTTTTTAATCACCATCTAGTTGGGATTGTTGGTTGATAGGTGGAATCTAGTCGCCTTGCTGTGTTTTCCTTTAATTGTTTTAATCAAATCGTTTAGATTAAGTTTAGCTTAAGTTTTAGTTTTCGAACCTTTAGATTTCCCGCAACTTTTCTGCATATTTTCTGTTTCAATTCGTATTTAGACGCTCGTCCGCAATAGCAGACGCTCGTCCATTAGGTTTAGTTTTCAGACGCTCGTTCACTTTAGTGAACGCTCGTCCGTCTTTCTGTTTTCTTATTTTTCTGCTTGTTTTTATTTCTTGTTTTAGTTTTAATCCTTAGGTTTAGGTTTTAGTTAGTTTCAGCTTTAGTTTAGATAGATAATTGTGACATAATTGATATAAATTTATATTTGAATCCGATAAACATTCCACTCCCTTAGGACGACCCGTAAACACCCTATACTACGATCCTTATACTTGGGGTGTTTCGATTATAAATTTAAAACACGTTTTTACCGAACAAGTTTTTGGCGCCGTTGCCGGGGAGTCGGTAACGGTTGTCGGATTCTATTTAGGACAATTTTCTGAGTCAAAAGGGATCGTTTTTAGCACGCAGTAGTATTTTGGCCGTAACTTTCGGCTCGAGTGTCCGTTTGGAACGCAGGACCCCAATTCGGAAAGCTCTTTCCGACGCCGACGACGTGGTGAACCGCCGTAGGCCGTTCAGTGCGTTTTCGAGGTCAAAATCCACTGTTTTCTCCTCCATTTTGGCCCTAGAAGATTTCAAAACGTTTTTTTTACCGTCTTAGTGTTTTTCTTGTTTTTAAACTTTTCGTAGGTAGGTTTCTTTTCCAGTTTCGTTTAATTTTAGGATTACATTTATTACTGTTTTATTTGATTTTCTTTCAATTATTTTCCTTACCTTTTTTTTATATAGCTTAGATCTGTTTCCGTAATTATAGATTTGCTTGATTTTATTTCCATAAGTCTTTTCTGCTTTTATTTTTTATCTCGTTTTTAATTTCTGGTAACCTTAGTTTTTAGGTTTTCGTATCTGAACGAGCGTTCAACAACTTGAACGCCCGTCCACCTCAATTCGCCTCTCGAACGAACGTTCATTCAACCGAACGAGCGTTCGCTTCGAACGAACGTCCATTAAACCGGACGCCGCCCGCCGATCGTTCAATCATCACTTCTTTTCTTTCTTCTCTTTTCTTCTCTTTTCTTTTCTCCCTCTAAACCATCTAATCTTCTCTAAACTCGTTCTAATCAACCCCAAAGGGTTGATTTCTTCCTTTTCCTTTCTTCTGGTTTATGCAAACGAGAAGTAAGAAGGGACTTCTGATCTTTGATCCTGAGCCTGAACGATCTATCCTTAGAAGAAGGCTTCTCCCTGATTTGGACAAAATGGCGGATCAAGATCCACCAATTCCAAATCCCGACCCCCAAGCTCGCTTAAATTTACTCCTTCAACAAATGCAAGCTCGCAAGAATGTTGCGAGAATCGCAAGCCGGCATAAATCAACAACTTCAACAATTCCGCCAAAACCAAGCTTAATCGCTTGAACCAGGACCCCTACACTCCATATCTAAATCAAGATTTTCTCGAGGGACATAGACCTATTCGTCCTCCCGACATGGGAGGAGTGAACTTTGATCTAAAGAACGGAGTAGTTGCACTAGTCCAAAATAGCTCTTTCCATGGTACTGCTCAGGAAGATCCACACGACTTCTTGTCCACATTCGTACAAATCTGTGAAGCAGGCCATTATCCTGGTGTTGATTCTGAGATAGTCAAGTTAAAGCTATTTCCTTTTGCTTTGAAAGGTGAAGCAAGCAGATGGTTTAAGTCGTTAGCACATCATTCCCTCCATACATGGAATGATGTCAAAAGAGCCTTCGCTCTTAAGTGGGTTTCACCAGGCAAGATTATGGAGATGAAACGGGAAATAGCTACGTTTGAGCAGTTGGAGGATGAAACTGTTGGCAAAGCTTGGGAAAGATTGAATCTTTTGATGAGAAAGTGCCCCAATCACGGATATGATAGACATGAGTTGTTGGAACTATTCTACAGAGGTGTCTCTCAACCTAATAGAGACTATCTTGACTCCACAGCTCATGGATCCTTCTTAGGGGGAGGTGATGAGACTGCTTCCAGAGTAGCCGAGACAATTGCCAAGAACAACATGTGGTCGACTCCTAAGAAGACCAATATTGTCAAGAAAGAAGGTACTGCAAGCAATCCTGATACACAACTGTTGGTTGCTCAGATGGAATCGATAAGCAAGCAGCTGGCCAATCTTCAGATGCAGCCTTCTGAGGTGAATTATCTTGGAACACAGGCAGGGACTGAGATGACGGAAGAAGTAAACTTAATGGATAATCAAAACCAACCCTTCCGAAACTTCAACCAGAACCAGAACTATTCAGGATTTCAAAGACAAAACTTCAATCAAGCCAAGTTACCACCTGGCCCTTCAAATTCGAATTCTTTCAACTCGAACTATCAAAGACCGCTTCGTAACTCCCAAAGGCCTCAAGGTGGCCGGAATCAAACTCGAACAACAATCTTACCACCTCATGTGTCCCTCAACACAAATTCGATGAGTGGTAGACATGGTGAAGACTCGTCTACTAGTGTTAAAGCAATTGAGAGACAAGTTGGTCAAATGGCGGACCCGGCAAGCAAGCGAGACCTCACGGTAAACTTCCGAGTTATACCGAGAGAAATCCGAAAGCCGATGTGAATGTTTGCACTGCCATTACACCTCAGTGGGAGTATGGGCAAGAAGAGGAGTTGAACGAAGTAACTTTGAGAAGTGGTAAGAAGGGCCGGACCCGGCAAGATGTCGGGAAACGAGTAGCCCCTCCCGACGCCATAAGTTCAGGAGGGGGAAATCAGAAATCACATGCCGAAGAAAGCAACGATGAGGAGGAGCTCAGTGACAATTCTTCGGAGGGCGACAATGATTCTGATGAAGAGGAAAGGAAGGAGAGTCAGGAGGCTGTACCCCTGACTAAGAAAAAGGAAGAAAAGTTTGTGAGATGGAAGGATAAGGAGGATGAGGCGATAAAGAATCAGGCCACGAAGAATGATAAAGCCCTTCCTTATCCCCCAAAAAGGAAAGAGAAAGCCCTCACTAATGACAAGCGGTATCTTTGGAGTGAGGAGGATGCTTAGAGACACTCAAGTTAGTATGCCCTTAGCCGAGGTATTAACTCGAAATGCCTAAATGCTCTAAGTATCTTAAAGAATTCTCGTGGGAGCAAGAGAAAGCTTCGGGGGATGGTCAAGAAGTGTTTCGAGAAGATTGTGCAATGGTTTCACGTAAAGTCGCCGTTAAGCGAGGTGACTCGGCGACCTTCAATATCCCGCGAGATTGAAGGCCATTTGTTCGAAAATGTCTTATGCGACTCGGGGGCCTCTATTAATGTGATGCCATTAAACGTATGCAAAAAGCTCGGGTTAGATAAAAGGATGCGGGAACGCCCGATTTCTCTTCGTATGGTAGACAAATCTAGTCGTACGCAGCCGGTTGTGTAGCTAATGTTCTTCTTCAAATTGAACATTTAGTCTTCCCTACCGACCGGGTTATTCTAGACTATCCACCGATAAGGAGATGCCTCTAATTCTAGGCCGAACCTTTTTAGACACTTCTAACGCTCTCATCGACTTCGCAACGGACAGATTACTCTTAGAGTCGGTGACACATCCGTCACCTTCACACGAGGGACACATCCCGAAAGAGCCGTAATTGATGAAATATCGTTTGTCGAAGCCATATATGAGGACGGAGGAGATGCCTATTATGAAGATGCAATGGAGCTTACGAGAGATAGGTGTTTTTGAAGTCATGGACATTGAGGATCCGGTCGATCGCGGACCATCTTCTAATTCATTTCAAGCCGTAGGCATTGACGAGTCATCTTCACTCGCTCACACCGGTCCCGTTATTGAGTTGGAAGCATGGAGATGCCCAAAGAACAAACGATAATTTCAAAGAACTAAGTCGGGAAGACTTCATCCCCGGTGAAGAAGAAGCTCGATGGGTAGTTGGGACGAGGTAGAGTTTTGGAGAGAAGCTACTCATTGGGAAGTAGATGATTGGGAAGAGTGGCGAGAAGAGCTTAAAGATGAAGAGTTAAGAAAAATGATCGATCACAAGAAAAAGGAAGCAAGTGTTGACCGGAGGATTCCGATGGATGATTTGATCCAAGCACCTTTCTGGGGTTGAGCCTCGGGAAGATGAGGTGTTCTACTGTCAACCCACTTCAAGCTCATAAGGAGAAAGGTGGCCCGTTAAAGTCTAGTATTGAGCAACCACCTACTGATTTAGAGCTCAAACCGCTTCCGAAACACCTTAAGTATATATTTCTTAAGGATGGAGATAAATTGCCTTTGATCATTTCTTCGAAACTCGACCAAGAGCAAGAAGCACAGCTGATAGAAGTGCTTAAGAAAAACATCCTCGCGTTCGGATGGCAAGTGGGTGATATCCGAGGAATCAGCCCTGATGTATGCATGCATAAAATCCGAACGGAGGAGGGAGCTAAAAAGGTAAGACAACCTCGGCCGAAGGCCGAATCCGCATATGCAAGAGGTTGTCAAGAAGGAGGTTATAAAGTGGCTCGACATGGGAATCATCTACGCAATCGCCGATAGCGAGTGGGTCACCCTACTCAAGTTGTGCCAAAGAAGGGCGGTATTACGGTTGAAAAGAATGAAAAAGGGGAGGAAGTTGCCCTACGTCTCGTGACTGGCTACAGAGTCTGTATCGACTATCGTAGACTGAATGAAGTCACTGCAAAAGATCACTTCCCCTTACCCTTCATTGACCAACTAATTGAACGACTGAGTGGTCATAAGTATTATTGTTTCCTTGATGGCTATTCCGGCTACTTCCAGATAGCCATTGACCCCAATGACCAAGAGAAGACCATGTTTACGTGTCCATCTGGTACTTTTGCTTTTCGTAGAATGCCATTCGGTCTATGCAATGCACCCGCGACTTTTCAACGGTGTATGTTGGCCATTTTCGATGGGCTTGTTGAGAAATGCATGGAGGTCTTCATGGATGACTTCTCAGTCTATGGCGATAGCTTTGATGAAATTTTAAAGAATCTAGATATGGTACTCCAACGTTGTGTTGAGAAAAATCTGGTGCTTAACTGGGGAGAAATGCCATTTTCTAGTTGATGAAGGAATAGTTTTGGGACACAAGGTGTCCAATGCGGCATTCAAGTTGATAAGGCTAAGGTCGAAGCCATCGAAAGGATGACGTACCCTAAGACAGTGAAAGAGGTACGAGGTTTTCTAGGACACGTTGGCTTCTACAGGCGGTTTATTCGAGACTTTTCTACCATCGCCAAGCCTTTATCAAATCTCTTGAAAGAAGATGTAGATTTCTTGTTCGATGTGAAGTGCAAGGAAGCTTTCAATTGTCTGAAAGACAAGCTTATCAGTGCCCCTATTTTAGTTGCACCTGACTGGACCAAGCCTTTCGAGTTGATGTGCGATGCCTCTAATTACGCCGTAGGCGCAGTTTTAGGTCAAAGACTTGATAAAAGGTTCGTGCCCATCTATTATGCGAGTCGTACCTTGAACCCGGATCAATGCAATTATACTACGACCGAGAAGAATTCTTAGCCGTCGTCTTTGCCATTGACAAGTTTAGAAGCTATCTCCTAGGATCTCAAGTTGTTGTTTGGACGGATCACGCAGCTTTACGCTACCTTATGGATAAAGCGATGCCAAACCAAGGTTACTTAGATGGATTTTAATTCTACAAGAGTTTGACCTTGTGATTAAAGATAAGAAAGGTAGTGAGAATATTGTGGCCGATCATTTATCTCGCTTAGTAAATGAGGGTGCGAGAATCACAATGATATAGGCATTGATTTTCCGACCGAGCAATTGTTTGAAGCTTGAAACGGTTAGGCCGTGGTATGCGACTACGTCAACTATTTAGCGAGTGGTCATTTAGAGGATATGACGTATCGGGGAAAAGAAAAAGTTCTTTTCGATCTTAAATATCTCGTATGGGAAGATCCTTATTTGTTCGAGTCCGTAAAGATGGGTTGCTTCGACGGTGTGTTCCCGAGCATGATCGGTGGGATATCTTAGAACAATGCCATAGTCCTACCGGAGGTCACTATGGAACACCAAAGACGGTTGCAAAGATACTTCAAGCCGGATTCTACCGGCCGACTCGTTTAAGGATGCGAAGCCTTTTGTAAAGGTTGTGATAGGTGCCGAGAACCGGACGGCGAGTAGTCGGATGGAAATGCCACTTAAGCCCATTCTTGAATGCGAAGTTTTCGATGTATGGGGCATAGATTTTATGGGACCCTTTCCATCCTCATGTGGTAATAAGTATATCCTCGTCCGTGTGGATTATGTTTCAAAGTGGGTCGAGGCCATAGCTACTCAAACTAATGATCACAAGGTTGTAAAGAAATTCTTGCAAAAGAATATCTTTACTAGATTTGGCGTCCGAGAGCACTCATTAGTGATGAAGGTACTCACTTTTGCAATGCGCCGCTTGACAAGATCCTTGAGAAGTATGGTGTCAAACATAAGATTGGTACACCATATCATCCTCAAACTAGTGGCCAAGTCGAGGTAAGCAACCGAGCTTGAAAAGAATTTTGGAGAAGACCGTGAACAATAATCGATCTAATTGGAGTCTTAAGTTTGGATGACGCGTTGTGGGCTTATCGTACCGCATTTAAAACCCCGATGGGCACGTCACCCTTCCAAATGGTCTATGGCAAAGCTTGTCATTTACCCGTCGAACTTGAACACGAGCTTTCGGGCAATTAAATTCTTAAATTTTGATAGCCAACTCTGTGGGGAGAAACGACTGTTACAATTGAACGAGCTCGACGAATTCAGACTCCGTGCGTACGAGAATGCTAAGCTTAGCAAGGAAAGAACGAAGATACTCCATGACGCTAAGATCAAGGACCGAGAATTCAAAGTTGGTGAAATGGCTTTACTCTATAATACCGTACTTCATTTGTTTCCCGGTAAGCTAAAGTCTAGATGGTCCGGTCCCTTTGAGATTCTCGAGGTCAATCCAAGTGGAGTAATTACTTTGAACGGGTATGGTAATCAAGCTTTCAAAGTGAATGGTCATAGACTTAAGAAATATTTTGGGCAACCAAAGGAAAAGCCCGAGATTCTTTATTTCCAAAGAAGAGATGAGAGTACGATGTCCCGATTTGTGAAGAGATTCCATCTTATTTCTTTGAGTCGATGATGATGACGTTCCTATATCCACCCGTGAGGTACCTTCTGCTGACACTTCTGATCATACCACTATGTCTATGCCTATAATCCGCAAGAACAAGAAGAAGAGAGTCAGTGTAGTTTGGAGAGAAAAGTTTAATGATCTTATAGCACACTTGACTTGTTGTTGTGGTGCAAATCATTTCCGCCCCATTGCTCCTGATTCTGATACTGAGGTGGCGGCAGTTAAACCAAAGTGGCCCGATCCGGGTTGATCTTTTGGAATCTGTGTCAAGCTATTGACATTAAAAGAGCGCTCCTAGGAGGCAACCTAGTTTTCTTTGTTCGTTTCCTTTTCTTAGGTTGTTTTGTTTTATTGTTTTAGAAATAATACTTTAGTTGATTTTGTGTTGATGGTTATTCCGCCTACGTTCATTGTGAGTGTTTTGTGTTATGTGTTGCTCATATACCCCGTGTACCCCGAGATTATATGGTATGTCGAGTGTTGCAGATACTTTTTAGCAGGTTTTCGAGTCACTTCTGTCCAGTGTTGTCTATTCGAGTTGCAGCGGTATATTCATGCTCCGGCCTGACCTCTGCCAACTTTCATCCGACCACCACCGTTGAAACCAGCTAAGTTTTCTTTTTCTTTTATTTTGCACATTCTGAGGACATAATGTGATTTAAGTGTGGGGGGGTAAATTGGGTATGTTTTTATGCTATATCCTTTGAAATATGAGTGAATGTTGAATTTCTGCGAAATTTAAAATTTTTTTGTGAGTCTCGAGCATATAATTGGAACTAGATGCTTGCTAGTTGTAGTTTTCTAACGATGATAATATGTGACTTAGTGAGATAATTATAGCATGTTTTACTTTTATGGAGATAGTTTCGTTTCACACTCACGAAAGCCTTTGAGATTGAAGCATGACTTTTGAATTATATCCTTTCATTATTTTTAATGATTTATCTTAGGAAGGTCGGTATAGTAACACCTTAGTTAGACCGTGTACTGTGAATATCATAAAGTTTGAATGTGATAAGTGAGATGTAACTTATGACTTTGAAAAGTGAATGAATAAAGTGAGTGAGCAATTATTAATAAATACGTTTGTCGGAAGCTGGTTAATGATTGGAGTGCGGTAGGGTATACCTCGTATGTCCTATTCCACTATGATGACCAAAAGCTCACGACACTTAGAAGAAGCTGCCTTATGATTTGAGTAAGGTAGGGTGTTATCACGAAACATCCTATTCTACTATGATGGGTAAGAGCTTATTCTGATATGCGTCAAATTTGAAAATTTTGAAACTGATGAGTAAGAATAAAGTAAAGTCTTTGTTATCATGGATCTTATACCCAGTAGAACCGCATGATATGCTGTAGGGATTATCCTACTGAGTGCGTGGGAAGGCTTTGAGTGGAGCTGTTATTGTCTGTACCTAGGATAGTCATTGGAATTTCTGAGAGGATATTTCTTTGAAAGGCTTGTTAGATTGAGAACGGCTTGTCACACTTACACCGAATCTATCTCTGTGATGGTATTGTTTGCTATAGTTGTTGTATCTTTTGTTACGTGAGTTAGAGATCTATGTAGACTATTTATAAAGTTGAGCTATAGTTTTGATTGTTTTGTCCGAGGACGTACAAAAAGTTAAGTGTGGGGAGTTGTTAAGGCCATATTTATATGGTTATTAAGGGTTTATTTCATTATTATTTTCCCCACATTTGCATAATTTACATGAGAATTAAGGGTTTAAGTGTAATTATTTAATAAAAATGATTTTAAGAGGGTTGTATGCAAAATTGATGATTTTAAGCGTTGATTTAATGGAATTATTATTATTTGGATTTTATTACATTTTTGCATTGTTTATTTATCATGTAGGAGTTAATTTTCGTGCATATAATGAGGATAAATGAAGCTCAAGTCGAATTATAAGAGATAGAGTTGGAATTGGCTCAAAGAAATTGGATAAAGATGATGAAATCCGACCTCAAAGCAGTCCAGCCGAGCGTCTGCATCCCGTCCACTGGACGGGCGTTTGATTTCATGGACGAGCGTCCAGGAGAGGAAATCACATACCAGAGAGTTTGGACGCGGCATGGACGGACGTTTAGAGCAAAGTCAAGATCCACCGGACGGGCGTCCACAAGACCGTACGAGCGTCCGTTGCCGACTTAGTCATAACCGACTTAAAACTCTATATATAGCGCCGACCTCTTAACCCTAATTGATACCACATAATTGAGATCGCAATTTTACACCAAAAGCTCAACGGCCACAAGCCTTTTTACATAGAGATGAACTTCTCCAACCCAACAATCATCTTCAACATGATTGTTGGCTAAAAGCCTTGCAGTGAGTCGACGGAGGAAGCCTATCAACAACACAAACCAACTAGAGAGTTCGATGCTTATGTGTAGTGAGTTTATTTCGTAGTTTTTCATTACTTTGGATCTGTTTTATATTGCTTAAGTTTTATTGAATTAAGATTTGATGAAACGATCTATGTTTATTTGATGCTTGAATCAATATATGAAAGTATGTTTATTTGAGTTCTCTTTTGTTCCAAGTAATGCATCTAATCATGTTATAAGAGATTAAGCATGTTTAGTTGAGTAAAAAGTTTGGAAACAATCTTGTGATTGAGTTTTGATTGCTGTTTGGTTTGTTTGAAAAGATAGACGAAACCCTAGAATTTGGTTGTAGAAATTCAATTGAATTCGTGAATAAATCACTACTAAAAACTATGTCTTTTTAATCACCATCTAGTTGGGATTGTTGGTTGATAGGTGGAATCTAGTCGCCTTGCTGTGTTTTCCTTTAATTGTTTTAATCAAATCGTTTAGATTAAGTTTAGCTTAAGTTTTAGTTTTCGAACCTTTAGATTTCCTGCAACTTTTCTGCATATTTTCTGTTTCAATTCGTATTTAGACGCTCGTCCGCAATAGCAGACGCTCGTCCATTAGGTTTAGTTTTCAGACGCTCGTTCACTTTAGTGAACGCTCGTCCGTCTTTCTGTTTTCTTATTTTTCTGCTTGTTTTTATTTCTTGTTTTAGTTTTAATCCTTAGGTTTAGGTTTTAGTTAGTTTCAGCTTTAGTTTAGATAGATAATTGTGACATAATTGATATAAATTTATATTTGAATCCGATAAACATTCCACTCCCTTAGGACGACCCGTAAACACCCTATACTACGATCCTTATACTTGGGGTGTTTCGATTATAAATTTAAAACACGTTTTTACCGAACAATTAGTCCATGGTGAACTTAATCAAAGTATGGGGTCTATTGATTAAACCACCATTAATGCGCCCAGAACACCTTAAGGTGTGACCGTCTTATCCGAACCGTCGACATTGGTTGTCTAAGTGGGGCATTTATATATGATGAGAGTCATATAGGACTGGACCGATTTAATCTTAATTTCTCATATAATTCCATGATTGAGAAATCTTATTAAATCACAAGATGATCATATATGGATTAACCTTAATCCTGAAGTGATTACAGACTCCTACTTATTTCAGGATAGGGTTTGATGTGTTCGTTAAGGATCGATAAGAGGCGCGGTCCGAATCACTTCATGTTGGCACTATTCTGGAATGGGTGAGTAGTGTGTGTCTCACATATATGGAATCCATTCCTTCCTGCGGGAAGTAGAAAGGCAATCCCCTTATTTGTTAATCCTAGAAACTGATCGATCCGCGGAGTTCGTATTGGTTATGAACTAATTCATCACTAGTGGGTTAATGGTAAGTAAGGATGAGATGTATTGAAGAAGGTTTACGGAAATATTCCCGCTTCATTACGGATAGTCTATGGAGTGTTAGTTTATATGTAATGATTATATCAATGAACACTTATCGACTCGACACGACTTTTTGAGAATAAGTTCTATCTATAATCGATAGAGTTCAGTTTCGGATTTATGGTGGCGTAATTCCGGAATTAATAAGTTGAGTAGAAATATTATGTTTGATGAACATTTTATTCAATTTATTGTAGCTACTGGTTATAGGTCCTTGGTTCCCGGGTTGGCTCCTAACACGCGAGTGTTTTCTCTTTTTATGGAACATCGAGAATAAATTAAATAGTTGGTCTATTTAATGAATATGCAATATTATTTATTAGGTAAATAATATGTAAAATAGAAAAGACATTTTCTATTAATTTAAAGATAAAGCGGCGCCACACATTATGATAAATTAGGAAAATAAATTTTTCTAGATTATGTCAAATGTGTAATTAATTAATTATCTATTTGTTGGATAATTAATGGAAAAATAAGAGTTTAATTTTTTGGGAATTATCTCTTATCTTTTTGCAAATATATTCTCCTTGTGGGAATAGATAATTGTGGTGTGAAAATGATAACTCTCTTGACTAGTTATTTTTCTATATAAAGAGAGTTCCTCCCAACACAATATCAATCCAAAATTGCGCCACATTACAATAAAAGGGAGGGAAAAATTAGTTTCTCGTTCTTAGTCATTAAGAAAAGAAAAACCTAGGGTTTTTCTTGTGCATATTTGAGGAGGTTTTATGGCGAGGATCGACGTCCACCAGTCGTCGCTAGGAGATACAATCCGGAAGATTGTGGCTTCTTTTTCTGTCGATTTATTATTCCTCTTAAGTAAGGTAAATCTTCAACCTTCTCATAGTTAGATTAATTATTTATGCGAATCAAATCGTGGTATTATCGCATGCGAATTTATTCTTAGCTTCCGCTTTGCATGATCGAGCGTCTCGATCGGTGCTGAAATCAGATCTGACGATCCAATAATGGATCGGATCCGGATTCGGGTTTCTGTATATCCAATAAGTGGTAGCAGAGCAAGGTTGCGATTTTGCGATTATGATTGCATAATTAATTAATAAGGAGTGAAATAGAATAAATATTGCATCTTTTAAATTTAATTTATGTGATTGAATGTTTTGGTTGACGAGATGGATTCGGGTTGATACTTGTTTACCGTTAGATCTATTGTAAACCCGTTTTTCCGGGTATAGGATGGCATGTAATTTAATTTTCTGGTTTTTTTTTTTAATTTCGGCCGAGTGGCCTTTTAATTAAATTCGGATGAAGATATGAAGAGAAAAATACCTAGTATTGTGGCAAAGACACAAGTTCAATTCTGTGCAGACCCAAGTTCGAATCCCTTAGGCGAATAATATTCTAAATTTTTTTATTCTATTTTTTCTTTTCTTTTTTTTATATACGAATAAAAAAACAATACGAATTTAAAAAAAAAAAGGGGAAAGGGGAATCAAACTCGGGTGGTGATGAAGGAAGAAAGAGGTTCAACCAACTCAAAAAGAAGGCTTTTTATTGAAGATCTGGACCAGACAGTTATATACCAAGCAGCGGCAGCAGTTCATTAAAGATTAGAATTTTTTTGAACCTAGGGTTTATTTATTTTATAGAGTAGATACGGGGGTGCCAACGATCCATCTCAGTGGTTTACTTTTATGCATTTATTTTCATGTTTGATAATTTATGTGAGATAACCATGCCATGACATGCATCATATTCTTGAATTCCACTCCTAGCATATGCATACATGTAGATAATTAATCGAGATATTAATTAGGTATGTATGAGACGTAATTAATTTAGATTAAATTAGGTAATTAATTAAATTAATTAAAACGAACGGAATTTTATCGGGATATAAAATTCACATGATAAAATAAAATTTACTCGGTAAATTTAATTCTAGGATCTAAAAATCATTCGTGGATATTAATTATGCAGTGACTACATAAAAGAATTTTAATAATTGAAAAATTGGAAAATCCGGAAAAGTTGGACACCAACTGAGCAAAAAGGTTCAAAAATTGGTTCGGGCGGTCAACAGGGCTTCGACTCGACTCGACCTGTCCGTCCAAGTGCGGGGTTAGCCACGGGGGTCCGGAAAGGTCAATCTATCCGGCGAGATGAGGCTCAATGGGGCTACCTTAGCCCGATTTTCAACCCAGCACCCGCACACGTGCGACGTTAGCGTCAGGGGTCCGGCAAGGTCATGCTATCCGGAGAGTTTCAGCTCAATGAGGCAGCTTTAGCCCGATTCATCCAGCAGTCGTATATGAACCAACGAAGAGGACGGGTCGTCTCAGCCAATCCCAACAACATTCGGTGAACTCGGTTAAAGCTCAACCCCATTTAATACCGATAAGTTGGTGATTGTTTTTCAAGATTTATTGTTTTCAAATTATTGAGATAAAATTCTACGATCCTAAAATTTTTATCATGACATTATTAGGACTATAAAATTCATTGGTGAATTTTTGTTGTGTAGTGTCTACACAAGAGATTTTCTAAATATTCAAAAAATTGGAAAATCGCTAGTTAGACGGTATTTGAAACCGAAAAACTAGTGGGAACTTTTAATTTTGTGATTTATTGTTTTTGGAATTATTAGAAAAATTCATAAAGTCCTAATGTATTAGGGTTTTAAAATTCTTGGTGAATTTTAATTGTGTAGTGTCTACACAAAGAATTTAAAAATCCGAGAAATTGGAAAATCGTGAATAAGTGACACTAGTTAGACGGTATTTTTGGAACCGATGAACTAGTGGGAGGATTAATTTAAATATTCATGATTTATTATTTTTCGGATTGTGAATAAATTTTGAAATCATAAAAGACTACCTATAATTTTCAAAATAACGAGTGGGAGCGGGGAAGGTGACAACCGACCCCTCGGCCTCTACTGTTGACACAAGTACCGTGAGAGAATGGTGACGCCTCGTGCCGCTTTGATTTCGGCCCCCTTCGGATACCGCTATCAAAATTCAAGGCTTGGTTTCCGAAAGGATAGGATTTTGATTACTCGTCGGGTCACTGACCTACCCTTCGGCGGCATACTCGGGGTCTACTTAAAAATCTGAAACAGTAGGTCACACTCTAAAGGGTATTTTTGGAAATATCTTGGCTAAAAAAGGAAGGTAATCATCAACAATTAAATCGGGATGTCTGATCTCAGTTAATTGTTGAGAGAAATCGTCTCAATGTAATCATCACCTCTTTGACCTACCCGTCGGCGGCATTGAGGTAATGGTAGGATAAACTGCATGCATGACATCACGTTTATAATTCCTAAAATTTATTATTTGTTGTGGTGTATGATTTGATTTATAATTCTGTCATAATTTATTTTTGCAACTACATATCATCTCAAAGTATATAAACTGCTAAACACGATAAATTGACTAGTGATGACTTCGTAAAAGTGTAAAAGTAACAAGAACGTTGAACTCAATAATCGAAAATGCAAATGAATTTTTCGGAAGAGGTTGTTCCTCCTAAGCCTTCAAACTTAAGTGACATTAATGAGTATGTCACTACTGTCACTCGTGTTGAACGAGAGACAACCGATATTAGTTCAAAAATGACGAGAATGATTTGATATCAATCTCACCAGACATCCCACAGTTTACGAGTAGTGTCTACTCTTATAAACTGCTAGTTCACGGACCATTTCCTTTAAAGAAAGCCAAGAATGGGAAGGTAAATGTCTACAAGTATAAGTCATCTAAACTAAATAAGTTAAAGGCTAAACCGAAATATTAATAAAAGAAAATAAAGGATAAGGAAAAGTGATTTCGGATCACTAACCTATGAATCCTTAAAGACTTTCTTAACCGGGATTATGACCCGGAAGCTATGTTCTTTTGTAAGAACAAGATAGATAGGCATTAATGATTAAACAATATACAACGGGAAGTTATTTCAGCTGAGATAGTGGGAGTGATATAAGGAACATAAATTCGGATTTTAATCCTTGAATATCACAGAAATTTAATTTATGTTTTCAGATTCGTTAGAACAAATGGATTCACTTTCACATCGATTATATAGTTGCCTCAAAGAAAGTGAATATGACATTTGTATACGATTCCGTGACTCGGACTTTTGTTTGATAGAGTCAAAACCACTAAGTAATGCTGAAAAGGTATATGTAACACGTCAAAAACGATTACGGCAAATGGTTTCCGTATTAAGATAAACAACTTCTAAGCATCTATTAATTAGTGCATATATCCTAAAGATAAGATTTTAAGACTGGCTAAGGGTGATTCCTATCTCCCAGTCTAAGAACACTGTCTCTAAGGAAAAATGACTAAGTAACCTTTCAATTGGGAAAGGGTAATGGAGCTAAAGAAGTATCATAGCTTGTTTATATTGACCTTCGGGGCCTTATGAAGGATACAAGCTAGTGGAGCTTTTGAGTAATAGACATTTTGTCTAATGACTACTCGAAATGCCGATAGTTTATCTAAGTATTTGGAGGAATCTCTGATATTACCAGAGAAACGAGTATTCCATTCTCTGATGTAGGCTATAGCATAGTTTTGGCACTGATGCTTGGCCTACCTCCGGGTGAAACGATTTCACTAAAAAGATAAACCGTGTATTGTCTTGTATAGTTATTGATATGCTACATTACACTGCTTAACTCAATTAAGATATTGATTGCAAAATAACGGTTCACATTATTATGAAATACCGAGAAGTCTACCTAGAAGATGCCTATGAATTTGTGGATAAGGAGTGAATTAAATTTACCCCACTTCCGCAAATAGAGGCATTTAGCACTAGTGCTTGAAGGTAGGACTGAAAATTTTGTATACACGTTCAGATGGTGATTGTTCGTGAAATATCTTAATGCAATGAGTAAAGGTTGGTTATAAGATTCTTGAGATCGGATCGAGACGGTTACACTGTTACATCCTTTCTAAAAGAATGTTTAAATAACAAACCTTAGACCTTGAAGTATAGTTACTCAAGGAGTTACTATCTGATTTATTCAGACCACATCCAACATTGGTTGTTGGGGATTATGCTGATAAATACTACTGAACCAGATCAGAATGTCAATCCACCCAAATGCAGTGGGAGTATGGTTTAACCATTGACTCGCTATGATTATGCAGTCTCTACAGTCTGCATGGGGTGATTGATCACCTATGGTCCTTCTGGAAGGACTGTATAAGATTCTGATAAAGTGAGGTTGGTTTAAAGCCATATACCTATAAATGGAGTTTTGGTACTCCAGGTCTGTTCATACTCCTGTAGAACCACCTGAGTGTCTCAGGCTCAGTGGGAGAAATTGGATCTACATGGAAAAGAGTTGAATGAATGAGAAAGTTTATCTTTCTAAGCAAAGCCAAGTGGTTTTGGGGGTAACTCCCTGAGAAGTAGACAGTTAAACAGGGTTGATGCCATAAAACTTTCTCACCACTCAGCCTTGCTCGACTCTATGGAAAGCAGAAAGATTAACATGGGTGATGCCCTGAAACTTTCTTGCCGTACAATGGAGCTTAGATTCATTCGGAATGGAAGGGTTTTAGCTTAAAGCCAATGGCAGATTGACTGCCTATGCTTATATCCATCGATGGATTAAAGTAAACCTTCAGGTCATTAAAATTCACATGTTTTGAAAAATGTGGGCTTGACCAGAATATTGATGAGTCTTTTGTAGACTAGAGAATCAATATTGGTAAATTAGTAGCCGTTAGTGCTTATAAAAGATTACATTGCAACGCTTGGGAACAACTTGAGTGTGTTATCTGAAGTCAAAACTGACGAGCCAAAGCTTCTCTGAATCAGAGAAGTGGACTATATTCTTAGAATTTGATTCGGTCGAATTCATGAGAACAAGTTGTTGGCAATATCCCATCTATCTTATTGGTTAATGATGATAATGCATTTTCGAATGCAGAATTCAACGAGAGGTTTCCTAACCAACCCCTCACGGAATAATTCTCTTAGTCTTCGGATATAGAGAAAATGGGATAGATTCTCTTTTGGATAGAGAAAGTCAGGTTATTAAAAGTCAATAAAAGTCGAGTCTTGGATTCGGATGTTGAAAGCGGTATAGTGCATCCTCAAGTATCTTGAGTGAATGAGGAATCGTATGCTTGTCCATTCGGGTGCGAACCTGAGTGTCGTTGACTACACTGATTCTGATTTTTTGTCGGATTAAGGATGACCGTGAATCGATCTCAGGCTCAGTGTTTACTCATAGTGATAGAGCTATAGTCTGGAGCAATCCAGCATTGCCAGCTTGACTCTATTAGTCGAATACATAACAGCTTTCGGAGCAGCTAAAAAGGTAGTGTGGCTTGAGAAGTTCTTTGTTAGATCGGGAAGTGATTCCAGGTCTCGATGAGCCGATATCAATTTACTGTGAAAACAGTTGAGAGGTAGCTCATGCAAATGATCTTCGCAGGCACAAAAGGCCAAAATCATATTGAGATAAAATACCACCTGGTCAGACAGATCGTGCAAAAAGGTGACGTTTCGGTCCTAAAGATCGCCTCGAGCCGACATCCTAGCTGATCAGATTACCAAGTCGTATGGCATCTAATGTCACTGATAAGCGATTGGCGGGTATGAAATTGGGAGATATGTCTCATATGCTTTAGATCAAGCGGGAGAATGTTGTGGATAGATAGAATAAGGGTGTGGTGCTCTAAAAACAATCATTGCTTGTCTTTATGGAAAGTGGGAGATTGTTAGATATAGTGTGCACGAAAGACAATTGTTGCTTGTCTATACGGGCAAGTGGGAGATTGATGGAAGTAGCACCCGAAAGACAATTTATGTAATTGTTTTTAGACTTAATAAATGACAGATTTATTCTTATCTTATTATTTGCTTCGTGCTTGTAAGTAATACACTACTGAAAACCCCAAGTCGTATCATATGTAGCCATATAACTTAGTGTGTGTCACACGCGAGGATTAAGTTTATGGTGATACACTTGAACTATTAGTCCGTGGTGAACTTAATCAAAGTATGGGGTCTATTGATTAAACCACCATTAATGCGCCCAGAACACTTTATGGTGTGACCGTCTTATCCGGACCGTCGACATTGGTTGTCTAAGTGAGGCATTTATATATGATGAGAGTAATATAGGACTTGACCGATTTAATCTGAATTTCTCATATAATTCCGTGATTGAGAAATCTTATTAAATCACAAGATGATCATATATGGATTAACCTTAATCCTGAAGTGATTACAGACTCCTACTTATTTCAGGATAGGGTTTGATGTGTTCGTTAAGGATCGCTAAGAGGCACGGTCCGAATCACTTTCATGTTGGCACTATTCTGGAATGAGTGAGTAGTGTGTGTCTCATAGATATGGAATCCATTCCTTCCTACGGGAAGTAGAAAGACAATCCCCTTATTTGTTAATCCTAGAAACTGATCGATCCGTGGAGTTCGTATTGGTTATGAACTAATTGATCACTAGTGGGTTAATGGTAAATAAGGATGAGATGTATTGAAGAAGGTTTACGGAAATATTCCTGCTTTATTACGGATAGTCTATGGAGGGTTAGTTTATATGTAATGATTATATCAATGGACACTTATCGACTCGACTCGACATTTTGAGAATAAGTTATATCTATAATCGATAGAGTTCAGTTTCGGATTTATGGTGGGGTAATTCCGGAATTAATAAGTTGAGTAGAAATATTCTGTTCAATGAATATTTTATTCAATTTATTGTAGCTATTGGTTATAGGTCCATGGTCCCCGAGTTGACTCCTAACACGCGAGTGTTTTTTCTCGTTTTATGGAACCTCGAGAATAAATTAAATAGTTGGTCTATTTAATGAATATGCAATATTATTTATTTGGTAAACAATATGTAAAATAGAAAAGACATTTTCTATTAAATTTAAAGATAAAGTGGCGCCACACATTATGATAAATTAGGAAAATAAATTTTTCTATATTATGTCACATGTGTAATTAATTAATTATCTATTTGTTGGATAATTAATGGAAAAATAAGAGATTGATTTTTTGGGAATTATCTCTTATCTTTTGGAAAATATCTTTTCCTTGTGGGAATAGGTAATTGTGGTGTGAAATGGATAACTCTTTTGACTGGTTATTTTCCTATATAAAGAGAGTTCCTCCCAACACAATATCAATCCAAAATTGCGCCACATTACAATAAAAAGGGAGAGAAAAATTAGTTTCTCGTTCTTAGTCATTAAGAGAAGAAAAACATAGGATTTTTCTTGTGCATATTCGAAGAGGTTCTACGACGAGGATCGACGTCCACCAGTCATCGCTAGGAGATACAATCCGGAAGATTGTGGCTTCTTTTTCTGTCGATTTATTATTCCTCTTAAGTAAGGTAAATCTTCAACCTTCTCATAGTTAGATTAATTATTTATACGAATCAAATCGTGGTATTATCGCATGCGAATTTATTCGTAGCTTCCGCTGTGCATGATCGAGCGTCTCGATCGGTGCTAAGAATCAGATCTGATGATCCAATTATGGATCGGATCCAGATTCGGGTTTCTTTAAATCCAGTAAAATCTTCCCAACTTTGGATTTACTTAGGAACGATATTGCGGATCCAAGACGTTGGCCCATAGCCTCGGCGAGGATCTCCCTTGACCTTGACTTCTGACCTATGATCCCACGTGCATTTCTATGTGGGTCCTCTTGTTGGGAGCAGTCCCATCTGGCCATTTGATTCTCAAATGTTTCTTCCACGTGCTCACCACGTGGCTGATTCTAAGTTGTCCCCCTAGCGGGAGTGTGTGTTACCAATTGCTTTTCCTTACTACCTTCCATTGTATTGTCTCAACTTGCTGTTCGTGCTAAAAACAAAAAGTGCTCTGACACCCAAGCAACCAACTTTCCCCTGACACTCAACAACCTTGTAGTATCTGATCCTGTCGGCGGCAGACCGGAAGATTTTTTCGATAAAGATGTTTCCAGCGAGCTGGTAGTTGTTCCGACGTACGAAATAACAGAATTTCGTGGAAAACTATGATGAATCAAATGGGAAGTCCAAGAATACACCTCTACTCCCTTATGATATTGGTGCACTAAGTTCTCAGATCAACAAACCTAAAATATGCTAAATAAGTACGCCGGTGAGATTAAACTGATGACCACCTCTACAATAGCTTTTGATGAAGAACTAACCAAGAATCTACTAAGAGTGATGATTATTCAAGTGAAAACTTAGCAGATTGTATGTTTCTACTCACGTACGCAAATGCTAGCTCAAGAGGGAACAAAATACTTGCTGAAAAACAAAGGTTTTCGCCGGGAAAGATGAACAACGACTTCCGACTAAGCTTTGAGAGAAAAAATCAATGAGAATGGCGATGAATCAAGTAGAAACTCTAGGATTTCGAACAAAACTTGTGGAGGGTTTTCAATTTTTTGATGTTATGATGGATTCTGAGAGCTTTTGTAGTGACTGAGCTGATTATTGAGGATTTTGGTGAAGAAAACTCCAAAAAACTTGAGAAGGAGGTGGTTTCCCTTCACTGTGCTTCCGTACAAGATGAACTCATGGCAGTGCCGTACACCAGAGAGAGCGGAAAAACTTGATTTTCCCGGTAACGGAACCAACTAATAATGTCGAAAATTATCATGGTGATATTAGCGGTGGTTTGTGGTGGATATCTGACTATAAAAGTGTGTGTTTGCCGGTGGTGCTCGGCGGTGATAAAGCTTTCACGGTCGTCGAAAATAAAAAGAAGTGAGAGTAGAAACTTTGGCAGAGTTTGCCTTATGTCTATCATGTGTATTACATTGAGCCTCTATATATAGGCAAGCTACATATTAGGGTTTCACTAATGACAATTGTAATACCCGTGGTACGATATGTGTTAAAATAAATGTAACAAATAAAATATCAATAATTTTACTCATGTAATCCAACATATATTGCAAGTACAAGTATGCAAATAATTAAATCGAAATAAAAGATTCAAACCGAGACGAGTACGAACGCTCTGCCCTTAAGACAAATTTGCTCTGGTATAGTGCCAACGGTGCTAGCAATTGGCTCTCATGATACAACGGTTTACTTGTTTAATGCAGTGGCATTTCAAACTTCGAACAGACGGTGAACTATTGTGGTGTCCCGATATTCTCTTCAACAAAAATTGCATATTATTCCTCTATATGAGATGTATTTTGTAGTACTAAAAATACTTGTCAAAATCTAATGTAAAACACCCTTAGCAAAGGAATTTATATAGTAGTAGAAACTACCCACTAATGGTCACTAACTCTCAATAATGACCACTACTACCACTTATAACCACTAAGTAAAAGTTAAGGCCACTAACACAAGTTTTATGGCCACTAAGAGTATGGCCATTAATGGTCATTTTCACCAACAATCCCCCACAAAAAGGACATTAATGCAAATGCAAATGTCGCCCCTGAAGAGAATTCAGACGAGAAAATATTGCATCAGGAGAGGTAGCTTCTGGCTTTGAACCCGCCGTAGTGAAGTACTATCGGATTTACTCAGCTAATCAATGAACTAAGTCTTGAACTGTTCAGCCTTTATTGTAAACCAGACAATAGTACTCACACAATATTTCCCTTAACACCGTATTTGGTTCTCATGGTTGTGTTCATTTTGGCCATGAATCACCCCTGGTTTCAGAATGTGCGTTAGAGAATTCAAGCCTCTGAATTCTCACAAAAGCGGCCCCACTTCACACTTACATAGTTGATCTCCTATCAAGAGTATTCTGCCATACCCCACTTGAAGTAATCAAGTTATAGGAATCATTAAAAGTTTTCACTTAACCTTTACACCACTGACAGATAACACTTTTATTCACAAATGGGTATGTGTTTGTTGAACCTTCGTAACTTAGTTGTCCTTTTGAACCATGATCTTGGGATCTCCAGCCAACATAGTTGGGTTATCATTACAAAGTTTCTTTCGTAATAGGCTTTAGCCCCATTCCGATTGTCAATCTTGACATTTGATCTCTAGGTAAACCTTTGGTAAGCGGATCCGTAAGATTCTCCTTTGATTTAACAAAATTGATGGAAATCACACCATTAGCGATCAGTTGTTTAATAGTATTGTGTCTGCGACGTATATGTCGAGACTTATCATTATACATACTATTTTGTGCCCGACTGACTATCACTATGTATGCTTATTGAAGCAATAGGTTTAGTCCAACATGGAATGTCCTCTAGGAAATTACGAAGCCATTCTGCTACTTCTCCTGCCTTGGCTAATGCAATAAACTCAGCTTCCATCGTGGAACGAGCTATGCACGTTTGCTTTGTGGATTTCCATGATACCATAGCACCACCAATAGTGAATACATATCCACTTGTGGATTTTGAATCTTTTGAGTCAGATATCCAGTTAGCATCACATTATCCTTCTAATACTGTTACATATCTCGTATACCGTAATCCCGGATTCTTTGTAAATTTGAAGTACAATACCCTATTCAAATCTTTCAATGATCCTCACTTGGATTACTTGTAAAACTATTTAGTATATTCACAGCACATGCTACATCTGGTCTAGTACAATTACTTATGTACATTAGACAACCTATGATTTGTGAATATTTTAATTGAGATACACGTTCACCTTTGTTCTTGACTAAGTGCAAACTTATGTCAATTGGAGTTTTCACTGGACTTTCATGAAACACATTAAATCTTTTTAGAACAGACTCAATATAATGAGACTGTGACAACGCAAGCCCATCAGACATTCTAGAGATTTTAATCCCTAAAATTACATCTGCGACTCCCATATCTTTCATATCGAAGTTCCGTGTCAACATACTATCACATAAGAGTTAGAAGTGTTCTTGACATAGACACATTTGTCACACTCGTTAATTTTAAACCCATTTGACAACATCGTTGGATCAAATTTTTGGTGCCACTATTTTGGCGCTTGTTTTAGACCATACAATGATTTAACGAGTCGACACACCTTGTGTTTTTGACATGGAACTACAAACTTATTCCATGTATATTTCTTCCTCCAATTCACCATTTAAGAAGGCAGTCTTAACATCCATTTGATGGATTTCATAGTTATAGACCGCATCATATGTTCTTGGTTTGTTTTCTACCAAATAGGTGGAAAAATCCGGACCAAAAGACATTGAATTCCTAGCCCGCTTGCTGCGATGTATCTCCTCAATTTCTTGAGTTTCATTTCCAACAGACTCAATAGTCCGCTTATTGGAACTTGAATCCTCTTTGACTTTGTACATCAGGTATGTCATCTTGACACAATGATGACATTTTCATGTACATCAGGTATGTCATCTTCATTGACTAGAAATCTATGTGCACTACTATTATTCGCATAACCAATAAATATAAAATCTATCGTTTTAGGCCCAATATTTATTTGTTTAGGTTTAGGCACTTCTACCTTTGCTAAACACCCCTACACTTTCAAGTATTTGTAGCTTGGCTTATAGCCTTTCCGCATCTCATGTAGGGTCTTTTCCATCTTCCTTGATGGAATTCATACAAGAATGACATTGCTGAGAGAATCACTTCCCCACAAGTTCTAGGATAAATCCGAACTTATCAACATAACATTCATCTTCTCTTTTAGAGTTTGGCTATTGTATTCAGCAATACCGATCTAGAGAGGTGTTTATGGTGTAGTTGTTTTCCGAATGATGCCGGCGCCTCAGCAAGACTCATGAAACAATACATCATATGCACCACCACAATCACTACGGATACATTAAATCCATTTGCTATATTTATTCTCATATTCATTCTTATATTTTATAAATACCTCAAGGGCCTTGTGTTTGCTCTTTAACAAATAGACATAACATTATCTCGTGTAATCCATAACAAAAGTAACATCATATTTTTTTCATTCATTTCAAATTTGCACAACCTTTAATTCACACAACATGTGCGAATTAAATCCAACAATCATACCTTATGTCACATTAGGCACAACGCATTATGATTCACCTCGATAAATCCTTTCATTTCCGTTCAGTTGAATAGAGGATCGATAAATTTCAATATCCGGTTTGTTCGCACACGAAACCACAAAATAAAATAGATTACTAGTATAACTAGTTTAAACGAGATAAATCCATGATATGTACAATTATAATTAATATTCCACAGATGACATACCAGATGGATCAACATATACATTCAATTATGTACACCATCGACATGAACTTACTCAATTGCGTTTCAACATGGAAAGAAATTCTAACAAAACGATCTTACGTGCTGATGATGCTAAATAAAGCACCAGTGATGTGTCAAGGTTGTTTGGAATCTAGGGGTGAAATAGAAAGGAAATGCAATATGAATAAGATGGTGCCTTTTATGGAAAGATGGTAGTTTTTGTATTGTACGGCTGGGTTCAAGAATGTATCTTGAATTGCCTACGTATCCTATCTGGAATCCAGGAATCAAGCCCAACGTAGTTCCTGGATGTAGGTATTTATAGGCACATGCCCTTCTTCTGCCCTAACTTAAGGGCGGTTTAGTCTATTGACAAATATAACCTTGGCTTCCCGTCCAAGTTACTCCTCAGGTATCGGACTGAAGTGTCTGCTTGTATTGACTCGACGGTCATCGTCATGGTCATGCCGATGTGAAAACCTTCAACATAACTACTCTGTAATACATACGATCTTGATCGTGTCGAGATGGTTCGCCCACCTCGACGTCCTCATCATATCTGGACTCTCTCCACATTCCAGCTGGACCACTCAGATAACTCCACGTGGAAGGGTGGCATATCGTATCGTCACGTGCACTTAGTAGAATTGTAGTGTCATTGTCCTCTAACTTGCGTCTGAAACTCGGTTGTGAAATTATTTTGAGCTAATTAATGCAAACAATACTTCTGTTTTCAATATATATGAAAACATTCATGTGGTCATATGAGTTAACAACCGAAAAGGCATTGCATATTAGGATCAAGCGTTTACCGTTATATATACTAAAACCAATTGGTGTTAGTAAAAATGCTACTATATTTTCTTATATCACGCCTCCTCAAGTGCGGGCACATCCATTTGGTCATATGAGTTAACAACCGAAAAGGCATTGCATATTAGGATCAAACGATTACCATTATACTAAAACCAATTGATGTTAGTAAAAATGCTACTATATTTTCTTATATCACGCCCCTCAAGTGTGGGCCTATAAGTCGGGAGAGAGGCCCAACACTTGACTTGGTTTTTTTTTTTCGGTAAGTGTGGGGTTATAAGAAGAGAGTGAGACCCAACATTTGTTTTTTTTTAATTATGTTGGAAGCGGGGCTTGAACTCGGGATCTCCGGCTCCGATACCATATTAGGATCAAGCGCTTACCGTTATACTAAAACCAATTGATATTATTAAATGTGCTCCTAAATTTCCTTATATCATTGCACACATCGAAGGTACGTACTCATTCCAAGCATGTACATGCACTTTTATTATGATCCCTTCAATTTCACCGATCCATAATTATATAAGTAGCATGTATCATCGATTTCGCCTTTCATTGGCGAATTACTTCAATCATGCAAATATGTACTCAATCAAGATCCATTGTAGAATTTGTTAGAAAATATTATGTTAATTATTATGATTAAGTTTTAATTAAGTTTAGTATTACCTAAGGCTATTTCAGCTATTAAGCATGATACTACTGATACTGTTGGAGATATGCAAGATTTGCAAATCGAGCAAAATCACGTGGAGAATCATGAGAATTATTATGGTCAGCAGAAATTATGGGATGAAAATAAGGAAATGAGTTAATTCTAATTACTCGTAGCATTCACAGCAGCGCGGTATTAGCACATGCAACATTTACGAGTTTAAAATCATACAATCTCTTTTTCTTCCATGTATAAATATTGTATACTTGATTGAATAAAATCATCGAACTTCCATCTTGTTTTTTAAAAGTTTTACTCTTCATTGCAAAGTTCTTTATGGTATCAGAGCGATAAAACTCTAAGCCATTTCTTTTTTTGAGAGACACTTTCTTTGAAAACATGTCAATTGAATCTGTCCTCACCATTCAAAATTTCCACCAGTGCTCTAGTTTGGTGTCAATCAAACTAAGCCTCACTAACTATTTGTTGTGGTGATCACAGGTCATTCCACTGATCAAGAGTCTTGGTGTGTACCACCATATCTCATCAGAGGATAAACCTTCAAAAAAAATAAAAAATGAGAATGAAAAAGAAATCGACAACCCTGCGTTTCATGTTTGGGAAGTAAATGATGGCTTACTCATTTTGTGGTTGCTTGGAACCATGAAGGAGGAAGTGATCAGCCTAATTTAAGAAGAAGAGTCCACTGCATATCAAATTTGGACATCTCTCGATCAACAACTCCTTCCTCATACAGTAGAAAATGAAGGTAATCTAAAAAATATGTTGATGGTAATCAAGAAAAGGTCAAAATCTGTCGATGAATATTCAAGAGAGTTCAAGTCTATTTGTGATAGCTTGGCTGCAATCAAGAAACCAATTTCAGATATGGATAAAGTATTCCAATTTGCCCACGGTCTTGGCAGTGATTACATGAATTTTCGTATAGCAATGCTTACTAAGCCACCCTACCGAAGTTTTAATCAATTGGTCATGGCTCTCCAAGGGTATGAACAAACTACATTAGCACAAAAGTCAGAAAAAACCTTTGTTGATCATAATCAAGCCTTCCTCACTCAAAGGGGGCGTGGCAGAGGACGTAAAGGTGGTGGAAGAGGCAACTTTTCATCAAAAGGAAGAGGTTTTACACCTGCAGGCAATTTTGTGGCGGCACCCATGTATCGGCAAAATGTCTCCACGGATGCAGCTGTTTTGAACAATCCGAGAAAGGATGCTAAACAAGAAAATTTTACTGGTACAAAAACAACTTGCCAAATTTGTGGAAAAGCTAACCATAGTGCTTTTAATTGTTGGTACATGTTCGACTATTCATATCAAGATCAGGAGATACTTAAGGCTCTTGCTGCTCTTAACATGTCTGAAAAATCAGATCCTTCCTTTTATGCAGATACAAGGGCCACAACTCACATGACAAACAATGAAGGTAATATTCTTTCTAAGGTTAGTTATACGGGACATGATAAAGTTTACGTAGGAGATGGAACTGGTTTATCTATTTCTCATTGTGGAGAAGCAAAAATTGGTGGTTTAAAACTTAAAGAAGTCTTTGTTGTACCTGGTTTAACTAAGAATTTGCTATCTGTGGGTAAGCTTGCATATGACAATCAATGCTCTTTTGAATTTACTGATTCTAATTATGTGAATAAGGACAAAAATCAGCAGATCATAGCACAAGGGCATAAAAAGGGAAGTTATATGCCTTGGATGATGACCATCATGAAGCTTTGAGAATAAAGGAAGGAAGAACCACCGCATCTATTTGGCATCAAAGACTTGGCCATCCCCATGCCAAGTCTTTATCTGAGTTGCAACGTCAAGGACAAATTAATGTGAGCAATTGGACGACAAGGCCAATGATTTGTGTTAGTTGTCAGTTAGGCAAAAGCTGTAAACTATCTTTTCCAAGAAGTATTAATAAAACGAGTTATCCTCTTGCTAAAATACACTCTGATTTATGGGGCTTGCTCCGGTAAGTTCCAATCAATCATACCGTTATTATGTGATCTTTATTGATGATTTTTCAAGCTTCACCTGGTTGTATCCTCTCAAGAAAAAATTAGAGTTTTTTGTGTGTTTTGTTAAGTTTCAGAAATTAGTCGAAAATCAGTTCGATCACAAAATAAAAATTTTCCAATATGATGGAGGTGGTTAATTTAACTCGAATGTCTTTAAGGATCATCTATCAAACCATGGTATTGCCTTGCAGGTGTCATGTCCACACACTCCTGAGCAAAATGGAGTGGCAGAAAGAAAGCATAAACACATTGTAGAGACATGTCTCACAATGATGTTTCATGCCAATGTACCATTACATTTGTGGGTGGAATCTTTCTTATCTGCGGTATATTTAATTAACAGAGTACCTAGCTCAGTTTTTCAGTTTAAAACACCTTATTTTGCGCTATATGAAAAACACCCTAACTACAATGGCTTAAGGGTTTTTGGGTGTCAATGTTTTCCGTCATTAAGGAACTATGGGAATTCAAAGTTTGCAAATAAGAGTTTTCCGTGTATCTTCATGGGCTATAGTCCAATACATAAAGGGTATCGATGTCTCGAGCCTAAGACAAAAAGAATTTATATTTCTCGTCATGTTGTGTTTAATGAAGAAATATTTCCTTTCAAGAGTGATTTTGTACAGGCCACAACCACAGTTTCTAGCTTTAATGAGTATCCAGTAGAAGATGAATGGAGCTCCAAAAATTCTACGAACAATACTCCAGTCTGTAATTCTATTTGTTGTGATATCCTGCAAGAAGATTCAGTACAAGTGTTAGCTGCTCCACAAGAATCGGAGGAAGAGGCTGAAAATTTGCAGCCTGATGTACCAGTAGAACCGACAGCTATGTTACGCACAATAGATCAAAATGGGGCAGAATCATTTGATATTATGGAAGAAGAAATTGAATCACCTGGATCTGTTCCTCAAAGGCCACAAAGGGATAGGAGGCCACCGACATATCGATTATGCAATGACAGGAACCAAAAAAGGAGGGAAATATGAGCCAAAGACCTTCAAAGATGCTGTAAGGAGTTCACTTTGGGTCCAAGCTATGAATGAGGAATTATCAGCTCTTCATGAAAACAACACGTGGATTTTAGTGCCTAGACCCCATAATACTAATGTGGTTGGATCAAAGTGGGTGTATAAAATAAAAACAAAAGAAGATGGTACAATAGAAAGGTACAAGGCACGATTGGTTGCTCAAGGGTATACCCAACTTTTTGGAATAGACTTTGATGAGACTTTCAGTCCTGTGACTAAACCAACTACTATTCGACTTGTGTTGGCTTTGGTAGTCTCTCAAGGATGGGTTTTAAGACAGCTTGATGTCAAAAATGCTTTCTTACACGGCCAACTTAAAGAGACCGTGTATATGGAGCAACCTCCTGGCTACATTGATTCACAATATTGTAAGCATGTTTGTCTATTAAAAAGATCTCTTTATGGATTGAAACAGGCACCCAGGGCATGGTTTGACCGCTTGTCTCAATTTTTACTTCGTCTTGGTTTTAAATGTAGTAAAGCTGATCCCTCACTTTTTACTTATCACTCACCAGATGTTATCATTTTTCTACTAATCTATGTAGATGATATATTGCTAGCGGGAAATCATTCTACATATATTCAACGTCTCATAGATGCTCTTGGGGATGATTTGCGATCAAAGACCTAGGTTGTCTTAATTACTTCTTGGGGATCGAGATCAAGTACACCACGGATGGTATTTTTTTGTCACAATAAAAATATGCATACTAGTGAATTACTAGTGAGGACACTACTCAAGTTGATGTCTTTACTTAGCATTAAATTCAAGAATTACTAGTGAGGACACTACTCAAGTTGATGTCTTTACTTACCGGAGCATTGTAGGAGCTCTTCAATATTTAACTTTTACTTGTCCCGACCTCACTCATGCTGTAAATAAGGCTTGCCAACACTTTGCAAATCCTACTGTTGCATATTTAAGGAGGTAAAGCGCATGTCAGATATATCAAAGGTACTTTGGTCTATGGAATTCATTATCTTGCAAAATGCCCTATGTCACCCTATGCCTATAGTGATGCGGATTGGGCCTGCTGCCCAATAACTAGGCGGAGTACTAGTGGTTTATGTGTTTTCATTGGATCAAATTGTATCTCATGGAGCTAAAAAAAGCAACCTACTATAGCTCGCTCAAGTACAGAGGTTGATTATAGACCAATGGCCTCCACAACAGTTGAGTTAACATGGATCTCTCACTTACTAAAGAATGTTGGAGTGAAACTTTTCTGGCCACCCCACATATTTTATGACAATCTAAGTGCTCTATATCTCACGGTCAATCCGATGTTTCACTCTCGGTTTAAGCATTTTTCTATTGACTATCATTTTGTTCGAGAGAAGTTTGTAGTTAAACAACTCGTTCCCAAGTATGTTCCGTCTCACTCTCAGTTAGTGGACATTTTTACAAAGTCTGTTGCCAAGACACCATTTCTTATGTTTCGGACCAATCTACGCGTTCAACCAATTTCACATGTCATATTGAAATGGGGTATTAAACAGGATACTACTGATACTGTTGGAGATAAGCAAGATTTGCAAAATGAGCAAAATCACGTGGAGAATCATAAAAATTATGATTAGCAGAAATTATGGGATGAAAATAAGGAAAGGAGTTAATTCTAATTACTCATAACATTCACAACAGCGTGGTATTAGCACATGCAACATTTATGAGTTTAAAATCATACAAGCTCTTTTTCTTCCATGTATAAATATTGTATACTTGATTGAATAAAAATCATTGAACTTCCATCTTGTTTATTAAACTTTTTACTCTTCATTGCAGAAGTTCTTTATCAGACATGTTATTTCCCATTACTAGAGTAGTTTGCACATGTTTCCCATTATCTAGGTAGTTATTTTTGGTTTCAAGCCATGATCCTATGATTCCTATTTTATAGGAAGTGGCCTAGTGGGTAGTTGTTTCTACTTGTATTTATATGCTTATTCCATCAATGAATTCATTAAGTTTTCCAAAAAACTATCTCTTTCATAAAATTTATCAGTGGTATCAGAGCCATATTCTCAACAGCAGTTGGAGAAAAGATCCATGGCCGAAACAAATTTTGTCCAGGCTTCCATCCCAAGGTTTTATGGACAGCTTTATGATCACTGGAGCATGTTGATGGAGAACTTCATGCGTTCTAAGGAGTACTGGACCATCATTGAGCAAGGATTGAACCAGCAGGCAATCCACCCCCAATGAGGCTCAGAGAGCGGATTTTGAGAGCAAAAACCTCAAAGATCTGAAGACCAAGAACTATCTGCTTCAAGCAATAGATAGAGCCATCTTGGAGACCATTCTCAGCAAGGAGTCAGCAAAGGATATATGGGATTCAATGAAGAGGAAGTACCAAGGAAATGCCAGAGTGAAGAGATCACATCTACAGGCCTTAAGAAGAGACTTTGAAACCCTACAAATAAAGGAGGGTGAATCTGTCTCAACTTATTGTGCTAGAACCATGGAAATCTGCAATAAAATGAGATTTCTTGGTTTGAAGATGAAGGATGTAGCAGTTGTGGAGAAGATTTTGAGGTCTTTAACCTCAAAATTTGATTATGTCGTGTGTTCCATTGAGGAATCCAAAGCTCTTTGCAAGTTCATGAACAGAAGATGAAGAGAGGATCAACAACATCCAATGAAGAGAAGGCCTTGAATACCACTGCCTATAATAGCAATTATAGGGGCAGGGGTAGAGGCGAGGAAGAGGTAGAGAACCTCCAGAGACTCTGATAGCAGGGATACTTCTCAGTCATCCAAGCATGGAGAAAGAAGAGGTATTGCAAGCAAAAATAATGTTGACTGGTATAGTTGTCACAAACTTGGACACTACCGGTCAGAATGCTACACCAAATTGCCAGCAGACAAGGAGAAATGGACTCAGCAGAGTCACTTTGCCGACAAAGAGGAGGATGAGACTCTGCTGATGACTACTCGACATGTGTAGACTTCGGCCCCCAAGTATGGTATGTTGATACAGGATGCACTAATCACATGTGTGGTAGTAAGGCATCATTCTCTTACTTGGATGAATCTTATCATTCAAATGTGAAGTTTGGAGATAACTCCTTAGTAAGTGTTAAGGGAAAAGGAAATATATGCATCAGATCCAAGAATGGGACATCTGAAACCATTTCTAGTGTTTTATATGTTCCTGATTTGAAGTGCAATCTGCTGAGGTTGGACGGTTAAAAGAAAAGGGCTATGAGATTATTCTGAAGAATAAGGAGTGTGAAATTAAGGATCCAAGCAAAGGAATCATTGCAAAAGTTCCCATGAATGCCAACAGATTATTTCCTTTGGAAATTAAGGAGCCACAAACATGTCTTATGACAGAAATGAAAGATGCATCTTGGTTATGGCATTACAGACATATGGACATCTCAATTTTGGTGGTTTGAAAACTCTTCAGTGGAAGGAAATGGTTAAAGGACTTCCACAAATTCAAACTCCTCAACAGATATGTGAAGAATGCATTAAGGAAAGCAACCCAGACATCCTTTCCCAAAAGGCAAGTCTTGGAGGGCAAAAAGTGTGTTGGAACTCATCCATTTTGACTTGTGTGGACCAATCAACCCATCATCTAATGGAGGAAAGAGGTACTTCATCACATTTACTGATGATTTTTCCAGAAAAACTTGGGTTGAATTTTTGCAAGAAAAATATGAGGCCCTAAATGCATTCAAGAACTTCAAATTTCTAAGAGAAAAAGAGACATGTCAAAATGTTAAGTGTCTGAGAATAGATAGATGAGGAGAATTTTGCTCAGCAGAGTTTGAAGAATTCTGTACCAGTAATGGAATAAAAAGGGAATTGACAGCAGCCTATACACCACAACAAAATGGTGTATCTAAGAGGAAGAATATAACTATTCTAAATATGGTGAGGAGCATGCTAGCCTATGGAAATGTACCAAAGAGATTCTGGCCTGAAGGTGTAAGTTGGACTGTGCATATTTTGAATAGATGCCCAACCTTTTCTGTTCAAAAAATGACACCAGAAGAAGCATGAGATCAATCAAACCATCTGTAAGTCATTTTAAGATATTTGGATGCATTTCTTATGCTCATATTCCAGATGCAAACAGGAAGAAACTGAGTGATAAAGGAGAGCAATGTGTTTTCTTGGGGATCAGTGAAAAGTACAAGGCATACAAGTTGTTTAATCCTATAACCAAAAGGATAGTGATCAACAGAGATGTGGTGTTTGATGAGTTGAACACTTGGAATTGGGAAGCAAATAATGCTCAATTCCATCCAACTCAGAAACTGATAGATGAATAACCAGTGAGGGGTCAGCGGACTCAGAATCAACAGAGTGAGATTTAGCAGACTCAGGGTCAACAAACTCAAGACACTGAATTGACAAGACCAGCTGAGGGTTCAGCAGACCCAAGTTCAGTAGACTCAAGTCATGAAATAGCGGTTGAGGGTTCGGTAGACGACCTTAGAGCACCAAGAAAAGGCATGAAATTTTGAGGTAACGGGTTTACCACGGCCGAGAGGGTAAATGGCTAGACTAGTAGCAAAAGGATACAATCAAGAGTATGTGATTGACAACAATGAAGTGTTTGCCCCAAGTAAATGGCTAGACTAGTAGCAAGAATGGAGACTATCCCCGGTAGCAAGAATGGAGACTATCAGATTGTGCTATCTTTGCTAGCACAGAAACAGTGGAAAGTACATCAAATTAATGTAAAATAAGCATTCTTGAATGGTCAGCTGGAAGAAGAGGTATATGTGGATCAACCACAAGGCTATGTGGAACATGGAGCAGAGAACAAAGTATATAGGCTTAACAAAGCCTTATATGGACTCAAGCAAGCCCCAAGGGCTTGGTACAGCTGTATTGATTCTTATTTTGTGAAGGTAGGTTTCACAATGTGTCCATACGAACCTACCTTGTATGTGAAAGTTAACAGCGATGGAAGGCTGTTGATTGCGCGTTTATATATGGATGATGTTATCTTCACCAGCAGTGAACTTAGCATGATAACAGAGTTCAAGGAGGTAATGAAGAACAAATTTAGCATGACAGATATGGGACTAATGCAATATTTTTTAGGCATTGAGGTTCAGCAGACTAAGTCAGGCATACTAATTTCTCAAAAGAAGTGTGTATCTGAAATTCTCAGCAGGTTTGGGATAAAGGATAGCAATCCAGCACTTTCACCATGTGAAACTGGTGTGAAACTTTGCAAAGAAGGAACATGTAGTAAGGTGAATCCCACCTTATACAAGCAGATGATAAGGTGTCTTTTATACTTGACAGCAACAAGACCTGACATTATGTATGCTATAAGTGTAGCAAGAAGATATATGGAGACACCCTCAGCAGACCACTTAAACTATGTGAAGAGGATTCTAAGATACTTGAATGGAACCATCAACCTTGGCATCAGGTATGGTTCAGCAGAGAAGGCTCAGCTGACTGGATACTCTGACAATGATATGCAGGAGATATTGATGACATGAAGAGTACTTCTGGTTTTGAGTTTATGTATGGAAGAGGTGCTATCAGTTGGTCCTCAAAGAAGCAACCAATAGTCACTTTGTCCACAACTGAAGCAGAGTTTGTTGCAGCAGCACACTGTTCATGTCAGCTAATATGGTTAAGGAGGATGCTGGAAGTTCTAGGTCAAGTTCAGCAGACTGGGAATATTATGTACTGTGATAACAGTTCAACTATCAAGCTATCCAAGAATCCAGTGTTAAACAACATGAGCAAGCACATATATGTGAAGTATCATTTCCCGAGAGACCTATGTGAAGAAGGGATCATTGAGTTGCAGCATTGCAGGAGTGAAGATCAAATAGCTGATATAATGACCAAAGGACAGAAGAGAGATCAATTTTTGAAGCTCAGGGGCAAGCTGGGCATGTGTGAAGTAATCTGAACTGCAAGCTCAGATTAAGGGAATGAATGTTAGAAAAGATTATGTTAATTATTATGATTAAGTTTTAATTAAGTTTATTATTACCTAAAGCTATGTCAGCCATGTTTTTTCCCATTACTAGAGTAGTTTGCACATGTTTCCCATTATCTCGGTAGTTATTTTCGGTTTCAAACCATGATCCCATTATTCCTATTTTATAGGAAGTGGCCTAGTGGGTAGTTGTTTTCTACTTGTATTTATGCTTATTTCATCAATGAATTAAGTTTTCCAAAAAACTACCTCTTCCATAAAAGTTATCAGAATTCATGTGAATCGCTTCAAGTGATTAAAACTAATATCATCACACACCCCTGAAATTATTTTCCATGCTACCAAAAAAAAAAAAAATAAAATAAAATTTCCTGTGTGTGAACAATTCAATATTAAGTTGTTAGACCAACAAGAAATTATTTGTATAGAGTTTAATTTCTTAAAAAAACTTGACCTAAACTGAACCGAAGTTGTATATCTTAATCAGAGCATTAACAGTCAAACAACGCCCTTAAATTAATGTTTTATTCATTGATATTCACAACTGTTGTACTCACACAGTAGTACAATAAAGCACTGGTCTAACGGAATAAACCTGAAGCACTTCAATGACAAATAATAAAGCATATTATCTGTATAACTGCAATGTCTGACAAACAATGAGCCTGCTACTAAACCGTTAAAGAAATTAATTAATAAGTATCAACAAAATAATTTGCACAATGAACATGAGCGAGAATTGCAGTAACTCCATGTTCTTGGACAAGTAGGAAATGCAATTTCGTTAGTCTAAAAATGTGGGGAGAATCTTAACTCCTACTGTGATAGAATTTATGCACACATAAGCAACATCGTTCTCAGAAACATGCGATTAATATAAGATCTGGGCATGCATCACAAAATCAATGCATACGGAGAAACATATAGTTCAAATTTGTCTTAAGATTGTAATACCCGTGGTACGATATGTGTTAAAATAAATATAAATATGATACCCCGTATCTGCGTAAAAGGGTATAAAAGTCTTTTTAAATTTTGTGTGACCCGATAATATTAAAGGGTCATGTTTTAATTAAATAATAAGGTCAAAATATTTGTTAAAGGTATGTACGGTATTTTAAAAGTGTTACTTTTAGTAGGACAAAACGGAAATTGTATCACCCTCTATATAAACCCCTTTTAACCCAAAAACCTATTCATATCTCCCCCAAAGTTTGAGCTTGTAGCAATGAGAGAAAGAGAGGGAAAAATAAAAGAAAAGAGAGAAAGAGAAAGGAGAAGAGAGAAAGAGAAATTTCCACTTTCCGATCAATCCGGCCGTCGAAATCACAAACTGATTACACCAAAATGCTGCACTTGATGAGAGCTTCGTTTTGATACAGGTTTTACTATGATCGGCTAAAAGTTTCGAAAACCCATTTTCTAGATCTATAAGTGTCTTGAGTGTTTTCTTAGCTTTTTGACGTTTTAATGGTTGTAGTAATCTTAGAAATCCGTTTTGGTGATTGTTTCGAAGTAGGTTGTTTGTGGTTCTAGAAGTGCTTGAAGATGCAAGTGGTGTTCTTGGAGTGTTCTTGGTGTTTTATGAAGATTCGAGCTTGAATACATCTTTTCTTCAAAAGATTTGAGGTAAAGAGGTGTTCAACCGGGTCTATAATTTGTTAATTGTGTTAAAATCCTATACCTTGCGTTGTTTAATTTAATTATACAATTTTACAACAACTCCGCATGTTGCTAGGCTGAATTAATGACCAATCACATGGGACTTCTTTGTAATAAAATAAGATACTCAAAGTTGCAAGCACTTGTTCCCTGCCGACAATGAAATGCAATTAGTAGTCTTTGGTATCCAACTTATTAACACTAAAATACTATAGTTTACCCTCCGTAAAAGAAAAGAAAAAAAAGGAAAAGAAAAAAAGATAACTGTCACGACCCAAAATCCCACATTGCTAGCTTGTGGGAATTGGGATTAGTATTTAAGAGTGAGGGAATAATGGATTTGATAACTTGGGTTAACCATTTTAGACCAAGCGAGGACGACGGTCTAAGTAGTTACCAGGTCCCACTACAAGAAAATTGAGTTTTAACGAGGGGAAATCCGGTCATTAAAAGTCACTTTCCCCTCATTAAAGACTTTTAATGACGGGAAATTTACTCTCGTCGCCTCTCGTTACTGCCTCTCTATATAAAGGTCAATAATGAGAGTAAAACGATCCCGTCACTATTGATATTTCTCATTAGCGAGAGGTATTTTACTCTCATTAAAAAGCTATCAATAATGACGGGTTCGTTTACTCTCGTTATTGACCTTTATATAGAGCGAGATAATGAGGGTCGACGAGGGTAAATTTCCCGTCATTGAAAGTCTTTCACGACAGAAAGTGTCTTTTAATGACCAGATTTCCCCACGTCAAATATTTGAAATGATAGTTTATACCCTCATTGTATGTAAACCTAACCATCACTAAATCGTGATTCAATGATGACACATCCCATCACTATCAATCAAAATAAAACACATCACTAAATGAAATATGAGCTGTCAAATATTTAAAAACAGTTCATAAGCAAAAATAACAAAATTCTTGAATCACTAGAATAATTAATTTTTTACAAGAAAACATCATAAATACGTATCTTAAGTCCCACCATACCCATGTTATCATAGGACGTCTTCTACTATTTTCCAACCATTATTCTAGAACAAAACAATAATACCAGGCATGTGCACACAACTAAATAAAAAAAAGATGCTATGTATAAGTATAATAACAATGGAAAACACCCCATAAAAATGAAAGCACATTAAATGATAACATGTTAAATGAAAGCTATAGCAAAAGCATTGTACTGACCAAAATAATACAAGATCATGAACTTCAAATTTACTCTCCAAGTCCATGCTTGATGACTATCGCCTTTTCCATTTCTTTTACCGCGGATGTCGGGCCGACGCTTTCTTTCCTTTCAACGAAATGTTGTGTTAGCCACCAAGTATCACTGCTTTATAGTAACACAAAAAATTGTACATAACTTCAAAATAATATGTGAAAGTTGGGAAATGGCTCAACCAAATAACAAAAAATCACACGGCAAACAAAAATGATGTGTAAAGCAAATAAAAACAGTAAAAACAGTAAAAACAAGCACTTCTCCAACTTAAACTATCAAAAAACAATATTTAGCTAGCAAAAAAAATGTCAAAAGGCACAAGATTATTGAGCGTATAAATAATATTCGAGGTAAGTTCTGATCTTTCACAACAAAAGTAAACAACCCTGTTCAAGCTAAATGATTGCTTCAAACTTTATATAAAGTTTATGGCAATGGTGTGGCATCAAATTCAAGCAGGAAAATGCAAATAAATCAAATGACGAAACAAATTCTTAAACAAAATGATGTAGAAATGCACCTAAATATTGATTGCAAAAGTGACTCAACAACATTTTTTCATGAAGTCATCAAGTAAAAGGATTTAGACTGAATGCAGTTTTCAAGTGTCTTTCTCGAATACGAGTTATCAAGGTATCCGGCTGAATCATAATAGGATTGAATAAAGTTAAAAGAAATCAAGTATGAAATAGCAACACTGATATCTGTTTACCTAGTTTGACGATGCAGCGAATGTGTGCTTGAGAGAGGTGGGGTTTGTTTCAGTGGAAAGTTGTTTACCCTCCATTTTCCTGTTTTATGTTTAACACTGACTGCTCTAGAAAAAGAAAAAAGATAAAAAAAAAGTTGGTAGCCCTAAGGCCATTGTCTACATTGCCGAAGGCAAGGGCCGGCATTGTGTTTAAGTATGTTTATTAAGTTCATAATAAGCCTTAATAGCATTGTTAACTAAAGTATAATATGAAACCAAAGTGATGCACAAACCTGATGCATATTCCCATATAGTATGTCACATAGACTTCATCATAGATAAGCACACTGACGCATATTCAGGATGAAGCAAACAAATGTAAGCACATAGAAAGTCTAAAAGTGATGCACAAACCTGATGCAATCAGAAAACTTAGATTCTTGCATAACAGATCATGTTCCAAGCATATCTGATTAAAGCAATGACCTGGAATAATACTAGACCAGTCACATAGACAATAGGACTTGATGCCAACTTAGATTTACCTCAAAACTGAACATGTTACTAAAATCTCAAGTAGCAAGTAGACTTGAACAATTTAAACAGACAACAAAACAAATATTTTTAATCGATTGATTCAGATTGTAAGAAGGAATTATTTAAACTTAGCAAAGCATACAAAATAGATATAAATTAAGCCAGACACAAAACATATTAACCTTCGGTACTAACTGGATCCATTATTTTAACATAAATGAAACATGCTCATACTTGATTGCAGTTATAACAATGTCACGAAATACAGAATCTTGA
Source organism: Gentiana straminea (assembly GCA_036785695.1). Lineage (NCBI taxonomy): Eukaryota > Viridiplantae > Streptophyta > Magnoliopsida > Gentianales > Gentianaceae > Gentiana > Gentiana straminea. The sequence goes on along the minus strand of JAVUPR010000265.1, from coordinate 3,854,784 downwards.
ACTCACCTCAATAAACATGTCAAATTCAGGAATTGGTGCATCCCAAAGCAAATCCGTTGTTATTTTTCCTCTTTCTTTGTGATTGAATCTTCCAAAAAAAAAAAAAAAAAAAAAACTTCTTGTCAGTAGTTAATAAAGACCACATTATAAATACAAATCATTTTATTGATCAATCAAAAAAGTTCATTTCATAAGTAAATGCAACTCAAGATCACCATTAAAGAATGGTGTTTTTCCTGAATAAAAACCAATAACAATGAAAACACCAACACCACCAATGGTCAACCTTTATTCCCAATAAGTAGATTCGGGTCCGGTACGTAAATCGTTTGCTTCCATTACAAGCATGTAAACAACATTCATAAAAAAAAAAAGAAAACGAGATTCTGTACTGGTGGCTCCAAAATAATTTTGCTATTATACAATGAAAATCGACTGATTCGTGAACTTCATTGCAACTCACATGAACGGGAAAAAAGGTAAGATGAAAACTTGGATTCAATGCAATATATATATATATATATATATATATATATATATATATATATATATATATATATATATATATATATATATATTATTAGTACATCGGTTCGGAGGAATGGAATTCACCGGAGGACAAGAGCACGTAGAGGCTCGAGTGCTTTCTTTATCTTCTCAACAGCTGCCTGCAACGTGGGAAGAGACGCTGCATATGAAATACGAATGCAGCTTTCATCTCAAATGCATCCCCAGGTACAAGTGCTACTTGAGCCTTGTCTAGCAGATATCGATACAAGGACTTTGAACCGCTTATGACACCAAAACCATCCACCGGCACTCCATAATAACAACTGACATCGATGAAGAGATAAAAAGCACCCTTAGGTTCAGATATTTTGACTCCATCTAGTTCCCTAAAACTTTGCACCAAAAAATCTCTGCGTTCACGGAATGCCTTAACCATAGTTGAAACAGCTTCTCCGCCGGCATGGCCAAGCCCTAAGGCAGCAACACCTGCCTTCTGGGATATAGTGCTAGCACCTGAAGTCACCTGGCTTTGGAGAAACAAAGTTTCGGCCAACAAGATATCCAGTCTCCAACCAGTCATGGCGAAGTCCTTTGAAAATCCATTCACAGTCAAAGTTCGATCCCACATGCCGGTAAAGAAGCAAAACTTGTGTGGGTAGCAGGAGAATAAATGATGTGTTCATATATTTCATCAGACAACACCAAGAGCCTAGGATATCTAGCCACAATCTCGGCAATATCCTCGAGCAATTTACGTGGATAAACGGAGACCCCGTTGGATTTGATGGGGAACATAGAATGAGCAATCTTGACTTTTCACTCGGTTTCGACTCCGAAGCTTAGGATCTAACGAAAAATTTTCGGATATCCGAGTCGGGAGAATTACGGGGGTAGCATCAACCAATCTTGCCATTTCGGATAACTCACCCAAAAGGGAGCCGGTATTACAACCTCATCTCCAAGAGAGCACACGAAACAACAAATTGGAGAATATTCTGTTTAGCACCATTACTCAAGACTTCGCCTCAAAGACAACATTGTTGAAAGTAGAAAAGTGCTTAAGATCTCTGTCATTCTCTCGCGTACCTTCATGATTTCGGTGTTTCCCTCAAGCTTTCGGATGTAAAGATAAATGGAGATTCATGTAAATTAACTTGCAGCTGTAAGAGCCGAGAGAGATGCGGGAGTGATGGAAGTTGATCGATCCATTAGCCCTTGGGTCAATTCGGTAAAGCCTTCAAAAACGTAGCCATCACCGACCAAGCCACGCTCTTGTACAAGCCGGTGTTCCAGTTATCAGGCTCGCCGCTGGAGAACCTGACTTTGCTACCCCTGCTGTGATAGCCGAGGCTGGAATTAATGCTATATGTGATGGTCACACTAAGCACTCACCAAATTCTGGCACTTTGGAATTGCGCTCGGCTATCTGCCATAAACTAAAAGAGGAGAATGGATTGTTGTACACACCTGAAGAGATTCTCATGGTGTGGAAGAAGACGTTATGGGGAGTCACCGGTGATATCGAATGATGAGAAAAGTCAACCCAGTTCGTGGTGAAAAGAAAGAAGTATCATCCTCTTTAACACCTTAATTCATGGTGATTCCTGAAATTGTAAATCAGCATTCGAACAAGGTTAATCTTAGCAACTTCCTTCACTTTGTTGAGCACAATAAACAAAATCTCCCCTGTAGCAAACTGCTTTTCCACACCCTTGTAGTATACAACAATCATAGGCTTGTCATCAGGACTACGAATCACTTTGGAAGGCCAAAACTTCATGTCACTTTAGACAGAGGAATCACTAATCCTTCTACAAATAACTCACTTGGCATCTGCGAAATAAAGTTTTGTAAGCCGCTCAACATCTCCCAATTAACATTGACACATCTTCCAATAAATATTACACTGTCCAAGTCTACAAAAATAACATGTCTACCACAGATTAAGAAAGTCAATAGCTAGATTTAGTTTGATAACATTGAGAATGCTTTGCCTATATCAGTGTCAAAATCTAAAAAAAGATATGTGATTTTCATTAAATCATGACAAATAGGACAAATACTACTACTGCTTAAGGAAAAGTAGAACCTACTTAGAAAATCCTAAGCAAATGAACGATTAGTAAAGGACATTAACACAATAATCCATTATATTAAGATGAAAATGCTACGCAAATAAGAACATTTATTTAGTTCCACAGCTTGCTCAGGCCTGAATGTAGCCGGCAGTTCCAAATTGGATTTTACATGATTCAGATTACATTCCTCCAGTTTCTCCTTCTTTAATTGGATATTTTATTGTCTTTCGGCTTCACATATAACAATAATTTGGTAGAAAAGACTATCCAGATTTTTGTTAGACCTCATGTGCAAAAAGAACTCACTTTGTGGTATACATTTAATACTTGAATCTATTGAGAAAAAGAAAGAAATGTTTTCTCACCAGAACCCTGACCCTTCGACGCACCAGGTACAGGGCAATGGCCCTTCCAAGCTTTGAAGTTGCACCTGTCATGGACACCTCATCGACATCTTTTGGAATCTCGTTTAGTATCACAAAGACCGTCAATGTGTTTCCATGGACAACACGTAATTTGAGGTCGGGGTGTTTGTTTACAAAAAGTGTCCCCCCTCCATTCAAACCTTCATTCTATTAATAAACATATGGTTATGAAATGAAAAAGGGCAAAAAGAAAAGGTAATTCTCAAATGAGTAGGAAAGAAAGAAAAGAAAGCAAGCCCACCATATTTAATGCAAAGAAGGCTAATGACCTCAACACCGAGTTTATTGGCTTTGAGGATAGCATGTTCAATATTTTTGTTTATGCCTTTTGCGGCAAAAGGTAAGAAATACTGCGAACGTGACGAGAATAGGTTATCCATATATTATTGTAATAAAAGAGTGGAAAATAGGTAGACAACTTTAAACTCTATTTAAATGCAAAATTTGTAATGTTAAGCATCATTCCCTTTTTAGCTTTTCATAGTACAACTTGTTTCACAATCATTAAAAGTTTACAATGCTAGAGCTTGTAACGAAAATGGAGACCACAAACGTTTTTTTCTTTCAAGAAAAACGTTTTCAAGTGTCACATACAAATGAACATTCTTCAACCATCTCTCTGCCTATTCGCATATTCAACCATTGACTTGTGCAAAATCGAATGTCCAGATGAACACAAAATCAAGGATTAATTAAAAGGAAAAACTTCACCTAAAATAGAAGTGGAAAATATCCACTGATTTAAAAAAACACACATTTTCAACAACAGGCAAAAGAGATCAACCATTAACATAAGTAGTAGTGTTCTAGCACAAAGAGCACAATTCAAGTGTCAGGACAAGGGAACAAGAATCATACATGGGACGGGACAGCACCTATTGGACACACATCTAAATGTTTTGCTTCATTCTACTAACAATCTGATTCCAATTACCTAGAATCATAGGAGACTACCTCAGATCATTGCAGACGGAGGAGAATCGATTCCGACGGTGGGAAGTCAAGAAATGATGAATCATTTCAATCGGCGAAGAATCGATTCGATCGCGGCGCCGGCAAGTAGACGCAAGTGGCGGAACATCGGTGGTCGGTGGGGAACATCGGTGGGCTGGTGGGGGAACATCGGTGGCGGGTGGCGCACATCAACCCTAGCTCGACTTTTTCTTCTTTTTGAGGGTAGCTCGACTTTTTCTCAAGAACGGGTTTATGGCCGATTGATAAGTTTTTGATTTTGAGAGTTTTTAGTTTTTTTTCTTAAAGATTTATGTTGTACGGTTAAGGAAACAATGGGAGGAAAGAATTATATACAATTTATATATTTTTTTTAAATCGAATAATGACGGGATATACTCTCATAATTAACGATTTATAATTAAAGATCATCTTTTAGCTATATTGTTATTTTCCTCTCACTAAAATCTCCTTTTAATGACTTGAATTACCTCCTCTCACTAAATTTTTCTAACTAATAACCTTTTTTCTTGTAGTGTCCATTATGCCCCAAGTAGCGCACCCAGGCCCGCAGTTTCTGGGGCGTTACAGTTGGTATCAGAGCCGACTACCAGACGGATCTAAGTGCCACACCCTTAGAGTTGGTGGGGGCCATCTCTAGATACCTTTGGTAGGATCCTGGCGAGGACGCCAGTCCTTTAAGGGGGGAAGAATGTCACGACCCAAAATCCCGCATTGCTAGCTTGTGGGAATTGGGATTAGTATTTAAGAGTGAGGGAATAATGGATTTGATAACTTGGGTTAACCATTTTAGACCAAGCGAGGACGACGGTCTAAGTAGTTACCAGGTCCATTATGCCCCAAGTAGCGCACCCAGGCCCGCAGTTTCTGGGGCGTTACAATAACAGACTTTACGTATATTAAGAGTTCAAATTATCACTTATTTGGGTAAGTTGGCATTGGCGGCAATGAACAATATTAAATCTATATAAAAAAGAAATACTTGTTTCATTGTTGTTCTATTGGCTTAAATGTGTGTTGTTGTAAAGCATTATGTGTTATGTCGTAAATTAAGTGAAATGTGTGTGTTCTAGTGGCTTTGGCTCCGCACCGTGTTACACGGGAGCATTGGAACATTATACATTTGGCCTTATGTGACGTTGACTTGAGTTCAATGGCTTACTTGTAACATGACGAAGTTACGAGTTCGGTTTCTGGTGTATTCGGCTCAGCATCTTGTGGAGACCCTCTGCGGGGAGATACTCGGGATCACTGGAAACTTTATTACTTAGCCTCATGGGTATTAGATTAGACTCTAATATTTCTGTGCAATGTGCCAAGTAGTGTAATGTAGAGTTGGTCTAAGGTCTAATGGTCCTTAAGAAGCTTTTTATGTGTAATGAACCGAGGTGGTTAGATTAATCGCTTAAATACGTATTTGATGAGTCTAAAAGCTAAAACATGTTAGTCCTTGGTGAGGCACATTTTTGTAATGCAACATGGAACTATTACACCTCCACACTTTCTAGATACTGTTGTGGACTCTTGTAATATTCCACACGTTTTAGATACTCTTGTCATATGAGGTGCTGAATGTGTCGTGGTGCAGTCTTCACCATGCAAAGTGTCTTTGGATTAGTATGTAACAAATGTCTTACTTGGTTTTGTCTACTAGTAAGACTAGTAAAGTGTTGTGAGTGAGTGAAACATATGTGTTATTATGTTTGTTTGACTTGCTCTGTGATATTATTACTATTATTAATGATAATCCTTGTAACATAGCATGTGTAGATTCAATGCTTCTACCATTTACTAAGTACGTTTGTACTTACCCTTTAGTATGTTGTTTTCCCCACCCCATGAAGGTGGTTTTGTTGTAGGTTGAGTTCGAGATCGCTTAAGAGTGATTTCCGAAGTCGCAACAATTGAAGTCTATCTTTCTTACTTTTTCTGTTGTTTATTGGTATAGAATCTTCCCTTATTCTTTTGTATTAGATTGAGATAGATGTACCTTTGGTTTGTAAATAAAGGGTTGTAATAGTTGAATGGATATTCAATCTTGTGTAATATATTGTTTTGGGATGTTGTTTTAGTGGCAGCGTATGTTACTTGTCGATCGTTGAAGTAATCTTTTAAGTATTTTCCTGAGTCTTTGTTTTCGTTTTCCGCTTGTTCTATGGTGTTGATGATGTCAGATTTACGTATATAATTGATTTATTTTAATTATATACGTACCGGGCCTTTTCCGGCTAAGGACTCGGTATCCGGATCAGGGTCGTCACATTTGGTATCAGAGATTGAAGTAACACCGCTGTATAAGTTAGATGTCTTAAGATGTAATCTTTTCAAACATAGACCTTTAAGTTTTGGATTTTGAGGTTATACTTTTCAAGTGTTAACCTCCTAAGTTAGATCTTCTGAGTGTTAGAACTCGTAAGATTAGAATCCCTCTGCTTGGGTAGTGTGACCTTAGGCTAAGTATGAGTCTTTTTAATGTAGGAGTTTTAGACCTACGTCCTAAGGTGGTGAACCTTCAAGTTGGGCTTCGTTAAGTACCTTAATGGAACCTCTCGGTTTTCTTCAAACTTGAATCCTTTATTTCCTTTCATCAATGTTTTCTTTTGTTTGATTCATCGTTTTTCAAGGATTCCGGCTTATTAATATTCATTCAAACTTTTATTTTGATCACGTTGTTGCATTGTCATTTGCACTTGAGCCATTCAAGCTTTTTCAATCATGGTACAACCTTATAATTTCAAAATATTCAATGTTAGATGCTTCATTGCCTCTAGCATACAATTTTCTCATCATTTGTAACTTTGCTCTAAGCATCACGGTCACATGGTTTAATTTGCATGTTTATTTTCAGTGTATAACCATTTTCTTTACCTCATAAAGATTTGGAAGTTCTACTCATCAAGAAATGTTTTCTTTTCTAAAAATTCTTCTTTTGCATCTACATAACTTTTCAAAAAGGGTTACAATTTTGAATTTAAAAACATCATTGAAGTTATGTTTGAACAAGAAATAGTGTTGATCATCTTTTCTTAATTCGTTCTATAAATAAATCATACATATTCAAATGATCTGATCCTCGAATATGTTATGACCAACACTATGATGTACATTCTTTCTTTTGACCCAAGTACAATTCATTTTGGTTTTGATCACAATTTATAATCTAAGTTAATGTTTATTGACTTGGAAAAAATAAATTGATAGACGTTTCTTTTGCATAAAGAACCACTTAGTATACTTCAAAATCTATAATTATCATCCTTCTTCATTCTCAAAATCATTTTCAGCAGAGTTATACATGTATTTAATTTTCAATCATATTGCATGAAGAAATTTCAATTTCTCAGCTGCATAATCTGTTATGGTAATCCCTACCTTATGGTTGTTGGGTTGTGGTATGGGTTTTTGTTGTGTTTGGAAAAATTGTTTTGAGGAGTCGTTTTCTCTAAGTCTCAGCTCTTCCTAGTAGGATGTTAGTGTGGGTTGTCGTTTTAACGCTTTCCGATCGTGAGTAAACAAGCAGTTACCTTCCATCGCACCACATATGTTCTTGCTTACTTTTGACTTTCACCAACCAAGTTCTCTTCCGAATAATTTGCACCCCAGTTTAAACATTTTGTGCCTTTTGCCTTGTTTTGTCCCTAGAAGTATGTTGCCTTATGCTTTCTTTGTGTAAAAGAGGTTGTCAATGCTTTACCATCTTACACCAAGTCTGACAAAGCTTTTTGTTTACTTGCGTTTACCCTTAACTACCTTCTTTAAAAGGTGATTTGTTATGGTTAACCTTTTGTTCTCGATTATCTAATCTTTTAAGTCTGTGTATCTCTCTGTTTGGTCAAATCTCTAATATTTTTGTAACAGTCTCTTTTGGGGTATATCCACAACCTGTCTAGTATGAACTTTTAGACTCTCGTTTTAAGAAAAGATAGTTGTTTACCGAGTTGTTTTCTAAATAGCTTCTGTTAATCTCAGCTTCTATCAAGTTGGCACTCTCGATTTCTTTGCAATTTGTACCCACGTGAAGGTTTTCAGTAATTCCTTTTGCATCACTTCAAGACTAATTGTATTCTTGATTTTAATCCAAAGAACATTTTTCATAGTAAATACTCTTACACTTTCCTTTTGTTTCCCTCAAGTTGTTCTATATTTTTGGGTGCTCAACCTTGTTTCTCCAACCATTGTTGTTAAGAAATATTTTTCAAGATTTTTGTGGATTGAAACTTTTTTTTGACAATCTAATCAATAACTAAAGTTTCAAACTAATCGTTTTAAGTCCAAATGTTCTCCTTCTCTGTTTTGGATGTTCTTAAGTTTGGTGCTTGACACATTCTGTTTTGGTTTTAATCCCTGACACTCTTGTTAACATCCTTTGCTTTTCAAGCCAACTAGAGTTATTCTATAACCACCTTGTTTTACAAGATGCCTATTTTTAAAAAAAATATCATCTTCAAGATGTTTTCTAAATTTTGATACTCATCTCTAGCATTTCGAATCAATGCTCCATCCTTCAAGTTGAAATCAACTTTGAAACCCTTCCTTATTTTCTCGAGAGCACTTTGCTCAAGTTCTTGTTGATGTGCCAATCAACCACCTAATCCTTCAAGAGTAAGGAGACTTTACCCAATCTAGGAACCTTCCATTTGGCGTCACACACCTTGCTCCTGATTCATCTTGTCTTGGTGTCCATTCGGACATGTTGTTTGTTGTTAAATTTTTAATACTCTCTTTTTAACTTGCCTAGTTGTGTTACTCCCCTAGTGCACAAAATTTCACCTTTCGATTTCTTTTTGTGGTCAAACAATCCTTGTTGTTAATCCCTTCAGAATTGATTATCTTAAACCCGATTCATCAAAAGTTTGTTTCAGTGCTGTCCCTTATTCAAGATCAAGTGTCTTTTATTCCTTTTGATATGAAAACTTTCATGCTCGGAATATATTTTATCTTTTGGGGTTCCTACTTCAAACAATGTATGGATGTTGTTCCTTCTTTTAAAACCGGTAAAAGATTTTTCATTAAGTACCTCACCGTGTCTTTTGCGCTTTTGAAGTAAATTCATTTAAAGTTCTATGTTATAGTTGAAGGAATCAAAAGTTGTTTTTAGATCTTTGAGTGTTTTCATATCTACGTTTGATTTCAAGTTTTATTCTACAATACCTTTTAAAAACATGATGCTTTAGCTTTGATACGAAAGTGTTTTGTTCCTCCCTTGGAGTGCGGACTCGCTACCTGAAGTTGCCCTTAGTTTCAGAGGAGACCTTTTAAGTCCGTCTGTAAGTGTCGTTTCCCCTGGTTAGACGAATAACAATGGTCAGAAGTAATCGGTTGTTGGATAGTTCATGAGAGACCTGTTTAAGCATAAATTGGATTGAAGGATGAATGGTTTCATCAAGGGTTTGGACTGGGATGTGGTTTTGACGATATAATGAGTTTGGCAAGTATATCAAGTTTGTTGTGGTCAAGTGTTGTTGAATCTGAAAATATCTCTTGGAGTTTAATGTGAATTGTACGGGACTAAGGTGAATTGGGCTTAGGTATGGAATTTTCCTGAAGGTGGACTAGGTCGAGGAAAACCCTAGTAGACTCGAAAGCCGATCTTCCTTATGTGTTGTAAACTTGGAGTTGTTCTTTTAGGAGGGATAAAATAAGATGTGGAGTATAGAATGTTTGAACCGTTAATGCCGGGTAGAGAGATGGTGCAAGCTATGTTGAACTGTGATGTTGGCTTATGACGGTATATTGAAGTAAGAAAAGGTGATTGATGAAAGAAAGTTTAACATGGATCTTAGAATCTTTGAAGACAAGAAGGAGTGTAGTGCTAAACTTGAAAGGTTTTTTGGTTCGGTTGAGTAGTACTAAGTTTGGTTGTGAGTGGGACCTTAGAGATGAACCGTGGAGAGGTTTGTAGTGGATAGCTTAAGATTGGAATTGCGTTTTGGTTTGAAGTATTAGTCTTGGCGGGCAAGTTCAGTCGAGTTTCGAGGGCGAAACTCATATAAGGGGGGAAGAATATGATATCCCGTATCTACGTAAAATGGTATAAAAGTCTTTTTAAATTTTGTGTGACCTGATAATTTTAAAGGTTCATGTTTTAATTAAATAATAGAGTCAAGAAATTTTTTTAAAGGGTATTTACGGTATTTTAAAAGTGTTATTTTTAGTAAGGGCAAAACGGGAATTGTATCACCCTCTATATAAACCCCTTTTAACCCAAAAACCTATTTATATCTCCCACAAAGTTTTCAGCCACAGCAATGAGAAAAAGAGAGGGGAAAAAAAAGAAGAAAAGATAGAAAGAGAGAAAGAGAAAAAGAGAAGAGAGAAAGAGGAATTTCCACTTTCCGATCAATCCGGCTGTCGAAATCACAAATCGATTGCACCAAAATGCTGTTGGAATAGTGTCCTAAACCCAATCGGGTTGGACCGGATCCGACCGGGTCGGATCATTTCTACTATTTCTTTATGTTTATACATATATTAAATGGCTTTTCTGTTGTCATATATTTGTTCTTTTAAAGAACCAATTGTGAATTGTTATATGATAACGTCCTTAGTATTAAACTCGTGATAGAGAAACCATGATAGGCGATTATGGTTGATGAGATCTCTAATCACTTTGATAAGTTTGATACTTAAATGTCTCTAGGCCGATGTACTATTAAACGGGGCATTGATAGTATAAACGGACTAGCACGTATTAGATGTCTTCGTCTTTAAGGGCGGGGATAGATCTCGACTATCGAAGTGTAGAGACACTTGGACCGTACGTGGACGTGTATTAGAGAATGCGTACGTTAGGGATCGACCCACTTACACGGTTAAGTGTCACACTATGTGGCGGTTGTGTAATTATCCTTTGGACCGGAGTCTTCATGGCATCACGGTGTGGATTGTCATGCTTTGACACTATTGAGGTTTCCCTAGCCACGGGGCGATCATGCGGTAGTGATTGGGTATGATATTGAAGCATGCAGAGTATACATGATTGGTCGTCCGGGAATCGCGTATCCTATGATTGTGATCGAATATCCGAAATGGCCTTCTTATAAGGAATGTCTTACTCTCGTGAATCTTTGCAAAGTGGGAGTAAATGAGTTATTTCGAGAGAGCTTGATATCCAGATTATAAGATACGGTCGTTGATGTTTTGACACTCGACTAATGACCGTATGGATATTATTACAGCGATAGGATTGTAAGTTACACGGTAACTGTTTCACATGAAAGGTAGTAGTCATTGCATTTGACTCTTCCGATGATTGGGGGTCACGGTGTGTTGCTAGACGCTATCCCGTGATCGTTAGGCATGAAGGGCATTTTCGTAATTTGCACTTTGTGTCTACGGCCAACATATTCGGAAGCCTATCGGGTCACACACATAAGAACATCTAGCCGGATTAAAATGTGGTTATAGATGATAACCAAATAAGGAAAGTTTATCTCGAGACTATAAAGGTTATAGTGGTAAATTAATATGGTGGTATTTATTTATTATGAATAAATTAAATACACGATATTAATAATATTGTATTAATTAAAGAATATTCCGGAAGCCAATATTTGGCTATATGGGGCGTCACATTGAAGTGTATAAGATACACTTGGATTGTGCAATTTAATTAATAGTATTACCAAATATTAATATAAGATATTAATATATATATATATATATATATATATATATATATATATATATATATATATATATATATATATATATATATATGTATATATCTAAATTACATGCGGCTCAATATTTGTGTGCATGTCACACGTGAATGTCAAGTTGGCATGTTTGAATATTTGGATATTAATAGATTTATATGTGTTATATATATGTGATATATACACATGTGTAAATTGATTTATGGTAATAAAATAAAGATAGTCAATATTAGATATTGACAATATCTTGGGAATATTCAATATAAGATATTGACAATATCCTAGATTTATTTAATATGAGATATTATAATAAATGAGATAAATCAATCAATTATATTTTCCTTATTTTATTGGGAAAATGTTTTCTTCTTTTCTACTCTATTGGGGCGCCACCTATGACTATAAATAGGAGGTGGGTGTCAAGCTCTTTTGTACATCATAATTCCAAGAGCTAATAGTTCTTGTGTAAAATTGGAGAGCATCCTATAGAGTTGGAGAGAGGGGAAAAAGGCCGGTCTAGCAACCGGAGTTTTCCAATAGCAATCCATGATGGGATACCGGCGGGCTGTTCGTGTGGACTAGCGGTAGAGGCCGAACACTTGGGCGGCTCTATGCAGAACTACTCTCCTTAGACGGTCAAAGCGTCGATCTTTTAGATCAACCAAGGTAACCACCGTCTACTATCTATTTGTTTATTGCTTAAACGAAGTCGATCTTGGGTCGATAGGAAATAAATTTTTGAATTCCGCTGCGTTCCCGCGTAGATTTCCTAACAAATGCTCCACTTGATGAGAGTTTCGTTTTTATACAAGTTTTACTATGATCGGGTAAGAGTTTCAAAAACCCATTTTCCAGATCTATAAGTGTCTTGAGTGTTTTCTTAGCTTTTTGACGCTTTAATTGTTGTAGTAATCTTAGAAATCCGTTTTGGTCATTGTTTCGAATAGGTTGTTTGTGGTTTTAGAAGTGCTTGAAGATGCAAGTGGTGTTCTTGGGGTGTTCTTGGTGTTTTATGAAGATTCGAGCTTGAATGCATATTTTTTTCAAAAGATTTGACGTAAAGGGGTGTTCAACCGGGTCTATAATTTGTTAATTGTGTTAAAATCCTATACCTTGCGTTGTTTAATTTAATTATACAATTTTACAACAATGCCGCATGTTGCTAGGCTGAATTAATGACCAATCACATGGGACTTCTTTGTAATAAAATAAGATGCTCAAAGTTACAAGCATTTGTTCCCTGCCGACAATGAATTGCAATTAGTAGTCTTAGGTATCCAACTTATTAACACTATACTATAGTTTACTCTCCGTAAAAGAAAAGAAAAAAAAAAGGAAAAGAAAAAAAAGATTATTTATTTATGCTGCATAACAGACTTTATGTATATTAAGAGTTCAAATTATCACTTATTTGGGTAAGTTGACATTGGCGGCAATGAACAACTAACTAAATCTATATAAAAAAGAAATACTTGTTTCATTGTTTTTCTATTGGCTTAAATGTGTATTGTTGTAAAGCATTGTGTGTTATGTCGTAAAGTGAAATATGTGTGTTCTAGTGGCTTTGGTTCCGCATCGTGTTACACGGGAGCATAGAATCACTCTACATTTGGCCTTATATGACGTTGACTTGAGTTCAATGTCTTACTTGTAACATGACGAAGTTAAGGGTTCGGTTTCTGGTGTATTCGGCTCAGCACCTTGTGGAGACACTCTGCGGGGAGATACTCGGGATCACTAGAAGCCTTATTTCTTAGCCTTGTGGGTATTAGATTATACTCTAATATTTATGTGCAATGTGCTAAGTAGTGTAATGTAGAGTTGGTTTAAGGTCTAATAGTCCTTAAGAAGCCTTTATGTGTAATGAACCTAGGTGGTTAGATTAATCGCTTAAATACGTATTTGATGAGTCTAAAAGCTAAAACATGTTAGTCCTTGGTGAGCGCGTTTTTGTAACGCAACATGGAGCTATTACACCTCCACACATTCTAGATACTGTTGTGGACTCGTGTAATATTCCACACGTTTTAGATACTCGTGCCATATGAGGTGCTGAATATGTCGTGGTGCAGTCTTCACCATGCAAAGTGTCTTTGGATTAGTACGTAACAAATGTCTTACTTGGTTGTGTCTATTAGTAAGACTAGAAGAGTGTTGTGAGTGAGTGAAACATATGTGTTATTATGTTTGTTTGACTTGTCCTGTCATATTATTACTATTATTAATGATAATCCTTGTAACATAGCATGTGTAGATTCGATGCTTTTTCCATTTACTAAGTACGTTTGTACTTACCCTTTAGTATGTTGTTTTTCCCACCCTAAGAAGGTGGTTTTGTTGTAGGTTGAGTTCGAGATCGCTTAAGATTAATTCCCGAAGTCGTAGCAGTTGAAGTCTATCTTTCGTACTTTTTTTGTTGTTTAATGGTATAGAATCTTCCCTTATCCTTTTGTTTTGATTGAGATAGTTGTACCTTTGGTTTGTAAATAAAGAGTTGTAATTGTTGAATGGATATTCAATCTTGTGTAATATATTGTTTTGGGATGGTGTTTTAGTGGCAGCCAGTGTTACTTGTCGATCGTTGCAGTAATCTTTTTAGTATTTTCCTGAGTCTTTGTTTTCGTTTTCCTCTTGTTCTCTAGTGTTGATGATGTCAGACTTACGTATATAATTGATTTATTTAATTATATATGTGCCGGGTGTCCTTTTCTGGTAAGGACTCGATATCCGGATCCGGGTCGTCACAATTAGTATCAGATATTAAAGTAACACCGCTGCATAAGTTAGATGTCTTAAGATGTAATATTTTCAAACATAGACCTTTAAGTTTTGGATTTTGAGGTTAGACTTTTCAAGTGTTAACCTGCTAAGCTAGATCTTCTAAGAGTTAGAACTCGTAAATTAGAATCCCTCAGCTTGGGTAGTGTGACCTTAGGCTAAGTATGAGTCTTTTTATGGTAGGAGTTTTAGACCTACGTCCTAAGGTGGTGAACCTTCAAGTTGGGCTTCGTTATGTACTTTAATGAAACCTCTCGGTTTTCTTCAAACTTTATGCAGAAGATGTCTTTAATAGGAATGTTCTCTCAGATGATCGTTTATCTCTAGTTTGGCTAAAGATATTTATTGAAGTATTGAAGGTATATCAGCAATTGTGAATCTTGGTTCAAGTGCATTGGTGAATTCGTGACATTTGATATTTTCATATTGTATGTGATCATTGTGAATCGAAATCTCTTGGATCTACTTTAAACATGTTTTGTACTTGCTTTGTGTATATTTAAGTTGAAGCATTTTTTAGTATTGTTTTCTTCAAGACTAACTAATCACAACAAAAAAAAAGGTTAAACTGATCCTAACCTCATAAAGGAAGAACAATACATTATAACCCTTATAGCCAAAATGACGATAAGAAAGAAGGAACACCTACTATAACTACAAAACGAACCCGACTTATCCATCTAAGGTAACATGCATGAACTCAAACAATAGACCATAAGTTTGAAGCAATTAAACTTGTGAAGCAATCAAGTTGGTCAAACACCTCGTTTAGTATTGGCGTCTTCTTTACTAGCAATGTGATGAAAGTCTTCTTTACTAGCAATGTGATGAATAACTAGACTTACAAAAAAAGTTTATGAATAATCATGATTACACTAACTCAAGAAAAATGTTATTCGATCCTCAATTTATTTCCAAGCAACGTGTAATTGTAATAGTGAGACCGAAAGGAATGCTCAAAAGTCTTAACCAATATCTATTTCAATTGACAAACAATGAGATACATCCATAGAAGTAAAGAAATCAACATGGAGGAAGATGATTCATTGAGAGGAATTTTGTTATCAGATTACAATATCCCAAAACAAAAAAGTACAGATAATAAAAGACAGAATCTAACAGAAAGATAAGATAAGGACACTTGGCACTACCATACTACACCAAGTGTTACATAGGTGTATACACCAAAGGTGACATATGTACACTATTTCTCAACAACCCCCCTCAAACGAAATGGTGAAACTTTAACATTGAGTTTGGTCCTGAATTCTGCAAATGCTGAATGTGATAGAGCCTTGGTAAAACAGTCTTAGATGAGTGCAGGACAAACAAAGAATTATCAGAAGCTGCCTGTCTGAAATCCCATAGCTTCATCTAAGTAGTGAGTGCCTCAAACCAAGCCCTAGGTGCTTGTTTGAGACCATAGAGGGCCTTGTTCAGTTTACATAGGTGCTGTGATCAACAAATCCTTCAGGTTGTGTCAAGTATACAGATTCCTTGAGGGGACCATTCAAAAAGGCATTGTTGATGTCTATTTGATGGATTGCCGATTCATAGAAACAGCAACAACAAAAACCACTCTGATAGTGCAGGACTTGGCAACAGGGCTGAAAGTTTCAGTGAAATTAACCCCAAAATTTTGGTGAAATCCCCTTGCCACCAATCTAGCCTTGTACTTCAATATACTACCATCTGGATTCAATTTTAACTTAAATACCCATATGTTCCCAACAAAACTGTGATGTTTAGTTGGGGGTACAAGCTCCCAAGTTTTGTTCTTGACAAGAGGCTGATACTCATCCACCATTGCACTTTTCCATTCTGGGGAGCACAAAGTAGCTGATACACTGGTAGGTTCAAAAGGAAAATGATTAGCTCTATACTTTAGGCTTGCAGAATAGGTTTTTGGTTTGAATATTCCACTCTTAGATCTTGTTTGCATAGGATGGGAAATAGGAGCAGCTGGTGGGACAGGAATTTGGGTATTTGTGGCAAAGGAGTCTGGTGAGTCATTTTGATTTGGGGATGAGGTGAACTGAGGTCCAAGGGTAGGACTGTGATCAAGGGGTGACTGCTCAGGTGCTGATTCAGATAGATTAGGAGAATGCAGGGTCATAGCTGGGACACTAGAGGATGATGGTTCAGATGTTTGAGCATTAGGAAATGATTCACACTCTTTTAATGTCTTGGGTGTGTCTGTGGAGTTGGCATTAGCTGATTTATCTGAAGGATGGTACCAAAGATCAAAAGGAAAGATGTGATGCATAGAAACAGAATGATCAACTAGAACAGACATGTGAGCTCCTTGCAAAAAACCATTTTTAAAGGGAAAGTCAAGCTCATTAAAGGCAACATTCACAGAGATATATTATCTACTAGAATCATCTAGACACTTATAACCTTTGTGTTTCATGCTTAAACCAAGGTTAACACACTTCTTACTGTGATATTGAAATTTGACTTGATGAAAAGGTCTTAAATTAAGAAAAATAGCACACCCAAAGACTCTAAACTGTGAGTAAATAGGTTTGGTGTTGAACAATTTTTCATAAGGAGACTGTGAACCTAGTACAGGGGTAGGTAAGACATTGATCACCTGAACAGCATTTTGGAAACTATCCCACCAATATTTCAAGGGCATTGAAGCTTGGGCTAACTGTGTCAAGCCTACTTCTATGATGTGTCTGTGTTTCCTATCTGCCCTTCCATTTTGGGCATGATCATGAGGACAAGGGTGCCTGAAGGCAATGCCTTCACTCTTAAGATAGGGTTCAAGTTTTCTATATTCTCCCCCAATCAGATTGGACACACTTAATGAAGGTGTTAAACTGAGTTTGGACCATTTTTTGAAACTGTTTAAAGATGTCAAAAACTTCAGATTTGTATTTGAGGGGAAAAACCCAGGTATATCTAGTTGCATCATCAATAAAATGAACATAATAAGAGTAACCATCCACAGATTTAACAGGGGCTGGGCCCTAGACATCAGTAAAAACGAGATCAAAAGGGAGAACAGAGTTTGAAGCAGAAGCATGGTGTGGTAACAAGTGTGATTTGCCCAACTGGCAAGCATCACAAAAACTTAGATTATCATTAACAACCACATTACATTGATCAAGAACAAGACTCAAGACATTCTTAGAACAATGCCCCATTCTCCTATGCCATATTTCAACACTAGACTTAGGACTAAGCTTATTACAAATAGACTGGAATGACTCAGATAGGAGCACATGCTGAGGTCTGCTCTTTGGATTGAAGGGAGGTCTTAGTGAGAGGATCCATCTTGTACAGTCCATCCTGGAGATGTCCCTGAACAAGAGGTTGGCCTGTATTCTTGTCCTTCACAACACAACCAGAATTATCAAACTCTATAAAGACAGGATTATCAGAGATAAGTTTAGAAACACTGATTAGATTTTGGTTATTTCTAGGACATGAAGTAAGGTATGAATAACTATAGGCTTAGAATTAGTATGAATAGTACTGATTCCTACATGCTTAATGCAAAGAGCTTTACCATTTCCAACAGCCAGTGTGTCAGTACCTGTGTAACCAGAGTTCAAGTGAAGATTATTGAGGTCTGCAGTGACATGGTTTGTGGCCCCACTGTCTAAGTACCAAGAGTTGTCAGTAACACTCTGAGGGGTGGCCACAAATGCTGATATCTGTTTAGGATTAGTTGGTGCTGGATCATTGTTGAAATCAGTCTCAAACCTTTGTCAGCACTGAGTGCCAGTATGACCAATTTTGTTGCAGATCTGGCAAGCCATCTTGCTTCCACTATTGTTAGAGTTAGAACTGCTGTTGTTTCCAGACCTACTACCGCGACCTCTTCCATTTCTACCACCTCTAGAGCTTCCACCTCTGCCCCTAGAATGTTGATTTGAGTTATAACCTCCACTTCTTCCACCAGATTGAGACTGAATCAGATTTTACGGGGATGTCCTGTCCCAGTGGAGCTAGGATTAAAGCGGGCAATCAATCTCTCATGAATAAGAAGCTGTGAATGTACCTCTTGCCAATTGAGTGACCCAACTCTTGCAGTAATGTTGACTATGGATGCTTCATAGTCACGGTCCAAGCCTCCTAAGACTGCAAGTATCAATTCCAACTTGGAGATTGGATATCCTGTAGCTGCAAGGTTATCTCCATAAGATTTCATCATAGCCATGTAGTCTGCCATGGACTTGGTTCCCTTCTCAGCTTTAGTCAAGCAGTTTTTCAGCTCTAGCATACGAGCTTCAGATTGACTGTTGAATAGGCCTTCAAGAGTGATCCATACATCACGAGCAGTGTGACACCCAATAACCTCAGTCAAGGCCTGTTCCGTCATTGACGCCAACAACCATCCCATGAGAAGTTGATCTACGGTGTCCCATTCATCTGGTGTTTGCATACCAAGAATGGCACTCGAAAGGCGAATATGAGTTCCCAGTAGATATCCTTCGAGCTTGTGTCCTCGTATAATTGGAAGCACTGTCGATTTCCAAAGCAAGTAGTTGTCCCGGGTCAATTTAACGGTGCAATTTTGATTCAGATGCCCTTGAAAGGGAATTGCACTTGGGGAAGAAACCATATTATACCCTGGTGATCTGAAAAGTGAGGGATAGGGCTCAGATCAAAAATGAGCAAACGGTGGTGAAGATCCCATGCTGGAGAGTGGCGGTAATGTTAGACCAATGTGAGATGTTGGAGATGGCAAAGTGAAGCCGATGTGCGGGATGGACCCGATCCGAAACCGTCATTCGGGACCTTCACTTCGGGTGGTGAAGGAAGATTCGTGCTCACCGGAGCTTCACTTTGTTACTCCCGGTGGCCATGGCCAACCTTGCTCCGATACCAAGTAAATAAATCAATAGGGAGGAAGATGATTCATTGAGAGGAATTTTGTTATCAGATTACAATATCCCAAAATAGAAAAGTACGGATAATAAAAGACATAGAATCTAACGAAGGACACTTGGCACTACCATACTACACCAAGTGTTACATAGGTACTATGTACACTGATGGATAAGCATAAATAATGTGACATTACTACATAAGTGCTTCCATTGACGTCGGCTGTCACCGTGGTGACGTTTTCTCCGGTGGCCATCAGACCAACCTTGCTCCGATACCAAGTAAAGAAATCAACAGGGAGGAAGATGATTCATTGAGAGGAATTTTGTTATCAGATTACAATATCCCAAAATAGAAAAGTACAAATAATAAAAGACATAGAATCAAACACTCACTTTGAAGAGAAATTTCTAAGAAACAAAAGGTCAAGGAAACAGATAAGGACATTTGGACATAGTACAATTGAATCAAGCGGCGGCGGCCAACCAAAAAATAGAGCTTTTACTCACTTTTCTTTGCCGTACGGACGACATGGTCAATAGCTTCAATCAAATGGCTACATCTTTAATCCGAAGCTTATTTGCGGGGAAACGATGATGGAACCTCGATCCTTCTCACCCGGCAACCTAAGGAAGAAGACGACGAAGCGGCGTGGATCCTAGGATGATCATCCGGTGGTGGTGCGGTGTAAATAGAAGATATTGATGTAAATGCCTTTTTTATATATTTCACCCACTTTTATGAATAGTACATGGAGCCGATTGGCGTGATTGTCGGCGGCGGCTAGAGTCCACAATCTCATCCAGTTCCTTAGCCGAGGTGGTCTCTCTAGGTGCTCTAGGTGGAGATCCTCGTGTGGATTCCTCACCCTTGTGTTTATGAAGGGCTTATAGTCAAAGCCCTATTTTCGGCATGGATGTGTCAGAGGGGCGTTAGCCGGGCCGTCCCCTCTCTTTGGCTCCCGACCGCCTATGTGCGACGGTCGGCGGCCCGGAAGGCGGTTCCATCCTATCAATGGCCCCCTACTCTGTACCTATGACGTCTTGAGACGTCAGGTAGGGATTAGCTTTCATTGTCTTTTGATTTGGCTTTTCGGAATCTTTAGTTCCAAGCCGATTCAAAGCTATACTTGGGCGAATAGCCTTAGCTTCATAGGATGGCCGTAATGGGCGGATCGCCTTGGCCGATTTGAAGTTTCACTCGGGCGAATAGCCTCAACTTCATTTGATTTGGTTTTCGGAATCTTTAGTTCCAAGCCGATTCGAAGCTATACTTGGGCGAATAGCCTTAGCTTCATAGGATGGCCGTAATGGGCGGATCGTTTTGGCCGATTCGAAGTTACATTCGGACGAGTAGCCTCAACTTCATTTGATTTGGCTTTTCGGAATCTTTAGTTCCAAGCCGATTCGAAGCTATACTTGGGCGAATAGCCTTAGCTTCATTTGATTTGGCTTTTCGGAATCTTTAGTTCCAAGCCGATTCGAAGCCGTAAATAGGCAAATAACCTTGACTTCATGTGCTGGCTGGTTCAAAGGGGTTGCTACGAATCGGCCTCCTTGTCCGTGTCACTCCGACCGATATGACGGTTGACGTGATCCAGACATTCTCTGGTTGGCTGGGATGTTTCGTCCTTTGTGCCGCAATGATGGCGATTTTGGGAATTCAAAATTCGAAATTCCCGCTTTACGCTTCGTCCGTTGGATCTTTTCTATCAAGACCGTTGAATCCGAGTCCCCTTGCCTATATAAGGGAGGCGGACCCTTGACCTAATATCTCTGAATTTTGCATCTTCTCGACAGCGATTCACAAACAGCTTGCTAGGGAGAACTTTCCGACGAGGTGATTTCCGGCAAATCCTTGAAAGTCCATTCTGTCTTACTCCGGCCTCTTCGCACTTACTGTCGTTCATCAGGTAAACCTTTCTACTTTTCATGCTTTCCTAAACCCATGTATATGTTTTTCGTGTTTAATCAGTATCAATTGTGGCATGCATTTCGAGTTTTTGCCGGATTTCGGCCGGCGGGGGTTCCAACTGCCTTTTGCTTTTGCACTTTATGCGATTCAGTTTCTTTTGTTACAATTTTCGATTTCTATTCTTGCATTGTCTTGGTTTGTCTTCGAGTGTTCTCTTTGAGCCTTGTTTGTGATTTATGAGGTTTTGCGCATCTTGATGTAAAACGGGGGACGGGGTGTCAGGATGTGAACGACCCATCCTGGCCTGACTATAACTGTCCTTGGTGATGCTCATCCGCCTCGTCCTTTCATTTTGTAGGATGTCTCATAGTGACGATGATGAGAATGACGATGTCCGTGGCTACGCCTCAGGGGGTGATGAGGAGGCGCTCTAGCCGACGGCTAGTATTAGCGATGAGATGGTTTTGGTCCGGCCCCCACGATCTCAGTGCGGCTGTCATAAAGATCTAATCCGTAGAGTTGTTGCCGAGCGAGCTAAACCTGCAAAGGCTGCACCTCGGGGTCGCATGGATGGCGCTGGAGACCGGGATTCCACACAGGAGGTCAGGACCACTGAGCCTTGTGATGATGGGGGTATGAAGCAAGGCAAGACTCCTCGGCCCGACAATCCTGACGCCACGGAGGAGGAAAAGTCAATCGGGGCTATGGATAAGGAGATCGAAACACAATGGCCTGATATTTTTCGTAGAAGCCTTGTTTCCTTAGGAACCATCCCCAGCTACAACATTTCCCCCGATGACCTTTTTACCAGCTTTCCTGACAACCCAATTGTCGCCTCTGATCAGGCGGAGGGAAACTCTGAGTCGAGTAGTGCTAATACAGATGTTGATCGGGCATGTCAGCATCTCGAGACAGATGGCCTTATCCTATATTATGATCATTTCGTTTCGGGGTTGTTTCCTCCTTTCGACCCTTTTTTCGTGGAGGTTATGGAAAAGCTGGCCGCTCTACCCTGTGATTTTGTCCCCGGGGCAGTGAAAATAAATTCTGCTTTCACCATTCTATGCCGGATGTTAAAACATGAGCCGACCCTCCCTGTGTTCTTGAGGTTTTACACATTTAGTAAGGCCATGACGAATATTCCGGGGGATACCCGCAATTTGCTGCTGGTTCGGAGTAAAGTTAGCGTGTGACGGTTGTTCTATTGGCTTCCAGGGAAAGTGAAGGACTGGGAACAACACGGCTTAGTCGTCGAATCCGCGGTGGGTTGGCCCTTCCCCATGTTTGAAGTACGGCCCGAGAAAAGGAAGAATATGATTACTGTGCCTAAATCGCTTGAGGCGAACGAACAGAAGTTGATCAACGAGATCCACAATCTCCTCGTATGGGATGGGGAGAATCAAGAGAGGACGTTTAGTTGGAGGTCCCCGATTGACGTCCGTCGACCTTATAGTGTTTGGGCCGGGATCCCCGGCTCCGGTCCGATTGAGGCTACTGTTGTCGAGCCCTCGACTTTGCCGTTGTCGAGCCCTCCAAAACTTTGCTAACCGACGATCGGCGTAATGTTCCTTTTTCCCCTTTTTATTATTATTTCATGCTTTTCTCCTGTTTTGCGGTTCCCAGTACCATCTCCATCCTCGAGACCTATCCATCCAGGTGCCAAACTTGTCTCGGGAGTCCTGAGAGGCAACAGAACAAAGATCGGCGTAATGTTCCTTTTTCCCCTTTTTATTATTATTTCATGCTTTTCTCCGGATAAAAGTAACTAACTAGACAAATTCAAGCTTTTAAGGATTTAAATCAAGTTTTGCTTTGGTTCCCACATATCATCGCTTTTACTTTAGTCTTGCGGTTTGTGACCGATCCTTGACTTTTTATTAAGACGGGTAAAAATCAACACATGCATATCTTCCGATGTCCGACGCCGTTGATAGTAGGGCGGATCGGTTTGCCAAGATAATGAAAAGGAGACAAGCAAATGAGACCTTGTTGACTAATATGGCGAACGTGGAGCTCAAGATGGTTAGCTTGTCCCCTTCGTCCACTGGCGCCGTTCCACTTAGCGGGCCTTTAAATGCATCGCAAAATGTAATAATGCGGGGCTCATTTAAAATATCATTTGAGGTTTAGTACAATTACGGGGAAAAATATCATAGAATATAGCGCTCCTTCAAAGTCGAAACCGAAAAGAAAGATGGGCGCCGCTAAAGTTCCTCGGCCGAAGCGGCTGGTGAAGAGGAGCGACGTGGGGGACGTCCCCAAGAAGAATCAGAAAACTGTGGATCAGGGGAGCGCTGTGGTTGTGGCCGCATCTGGGTCCGCCGATGCTGTTTTGACGGGGCCGAACCCTAGGGCAGCCACGGTTTCTCCTGTTGCCATTGGGCTATCAGACAGTCCGATCAAGACGAGAGGCGGAAACGGAAAATAGCTGGTTGTTCCTCAACGAACCATACCCCCGCCTGTCCTGAGGGGTCCCGTCGGCACCCGAGGTTTGCCTGCGCTATGGATGGAGAAAGGGTTTTTTGAGAAACCATTAGAGTTGAGGGGAGCGGGGAAGGTTGCCACTGCCATTGCTGATGTATTGCCTTTAAAGAACTTGAAGTTTACTCTGCCCAATCAGGCCGAGCGGCTCGTGGGTCGTGGGATTATTTCTCGTTGCGTGCAGCAGGATGTGGTCGCTTCCTCGGCTACCCTAAGTTCGTCGAATCAGTCTCACCGTTTAGCTGATGCCCTTGGACTATTGTGAGTTTTTACGAGCCATGTATATGGTTTCCCTCTCATTTGCGTTCTGTTTTGATTCGGGAGTCGACATCTGGCTAATCATTTTTCTTTTTCAGCTTCGGACAGAACTTTTCCAATCCGAGCAAGAGCATAACGCTGCTCAGGCCGAACTTCTTCAGAAAAATTATGACATGAAAGTGGCATTGAAGGCAACTGAGGGGAAAGTGATCGAGGCAGAGAAACGAGCCGTGTGGACGGAGAAGCAATCTGCCGATGCTCAGGCAAAATGCGGCTAGTGCTAAGAAAACCCAGGAGATCGGTGAGTAAGCTCGTTGTGGCCCAGAGGGATGAAGTTACGTCTCAGTATGCAGAGAGTCAGAAGAGGGTCGGTGTTCTCGAATCACAGCTGGCTGACGTCAACAAGGATTTGAAGAATCATCTCGAGGAGTTGAGAGTTGCCCGGGGGCAATATTTTGAGCGGGGATTTTTCCATGCTGCCCGATGTTTCAGGTCGGCTTTTGGATACTTGAGAATCCTTTTGACTGCAGCTAAGTGACTTTCCTTTGGTTTAGATTGAAATCTTGCACAAACACCTACAACAAAGGATATATCAGGGTTGCTGGCAGTGAGGTACAACAGACTGCCTATCATCCTTCTATACAAAGCCTGATCAATATCTTTGCCTTCTTTATCTTCATCCAATATGATGTTAGTACTCATAGGAGTTGATACCTTGGTGCTATTTTCCATGCCAAACTTCTTCAGCAACTCCTTGGTATATTTAGTTTGATGAATGAAGATTCTATCTTTCATTTGTTTGACTTGTAATCCCAAGATGTAGTTCATCTCTCCTATCATACTCATTCAGAACTTGCTTTTCATGTGATTAGAAAACTTTTCACATAGCAAATCATTTTCAGAACCAAAGATTATGTCATCAACATAAATCTGTACCAGCATGGTGATGTCCCCTTCATTGATTCTGAAAAGAGTCTTGTCAATGGTACCTTTGGTAAAACCATTGTCCACCAAGAATTGAGATAGGGTTTCATACCATGCTCTTGGTGCTTATTTCAAACCATAAAGTGCCTTGTTAAGTCTGTACACTTTATCTTCTTGATCTTTAACTTCAAATCCAGGAGGTTGCTGAACATAAACTTCTTCCTCTAGAATGCCATTCAAATATGCACTTTTGACATCCATCTGGTATACTTTGAAATTTTTGTAAGCAGCATATGCCAAGAATAATCTTATAGCTTCCAATCTTGCAACTGGGGCATATGTCTCATCAAAATCTATTCCTTCAGCTTGAGAATAGCCTTTTGCCACTAGTCTGGCCTTATTCCTTACAATGGTACCAGATTCATCCAATTTATTTCTGTATACCCATTTGGTGCCAATTACATTTGCATGACTAGGCCTTTCCACTAGTGTCCAAACTTGATTTCTTTCAAATTCATTCAATTCCTCTTGCATAGCTATTATCCAATCTAGATCAGATATTGCTTCTTCAACAACTTTAGGCTCCATTTGAGATAGAATACAAGTAAACATTGCTTCCAATTGTCTTCTAGTACTTACACCTTGCTGTATGTTACCAATTACTTGTTCAGCATGGTGGTCCTTCATCCATTGTAAATCATGATTTGTTTGATTTACAGGAGCTTCATCTTCAATAGGCTCTGTTGTTGCTTCAGTAGGGGGTTCAGCAAACCCTTGAACTGCATCTATTGTTGTATCAGTAGTGTTACCAGCAGGTTCTTTAGCAGGGGCAGAGTCAGAAACTTTAAGTCATTTATCCTTTCCAAAATATCAACACATTCTGGATCAGTGGCTTGGAGATTTTCAGATGGTTCTGAGACTTCATCTTCCATTCCAGTGAACTTTGGTTCATCAAATACAACATCTATTGATTCTTCATGTTTCAATGTTCTTTTATTTAGTACCCTGAATGCCTTGCTGACAGAAGAATATCCCAAAAAGATTCCTTCATCTGATTTTGGTTGGAATGTCTTCAATTTCTCCTTATGATTTAAAATAAAACACTTGCTTCCAAATGGATGGAAATTAGATATTTTTGTTTTCTTCCATTCCATATCTCATAAGGTGTTTTCAGCAGCTTCTTGTTCACTGAGGTCCTATTTTGTGTATAGCATGTTGTATTTATTGCTTCAGCCCAATACCTTTCAGGTAGTAATGCTTCACAAATCATAGTCCTCCCTGCTTCTTTCAAGGTCATGTTTCTTCTCTCAGCAACCCCATTTTGCTGAGGTGTACCAGCACCTACTAATTGATGCAGCACACCATTTTGATCACAACATCTCTTATGACTTTATTGAGAAATTCAGTACCCTTGTCTGATCTGATCTTCACTACTGTCAAACTTTTCTCATTTTGCAATCTCTTCAAAAGTTCAGACAACTTTTGAAGTGTTTCATTTTTCTTGTTCATGAATACTACCCAAGTGTATCTTGAATAATCATCCACAACTACCAAAGTGTACTTCTTTCCTGTTACACTTGTTGGTATCACTGGTCCAAATAAATCCATGTGCATCAGCTCCAAAACTCTTTTTGTTGATTGTCTAGTCTTTGACTTGAAGCTTGACTTGGTTTGTTTACCTTGCTGACATGCATCACATATAGCATCCTTTTTGAATGTGATCTCAGGTAAACCAATCACCAATTTCTTTTTCACCAATTGATTGATATCATCAAAGTTAAGATGATTCAACTTCTTATGCCACAACCAATTTAATTCTGACTTGGTGTGCACTATCAGGCATGTTTCTGGAACTGCAGTAGACCAATCCACAACATACATGTTTTGTTGTCTTCTTCCAGCCAACACAACTTGTTCACCTCTTTCACTAATGACAACATAGTAGCCTTTGTCAAAAGTGACCTTTTGTAACCAATGTCAAAAAACTGTCCAGTGCTCAGTAGGTTGTAGTCCAGTCCTTCCACAAATGCAACATTCCTGATAGTTAATCCATTCCTCACCAGTGTACCATATCCTTTTGTGCATCCTGGTGTATTCTTGTTGCCAAAATTCACTCTTGGACCATCCTTTGCCATATAATTTGTCAAGCAGTGTTTGTTTTCTTTGTCATATGTTTGGAACATCCACTGTCAAAGTACCAGACACCTACAAAACAAAGTTAATGTGTTTTAGGTACCCAAAACTGTTTGGGTCCATAGTGGTCAGTGGTAAGCATGACCCTTGGCAAATTTCCATAAGGTCTTCTTTGAAAAACATTACACTTTTGTTCATATATGTATCCCACATTTCCATAAAATCTAACATTTGGTTGCGTAGGATTCACATATGCTTTCTGGCCTTGGATAATATTACAACGATAGGATTCAATTTACACGGTAACTGTTTCACATGAAAGGTAGTAGTCATTGCATTTGACTCTTCCGATGATTGGGGGTCACGGTGTGTTGCTAGACGCTATCCCGTGATCGTTAGGTATGAAGGACATTTTCATAATTTGCACTTTGTGCCTACGGCCAACATATTCGGAAGCCTATCGGGTCACACACATATGAACATCGAGTCGGATTAAAATGCGGTTATAATGATAACCAAATAAGGAAAGTTTATCTCAAGACTATAAAGGTTATAGTGGTAAATTAATATGGTGGTATTTATTTATTATGAATAAATTAAATACAAGATATTAATTATGTTTATTAATTAAATATACATATGATGTATGTATGTATGTTGAAATTGTATGTGTATATGATACACATGTATTTTGCAAATTAATTAATCATAGTATTATATTAATTAAAGAAATTCTCAAATCCCAAATTAGTGGGGAGAGAGGGATGCATTTTTCAAGTGTATAGGATACATTTGAATTGTGCAATTTAATTAATAAGATTACCATAATATTTAATATTGGATGTTAATTGATTTTGAAAAAATAGATTTATGGTAATAAGATAAAAATATATTCAATATAAGATATTGTCAATATATATCTTGAAAATATATTTAATGTAAGATATTGAATATTAATGAGATAAATCAATCATCACAATTCCAAGAGCTAATAGTTCTTGTGAAAAATAGAGAGCTTCTTAGTGAGAGTTTTGAGAGAGGGAAAATGCCGGTTTAGCAACCGGGTTTTTCTAATAGCAATCAATGGTGGATTCCGGCGGGTTGTTCGTGTGGACTAGCGGTAGAGGCCAAACGCTTGGGCGGCTCCGTGCATCGCTACTCTCCTTAAACGGTCAAAGCGTCGATCTTTTAGATCAACCAAGGTAACCACCGTCTACTAGCTTATTTGTTTATTGCTTAAACGAAGTCGATCCTAGTTAAAGGAAATAAAATTTTGAATTCCGCTGCGTTCCCGCGTAGATTTCCTAACATAGATTACCCTACAACATCAAACTTTTGGCTACATTAAGCAAATGTTGTTGTTTTCTTTCAACAATGTCATTTTGTTCAAGTGTACTTACACATGAAGTATGATGAATAATACCATGTTGTTCATAAAACGACTTCATCAGAAATTTAGCACCATTATCAAATCTAATAACTTTTATAATTGTATGAAATGAGTAGAAACAAACATGATAAAGTATTTAACCAGATCAAAAGCATCAGACTTCCGTCTCATACGAAAAACCCAAGTAAACTAGAATAATCATCAACAATAGTTATAACATATTGTTGACCATTCACAGTGGGATACCTTAAAGGTCCTTAAATATCTACATGCACAAGATCAAAAATAGAATTATTAACAGTTGTGCTGTTTGTAAAATGTTTTTCTTTAATTTTTCTATAGGACACATGTTGGTCCATTATATAATGTTTGGAAGAGTTCAAGGGGGGAGGGGTGAATGAACACCTCTGGATTTTGAAATTTCTGTGTTTGAGAACAGACTAGATGGTCGATCAGATAAGTTGAAGAACTCATCTGATTATCTATTCAAAGATTATGTAATGGAAATTTTGTTTTACAAACCTTAGCTTGGGTTTCAGATGATTATTATAATGCTGCAGGTTTTAGCGACTAAATGCGTAATGTAAAGTGCACTAAGTAAAGAGAGAGATATAGAGTTTGATATCGATCTTTGGAGTGGTGTAATCTCCTGCGTGACTACTTCTCATGTGACTTGGGAGGTATTTATATTGTATTATACACTAATACAATAGAAAGTGTCCTTGACACCCTGCAGATGCTTCACACTATAAGTGTCCAATCCTTCCCCATCCTCGACTGTTTCAATGGTCAACTTCCACGGTTCCTTCAAAGATCTCTTCTTCAACTGCTCAACTTCTATGTTCCTTCACACTCTGCAGATGCTTCAACAACTTCAACTTCTTGATAAGACAAGTTGTTGATATAGAGTGGTGTTGTATCAAAGATGCAACAAAGAGCCTTGCTTGATATGACTTGGTAAGTTCTGATTGTTGGCTCTAGATCAAGATGGTTGCTAGATGTATCTTGGTAATTTCATGTAAAAGTCGTCCGATCTTCTAGATGTAGATTTGTAAGCTTTGTAGAATTCCTCTTGGGTGCAATCACTTGAGAGTATGAATATATTCTTGAAAGATCAATAATTATTTTTTCTTGTATCTTCATGTCTTGTATTTATAGGTCCTTTGGGTCTTCCACTTTCTTACTTCATTAATTTGAAAAACAACCGTTGGGGGCAATGAATAGTCCTCATTGATTCCCAGGTTGTATAGTTCAAATGCATTAAATGCCTTGCATTACATACACGTTGGTGAGTTGCAAAGTCGTACTTCGTATTGACAATGAATGTTGCATGTCCGACAAGATATATTATTGTTTGTCATAGCTTACGGCTTCGAATGACTTGCATTTAATGTCGTAGCTTCCACTTGTAATAACTTGTAGTCATTGATCAAAAGTTGATCAAATGGTCTGCTTTACACCTTTATTTATCCCTTCTATTTTTGTAGTCACTTGATATGTTTTTTAGATAAGTTTTGATCTTTTTTCTTTGTCTTCTGAACTTAACTTGTATGAACCTTTCACTGAGTATGGACCTTCCTTGTCGTCTGGTCCTAATGAATCTTCTGAATTTAGTAACTCGTTTGATTTATCATATTCAATTCTAGCCTTCACATCTTTTGATGGATATTATTCTCTTGTTCAACTTAGAATATTCTAATCTAAAGTATTACAACTACTTGTCTGACTGAAACCTATACAATAAAGAGTTAGACTTCTAAGAAAAACATATACTTGGTCTCCAAACCAACTATTTTGTTATCATCAAAATTTCTAACTACTGGAGGACCTAACAAGTTCCCCATTTTGATGATGCCAAAACATCTGTATAAACAAATTAAAAGCGATAAAGTAAGGAAAACCAAAAGGTCAAAAAGATTTTGACTTTCAGGAGAAATAACATTTTCATTAAAATTCAGAAAGGAAATACAAAATAGTGACATATGAGAAAGCAAATACCAAACTAGTTTGAAACTATTTTTCATTCCAGACTCGAGTTCATATGTCATGCTTTCAAAAAGATTCTACTCAGACTCAGTCAAAACTTCACAAAGATCACAGAGCTTTTCAACTTGTTTTCTTCTTTCCTTCAGGTTAGCATCTCCTCCATCTTCTTTATCTTCACATCTTCCCTCTTTTTTGGCATTGTCAATAAGGATATCGGGGAGGAAAATGTTCATCTCAAACTAATTCTTTGTAAATTCTTCAAAAGCCTTTGACAGGACAACCATAGCTTCTTGTAGGTTCTGGACCGAACAGCAGTGCCAGACGCACTATGATCGACATGTGCCCTCATTTGGTCTTCCAATCGATCAACTTTCCAATATGTGTGATCATGTCTGCTTTCGGAAAGCGTGTTTGCAGATTTGAATTCCTCTAGAATCTTTTGATGTTGCTTTTCTAAGCATTCATCAACCGATTATTCAATGGTCTGCCTTGTGTTGCCCTGCTGAGAAACTTCGTGCCTCATACTTTATCCATTATCTCTAATTGTTGTGAGTTGATTTGTCAGAGAACCAAAGGATCTTTCATCTAATAACTGACGATTGTGCAGATGACCTTGAACTCCATTCGGTCATAACTCAATTCTTGAAACATGTCCATCAGTTTAGGATCTTTAAACTTAGAGTTAGGTTGCATTTTCTCCTTTGGTGCCAAACCAGATCCAAATGGCATGTTCGGATTTGCTCTGTGAGGACATAAGCCGTCTTCCCCCCCTGATATATATGTGAATTTGTATCATGTGGAGTTTACCTTCTTTATTTCCTTCTAACACTTCTATTTCAGCAGTTTCCATTGTTCTCTCCACATCCTTTTTTCTCTTGCTTCTCCTTTCAGCATTTTCCCCATCATTCCCACCATGATTATCATCATTGTCATAGTCATCACCATCATATATATATATATATATATATATATATATATATATATATATATATATATATATATATATATATATATATATAAGAGATTTTGAGAATGTGTTAACACAAGAGTAAACTTCAACTTATCTTTTATTCATTGATAATGTGGAGTATATGTAGATACAATTGAGGAGTTTGAAAGGTCCTAGACAAGATAGTGACCTTTCATAGAAAAAGTAAAATCTATAAACGAGGCTAGATGCTTTTTAGTCTCTTACATAATAAATGTCTATGACATAAAGTGAACTCGAGTAAAAGCTATGTCTATGACTAGAGTTTGACATATTAATTGTTTGTATGTACTACAATTAATATGTCTCTTTATAAATAAATAAAGTGTACACGAAAATCCGGCACATGAGTTCGGCGGGTTCGGTACCTGCTAAACCTCGAGCGATATCGCATGTTGAATATTGCCACACCCCCCTCAAACTAAGGGTTTGTATATGTTGATGCGACCAAGTTTGCTACTTAGTCTGCTTTGAACATGAGAGGTGGAATAGCTTTGGTGAGAATATCTCGCATTTTGGTCCGCTGGCGAGGGAACATACCTGAGCCGGATAATCTTGGCATCAATCTGTTCCTTTAGGAAGTGTCTGTCAATGTCCACATGTTTTGTTTTGTCATGATGGACTGGATCCTCTGCCATGCATAGTGCCGAGTGATTATCACGAGAGAGTGATAGGTTGTGAAGAGGCCGTCGAAGTTCGGTAAGTACTCTTTTGAGCCAAAGAGCTTCACAAATGCCTAAGACAAGTGCCCCGAGTTCGGCTTCGAGATCGCTTCTAGACACGATAGGTTGTTTCTTGCTCCTCCAAGTAACAAGATTGCCCCATACATAGGAACGTGCTTTGTGGTCGACCTTCTATCTATATGGCATCCAGCCCAATCAGCATCAGTGTAGACCTTGATGGATCTATCAGCAGACTTGGTGAAGTGTAACCCTTGGCCAGGAGTGGACTTTAAATACCTCAGTATTCTAGTTACTGCATCCCAATGTTGCTCAGTAGGGCAATGCATGAACTGACTAACCAGACTGACACCATATGCAATATCAGGTCTTGTATGAGAGAGGTAGATGAGTTTCCCTACAAGCCTTTGATATTGTTCTTTCCCCGACAAACAATGTCACCATGTAGCGAGGGTATGACCGGGGTCTACGGGGGATATAGCAGGTTTGCACCCCAAAGATGCCGGTTTCCTTCGGTAGATCCAAGACATATTTCCTTTGGGAGACGAAATGCCTTTGCTTTGTTTCTTGCTACTTCCATGCCAAGAAAATATTTGAGAAAACCCAAGTCTTTCACCTGAAACACCTTTGCCAGCAGAGTCTTCAAATGTTGGATCTCAGTAAAGTCATCTCCAGTGAGGATGATATCATCCACATAGACAATAACAATAGACCTCTTCTGGTTGGTTGTCTTGATGAACATAGTGTGATCAGAATTGCATTGGTGATATCCAGCAGCTTTGACCACAGTTGTTAATTTTCCAAACCATGCCCTTGGTGATTGCTTCAGGCCATATAGAGATTTCCTCAGTTTGCACACCTTGCCTTGAGTATGAGGATTGATAAAACCAGGAGGTACATTCATATAAACCTCCTCAGTGAGGTCCCCATTTAGAAAAGCATTTTTGATGTCCAATTGGTGAAGAGGCCAGTCAAGTTGGACAGCTAGAGAGATCAGAACCCTGACAGTGTTGAGTTTGGCCACTGGTGCAAAAGTTTCCTTATAGTCAATGACATAAGTTTGAGTGAATCCCCTGGCTACCAATCTGGCTTTGTACTTGTCAATAGTGCCATCAGCATTGTATTTTATAGTGAATAACCATCCGCAACCGATCGTCTTCTTGCCCCGTGGGAGAGGTGTCAAATCCCAAGTATGATTATCCGAAGTCTTGTCATCTCTGTTTTAACGACGACCTTCCATTTATCATTTTGAAGGGCCTCCCGAATATTTTTAGGAATAGAGTGAGAGTCCGGTCCCGTGAAAACATGGCAAAGGCGAGGAGATAACTTATCATAAGATACATAAGAATGAATAGAGTGATCGCGTGCATGATCTCTTTCCCTTCCTAAGAGCAATAGGCCTATCATCAATGTCAGCAGGCTGCTGAGGATCTGTAGATTGCTGAGTGTCAGTAGGCTCAGGATCAGCAGGCTCTGGGTCAGTAGACTCTTGTTCAGGAGGTTGCTGAGAAGTATTAGGCTGTAGAGAGTCAGTAGGGTACTGAAGTTCAGTCTGCTGAGGATCAGTAGGTTGCTGAGGGTTAAGAGTTTGCTGAGGGAAGGGGTTTAGGTCAATTTCAATCGGTTTCCATCGGTGAATGGCTCGGTAGGTTTGTAATAAGGGGTCCTTTCAAAGAATTTTACATCCATAGAATTGTAAAATTTCTTTTCGAGGGGAATAACATTTGTAACCTTTTAAATCCTTGGCATAACCTAGGAAAATGCACTTGTGAGCTTTAGGATCAAGTTTACTTCGTGTTGAGCATGGATATACACAAACACGGTACAACCAAAGATCTTTGGAGGCAATCGGGAAACAAGATGATGGCGGGAGTGTGTGGTCGGTAGGGTTTAGAGTGGAGTTTTGAAACCTAACACTCTGCCGGGAAGTCTGTTGAGTAAATAAGTTGCAGTCGGTATAGCTTCACCCCACATATATTTAGGAACATGTGTGGTGAACATGATTGATCTGGCCATTTCCAGCAGGTGCCTGTTCTTCCTCTCAGCAACCCCATTCTGCTGAGGTGTTTCCACACAACTACTGATATGAACAATTCCTCTATCTGTCAAGAAGGTACTGAGATTAGACTCATAGTATTCTAGAGGCATTATCAGTCTTTAAGATCTTGACCTTAGTATCAAATTGAGTGGAGACCATATGATAAAATTCTTGAAAGATAGGGCCAACTTCGATTTGTCTTTCATTAAAAAAACCCAAGTGTTCCTGGTATGATCATCAATGAAGGTGACAAACCACCTTTTCCCTGTTATACTTTTCACCCTGAGGGTCCCCACACATCACCGTGTATTAAGGTGAAGGGTGAGGAATGCAAATGAGGTAACTTAGCATACACAGATTTTGTAAGTTTAGCAAATTGACAAATATCACATTGAAGGTCATTCGGATTACATCCTTTAAACAATTCGGGAGTTAAAGATTTTAAGTAACCAAAACTTGGATGTCCTAATCTATAATGCCATAACATGATATTGTCTAAAGTACGGGAGCGAGTGGCGAGGCGATTCGGTCTTCGGTCTTACGTCTTCGACGGGTTGACCGAAACAATCCAAATAGCAAGGTTTAGCCTTCCCAATCACTTCCCGTGAAGTAGGATCCTGGAATGTGCACTCGATTTTCCTTAAAAACAACAGTCCAATTCAAATCTTTAGTGAGTCTACCGACGGATATAAGATTGCGGTCTAAGTTTGGAACAAATAGGACATCCTGTAGGCATATCTTATTAGTGAGTTTAACATTTCCAACACCTTTTGCACGAGAGATAGATCCATCGGCTTTAATGTTATGGATTTGGTGACAAGGCATATAGTTGGTTATAAGGTTTTTATTACCAAATATGGGAGGATGCCCCGAATCAACAATCCATGTTTCATTGCTAAGGGAAGAGTAGAATTTACCTCGTATGAGTATGAGTAGCAACATCGGTAGAGTGACTACCTTCCTTTTGTTGATTCGGGAAGGCTTTGAATGCGACAACCGAGCATTCATCCGGTTGTCATTCTCCTCCTCACCGATGTGTCGCCTTGACTTTCCCGATAGGTTTTGTGGTTTTTGAGGAGTTAGGCTTGCCATGGAGCTTCCGGCGGTTGTCCTTGGTGTGATTTGTGCGTTTGCGGTGATCACGAAACGCTTTTCCGGTTTTCTCGGTAGGCTTCTTGTATGTCTCGGCAACCTCGGCGGCCTTCCGACGATCGACGGGGTAGCACCTTCAGTAGGGTTGTCAGTAGGGGATTTCAAAAGCATGACTTTTCTCCTACTTTCTTCATGTTTGACCTCAGCAAACATGGATTTGAGATTTGGAAGAGGTTTGGTGGCAAGAATTCTTCCTCTAACATCATCAAGAGTAGGATTCAGTCCGGTGAGAAACACGAATACTCTCTTCTTTTCTATGATGTCTTTATAAAGAGCGACATCCTTGACATCATTCCAAGAGTGAGTTTCTAACATATCTAAGTGTTGCCAAGCCTTAGATAGTTGATTGAAATATTGAGTTACGGACATATCCCCTTGCCCGCAAGTTTGAATCGAGCTTCTAGTTCATATACCTCGGATGTATTATCCTTCTTGGAGTAAAGATCTACGGCATTATCCCATTTCTTTGGCGGTATCATACATCATAAAGTTTTCACTTATCTCTTTTGTCATTGACCTCGTGAGGATGGTCATGAGTTGATTATTTGTCGTGTCCCATGCTTCAAAACTCGGGGTCGGTTTCGGCGGGTGCGGGTTTTGTTCCGGACAAGTATCCCATCTTACTTTGTCCGTAAATGTACATTTTCATAGACCTTGACCATAACGAGATAGTTGTTACCATCAAGTCTATGGTTTGTATAAGAAGAGGAGTTGTCGGTACTCCCGGTCGGAGGCCGCTGAGAGTCTCGCGAGGTTGAAGTAATGTCGGATGTGGAAGACATTCTTCAGAAATATGAGTTTTGCAGCGGAAAAAGTTAGAACACAAATGGCTCCGATACCATGAAGAGAGTTTGAGAATGTGTTAACACAAGAGTAAACTTCAACTTATCTTTTATTCATTGATAATGTGGAGTATATGTAGATACAATTGAGGAGTTTGAAAGGTCCTAGACAAGATAGTGACCTTTCATAGAAAAAGTAAAAGCTATAAACGAGGCTAGATGCTTTTTAGTCTCTTACATAATAAATGTCTATGACATAAAGTGAACTCGAGTAAAAGCTATGTCTATGACTAGAGTTTGACATATTAATTGTTTGTATGTACTACAATTAATATGTCTCTTTATAAATAAATAAAGTGTACACGTAAAAAATCCGGCACATGAGTTCAAGCAAGTTCGGTACCTGCTTGAACCTCGGCGATATCGCATGTTGAATATTGCCACAATATATATATATATATATATATATATATATATATATATATATATATATATATATATATATATATATATATATATATATATTCTACATCATAATTTTTTTTATGTATAACAATGTTATTACACTACTCCCTCCCCTCGTCCCAAAGTATAACTCTGTTTTGCTTTGTCTCATATTTACTCCGTCCCAAAATAGAAGTTTGTTTGGCTTTATCGGTCTATTCAGAATACCAATTGGGTATATATTGTGATCAAACACGAATCAAAATGTATAAAAACTTTATGGTCTTTCTTTCTCTAGGATGAAATAGAGAGTAGTTTTTGTTATGGAGTGAACTTAAGGAATAAGCTGCCTACGTATCCAAATATATATTTAGAATCAAGCTCAACCGTAGTTCAAGCGGTTATGCATCGAAGTGGAGTTAGTTGGTAGTTATGCATTCTACCCACGTCTCACATTTATACATAACGGTTCTTTTGTAAAGATACATGTCATTGACCAGTTCCGTCCCGACTAAGGATCTGCCCTGATCGTCATGACCAGGGTCCCGACTAGGGATCTGCCCTGATCTTCATGACCAGGGACCTACCCAGATCGCCTGATTCGTTGTCTAGACGAGGGAATCCCTTGAGGATGAGTTCACCTCCCGGACCTGATCTGAACACTGGATTCACACGTGACTGCCTCGACTTGCGGGTAAGATATGGCTTTGATGTATGACACGTGGATACATCCAGACCACCCTCAGTCAAACCCCTCCAGATCTTGATCGATATGCACCAACTCTTGAAAATGGATTAAGATCTGAAATTTAAAATTCTTCCACGTGTATCATACAGATGGCACAGCTACCATTGCCTTGGTTACCTCAAACACCACCATAATTATACGCGGTCATTTTTTCAATCGATGTGTAGTCGAAACGTCCCATCTTTTGACTAAAGGCTATTAAACCCACAAAATCCTGCAAGCTTCCATCATTATTTATAGACAAAGACGTCAGATTTGCCGGATTTGCACCTTCATTTATCAAGTAAGTCTTTATTCTTCTCGTGCGATTTCTTTTATTTCTTATGAATGGCGAGAATACCCTCTTTCTATTCTGGCTCCCCATTTAATCGCTTCTGTTATCCCTGCAATTCTTGAATCCCCTTCGATTGAGTATATCATTTCCGGGTTACCTACACCCATAAGAGCATTAAGGAGGACCCACGAGACAAAAACGATGAAGGCTTGTCACGCAATTGATTCCAAATTGAGTGATTCTGATATCACTAACATCTCTGATAGGTATGGGATAAACAGAAATGTTTATGCCCTCACTCGACCTGAACCTGGAAAAAGCGCAGCTGCTCCCCCTTCTGGATACTGCGCGGTTTATAAAGAGCAATTTGATTGTGGTCTAAGATTTCCTCTTCGTCCCGCTTATTTGGAGATACTCCGATATTACAACTTAGGGATTGGTCAGATAGTCCCTAATAGTATAAGAGCTATCACTAGTTTCCTGATTTGGTGTAGGTGCTTTGTCACCCCTTTTACGTTGTTGCTTTTTAGGACCTTTTATCAGTGTAAACAGGTAAAGAATAGTCCTGGCTGGTATTTCTTTTGTAGAAGAACCGATAGTCTGAGTAGCATACCTCTGATTAAGAAAACTGATCAGTCTTCCCAGATTGGAAGAAGCATTTCTTCTATATTAGGCCTCAGACCGCTAGGAATTTAGGTAAGTGGAAAACTTCTACCAAGAATAGCGATGTGTTGGAAAGCAAGTTGGATAAGAAGTTGCTAAAAGACATTAAAGGGTCTAGCATATATCTGGGTCTGAAGAACTATAGTTCCAATTTAATCATTGCTGCCCACCTGGAGTCCGCTGGTCCAGAGCCTTATATTGAGCTATCAGATGAGAGATACAATATAAGTAGGATTCCTTATTTTGAATTTTTATGTACCTTCTCTGAGGCATGCTTTTAACTACTCTTTGATGTTTGCAGTGGCAAGTTTCACCGA
Organism: Gentiana straminea; assembly: GCA_036785695.1. Lineage (NCBI taxonomy): Eukaryota > Viridiplantae > Streptophyta > Magnoliopsida > Gentianales > Gentianaceae > Gentiana > Gentiana straminea. The sequence goes on along the minus strand of JAVUPR010000265.1, from coordinate 3,816,346 downwards.
TATCATTCAGATAGCTGATGATGCTTCGCCTCACAGGGGTCAGGATGCATCTGATCCTATTATCAACCCGAACGTGCCTGATCTGACTGCCAACTCTGTTGACGCTCATCCAAATGAGCCCTCGAGACGGATCCTGCAGATGATGATTCTGAGAATACCCACGACTACCAGATGGTCCAACGTACTTCTCCGATGGAAACCACTACTGAGATTAGGCGTCCTTCAAAATGCATCAGATCTCACAATCAGACTGATGAAGGTGCTGGGGCTTCTGAGCAAGCCAATGAAGAGAGATATGATTGGAAAGAGTGGTCCAATCAAGATTTGTCAAAATTTGTAAGCATCTTCTCCCATATATGTTAACCTGTCTTTCTTAGGTATTATATATTGACTTTACTCCCTGTACTCTTTTTTTAGGGTGCCAAACTGGGTACGGAGGTCCTGTCCGGATTGAAGAATTCGGGAAAAGTTGAAGAAAATTTATCCAGTTCTTTATCTGAATGGAAGGCAAAATATGAAGATTTGTTGAATACTTCTACAGCTGAGAGAATTACCTTATCTGATCAACTGTTAGCGAAGAATGGTGAGTTGAAAATCAAGTCTACTGAGCTCCAGACTCACGTTGCTACTGCTAATCAAATCCGATCGACCCGGAAAAGATGGTAGCTGATCTCGAGTTGGAGAGAGATAATTTAAAGAATACATTTCCTGAGCAGATTGCCAAGGCCCTAGCTGATTACAAAAAATTTGATGAGCTAGCCGACAATATAAAGATGTTATTTGCTCCGATTATCTGGTTCGGATACTTCTCAGCCATTGAAGATGTGAAACTAGCAGGTCTTGATGTTGATGCTACCAAACTTCACCATTCGGGTTGGAATAGGAAGGATGGATCTCAGACTTATGAGGCCAGATTCAAGGAATTTAGAGATGGAGTGGACTTGGTTTTCAAATATGGTAAAAAGTCTCCAGCTGTTCAACCTGGCTCATCGTCTCAATCTCAAGCTCCCCCCAGTTCCAATTAAAAGATACTTAATTTGTTTTTTCTTTCAATCTTGACCCTAAACATTGAAACTTTTGCTGTTGTTGTTTTCAAAACTTTGCTGTTTTGCTGTCACTGCGGTCTTGAAATTTTAGTGCCTTTGTGGCACCATTTTGCATAATTTTTATATCTTGTGTTTGTCTTTGTTCCTTTATACTCTGCACCCCCAGTATGACATGTGATTTGTTTGTGAAGCACACGTCATACTTTGGTTCTTTACACATTTAGCGATCAGGCTTTATGTGCATTTTGATACTTGATTTGAAGCCTTAACTGGGTTTGATTTATCAAACTTAATGAATTACCCTCTTTGTAAGGATTTAATAGACAGGTCCGTGACCTGTTGATTATAAGACCTGACCTGAGGTCTGGTGATTAAGACATGTCATGAAGTCTTAAGTTGTTTTGATTTTCAGACTTAAATAAATTTTTCTTCTTTTTTTTTTTTTTTTTGTTGTTGTTGTTGTTGTTGTTGTCCTGACCTAAGGTCTGACGATTTAAGACTTGATCGAAGTCTCAAACTGGTCTGATCTTTCAGACTTAAATAACTATTTCTCTTTTTAAGAGTTTATTTACCGAAGTCTCAAAACTCGGTCGATTTTTCAGACTTAAATAACTATTTCTCTTTTTAAGAGTTTATTTACCTGACCTGAGGTCTGACGATTTAAGACTTGACTTGAAGTCTCAAACTGGTCTAATTTTTCAGACTTAAATGGATATTTCTCTTTTTTAAGAGTTTATTGACCTGACCTGAGGTCTGACGATTTAAGACTTCACTTGAAGTCTCAAACTGGTCTGATTTTTCAGACTTAAATGAATATTTCTCTTTTTTAAGAGTTTATTGACCTGGCTTGAGTTCTGACGGTCTAAGACTTGACCTAAAGTCTCAAACTGGTCTGATTTTCAGAGTTAAATGAATATTTCTCTTTTTAAGAGTTTAACAACAGAATTGTATCACAACCAACGCAATTTCATTCAACATAGTTCAAGAGTTAACAATGATAATGCATAAAAGATTTGCAGATTAATAAAACTACCATTACTTGCCTTAAACATAAAATTTCTTCAGATTAACCGCATTCCAACTTCTGGGAATGGTCTTTCCCGTACCATCAGCCAACTGGTAAGCTCCCTTTCCATGTACTTTAATGATCTGATAAGGCCCTTCCCAGTTAGGACTTAACTTTCTGCTTGGTTCTTGCCTGCTGACTTCGTTCTTACGCAAAACCAAATCTCCCACTTTAAAGTAACACTGCTTGACTCTTGAGTTATAGTACCGGGATACTTGTTGCTTATATTTAGCCATTCGGATCAAAGCAACATCCATTTTCTCCTCCAATTCATCTTTAGCATGCCTCATTTCTTCTTCCTGGAACTGATTATCATGTAGAGTCGTTCTGGGAGATGGCAATCCGATTTCTGATGGTATAACAGCTTCACATCCATATGCTAGGGAGAATGGTGTTTCTTGGGTTGATGTGTTTGGCGTAGTTCTGTAAGCCCAAAGAATATTTGGTAGATGTTCTACCCAATGTCTTCCTTCATGTTCTAATCTTTTCTTGAGACCCATCTTAATTTGCCTGTCGGTCTGTTCCACTTGACCATTGGCTTGTGGGCGACCAACAGAAGTGAAGTGTTGAGTTATGCCCAAATCAGTACACCATTCCTTAACTCCTTTGTCCTCATATTGAGTTCCATTGTCCGAAATTAGGACCTTGGGTATTCCGTATCTGCATACTATATTCTTCCATAAGAACTTCTGTATTTGTTTGGCTGTGATAGTAGTTAATGCTTCAGCCTCTACCCATTTAGTGAAATAGTCAACAGCCACTACTAGAAATTGATAACTTCCTAGGTGCTTTAGGCAATGGTCCCACCAGATCTACACCCCACAGGTCGAAAGGCCATGCTGAGACAACTGGGGTTAGATTTTCAGATGGCTGATGGGATAGGTTACCATGAACTTGACATGACCTGCATGCCAAGACTAACTCCTCGGCGTCCTGCTGCATCTTAGGCCAATAGTAGCCAAACAACCTGCATTTTCGAGCTAAAGCTCTTGACCCCATATGATTTCCACAGATCCCCAAATGGACTTCTCTTAACAAGTAGTTGCCTTCTTCTACGGTGACACAACGTAACCAAGGGGATATAAAGGATTTTCTATATAATATATCATTAAATATGGCATACCTATCAGATAAACATTGGATTTTACGAGCTTGCCCTTTATCTTCTGGTAAGTGTTTATCTTTCAGATATGCTACAATGGGATCCATATATGTTTCCCTCTGTGTAATCGGTTGTACTTCAGATGCTTCATAACTACGCTGACTTAGTTGCTCGATCAGGACCTTTTTATCTATAAAAAGTTTAAAGCTAACTTGGATAAAGCATCTGCTCAGGTATTCTGTGATCTGGAGACCTGCTCCACCTGAATTTCTTGAAATTGATTTATCTTCAACCGGGCCAGAGATAAATACTTTTTCATGGGTTTCTCTTTTGCTTCGTACTCACCTATAATGTGATTTACTACCAGTTGATAGTCACTGTAGACATTAAGTCGTTGAACTCCTAATTTCAGAGCTAAATTCAAACCTGTAATCAATGCTTCATACTCCGCTTCGTTATTGGTTGCGTGAAAGTTAAAGTGTAAAGCATAAGGAAATTCTTCACCCATTGGACTGATAAGGAGGAGACCTACTCCTGATCCACTTCTACTAGATGCCCCCATCAACGAACAACTTCCATTGACCTTATTCCTTTGGACATACACGCTGATCAATAGAAATGGATTTCTCTTCTGCTAAAAAATCTGCCAATGCTTGAGCTTTTATAGCAGTTCTTGGTATGTACTCCAAATCATAACCTGCCAATTCAACAACCCATTTGTCTAGACGGCCTGAAGTATCCGGCCTGCTCAGTATCTGCTTCAAAGGTTGATTAGTGAGGATAATGACGGGATGACTTTGAAAGTAAGACCTTAATTTCCTGGATGCATGGACTAATGCTAGGACTAACTTCTCTACATCTTAATACCTCACCTCAGGTCCATGTAAAGCCTTGCTCGTGTAATATACCGGTTTTGAAGTGTTCCCTATTGTCTGACCAAAACAGCACTGATGGCTTCAACATAGACTGACAAGTATAGATACAAGACTTCTCATTCCTGAGGAGAGGTTAAAGTTGGAAATTCCAACAGATATTCCTTCAATTCCTCAAAATCCGTATCCCATTGAAATGGGGTAGCTTTCCTCAAAATCTTGAAAAAGGGCAATGATCGTTGTGCATATCCTGAAAGGAACCTATTCAGAGCTGCCAACCGACCCGTCAACCTTTGAACTTCTTTGATGTTAGCAGGTGGTGACATCGTTCTTAAAGCATTCAACTTATCTGGATTTGCTCTAATTCCTTCCTTTGATATCATATATCCGAGAAACTTCCCAGATCTGACATCGAATGTACACTTCTTTGGATTCAGTTTCATTTTAGTACTTCGAAGTACATTGCAAAATTCTTTTACATCATGTAAATACTGATCTAAAGACCTGCTTTTGATCAGTAAATCATCCACGTAAACTTCCATGGATCTGCTTATTTGAGCGCGGAAAATTTGATTGACTGCCCTTTGGTAGGTGGCACCTGCGTTTTTCAGTCCAAATGGCATGGTCACATAGTAATATGTACCAAACTCGGTTATGAAGGCCGTTTTTTCTGCATCTTTAGGGTCTATAAAGATTTAATGATATCCTTTATACGCATCCAGGAACCCAAAAATTTCAAATCCCACAGTTGAATCCACTAGCCTGTCAATTCTAGGTGACGTGTAGCTGTCCTTAGGGCAGGCTTTGTTCAGGTCCGTAAAATCTACACACATTCTCCAGGACCCATCTGATTTCTTCACCAATACTGGATTGGCTAACCAATCTGGATAAATCACCTCTTTGATAATTCCTGCTTGTTTGAGTTTTGCAACTTCTTGTTCTATAACTGAGATTCGTTCTGGTGCAAAATGTCGCTTCTTTTGATGAAAGAAGGTCAGTTCGGGTCCATATTTAAGCTATGGACTATTAACTCCGGTGATAAACCTGGCATATCATCTGCCTTCCACGCAAAGACATCTTTATATTCTTTAAGTAAATATGTTAAAGCCCTTTTGTGTGGATCCGGAATCCAAGATCCTATATTGACCACTGAATCTGATCCCTTCTCATCGACCTGAATTGTCTCGGTCTGATATGTAGATACCCAAGTCTTATCCTCCTCTGGTAATAATTCCTCCAAAGTTACTTGTTGAACAAATTTTCTTTCATCAACTATAGATATGTAACAACTTCTAGCTACCTCCACATCTTTTTTTATCTCGACTGACCCAGAATTGAGGGGAAACTTCATGCTATTATGTGCAGAAGAGATAACTGCCCGTAGGTCGATGATTGCTGGTCTTCCTATAATAACATTGTATGCCGACGGTGCCTTAACAACAATGTAGTTCACCATCAGGGTCCTGCCTTTAGGCAACTTACCATAGGTTGTAAGCAATGTAATCATGCCCGTATGATGGATAAGTGGGCCTGCAAATCCAAATAGAGGGGTGATACTGGAGTTAGGCTTGAATCCTTCAACTTTATGGCCTGGAATGCCCTGTAGTATAGGATATTAACAGCACTTCCTGTATCTACACAAATCCTTTTCACCCAATTCTTACTGATGACGGCTTCAATAACTAACCCTTCATTGTTAATGACGAGTGGTAGTGGGTCCTCTGGTCCGTATCTTACCTCTCCTGACACTTTTTGTCGTTTCCCAGAAATTTGATCCCGATTCACGGGATCTGCTATCTCCTCCTTTTCTTGATCTGTCCTCCTGGGACCTCTCATGATTGTATTAATAGTATTTACTGGCCGGTTATCGATCTGACCGTCATGATCTGGAGATGGTTTTCTGGGCCTTCTCTGTTCATTATTCATATTCCTATCATTCTGATGATTTCCTCTTCCGAATTCTCTGCGCCCTCTGGCTCTTCGTTGAAAGATCTATCAACGACCTCATCAAGTTTTCCTTCCATAACTGCTGCATCGATATCCCTGATCAATTCTCTACACATCTCCGTATCATGACCAACATCCTGGTGGAATCTGCAAAATTTGGTCTGATCTCTCTTTTCCCTGGGTCCTTTCATAAGAAATGGGGTTCGTGCTATGTCTTTGCGTTCCATGATGGCCAAAACATGATCCCGCGATCTATTCAACGGTATTAGGTCTCTGTCTTGTAGAGCACCTTTTCTACCCAATATGTGAGTTATAGGTGCATGGACTCTGTCCCAAACTGATTTACGTTTCCTACCAGACTTTTCTTCTACCTTGCCTTTTCTGGGATCTCCTTTCTCTAACTCACGCTTGGCGCGGTTGGCCTCTTTGCCTTGACAATGCTTAAAGGCGATAGCCAAACATTCCTCCATGGTTCTGGGATTTTTTCCATTTAACTTAGCATGTAACCTCCTTTCTCGTAGTCCTACTACGAATGAGGCTACCAAAAAATGCTCGTCGACATCAGCCACCTAGGTTGACTCAACATTGAATCGTTTAATAAACTGCAAGACGGTTTCATCAGATTTCTGTTTAATGGCAAGAAAATGAGTGTTATTTCTTTGAAATGGTCTCGCAGTGATGAACATACTCATAAATTTCTTGGTTAGAACTGCAAAATTGGTTATCGATCGGGGTGGTAACTTATTAAACCAGTCTCTAGCCCTCCCGGGTAAGAGTGCTGGGAACGCTTTACACTTCATTTCGTCTGGAGCGTTATACAACTGCATATGTGCTATGTACTGGTGCATATGATCGTAGGGGTCTTTGGTCCCATCATACGGGCTGATTTTTGAAATCTTAAATCCTTTGGGACATGGATAAGCATCAATATATTCCGCAAAAGGCGAGCAAAGTTGAAGTCATCTTCATCAGCTTCTAGTATAGCATCTAATTCAGCTCTGGCTGCATCATTTGCTGGACGAGTTATATCCTTGATAATTCGACAACAGGATTCAGCCACCTGTTTATAACCATCCTTTTCCTTTACTGGTGGGGATGGTTCCTCATGTTCTTTTCCTTTTTTCACACTTTCAAGAAGAGCCTGGATTTTGGCAGCCCTCATTGCCTTTAAAGTATCCACTAGGACCTGCCTAGATGGATCCAGTGCATCCTGTTGATTTTCGGCATCATGCTCCTGATGAACCTCCTGCAGATCTTCCACACTTTGGGCTGTACTTGCTAGGTCCTTCTCTTGTTGATTTTTCTTAGATTTCATGTTATAAACTACTCTGTAAATCTGCCGCTAGAAACAAAAAATAAATCTCCTTCTAGCGCCAATGATCAAACACGAATCAAAATGTATAAAAACTTTATGGTCTTTTTTGCTCTAGGATGAAATAAAGAGTAGTTTTTGTTATGGACTGAACTTAAGGAATAAGCTGCCTACGTATCCAAATACAAATATATATTTGGAATCAAGCCCAACCGTAGTTCAAGCGGTTATGCATCGAAGTGGAGTTAGTGGGTAGTTATGCATTCTATCCGCGTCTCACATTTATACATAACGGTTCTTTCGTAAAGATACATGTCTTTGACCAGTTCCGTCCCGATTAGGGATCTGCCCTGATCGTCATGACTAGGGTCCCGACTAGGGATCTGCCCTGATCGTCATGACCAGGGTCCTGCCCTGATCGTCATGACCAGGGACCTGCCCAGAACGCCTGATTCGTTGTCTAGCCGGGGGAATCCCTTGAGGGTGAGTTCACCTCCCGGACCTGATCTGAACACTGGATTCACACGTGACTGCCTCGACTTGCGGGTAAGATATGGCTTTGATGTATGACACGTGGATACATCCAGACCACCCTCAGTCATATTGCATTATTCTTTATTTAGCTCTAATTTATTATCAATACATCAAATTTTCATTACTTTACGACTTAACATAATATGAGTAATGGTAATTTGTGGTATTTCACTGTGTATTAAGATTGAGTACAAGGTGTTTATATAGTGGTACAATGGCTTGGGCTCCAAGACAATAAATAAGAAATAATAAAATACAATTACAAATATTAATCAAATATTAATCCGTAGATAATATATCCTTGACACGCCCCCGCAATCCCGTGGGTAACTGGTGAACACGGAGATTGGCTTTTAATGCTGAAAACCGCGGATTCCCTAAGGGCTTCGTCATAACATCCGCAACTTGGTCCTTGGAGCTTAAAAAGGAGACCGAAAGCTTTTTGGAAGCAACTAACTCCCGAACATGGTGAAAATCAATCTCAATATGTTTGGTGCGAGCATGGAACACGGGGTTGTGAGCAAGATACGTTGCACCGATATTTTCACACCACAAAACGGGTGGAGATGGGAGAGAGACACCCATATCAACCAGGAGGCTGCAGAGCCACTGAAGTTCAGCAGCGGTATTGGACAGCGTCTTATACTCCGCCTCAGTACTACTCTTCGAAACCGTCAAGTGTTGTTTAGCACGCCAACGGACCGGTGAGAACCAAAGAAAACACAATATGCACCCACGGAGCGACGATCATCCGGATCGGCGGCCCAATCCGAATCGAGTATGCATGAAGGATAGGCCGAGAACCCCGGGAAAAGAACAAGCCATCCGAAACTGTGTGCTTCAGGTAACGCAGGATGCGTTTCACTGCCATCCAGTGAGCCTCTGTAGGGCGTTGCATAAATTTACTGGCACGGTGAACAGCGAAGGCAATGTCAGGCCTCGTAAAACTAAGATATTGAAGACCACCAACAATGGCGCGATATAGGGCCGGATCAGAGAACAGTGGGCCGGCATCCTGATACAACCGAGTGGATGCAGACATAGGTGTTAGACAAGGTTTGGCCGTTGTCATAGCAGCACGCTGTAAGAGCTCAACAATGTACTTCCGCTGAGTCAGATAGAGGCCCTCAGGGGAAGATAACACCTCAACCCCTAAGAAATAGTTGAGAGTCCCAAGGTCCTTGACAGGAAACTGACGGCCAAGATACTGAATAACCTGCTCAACAAGAGATGAAGAAGTGCCAGTAATAATGATATCATCAACATAAATTAGTACAAAAATCCGATGCCCTGCAGAGGAATATATATATAAAGAGGTGTCAGCTGTGGATGCAACAAAACCAAAGTCAGAGAGAGCAGCGGTAAATCTAGAAAACCAAGCCCGAGGAGCCTGGCGTAAACCATATAAACTGCGCTTAAGGCGACAAACATAACCCGGGTAATCAGGGTGGACAAAGCCCGGAGGCTGCTGTATGTAGACCGGCTCAACAAGGTTTCCATGTAAGAAGGCATTCTGGATGTCAACCTGCCGGAGGGGCCACCCCTGAGAGACTGCAAGTGATAACATGATCCGAATAGTGACCGGTTTGACAACCGGACTGAATGTCTCAGAAAAATCAATGCCCTCAGTTTGGTGAAAACCTTTGGCAACCAGACGTGCTTTGTGGTGCTCAATATGACCATCCGCATGGTGCTTGGTGCGAAACACACACTTATTACCAATGATGTTCATGTGAGGACGAGCAGGAACCAAATCCCAAGTGTTGGTACGTAAGAGTGCATTAATTTCCTCACGCATAGCATCACGCCAAACAGCAGATTTCGAGGCCTCGGTATAGGAGGTGGGGTCGGTGGTGGCCGAGCTTAGGAGGGCTTTGGGTAAAGGATAGCGGATAAAGTCCGGATGGTCTTTGGGCTTGAGAGTGTTACTTTTGGTGCGGGTAACCATGTGGTGTGGCCGGTGAGGCGGGTCAGGGGCAGGTGGAGTAGGGGTAGTTTGAGGAGAGGGTGACTCAGGCAGGGAGGAGGGTGGGGAAGGAGGAGGTGACGAAGGTGGTGGAGGTTGGTGGGTGGAGGCGGAAGGTGGGGTGGGTTGGGTAGTGGAGGTCGAAGGTGGGGATGCCAGAGGAGGAAGGGAAGCAGGGAGGAGGACCGTAGTGGGAATAGAGGAGATATGAGTAGGACTCGGAGAGTAGGGGAACAGGCTCTCGTCAAAGATGACATGTCGGGCAATGTAAACACGACCCGTTGACAAGTCAATACACTTATATCCATGGTGGGATGGGCTGTAGCCCAGAAAGATGCATGATTTGGAGCGGAAGTCCATCTTGTGGCGATTGTAGGGACGAAGGTAAGGCCAGCAAGCACAACCGAAGACACGGGGGAAGGAGTAGTCCGGGACACGTCCATAAACGACCTCATAGGGAGACTTACCATCTAGGACAGGGGTCGGGAGGCGGGTAATAAGATAGGTAGCGGTAACGAAAGCATCTTCCCAATATGTCAGGGGTAGGTTAGAATGGGCAAGTAAGGACAGACCCATTTCTACAATTTGGCGGTGACGCCTTTCGATGGCGCCGACTTGTTCATGGGTATGAGGACACGAGAGACGGTGTTGGATGCCTAAGCGGGCAAAGTATTGAGAGACATGACGATACTCGCCCCCCAATCAGTTTGAATCGATTTTAATTTGGTGTTAAACATGCGTTCAATTTGGGCAAGAAAATTAGGAAATATTTTTTCGACGTCAGACTTGACTTTGATCGGAAATAACCACAAGAATTTTGTATAATCATCCAAGAAACTAACATAATAATAATTGCCATAAAGAGAGGGTTCAGTACACGGGCCCCATACATCGGAAAATATCAAATCCAAAGGTGCAAAAGACGTAAATTCAGAAGTATAAAGTGGTTGACGACAACTTTTAGCTAACTGACAAGGTGCACACACGTGGGTGGGTGCTTTATTTGGAACATGAATGGAGACACGACTTAAAGCCTGACGGAGCACTTGATGAGAGCAGTGGCCTAGACGCAAGTGCCATTTATTGGAGGGACCAGAGGTGACGACATGAGCTTGAACTGGAGAGCAATCAAAATTGGGAGAAAGATGGTAAAGACCGTCCCGAACTGAGCCTCTAAGATGGACGTGACCCGAATGATCCTTCACAAGAAAGTAAGTGGCGTGAAATTCGAAATAAACAGAGTTATCAGCACAAAACTTACTTACCGAAAGTAGATTCTTGGTGAGGGAAGGGGAGACAAGTATGTTACGTAAGTGAAAGGTGTGGGTAGGTGTAGGGAACAAGGAGGAACCGTAATGAGATATAGACAAACCTGAACCATCACCTATGCGGACCTTGTCGGGACCGTCATAGGCCACAGAAGAGAGATGAAGATTGCGAAAGTCGGGGGAGAGATGATGGGTAGCTCCAGTATCTGCAATCCAATCAGTGGCGGGTTGGGGATACGGTTGAGTGGCATAAGCTTGAGGTGGGGGAGGAGACCTCGAAGGCGGCTGAATGGCGGCGGGATCATTAGATTGCTCATAGCGATAGTAGCACTCCTTTGCAGAATGACCCGTCTTTGCGCAGATTTGACAAACAGTAGATGGGTCCGACTGAGGACGGCTTCGACCACGACCACCGAGTCCACCACGACCACGAGAATTGGTGGAGCCACGGTTGGAGGGCTGCTGGCCACGATGCTGCTGCTGCTGATAGTTGTAGCCACTTTGTTCTTGCGTGCAAAATTCGCCAATGGAGCGACCACCGGAGTAGAGGAACCGGAGGTGATGACGGTGGGTTTGTGACGGTTCAGCCTGGACTCGGACGTGAGTAAGAGAGCATAAACGTCATCAATAGAGATCGAATCACGAGCAGCAATCATGGTAACTAGCGCATCATAGTCAGAGCCGAGACCTGCCAAAAGATAGGTGATGAAGTCGTCATCGTCGATCGGGTGACCTGCCAAGGCCAATTCATCAGCGATATTCTTGAGTTTGAAGTAATAAGAAACAACAGTGAGGTCATCCTTGCGAGTAGCAGCAAGATCAGCACGTAGTTGGACCAAACGGGCTCGACTTTGAGATGCAAACGACTTTTGCAGAGCTGACCATATTCCGGCAGCGGTAGTAGCGGTGTAAACTTGCATCAACACCTCTTCAGTTAAGGAGGAGGTGATGGTACTCAGAATCAGGTTATCCATTTTGAGCCATTGGTCATAATCGGGGTTTACAGAGGAGGTGCCATCGGCACCGGTGATGGTTTTGGGAGGTGCCGGAGTTGTGCCATCAACAAACCCGTAGACACCTTGACCGCGTAGATAGGGTACTATTTGTGCTCGCCAAAGGTTGTAATTGTTGCGGTTCAGTTTGGTTATCTGAATAGCAGACGAGGGTGTGAAGGAAGGTAGCCGGGTAGCGGCAGCCGTGACACCGGAAGTAGCAGTGGTTGTTGACATGCTGAAGAAGACGACAGCAAGGGTTTTGGAAGAAAATGGTTTGTTTTGGCTGCGTAGGGATTTCTGCTGTTTTTTTTTTTTTTTTGGAAAAAAAAAATCTAGGTATTTCGGTATTAACACAGGAGAGGATCGTTATTGCTCTGATACCATAACATAATATGAGTAATGGTAATTTGTGGTATTTCACTGTGTATTAAGATTGAGTACAAGATATTTATATAGTGGTACAACGGCTTGGGCTCCAAGACAATAAATAAGAAATAATAAAATACAATTACAAATATTAATCAAATATTAATCCGTAGATAATATATCCTCGACACGACTATTATATTAATGATGGTCAAAGGTATTTCGACCTTTATCTTTAAAATTAATAAAATTAAATCATTTTTTTTAATTTTAGCATGGAGGGAGTAAATAAGATGAGTAAAAATATCAATACATTTGAAAAAGAGAATTGAAATATAGAAACTCTCAGTGGAGTCTGTTCATCTTACCGTAAAAGGCATGCCTTGTAGATCAAAAGTAAAGGCACGTCACGATTAACGGAATGCCGGATTTTAACAGTTGCGCTGTCTTGTAATTTTGTAAACAAAAAAATGAATATTTCTTCTGCACAACAAACCAATCCATATCTTCTTTTTTGGCAAAATATCTCGTGCCTAATTTTGTTGTTGTGTACAAGAATATTTGTTATTGTTAAAGGGTTGTCCGATTTTCTAAATTTAAAAAAAATAAAAATAAAAGACCTTGATTTTGATCAAATAATCGACTTTGTAAATCATACTTTTTATGATATGAGGTAAAAAAAATTTGATTTGTGGTATATACTGAATTGTGCACCTTATGAGATATTGATTAATTCTACCAATAATTGAAGTGATGATTTTTTTTTTTTTATAAATTGATGATATAGTTAGTAGTACTATTTTTTTTTTTTTTACAACATCGACTAAAGCGGATTATGAATTAAGTTTCTTATAATTTGATGATATAGTTAGTTAATTTGATCTCGGGCATCTAGAAAAAATGTTAGTTAATGCTTTTTTCCAACATCGACTAATGCTTTGGTACAGAGAAAAAGAAAGAAAAGAATAGTGTTGAGAATAAACCCGAGAAAAGAAAAGATTGATTAAAAAAATACAAGAAAATATGGATTTTTTTATTAAAAGAAGAAAAAAAAATTCTTTTCTCTAAACAACTTTTTCAGGGGTGGGGTGAGAATAAAAATCTGAGTGAATTTTTTAGAAAAACGGGAAAGTTGAGAAAAGAAACATTTCTTTTCTAAGGGTAACAAAACATGACATAGTTGAGAAAATAATATAAAACATTTCTTTTTTCAAGTCTTTTCTTAATATCAAACATATCTTAAATTTCTTATAAATTGATGATATAGTTAGTTAATTTGATCTTGGCTGAAACCACTAAAGCGGATTATGAATCTAGTTTGACTTTTCAACGAGATTTAAAAAAATATAGTTAATGCTTTGAATCTCATTAAATGATTTAACATTTTTACATTTATGATAAAATATTACTGAAAAAACATAAATATAAAAATATTAGATAATTTAATAAGATTCAAAGCATTAATTACAGTTTTCTAAATCTCTTTGAAAAGTCAAACTAAACTAATAAAATGAGACGGAGGGAGTACATTATCACCGGTTTGTGTCACTCTGTGCAACTAGTATTGCAATTGTTAGTTATATGTGTTTGTGCTATTTATTTATTTTTGGATAAATTTGTGCTATTTAATTAACATTTATTTCAAATTGAATTGAATACACCATATCGTATCCTTACTTGAATTGAATGCATCGTTCAATTCGTGACTAGTTGACAAACGTAAAACCTAAACATATATCTATATAAAGAACAGATACATATCAGAAACTGCACATGTTTTATCTCATTTCCCGTCGACTGAAAATTAAAATTGAAAAAAAAAAAAAAAAAAAAAACAAAAAAAAAGGAAGTCAACCATGGATAAACATCTGCATACTTGCACTATTGAACAACCTCGAGCCACTTTTCAGAGGGCCCATATGATCTTCCATTTCATTGCCACAACTGCTTTGCTGTACTACAGATTCTCACATCTCTTCACCGGCGACGTCCCGGTTATTGCATGGGGAATCATCACCGTCGCAGAACTGGTGATCACCTTCATTTGGGTTTTCAGTCAATCATTCCGGTGGATGCCGGTGGAGAGGACGGTGAATCTACAGAATCTACCTGAGGACGATAAGGATCTTCCCAGAGTTGATGTGTTTATCTGCACGGCTGATCCGACGAAAGAGCCGGTTGTTGAGGTGATGAATACTGTCTTGTCAGCTATGGCTTTGGACTATCCGCCGGAAAAACTCTCGGTTTACCTTTCAGACGACGGCGGTGCGGCGGCGACGTTGTATGCTATAAAAGAAGCATGTAGTTTTGCTAGGTTGTGGGTCCCGTTCTGTAGAAAGTACAATATCAAGAGTAGAAGCCCTGAAGCATACTTGTCTTCATGTTCTGATGGTGGTTACTTGGAATGGAGCGATGAAACCAAGGATGAAGAGGAAAAGATTAAGGTACGTATAATATCATACATCTGTTGTGTCGGTATTATTACTCATTTCAATATCATTATTTCGATACAAATAATACGACTACCGCCGATGAGGCCTAGCTATAGGTAGTGTTGAGTTCCTGAGATCGACCAGGTATGTCTCATTCCCTCGATCTGGAGACAATAATTTGAAGTTCTCCAGGTAGTGTTCCTTTTTAGTAAAGGTTTTTAGAAAGTTATACGTGTATTAGTCCACTGTTGTAGTTGTAAATAATTGTGAACGGACACATGATCCCGGTTAAAAAGACAATAATATGATACGCCTACCTAGTTTGTTTTTTCAGTTCAAATGGGCAGTTGTATCAAGTTGTTGATGTCTAATTATTTGATCAGGGTATTTCTTGGAGAGTTGAGTTTCTTTGTTTCTTCATCTGAAACATTTCATATTTCTTACATAAATGCTCAAGTAACAGCCAAATATGATGGAAGATTTTTTATTTTATTTTATATAGGATGGAAGAATTAATGACCGAAATATTTCAGGGTTATCTTATTATTTTTTGGATTTAATTTCTTGACATCACATGTAATTTAATCCAGCATTACAATTATTATTTTTTGGAAGGAAAATGTGGGGGGGACAATTGGGATGAAATCACATGTCTAACATTGGTGTTTAATTTAGACGTTTAAGTAAAAAATATGTTGTTTCAAATGTGATTAATTTTTTAAGAGAATTTAGGAAAAACAAAAATAAAACACACATGAAAAAGTAGTTTTTTTTACTTAAATACAGAAATTCAACACCAATATTAGACAGATGATCTCATCCGCATTAAGCTACCAATGTCATATACCTTTGGACCTTATGAATTCAATTTTAGAAAAGAAAAAAAAAATAGATTTTCAGAATATCATTTATATAATTAACCTTTTAAGAACTGGGAAATGGTATATGCACTATATATTTGTGTAGTGTATATACCACTACATGTTTTATGAGTATTTGTTAAAGTGATAAATTATTTATTGTAAAGGGTTTCAACAAAATTAATGATGTTTGATTGTGTTGCGTAGGATATTGTAGTAAAATAAGCAGTGAATGTTTGAAAAAAAAATCAAAAACCGACTATACACTTAAAAAAAAAAATTCGATTATAATTCAGATAATTAATATTAAAAAATTAAGGTAACTTTGTTGTCCGGGTATCAAAGGGAAATTTAGATGATGCTATTATTAAAGATCTAGTATTCTCTTATTTGTCTCTCACTTAGAAAATGACGTACGGCTGCTAAAGTTAATTAAAGAGATCCAAATGAATCATTGAATATTGTTTATTATTATTATTATTATTATATGTTTTTCAATTAATTAATGCAGGCTGAATACGAAATGTTCAAAAAAAATGTTGAAAAAGTAAGCAAGATTGATAACTCCGCCCAGCACGATCGTCCTCCCCAGGTGGAGGTATGTGGTCGTCATTATCTTAATTTTTGTCCTTTGATTAATAAAGTATATATAGGTATATTTTGGCGTATAAGTTAGGTCATAATTAACATTTTACTATGTTTTACTTGCTAATACACGTTTCAATTAGTACATATCTATTAATAATGGGTTATGTTATTACCCCAACAACTTACGTAAACTATCTTTACATAATTAATTATATGATGTTATCATCACGACGAGTTGCACATAACACATTTACATAATTAATTAGGATTTGTGGCCCATTTCTATTCGTAACGGGTCGTCCTAGAAGCCGAGCCCGTAACCGGAACGAGACGCTTTAAGAAACACGCGAGTCTGCCAGGGGCGGACCCAGCCCTTTAGGGGTGGTGCATGGATCCCATTCAAATTTTCGGGTGAAGTTATTAATATACCCCTCTTATAATATTAAAAATGTGTATGTATACTAT
The DNA here is from genome assembly GCA_036785695.1 of Gentiana straminea. Lineage (NCBI taxonomy): Eukaryota > Viridiplantae > Streptophyta > Magnoliopsida > Gentianales > Gentianaceae > Gentiana > Gentiana straminea. Next base: position 3,799,527 of record JAVUPR010000265.1, on the reverse strand, counting down.
TTCAGATAATTTTTAATATATTTGTTCACTTAGTTCAGCTGGTTAGAACCTTTCTTACTTATTTTAAGGTCATGGGTTCAAAACCCGTCTATTGATAGTTTTTTCGCACCTTTTTTTTTAAAAAAATTGGTCCCACTGAAAATATTTTCTGGGTCCGTCACAGCAGTCTGCTGACTGGGAACAATTCAAACTGAAACGAGAAATACACGAAATCAATAAAATAGATAGTGAAAAGCTCGGTAACCAACTAATTGATTACATTACTGTCCCAAAAGGCCACACCGTCACTGCGGTGTAACCAGAGTATTGTTTCTCTGTAAACTCCAGAAATAACAACTGCTCGTATTCTGCTTTCAAGTATAACACAAATAATATCAGTGTCTCAACATTGATAAAACTAACTCATTTGGCTCGCGCAGACCATAAACATACCTTATGATATGTTCCACTAACCAAATAAAATAAATTGCAACATCTCCATGGCATCCATCCTAGAGCTTTACTTGCATATCTTCTCGGTAAAAAGGGAAACAAGAATATAAGTAAACTACGTCTAGCTCAACGGTGAGTAAAAGTTTCAATATAGTTACCCACAATTCACTACTAAAAAAAGCATAAAAATCATAGTTTTTAAATATGATATATTCAAATTAGTCACGGTTACCAAATTGTGGCATATTAAGATGTGACATAAAATACTTTAATTCAATTACATTTAAAAATTATGATTTATTTTAGTTGTTATCATACTTAAAAACCGAGATCTATTATAATTTCAACACATTTAAAAAACTATGATTTATTATAGTTGTTATCATATTTAAAAACCGAGATATATTATAATTTCAATCATTCGTAAAAAAGTGTGATCATTATTTTTTTTGAAAACGAAATATACGCACAAATATTATAAAAGAAAGTATTTATAATATTAATTCTAGACACCTAAGGAAAAGGAAATGATCAACTAATATGATCAACTAATAAAATTATATTGTGTTATTCATTTTGCATAAGTGTTTGTACCAATAGCATTACCCATTAATCTTCCCTCAAAAAAAAAAAAAAAAAAATTTAACATTACCCATTAATAAATCTAGTTGGATGCAAGATTGAATAGATTTTGAAATGTTGTGACGCTATTTTTTTTCTTTCTAATACATAATTTTGAGTTGGGCTCAATCTTTTTTCATAATATCATATTTATACCTACTTTTGCAATATCCTATCCAAAAAAAAAAAAAAAAAAAAATTTAAAATGGTTAAACCCTAACAATAAGAGTCACCACCCTCTCTGTCCCACAAATTAGTGAAGATGTTAATTAGATAGTCTAGCTAGTGTCTCAGAGTCATAGACTTAACATTTCTTAATGCGTACTCTAACACAAAAGTTAAAACAATGTTAACCATACTTACAATAATATTCAAATTACACATATAATTACACTTCTGATCTCTTATTTTTCTTTTTCAAAAACTGGCCAAAGCCTTTTATATCATGTATTAACCGACACATCAATTCGTTTTTGTTCAATACACCCCCACCCCACATATATACAGCAATTTCAGATTTAGAAAACAAACTACACATGCAACACGAATTGGGATCGTCTGCTGTATGCGACCAATGCTGTGAGGTGCTGTGAAGTGAAACGACGTCGTTCCGACGCAAAGCGTTGCCGTTCTAATGTGATGTTTTTTTTAATTTTAAAGTTCACGACCAAAACTGCGTCGCTTAGACTCAAAATGACGTCGTTTCTTCGTCGCAGGCCCTGCTATGTATTCATCACAACAGAGGATCCGGGCTCCATGCAACACCACATTTCAATCAAAAATACAAAAATTTCAATCAAAACGATAAAGCAGCAAACATAAGTGACCCCAATATATGCAAATTTATATCATCATTAACGTTGAACACATATCTTTAAGGAGATTCTTTAACGATGTTTCAAAACTCATATCGATGAAGACGAAATACTTATCACTCTTGGATAGTGTCATTGATGATCGTCGATATCTTTTACCATGCTTTGTTCACTACTGTTCGTAATAGTTTTGATTTCAATTTGATGTATCATAATTACCTTTGAAAAAATGATTACGTGCGTATATGTTTGATTTTTTTTATAATCGCCCATGAATTTCCGATTTTTTTTTTTTAATCGCGGATGAATTGAATTTCCTATAATTGTCTATTTACAATTTATAGGTGATTCATAACAATAGGAACCAGGAGCTTGGAGGTGACCAAAGTAAACTGCCTCTTTTAGTATATGTGTCCCGAGAGAAAAGACCATCACGCCCTCATCGTTTCAAAGCCGGTGCTCTGAACGCTCTGGTACTAATTAATTTTTACTCTCTAATGCTACTTTTATTGTTATTCAACTAGATACACAAATCCTATGATTGATGATTTCCAACCGTAAGTATGAGACACAAAGATCTTGTCAACCCGGGTGAACCCTTTCAGACCAAACGATGACGACGTTTAAGCAGTTAACCGTATCATTTATGACTCATTTAGCGTTGTCAGACCCAGAGTCAGAGGGGGCGCCGTTACATATAAATCATTTGAATGTTTTGTGACCGTTTGACCTCATCGATCTGTGGGCCGTTTTGCTTATTGTGTGTGTGTGTGTTTTTTTGATTTGTTGCAGCTTCGAGTTTCAGCAGTGATAAGCAATGCACCATATATCCTAGTATTGGATTGTGACATGTACTGCAATGATCCCTTATCTGCCCAACAAGCCATGTGTTTCCACCTTGATGCAAATATATCAAAATCTCTTTCTTATGTTCAATTTCCTCAAATCTTTTACAATGTTAGCAAAAATGACATTTACGATGGTCAAGCCAGATCCGCCTACAGGGTACCGTCTTGCACTTATTTTTATTCCGTACTCCTCCGTTTTAAAATATAAGTTTTTTTTTAAATTTTTTTTATGTCCCACAATATAAGTCTATCTACTTTAAGGTTATAAATTTTTGTATTAAGCATAGTTTGGTTTAATGTGCAGAATAAATATCAAGGTATGGATGGCATTAGAGGGACTGCATGTGCAGGGACCGGTTACTATTTGAACAAGAAAGCTCTATACTGCCGTCCCAATCATGAGGGTATGTGTCATATTATTTTAACGCTTTTGTGCCATAATTTGATCTCTGGGACATAGCTTTGCCCTCAAAACCTACATCTGACAAGCTCGGTGTGGAAAAACTCCCCGAGTAGAAAAGAGTAAGCACCCTATGCTCTTTAAAGTTTAAGAACCCCACCAACAAGCAAAAGATAAAGCTACAAAATGTTGTACTCTACGCTAGGATCCGGACTACGAATTAAAGTGAAAATCATCATTCTTCTTGTGCTTTGAGGATCCCAACTAATAGTGAAAATCTTTCTTGAGGCCAACTCCATGCTAAGATCTCGACTTGAGCTAAAACTGAAATTCTTCAATCTTTTATAGGACAACATCATGTAAGCATCCCGACTGAAGATAAAAAAGAAATTTTCAATCAATCTCTGGCCAACTTCATGCTAGGATCCCAACTTTAAGCAAATGTGAAATCCGCAATCTTCTCCACGCCTTCATCATCCAAGGATCCTTACTTAATTTGTGCGAAAGTGACGACATCCATTCTTTTAAAGAGCCTGGGTCATATGGCACACAAGGCATATAAGGGCTATAAAGCCAACAAAGAAGCCTAACACTTGCACAAATGGGTGACTTTGATACCATATAGAAAACTAGGCCCAAACCCATATAAGAGGATGTGCATTAGGCACTTTCTATTGTATCACCCACCATATAAAGAGATGGACTCCCCTCACTTCAAAACCTAGGTTTTGGGATGAGGCCCCTCCTCTTATATGAGTTTGGGCCTAGTTTTGTACATACAGAGCGATATAGCCTGATATATATGCACCTCCCAACGCATGGGAAGGTGCATCCTTGAGTCCTTGCCATAAAGATATTAACTTGAACGGCCTCGCCTACAAAATAGAAAACCATATCAGCAATCCCAACACAAAGATAAGAGAATAATAGAATGAAACGACATGTTTTCACCCTTCCACGTGGTAGATGTTGGGACAGATTGCACACACTCTTAAATGATAAAGAAATATAGTAGCACATTTACTACCACCAATTGGTTTTAGCGCAACGGTAAGAGCTTGATCTTAACATGGTATCTAAGTCAGAGGTCATGAGATCAAACCCTAGTTTGAACATTATTTAAAAAAAATTGAACAAGTGTTGGGAAAGATTTAAAAAAAAATTGAACAAGTGTTGGAAAAGATTACCCACACTTAAGGTCTGTAGGGACAGATTGTCCACACTCTTGGATGAAAAATTGTACACGACAACGACGAACAACAAACGAAAGGTCCTCTTCATTCCAAAATTCTTTTGTTCCATCCAAATCCGCTAGAAAGTCAACAACAAGGTTTGCCTCCTTATAAATATGCGAGAGCAACACTAGAAAACAAGACAAAATCCATCTGGTATGTAAGGTCGCATGCAATATCGTCCATCGAACCAAGTTTGAGGATGAATAAGATTGTGTAAGATACGTGAGACAATACCCACATGCATAGGATATAGGCCATAACAAATACATAACCAAAGATCCCACAAAAGAGCCATTGCCTTAATTTGGAGAAGCAAATTAAAATAATTTTAATAATAAACGAAAGAAATCTCGAGCCCCAACGAAAAGGCCTTTTATGTATCGTCATAATTATCTCAATGTGCAAAAAGACGATATCTCTCGCCCACAGGGCCCCTCCACCCTGACCTAGGGGCGGCTGTAGGAATTGTGTGACACGGGTCAGGGGTCGATAACGACACATCGTATTATAAGTTTCAAATTCATTATATAAAAATTTAATGTATAATTATGGGTCAAGTATCAATATCTTAAAATTTTTGCGGGTCAGTGAGTAGATATTAGTACATAAATTTTTTAAATAATGTAAAAAAATACACTGAATATTTTTTTTAATTTCAAATACGGGTCAAGTGACCCAAATGGTCACATACTGCCGCTGCCCCTGCCCTGACCCGACAGAATGGTGAGCAGGTCAATCATGATGACTCAGCCGCCCCTTTAATTAGGTGGGAAATATGCACAACGAACATGGCCAACAAAGAGAGGCGCCCCAAATTGTTCCCTCTTGCGTAATAAAAGCAAGCCCAACGATTCTGAGCTACCGGAGGATCCTGATTAACATTCTCCACTCATCCCGTAGGACAGGGGGAGTGGGATCCTCATGGTTAGGGTCTAACCATTTTAAGAGAAGCGCCCCAAATTGTACCATTCTATCATATGCTTTCTCCATGACGTAAAAGTTTAAAGATGATGTTCCGATTTCTCATATTTTTATTCAGATCTCCAATAAGCTCCATAAATGTTAAAATATTGTCCATTTATAATTAATAAAATATACCTCTCCGGGACAAAACCAGTTTGCCATGTATAGTTAAAAGTTCAAACCTTCACTAAATTTCATTAAATCTTTGCTTTTAGTAACTTAATGTTTGCATTTTTCAGGATTTTGTATAGTGGAGAGAATTTGACAGTGATCAAGGTTATTGTAAACCTTTAAGAAAAAAGTTTGCGATGATCGAGGTTGGTCATTTTACTAACAGTTCTCATGTTGTTTTGTTTTGTTAAAATGCAGAGGATTTGTTTGTCGAGCAAGATAAAAGCTTCGGCTTATCACCGAAATTCAACGATTCCCTAAAAATTTTTGATGAGAAAAATGGTCATCATCAAGGGGAAATGGTAATAAGTGATGCTATTTTGGAAGAAGCAAAAAACCTAGCCACTTGTTCATTTGAAGAAAATACCAGATGGGGAATAGATGTAAGTTCAATCTCCTTGCTAATATATATATATATATATATATATATATATATATATATATATATATATATATATATATATATAATGGATTGTTTACTACGATGAGCAATGTTCTAAAAATCGCCCTGGGCGGCCGCCTAGGCGCTCGCCTAGGCCCTAGGCGCACCCAGGGCGTCTCGCCTTGGCTCTGGGCGACTTCTGCTGGGCGACAGGGGTGCTGGGCGATTTTTTGGGCGCTTCTGGGCCCCTCTAGGCGCTCCTAGGCCCTTCTGGGCGCTCCTAGGCCCTTCTAGGCGCTCCTAGGCCCTTCTAGGCCCTTCTAGGCCCTCTTAGGTCCTTCTAGGCAATTAGGGTTTCATGACTTTCATCTGGGCGAACATCTAAGTTTTCCCAAGTGTTAGACAAGAAAGAGGCATAAAACCCTAAAACCCCCCTTAAAACCCTAAAAACCCCCCGTAAAACCCTAAAAACCCCCGTAAAAACCCTAAAACCCCCTTAAAACCCTAAAAACCCCTAAAAACCCTAAAAGCGCCTGGGCGCCGCCTAGGCGCCCTGGGCCCTAGGCGCCCCTGTAGCGCGTCGTCTTCGCCTAGCGATTTTTAGAACACTGCTGATGAGATAGCTTTTGTTGAATAAACGTATTTGGTACCAAACCCCTACCACCAATCAAAATTGTATTTTCTGAAGTGAGACGGACAGCTATATAAATGTAGCAGCAAGGTTTTGAACCAGTGACCAAAAGTATACAGTAATACTTCTAATCAGTTGAATTAAATAAACAATTACACAAAAATTTGTCTGAAATAATATACGTACACGATCTTTAATATTATTAGAAGGGTATTTAGTAATGAAAATTGAGTAGAGGACATGCACCCCCTTTCTACATTGGGTCCGTCCCTGGACCCACTGTCTTCCTCAACTTAAAGAACAAAATTGTGCAAACAAGTAAAAAACATAGCCTATTCATCACATTTAAACACTATATGATAATTTTTGGTAAGAATAAACACTCGTTCACGTGTGACTGGGGATGTGATACCAAGTGTAATGTATCGTTCCTAATCTAAGGGTAAAATAAACACGGACCGCTCGGCACGTGTCCTATATATATACTTGTGTTATACCGAATATGTAAGCGTTGCGTAGTAGTGATATCAAAAAACAAAAACAAAAAAACCTGCAAACATAACATGAAAGAGTAGATATCAAAATTGGACTTGTGTAGAAACCACTGAACGTGCTAAGAACTGGGAAAGAAACCATAAATACTGTCCACATAGTGTAAAGCCGGCAAAATTAGGATTTTAGTCCTGTAACTTGGCCTACTTTGGATTTTAGTCCTCCTCTTGCTCCGGTGAGGAAAATGGTCCTCTAACTTGTTTTCGTCTGTGGAAAAATAGTCCTATCCGCCGGAAATAGCTGACTGGGCATCGGAATCTTTGATAAACGCTTACGTGGCAGCCACTAGGCTGCCACATTGAATCCTATGTGGATGTGGATCCCATTTTACTTTAAAAAATGATTTCTCCTTCCAATTTCCCTCAATTTTCTTCTGGGATTCATCTGAATCTTAATCTTTTGCTTATAAAAGAAGAAAAATGCTAATCCCAGTTACAAAATTCCTGAAATAACATTCTCAATTGACATTCCAATAGCAAATATTTTGCTTTTTGTTTCTTGATAGTTGAAACCGGACTAGCATTTTCAGGCGGAGGTGGAGGTAGTGCTGCTGTACTTCCCGGTTATGCTCCGGCTGAAACTTCCGGCAAGAATGGTATATCTGGATAAGAAGGTTGTGGTGGTGCTGCATATTCCGCCGGAAACAATGGTTGATGTAGAGATATTATGAACTTTGGTGCTATTTCTTTTGTAGAACTTCCAATTCCAAATTGCAAATGATTCATCGCCTATCTCAGCAATTTCATATTGCAAATTAATTAGAGATTAGATTTTGAGGGATGAAATTGGGAGAAATTGAAAGGAGAAATACTTTTTTTTTTAAAGTAAAATGGGGTCCATAGCCACTTAGGATTCAATGTGGTAGCTGGCTGCCACATAAGCGTTTTTTAAAGATTCCGGTGTCCATTCAGCTATTTCCGACGGATAGGACTATTTTCCAAAAACAAAAAAAAACAAGTTAGAAGGCCGTTTTCTTCACCAGAGTAGGAGTAGGAGCAGGACTAAAATCCAAAATAGGTCAAGTTGGAGGACTAAAATCCTAATTTTGCCCTGTAAAGCCAGCGTCGTTGTAGCGGAAATATGTCTGAGAATATCGTCCAGTTCTCTTTTGATGCTGTAATGCTGAAAAGGAAATCTGATATGAAGGGAACCTGCATTAAAAAAACATGAGCAAGAAAGATGCATGAAGAATTTTCTTGTGACATGACATATTATAACTACATCATCTGTCATGACTTCATGATCTTGACATGACTGTGTGACATGACATGAGTAACTAATTTTGTAGGGTATTACGCCTTCATCGTGACCCATGAAAGAAGGGTCATTCACCTATGAACCCCGTGACTATATCTTGTACGTACATGACATAACATGAACATGAATTGGAGCCTACTATTCTAGATCTATAGGTGGACATGACATTTTAGATTAGAGTAACACCCACCAGTTATTACGTACTTACAGGACTCACAGTCGCGGACCTACATATAGCTAAGGGGGCCAACTGCCCCTTGATCCGAGAAAATTGCACTATTATATGTAGCATGCGTTTAGTTTTATTGTCCCCCTAACCCGAGATTCTGCGTCCGCTACTGGTAGCGGGAACTATTCTGAGGTGTTGAGGATTTTCGAGAATAACTTCTTATGTTATGTGAGCCAATACCCATTTAAGAACCATAACTGATAATGCAAGCATTCATTCATGCATGAGTTTTTGAGCTAATTTTACATGTTCCTAAAACTTAAAATTTGTTCATATAAAAAGTATTGCATTCTTTGCCTTATGATAATTTGTTACATGATGATTTGATATTATTAATACGGATATGAATTAACTTACAGATTGGATACTCCTATGAAAGCCTATTGGAAAGCACATTTACAGGTTATCTTTTACACAACAAAGGATGGAGATCAGTGTATCTTTACCCAAAGAGACCAGCATTTCTTGGCTGCACCACCATTGATATGAAGGATGCCATGATTCAGCTAATGAAATGGGCATCTGGTTTGATTCAAGTTGGATTCTCCAAATTCAGCCCTCTTACTTATGGACTTTCCAACATGCCTTTTCTTCAAAGTATGTGCTATGGATACTTTGCATTCGCACACTTGAACGCGGTCGGATACGTATTATACGGCGTCATTCCTCAGTTTTCTTTTCTTCTTGGCGTATCGTTGTTCCCCAAGGTATGTTTTAGTTATTATTAATGTCTATAAACTTATAATACGATGTGCTATTCTCGATCCCAGAATTCCTGCAACCGCCCTGATTATAGTCCGGTCTGTTTGTTTCATCAGTTTTTGAATCAAAGCTATATATATACTTTCAGGTTTCAGACAAGTGGTTCATGGTGTTTGTGTCCGTATACTTGTCATCCACACTGCAACATCTGTACGAGGTTGTTTCGAGTGGAAGCTCGATTCTGACATGGTGGAACGAACAAAGAGTATTTTACATAAAGGCCATCACAGGATGCCTTTTCGGTTGCTTAGACGCTTTGTTCAAGTGGCTAGGCATGACAAAGACGAGTTTCAGATTGACGAACAAAGCTATAGATCAAGAAAAGCTTGAAAAATACGAGAAGGGAAAATTCGATTTCGGGGGAGCAAAGCATTTCATGATTCCTTTGACACTTCTGGTTGCCTTGAATGTGGTATGCTTTGTTGGAGGAGTGAAAGGAATGGTAAGTAGAGGAAATTATGGAGAGATGTTTCTACAGTTTTCACTATCATTCTATATTTTTGTCCTAAGCTTGCCGGTGCTAGAAGGACTTGTACCAAAGAAAAGGAAAGTGAAGGCAAAGTAATAAGTTCAATAAGAGGTTTTCTTGTAACATGTGTTGGAACTAGATTTGTATTGTATGGAATTGAAGTACGAATTGAATGTGATTTGAGGGGAAACCTAATTAAGGAGTTTCCATTTGTAACATGTGTTTTCTTTGTCTTTCTTTATATATATGTGTTTTGGCTCTTTTTTTGGAAACGTACAATGAGAAATGAGAAGCTCTTATATCGGGAGATATATATATATATATATATATATATATATATATATATATATATATATATATATATATATATATATATATATATATATATATATCTATCCTACTATATTAAAAGTGTGAGTTTGTTTCCCAAAAAAGTGTTTCTCCCTAATTTAAATAATTAATCAATTAGTTTTAAATAAAAATATAAAAAATAAATATCATGTAATTACAAGTAGAAACACGAAATAAAAAACATAACAACAAAAATCATCAAAATCCTTGATTGATTAGTAATTAATTAATCATCAATAATTACTTATCTCTACTATATTAAAAGTGTGAGTGTGTTTCCCCAAAAAAATGTTTCTCCCCAAAAAGTGTTTCTCCCTAATTTAAATAATTAATCAATTAGTTTTAAATAAAAATATAAAAAATAAATATCATGTAATTACAAGTAGAAACACGAAATAAAAAATATAACAACAAAAATCATCAAAATCCTTGATTGATTAGTAATTAATTAATCATCAATAATTACTTAAAATAGAAAAAATGAAATTACAAATATAATAAAAACGAAAATATGAATAAATCCTTGATTTAATTTAAAATATAAAAACATAAATCATCAAAATCCTTGGTTGAATATTCATTAATTAATTAAAATAGAAAAAAACGAAATTACAAATATAAAAACAAAAATATGAATAAATCCTTGATTTATTTAATTATTATTAATTAAAAAAGTGTGAGTTAAAAATATAAAACATAACTCATCAAAATCCTTGATTGATTATTCATTAATTAATCTTCATTAATTAATTAAAATAGAAAAACGATATTACAAATATAAAAACAAAAAATATGAATATCTCTATCTCTACTATATTAAAAGTGTGAGTGTGTTTCCTTTCAAAAAGTGTTTCTCTCTAATTTAAATAATTAATCAATTAGTTTTATATAAAAATATAAAAAAGTAAATATCATGTAATTACAAGTAGAAACACGAAATAAAAAATATAACAACAAAATCATCAAAATCCTTGATTGATTAGTCATTGATTAATCATCAATAATTACTTAAAATAGAAAAAATGAAATTACAAATATAACAAACTTTTGTCAAGTGTCTCAATTGCCATTTCTTTGCCATTAGTGCTTATTTTCTTTTGAAATTCAAATCTCCATCAACAAAGTAATTCACTTCTTCTATTGAAATTGAAATCTGAAAGTACTCAGCCCGCTCAAAAGAAAGGTACAAACTCATCTAATTAAGGTTGTGGGAGTCCTTCTTGGTGTGCGGATATTCAATCCTCCTTTAACGTCGAAGCTACCATTGAGGAGATTTGACGGACATATGATATCGACCTGGTAATATTCAGTACTCGCCTCCTGTCATCTGATGAGAGGGGCAATAAACCTCTTGAAGGTTTTATGACCGTTTACAAAGAACGATTGGTGGGAGGTTTTCGATTGCCTTTGAATCCAGCCCTCATACATGTCCAAAGATTTGTGGCTTGTGACTGACTAGGTTGGTACGGGTGAATTACCATCAAGCCTAAGTTATCTAGTTTTGGCTAATGCCCTAAGGGATTGTCCTTGCTTTGGGTTAGTAATGCTCAAAGTACGGTTAGTACAAGAAGGTACTGCGGTTTACTACCATTAGGAAAAATCTCCAAGAAAAGTATGGAGGGGTTTCATTTTAAAAAGTAAGATTTTAGTATTCCTTGTCGATAAATATCCAAATTTTTATCCCCAACACGCCATAGATAGTTCGAGCACTATATGAACAATAATCAATTTTAGCTACAATGGTTTGTAGGGGAACTCTGCCTTCTCGGATCCATTCAACGCGTGCAATCTCTTTTCCATCAATCCGACCTGAAATTTGAATTTGAATGCCTTTTGTATCTCGCTTGTTCGGTTAATTCAATAGCTTTTTTCATTGCTTTTCGAAATGAAACCCTATTTTTTAATTGTTCGGCTAGAAATTCTGCAAGAATAGTGGGGTTTCCATAAAGTTTTGAAATTTTTTTGATAACAATGTTAAGTTTACGATTCATACAATTTAATTCTTTTTCTAGGGTTGTCGTAATTCTTCGACTCCTCGTGATCTACTTTCTAATAATAACTTTGGAAATCCCATAAAGATTATGACCTGGATCAGATCGATTCTTTTTTGAATCTCTATACGTGCAATTCCCCCTATCGCAGAGGATATTTTCGTACGCATTCAGATGTGAAAGACGTTCTTTCCTCAAACGATTTTATCCAAGGGAATGAAAGTAGTTCAATGACCCGACCCCTTAGGGTTCATATCATACCTTAATTGTTGAATGGCATTCTGCTTCAATGTCGGCGAAGACGCTCTTTGCAGCGAATAAGGGGTTAACTAGACTGGGAACTTTCCTTTCTTCAGCAAGGTGCGGATTAGTTTCAGTAAGCTTTGGTTCTATAGAAGTCTAACTATAAAAAGATCTATATATTAGTTTGAGAAGAGGTTTGACCGACGGACTACGTGGGAAATACGAGATCTAGGCAAGCCGCTACATGTTCTCTCCTTGCCCTTGAACGAGAGAAGAACTACGAGATTCTAGTGACCCCCTGAGCTTATAGTGACCTTAAAGGTTTGAAGGCTCTTGCTAGGCACCGGGATTCAGTGACCCCAACTTGAATGTCGTCGCAGACACTATGGCCGCGAGCCTTACTATCCAAACTGGTGGCTAGATAGGCTTTATTCGATGACTCATAGACGGCGGCACTATTTAGGCATATCAATGGCCCCCTACTCCATGTCTTAGGCATTTTCATGAAATGCCAAGCATGGAGTAAAGTGTACCCACGGATTGCTTATAGCTCTGTTTGAGCGTTTTACTTTTGGGCCTTAAAGGCCTTGTCGTCTTTCGCGACTTATTCTTTTAGGCTCGCGCTATTAAGCGGACGGCCTTATTGGACAGTGCTATTAAGCGGACGATCATAAGGGCCACGCTATAAAGCTGATGGACTTATGGGACCGGGCTATTAAGCGGACGATCATGAATACTACGCTATTAAGCGGATAGACTCATTAGGACCGCGCTATTAAGTGGACGATCATGAATACCACGCTATTAAGCTGATGGACTCATTTAGGACCGCCCTATTAAGCGGACGATCATGAATACCACGCTATTAAGCTGATGACTCATGGGACCGCACTATTAAACGAGGATCATGAATTCCATGCTATTAAACGGATGGACTTATTTAGGACCGCGCTATTAAGCGGACGATCATGAATACCATGCTATTAAGCTGATGGACTTATTTAGGCGGCATACCGTTATGGTAGTCGTGATCTTAACCCGGGGTGAGCTGTCAGACATGGGTAGTGGGGCAGTCAGCCAATCGTCAGTTTCCTCGATAACCGCCCACGTGATTACGTGGGCATTGATGGCGGTTTTCGAAATTCGAAATTCGAAAAGACCGCCCGAATCTGGACCGTGGGATGCACTGATTCCTGGCCGCACGATCAGTGTTCCCCTCGCCTATATAAAGTTCCCCTTCCCCAACTCCATAACACTTTCGCCTCTTATTCTTCTCAGTTTTCTTTCCTCTTACTTTATGAGTGTGTTTTTGGTGAACCTTTGAGTTTCTCGGTGAAGGTTTGAGTTTTCCAATAGGAGTTTGAGGATTCCGGCAGCAACTTTGAAGGTTCCGGTTGCAGCTTGAAGATCCCGGCCTCTTTTTCTAGTTTCCGGCTTATTTACCCCTCTTCAAAACAGGTAGACCATCATTTTCCTACTATTTTTCCTCATTCTCTTCTTGTTTTTCAATTCCGTTTTCAAGTTTGCCTTACTTTTTAGCAATGTTGGTTCGATTGATTGCGTTTTGGTTCAATATTAGGTTATTGGGTAGTTTTCATGTTCACTTTTCTTTTCCTCAATGTGGGATGAACTGATTGTTGTTCTGGTATTAAAGGTAGGATTTTTGAGTAAGTTAGCATGGGTAATCAGCTTCGTGACCATATGTTTTTCTTTTCCTTTTGCATCCGCATTTTCCTTTATGTGGTAGAGGTAAAAACGAAGAGGAAGGTGTCAATAAGGGTGATATCACCCCCTCTGGTTTAATCTTTCGTTATCCCAGGTGACTAAAGCTCCGCCTTTCCCTCTTGTTTTTTCAGGATGTCCGACGATGAGCACCCCCCGAGTGGGAATTCCGACGAAGATCAAGAAATATACGATTATGCACTTGATGAAGGGAAGAGGACTCGTTCAGCTCGGATGAGCCCACACGGAACGACCTGCTTGACGAGCTGGCTAAGGGGGAAGCCGCTCTACGAGTACAAGATGATCCCTTCGACTTAGCCAGAACTATCCGTGAATTGGCGCCGCGACGTAAGAAAAGTCGCAAAAAGACCGCGGAGGCTGAGGAAGCAGATGAGGTCGGCACTATTGGCGCCGCTGGCGATGAGTGTCCTGATCTTGTTGAGGACGCCTCTTTTGTCGAGCTTATGGTGGTAAGCAAGGATGAGAGTCTACCACTCCCTCGCAAACTTCCTTGGCATGTCCCTATGAAACCAAAGAAGAAAAGGGGTGTCGCTATGCCCACAACTGTTGGTGAGGCGGCGAAAGGAAACCTCCAAAACCCAACAATCCTGATGCCCTAAGGGAGTTCGCTCTTTTAGCTGAGTATGAGAAAGCACTCGAGGAGGAGTGGGAACGGCTTCAAAGCAGCAAGAACCTCGCTAGAACCCTCCAACGTAGATTCAACATCAACCCCGATTTATATAAGTTTTCTTTATTCGATTTTGAGAAGGAGGAAGATAGTAAACCGGATGAACGCGAGGATGCACATTGGTTCTCGTCGCCCAAGAGATTCCTTAGTTCTGCATTTCGATCACTTTTACGCTGGCTTCAGACATCCCTTCGATCCGTTCCTGGTAGATATATTTTGATATATGGAAGCATTGCCAAGCGACTACGCTGTGAGGGGCTGCCATCCAGATAATGTCTTTCATTGTATTATATCGGACAATGAAGAAGGAACCCACTCTTTCTATTTTCAACTAGTTCCATATTTTTTGTGGGACTTTGATCCCGGGGCAGATCTCTCTGAGGACCAAAAATCCCCGTCTATTTTTTTTGTCTACCTAACAAGAATCATCATTGGGGTGACCGTGTTCTTAAGGTCTAATCAAAAATCGGTTGTCCCTTTCCTAACGCCGCTTCCCGCAGAGGGAAATCGACGGCCTGCTTGTTTGAGCCCCTTGATAATGTCTCCGAGCTTTGATTTGTAAAAGGACTCATGATGCTTATAAATTCTGACGGGATCGAGCAGTCAAAGAGGAACGTTTCATGAGTTGACCTTATTGATGTGGCAGAGCCATATCCTAGCATGGCGGGGACAGTAGGTCCGCTGAAATCTAAAGCTCACGTCGCCATAGAACCTGAAGAATCCAACTCGGATTGGGTAGGAGAGTGCCATTTAGGCAAATGTTTCCCTTCAGAGTGTGCTATCTGCTTAGGCGACCCTAACCGAAGACCTCGCCGTAATCCTCTTTTGCAACTCTTTCTTTTCTTTTGCATTTTATTATTTTGCTCAATATTGATAAACTCATTTTTGCAGTTTCAATGGTTGATGCTAATGAGCGCCGTGCTGAGAAAAAGAGACTTGCTAAGGCAGCTGCTAAGGCCATAAAAAAGTTGTTGAGGCAAGCTCCTGGGAGGGTGCCACGTACTGTGGACACCTATATTATTGATGAAACCTTTGTTCTCATTCAGGAAAATCAACCCGCGGCCAATGTGGGAGTGGGCTTAAGTCAAACTGGCGGGGCTCAGAAAAGATCTCAGGCGGATGTGTCCGTGAAGGAGTCTCAAGCTCCTAAGCGATCCAAGACTACTGAGAAATCCAAGAGCGCTACTGCTCCTGAAACTGACAAGGGCACCAATCCCTCAGAGGGGCGGCCTGCAGAGAAAGTTGTTGGGAGACCTGAAGTGGGAAGTGAAAAGCTCGCCGGTGAGACCGGGGCACCTCCGCGTTGTTAGTAATATCATCCGCAACGGAAGCGATTTAAGGATCTAGATCTATAAATTACACGTAATAAAATAACTAGATCACTCTACAAGGGGGTTGTAGAACATACCTCTTGGATCTCAAAATCCAAGTAGAAGAACCGCAATAGAAAGATTAAAAGATTGTGTGAAGAGCACCACGATCTTCCGTACGTGTGATCCAAGCAACTCCCGGTGGAAGGAAATCCTCGTCTCGAATCCTTCCGATATGCTACCCGGAAAAACCTCCAAGATTTTCCCTCAACCCCTTGGCCGAAATTTTCTTCTCCTCTCTAAGAGGTAGAAGTCGAAATTATGTGTGTATTAGGCTTGGGAGAACTCTCTTTATATAGGAGAGTAATCCTTGTCCTCCAATGATTTTATTTTGCAAATAAATAAATCCAATAAATAAAAGATAATCCCATAATATTTTAGAACAAATCTAGAATAATATTTATCTTTATTTCTTACCATAAATATTTATCCAATAAATATTTTGTGCACATGTCTTATTAAATCATAAGAAAACAATTTCTTGTTGACTAAAAATATGTCTTTGGCCGAAATTCCTCCTTGTGACCTAGTCACAATAATTTCGACTTATACACACCAAATTGGGCCAAGATTATGAAAAATATCTTTTTCACATATTTAATTATTTAGCCCAACTAATTTAATAGTCCACTAAACAATTAATTCACATATCGTTTTAATTAAATTCTAATAAGAACTAAATTAATATTATTAGGATTCGACGTCCGAGAATAGCTATGCTATATTGGAGGCACGTCGGGACCATGGACTAATAATCAGCGGCTCCGATAAATCAAATAAATAATTATCTTACGAAAAGAATAATTATATTCGATAAATCAATCACAAGAATATGCCACCATAATCCCGTGACTGCACTCCTCCGATTATGAGATTATATTTATCTCTTCACGAGAATTGATAATAAGCGTCCATTGATATAATCATTACATATGGATTAATCCTCCATTGACTGTTCATTCTAAATCAGGAAGTTACCGTTAACCCTTTTTAGAACCTCTTATCCTTATTTACCATTAACCCCCTAGTGATCAATTAATTCATACAACTCACCGGTAGCTAATCGGTGTAATATGAACTCCATGGATCGATCGCCTTCTAGGATTAACAAATAAGGGAACTGTATATCTACTTCCAAAAATGGAAGGAATGGATTCCGTATCCGTGATAACACGGACTACTCACTCAATCCAAGATAATGCCAAGATGGGGTAATTCAGATCACAGACTCGGTGTAATCCTTAACCGTCAAGTCAAACCTCATACTGATTCAAGCAGTTGACTGTGATCACCCTCGGATTAAGATATATCCATAAATATGATCATCGATTGATTCGATAAGACTTCTCGATTACGGAATTATATCGTGAACTCTAATCAAATCGGTCCAGCCCTATATGATATATCTATCACATATAAATGCCCCACTAGGTTCTCTTAACCGAAAGTCCGGATAAGACAATCACACCTATTGTGTTCTGGGCGCATTAATAGCACGTTAAAGGAGAGACCCGATACTCTCGATTAACTTCACTACGGGCTAATTGTATTTTAAGTACATCTTCACTAACTCAATCCTCCCGTGTATATCCCATACACTGAGTTAAGTGATTACATAAACGATATACTTTAGGGTTTTCTGTAGTGTAAATACTATTGTCACATCGGTGAATATGAGAATAATAAATATGAATAATAATGTCAATTCATTTATTAAATAAAACAAATACAAAATTGTCTTTCGGGCATCACATCTAACACGCGTGAGCCTTTACCGTGCGGATACCAAGGTAAAGAGGCCCTTTGGTTGGACTCAGAGTTTACTCAAGGTCCTATTGACATGAATAAGGCGAGCCTATTGAGGGAAGCAATTGCTGATGCCATTCCCCTCAATCGCCTTATTTGGGACTCGCCGCCGGGGGTTCAGGTGGAGATTGGTAAAGGGATCACTGCCCGTGTTGTGGTTAAAGACGAGATTCCTGCTGGAGATGATATAGACGAGCTTGATGACCTCGTCGCCCAATTTGGGCTCGCCTCTGCCATGGTAAAATTTATTCATGTCGTGTTTTTCTTTAACTATTTCTGCGAGCTTATCTTTTTTCTTGTTTCAGTTCGGAACTCATATCCAAAAAACCATTGAGGCCGCTGCTAAACGCAAGGCCAAGCTCAGGAAAGCTACTACTGCTCTTGCTATTTCTTAAAAAGCAAGGGCTGACCTCGAGGCCAAGCATGAGAACACCCTGTGAGAGAATGACCGCTTGTGGGAGGTCCCAACAAGTGGCGAGCTCAAGTGAGGGTGCTAAGAAAATTGTGGAGGAGCTTAAAGCCATGAAAGAGAAGATCGCCAATTTAGAGAAGCAGTTAGCTTGGGCCAAGAAAGCTGAGGAGGAGGCTGGACCCGCAGCCATTGCTGCGTACAAGCTCTCGGATGCTTTTTTGGATACCCAGGAGGCGAGCTTTGATCAAGGTTTTTATCACCTTGCTCGCTGCTTTTGGTCAACTCACGGTAGAGAGTCTGTTAGCCTTGAGGAGTTGGACCAGTGGCTTGTCCCAGCGGAAACCTGAACTGTTGCCCTTTCATATGGACATCCCTTACGCCGACGAGCACATTGTTGAGATCACTGCTGACCAAATAAAGAAATGTGAGGCGGTTTGGGATCCTCCACCCCGCAATGCAGTGAACTTGACCACTTTAGCTAAAGGAGACCCTATCGATGAAGATTTTCAAGCCGGCGACGAGTTTCTCAACTTGACCGGCGATCATACGCGAACTCATTCTGGTCAAAATTGAAGCTTTTTGACTGTTGACTGTTTGGTAATAATTCAACTTTGTTTTCATTGATTGAACAATTTCAACATTTCCATCTGCTGCTTTGTAATTTATTTTGACTCGTGGCCGCTTTAGGCCCTTGAATGTATGTGATTTTTCCCTTTATTTTCTATCATGTATATATATGCGGCCCCCTTTATTTTTGGCGAGGTTGAGAGTACTGATCGTAAAACTCGCTTAAAATAACGGTATAAAATCCAACTTGTACTTGGCCTATACTTTTGAATTAATATTTTTGATATGCGGCCCCCGTGTTTCAAGCAAAGCTATGGCGAGCTTGATTGAAACAGACGACAATCTCCAGAACCTGAATGAATATCTCACATTGCGTCCCCCTTGTTTTAAGTGATGTCGACTTGATCTTCATGGCGGGGTCAAAACAATCACTAAAACAGAGTGATCTTGCCGGCTAGATAATTTTTCATCCGGGCCCCCTTGTTTAGGAGAAACCTAGGGCGTTTAGCCCACGGGCTTGTCGAAAACAGAGCGGTTGGGTATGTTTTATCGAGATCAATTTATAGTTGTCAAAATGAGCTTCTCATTCAAAATGATTTCCAAAAGATGGGTCCTGAGGCCCTCTTACAAAACATGCTTGCTCTTATGCAAAAATGAAGAGGTTGATCTTACATGTAATATCTTTTCAAGTTGTCGAAGTGCCAAGGCCTGTTGTACTCGCGACCCTCTTTGTCCCTTAGAACATAAGTTCCTTTCTTTACTATCCTCGCAACTTGTAGCGGGCCTTCCCAATTTTTAGATAGCTTCCCTTTCTTAGCCTCGTGACCAGTGGCCTATCTTTTTCGCAAAACATAATCAACCACCGCGAAGTGATGATCGTGGATATGTTTGTCATGATTCCTTTGCTTACAGTTGAGTAAGCGATCATAAGAGTTTACATGCTTTTCTTCTAATAAATCGAGGTCGAGTTGTCTTGTTAGTGGATTTTCGACCTCACGGAAATGTGCGACCATTAAACTGGGTAGGGCCATCTCTACCGGGGCAAAAGCTTCCGACCCGTACGTCAAGGCAAATGGGGTTTCTCCAGTGGTTGTTTTTCTCGATGTTCTGAGGGCCCATAGGGCCGCTGGCAAATGATCCACCTATTTTCCTACCTTGTCATCCAGGCTCTTTTTTAACACGCTCAGTACCTGTTTGTAGGCGTTCTCGGCCTGACCATTTCTTTTGGGGTAGCATATCGATGACTTCCAATGTTTCACGTTGTGCTCTTTGCAGAACGCATCGAACTCATCTCTAACCTGCGGCCCGTGATTAGATACTATCACCCTTGGGAACTCCAAATCGGGTCCAAACCTTGTGGAGTAAGAAATAGAATATATCTTTGACTTGGTTTTCACCAAGGCTTTGGTCTTGATCCAGTTGGTAAATTAATCCACAGTGACGACCACATATTCATATGCCGGGCGATCCTCTTGAGTGGTCCGATGAGATTGATTGCCCACATATCAAAAGACCAGGATGCGACGATGATGCTTTGTTCAACTGAGGGTAGCCTGGGAATATCAGTGAACTTTTGGCATTTGTCGCATTTCCTCGCATATATCTGGGCATCCTATGTGAGCTTGGGCCAATAATAGCCAGCTAATAGCACTTTCTGAGCGAGGGTGCGACTGGCAGGATGGCCGCCGCATACCCATTAATGAAGTTTCATGAGTATTCCTTTGACCTCCTCGGGCCACACACATTGAGACAAAAAGGTTTGGAGAACAATTTTCTTTATAGAACATTGTCTAAGACGGTGTATCGGGCGGCTCTTCTGATCAGGGCTTTGGCCTCTTTGGGATCGTCCGGAAGCGCCCCTGACTCGATATATGCCTTTAATTCGTCGACCCAACATGAATTGGAGGGTTGAAAATCCATGATTTAGACTCGGTTGATAGCGGGCTCTGACAGGTGTTCCACCATAACGGCCGGATTGCTCGTCTCGTCCCCGCTGTTCAATTTTGATAAATAATCCGCTCGTTTATTATCTTCTCGAGGGATGTTGGTGAATTTACAATAACTGAAGCTTTCCTCTAGATTTTTGACAAGATTGATGTATTTTTGTAAGATCTCACAGTGAATTCCGTATGATCCTGTCACTTGGTTAACCACCAACTACGAATCACAAAATACCTCGACATTTTCATCTTTCATAGCCTTGGTGAGCTCGAGTCCCGCTATGACCGCCTCATATTCTGCTTGATTATTTGATGCAGTGAAATCGAATCTCAAGGCCTTTTCAATTTCCTTTGAGGTACCTGGCTCTAATAATATGATCCCAGCCTTACAACCGTTGAGGTTTGCGGCTCCATGACATAGAGCTGCCAACAACGACTCTGCCTTTGAGCGCGGTCACCGTTAGTCCTGTTGGTTCATCGATAAGTTTTAAGTTAGCCTTTCTTCATTGAAACTTGTCTCTGCGATGAAATTAGGTAAGGCCTAGGCTTTCATAGCTTTCCGAGGCTCATACCGGATATCAAATTCGGTGAGCTCGATGGCCCACCGTAGCAATCGACCGGATAAGTCTGGCTTGTGAAGGACTTGGCGCAATGGAGCATCAGATAACGCAGTAATAGTGTGCGATGAAAAGTAAGCCCTCAATTTTCGGGCAGCAATAACAACGCAGTAGGCCAACTTTTCAATATTAAAATAATGACTCTCAATGGGACTGAGAGCCTTGGAAACATAGTAGATGGTTTTTGAAGGGTACCGTCCTCCTAGATAAGAGCAGCGGTGATAGCCCGGTCTGAGGCTGCTAGATATAGAAATAAAATGTCCCCGATCATGGGACTGACGAACAACGGCGGGCTTGACAAGTAGGCCTTGAGCTCTTTGAAGGCTTGTGAGCATTCCCCTGTCCACA
Source organism: Gentiana straminea (assembly GCA_036785695.1). Taxonomy (NCBI): domain Eukaryota; kingdom Viridiplantae; phylum Streptophyta; class Magnoliopsida; order Gentianales; family Gentianaceae; genus Gentiana; species Gentiana straminea. Next base: position 3,777,705 of record JAVUPR010000265.1, on the reverse strand, counting down.
CAAAGGTTTTGTTCTCTTTGAGGATTTTGAAGAAAGGTAGGCTTTTTTCAGCGGATTTGGAGATGAATCTCCCCAGAGCGATTATCCTCCGTTCAGCCTCTACACTTCCTTGATTATGGTCGGTTCGCTCATGTTTATCAGAGCCTCAATTTTTTCGGGATTTCCCTCGATCCCCCTTGGCTCATCATGAAACCTAAATATTTACCTGCCTGAACCCAAAAGTGCACTTGGCAGGGTTAAGTTTCATCAAATGCTTCCTCACGTTACAAAATTTTCTTGAAGGTCCACCAGGTGACCCTAGCGACTTGACTTCACGACCATGTCTTCAATTTATGCTTCCATATTTTTGCCGATTTGCGAGCTAAAAACTCGTTTAACCATCCTCTGATATGTTGAGCCCACATTCTTTAGGCCAAATGCCATCATCTCATAGTAATAGAGTCCGCCAGCGGCCCTGGAGGCTGTCATTTCCTTGTCGCAATCGGCCATCTTCACTTGATATATGATAGCCTGAATGGGCTTCCAGAAAACTCAGCATTTCAAAACCAGCGATCCCATCTACCATTTTGTCAATCCGCGGTAGCACGTAGGGGTCTTTCGGGCATGCTTTATTCCGGTCGGTGAAGTTGCCGCACATTCGCCACTTTCCATTGTGTTTCTTCACCATTACGACGTTGGCTAGCCAGGTTGGATATTGTAGTTCCTTGATTATACCCGCCGTCAAAAAAATTTCGACCTCACCTTTAATGGCGACCTCTTTCTCTTCAGAGAATTGACATGTTTTTTGTTGGATCGGCTTGAAGCAAGGGTCGATGCTAAGATAGTGTAGCTCGACCTCAAGCTCCACGCCCCTCATATCTGTTACACCCCAGGCGAATGCGTCCACATTTTCTTTTAAAAGCAAGATCAGCTCTTCCCTTTCCGTCTCTGTCATTTGAGATCCGGTTTTTACCTTTTGATCGGGATATCTTTCGTTCACGATGGCTGATGGAGGTCAAGTTAAATTATTAACTCGATGCCTACTAACACACTAGCAAGAGAACTAGGTTCAATTGTAGTATAGCTAGATAGAGTCGAGGTCGATCCCACAGAGACTCGGCACAAATAAAACACAACTTTATCCTATTAAAACTGAATTGAAAGGGCGGTCTATGACCAACTAAATGCAGTAAATAAAATAGTGACAACCACAAGACACAAAAGCCCACAAAGACAGACTAAAGACTACTAAAACACGGATAATACGGTTGGTATTATCTAAACAAACGGTATTGATTACGCTAGTAGATTATAACTCCCCCATGTGAATTAGGATGATAACGAGACAAAACAAACGTTAAAGATTAATTATTATGACTACGGGAGTCATCCCCTAAGGTAGATTTAGCTCCGGTTAGGCCCTCTAAATCATCGTGCCTCCATTACGTGACTTCGCCTTTTAATGCCTCCATCTCATATAACTTCTGACACAACTACGAAACTAAGGATGCCGGTATAAACCGTAACCTCATCTAAGCAACATTCCTAGGGTAAGGCGTACTTCTTAGACGCCGATTCAATCTATATCCTAAGTAACAATCACTTTTTGGGTTTCATGTTAAATTATGATGACAAATAATTAAGTTGATCAGGTTTAATTACTCGTTTTAATTTCAAATCAGAGAATCTGACGTAGTCGAAGCCGATCATAATATTGCCCTCACATTACCACGCTCGGTCGACCGAACAACAGCACTCGGGCGACCGAATAACATGTCTCGGTTGACCGAACACAGTTCTGTGTTGGTACAAATCATGATTACTTCTAAACGTTTCTAACCTAAACACATGGGTTCGTAAATTAATCTACATCACGCAATCAATACAAGAAAAACTACTCCATAATAAAATACATCAGATCTACGAATAAAGATTGCATAATTGAATAGTCATACCCTCGAAGACGAGAGTGTCTCCCACTCTTGAATGCGCTCCCCAACCGGAGAATCCGATGAATCCACAATGTACGAACATAAAGAAAAGAAAACTAAACTAAAAACTCAAATTGTATAAATTATCTTGTGTTGTAGTGGTGTGTGTTCTCAATTTCGTAGCTGCTGCTTATATAGGAGTTGTAGCCGACATAGGGAGAATCCAGAAGATATGCACGCATTAATCTGATTAGGCTCGGGTGACCGAATAGTTACGCTCGGTCGACCGAATGGCATGGCTCGGTCGACCGAGCCTCCCTCTTTACGCATTTTCAATTTCGCTTCGTCTGACTTGTTCCCCACTTCACTCTTCTATGCTGATCTGATTTGTCTCTTCATTAATGCTCCAATTTTCTTCCTTATTTATCTTGAGATTTCTCGATTGCGTGATAATTATCTTCCCGATTCTTTATGATCTGCAAAAATCAGTATTTATCACACAATTAATTGCTCTTTTATAATAAAAATAGCTAAATACCAATTATCACATTAATAATCACTTATCGTTAAATAATAAATATAAACACGTGATTTAATATGAAATATATATAATTAACTCCGATTTAAGGTTATAATTGATGACATAAATAGGTATATTTTAACCGTCATCAAAATGACCCCCACTTAAACTTTGCTTCGTCCCGAACAAAGCATCAATAAGTCATTCCCCAAGACAACATTTTCTGTGGTCAACTCATACTTACACAAGAAACCCGAGTCAACTCATACCAGTCATGCTCATAAGATAAGCATTATTCACTACTCGCTATGAATCGAAGTGATTGTGTGCATGTGCATTGGGTTTATATAAATGTAGCAAGATTAGAGCTTATGCAGACTTCATATCAAAATTCACCAACATCAGCATTCATACTTCTTATGCCTCGCAATGGTTAAAGCACTAGAACAATAAGCAAGAGCGTATCTATAGGGTTTTTGGACTTGGAGACCGAGTACTACTCAAAGCCTTTAAAAATCGAAATTTTTTTTCAATTTTGCATATTTTTCGAATACTACTAATCTCAAGGAAGAAAACTTTTCATAGAGTATCCCCCTATCTTAGATTAAGCATAGCATCGAATATTACCACAAGCGCGGGGCTACTTTGGTAATGTTACTACAAGCCCAGTGTTTTAATGCATTGTCAAAACACAGTACGTCTCAAGCTTATTACTCCTCTTTTGTTGGCTAGAAGATCGAATACATCGCCGACCAATATCGACACTAGGTCCTCATAACCAATTATCTACGCAATGTACACATACTTCTTTCAATTATTATAACTCATGCGGTACTAAACGATTCACATGTTGAGTAATTGAACAATACCTAACTACTTGCAATTGTTGGCATGAATATCCTTAAGTCTACTAACAATTTATCGCAAAAGTATAATATGACCACGTACTCACGCAACTTGGTTCATTTCCTATCAATTCTAAGTATAAGAACTTCACAAGTTTAAGGGTACGAGTTAAACAACTTGGCATTTATCCATGAAAATTTTTAAATTTGGCTCAATATTTTCTCGCATATTCCGTTCCCCTTGACTTTTTCAACATATATTTTCAACATATAGCTAAGTCCCTTGCCCCCCACTTAAACATGGCATTGTCCTCAATGACAAAAATAAATGAGAGTTCAAGATGAAAGACTTAGCTCTGGAAACGGCTCCCAAGTAAAGAAACAATATTGGAGTAATCATCGGCACATCGTGGAGAGACAGACACATTCTGTACAAGCAAATAAGCTCCACGAAATCGTCAAATACCATGTCTATGGAAGTTATAAAGGAATGTGGCAATAATTAGATATAAATATCTAAAAACAGTTCAAGCCACTTTACTTTATACTGCCATGGACAAGACCAAAAGGGATTTAAACCTAAATAAAAACTCACATGATGGCTATCAAGGAAAAAACCTCGTTTATTCCGAACTTAGACTCGGAACATGGCGAGATGAAAAAAACCGTGATAGGCTCATGCTACTTTATTAAAAAGAAAAACGAAAAAGATAGTTATAGGTAGTAGTTCTAAATTTATAGTCGCTAGCTCGACTCAGTTCAAGATGATTTATTCATAGACAGGGTCATCGAGGTACAAAACCTCCTCCTCGGCAAGATCGTGCGGAAGCCCTTGATAATGCTTCACACGATGTCCATTGACCACAAATCTGGACCCATCTTTAAAATTGAATAGCTCCAACGCTCCAGAAGGAAAGACTTGTTGTACTTGAAATGGGCCACACCATCTTGATTTCAACTTACCCGGGAAGAGTCTTAAGCGCGAATTGTACAAGAGAACCAGATCACCCTCTTGAAAGGTCCCCTCCAGAATTTTCTTGTCATGGAACTTCTTCGTGCGCTCCTTGAAAATCTTGGCATTATCGTATGCCTCTAAACGAAACTCCTCCAGGCGAGTTAATTCTAACATCCACTTCTCACCGGCCAACGTCTCATCAAAATTTAGCATCCTTGTTGCCCACATGGCCCGGTGCTCCAGTTCCACAGGTAGATGACAAGCCTTTCCAAAAACAATCCTATACGTTGACATTCCAATCGAGGTTTTATATGCAGTCCTATAAGCCCATAAAGCGTCGTCTAAATGTAACGACCAATCCTTCCTAGTCGTATTGACAGTTTTCTCCAGGATACGCTTTATCTCTCGATTGGTGACTTCTACCTGTCCACTAGTCTGGGGGTGATATGCAGTTGCTAGCTTATGTCATACTTAATCATCAGCCTTTCAAAAGGTTTATTACAAAAATGACTACCATTGTACCTTATAATTGCCCTAGGCGTCCCAAACCTTGTAAAAATATTCTTTTTCAAGAATCTAACCACAACCCTAGCATCGTTAGTAGGGGAAGCAATGGCCTCAACCCATTTGGATACATAATCAACAGCAACTAAGATATATCGGTTAGATAATGATGAAGTGAAGGGTCCAACGAAATCTATTCCCCAAACGTCAAAAAGTTCTACTTCTAAGATGCTCTTAAGTGGCATCTCATTCCTCCGTGAAATATTTCATGTCATTTGACAAGCATGACATGCTTTTGCATATTGGTGTGCATCCTTAAACAATGTCGGCCAATAAAAACCACATTGGAGGACTTTGGCCGCAGTTTTATCTCCCCCGTAGTGTCCTCCAACTTCATAAGAATGACAATGCTTCAGGATATTATTATACTCTTCTTCTGGCACACACCTTCGAAAAACATTATCAGATCCTAGCTTAAACAAATAAGGCTCATCCCAATAATAGTGTCTAAGATCTTTAAAGAATTTTTTTCTTTCTTGGACAGTGAGATTTGGTGGTAAGTACTTTGCGGATAGATAATTAACAAACAAACTAAACCATGGTTGCTTCTTCTCCTTCGCAACCTCTATTCGCGAAGGAACTGCAACACAATCATCATGTCCCCTGATGGTGGTGATGGAGAAAAGTTGTTCATCAGGAAAAGATTCTCCTATCTCAGGTAATTCCTCACCATCCTCTAATTGTAAGCGCGATAGATGATCGGCCACCACGTTCTCACTTCCTTTCTTATCTCGGATTTCTACGTCAAATTCTTGCAGCAGTAGAATCCATCTCAACAATCTAGGCTTTGAATCTTGCTTTGCTAGGAGATACTTAAGAGCCGCATGGTCAATCCACACAGTGACTTTAGATCCCACTAAGTAAGATCTAAACTTGTCAAAAGCAAAGATAACGGCCAAAAGTTCCTTCTCCGTTGTGGCGTAATTTCTTTGGGCAGCATTCAAAGTCCGGCTTGCATAATAAATAGGCCTAAAAATCTTATCTTTTCTTTGACCCAAAGCGGCGCCAACAGCAGTATCACTTGCATCACACATCAGTTCAAACGGAAGATCCCAATCCGGTGCGACCAGAACGGGTGCAGTAATCAGTCTACTTTTTATTTCGTTGAAAGCTTTTATGCACTCGTTAGAAAACACGAATGGCACATCCTTGGCCAATAATTCGGTAAGAGGTCTAGAGATTAGGGAAAAGTCCTTGATAAACCTACGATAAAATCCGGCGTGGCCTAAAAAACCTCGCAAAGTTTTAAGATTAGTAGGTGGAGGTAGTTTCTCGATCACCTCAACTTTGGCTATATCCACCTCTATACCGTTCTTTGATATGCGGTGGCCTAGTACTATACCTTCCGTAACCGTCAAATGACATTTCGCCCAGTTAAGCACAAGATTCGTCTCTTCACATCTCTTCAACACTCGTGCTAGATGTGTGAGACATGAATCGAAATCGTCTCCAAACACGGAGAAGTCATCCATAAATATTTCCAAGAAGTCTTCCACCATATCCGCAAATAATGACATCATACATCGTTGAAATGTCGCGGGGGCGTTACACAATCCAAATGGCATTCGATTATAAGCAAATGTCCCATATGGGCATGTAAACGTTGTTTTCTCACGATCTTCGGGCGAGATGTGGATTTGATAGTATCCCGAATACCCGTCAAGAAAACAATAGAAAGCATGCCCGCTCGCCTCTCGAGCATTTGATCGATGAAGGAAGAGGAAAATGGTCCTTAAGAGTCGCATCATTTAGTTTCCTAAAGTCTATGCATACTCGATGACCGGTGATTAGCCTCACAGAATTAGCTCATTCAACTCATTGGCTTGCACCGTTAATCCTCCCTTCTTGGGAACTACGTGGATAGGGCTTACCCATTTGCTATCGCAATTGGAAATATAATTCCCATTTCTAACATTTTTATAACCTCATCCCTAACCACTTCCTTTAATTGTGGGGTTAAACGCCTCTGAGGTTGTGCAACCGCTTTCTTTTCAGGGTCCACGGAGATCTTGTGCATACATACGCTAGGACTAATGCCCTTAACGTCAGCTATGGTCCATCCAAATGCTCCGCTATACTCTCTCAGAACTCTCATTAGTTTTTCCTCTTGTAAGTCCGTCAAGGAAGAAGATATAATTAGCGGCAAAGCCTCATCTTGAAGAAATACATACTTCAAATTCGCAGGAAGAGGTTTTAAAGTCAAATTTGTGGGAGGTTCTTCCAAAGAGGTCTTCAACTTCTGACCAGTGAGTTTGAGTTCGAAGTACTTATGCCACGTTGGTCTATGATAGAATTTTTCACTCTCCGCAGCACTTACTTCCTCTACAGGCCTTGGGGTCCCTCTACTACATCCTGGCCATATCATCTTCTCCTCCTCACTACTCACGTAGTTGACTTCATCTTCTTCTTCTAAGACAGCATCCAAGAAATGCTTGATACTTTCATGTTGTTGAAATTCTTGAACGATCCTATCAATGGAATCTAACATGAAACATGCATCCTCTCCATCATCAGGTTGCTTCATAGTGTCGAAGACATTGAATGCAACTCTCTCTTCATTCACTCTTAACACTAACTCGCCCTTGTAAACATCAATTAGCGTTCTACTAGTGGCCATGAAAGGTCTCCCTAATATCAAGGGCACTTCGTAGTTAGCTTCCATATCTAATACCACAAAGTCGACAGAAATACAAACTTTTCAACCCTTACCAAAGACATCCTCAACCACTCCACACGGTTCTTTAACGAACGGTCAGCTAATTGCAGGTGTGATTGAGGTCTTCTTTAGATCTTTCATGCCTAGCTTCCGAAAAATAGATAGTGGCATCAGGTTCACGCTAGCTCCTAGATCACACAAAGCTTTGTTTAAACATACGTTGCCTATGGTGCAGGGAATGAAAAAACTTCCCGGATCTTTGCATTTTGGGGGTAACTTATATTGAAGAATGGCTGGGCACTCCTCATTAAGGCATATGGTCTCAAAATCTAGAAGTTTCCTTTTAGTTGAGGCGGCGTCTTTTAAAAACTTGGTGTACTCAGGCATTTCAGCTAGTGCTTCAACTAGGGGTATATTGATTTGTAACTTACTAAACATATCCACGAACTTCTTATACCTCTTATTATCAAACTTAGGCTTCGGCTTTGGTGGAGGATAAGGTAGAGTTGAAGGATCGACATCAGTGAAAATTGGATACTTGTCATCGTAAAGTTCAACTCTAGGGCCAGCAGGTTCTTTATACGTTCTTTGCTTAGGCAAAGACTCGGAAGTATTAGTCTCATTGCTTGGCTCACCATCCTTATTCTTTGTGATTTTCTCTTTCTCTTGCAGGGATGGTGGAGTTACTTCTTTTCCACTCCTTGTCATGATCGCATTCAAATCCTTAGGGTTCTTCTCGGTGTTGCTTGGTAACCCTCCAGAGGTCTAGTTGAGACTTGCTCGCCTAGTTGTCCTATCCGGTGCGTGAGGTTTTGGACTAGAGCTTCTTGATTGGTCACCTTAGCATCGGTCTTCCGACAATATTGGCTAAAGTTAGTGGCTAAATCAGCCATAGATTTTGAAAGTTGTCCCATATTGTCGTGACGACATTACTCGCTTTTTCTATCGCAGCCTTCCCAACCAAAAGTTTTAGTTTGCTTTGTGGTACATAAGTGGTAGGTGGTTTAGGCCTTTCTCCCGCATTAATGTCACTATATCGGAATCCAGGATGGTTATGATTAGGCCCGTACCCTCCCCGATATAATTGGCTTCTTCAAGACAAAGATTCTCACTTTGAGGTGCTACCTCGATTCCACCCCTTTCTCTACTCTTGTCATCCTCTCTTGCATCCCATCTACCTTATTGTTGATAACGAAAAGTTGTTCTAAGATTTTGGTAGATGCACTATCATCAAATATGTCACGGCCATCTTCACAAGTAGCTATGTCATTGCCTCCCCATTGGCTATTCATCGCTATTTGCTCCATCTTCCCTTGTGCCTCCTCAGAGATAAAAGAACAAACGCTCTATTGCTTTGGAGGCGTCTACTCTAATTTTCTCGCCTCTCTCAACCCATGGTAAAAGGTTTGCATTAAAAGCCAAAGAGAGATGTCATGATGAGGACACTTCCTCATAGCTTCCTTGAAACGCTCCCAAGCTTGATCAAAACTCTCCCCAGGTTGTTGCTTAAATCCTAGGATGTCTTGGCGTAACTTAAAGGTTTTTCCCAAGGGGAAATACTTATTCATGAATTTTTGCAACAATTGTTCCCAAGTAGTGATAGATCCAGCCTCTAAAGAGACAAGCCATTGCTTAGCTTTATCTTTCAAAGTGAAAGGGAAAAGCTTAAGACGAATGTTACCCTCCGGGATTAATTCTGGTTTCACTGTGCTAACGATTTCCAAGAAATTCGTCACGTGAACACCAGGATCCTCGTTCTGAATTCCATGAAAAGTAGAATAGTTGGTCACCATTTGAATTACATTAGGCCTAGGGTGATAGACTTCCGCATCGCATCTTGCGGTGCTACGATAGCGGGAATGAATTGTTCAATAGTTGGCGTTGCATAACTTTGCAAAGTACGCCTTGCTCCTTGAACTAGGGCTTGGTTCTCATTATTAGCATTTGCATTCACATTATTGGCATTATTGATAACAGGATTAATAACAGGATTAGGTACCTGGTTTGGATTGACTGGATTGCCTTCCATTTCTGTTTCAGATTCGGAATGTTCAGAATGTTCGGTTGTATGTCCTTCTTCCAATTCGTGCTCGCTTTCCTCAAGATTTGGATCCTCTTCTCCTTGTTTAGCCAGTTCCCTAGCTAACTTCCTTTTCCTTCTCGCAAATTTCTCAATTTCAGGATTATAAGGCTCTAGCGGTTCCTTCGATTTCCGAGTAGCGTACTTTAAAATAATAAACAACAATAAAACAATTAATCACTAGTAAAGGCTAGGCCTTTAACTAACTAAATAAAACTAAAACAGACTCGTATTAAGTTTTGAGAAAAGAAAACGTAAATAAAACAGAAGCAGAATACTGTAAAACTAATACAGAACAGAAACAGAAAAACTAACTCTCGGTCGACCGAGAACTGTGGTTCGGTCGACCGAACCCCTTTTTTTTAAATTTTTTTTTACGACACTGTTTAATATACAGACTCTTATTCACAGAATATGCATGAATCCAGTTTTAACAAAATAAGCTATATCTTAATTTAATGACTCGAGTCCCCGGCAACGGCGCCAAAAACTTGATGGAGGTCAAGTTAAATTATTAACTCGATGCCTACTAACACACTAGCAAGAGAACTAGGTTCAATTGTAGTATAGCTAGATAGAGTCGAGGTCGATCCCACAAAGACTCGGCACAAATAAAACACAACTTTATCCTATTAAAACTGAATTGAAAGGGCGGTCTATGACCAACTAAATGCAGTAAATAAAATAGTGACAACCACAAGACACAAAAGCCCACAAAGACAGACTAAAGACTACTAAAACACGGATAATACGGTTGATATTATCTAAACAAACGGTATTGATTACGCTAGTAGATTATAACTCCCCCATGTGAATTAGGATGATAACGAGACAAAACAAACGTTAAAGATTAATTATTATGACTACGGGAGTCATCCCCTAAGGTAGATTTAGCTCCGGTTAGGCTCCTCTGGTTTGTGGGTTGCGAAATCATCGTGCCTCCATTACGTGACTTCGCCTTTTAATGCCTCCATCTCATATAACTTCGACACAACTACGAAACTAGGGATGCCGGTATGAACCGTAACCTCATCTAAGCAACATTCCTAGGGTAAGGCGTACTTCTTAGATGCCGATTCAATCTATATCCTAAGTAACAATCACTTTTTGGGTTTCATGTTAAATTATGATGACAAATAATTAAGTTGATCGTGTTTAATTACTCGTTTTAATTTCAAATCAGAGAATCTGACGTAGTCGAAGCCGATCATAATATTGCCCTACACATTACCACGCTCGGTCGACCGAACGACAGCACTCGGGCGACCGAATAACATGTCTCGGTCGACCGAACACAGTTCTGTGTTGGTACAAATCATGATTACTTCTTAACGTTTCTAACCTAAACACATGGGTTCGTAAATTAATCTACATCACGCAATCAATACAAGAAAAACTACTCCATAATAAAATACATCAGATCTACGAATAAAGATTGCATAATTGAATAGTCATACCCTCGAAGACGAGAGTGTCTCCCACTCTTTAATGCGCTCCCCAACCGGAGAATCCGATGAATCCACAATGTACGAACATAAAGAAAAGAAAACTAAACTAAAAACTCAAATTGTATAAATTATCTTGTGTTGTAGTGGTGTGTGTTCTCAATTTCGTAGCCGCCGCTATATAGGAGTTGTAGCCGACATAGGGAGAATCCGTAAGATATGCACGCATTAATCCGATTAGGCTCGGGTGACCGAACGCTTACGCTCGGTCGACCGAATGGCATGGCTCGGTCGACCGAGCCTCCTCTTTACGCGTTTTCAATTTCGCTTCGTCCGACTTGTTCCCCACTTCACTCTTCTATGCCGATCCGATTTGTCTCTTCATTAATGCTCCGATTTTCTTCCTTATTTATCTTGAGATTTCTCGATTGCGTGATAATTATCTTCCCGATTCTTTATGATCTGCAAAAATCAGTATTTATCACACAATTAATTGCTATTTTATAATAAAAATAGCTAAATACCAATTATCACATTAATAATCACTTATCGTTAAATAATAAATATAAACACGTGATTTAATATGAAATATATATAATTAACTCCGATTTAAGGTTATAATTGATGACATAAATAGGTACATTTTAACCGTCATCAATGGCCTCGATCAGTTCATCGTCGGCTGTAAAATCTGGCTGATCACTGACCTATAAAGTCTCGACCACCATTGTTTTCCCCGCGGCCTCTTTGATTATGTTGACCCCACTCGGACCTACACTGAACTCTTTGATTCTTGGCTTTTTGGAGTCGGCTCTATTTTTTGTCATGTATTCAAGGAAAAATCCTGGTCGACTCATGGCGACCCCGATGTCATCTCCCACATGAAATTTGACCGACGGACACGACCATTTGGAACTTCTTCATGGCCGGGATTCCCAAAATTATATTATAGTAAGAGGAAGATCAACGACCGAAAGGTTATTACCTCGGTTCGGCATGGCTCATAGTCGCCTATGGTGACGCTGAGGTCGATCATGCCCTTGACTCTTACCGTGTCATTGGAGAAACCCTCCAACATTCCAGCGTATGACTTCAGCTTGGCCTCTCCGAACCCGATCTGTTTTAAACAGTCGAGATAGATGATATAGCGGCCCGTGCCGGTGTCCACCATGACCCGATTAATCCTGTTTTTCTCGTTTACTCTGACCTTGAGGATGATGGGTATCTCCATGATACCTTCCACGGTTGTGAGTTCACTTTTGGTGAACATGATTCTCTTTTCAGCTTCTCCCAAAATTATTTGTTTCTCGAAGCCACGAGTGTTTATCGAGTGTATCTGTGATTTCAAATGATTATTGCTTAGGAGATCTCCGTGGTTGACCTGGACCTTTTTCTAGTACACGCGAAGTTGCCACCCTTTATTAGCGCCGGCATCCCCATCCCGCTTGTATCTGGCTGCGGGTCCTTCCTCAATGAACCTGTCTATCTCTTTCCTCAAAGTGAAACACTCATCTGTCAGATGACCGTGATACTTATAGTACTTCCACCATTTTGTCTTATCGTGAGTATCAGGGTCGCCTTTCATGGGCCTTGGCCTCTGAAAGTGCTCTCGAATTTCAAAAAGGATCTATGACGGCTTGGCATTGAGCGGGGTGAAGTCGCTCTCAGTAAATTTGAACGGTTTCTTTACCTCGCGGTCTTGGTTAGCATCTCTACTGCTATCCTTTTTGCGATCTTCCCCGCGATCCTCTTTTTGTGAGGGGTGATCTAATTTTGATATTTCTTTCCCGGAAGGAGATGGCGCTTCACTCAACCCGATCATCATTGCTCTCACCAACATCTCCCTAGGTTTTTGGTTTAGATTTTTAGGGTTTGAAGTTTTTAAAGTTTTTGTGATTAGTTTCTTCCCCTCCTTTTCCTGCTCTGTTTTCTTTCTCTTATCCCTCTCTGTTTCTGCAATCGTTTCTGTTCTTGTTCCTGGGAAATTTTGCATATGAACGAGCGTCCATACCTATGAACGCCCGTCCACTATAAAATTTCAATCCTGTATCAAGTCCTGACCTACAGACGAGCGTTCATACATTTGGACGCCCGTCCAAAAATTCTGAAAAAAAATCAGACGAGCGTTCATATTTTGAACGCCCGTCCGTCTGCTCTCCTTCTCTTTCTTTCTTTTTCCTAGGTTTTGGTAATAGTTCTAGATTTCAAACCTTTTAGATAGATTCTTAGGTTTCCTTTTCGTAGTTTAAGTTTTTAATTTCGTAGTTTTTAGGTTTTGTTCAATAGAGTTGGGTTTCGGTTTATGCAAACTCGAAGTCAGAAAGGGCCATTACTCTTTTCACCTGACCTCGAGCGGACCATAGTCCGACCCAATAGGCGGAAACTTCCTTTCACCGATCCTTCGGACGAAGGAAGTTCAGCCAACCAAGAAATTGAACAAAAGTTGATAGAAGAAATCGAAGAAATAGTAATAATGGCAGCAGAGGATCGACGTACGTTGGCAGACTACGCCATGCCTGGTGCAGTCACTGTCAACCCTGCTATAGTCTTGCCCGCCACTACTGCTCAAACTTTCGAGCTCAAGCCAGGGCTTATCCAGATGATGCAGCATGCATCAATTTTTTACGGCTACCAATCAGAGAATCCGCATACCCACTTACACACGTTCTTAGAAATATGCGGTACTACCCGCATCCAAGGTGTAAGTGAGGATGCTATCAAGCTCAAACTTTTTCCTTTTTCCTTAAAAGGGGAGGCGAAGGAATGGTATCACTCTCTTCCTCCCGAATCCATCACTACATGGGCCGGACTCGAGAGGAGTTTTTGAGTCAATATTTTCCACCCTCTAAGACGGCCCATTGCTTAAATGAAATTTTCACATTTTCTTAGAAGGAAAATGAATCGTTTTTCGAGGCCTGGAAAAGGTATAAATCTCTTCTTAGAAGATGCCCCCATCATGGCTTGCCTTTGGAGAGGTTAGTCATTACTTTCTTTAGCGGATTGACCGAGCTCACCAAGGGCATGGTCAATAGTTCATCCGGCGGGGCGTTTTTGAAGAAGACTCCAGACGAAGGATGGGCATTGTTCGAAGACATTGCCAAATATAACTATGCTCCATCCTATCAGGCAATTCAAGCTCCTCCTCCTCCTAAGGTGGAGGAAGTAAATGTTCAAAGTCCGATTGCCATGCTTGCGAGGCGATGGCCAATCCTCAAACTCCGAATCCTATGAATCGACTCCTTCGTTTCCGCGAGAACCCTCGGGTTCGTATTGCGAATCTTGCTTTGTCGACCGGTCACGTAAATGGCCAATGTCAATTAAACCCCAATTCTTCATACCAAGTCAATACGTCGTCCATGCTAATGGACAAGACACTCAGTCCAATGCCAAAGCTCGCGACAATATGGGGCATACTTCCGTATTCTCGTCCTATGAATGGGCGAATGTCGAAGTAAATGCGTTCTATGGCCGAACACCCAAAGATTTAATCAACCATCCGGCCGAATCAATTCCGAGCCAAGGGTTCAATCAAGCTTCCAATTTCAATCCGAATTCGAGTTTTAATTCGAATTCAAGTTTCAATAAGAACCCCGGTTCCGCTCAAAACCAAAACTCTAATTTTTCCGGTCAAACACAAAGGTTCAATCGAATTGGCCTTCTAATTCCAATTCTAATTTTCAAAATCGGCCCACCACCATACTCTTCAAACTTCCAAAGACTCTCAAGGTCCCTCGAATTCAAATGATCTTAAGGCCGAATGGAACTCATTCAAAGAAGAGCAAAACAAGAATATTCAGCTCCTAATGAGTACCAATAAGAATCTTGAGAGACGAGATAGAGGGCACTGGGCCGAGCAATTAGCATCAAGACCCCGGGCATCCGCCCCGCCTTTACCGAGAAAAATCTAAGGGCGGTCATGTTGCTCGTGCCGATTTGAGCGACGGCCAATGTGCCGACCTCGTACCGACAATGCGGTATGGACAAGAGGAGGCCGGTACAATGAATTTAAGAAGCGGTACACGGTGAGTGGTCCCCCGGCTTCCGGGGAAACCACTAGCCCCTCCCCGCCATTGATAAGGCGGGGAGGGGAAGTTGAGCACCCATCATCCCCTTGGCTGCAAGCAAGTAATCAGGTGGCTGATCCCCTGATAGGTGAAAAGGTTGGAAATCCTCAGGTGGATGTCCCCCTGAGGACTGAACAAGTTGAAAACCCTCAAGTGGCTGATCCCTTGAGGACTGAAAAAGGAAAAGGAAGTCAGGTGGCTGATCCCCTGACTACGAAAACTTCTGAAAAGACGGTTCGGTGGAAGGATTTGGAAGACAAAGCTGTCAGCACATCCTCAAAGAGATTCTTTTCCGAGAATGACCTGAAGAAGCTTCCGTTTCCACCGAGGAAGAGCAACATTCCGTTGGTTGAAGACAAAAAGTACGAAAAGGTACTAAACCTTCTAAAAAATACTCAGGTAAATCTGCCTTTATCCGAGGTCTTGGTCGAGATGCCTAAGTATACAAAGTTCATCAAGGATGTTGTATCTTCCAAGAAGAAGTTAGCAGGAATGGATCAAGCAATTGGTAAGGAGTGTTCTATGGTCAATTATCAAGACCTACCAACCAAGAGAAGCGACCCGAGGCAAATTTGTGCTCACATTGCGGATGGGAGGCCTAGTCTTCCCGAATTCCTTATGTGACTCAGGGTGCATCCATCGGCTTGATGCCATTGTCCGTTTGCAATCGGCTTGGTTTGCGAATCTTCTAGAACCCACTACCATGAACTCAGTTCGGCCGATAGGTCCTCTAAGAAAGCTTCGGGGATCCTAAGGGACGTATTGGTTCAAATAGATAGATTTACCTTTCCAGTTGACTGGTACGTCTTGGATATTGAGAAAAGTGAAAGTGTCCCTTTGATTCTCGGAAGACCATTTCTATCTACAGCTAGAGCCCTCATCGATTGTGATGGTGGGCATGTCACCATTCGAGTTGGTGACCAAGAGGTGAGCTATAGTGTTTCAAAATCTATCAATGTACCTTCTGGATCTCCAACCGGCTTTTCCATTGAGGAGACTTCTGATGATTTCAATGACTTCTTGGATAAGCAAGTCATAGCTGTAGAATCGATATGAGCGACTAATTGATAATCGAATAATCATGGTGTGGTCAACCTAGATCGGTTAGCGTACCGAATTTGAGGATGAGCTAAGAGAAGAAGCCTTGGCAGTAGGACTACTAAGTAAGCTCAGCGAGGTTGAGTTAAGTAGTGGAGATCTTAAATCAAGTCTAGAGGAACCCCCTGTAGACTTGGTTCTGAAGCCGTTGCCTAAACATCTTAAGTATGTGTTTTTAAGAGAAGGTGACAAGCTTCCTTTGATCATCTCTGCCAAGCTATCTCGTATAGAAGAGCTTAAATTGTTAAACGTCTTGCGCAAAAATGAAAAAGCCTTTGGATGGCAGGTGGGAGATATCCGAGGGATATCTCCCGACATCTGCATGCACAAGATCAAGACTGAGGAGGGTGCAAAACGAGTTAGACAGCCTCAGAGAAGGCTCAACCCTCACATGCAAGAAGTAGTCAAGAAGGAAATTATAAAGCTTCTAGATATGGGTATCATTTACGCCATTGCAGACAGTGAGTGGGTATCCCCAACTCAAGTAGTTCCCAAGAAAGGTGGAATTACTATTGAGAAGAATGAGAAGGGCGAAGAAATAGCATTGAGGCTCGTTACTGGATACAGAGTATGTATCGATTATCGAAAGCTCAATGAGGTCACACTGAAAGATCATTTTCCCCTTCCTTTCATTGACCAGATGCTTGAGCGTCTGGCGGGGCACGCATTCTACTGTTTCCTGGATGGATATTCAGGATACTTCCAGATACCCATCGATCCAATTGACCAAGAGAAGACCACTTTCACTTGCCCTTATGGTACATTCGCCTACAGGCGGATGCCATTTGGTCTATGCAATGCCCCAGCCACCTTTCAAAGGTGTATGATGGCAATCTTTGACGGGCTAGTTGAAAAGTGCATGGAGATTTTTATGGATGATTTCTCGGTCTTTGGTCAATCCTTCGATGATTGCCTCGATAATCTTGATCAGGTGTTGTCTAGATGTGTGGAAAAGGACTTAGTGCTCAATTGGGAAAAATGCCATTTCATGGTAGATGAAGGCATAGTTCTTGGCCACAAAGTGTCCGCCAAAGGTATAGAAGTAGATAGGGCCAAGGTAGAAGCCATTGAGAAGATGAGTTATCCTAAGAATGTACGCGAAGTCGAGGTTTCCTCGGACATGTCGGTTTCTATAGGAGATTCATCCAAGATTTTTCCAAAGTAGCTAAGCCCCTATCTACTCGCTCAAGGAAGACGTTGAGTTCAATTTCGATGAAAACGCAAGCAAGCGTTTGAGGAGCTCAAGAATCGGTTAATATCCGCTCCAATTCTTATTTCACTCGACCGGAACTTACCCTTTGAGCTTATGTGCGATGCATCCAACTATCTTGTTGGTGCGCCTTAGGGCAAAAGCTTAATGGAAAGTTCCACCTATCTATTATGCCGATCACACACCGAATCCTTCTCAAGTTAACTACACAACCACCGAAAAGGAACTATTAGCCGTAGTCTTTGCTATGGATAAGTTTCGTAGTTACTTGCTAGGTGCTCAAGTGATTGTGTGGATCGATCACGCCGCTTCCGCGCTATCTAATGACCAAAAAGGAAGCTAAACCGCGCTTATCGCGTTGGATACCGACCCTCCAAGAATTTGACGTTCAAATCAAAGATAAGAAGGGCAGTGAGAACGTAGTGGCGGATCATGTCTCTAGGATGATAAGTGAGGAAAAGGGTGATCCTGAAGATATAGATCTTTACTTTCCTCTCGGAAAACATCATGTTGATCGATGGCCGCTCTCCCGATGTTCCATGGTATTCGTCCATTGTGAATTACCTTCATGCCCGCTACCTTGACCCCGAGATGTCGTATCGGGAGAAGAAGAAGTTCTTCTCGATATGAAATATTTCGTTTGGGATGAACCTTATTTGTTCAAGATCCGCAAAGATGGTTTGCTTAGGAGATGCGTTCGAATCGAGCAACGAGAGATAATCGATCAATGCCATAGTGGACCCACAGGTGGTCACTTTGGTCCTTGGAAAACGGTTGCGAAGATCTTCCAAATCCGGTTTCTATTGGCCTACGATCTTTAAGGATACAGAAGCCTTCTGTAAAGCTTGCGATAGGTGTCAAAGAACCGGAACTCTGACAAGGCGTTTCGACATGCCTTTGAAGCCCATCTTAGAGTGCGAAGTCTTTGATGTATGGGGCATCGATTTCATGGGACCCTTCCCATCATCGTGTGGCAACAAATACATCTTAGTCTGCGTTGACTATGTTTCGAAATGGGTGGAGGCAGTAGCCACTCCTCACAATGATCATAAAACGGTCATGAAGTTCCTAAAAAAGAATATCTTTGTGAGATTTGGGTGCCCTCGAGCCTTGATCAGTGATGAAGGAACGCATTTTTGCAACCGACCTCTAGAAAAAGTTCTCGAAAAGTATGGTGTACGCCATAAAACCGGCACCCCATACCATCCGATGACTAGCGGTCAGGTTGAGCGAAGCAACCAAAGCATCAAAAAGATCCTGGAGAAAACTGTGAACAGTCATCGCAAGGACTGGAGTCTGAAGTTGGATGATGTATTATGGGCTTATAAGACCGCCTATAAAACTCCTATGGGTACATCTCCATATCAAATGGTCTACGGGAAACCATGTCATTTGCCTGTCGAGCTAGAGCATAGAGCTTATTGGGCCACAAAGTTTTTAAACTTTGATTCCCAAACTTGTGGGCAGCATCGATTGCAGCAGTTACATGAGCTGGACGAGTTCAGACTTCAGGCATATGAGAGTGCCAGGATCAGCAAAGATAAGATGAAACTACTCCATGATGCGAAAATTAAGAAGCGAGAATTCAGAGTCGGCGAACAAGTTCTCCTCTACAATTCTAGGTTACATTTGTTTCCTGGAAAGTTGAGGACTCGTTGGTCCGGCCCCTTCGAGATTCTCCAAATTATTCCTGGAGGCGTTCTAGAACTTCGTGGTTATAGTGGTGACCCGTTTCGAGTCAACGGTCAAAGGTGCAAACACTATATCGGTGAACCTAAGGAGACATCTTTGATTGTTAAATTTCTCGATATTCTCGGATGTGGTGTTGCTCGAGTCGAAGAATTTAGCGAGTTATCACGGACTTGTTCTCCGAGGATGACGGTAGTGATCCTTCCGAAGAAGTTCTAGCCGGTAGTGCTTTGATATGGAAGAGTTTGAAAGGGAGCGACAATTGAAGCGTCATCGAGGACTCGAGAGAATGAAGAGGTCACCCGTGGGGAGGTTCAAGCGTATGTGGAGGGCTATTAAAAATTTTCCCCCATGTGTGAGATGTCGTTTCGCAGCCCACACCGCCGATCAAGGCTTACACGAGGTAGTGGGTGCGGCGAGAAAAGTCAAGTGGCCTGATCCAGGCTGAGTTTAGACTGTGTCGAGCTAACGACATTAACCAAAAGCGCTACTAGGAGGCATCCTAGATATCCCTTATTATATTAGCTAGGTTCTGTTCACGCTATTAGTGTTTTATTTATTTGAGTTTTAGTTTGATTAAGTTTTAGCTAACTAAGTTGTTCTATGGTTATCTGTCAGTTAGTGTGCTTTTATACCCCGTTTCCCCCGAGTTTTCTGTTTTCTCGCGTGTTGCAGAGTTGGTTTTTGTCGAGTACTCGTTGAGTTACGTTTGGCCGTTTTTCCACGCTTTTTGCGGGCATTGGCCTTTTCATGCTCCAGCCTGACCAACATCTCGATCTTTCTACGCAAATCCAGCTAAGTTTCTTCTCATTTACCTTTACGCACAACATGAGGACATGTTGAATTTTTAAGTGTGGGGGAGGGGATAGTTCGAGGCGTATACGTTTAATTACTACGTTAGTTTGCTTATTATGCAAACAAAATTGGTCAATTTTCAAAAAATTCTACACTTGTGTTCTTGTTTTGTCCCGAGTAGGCAATTCAATGTGAAGTTCGTTGTTTTTGCGAATCATCTATGCGATATTTCATATGTTTGATAAGTTAGTTGTTTCACCAGAATTACATTGCACGAGCCATAGTGAATGATGAGCTATTTTTATAAAGTTATACCCCGTTTTGGATTAGTAGTTTTTGATTATCTTATAAGTCATGTACTTAGTGCTACGTATATATCGTGGGATTTATGATAGTTTGTATTTAGATCCGAAGTATGACATACTTGTGAATATCCGTAAGTTTGAATGTGATAAGTGAAACGTGATTAAGTCTTTGCAATAGTAATAAATTGTTTACTTGAGGTGTTATGCTCGGTGGTCCGTGCTACTATAAAATAATCTTTTCCACTCGCCAAATTAAATCTCTAAGTAAACATAATTTTAATTGGGTGTGTCGGAAGTCGGTTTATGATTTGGGTGAGGTAGGGTATACCACGTATGTCCTATTCCACTATGATGACCAAAAGCTCACGACGCCGCTTAAAGTCGCCTTATGATTGGAGTAAGGTAGGGGATTATCTCGAAATGTCCTATTCTACTATGAGGGCAATAGCTTCTTCTAATGTGCGTTTAAAGTGAATAAGCTAAATTAACTAAAGAATTGTTGCGAAATTGAATATAAGACTTAGTTATCGTTAATCTTATCCCCAGTATAAACTGATAGATATGCTGTAGGGAGTATCCTCTGAGTATTTCAGAAAGGCCCTAGATATATTCGATCATCCTTTTCGGGATATGTCACGTTTGTAGGGTGCATCTTATGAGTGTCATTTATTACTATTCTACGAGGGGGTATTAGCTAGTTTTTGCTTCGAGTTCCTCAAGTTTGGATGTAGTGGAAGTTTTCTATGGCTATGCACTCACACACCGGTGGACATCTAAGTTATTGGATGTATGTTATATTTGTTTAGATGCATGCTTTCCCTTCTCGAGCCTAATTTTCGTATGCATGTCTTGCTCGGGACGAGCAAAAGATAAGTGTGGGGGAGTTGTTAAGGGTGAAAATCTATGTTTTATTATGATATGTTTTACGGTATTTTCCCTCTTAATTGGATTAATTGCATAATAAACGGCCCTTATATGGAAATGTTGAGCATACTAGGTTTTTAAGGACTTAATCTCAATATTGAATAAATTATGTGTTTTCATCGTGAATTATAATTAATTGGACTTTATTACAGTTTTGCGATGTTTTCCATGTGTTATAGGTATGTTCATTGTGCTCAAATGGTGATCAAAAAGGGTTAAAACTCGAGCTATAAAGATTTAAGAAGAGATAATGATGAAGTGAATTGAAGAAAAGAGATAAAGATGCAAAAATCGCATTCAAGTCATGCTGAACGAGCGTCCATCTGAAGCAAACGAGCGTTCAATAGTGGACGGGCGTTTGGTGAAGTGAACGAGTGTCCTAGAAGAGATTTTACATTCAGAGTCTCCAGACGCAAGCTGAATGAGCGTTGACTCTCCGTCCAAGGCAAATGGACGGGCGTCCATGTATTCAAACGAGCGTCCGCCGCCGCCTTTGCCTAAACCGACTTAATCTTCTATTTAAACAGCCGTCGCCCCAACCCTAATTCATCCATATTTTTCTTCACATCAAAAAGAGAGCACAGCCGCACCTTGGAGATTTGAAGGCCGGTCACCCGAGCCTTGTGCTCGGGTGAACCGAGGTTAGATTAGGAGTAGATTAGACGTTTTCTTTTTCGTTTCCATGGATCACTCCTTGTTCAAAACTATGTGAGTTTGATTTCTTTCAATTTATTTAATTCCAGTTTTTCTTCATGATTGTTGATTTCGTTTTGTATCTTTTCTATGTGTTTATGATGCCATGAGAATAAATCGAAAGATTAGTTCACGATTGATGTTTATAATACGGAAGTTGCATAAACGCTAGATCACCATAGAAAGATAGGGTTTTTAGCCATTAATGATGACAAGTTAATGAGTTAGATTCCTAGGTTGTTAGGTTCTTTAAAAACGAGAGTTAATTGAATCTACACCCGAGTTTTGTTTGGTAAATCAGTCTCAACACTCGAAAGATGAGAGATAGATAATTGAATTCGCTACGAAAGTAGGCTTTCATAGCTTGAGAGATAAGTTCACTAAGAGATTAGGGATTTGTGTCTCGTGAAAGGGTGAAACCACAAACTGAATTAAAATCATGAGATAACTAGAATTGAGATCACTAGGCTTGTTCAATGTTTGACCCCATGTTTTAGTTTAGATTGTTTTATTCTGTTTTCTAGGTTAGATTTATTTGATTGTTCTTTTCTGTTTTTACGTTTTGTCTTTCGTTTCTTGAGTAACAATTGGTAGGATTAATTAGATTAGATTCAACATCCCAATTCCCTGTGAAACCACAAATCGAATTAGAATCATGAGAATAACTATGATTGAGATCACATAGGTTTGTGCATTATTTGATCCCATGTCTTTAGATTAGATTGTTTATTTTATTCCTTAGGTTAGATTATTAGAATTATTTTCTGTTTTTATGTTTTGTCTTTCGTTTATTTGTTTTCTTGAGTAGCAATTGGTAGGATTAATTAGATTAGATTCAACATCCCTTTTCCCTGTGGATCGACCCTGTACTTACCCTACTATGCTATCAACTACCCGATATTTGGTCGGTTAGGAGTTAGTTTGCATGTTAAGTATAGGTTTATAAATTTTCTTTTGTTTTTATGATGCAAAATCCCCGCAACAAAACGCCAGTTCATGGTCCAGGTTCTTCTTGATCTTGTTTTAATGCTTTTATTTAACTTGGATTGCTTTCATTCGAGCTTCTGTGGCTAGTAATATTACATAGATGTCCTGAACCTACATATTTTATATTTTTCCATCTATGAATCCATGTTAGATAATTGATTCATTTCTTATACTTGATTCATGCATGCTATAGTAACTGTCGGTTCTCGTATGCTATAGTTGTTTTATTAATGTTAGTGTAGCTAATGTCGTTTACGTAGGCTGCATATCTTGTCATGAATCTTATTAGCGTTAAGACTTACGTGCTTCCTTTGTTTTTATAGTTCATATGGGTAGCTACTGTCGGTTTTCCGTATGCTACGTCCTTTCTCCATATGAGTTATACCTGTTTAGATAGATGATCGTTGGTTTCCATAAGTCTATCACTTTCGATAAGTCTTAAGGCGCGTACGCACCGCATGTAATGAACAAGACTCGTCGTTTATCGTAACTTTGTCATTATTTGGTAGACGTTTATTTTATATATGTCATGTTGCAAATGAGTGGGCTAGTTTTCTTTCTTTTATTTTCTTTTATTTTTGCATATCATATAGATGCATTTCATTTAGTTGCATGTCATCTAGTTGCATTGTTTTTCTATTCTTCTTTTTTTTTTTTTTGGAGTGTAGTTAACTGTCGGTTTCCGTAATACTACCTCGTCGTTTTTATTTTGTTTCTGCACGGGCCGTAGTCACTGTAGGGTTTCAGACCGACCTGATCACACTAAGCCTGTCAGAAAGTTTTTTTAGGTTTTTCATTTCATATATAGATTGCATTTTCATGTAGTTGCACCTAGCCTACGAGTTTGTGATATTTTCATGTATATGTGTCCATCTTTATGTGAGCATAATTTGAATATCTCTATGATCCTTTTTCTCCATGTGCTTTATTTGTATAAGTCTAATCTTTTCCCCGTAGACTCTTTTTGCACTGATCAAGTCTGCAAGATATTTTTGATAGCTATTGTGCACTTTCACGATGTATTCAGTTGTCCTGTGATGCTCCACGGTCTACTGAGCTATGCAAGCAATCCTGGTTCTTGTTGGTTCCTCCAGAATTGCCAGCATCCAATCAGCTAAGTACTCTTACCTTTTCTTTATTTCTGTATAACTTGAGGACAAGTTGCAATCTAAGTGTGGGGGAAGGGATAGATGATTTATGTGTCTACTTTCGTTTGCTCATATTTGTAGTATTTCTATGAAAAGTGCTTAATTTTAAAATTTTTGTTATATCCCGAGTAGACAAAGGCATATCTTTGCTTGAGTTTATATCATTTTTGTATTCGTATATTTAGTAATTTTAGTTGTTTCACCCGACACTCTTTTTCACATGCCATAGTAAATGATGAGCTAAATGTTGAAAGCCTACCCCATTTTAGTTGGAGATTTTTGATGATTATAGCATGTTTCTTTGCTTATGTACAATTCTTGAAAAGTTTAGTAGTTTGTATTCTAGGATTAAAGTATGACATACTGTGAATATCTGTAAGTTTGAATGTGATAAGTGAAACGTGATTAAGTCTTCGCAAGAGTAATAAATTGTTTACTTGAGGTGTTATGCTCAGTGGTCTGTGTTACTAGAAAATAATCTTTTCCACCGCCAAATTAAATCTCTAAGTAAACATAATTGTAATTGTGTGTGTCGGAAGGTTTGTTTATGATTTGGGTGAGGTAGGGTGTACCACGTATGTCCTATTCCACTATGATGACCAAAAGCTCACGACAGTCAGTTTATAGCTGCCTTATGATTGGAGTAAGGTAGGGGATTATCTTGAAATGTCCTATTCTGCTATGAGGGCAAAAGCTTATTCTGATGTGTGTTAGAAAATTGACAAAAAGTGAAAATATTGGAATATATTATTATGAATAAGTAAGGACTGAGTTATCGTTAATCTTATCCCCAGTATAAACTGAAAGATATGTTGTAGGGATTATCCTCTGAGTCTGTCAGAAATGTTTTAGATATTCTCTACTATTTCTTTTTGGGATATGTATGTTTTGTAAAGTGCCTGTTATAATTTTTGAATATTTCTAACTTAGATGGGAAACCGGGCTAGTTTTGGTTTGAATAACTTTCAAATTGTGGAACTTAGTGGAAGTTTATTATGGCTATGCACACACTACTCGGGTGAACTTCTAAGTTATTGAATATACTTCATATTTGTATGGATGTTTATATGTCTCGAGTCTTGATTATGTTTTGTCTTGCTCGGGACGAGCAAGGTTTAAGTGTGGGGGAGTTGTTAAGGGTGATTTTATACGTTTTATAAGGATATATTTTATGTCAATATTCCCCATATTCTTAGGTTTTTCATAGAAATCGAGCTTATAATCGATTAATTGAGTAAATGGTGTTTTTAAGAGGTTAATTGCAAAACGTAACGAATTATGTGCTTAAAGTATGATTTTATGTTATTTTGGAAATTATTACGTTTTGGTATGTTTTTGATATTTGTAGATACCCAATTGATGATGGAAAAGATGATCCTAAAAGGCTAAATTCGAGATGGAAGAGGATCAATTAAAGATATGGAAGATTAAAAGAGATAAGGAAAGAAATAAATCAAGATAAAGATGGAAAAATCAATAAATTCGATTTCAAGTCAATATGGACGAGCGTCCATCTGAAGCAGACGAGCGTTCAATAGTGGACGGGCGTTTGGTGAAGTGAACGAGCGTCCTAGAAGAGATTTTACATTCAGAGTCTCCAGACGCAAGCTGAACTGGCGTCCCAGTATCCGTCCAAGCATCCCGGACGGGCGTCCATGTATTCAAACGAGCGTCCGCCGCCGCCTTTGCCTAAACCGACTTAATCTTCTATTTAAACAGCCGTCGCCCCAACCCTAATGGATCAATATTTTTCTTCACATCAAAAAGAGAGCACAGCCGCATCTTGGAGAGTTGAAGGCCGGTCACCCGAGCCTTGTGCTCGGGTGAACCGAGGTTAGATTAGGAGTCTTTTCTTTTCGCTTTTTCGTTTTAAGGATCAATCCTTGTACACAACTATGTGAGTTCTTCTTGATTTATTTAATTCCAGTTTTTCTTCATGACGTTTGATTTAGTTTGTATTTTTCTATGCGATTTGTATGCCATGTGAATTAGAATCGAAAGATTAGTTCACGATTGATGTTTATAATACGAAAGTTGCATAAACGCTAGATCACCATAGAAAGATAGGGTTTTTAGCCATTAATGATGACAAGTTAATGAGTTAGATTCCTAGGTTGTTAGGTTCTTTAAAAACGAGAGTTAATTGAATCTACACCCGAGTTTTGTTTGGTAAATCAGTCTCAACATTCGAAAGACGAGAGATAGATAATTGAATTCACTACGAAAGTAGGCTTTCATAGCTTGAGAGATAAGTTCACTAAGAGATTAGGGATTTGTGTCTCGTGAAAGGGTGAAACCACAAATCGAATTAGAATCATGAGAATAACTAGGATTGAGATCACATAGGTTTGTGCATTATTTGATCCCATGTCTTTAGATTAGATTGTTTATTTTATTCCTTAGGTTAGATTATTAGAATTATTTTCTGTTTTTATGTTTTGTCTTTCGTTTATTTGTTTTCTTGAGTAGCAATTGGTAGGATTAATTAGATTAGATTCAACATCCCTTTTCCCTGTGGATCGACCCTGTACTTACCCTACTATGCTATCAACTACCCGATATTTGGTCGGTTAGGAGTTAGTTTGCATGTTAAGTATAGGTTTATAAATTTTCTTTTGTTTTTATGATGCAAAATCCCCGCAACAGCGTCGTCTGGGATGTTTCTGGTTTGGTCGTAGACCTTGATGAACCTCTCATAATAACCTCTTCCGGATTCGTTCTCTCCCATGCGAACCTCATAAAGATCCTCAATGGTTTTCTTCGGTCTGATCACCGACTCAAAATCTTTTACCAACTATTCGGATAAATCCTCTCTGCTTTCGACCGAACCTCGAGGAAGCCCGCAAACCCAAGATACGGCTCTATCTTGCATGCTACCTACAAGGGCGATGCACCAGGTTGATCTGTTTTGGGTCGCTAGAGTGATGCGACCTAGGAATGCGGTGAGCCAATCATATGGACAAGTGTTCCCATTATAATAATTGTAACTGGGATAGCTAACCTTTTCCCTCTTTGTTGGCAAAGTTTCGGTGATTCTCTTGGCGAGTACATCGATTCCAGAGATCGGGGCGGCTTTTTCAGTGGGCCTCGACTTTTTCAGCTCTGTCATCTCTTTTTTCATTATCTCCATTTGTTCGGCCATGACGGGATCAACTCCTCAGTGGCGTAGATGGTTCAATTGCTCGCTCCGACCTGCGTCCTGAGTCCGCATGGTTTTGCGAGTCCTCTTGTTGGGCTTGCTTTTCTCTTATGATCAAACGAGCATCTTTTCCGTTCCTCCCCTCTTGTCTAGGTGTTACGTCTCTTTCCGGGTGATCCCGGACGACTTAGGACCGAACCTCTCTCTTTTTCGCCTAGTCTTTTCAAAGTAGTCCTCTTTCCTTTGCTTTTTTCTTGTTTTTTTCACGGTCGTATCGGGCTGAAGTCTGAGCCAAATCATGCTCCTTTCGGCGGCCCTGTCGGCCTGACGAATGAACGCTCTCCTCAAATTCAATTCTCTTAGGTTGACATTGTTGACTCATGGCTAGCGCCCTTGGGTTGATCTCACTTCTTGATGGGATCGCGTCCCAGACCGGTAAGGGTTCCCGGCCAAGAGCTACCAATCGAGAGTTGGTCAGATACATTCTCTCCGCATACTTGGCATATTCCCTCATTTTCGTGACCTACGGATCCTCTTGGAATCTAGGTTTCCTTTCTGGTATCATCGCTTGACTACGCGGCAGTCCTTTTCTCCGACTGCCTTTTTTCTTTGCGAGCCGCTTCTAGAGCCGCGGCGGCCTCTTTGAATTTGGTCCTCTGGTTCAGGACATTTCTAGCATCGTCAGTGGCTAAAACCTCTCTCTGTGATCTGTCCCAATTTGCGGTGGGATTATCCAGTGTTTCTCCCCACCCTCGGTGCGGGGCTGATTTTGCGCGGTCCCTTTTGTTGGGGTGTGCGGGTTCAACTGTGAATTTTTGCTACCTTCCATCGCCTTTTAATGAAAACTGGTTCTTCTTAGAGATAAGGTTGTTATTCTGGTTGCCACCGACTCTCTGACAACCTGAAATTTTCTGACACCCTCAACTACCTTGTACTACTTTGACTTTCAGGTAGCTGGATGAAGATCTTTTGAATGGTGACAACTCAGATGAGGTAGTGGCCGGACATATGAACTTCAAGGGAAGAAGGTGATGATTCAAACGCAAAACCCCCTGAAATTTGTATAATTTTTATCTCGAGAATAGATGTGCTATCAAGAAAACAACGTCGGCTCTTTATCACAATGCGGTTTCAAGTAAATAAGAACTCAAAGTGATGCTTTTGGCTATTTTCTGGTTAGATGATGATGTTTAACCTTAAAGATACCGAGAGAGGTGATTTCTCAAATGCAAGATTGATATATCTCATGCATTCTAACACAAAGACAAGTGCATAACCTCCAAGATTGCAAAAGCCTAACTAAAAACAAGAACTTGAGCGAAGAACACTCGAGAGATGCGATTTATCAAACGCTAACTCATGATTTTTGTGCAAGCTTCGTTAGCGTTACCTCCTTTTAGTCTTTCTTTTTTTGTGATGTTGATTCTGAAACTTTCTTTTGAGCAAGAACGGCTTGTGTTGGGCTTGAAGAAGCTATGAAGACAATGAAGATCTTCAACTCAGCCTTGAGTGAGTTTTTTGGGCGATCTCTACGCCTGAAACTCCGAAAATTTTTACACTTTCCCGGTAACGGAGCCAACTGATAATGCGTAAATTATCACGGTTGTTTAGCAGTGGTTTCTGTAGAGGATATCTGGCTTATGTAATGAATTTGAGTAATACTGGCCGGTGGTGCACAACGGTGAAATGATGGTGAGTGGTGGTCTATTGCAAGTAGTAAGTAGAGAGGATATTTTGAAAGAGTTTGGTTCTCTTTATCAATTTGCATATATCTTTTTTTGTTACACAAGGCTTCCTTTTATAGGAATGAGGGAAAACTACGGTTTAAGCTAGAGACAAATAAGCATCATATCGCCGCGCCGCATAGTCTGATGGACGTTTAGGGTCGCCATCCACGGGGTCGCATACTTTCTCCCTTGCCTCTAAGCCGCTTCCTCAATTCCTCAAGGGCTTGTACGATCTTTGATGGACCTCTTTTAGGGTCGCAGATCGCCCCCCTGAGCTTTTAGTGACCTTAAAGGTTTGAAGGCTCTTTGGCGGGGACCGGGATTCGGTGCTCCAACTTGAATGTCGTCACGGACGCTATGTCCGCGGGCCTTACTATCCAACCTGGTGGCTAGATAGGATTTATCCGAGGACTCGTAGGTGGCGGCACTATTTAGGCATATCATTGAGGTTCCTACATTGTGATAACCTTTATGTCTTTAATATGGTAAATCTGTTTGTATTCATGTGTTTTAATTAATCTGCATGTTTAACGATCCCATAATTTACTTAGATTAATCAGCATTGAGCAATGTAGATCCAGAAATAGGAAAAGCCACCCCCTGTAAACCGGCGGTCTACACCGGTTTATCGAGGCAACATTTAGAAAACGAGTAATAGGTCTAGCCAATCTAGTATTCGTAATTCGTAAATTAACATGAAGTACTGATAGTGAAGTGTTAGTTAGGACATTGTCTTGATGGACCCTATGAACGTGCTAATCAGTGTCGAATAGCTGCCTAGGTAGGTTAGCGGTAGGAGTTAGCGCTCAATATTGGCAATTCTAGTTCTTTAAGCGTATGGGCTATTACGGACCAATTAAAGAGGGTAGCTGGCGTATAGATTATTTACTACCATGGTCGGAGTAGATAGGGTTAGGAGTTGTACCCGTAGCTTAAAATTGAATTAAAAGCTTGCTCGATTAGTTTAAGGAAATTATGTGGGGAAGTAAACATAAGGATTAACTCAGCCTAGTTAGTAGATAGGTGGGATGAGGGGGAGGAATACCACGTTTCTTTTATGTTCAATGTTGGTCAAAGACCATATATGTGTCTTCTTAATTAAGATTAGAATCGTTTATACTTGAGTTTCATTGTCTCTGTGGGATCGACCTTGATTCGCCCTTGCTATACTGCGATTGACCTAGTACTCTTGCTAGTATTATCGATGAAAGTGACTTACACGCGATCAAGTTTTTTGGCGCCGTTGCCGGGGACAATGGCCAATTTCAAGAATAAATGTTTTAAGTCTAATTATGAAGTTGTTTTCTTTTAAATTTTTTTTTCTTTTTGAGTCTTGAGTCGTCTTGGATCAAACCTGCATTGTTTAACTGCCAGAATAAGAAATTCTAGGCCCGGTTTACCGTGGGTTACCCCGATTTATCGAGGTCCAGAAAATCGAATTCTGACAGCCCTTGTTATTCTATGTATATCCAGTTGATTTTAGTTAATAGGTCCGCAACAGTTGGGTTCATCCCCAACTGAAGCGGGAGTTGCTAACCTTTTCTTTATTTTATTTTGTCTCTTTTGCAGGAATATCAGGACACTTTGGAAATTCAGTCAAGCACGAGCGATTAAGGCAATATGAGTCAAACGCAATGCCTCGTACGTGTTGAATATCAAGCCAATCTCTATGTATCCTAGATCAATAAGCCAGAGGGCAATACGAACAGACAAGAAGCGTGTAGAGGAGGAGACTGAAACGCTTAAAGAGAAAGCCAAGGAAAACCTGAAAGAGTACGAGACTTATCGGCCAGGTATGTTTCCTATCGAGCTAATTGACATATCGTCCGACTACGACTCCGATGATCCGGAAGAGGATCTGGACACTATGTTCTCATAGTCTAGGATTACCCAAACTCTGACACGGTTGAAAAGTTAGGAGACCCTGGGAAGTTTCGACTCCCGATCTCTATCAACGGTATATCTGAAGGTTTAGGCCTTTGTGATTCCGGTTTGAGTTGTAACTGTTAGGAACATTTTATTATGTTTTGATGATGGCCATACTAGCTATTATAGCAAGCCTGAAATAAGTTAGAATTCTCTATATAAGTATCTACTTAGAGTCTGACATATTGTATAAGTTAAGTCAGACAAGTATTGTACTAGTTGGCAGGACGGCTAAGTAAAACAGACATTCGGCAGAGTGAAGCCAGCCAAGCACCAGCAGAGAAGCAGTGAAGACTAAATGGTTTGACTTATAACCAAGGAAGTCTGTGATGACCTTGGATAAGTCTAAGTATGTTTCAAGTGATGAAATTTAATGTTCAAATATGGTGTACACTGATCTCACCCAAATCAATGATCAGTGAAGTACAAAGATTCTCCTTCAACTGAAGTAATAAAGAAAACAATGAATCGGCAGAGTAAATTGACTTTCGGCTGAGTGAAGACAAAACGGTGAAGGGAGATCTAAACGGCCAAGTCAGATGGATCACTCGACCGTTCAGAGAACGGCGAAGTAAACCTTATCAAAGCAGAATTGAAATATGATTCGGAGGATCTTGCATTAAATGCACAATCAATATAGGATCAATCAAGGACGGATTTTATGCTATACATTTGAAGAAAAAATCCGATCACTGAAATCAAGGAGAATATAATTAAGGGGGAATCAAGAATAAAATCAAGGATTATTCCCCTCATAAATATAGCCAACGGACGGAATTTCAAATCTAGGATATTCAAGGCTATAAATAGAAGGCATTGACAGACAGGTAAAAACAACGATCAGAAAAAGAAAATCAAGCAGATACTCTGTCAATTTGAAAAGTCTTCTCTCTGAACTTACAAGGATTTATCTAGAGATCAACTCAGACATCAGAACTACAATTTCATATTCAGCACTGAGATTGATCAATCAAGTTTGTGAATCTCATTCACAATAAACTGAAGCAACTGAATCAGAAGTCATCTGAGAAGGAGTTGTGTTTGTAATAGCTGCTGAAGGATTTGATCTCAAAGAGCAGTGAAAGAGACTGAATCATTGAAGCTGTTGCAGTCAAGGAGTGATAGTCTTGTAGATTGTGAAGCTTGGGAAGTCAAGGAAAATCATATTATTGTATCTATGAAAACAATAGTGAATTCCTCCAATCATCACAGGAGAAGAGTGGATTAATGGATTACACCACCCTGAACCACTATAAGCCTTGTGTCAATTTACTTTCTGCAATTTACTTTACTGCGTTCATTTAAATTGCCTAGATTATAATCTATATATGTGATTGTCTAAACTGCTTTGAAACAACATAGTAAGAAGGGACTTATCCGCTGCCCAAAATCTTTTAAACACAAGAAAAGTTTTTGAAACTCCACTATAGTCATTCACCCCCTTCTGACTATAGTTTTACCCTTCTCTAGGGACCAACATTAACATTCTTTCTCTATCCCTCTGCCAGAAGATTATGATTCCGGTTGTCATGGATCAAATCCGGTCCATGACCTTTGTCGATCGAACCAGAGATATGCATGCCGGCCTGCTAAAGGATTGCACGATTAAGGCAGGAGGATTCGTATTCCTAATAAATTTCACGGTTTTAGAAGTACCTGAGGATCCGAGTGCCCCAGTTCTATTAGGTAGACCTTTCTTAGCGAACAACAGAGCAATCATGGACTTTGATAATGGGGAAATCACTCTAAGGCTGAACAATGATGCCGTATCTATAAAAATCCTAGAGCCCCTATATAATAGGCCAGAATGTTACAAGATGACTTATGGTTTGGGGAAAGTGGAAATCATGGAGATAGAGAAGGAAAGGCATAGGCAACGAGAGGTTTTAGTGGAAACATGTGAGCATGAATTCATGAGATTAATGCTTAGAGAACACGAAGAAAAGGACCACAAAAAGGCCCTCACGGAGGCTAGTCCTTCCGTATTGTGTAGTGACAGAGTAGAGCTTATAGTGGAAAATGTGGTATCCTTGGTCATAAAGTTTAAATCTCGAAGCAGAGGATGACCTAGCACACGAGCAAAGAGAGTGAGACGTGCTAGGAAGAGAGCTCAGAAAGTTACTACGGAAAACAGGGAAATGTCACTCCTAAAAGATAATGACCGCTGAGAAGGGAAGTGTGTGACGGTTGAAGCCTCGAAGATGCAAGTTTGGCGAGTTAAAGCCCCAACCTTTGACTGAGTGTAGATCTGAAGGTAAGTTAGTTAGGATAGAAGTCAATAAAAGTAACCGGATGAAATGACGAGCTTTTTTTTCATCCTACCGCACCCTTAGGCTTGAAACCGATGGTTGTTGGGAAGGTTTTTTTTACTCGTTGTGGATTCTAGTGAAGTAGGTTAGGATTGAGTCGGAAGTAGCAACAAAAGGAGTAGAAACTAGTGATTTTTGAGGTCAGGATTGAGCAGTAAGTTGTTATAAGGTGTGCAGAGCAGGAGGACAGAAAAATCTGGGGAAAATAAGCCCCGGTAAACCGGGACTAACCTCCGGGTTACCGAGCAAGGTTTTTTCAGTTTCTGAGTGTCAGATTAAAAAGTAGACTTTTCGGTGACACGAGAGGGACACACGTTGCCTCAGCATGTCCACTAGTCAGCAATACCGCCACATTTTCCCTTTTTCTTGTCATTTCATCATTTCCCACACTCCACCCTAACTCCGCCTCAAACCCATCAAATCCCTCACCCTCATTACTCCTCTACCCACTATCCCACCAAATCCTTCCACCTTCTACCCATTTCTCCTATATAAACACCCTTCCACCACCACTATTCATCATCTTCATCACTTATCTTCTTCTTCATCACCGAAATTTCTCATTTTATTTTCATTTTCAAAATCTAGGCCACCATCACCACCACTATCACCACCAAAAGCATCCATTTTTCTTCAAATTTCAACACCCAAAATACCATTCTTTCCATCTCCTTTTGCTGAATAGTGCTGCTGTAATACGTTGTTGTTGCAGTTCTTCAAGTTTCATTTTCAGAAGTAGAGTCCTAGTAGAAATCCGGAAAAATCAGCCCCGGTAAATCGGGGGTACCTGCCGGTTTACCGAGAGTCCTTAATCTGTTTCAGCGTCATCTTCAGTCCCTGTTACCATCAGAATGGCCCCTAAGCGTAGCAGAACCGTCCATCGTCCAAGTGGTCACCAGTATGTATACGGAGATGCTAAACCCTTGATAGTCGGGGTTGAGAAATTTCATTCTTTAGAGATTTATGAGTCGTTCTGAGGACACTGGAACGGAAGACTGATGTATGATAAAAATATAACTATATTATATGACTTTTTATATCGTATTTACGATAATATCGTATAAATTCTATAAAAATATATCTAAAAACTCATAAAAATCTAAATCGTTATAAATAGATATTATCGTTATAATTTTAGTAAAACTTATAGTTTTTGTGGTCAGAATTACTGTGTCTCGTGTTTTTGACTGTTTCAGGGTACGTGTGATGAAAAAATGAAGAATTAATATCGAAACGGTAGAAAACCGAAGAAGGATATTTTTCAAAGTCCGGCCCGAACCGAAGTAAACCGGCCCGAGCCGGAATCTCTTTGCCATCAGCACATGGGGCCTGACACAAGAGAATATCCACTGTAGCACCGGCCCGAGCCGGTACTGACCCGGCCCGCGCCGGCCTACTACCTCAGCCTATAAATACAGCTCATTTGCGGGCCGTGTGAAGTGTACCAATATATATATCACTTATATATATATATATATATATATATATATATATATATATATATATATATATATATATATATCTTATCTTTAATTAGTTTCTAGTTCGTAAATACCGTAAACGGCACTCTGCCGAAATAATAATGTAGTATAAGTATCGTTTTAATACTTAGAAGGATTATCAAGGCTCGTTGTTGCTAAAGGAGTTGTTATTTCCGGAGAATACGGCTCTGATGCTACAATTGTAATCTGGTAACTTTTTAATGTATTTATGTTTGTTTGTTATTATTAATATCTATATATTAGTTATAATGATATTAGGCTAACTCTATATCTAGCCAAGATATGAAATTGAATTAGTTTTATCTTTTTAGGGAAATAGATGATGACTATGTTAAAATTGAATTAAAATCGATTATAATGAATCTCTTTCTATTTGCACTTAATGAAAAGTTAAAATTGAATTAGCTACTCGATTTAACAAGAATCGTAACCTAATGATGAACTGACCAGAGAAGTTAGGATACGCGATCATGAATAGAAAGACCGGAGGGTAAAAATGGCCGCCTGACAAACGAAATCCTATTTCCTACCCGGGGGCAGATTTGTCCTAGAAAAACAAATCTTATTGAAACTTGGACTCAAGATATTATCACGTTAAAATCACATGTTTAATTGAGCAATACTCAAAATACCGGCCGTATGACAAAACGGAGTTCCCGAGCTTGAGGATGACATTGAACAGAGGACTTTTGGCATATGACAATTTCATACGCTCGTGTGAGGAGGAGTTGTCTAGCTTAGGAGTACACCGGTTTAGCTATAATTGATTAACCTTAAAACAAGGAAAGATCAAGCACATCTATTTCTACTAAAAAGAGATACTTGATTCGGTGACATATTCTTGGCTAGCTTCTAATAATATTACTAGTATTTATATCCTATATATTGTATTGGTACCATATATATATATATATATATATATATATATATATATATATATATATATATATATATATATATATATATATATATATATATATATATATATATATATACGTTTTAGTTTTATTTACTTGTTTTACGGTTACTAAAAAGGAAAAGGAAAAAGCTGCGACTTAGATTGAGTTAATAACAACTTCTTGGTTTTTAACCACACTCGAATTACCACACATTTCCCTGAGGATTCGACACCTGACTCACCATACTAGCACTACAATTTGACCCGGTACACTGCCGGTTAAGGATTATAATAGCACTAGTAAAGGTCCTGTCAGCTTTCTGGCGCCGTTGCCGGGGAACGACGCTAATTCATTTTGTCTATGGTTACTACTTGTATTAGCTCAAAATTCTCGAGGATAAGTCAACACTCTTCTTATCACACTTCTTTTTTTTTTATTTTTTCGTCGGTAACTACCTTATAAGTAAATTACCAATTTTACTACTATCAATTTCTTGTTATTTTCTATTTTTGATAGTTGATGACCAGAAGCGGTAAGGCCCCACTCACTCCTTATAAGCCTGACATAAACACTTACGAAGGGCAGTTAAGAGTAGAGAGTAAACGAGGTCATACTAGTCAGGGAAATCCTGACGAATCATCATCAAATCGAGAAACGAGAATGGCCGAAACTAGTGATGAAACACCTGAACAAGGGATTGTTCATGCCCAAGGACATGGACAAAACCTTAATCAGAATCTTCCAATACCAAATAACCAGAATCCTAATAATAGAAATAATCAGAATCGGAACCAGAATAATCATAATAATCCTAACATACCAAACCCGAGACCTATCTGTGATCAAACCGTAAGGAGAAATCAGACTAATAATCCTATTCTTTTACCTAATGAAGGAGCGAACAATTTCGAAATTAAATCTCATCTTTTTGGTTTAATTGACACAAGAGCCCAATTTCTAGGAGAAGATGATGAAGATCCGCATCATCATCTCTATCTTTTCGAAGAATTGTGTAATACAGCCAAAAGTCAGGGTGCTCATCATGAATTAACAAGGATGTCTATGTTTCCTTTTTCTTTAAAAGGAAGAGCACGAGATTGGTTTATGTCCCTCCCACATCATTCATTGACTAGTTGGGAGGAGATTCAAACCGAGTTCTTAAAGCAGTATTTTACTCCTGGTAGAAACTTGGAATTAAAGGTCGAGATTGCTAACTTTAGACAAGGATCTGAAGAAACGCTTGGGAATGTTTGGGAAAGATTTAAGAAGCTATTAAGAGCTTGTCCCGATCATGGTTATTCCTTAGATGCAAATCCAACTTTTCTGTCGTAAACTAAGGAAAGACTCGCGTGCAGACGTTGATCATGCATGTGGTGGTTCTTTAATGATGAGTGAAGCCCAAGTAGTTTACGATGCTATTGAAAAGATTTCCAAAAATAATCGAATGTGGGAAACCGGTTCTAGCACCAGAAAAGTAGCCTTTGCAGGAGAATGTTCATCGAATACGGAAGTTCTAGCACACTTGGAGAATTTGAGTAGGAAATTCGACGGCCTACAAGCCAGTAAGAATAACTCGGAAACTATCATAACGAATGACTACTCGAATCATGATAATGTGTCATTAGGAATAGAAGAACCAGAAGTTAAAGGCTATTCAAGGGAGGAGGTGAGTTTTTTACAACAGCATAAGAATTTGAACAACGCGTATTCAAACTCGTTTAATGCTATTAGAAGAGATCACCCTACTTTTCGTTGGTCTGAAAACCCTAGTAAGCAAGGCCAACCACCGTATCCAATTCAGTATACGAATTCATATAGTAATCCTGTTTATCAAGGAGATGCCGCAAATCAAAATCTACAATCATTACCTAGATCGTATCCACAACAAACTACTCAAAGCATACCAGTCACCCAAAGTTCAACTCAACCTGAAGGAATTGATAAATGGGAGAAACTAATGGAAAATATGATGGGTGTAGTGTCTACTCAAGCTCAAAATATGGAAACAATGATAACTTCTATAGGTACAGTCACTAAGGATATGAGTACGTTGAAAACATCCATGAGTGGACATGATACCAGAATGAGAACTATAGAAGCATCAATTCGAAATATGGAAGATCACTTAAGTAGAGAAGGAGAACGTAAAAAGAGTAGACCTCCAGGAGGATTACCAAGTAATACTGAAAGAAACCCGAGAGAGGTGAACGCTGTTGTTACCAGAAGTAGAAAACTCTGTGGGAATACTGAAGCTGAAAATTCAGGAAATAATGAAGTAGAAAATGATTTAAATGGTAACTTTATAAAGGAAAAGAACGAACTTGAATTTACTGATGAGGAAGAAGAAATTATTGAAGATTTCTTAAGACAAAATAGCAATGTTGAACCTGAAAGTAAGAATGAGGAATGGGTTAAAGTCCCTAGGATTCTAAAAGATCCAATGGATAAAGACCTAAGAACCTAATTTAAGGAACATGTTAAAGAAAACAACACTGAAGAAAAGAAGGAAGATTTGCCAATAACCGAAAAAGGAAAAATTGATACAGAAGATGTTTCAAAGAAAAGATCGTATGATAATGAAACATGGCGACCAGTCGATTCTCAAAGATTTAAGGAAAAAGGAAAAGAGAAAATAACTTCAGAACCAAAGGTTATAGATTTGGAATCTTTACCTTACCCACCTAAAGATCAAATTAAAAAGATAAAAACTGATAAGAAGTATGCTCGTTTCCTTGATACTTTTCGTCATCTTCATGTTAATATCCCTGTTATCGAAGCTCTAGTTAATATGCCTGCCTATGGAAAGTTTCTGAAAGATATTCTATCGAACAAGAAAAAGTTAGAAGAATATGAGAATATTTGCCTTAATGAAGAATGTTCTGCAATATTACAACATAGGCTACCTCCTAAACTTAAAGATCCTGGTATTTTTACAATTCCATGTGAAATTGGAGGATTTTTGTTTAAAAGAGTGCTATGTGATCTTGGAGCAAGTATTAATCTCATGTCTTATGAGGATTATAAGAAACTGGGTATAGGAGAGCTTACAAATACTGAAATGACTCTGCAAATGGCAGATAGATCGATTAAACATCCTAAAGGAGTCATCGAGGACGTATTGGTTAAGATTGACAAATTTTACTTTCCAGTAGATTTCGTGGTTATGGAAATGGAAGAAGGATATTCAGCGCCACTTATTCTAGGTCGTCCATTTCTAGCTACAGGAAGAACGTTAATCGATGTTCAAAAAGGAGAACTAATACTAAGAGTTAATGAAGACGAAGTTTCTTTCAATATCTTTAAGGCTATGAATCATCCATACAAATCACCAGAATCATGTTCTTTTATAGATAAATTATCTACTATCTGTGTTGTCAAATTACAAGATTATGAAGATAGACTAGAAGAATGTTTGGCATTATCTATTTATAAAGAAGATGAAAATGATACTGAAATGAGAGAAGTAATCCTTTATCTTAATAAGGGATCGTTTTCTAAGCATCCATGGCATAAGTATTTGGAATTAGAACTAGAAGGACCCGTTCTAAAACCTTCGAGAAGATCCACCCGGGAATGCGGAATTGAAAACACTTCCTTTAAATCTTAAGTATGCTTTTCTGGAAAATAATAATCTACTTCCGATTATTATTTCATCAACCTTAACAATTGAACAAGAAGATCAATTACTAAGAATGTTAAGAAATCATAAGAAATCATTTGGATGGACAGTGGCAGATATTCAAGGAATTAGCCCTGAGATATGCGTTCATAAAATTATTCTAAATGAGGGAGCTAAACCTTGTATTCAGCCACAACGCCGCCTCAACCCAAATTTGCAAACTATTGTTAAGAAAGAGGTTATTAAACTATTAGAAATGGGGATAATCTTTCCTATATCTGATAGTGAATGGGTAAGTCCAACTTAAGTGGTACCAAAAAAATGAGGTTTCACGGTAAAGGAAAATGATAAAAATGAATGGATTCCGACAAGGGAAATTACAGGATATCGAATGTGTATTGATTTTCGGAAACTGAATGATCATACTAAGAAAGATCATCATCCACTTCCATTCATAGTGCAAATGTTGGAACGCTTAAGTGGACATAAGTATTACTGTTTCTTAGATGGTTATTCAGGACATTTACAAATATTCATTGCAGCAGGAGATAGAGAAAAGACTACTTTCACTTGTCCCTATGGAACTTTTGCTTATAAACGAATGCCCTTTGGCTTATGTAATGCACTAGCTACATTTCAGAGATGTATGATGGGTATATTTTCTGACATGGTCGAGAAGTTTTTAGAAATTTTTATGGACGACTTTAGTGTATACGGAGATTC
The DNA here is from genome assembly GCA_036785695.1 of Gentiana straminea. Classification (NCBI taxonomy): domain Eukaryota; kingdom Viridiplantae; phylum Streptophyta; class Magnoliopsida; order Gentianales; family Gentianaceae; genus Gentiana; species Gentiana straminea. The sequence goes on along the minus strand of JAVUPR010000265.1, from coordinate 3,737,973 downwards.
ATTCGATGAATGTTTATTGCACTTAGAACGAGTGTTACAACGCTGTGAAGATACCAATTTAGTTTTAAACTGGGAAAAATGTCACTTAATGGTATCAGAAGGAATTGTTCTAGGTCATAGAATCTCTGAAATAGGTATTGAAGTGGACAAAGCTAAAGTCGAAGTAATTGAAAAATTACCTCCACCAGTGAATCTAAGAACTCTAAGAGGATGTCTTGGACATGCTGGATTTTATAGAAGATTTATTGCAGACTTTTCGAAGATAGCAAAGCCTTTAAGCCATTTGCTTGAAAAGGAAGTACCATTTAATTTTGATGATATATGTATGGAAGCATTTAAGACCCTAAAAGCGAAGTTGACTACTGCACCAGTTCTGGTATCACCAGATTGGGATTTACCGTTTGAAATTATGTGTGATGCAAGTGATTTAGCTGTAGGAGCTGTTTTAGGTCAAAGATATAACAAAGTACTCAAAGCAATCTATTATGCATCTCACACCCTAAATGCAGCTCAACTAAATTACGCAACTACAGAAAAAGAACTGTTGGCTATAATTTTTGCCTTAGATAAGTTTAGATCTTATATCGTTGGATCTAAGGTTATTATTTATACAGACCATTCAGCTCTGAAATACCTTTTAACTAAGAAAGATGCTAAACCACGTCTTCTTAGGTGGATTTTGTTACTTCAAGAATTTGATATTGAAATTAAGGATAAAAAAAGGGAGTGAAAATGTAGTAGCAGATCATCTAAGTAGAATGGAAAATGATGAAGGAAAAGGAAATGAAATACAAGATTCATTTCCGGATGAACAACTTTTTAGAATCGATACTCCCTCAACCATGCAATTATTAAAAAATAGAAAACCATCAAAGGAAAATTCACCATGGTTTGGGAATATTGTGAATTACCTTACCTGTAATTACATTCCGTCTCACTGAACTTGGCAGCAGAAAAAGAAGTTCTTTTATGACTTAAAATTTTATTACTGGGAATAACTAGACCTTTTCCGTAAATGTTCAGATGGGATAATCAGAAGAAATATTATTGCTTAACGAAAACAGAAGAAATATTATTGCTTAACGACCCTCCAACAGATTAAGGAAGCAGGAATTCTAAACTCAGCCGATTACGGGTACTATCTTTTTAATTCACTTTTTAATATGCAATTTAATTAGTTTCGTCTTTTACCGGATAGACGTTAAAGAACTGGAATGCCTTTTATAGATAGAATAGAAGTTTTTATTTTACTTTTAAAATTAGGTTTAGATAAAGATGTTGCCTTTAGGATAGAAGCCTTAGTTTTTAATTAAACAAGGAGCTAATAAGCGAAATCAGAGAAAGAGATCTTTGTAATGGAAAATCGAGAAGTGCTATAAAGAGAAGGACAAGATTTCTAATGAGATGTAGAATCTGTGGAAAAAGTGAACATAATGGAAAATGTGGAGACAACACAACCAAATCCCAGGATGAATGTTTGAAGGTAATTAATATGGGAACGACTAGGTGGTTATCCGAAAATCCCGATGGACAACAAAGAGAGAATTCAAACGCATCATTTCTAGGAATTAGGTTGATGGATAGTTATTATAGAAATCTTGAAGATTTAAGAATGATAGGAGTAGAATTAGATTGAGTCTTATGTGTTTTTCAACAAAATATATATATATATAATTTTCAAAGATTTCATAAAAATTTTATGATAAACTTATTTTTATATCATATATATGATTTATATGATATAATTAAGGATTATCATACCAAAAATATTTTTTAAGCTTTTATAAAAAAATTGTAATAATTTATTTTATCATGAAATAATTTTATGACTTTTATAAAAATATTTCTATGATATAATTTAAATTATTACACAAAAAAAGGGGGAGAATCGAGTAATTACTAACGATTCGAGTCGATAAGAGTTCGGTTCGATTCGTTAGCTTTATAACATAAAATATCACAACCCCATCATCTTCATCTTCTTCATTTTGCCAAGAAAAAAAGCCGCCCCACCCCTTTTCCCCTCTTCAAAAATTTCATCACTTTTTACCAATTTTTCTATCCCAAACTACCTAATTAATCATCTTCTCTTTCATTACACTACATAAAATCATCACCATGGCATAAAAGGATAGATTTTGCAAGCAAAGCTCCTCTTTTCAACACATTCCGGCGACCACCATACATTCCGGCAACTATCTACTTTTTCTAGCTTTATACGGTAACAATATATATATATATATATATATATATATATATATATATATATATATATATATATATATATATATATATCAATCATTTCAATTTTTATTAAGCTTTTTAGTTTTATAAATTTTATTTTTGAATATTTTGGTCTAAGTACTTATTGGTTTTTGTTGTTGATTTTTGTTGTTATTTTGTCATACCATTATCGTAGATGGCCTCATCATCTAGGAAAACCTCTAAGAAAAGAAAGCCAGATAATCCTGTTGTAGTACCGGTTCATGAACCGCGGCCCTTAAACGAACTCGAAGAAGCCATTTCTTTTGAGAAAACCGCTAATGATGAAGCTAAGAATGCATATAATGGATTTTTTAGTCAGTGCGGGGTTACTTTGGAACGTGGTATTGATTTTGACTGTGTAGGAGAAGAAGTGAAAAAAATCTTTCAAGAAAGGGAGTGGATGGAAATTGCAATGGAACGCACTGATAAGATAGATGTTACAATGGTAGGCGAGTTCTATTCTATTTTGTCTACTTATGATAGGGCTACTCTTGAAGAACTGGAATATATCCCTCTTAGGACGGTTAATGTCACTTTCAATCCTGTTATGATTAATACTATGTATGGTTTACCTGAGATACTTGATGAGGATGATTATCATGCTGTTTGGAATTTAGACCAACCTGGTAGACTACTGGCTAAATCATATGAAGCTCAGGCTGCCTTTGATTCCACAGCAATATGGAAAGATAATAGATTTCCCTATGGACGTTGTATAAGAGACATAAGGGCTATTAAGCAATTTATAGGATATAATGTTAATCCTTCGGCTCATTTATGTGCTTATGGTCGTGAAGATGTTGTTTTAGCCTGGGCTATGGTTAATGACATTCCAATAAATCTGGGGAAACTAATCTTTACCAAGGCATGTGATTTTGTTAAAAATAGACCTCGAGGGGGACGTTTGCTTTTCCCTAATCTTATATCTGCCTTGTGTGATCTTCTTGAAGTACCAAAATTACCCTCAGATAGGATTATGTGACCTTATGCTCCACTTATCGGTCAAAAACTAACTGCCTTACCTGCTGGTAGGATCGATTATAATAATCCAAATCGCCAGCAGCAACAACAACCACCACCTCCATCTCCTATTCATACTCTAGCACCTCGAGCCCCTAGGCAGTCACAGCAGCCACAGCCACTTCAGAGCCATAATAGCCAGGTTGAGGCTATGTTTCAGCATATGGTTCAGGCTCAGGCTAGAACTGATGCTAATATAGCTTTAGCTTGTGAACAGAATAGGCATTGGGCTGAAGATCTTAGGATTGGCCAAAGAGGCCACAGAGATTTCATAAGTGAAATAGATCCCAGATTTGCAGAAATTTCTGCTCGTCATCCTCAGAGTCAGCCTGACCCTTATACTATGCCAGATTGGATTCCACCTATTCCACCACCAGTTTTATTCCAGGACTATATGCCGTCATCTGTAGGACAGGGTGGTATGTTTACAGGTTCATTTGATGCATCCATGGGCATGGGAGGAGTGACTTCAGTGGCAAATGTGACAGCAGGTCTAAGCTCGTTTGGATTGGATAGTTCGGTATCGATGGCAACAATGCGAGCTCAGACAACATTTCAAGCATCTACTTCAGCAGATCCACAACAGTTCAACTATGATTTCAGTTCGACTCAGTCTCTAGGGGCTGAATTTAGTTCTAATCTGTTTGGATCGTTTTCAGCTCGTTTCGACTCATCTTATGACATAGATGAGGATTACGATGAGGATGAGTGATTTAGATAAAATTTTCATATATGACTATCTACGATGATTTGATGTTGTACTTTTTACATTTATTTTTGTTTTTAGACTGTTTGATGCACTATGTGGTTAGTGCACTTCGTAGTTTTACGTTTTTTCCGTTGTTTCTATTTTATTAGACTTTTATCCCCCACGTTTTAGATATAAATGTATATCTACACACTGAAAGAACCTGATGGAACATCCTGAAATAAAAAAATCTCTGATCGGGCACTGTAGCACCGGCCCGAGCCGGTCTGGTGTACTGCCAACCTTCTTCAGGTTGTTTCCTATCTAATTTTGCCATTTCTATAAATAGAAACAGATGCTTCATTCCTCATTTGCTAATTCACTAAATAAAGCATCTTGTTTTCTTATAAAGACCGTATAAAATGTCCGATCGTTCGTCAGTTAACAGTTATTCTCCTCCACATACCCCAAATTCCGTACTTCCTAATCCACATTATCCGTTTTTCCACCCCGTTCCTTACAATTCCATGTATGCCTCGGTTCACAATCCTTTTATTAGTAATTTCAACCAGTCACCGGTTCTGATTGAAAAAGGTCTAAATTTTCGAAAAGTGGATAATTGGGCATTCATAAGGATGGAAGCAGATGGGTGGGAGTATTTTTGTCGTATGCCCAGAGGTAGAATTAATGTTACGTTGGTTAGAGAATTTTATTCTATGTTGTCAGAAGCTACCACGGTCGGAGCAACACAGGCTGTTATAGTTAGAGGTGTTGTTGTTCCTTTCACATCTATTATCATAAATCAAGTTTTTCACATACTACCAGTCCAAACGTCACCTACTAGTCATTTTGAGTATCAGTGGAGACTTGATACTGCTGCTGGATTCATTAACAAACGGGAGGAATCTTACCAAGTCATATTCTCACAGTATAATAATAATCAAGATATTTCCACCGATGCCTTACTTCCCCATCTTAGAACGTGGAAAAGTTTCATCAATTCCCGAGTTTACCCTACTGCTGATTTTTCAGAGCTCAATGATGATGAAATGTTGTTGTTATATGCCATCGCTTGTGGAGCTGTTATAGATTGGGGAATCTTAATTCAAAAGGCTGCTGTGAGTTTTGCCTTTGGGAGACGCCCAAACCGTCAGCCAATGCCTTTTGCATGGTTGATATCCCGAATCTGTACTCATTTGGCTAGGATCCGAGAAAGAGCGACAGATGAAATCTTCCCTGCTCGCCTTCCTCGGGTTGGGATATTACCAGTTGGTATCCCAGGAGGTTCATCTAGTGAAGAAAATTAAGATGTTTTAGGACGAAGAAGTAGTTAAGTAAGAGTAAGTTAGTTAAGAAAGAATAAATTAACTTAGTTTCAGTTTTTCTAGTTTAAAGTAGTATTTAACTTTTACTTTCTTTTAATTTTGTAATATATGTGTGTGTTGTTTTACTATGTTTTTCCTTTATGATATATTATATAAACGCTCGTCTGTATGACACGTAAAATATTTAACCGTTATAAAATTCATTTTATTTTCTAAACAAAATGTTTACTACCCATTAGACATCGGGATGATGTCAATTCGTAAGTGGGGAGTAGAGATTGGTTAGTAAATAAATTGAATTTAATATATCAAATGCTTAAACACTTATTTTAATTATTCTTAAGGAAATAAACGAAATAATATATAATTATTATAATATGGATAGTATATTTTGATAGAAAAAAATTTTAAACTAAGTAAAGTAATCTCGATATATTATTTCTATATTATTTATATCTATTTTAGATTTTTATCAAGATTTTAAGTATGTATACCTAGATAAATAGTATGAAATATTATTTTTTTGAAATTAGACAAAAGTTACTTATAATTATAATAAAATTTTAGAATGATTTTCTTTTCAAGACAAGTATGAATTTGGAATCAGATTAGGAATGATGAGATTTTTGGCATTACTTTGACTAACTATGGCCAAATAAGCCTACCCGAACGTAATTTTAAATTTTTGTCCCCACCTCAGCCTTGTAGAGTGATCAAGACCTCACTCGAAATTAGCCATTATGATTAACTAGATATAACCGACCCTTAACTTAAAATGGTATACATTTCCTTGAAATCCCGCAAGTTTAGTATGTACTTATGGATAGCGGTGACGACATCGAAAATCAATAATGGTATATGCTGAGATTGGAATAAATATTATTCGGAAGGCAATCTTTTATCAAATATTGTTATTCTCTAGAAAAAGAAAAAATTGGAATAGTTAGGTGCTGATGTATTCATTCTCACCTCATAACGCTTGAAAGATTGTCGATTCTGGCAATGAGTTCGGATATGTTAGTATAAAAATAAAAAATAAAAAGAAAAAAATGGTTATTTTGAAAACAGTATCAGGATGTTACTAATCAAGATATTTTTGATCAAAAGTTGAAGGTGTAAGTACGTACAGCTTGCTTCTATTTCTTTTGATTTTCCTTTGTTATCCTTTCGATTAGCCAAACACCCTGAGCCTGAACGTTATAAGCCATTTTGCCAACTACTTGACTTAGTCCTTGATTCCGAAATTTCATATAGTGGCGATTACAAAGTTATTCTAAGTATTTTATTTTTATTAAGTAATTCATGTAGAATTTCATTCAGATAATATTTTATAACTAATTTATTAAGTTATACACACTTTTTATCTTTTTAATAATCTTAGATAGATAAATTAATATAATTATAATATTGACAGCATATGTTACTAAGTTAGAAATTTAGTCTAGAAGAACTATATTATTTGCATTATAACATTTTATATATTATCGCTTATTTTGCTCGAGGACGATCAAAAGCTAAGTGGGGAGTAGTTGATGTATGATAAAAATATAACTATATTATATGACTTTTTATATCGTATTTACGATAATATCGTATAAATTCTATAAAAATATATCTAAAAACTCATAAAAATCTAAATCGTTATAAATAGATATTATCGTTATAATTTTAGTAAAACTTATAGTTTTTGTGGTCAAAATTACTGTGTCTCGTGTTTTTGACTGTTTCAGGGTACGTGTGATGAAAAAAATGAAGAATTAATATCGAAACAGTAGAAAACCGAAGAAGGATATTTTTCAAAGTCCGGCCCGAACCGAAGTAAACCGGCCCGAGCCGGAATCTCTCTGCCATCAGCACATGGGGCCTGACACAAGAGAATATCCACTGTAGCACCGGCCCGAGCCGGTACTGACCTGGCCCGCGCCGGCCTACTACCTCAGCCTATAAATACAGCTCATTTGCAGGTGTGTGAAGTGTACCAATATATATATCACTTATATATATATATATATATATATATATATATATATATATATATATATATATATATATATATATATATATATATATCTCTTATCTTTAGTTAGTTTCTAGTTATGTAAATACCGTAAATGGCACTCTGCCGAAATAATAATGTAGTATAAGTATCGTTTTAATACTTGAAGGATTATCAAGGGTCGTTGTTGCTAAAGGAGTTGTTATTTCCGGAGAATACGGCTCTGATGCTACAATTGTAATCTGGTAACTTTTTAATGTATTTATGTTTGTTTGTTATTATTAATATCTATATATTAGTTATAATGATATTATGCTAACTCTATATCTAGCCAAGATATGAAATTGAATTAGTTTTATCTTTTTAGGGAAATAGATGATGACTATGTTAAAATTGAATTAAAATCGATTATAATAAATCTCTTTCTATTTGCACTTAATGAAAAGTTAAAATTGAATTAGCTACTCGATTTAACAAGAATCGTAACCTAATGATGAACTGACCGGAGAAGTTAGGATACGCGATCATGAATAGAAAGACCGGAGGGTAAAAATGGCCGCCTGACAAACGGAATCCTATTTCCTACCTGGGGGCAGATTTGTCCTAGAAAAACAAATCTTACTGAAACTTGGACTCAAGATATTATCACGTTAAAATCACCTGTTTAATTGAGCAATACTCAAAATACCGGCCGTATGACAAAACAGAGTTCCCGAGCTTGAGGATGACATTGAACAGAGGACTCTTGGCATATGACAATTTCATACGCTCGTGTGAGGAGGAGTTGTCTAGCTTAGGAGTACACCGGTTTAGCTATAATTGATTAACCTTAAAACAAGGAAAGATCAAGCACATCTATTTCTACTAAAAAGAGATACTGATTTAGTGACATATTCTTGGCTAGCTTCTAATAATATTACTAGTATTTATATCCTATATATTGTATTGGTACCTATATATATTTATATCTATATATATCTATTTTAGTTTTATTTACTGTTTTACGGTTACTAAAAAGGAAAAGGAAAAACTACGACTTAGATTGAGTTAATAACAGCTTCTTGGTGTTTAACCACACTCTGAATTACCACACGTTTCCCTGAGGATTTGACACCTGACTCACCATACTAGCACTACAATTTGACCCGGTACACTGCCGGTTAAGGATTATAATAGCACTAGTAAAGGTCCTGTCAAAGACCTGTTGCCCGAGAGCGTGGCGTAGAATTGGACGACTGTGGTACTATCTTGACGAGAGCCCTGAAGGTGCAAGATATTCTGGATATGGCTGAGGCTCCGACACGGTTCAATGCTATGGTGGTGCGAGAATTTTATACGTATCTGGCGCATAACCCGGGAGCTACATTTTCTATGGTCCGGGGAGTCAAGGTTGATTTTACGATTGAGCGGATCAATGAATATTACGGGGTTCGCAATCCACCAGTAGACCCAGATGAGTACACATTCTCTACCAATGTTGACGATTTAGAGAGGATGCAGATGATTGTTGATTATTTTGGGGTGCAATGAAAGTGCAATCCTATGGGAGCCCCCACAATCTTCCTGGAAAATGAATCATCTTGGGACAGGAAGGTGGTCAACAGATTTGTATATGCCCGCCTTCTGCCGACCAAGCATTCGGTATCTGTCACACCAAAGAGGGCGGAGTTGATGTTTTACCTGGAGCAGGGATCTTCAGTCAACATCGGCCTACTGATGCACAACCGTATTCATGAGATTGCCACTACGTCCGAGCGAGATCAGCTGCCCTATGGACCTATGATAGACATGTTCGCCACAGACGACGAGGTTCCCGTTCTGGTTAGTGATGATTGGGAAGAGCCTGAACTGATGATCAGTTCGTAGTTAGTTTCAAGAGTACCGAGACGGGTCGGTTCAAGGGCTAAGAGAGAGCGTACTCCGGTACTCGGAGGACCTCGATCCCAGAGAGCCTTGTTAGACGAGCACTCAAGAGACATTGAGAGTCTCCATCGCAAAATGGATCGTATTATAGAATTTTTTGGCGTTCCTCCATCGACCCCACCACCTAGGACTGCCTCACGTCACGGAGCATCTTCTTCCTCCACTGCTGTCTCAAGTTCTGGACCACCTCCCGGTTTTGATCCTAGAGATGACTGGGAGGATTATTACGACGAGGACTAGTTTTCTTTCATTTTTATTTGTTGTTATTGTCCATTTCTTTTATTTTTATTTCCTAACTATAGCAGATTTTTATTAATATACTGATTTTGTCGGCTTAATTTGTTTGGAGTTATTTAAATTTTCTTTTACTGCTGCACTATTATTATACGGTTTGTTGTCACCCAATTCTTCTTGGTTTGTTTGAGATACTTAGCGCAGATTTTTGCCCGACTTCTTATATCAGCCATTGCATTTAAGGCGATTCAGTTTCTTACTTGGCTCCACTCTTAACCGAAGCTAAGTTCCTTTTGTTTTTTATTATCATCTTCTCATTGGGGACAATGTTTCAATTAAGTGGGGGGTAAGGGATGTCACTTAGCTTGTTAGCATTATATTCCCAATTATTAGATTATCTTGATTCTCTTGATTCATTTTTCACCACGTCGACTTTGGTTCGTTTCATCAAAATTTCGAAAACAAATGACATCTTTGACCTTTCGGAGTTAATTAATTACATATTTGTTTCACTTTCCATAAGTAAAAGTAGTGCCCACTTTTGAAGTAGTGGCGTATTAAACGCATATTCTGTTATGGACAACCATTTTAAGCACGTATAACTCACTTCCCTGGTATGTAGTCAATAGCGCATTAATTTGACAAGAGTTGACCTTAGCTTTATCTTGAATTTTGTTCTACCTATGATCATTCGAGTCAAGTTGTGGATCTTATACGGGCTACGGATTCGGTAGTTTATTAAGAGTGCGGCCGTGAGGATAATTATGAGCGTTCACCCACCAGGAAAGAGAAATAAATTGCAATATTCTCCTTGGAAAACTAAAGTTGATGGAGCGTAAGACGCATGACTCTCATATCAAATAGACCGATAAACGTGAGCCTGGAGTAATACTCGGCTCTTGATCCGCCTTGCCCAGTTGACATGACTCAAAGCCATAAATGAAAAATTCCATTAATAAAATACATAGCGTAAAGGGAAAAGCATGTTTGTGACTGGTTAGTTCGACTACAGGTTGACGTAATGTGAGATTGTCTGCATTGCTAGGAATCGAGGGGTTATTGCACACACACATTGGTTCATGACATGAATATTGTTTAATGCGTTACTTATGGATGTGAGTGACATGATCTTGATCTTGACTTTTTGAGGCATAGCTATTTTTAAATAACTTGTATATTGGTTGGGATTTCGTTTTCTTTTCGCTTTCTTTGCTCGGGACGATCAAAAGCTAAGTGGGGGGGTAGTTGATAACACTCTAAATGCACCATTAATTATTTACCCCGAATTCTGCTCTAGAGAATGTAGATAGGCCTATTATTGTGAGGGAATATATGTTAAACACTGAGTGCATGTTTCTAAGTTCGTAATTCTGCATCTATGTCATTATCCCGAAGATTTGGTACTGTTTTGCTTTGATTTATGTATTTTACACGATGTGTCAAATCCGGAGCACTTAAGGACGGATCTAGATCAAGGGAAGAATGTTGGGCCAAGTAAATGAAGTCCAAGAAGAAAGTTGCCAAAGAAAAAAGCGGAAAAGTGAGCCCGGTTTACCGTGGGCTAGGCCCGATAAACCGAGGGTCTTGGGGAGCAAGAAATTGAATCTGCCGCATCTACTAGGTCGGTTAGGGTTTCTGAGAGTCATAAGTCGGCTATTGTATCTATATAATGCCGCAGACCTGATATTATTAGTGTGTTCCATCTTTTATTATATACAATTTCAATGCAATAAAGTTATTTTAAGCTTTCAGAGTTTATTTTCTGGTTTCCTTCCCTTCCTTTCCATCTCTAGCTTGAGTGGATCAAGCTAGATCTCCATTGTTGAAGGTATGAAGCTTTGAACGTTCCTTTATGTCTTTAATATGGTAGATCTGTTTGTATTCATGTGTTTTAGTTAATCTGCATGTTTAACGACCTCATAATTTACTTAGATTAATCAGCATTGAGCAATGTAGATCCAGAAATAGGAAAAGCCACCCCCGGTAAACCGGCGGTCTATATCGGTTTACCGAGGCAACATTTAAAAAACCTAATCTGGAGGTTCAGCGTCAGCTACATTGATCGACATAAATAATTAAAATGAGTAATAGGTCTAGCCAATATAGTATTCGTAATTCGTAAATTAACATGAAGTACTGATAGTGAAGTGTTAGTTAGGACATTGTCTTGATGGACCTTAGGAACGTGCTAATCAGTGTCGATAGTTGCCTAGGCGGGTTAGCGGTATGAGTTAGCGCTCAATACTGGTAATTCTAGTTCTTTATGCGTATGGGCTATTACGGACCAATTAAGGTGGGTAGCTGGCGTATAGATTATCTACTACCATGGTCGGAGTAGATAGGGTTAGGAGTTGTACCCATAGCTTAAAACTAAATTAAAAGCTCGCTCGATTAATTTAAGGAAATTATGTGGGGAAGTAAACATAAGGATTAACTAAGCCAAGTTAGTAGATAGGTGGGATAAGGGGGAGGAATACCACGTTTCTTTATGTTCATTGTTGGTCAAAGACCATATATGTGTCTTCTTAATTAAGATTAGAATCGTTTATACTTGAGTTTCATTATATCTGTGGGATCGACCTTGATTCGCCCTTACAATACTACGATTGACCTAGTACTCTTGCTAGTAATATCGACGTAAGTGACTTACATGCGATCAAACCTGCACCACTTTTGCTGTAAGAACTGATAGACTTAACAAGTCAAGCTAACAATTGAAGACAATGGATGACATGCGTCGTGTCGGACGGAGGATGATCTGCATCATGTCGAACTATTATAGGCGACCTACACTATATGAAAACCGGCTTTGCTCAGATCCATTCTTGATCAGGGCCTATTTTTGAGTTGAGCCCATTTGGTCCATGCACATAGAAGATCCGCATTAGGTTATTTAGTGTCACGTGTATGAGTTCGGGTCATACCCTTGTCACTTATAATTCTTCAAAAGAGGGCAATACCTAAGATGGTTCTAATCCCGTTGGGAGCAATTTAATGTAAAATCTGATTGTGATGGATCAATGTGCGGTTGATGGCGGGGATAATGGGGATCCTAAGGCCTTTGACCAACTTCTCGATGTATACAATGCAATATCCTACAGGGGCGGTCAACCTCTGGTTTAAGGAAGGAAGAAAAGGCATAAAAGTACCAATATCAATTTCAATTATCTCCTACTTCCCCCTCATATCATTCAAAGACCAAACAGTGGGAATATCACCTTCCCTGGATCTCTCCACATAAAGTATGGAGGACACCTGTCTATCTAAGGAATCATGGTTAAACTCATCGAAAGTCCAGGTTCCAAATTCAAAAGATCTAGAAGGCAATTGCAGTTTGCCGTCCTGGCACCCTCAGATATATTCCGACTAAGGGCGTAGCAGACGAGTCATCTACAAACGTATTACTAAAAAACTCCACGGTTGCTGACATAAATCTAAAATAACACAAGGCGAGAAGGCTTACTTGTTAAAGATGTGAGAGGATCTTTAGATGAAGGTCCGGGGAGAACAAGTTTCTCCCATAAAAGCAGCTATGAAAAGCACAAGGTTGTAAAGATTTCAATCAAGAATGAGATCTCCTTTTATAGCACCTTGAAAGATAAAAGTCACTTAAGCATGCAACTGTTCCGATCAATTGCAATCTTCCAACATAAGACCTCGGTAACCCAACCAGCAATTCAAATTTCGAAATATACATGCTGGTATGAGCTTAACACGCGTCACTTGCATCAAAAAGGGTTCAGGTTCAACCTCTCAATTCATGCTATGTCGCATGTGAACAGACCTAACCTACGATCAACGTCCCATCTCAAGTCAAGGGGACATTAGACATAGATGAGTTCAGTCACCATACATGTGGAACTAATCAGACAAAACTATGAGAATAAGTCCACTTCCGTAGACGGGCCGAGCTGGTCCTCATTCATCATTAGACTTTATTACTTGCTTAGTGTCCGGACTTCGGCATTATTAGTTCGCTACTTGGGCTCCTTCGACAGAGACGGGCCTTTACTTCCATAAGGAGATTATCATCATCAACAGCGCAAGTCGTTCATATACAATGGATGGCCGATGTGGTGCAAGACACTACCGGTCTCATATATCTGACATGGCATAGAATGTCCTCAAGCATTATAGCCGACATGACATAGGTCGTCCTCTATTACAGACTACATTCACTTTACAATAATTGGACCTCCGCCCACTATTTCAACTTGGATAAATTCTTTACTCACGACATCATCGCTGATTGGACCACCATCTCCATCATGGTGCGCTATATGAAGAGATCAACTCCATCATTCCCAAGATATGTTCTCTGCATGCGATCAGTGACGGATGCAGGATCTCGAGTAAGGAAGGGGAGTAAAAAATTTAAATAGACAAATAAAAATTTTAAGGGCGGGGGGGGGGGGGGGGGGGACAAGATACAAACTACATATATTAGTAGGATTTTTTCTGATTAAGGGAGGGCAGTTGCCCCCCCTTAGCTGTACGTAAGTCCGCCACTGCATGCGATCACCGCTATACTCAAATTATATATATCACCTATGTTAAACAACTAATTTAAGTTTCGGAGGGTTTTATCAGACAATCAAGAACTTCGAGACCCCTGAAGCGTTGTTCGTTTTACAGATACATGCAGACTGTTGATTCTCTTTCGCAGGCTTGCTCAACAACTTAAACATTCAAGTTTCACTTCGATGATCCCTGAAATCATCATAGTTTATTTTAAACGACAACTTGATAATTCATCCCAAAAAAAAAAAAATGTGACATCTTCATAAGTTGGCACAAAATGATGGCCAACCAAAAAAATCTTCCAAAATAGTAAATTCACCATTGTGAGAAAAACTAGCAGCCTATATTTGGCAAAGAGCCAGCCACCATTTTCCACTTAAGTAATAAAAAAAGAATAAAACAGAGAAAGCAAAAGCCACCACACATAATCCTGAATGACAAACGAACTTGATATTCTCTTTTTTTTTTTTTTTTTTTTTTTTTTTTTTTTTTTTTTTTTTTTTTTTTTTTTTTTTGAGGAAGAACTTGATATTCTCTAAAGCCTAAAAAACAGGTAGCTTCTCATATTTTCACCATCTGCATTTTGTTACCATCAATCTAAACCTTTCCTAATTCCATTAAGGAGAAAAAAAAAAAGTGGTGGCAGTGTACGGTGGTGACGGCCATTGATGGTGGCCGTAGATCCGGACGTGAATCATGGAAGGTGGGACCACATCATCACCACCACGGAAAGCGATGGTGGTCGCGGACCCCAACCGCGAGTCCGCGGCTGCCCTTCAATATGCATTATCTCATGCTGTGCTTGAAAATGATACCTTAATATTACTCTACGTTGAGAATCCTAGTGCATGGAGAAACCCGTTCAATGCGATTTTCAAGAGGCCATCAGGCCCATCACCCACCGCCACCTCTCCCACCCCCGCCACCTCTTCCCTTGCTTCATTGCTTTCAGCGGAAAACGGCGGTGGCGGCAGTGGTGGCGGTGGTGGTGGAGATGATTTTCTTGAAGCTTTGAAGCTTGCTTGTGTGAAAGCGCAACCGAATTTGAAAGTTACTGTAGAAAAGGCGGAAATTACTGATGGTAAGGACAAGGGATCTGTGATTCTTTCAGAATGCTCAAAACATGGTGTTGATCTCCTCGTTATAGGGCAGAGGAGAGGCATAACTAATGCATTATTAGGGTAAGAATCATATATCCTCCTTATTAATTCTATTTCTATTTTTATTTTTATTTTCTAGAAACCAACATTTTTATATATTCATACGGATTAAATTAAAGAAGTTTGCATCCTCATATATACTGCATCCTCATATATACTACTCGCGTTTCAAAATTTAAGTCCGTTAATTAAGGTTTTTTTTAATTTAATTTGTCTAATAATATAAGTCTATTTAGAATACCAATGAAGCATCTATTTTACACCTATTATATTAATGAGAGTCAAAGGGCATCATAGACTTTTACCACTAGAATTAATGACACATAACCACTTTCTTAATTACTATGTGTGAAAAGATGTAAACGGACTAAGATTTTGGGACGGAGGTAGTATTAAACAGGGGCGCCCCGGGGGCTAGGGGGGGGGGGGGGCGCGCCCCGAGCCCCCCAAAATCAATGAATTTAAAGGCCCCCGCGAAATTTTAACTCAACAGTATATATATACATATATATATATATTGCCTTTTTAAAAATGAATATGGTATTAGTCTAATGGTAAGCAATCAAGTCTAACTTCACAATTAACCAACCAGGGTTCGATTTTTGCTAGTGGCAACAATAACATATTTTTTTTGGTTAACCCATTTTTTAGAAGGGCCTAAAATAATATCTGGCCCCGAGTCTAAATTTGGACAGGGACGCCCCTGGTATTAAATACCCCGTGACCAAAGAAGTGTTCTTCCGTATATGCAGGGGTGGCTCCACCTTTATCAGTGGGGTGCGGCAGACACCATAAAATAAAAATATTATGTACAAATAGTAGAATATATTATATATATATAGATATTGTGTGTGTATGTGAAATTAGCCCCCTTATTTCTATGTATAGACCCTGCTTGTTTTTATCTATTGCCTCATAATTACATGTATAGAATTAAATATCCAAATATTTGTGTGATACGGAAAAAATTGACTAATTTCTGACCCACATTTCAAAAATCCTGCGGCTGCCCCTGCCCCTGCCCCTGCCTATATGTATGAACTTTTTATTATAATCTTGATCATATTGATCAATCTTTTTGTTGTTGTTTTTGCTGCTGCTGCTACTTACGATAATGTGTTGTCCTTGAATTTTTTATCGATAAACAGAACAAGACGAAGCGGATCGTTAAGAGGGATTGATACAGCAGATTATTTGATAGAGAACAGCAAATGCACTTGTGTTTCAGTGCAAAGGAAAGGTCAAAATGCAGGATATCTTCTCAACACAAAAACCCACAAGAACTTCTGGCTTTTAGCATAAGGAGGAATTGCTTGTAATTAAATTTGTTCCATTTTGTAATTATTACTATTGGTTGTTGGTTTTATTTTTGTATACAATACAATACAAGCAGTTTCTTGATGTTAAAACTTTATTTTCTGCTTTTACAATAGAATTATACGAGTCCTCTAATAAACTAAATTCTAGATGATAAAAACTTTGAAGACAATGTGCTACAACTTTGCATGTGTCAATATCTACAAAAACATGACAAGAAACTAAAGGTATTTTTTTTAAAGATTATTTAAAGGAATTTCTTGTAAATTTATATATATGAAAAGTCTATATTGTACCATATCAGTTTATGGCCTTGGTGCAATACCCCGAATCCGATTTAGTTTTGTAATCGAAATTTTTTTTTTTTTTTTGAAGTTAAAAGTTATTTTATTAAGCGCGTTCAACGGCACAAGACATCATTAAATGGGAGGGAGGGGGACGAAAGGGCTCAAGTGCTGACATGTACAAACATTGGTGTGCGTAGCTGGGGTGCACCACCTTCGGACTTTGTCAAGGTTAACGTGGATGCGGCTTTTGGTACTAACAAAGCTGCGATTGGAGGAATTCTCCGTGATTCTAGAGGAAATATTATGAGGAGTTTCTCTTGAAGGCTAGAAGGCAATTATGATACGCTTGTCGGGGAGATTCTGGCTATCTACCATGCGATATTTTTTGCAATGATCTTGGGGTTCACGAAGGTGATCTTTGAGAATGATTCTCTTCTAGCCTATCAACACCTCACTTCCTCATCAGAAGATTTATCAGTGGTTGGGAGTATAGTCAATGAATGTCGTATTTTTTTTATCCTTTTATCTCCCATATATCGTTCTCTTTTGTTAGGAGAGAGGGAAATGTTACCGCGCATTTGCTAGCAAAAGAAGCCAGGTTTGAATTTAGTTGCATTGGGTGTAATCGAAGTTACATGCATCATAATAGTCGAATTTATATCTCAAAAAAATACATCATATAGAACATAAAAAAATACCCTAAATGCCCCTAGAAGGCCCAACAGGGTTTTGTTCGTGTTTCTCATGTTTCCAGCGCTGACCAACTTGCAGATGCCCTTACCAAGCCCCTCAGCCGACTTCCTTATCAACATTTCAAGTTCAAGTTAGGTCTTCTACCTCGCAGTCCCACTTGAGGGGGCGTATAAGGATATTATTATATTGATATTATTATATTTATTATATTCTATTATTGTATTTATTGTATATGTCTACACTTGTAATTATACCCATGGCTAGGGCTTCCGGTGTATGTATTTATACCTCTGTACGTTACTCTTATATTCATTCAATAGAAAATACTTTCCACCATTATTCTAGCAGAAAAGTTGCAAATTCTTGAAATCGAGGCTGGTCAGCGCTGGAAACATGAGAAACATGAAAAAAAAAACCCTATTCACTTGCTCACGAATGAAATGGTAGTCAATGGAAACATGTTTCATCCGAGAATGGAAGACAGGATTAACAGAGAGCTGAGTAGCACCAACATTATCACAAAAAATAACCGGTGTGGCAGCAGAAGCAAAGCCAAGATCATGCAAAAGATAGGTAATCCAAGACAACTCAGCAGTAGTGGAAGCAACATATCGATACTCGGCTTCAGTGGAAGACCGAGTTGTTTGAAGTAGCATCCGAAAGACAATTTATGTAATTGTTTTTATAATTAATAAATGACAGATTTATTCTCATCTTACTATTTGTTTCGTGCTTATAAGTAATACACTACTGAAAACCCTGAGTCGTACATATATATGTATCCATATAACTTAGTGTGTGTCATACATGAGGATTAAGTTTATGGTGATACACTTGAATTATTAGTCCGTGATGAACTTAGTCAAAGTATGGGGTCTATTGATTAAACCACCATTAATACGCCCAGAACACTTTATGGTGTGACCGTCTTATCGGACCGTCGATATTGGTTATCTAAGTGGAGCATTTATATATAATGTAGTCATATAGGACTGGACCGATTTAATCTACATTTTTCATATAGTTCCGTGATTAAGAAATCGTATTAAATCACAAGATGATCATATATAGAATAACTTTAATCCTGAAGTGATTGCATACTCCTACTTATTTCAAAATAGGATTTGATGTGTTCGTTAAGGATCGCTAAGAGGCGCGGTCCGAATCACTTTCACATTGACACTATTCTTGAATGAGTGAGAAGTGTATGTCTCACATATATGGAATCTATTCCTTCCTGCGGGAAGTAGAAAGACAATCCTCTTATTTGTTAATCCTAGAAACTGATCGATCCCGGGAGTTCGTATTGGTTATGAAATAATTGATCACTTGTGGGTTAATATTAAATAAGGATGAGATGTAATGAAGAAGGGTTACGGAAATAATCCCGCTTTGTTACGGATAGTCTATGGAGGGTTAGTCTGTATGTAATGATTATATCAATGGACACTTATTGACTCGACGCTTTGAGAATAAGTTATATCTATAATCGATAGAGTTCAGTTTCGGATTTATGGTAGCGTAATTCCGAAATTATAAGTTGAGTAGAAATATTTTGTTTGTTGAATATTTTATTCAATTTGTTGTAGCTACTGGTTATATGTCCATGGTCCCCGGGTTGGCTCCTAACACGTGAGTGTTTTCTCGTTTTATGGAACCTCGAGAATAAATTAAATAGTGGGTGTATTTAATGAATATGTAATATTATTTATTTGGTAAATAATATGTAAAATAGAAAAGATATTTTCTATTAAAATTGATGGCAAATGTGGCGCCCCATGTGAGAGAAAATTAGGAAAAGAAATTTTTCTACATTATGTCACTTGTGTAATTAATTAATTATTTATTTGTTTGATAATAAATGGAAAAATAGGAGATTGATTTCATAATCATTATCTCATTTATGGAGATTATCTCTTATTTTATGGCAAATATCTTTTCCTTAGTGATGATGTGGATACAAACCTCAATGTTCACATTAACGAATCCGAGAGGAGTTCCATCACTAAGAGACCTCTCAAAAGAAGAAGGAAAGGAATTGTTGCAAATAGTTGTTGACATAGAAGACTCATCACAAACAAGGGAATGTGCAAACTATATCAAATCATCAAGGAAAGGTACATTCTTCTTACTCGGTTATCAACTTGTTGAACTCGATCAGAGAAATTCGATCTTGTCAAGTTAACCGAAAAACTCTCCTTGGAGTTGGAACAAAAAGACAAAGAACTTGGCAAAGCAAAAGGTTGGAATGAGTTTCTTGAAGGCGAGGTGTCAAATCTAGGCGAAAGATTAATACTCAAAGCAAGATTGACAAAGGCAATGATAATCCCCCACCACTCCCCGAGTTTTGAGACTTGATAAGTATAAACTCTAGAAATCAAAATACTGGAAGATCAGTGGATTACACAAGGAAACTAAAAATGATAAATCTAAAAGAATCCTTGTGAAATCAACTAAGATTGAGCGTAATGGTTTATCCGTGAAAGAGTTGAGAATGCTTAATTCTCTCAACCAAGGAACTGAAAAATATATTTCAGTAACTAACTCAGCCGGACCCAAGAAGATATGGGTACCGAAGAAAACTTAAAAGCATTTTTGCGGGGAGAAGTCGGTTCACGTTACAAAGTCCTCGGAAAGCTGACCTCTATACAAAGCGAGATAATAAAAAGGTTTGATGGAGGACAAAGAAACATCAAAGAAGTAAAACTCTCCGGCTACACGTCGACGTTTGGGCTGACATGACAAATCTCGAAGCCACGTGTCAATCTGGGAGAAAAAGTAGATGTACATCACACGCAATCTCATTGATTGTGACACGACTCTCACCTTGAAAACGATTGAAAGACTTCCAAATCTTGAAGGAATCCACTGGCTCACCCAAAATCAAGCATTCAAGAATCCGAAATTCAAAAATCAATGGAGCAATACAACATTGACGAAGGAATCACAACCAGCCGGGACGCATTCTGTCAAAAATTCTCAAACTCCAATCTTTCAATTCAAATTACAAAGAAGATTAAAAAGATTCGAGGTTTGGAGAATTTGATTGATACAAAGGTCACTACTTTGTGTCCATACGGCATTAGAAATTTCTACAGGAATGCTGAAATCACCAACAATGGAAGAAGCTTCAAAACGATCGTCCAAGACAAAAGCTTCGTCATTGATGAACAATCGCTCTCCGTGGTATTCCGGCTAGATATAATTGGAGGCTCTTCTTCGTTTACTTTTGGGAAAGAAGAAAAAGACAAACTTTGGAATATCACGGCAATCAATAAGAAGGAGAAGAATTTCGGTGGCTCCATATATCGGCGAGAAAGGAGAATTTGCATTCTTGACGATACTTCGACCAAAAATGTCACTTGGTCATGCTCGAAATTTCTACACTCTCTCAACGGACAAAATGAAGATGATTTATGCAATTTGGTTTGAAGAGAGATTTGATTGGAACAAATTTATTCTCAATCGGTTGATAAAGCGATTTCGATGAAAAGGAGAGGATCAAAGAAAGTAAGGAAATTGCTTTGGAGAATCATTCTTGACCGAAAAGGGATTTACCTATCTAGTGCAAAGGATACTGGATCACTTCTCCATTTCTAAATCCACACCAACCGAAGTGAAACAGAAGTCAGTGTCCACTGGGACAAAGAAGAGAAAAGTCACCAAAGAAGAAGAATGGAGTGAAGTTTCAGACTCCAGTTCAAGTGAGACTGTGAGATTGGATGACAGAACCCTGAGAAGACAGAAAAGAATGTTGAACAAGTTTCAGGCAAAGAAAACTGAAACTAAGGAAGTAATTGAGATTGAGGATGAAACTGATGAAGAATCTGAAGAAAGCGAGTGTGAAGAATCTGAAGAGAGTGAATTTCCCACTACTATGTTTGGGGAATACCTTTCGAAAAATGAAGGAAAGTCATGGAAGACGCAGAATTTTGTGAAACTCAGCGAGTATGAAAAGGAACATGATACTCACTTTTACTATCCTCGAAACTCGGCATCTCATCCCAAGCTCATGAGGCATCCACAAGCAAATCGTCTCTGGCTCAAGAAACTGTTGTTTTAGAAGCCGAGAAACTGCGAAAAATCTGAAAGAATTCATTGAATGTTTAATACAAAATCTACAGGAGAAAATGTTCAAACTGCATGAATTAATTGGAAGAATACACTTTTCAGGTTTGAACAAGTACTCAAACATCATCACCCTACGTAAGTTATTTGAAGATTGCTATCGCTTATCTTCAAACAAGTAGGGGAAAGATGAAGGCATGTAGGTGATGATGATGCGGCTAAAGAAGAAAAGACCGAAGAGGCTTATGCCGGACAAACCGATAGAAGATCAAGACGGACAAGTAGATGGCCGATCTACTAACTACCCAAATTGATGAAGAAGCGGTTGACAGGTATGTTTGAAGAGCCGATTGGAGAAGGAGACTCTATATGTCACTTGTGTAATTAATTATTTATTTATTTGTTAGATAATTAATGGAAAAATAGGAGATTGATTTCATAATCATTATCTCATTTATGGAGATTATCTCTTATTTTATGGCAAATATCTTTTCCTTATGGAAATAGGTAATTGTAGTGTGAAAAGGATAACTCTCTCTTGACTAGTTATTTTCCTATATAAACAGAGTTTCTCTCAACACAAATATACATCCAAAATTGTGCCACTTACATAGAAAAATGAAGAAAAATTAGTTTCTTGTCTAACCATTAAGAGAAGAAAAACCTAGGGTTTTTCTTGAGCATATTCGAGGAGGTTTTACGGCGAGGATCGACGTCCACCGGTCGTCGCTAGGAGATACAATCCGGAAGACTGCGGCTTCTCCCCTTAGTCGATTGATTCTCCCTCTCCTTTTGGTAAATCTTTAACCTTCTCATAGTTATATTAATTATTTATGTGGATCATATCATGGTAAAATCGCATGCAAATTTATTCGTAGCTTCCGTTGTGCATGATCGAGCGTCTCGATCGGTGCTGTGAATCAGATATGACGATCCAATTATGGATCGGATCCGGATTCGGGTTTCTGTGTATCTAGCATGTGGTATCAGAGAGAGGTTAAAGCGATTGTACGATCTTGATTGCATAATTAATAAATAAGGAGTGGAATTGAATATATATTGCATTTTTTATATGTTTATTAAATATATGCGTGGTTGAATGTTTTGGTTGATGAGATGGATTGGGGTTGGTATTTGTTTACCGTTAGATCTATTGTAAACCCAAATTTTTCTGGGTATAGAAAATTATGTAATTTATTTTGATGTAATTTAATTTTCTAGTAGCTAGAAAAATTAGAAAAGCAGCAGCCGTGTTGTATTTATTTATTTTTCGAAGAACATGAACAAAGCAATGTGGTGGCGCAGTGGATGGAAGCGTAGATCCAGATTGGGACGTCAAGGGTTTGATCCCCCTTGATGCGGTTTTAAAAGATGCTGAACAACAACAACAACAACAACAACAACAACAACAACAACAACAACAACATGCCTTTTATTTTTCGAAGAACATGAACAAAGCAATGCGGTGGCGCAGTGGATGGAAGCGTAGATCCAGATTGGGACGTCAAGGGTTTGATCCCCCTTGATGCGGTTTTAAAAGATGCTGAACAACAACAACAACAACAACAACAAAACACGCCTTGCTAGGATCAAACTCGGGTCTATACGAAGAAAAGAACATAGCCCTAACCAACTCGGCTGGAGAACTTTTGTTCACAAAACGGAACAGAAATTTAAAATATAGAGCGGCGGCGGATTAAATTAGATATTAGTGAATCCATTAAACGGTTTATTTATTTATTTACATTTTATTTTATAGATTAGATACGGGGTACGAACGGTCCATCTCAGTGGTTTGTTTTTCGCATTTATTTCTCTTGTGATTATTTATGTGATATAATAATGTCATGCATCATATTCATGAATTCTGCTTCTAGCATATGCATACAAGTAGAAAATTAATATTGGCATTAATTAGATATGTATGAAAACGATAATTAATTTAGATTAATAATAAATTAAATTAATTAAAGGAAACGGAATTTTATCGGGATATAAAATTCACATGATAGAAATAAAATTTACGGGGTAAATTTAATTTTTGGATCTAAAATTCTTTGAGGATTTAATTATGTAGTGTCTACATAAATAGAATTTTGATAATCAAAATTGGAAAATCATGAAAAATTGGACACCAACTAGATGGTATTTGGAACCGATAAGTTGATAATTGCTTTTCATGATTTATTGTTTTTCGGATTATTGGAAAAATTCTGAGATCCAAAATCTTTATCATGACAAAATTAGGACTATAAAATTCTTTGGTGAATTTAATTGTATAGTGTCTACACAAATTTCTAAATAATCGATAAATTGGAAAATCATGAATAAGGTGTCGCTAGTTAGACGGTATTTGGAACCGATAAACTAGTGGGAGCTTTAAATTTGTGATTTATTATTTTTCGATTTGGTGGGAAATTCATAAGTCCTAATATATTAGGATTATAAAATTCTTGGTGAATTTTAATTGTGTAGCGTCTACACAAAGAATTTATAAATCCATAAAATTGAAAAATCATGAATATAGTGACACTAGTTAGACGGTATTTGAAACCGATAAATTAGTGGGAGGGTTAAATTAAATATTCATGATCTATTGTTTTTGGATTGTTAGAAAATTCTAAAATCCTAATGAGACTACCTAATTTTCAAAATAACGAGTGGGAGCGAGGGAAGGTGACAACCGACCCCTCGGCCTCTACCGTTGACGTAAACACGTGAAAGAATGATGCCTCGTGCCACTTTGATTTCGGCCCCCTGAGGGTGGCTTTCACCGCTATCAAAATTCAAGGCTTGGTCTCCGAAATGATAGGATTTTGGGTACTCGTCGAGTCACTGACTGACCCTGAGGCGGCATACTCGGGGCGTATTTTGAGATCTGAAACAGTAGGTAACACTCTAAAGGATATTTAGGAAATATCTTGACTGAAAAAGGATGGTAATCAACAGTTAAATGGAGATGTCTGATTCTTAATAGTTTAATTGTTTAGAGAGATTGTCTTAATTTAATCGTCACCTCTTTGACCTACCCTAAGACGGCACTATAGGTGTGAGATTAAATCCTTAGAATGGTAGGATAAACTGCATGCATGACATCACGTTTATAATTCCTAAAATTCTTATTTGTTGTGGTATATGATTTGATTTATATTTTTGTCAAAAAATTTATTTTTGCAACTATATATCATCTCAATGTATCTAAACTGCTAAATACGATAAATTGACTACTAACAACTTCGTAAAAGTGGAAAAGTAACAAGAACGTTGAACTCATAAATCGAGAATACAAATTAATTTTTCGGAAGAGGATGTTCCTCTTAAGTCTTCAAACTTAAGTGACATTGATGAGTATGTCACTGCTGTCACTCGTGTTGAACAAGAGACAACCGATATTAGTTCAAAGATGACAAGAATGAATGGGGAGGTAAATGTCTACAAGTGTAAGTCATCTAAACTAAATAAGTTAAAGGCTAAACCGAAATATTAATAGAAGAAAGTATAGGATAAGAAAAGTGATTTCGGATAACCAACCTATGAATCCTTAGAGACTTTCTCAAACGGGATTTTGACTCGGAAGCTAAAGTTCGTTTGTAATGAACAAGGTAGCTTGGCATTCATGATTATAGAGTAGACAACGGGTAGTTAATCTCAGCTAAGACAGTGAGAGTGATATAAGGAAAGAAATTTCGGATTTTAATCCTTGAATATCGCAAAAAATTAATTTTGTTTTCAGATTCGTTGGAACGAATGAATTCACTTTCAAATCGATAATATAGCTGCCTCAAAGAATGTGAACATGACATTTGTACTACGAATCCGAGACTCGGAATTTTGTTTGATAAAGCAAAACCACTAATAATGCTGAAAAGGCATATGTAACGCATCATTAAGGCAAATGATTTCCGTATTTAGATAAACGATTCTTCAGCATCTATTAATTAGTGCATATATCCTAAAGATAAGATCTGAAGGCTGGCTAAGGGTGATTCCTATCTCCCAGTCTAAGATCACTATCTCAAAGGAAAAATGACTAAGTAACCTTTCAATTGGGAAAGGATAATAGAGCTGAAGAAGTATCATAACTTGTTCATATTGACCTTCGGGGTCTTATAAAGGATACAAGCTAGTGGGAGCTTTTGAGTAATAGATATTTTGTCTAATGACTACTCCAAACGCCGATTAGTTTATCTAAATATTTGGAGGAATCTTTGATATTACCAGAGTAGAGAGTATTCCATGCTCAGATATAGGCTATAGCACAGTTTTGGCACTGATGCTCGGCCTACCTCCGAGTGAAACGATTTCACTGAAAGGATGAACCATGGATTGCCTTATATGTAGTTATTGATATGCCACAATACACTGCTTAACTGAATTAAGATATTGGTTGTGAAATAACGGTTTACATTATTATGTAATCTCGAGAAGTCTACCTAGAAGATGCTTATGAATTTGTGGATAAATAGTGAATTACATTTACTCCACTTCCACAAATAGAGGCATTTAGCACTAGTGCTTGAAGGTAGGACTAGAGATTTTGCATACACGTTCAGATGGTTACTGTTCGTGAAATATCTTAATGCAATGAGTGAAGGTTGGTTATAAGATTCTTAAGATCGGAAAGTGACGGTTGTACTGTCATAGCCTTTCTAAAAAGGATGTTTAAATAAAAACCTTGGACCTTGAAGTAAAGTTGGTCAAGGAGCTACTATCTGATTTAATCAGACCACATCCAACATTGGTTGTTGGGGATAACGCTGATAAATACTACTAAACTATATCAGAATATTAATCCACCCAAATGCAGTAGGAGTATGGTTTAACCATTGACCCGATGTGATTATGTAGACTTTAAACAGTCTGCTTGGGGTGATTGATCTCATATGGTCCCTCTAGGAAGAGCTATATAGGATTCTGACAATAAGATGGTGGTTTAAAGCCATATACCTGTAAATGGAGTTTTGGTACTCCATGTCTGCTTCACACTCTTGTAGAACCACCCGAGTGTCTCAGGCCCAATGGGAGTAATTGGAACTACGTGGAAAATAGTCGAATGAATGAGAAAGTTTATCTTTCAAAGCAAAGCTAAGTGGTCTAGGGGTAATTCCCTGACAAGTAGAGAGTTAAACAGGGGTGTTGCCTTGAAACTTTCTCACCACCCAGCCTTGCTTGACTCTATGGAAAGCAGAAAGATTAACAGGGGTGATGCCCTGAAACTTTCTTGCCGTACAATGGAGCCTAGATTCATTCGGGACGGAATGGTTTTTTGCTTAAAGCCAATGGCAGATTGACTGCCTATGCTTATATCCATTGATGGATTAATGCAAACCTCAAGGTCTAAAAGCTGCATGTTTGAAATGTGTGGGCTTGACCAAAATATTGATGAGTCTTTTGTAGACCAGAGAATCAGTATTGGTTAATGTAGTGAACATTAGCATTCATAAAGATGACAATGCAATGGTTGGGAACAACAAGGGTATGTTATCTGAAGTCAAGAACTGACGAGCCAAAAGATTCTCTGAATTAGAGAAGTGGACTATATTCTTAGAAATCGATTCGGTCGAATTCTTGAGAACAAGTTGTTGGCCGTATCCCATCCATCTTATTGTTAAGATGATGATGCATTTTCGAATTCTTGATTCAACGAGAGGTTTCCTACCCGACCCCTCACGGAATAATTCTCTTAAATCTTCGGATATAGAGAAAACGGGATAAGTTCTCTTTTGGATAGAGAATGTTAGATTATCAAAAGTCATTTGTAATCGAATCTGGGATTCAAGCATTGATAGCAGTATACTGCATCCTCAAGTATCTTTAGAGAATGAGGAATCATATGCTTGTGTATTCGGGTGCAAACCTGAGTGTTGTTGACTACACTGATTCTGTTTTTTATCGGGTTAAGGATGATCGTGAATCGATCTCAGGCTCAGTGTTTACTCATAGTGATGGAGCTATAGTCTGAAGCAATCCAGCACTGCCAATTTGACTATGTTAGTTGAATACATAGCAGCTTTCGGAGCAGCTAAAGAGGCAGTGTGGCTTGAGAAGTTCTTTGTTGGACCAGGAAGTGATTCCAGGTCTCGATGAGATGATACCATTATTTCTGTGAAAACAGTTGAGAGGTTGCTCATGCAAATGTTCTTCGCAGTCACAAGAGGTCAAAAGCATATTGAGAGAAAGTACCAGCTGCTCAGACAGACCATGCAGAGAGGCGACGTTTCGGTCCAAAAAAGATCGCCTCGAGCCGACAACCTAGCTGATCAGTTTACCAAGTTGCGTGGCATCTATTGTCACTGATAAGCGCTTGGCGGGTATAAAATTGGGAGATATGTCTCATCTACTTTAGAGCAAGTGGAAGAATGTTTTGGATAGATAGAATAAGAGTGCGGTGCTCTAAAAACAATTATTGCTTGTCTTTACGGGCAAGTGGGAGATTGTTAGATATAGTGTGCCCGAAAGACAATTGTTGATTGTCCTTACGGACAAGTGGGAGACTGTTGGAAGTAGCGCCGGAAAGACAATTTATGTAATTGTTTTTATAATTAATAAATGAAAGATTTATTCTCATCTTATTATTTGCTTCATGCTTATAAGTAATACACTACTGAAAACCCTGAGTCGTATCATATGTAGCCATATAACTTAGTGTGTGTCACACATGAGGATTAAGTTTATGGTGATACACTTGAACTATTAGTTTGTGGTGAACTTAATCAAAGTATGGGGTCTATTGATTAAACCACCATTAGTGTGCCCCGAAAACTTTATGGTGTGACCGTCTTATCCGGACCGTCGATATTGGTTATCTAAGTGGGGCATTTATATATGATGTAGTCATATAGGACTGGACCGATTTAATCTGTATTTTTCATATAATTCCGTGATTGAGAAATCGTATTAAATCACAAGATGATCATATATAGATTAACCTTAATCCTGAAGTGATTGCATACTCCTACTTGTTTCAAGATAGGGTTTGATGTGTTCGTTAAGGATTGCTAAGAGGCGCGGTCCGAATCACTTTCACGTTGGCACTATTTTGGAATGAGTGAGAAGTATTTGTCTCACAGATATGGAATCCATTCCTTCCTACGGGAAGTAGAAAGACAATCCCCTTATTTGTTAATCCTAGAAACTGATCGATCTCGGGAATTCGTATTGGTTATGAACTAATTGATCACTTGTGGGTTAATGGTAAATAAAGATGAGATGTAATGAAGAAGGTTTACGTAAATAATCCCGCTTCGTTACGGATAGTCTATGGAGGGTTAGTCTGTATGTAATGATTATATCAATGGAAACTTATTGACTCGACGCTTTGAGAATAAGTTATATATATAATCGATAGAGTTCAGTTTCGGATTTATGGTGGCGTAATTTTGAAATTTATAAGTTGAGTAGAAATATTTTGTTCAATGAATATTTAATTCAATTTGTTGTAGCTACTGGTTATAGGTCTATGGTCCCCGGGTTGGCTCCTAACACGCGAGTTTTTTCTCGTTTTATGGAACCTCGAGAATAAATTAAATAGTTGGTCTATTTAATGAATATGCAATATTATTTATTTGGTAAATAATATGTAAAATAGAAAAGACATTTTCTATCAAAATTGATGGCAAATGTGGCGCCCCATGTGAGAGAAAATTAGGATTTTTTTTTCTCTAAATTATGTCACATGTGTAATTAATTATTATTTATTTGTTAGCTAATTATTGGAAAAATAGGAGATTGATTTCATATTCCGTATCTCATTTATGGAGATTATCTCTTATTTTATGGAAAATATATTTTCCTTTTGGAAATAGGTAATTATAGTGTGAAAATGATAACTCTCTCTTGACTAGTTATTTTCCTATATAAAGAGAGTTCCTCCCAACACAAATATACATCCAAAATTGCGCCACTTACATAAAAAAAAGGAAGAAAAATTAGTTTCTTGCCTTAGCCATTAAGAGAAGAAAAACCTAGGGTTTTTCTGAGCATATTCGAGGAGGTTCTACGGCGAGGATCGACGTCCACCAGTCGTCGCTAGGAGATACGACCCGGAAGACTGCGGCTTCTCCCCTTGGTCGATTGCTTCTCCCTTTTCTTTTGGTAAATATTTAACCTTCTCATAGTTATATTAATTTTTATATGGATCATATCGTGGTAAAATAGCATGCAAATTTATTCGTTGCTTCCGTTGTGCATGATCGAGCGTCTCGATCGGTGCTGTGAATCAGATCTGACGATCCAATTATGGATTGGATCCGGATTCAGGTTTCGTATATCCAGCATGTGGTATCAGTGGGCTGATTTTTGGAACTCCAACATAATAATTATGACCCAAAAACACTAGGTATGCACTCGTGAATGAATAATCAGCATATTTATTGCCACCCCAGTCAACATCAGAAAAAGCATGCAAGTCAAAGGTCGAGCGGGAAAAGATTTGTAAGCCGTGCATAGCTTACCTGCCAAATATCTTAAAACGTGTTTGACGAGATCCCAATGGAGTACAGTGGGGGCATGCATATATTGAGAGAGCTTGTTGACGGCATAAGCTATAGCAGGACGAGTAAACAAGAGATACTGAAGCGCCCCCATAACCTGCTGGAACTGAGTAACATCGGAATGAGGGTCAGTTGAAGAATGCAAAGTGGAAAACGCATCAGTAGGAAGGGGAGTGGCAATAGGTTTATCATCCTGCATAAAACCCGATGAAGTAAATCTGAGATGTATTTAGTCTGTGTCAACAATAAGCCTGAGTCATTTGGAGTGACCTCCACACCAAGAAAGTAAGTCAATGAGCCCAAATCTTTAATGGAAAACCGAATGGCCAACTGATCGATGATAAACTGAACATGCTCCGGAAAGACCCAGTAATGATAAGATCATCCACATACACAAGTAATACAGTAGTGACCGTAGTCGTGCGATAATTAAAACGGAGCAATCAGCTGTAGAGTTATAGAAGCCCAGAGAAAGAATAAAATTATGCAACTCATGATACCACGCCCTAGAGGCTTGTTTCAGCCCATAGATGGCCTTGTGCAACGAACAAATGAACCGAGGGTGATCAATGTCCTCAAAGCCCGAAGGTTGGGCCATGTAAACCTCCTCTGTAAGTGTACCCTACAAAAAAGAGTTATTCACATCCAATTGACGAAGACACCAACCAAGAGACACCAACCAATACTGAGGACCAAGCGAACCGTGGTGGGTTTAAACACCTGATTGAATGTCTCAAAATAATCAATTCTAGGATGTTGCGTAAACCCTTTGGCAACTAGCCGAGCTTTGTATCGCTCAACTGTGCCATCAGGATTACGTTTGATCCTGAAAATCCATTTGCTGCCGACAACATTGAGAGACGGATAATAAAGAACCAAAGACCACGTGCCATTACGAACAAGAGCATCAAATTCGTCAGACATAGCCTGACGCCAATAAGAACACTGGAGAGCATGTTTGATAGTAGTGGGCGCAGTATCAGAGAGTCGAGACTTCAGTTGGGTGGTAAGGTTAATGATAGTGCGGGGTTTAAAGATTTGGTTTCGGGCTTGAGTAACCATGGGGTGGTGGGGTAGGGTGGGAGGAGAGGAGGAAGATGAGGTAGATGTGGTGGGAGAGATGGGAGAGGAAGGGGATGGAAAGGATGGGGGATGGTTCGGGTGGAGGGGTGAAGGTGTTGCCAAAGGTGTGGGTAGGGGTGGAGGGACGAGGATGGAATCAAGGAATAGGGTAGGAGAGAGGTTAGGGTCAGGAGGAGGTTGATTCGCAAAGGGAAACACATCTTCAATAAACCGAACATCGCGAGATACATACATGCGATGCGTGGCCAGATCATAACAGAGATACGCACCCAGGGTGAGGGAGTAGCCGAGAAAAATGCAAGGAACAAAATTAGACTCGAGTTTATAGGCGGTATAGGGCTTGAGCCAAGGGTAGCAAAGACATCCAAAGACATGAAGTTTAGAGTAGTTAGACGAGGTGGAAAACAATTTCTCATACGGGAAAGCATATTAAGGGTTTTGGTAGGCATACGATTAATAAGGTAAGCAGCGGCGTTAACGGCATAGGACCAGTAGGAATGGAGGCACGTTGAAGCAGAGCCAGGGTAGTTTCAGTTAAGT
Organism: Gentiana straminea; assembly: GCA_036785695.1. Taxonomy (NCBI): domain Eukaryota; kingdom Viridiplantae; phylum Streptophyta; class Magnoliopsida; order Gentianales; family Gentianaceae; genus Gentiana; species Gentiana straminea. The sequence goes on along the minus strand of JAVUPR010000265.1, from coordinate 3,706,361 downwards.
GGAGGTGGCGGCGCTCAGAGATGCCATTATGTTGGGGAGTATGAGGGGGGAGGTGAGATGGGAGATGCCTCGTGTAGACAGGAGGGGCGAAATGCGATAAATTCCATGCCATTATCAGAATACAATGTCTTAATGGATACATAAAAATAGTTTTCAACATAGGCGACAAATTTTTCAAACACAGACGAAACATCGGATTTGCGGACCAAGAGGTATAACCAAATGTAACGTGTGAAGTGATCAACAAAAATAACGTAATATTTGTAACCATCGACGGAGTAAATAGGAGAGTCCATACATCAGAAAAAATAATCTCCAAGGGGTGGGAAGATTGTAAAGTAGATTCAGAAAAAGGTAAACGATAACTTTTATTTCGTAAACAAGCGTCACAAGGAGACAAATGAACAGAAGATAAATCTAAATGTTTATTTTGAGCTAAAAAGTGAATAATAGAAAGTACTGGGTGACCACATCGGTGATGCCAAGTGGATGTGAAATCTTTATTGATGGAAAAGGAAAATAAAGGACTATTGGATCAATATTAAACACCATCCCTAGCGTGACCCTGATGGAGACAGATTCATGTTTTCAGATCCTTTACAAGAAAACAGTCGGATAAAAATTCAATGGCAACAGAATTATCAACACAGAATTTAGAGACAGAAAGTAAATGATGGGATAAGGTGGGTACACATAACACATTAGACATAGTAAAGGACGAAGATGAGCCAGATATGGATGCAGAACCCGTATGAGAAATAGATAAAGAACGACCATCACCAATTTCAATTAAATCTGTACCAGGATAAGCATCGTGGAGAGATAGTAGGCTGAGGTCATGAGTCATGTGGTGTGATGCACCTCTATCAAGAATCCATGTAGGAGAGTGAGCCTGAGCAGGAAGAGCTTGAGGAGAGACGAGGAGCAGGAGCTGAAGCTGGAGCACGGGGACCCTGCATGTGTTGAAAGAATGGATAAGTCGGGCAACGTTTTGCAGAATGACCTTGGACACCGCAGAGTTGACATTTGCCTAAATAAGGCCGATGTTGATAGCACTGTCGATGTTGATACGGAGTAGTAGAGCAAGATGACCAAACGTTGGTATTCAACAAGGAATACCAGTGTGACTAACGTTTCCTTTATAAAAAATCACCGGATGCCGAAGTAATTTTTTGTGGTGCCGGGAGTAATAATGGTGCCAGTAGTAAATTGGGGTTGCCAATATAAATCCTTAAATATTTATATGGACAAAAATGATAAGAAAGTTTTTAATATAAAAAGCATGTGACATGGGAACATCTTGTGATGTTATTAGTTTGCATGTAATTTCATTGTTAAGCAATTGATAATGAGACCGCGAATGTATGAAATAAAAAGTAATATGAGGTGAGAAGTGGTCACCTAACAAAGAAAAAAAGATAAATTAAAGAAGCATGTTAAACTGTGTATGATGGCGATACGTAACGGAACACGGTTTGTTATGCATGACGGCGATACGTAACGGTCCATATAACTAATTAAAAGAAAGTAATGAAAAGTAAGGTTCATGGTTAAATACTAGAAATTGAGAAGGACAATGAACTCTCAAGGGTTCCCAGCATCAGGCCTTGCTTCCAAGAAAGAATAGGGAGAAAAGGTTGGAGCCGGTTAGGCCCCGCCCGCAGGATAAATAGTGGACATTTCTGTAGGGAAATTTACGCGGGAACACAGCGGAATTTAAAATTTATTTCATTTTTCACCAGGTTTGACTTCGTTTAAGCAAAAAGCACAAAATAAGTAGATGAAAGAACTACCTTGGATGATCTAAAATAGATCGACGCTTTGTCTACGATTGTAGTTTCTGCATGAAGCCGCCCAAGCGTTCGGCCTCTACCCTTGATCCACACGAACAACACGCCGGAATCCACCATTGGATTGCTACTAGAAAAACTCGGTTGCTAGACCGACATTTCTCCCTCTCAAAACTCTCTATAGGAAGCTCTCTATTTTCTAGTAAATTAGAACTCTTCTAATTGTGATGTAAAAGAGCTTGACATTCACTACATATATATAGTAGATGGTGCGCCCCTTATGTCTTATTCCCAATAGGAAAAGCTTCTTGCATAGAGTAAGGGAAACAAAACCTTTTACTAGTAAAATAAGAAAAATATATATTCTAGATTTATCTCATTTAATTTAATATCCTGTATTAAATAAATCCAAGATATTGTCAATATCTAATATTGATTATCTTTATCATATTACCATAAATCAATTTTCACATGTGTGCTAATCTATAGACATTAATATCTAATATTAATATATGATAATACTATTAATTAATTTGCAAAATCAATGTGTATCATATACACACACATCTGCGCCCCACATGCCATAATATTGGCATCCAGATTATTCTTAACTAATTAATATAATACAATGATTAATTAATTCATAAAATACATGTATATCATATATACATATATATATATATATATATATATATATATATATATATATATATATATATATATATATATATATATATATATATATATATATATATATATATATATACATATACATAAAATTTGTATATTTAATTAATCAACATAATTAATATCTTGTATTATATTTATTCATAATAAATTAATACCACCATGTTAATTCATCACTATAACACTTTATAGTCGAGATAAAACTTTCCTTACTTGGTAATCACTTTAACCGCATTTTAATCCGGCTAGATGTCCCTATGTGTGTGACCCGATAGGCTTCCGAATATGTTGGCCGTAGGCACAAAGTGCATTTGCTAAAATACCCCTCATACCTAACGATCATGGATAGCGTCTAGCAACACGTCCACGACCCCCAATCATTGGGAAGAGTTAAGTGCTATGACTACAACCTTTAATGTGAAACGGTTACCGTGTAAATACAATCTTGTCACTGTAATAATATTCATACGGTCGAATCTCGAGTGTCAATACATTAACAACCGTATCTTATAATCTGGATATCATGCTCTCTCGAAGTAACTCATTTACTCCACTTTGCAAAGATTCACGAGAGTAAGATAATTCTTATAAGAAGGCCCTTTCGGATATTACTCATATTCATAGGATACGCGATTTCCGGACGAGCAAAATGAATCCTATGCATGCTTCAATATCACACCCAATCACTACCGCGTGATCACCCCATGGCTAGGGGAAACCTCAATAGTGTCGAAGCATGACAATCCACACCGTGATGCCATGAAGAGTCCGTTCATAGGATAATTACACAACCGCCACATAGTGCGACACTTAATAAAGTTCGTGGGTCAGTCTAACGTACGCATTCTCTAATATACGTCAACGTACAGTCCAAGTGTCTCTACACTTCGATAGACGAGATCTATCCATATCTTCATAAGATAGAAGTGTAACACAAATTTCGTTGTCCTGCTATTAAATATAAAAAGAAAGACAAGAAAATTGGAACAAATATAATTTTATTAATTTTAAAATTAGAGTGGGTAAATCTCTAGAAATTTCCCTATATCTACAGGTTGCCTTTGATTCTCCTTTGGTTTCGCGAGCGTCGCGGGGACTTGTTCTCGGACTTTGTTGGTACTCTTCCAATTCGTGGGAAGAACGCCTTTGATTTATGGAAGATCTCCGGATATGGCGGATAATCTAAGGTATTTGCTGAGAGCGCCAGATATGGAGGATTATCTTCATTAGTTGGAGATGACTTGGATGCTTTCATGCTTCCTGATCTTCTCTTTTGATTTCTCCGAGGTTCGCGGTGACTCCTATTTGTTGGGAAGATAACCTTTGTTTGTTGAAGAACTCCATGATCTTCTGTTGTTGGTTGAAGAACACTAAATATGGCAGATGATCTTCGATTTGTTGAAGAACGCCGGATGTTGCGGATGATCTTCAAATATTGTTGAAGAACTTGAATGCTTGTTTGTTGCTCCTTCAATCTTCTCCGTGGTGGTTGAACAGATGGGCATAATGATTTCTGATCTTCTTCACCAATTGTTGTTGTGTTGATGTTGTAGAACTCCCGTATATTGTGGAAGAGCTTTGATGAAGATTATACTTTGTATTACATTTAATCTCCTAGTTGAACAACTTCGACTTTGCGGAAGATTTTCGATTGTTGAAGATGATCTTTCTTGGCGCTTTGAACCTTTTGATCTTCTTCATCTTATTGAAGAAATTCAAGTTTCCCTTGGAAGATCTTCAAATGTTTTTTGACGAAGAAGGACGGCTGACCTTCGAATGTTGGTTAATGAAGAACGCCGGATTCCTTTGAAGGCGTTGGCTTTTGATGATTGATGCCTTTTGAAGCCGCCTTTGAAGGCTTGTGGCTTCTTAGGTCTTCTTTTATTCTTGGCGATGGAGCAGAGGGCTTTGAAGCTTTTTTTTTCGACTTTCTCACCTTTTGTTGTTGTTGATTTCCTCAACCCTTTTGTTGTTGTTTTCCTTGGCTTTTCTTGATCTTTTTCTTGATCCTTTTCTTGAAGAACTTTGAGGTGTTGTTGATGCTCTTCAATCTTCCTACTTTTATTGAAAGATCTTCATTGCTTTTGGTGTTGTTGTAGAGCTATTGGCGTTCATCTTCCACCAAGTTCCTTGTTGCTTTTCACCAACTTTTCTTGATTATTTGCAAATGACCAAAGCCCTCTTATTTATAGTGTTGGGGAGAGCATTTGGTTGATATGCATTTAATATAAATCAATAAAATCCATAAATTATCTTACAAGGGACCTTATGATTTAATATATTATTTCCTAATATTTAATGTCGGAAACAATACAAAATAATTTAAATTTAATGGTATATGTAATATGTGACAAATATAATGCATCACATATATTTCTTTGTAAATCTACATTAGCCATTTGTGACAAGTCAATTAAATCTCTATATTTTCTTTAAGAGATTTTAATCTATTATTTATTTTTATATTATTCCATGGTATTTTGATAGAAAATAATATAAAATGAATTCCAACTTAGGACAAATATTCAATGTGATATATTTGGCGCTTCACATAAAATTTTCATATCTACAAGAAGACATCCAATACGTGCTAGTCTAATCGTACTATTAATGTCTCATTTGATAGTGCATACGACTAAAGACATTTAAGTATCAAACTTTTTAAAGTGAGTTGAGATCTCATCAACCATAATCACTATCATGATATCTCTTTCACAGTTTGACACTAGGGACGTCATCATTTAACAATATCGTAAGGTTCGTTAAACGAACAAATATATAATAACAGAAAGTCATATATTATATGTATAAACATAAAGAAATAGTAGAATAATGATTCGACCCGGTCGGACCCGTTCCAACCCGATTGGATTTAAGGCACTATTTCAACAATTTCTGGTTTGTCATGCAGTTATCAGACCCTCCATATCGGGAGAATACAAATGTGGTGCAATACTCATTAATCAACACAGTAATGATGCAGATATGTTAACATGAATATTATGTTATTGAAAGATTGCTAAATGAATGATATGATAAGGTTACTTGTTTTATTTAATGTTCTCTGTGTGATCAATTTTGAATGATAATCTTGTTTGTTATATTATTATTATGGTATCTATGCATTTCATTTTGCGAAATACAACCTGGAATTGTATTACAGTCCCTTTGATGCTAGTGTTTCCTTTGATGCTAGTGTTTCCTTACTCCCTTTGATGCTAGTGTTTCCTTACTGAAATTCATAGTCACCGCTTGAAAGTGATAATTAGCACGCATGCTACTCCTATGCCTACTACAACCTCTCTGGATTGTACATTATATCAAGGAGAATATCTTCATCATGTTGTTTTCCATAGTCTCCATGCATGTGGCGTTTAAAATTCGTGGTACTAAGGTTATTGAGTTGTGGATTTGTAGTTTGTGTGATGTTATAAAGAACTTTTAGTTGCAATGATGTATAAAATTATGTATTAATGGTACTTTGTTGTAAACACATGAATGTATTAATCATGTATTAATTTAGGATTGAGAATTATAATAGCCAAGTCTTTGGATGTTTCAGCTTCAACATTTATCCTTTTTGAATATCGGTTTTGTGACTCAGAAAAATTGTTTATACTATTCTCGGGTAATGGACAAACCGTATGCGGAAAATACTATGGTTTTCATGTCGGGTCGTTACAAGTATAATATAGACATTTTACACAAAGATCTTTCCAAATTAAAAGTAATAAATGCAATATTGGTATAATAAACAATCATCACAAACACCAACATGTGCAGCAACACAAGCACTAATCTAGGATAGGAGGAACATTTGAATATATAAGAAACCAAATTTGTGAAGCAAAGCACTAACATAGGATGAGAACATTTTGAAAGGAAAAAAAAAAAAAAAAAAAAAAAAACCAAAACATGAACAGTCATGTATGGTCGTATAAAATACCCCGAACTCAATTTAGATGATGTCACTTACAGGTAAAAGTGACATCATATAAACACTATATCTTCTTTAAGCGAAATGAATATAACAATCAACCAAGTAGTTTGGCTCAAGTGGTAAGTGGTTTGAAAATGTCTATGGAGGTCACCGGCCCTGAGGCACCATGTTGAAAGAGCTCTTGACTAGACTACTCCTGAATAAGAGTTAGACTCTACAGGCACGACCCGAGCTTGAACCTCACCGGGGTCTTTCAAGAAAAAAAATACATAACATCATAATTTCCACGGTTACCCTTAAAATACACTAGTGGGACCCGGAAGTCTGGTGGCCACCATCTCAACGCTGGCAAGCCACGGTGTGAAAAAAAAAGTTTGTTGTCCTTGTGTTCTATTTTTTTCGTTTTTATTTACAACAAAGAAATTAATGCAGGTTCTATTGACACTTGTTTATTACTTCCGGCATCATAATTACACAAATTTTAACATGCAAACGTGGTGCCGGAAGTATGTAGAGAGCAACAACAATCTGAAACGACACATGTTCACTATCAAAAGACAACAAATACACTGTCAAAAGACAACAATGTTAGAATTTAACAATTCAGATTTATGTAAATAAACATTAGAATCGATCAAATCTTTTGAAAATGCGCTTGAATCTGTCATTTTTCTATATAAATTTAACAATTCAGATTTGTGTAAATAAACCATGTACAATATTTTTTAAGATTAAAATCATCTATGATATAGATCAAAAGAAATGTACACTTCAGATTCTTTTGAAAATGCGCTATACCTCCCGCAAAAAAGCACGATCTGAACGGGTCATTTTTCCTTCTCCCAACTTTGATTATCTTTTCTTTTTTAGTGGTACAGTGGTACTCTTCAGTCTTCATGCTTCGATATATATATATATATATATATATATATATATATATATATATATATATATATATATATATATATATATATATATATATATATATATATATATATATTCCTTAACTTTAATAATCTCAAAGTCTTTGCAAACCCCTCCAAAAAAAAAAACCCTTACAAACAGAAAAAAAAAATTTGTGAGTAGACTTCTTTTACATATCTTCGGCTTAATTAAGTACATATAAGAAATGAAACTGAAATATTAATATACTAATATTTTGTAGGTTGATTATATGAAACTAATGATTTCTACATTACCCTCTCCATCGTTATAAAAGTATGATTGATATGATCAAAAAAAATATATGATTGATAGAAATTGATATTATTAATATATTCATAGTGTTGAGATTGTTTTAATATTTTCTGATTGCACAGGACTTTAGATACAAATTATGTAAAATAAGAATTAGTGTTTATTTGCTAAAAACAATTAGGGTTTAATATGTAGTTAGAGATTCGATGCAGTTGACCATAAGTAGAGATTCTGTAAAATGGGAAGATATGGTGTTTGAGTCTGTAAAATAGAGAATCTGATAAGAGACACTGATGCGACTGCTTTTATGGAGCAACAACAAACTGCAAGTGTCCTGTCCGAAATCGACTACTAAGGGCAAGTCCAACCCATATGGGGATCAAAATCAAAATTTGATACTCATGAACAGTGTTCATATGGGTATCAAATTTTTATCTCAAACCTAAAGTATCAAAATTTGAGTTTGATACCTATAAACAACATCTCCAACCCAAAGTATCAAAATTTAGTAGTATCATTTTTCTTTATTCTTTTTGATTAAATTTATGAATGTTTCACTCTTTGTTTGTTTTTTTTTTTTTTTACCCTTTTTTTATTCGGCTGCATGAGCACTATTTTAGTCATATTTTTGACAGCTTTGAATGAATATTGTGTCACATCAATGCCAAACCCATGTGAAGGTGCATACTTTACTTTTGGTGGAAAAAAAATCTCACCCGTATGAAAGGTTTGGAGGGGGGTTTTTGCTCTGGTCTCAAATTTGAGACCTTAACTGATACTAGATTAAATTTTAATACTTTTTAATTTTTTTATTGAAAATGATAAAACCTTCGGGTAGGGATCAAATCATTGGACTTGCCCTAATAACAATCTAACTTATTTTCAGGTATATGTTCCCTTTTCTGGCTAAGCATTTATTCAGGCATCAAACTGTGATGAAAAATTAGGACAAAAAATGACATATGTGGACCTTAAAAAAAAAAAACACAAAAAGAATAACAAACTGTGATGAAAAAATTATTATTTTAGTATATCAAAAGATATAGTGGTAGTTTAAATATCATTAATGATGTAGGAGAGAAAATATGATTGAAACACCTATTTTAAATTCACAAAAAAGATTATTAAATTTAAGGATAATTTACTCAAAACATAATAACCATGTCCTCGTTGTCTATACAATTTTGTGATGCACCTATTTACCAAATAACACTAAGAAAGGGGTTGATTTCCGTAAAAGGGGTGGGGATGAGGAACCAATGCGAGCCAATTTCGACCGACTGAAATTTCTCAGGGGATTGATTAACCTCTTCCCACATTCCTGTGGATCGGGGGTGGGGATGCCCTCATGGTTAGGTTTAACCATTAAACTAAAAAACTGTCAGATTTGCAAATTTCTTGAAACTCAAACCTTTGAAAGACATGGATGAAGTGTACTCAAGTGCAATCCGCCCCCAATAATAATAATAATAATAATAATATGATTAAACCATAACCGGAAGGATCCCCTCACCTCCGACCCCACAGGAGTGCGAGGAAAAGTTAATCAGGGACCTAGGAGCTCGGAAAAAAGGCTTGCTGTTTTTTCCGCTTACCGAAAAGGACCGGTCCTTTACGGGACTCGAACCCCCACACTCCGGTTTTCGGTCCAACGTTGTATTACACCACCTCAACCACTTACCACTAGGCCATATCCAAGGGATTAATAATAATAATAATAATAATAATAATCATGGATGCAGTCTACTCAAGTGCAATCTGCCTTTTTAAAAATGTTGATCTTTCTAGCGCATGACCTAGTGAAAACTCCATGTTATTCAAGAAAACAAAACAAAACAAAACATAATTCCAGAACATAACAATAATAATCCTTAATGATAATCAGTAGGAACTCCAAATGAAACAACGACAGCATAATTCCAGAGAGCGACGCAAGTCCACATAATATTTCAAGTAGGAAGTCTATTGCAACGGACAATCGGATGCATAAAAAAAGGAATACTGTCTTTTTGGTCACTTATGAGACCCTCATCCCTATGGTGTGATACATGATATATATAATCATATATATCATTACAAGCTTTGTGAACTCAGACAAAAGCTTAACAAGAAACCGCACGTAACAATACCCAGAAGATCATAGAAGCATCTCCAACACAAAGAAAGTAACTGTAATTAATGTAAAGCAGCTTATTAATGCTTTTTTTTTTTGCCTAATACGGCACGTTATTGGGGAGGTTACGTATCACGTTGCTCTTCATACCGATTTTAGAACGCATTGCCTCCACTCCTGATTTGTTCATTGTTCTCAGTACTTTTAGCCTCACCATGTGTTCTCTAGATTGCACAGTTGCCAAACCCATGGTCCTATACCTGGCAGAATTAAAGGTTGTGTCACATTCTGGATAACAGAAATTGATTTTGACACTTTTAGTCCCTCATGTTTTAGCTTTGTTTCAAAAATAACCCTTATCTTTTTGAATGACACTTTTGGTCCCCTAAGTTTGTATTTTGTTTCAATTTTAGGACAATTACTCAATTATCCGTCTAAGTTAATATCGACTAAACGTTGAATCCGACCTGGCAGCCACATGTGATTTCATTTCCCATCTAAAGTCGATATTCCCCTTTCGGATTCAACGTTTAGTCGACGTTAACTTAGACGGCTAAATAGGTAATTGTCCTAAAATTGAAACAAAATACAAACTTAATGGACCAAAAGTGTCGTTAAAAAAACACAAGGGTTATTTTTGAAACAAAGCTAAAACATGAGGGACCAAAAGTGTTAAAATCCCTTACAGAAAATATAACAAGCACAAATACATATATCCAGATCATACCTCGAGGCTAATGCAGCTGTTATAGCATTGTTGTTTGCAGGTGTTGGCCGTGGCTTTTGGCGATAATAACGAAGGAACTCCCTTGAACCCAGTATTCTTGTAGAGATCCCCTCCTCGGCTTTCCTTGTTATTATGAGCTCAGATCCCCCACCCCCAAGTTCTACTTTATTCTGCACACCATCAGCTTCAATCATCTGCTGATCTCCCCCACCAACATCTTTGTAGCTTCAAATAACACACAAAAAAAAAAAAATTTATCAGTCAAAATCCTAACTTCTAGGTGGCAGCAAATCTCGTGAAATTGAAGTCTGAAATAAGTAAACCAAAGTAGAAACCTGCTACTGTAATCATAAAATTCCTCTAGTTCAGCTTCCTCGTCATCACCACCATCACCATATCGTACTTTGCAATGACTTTTTGCTTCCATATGCTTCCTTACTGCCTCCAAGCTATTGAAAGGCTGACGCCGCTCATTGCAATACAGACAAGTATAATCCCTTTTCACCTTAATACGTAAAGACAATATTATTATTTCATTATAAAAACAAAAAACAACAAAAAAGAGGTATGGCAGAGTCACATTCATTGCTACCTTAAGACCAAGATATGTAAGAAGGCCTTCAGGATCCTTCAGATACTCCACATCAGGAATAAAAAATCCATGTTGTTTGTGCATGTGAACCATGCAGCTTTCAATTGTGTCATGGTCTAAATCACACATAAAACAAGTCGTCGGAACTAGCACATCATAGACAGAATCATCACCGCCCTCGACCATAGGCATATGATCATCCGTCTTCAACTGCGTTAAGGAGTCGGTGTCTTCATTCATCAAGTCATCCTCAGAATCGACCTCCTCCCAATCACTCTCTTCTTCACTTTCTTCGGCTTCTGCCTCTGCCTTACTATCTTGGGAAGACTTAACCACCTTAGTACGACTTGGAAGAGGCTTTATTATGGCTTTTGCAACTTCTTGATTGCTTGTCCCTTGTGATGCACGAAGCCAGTGGCTCTTGGAATTCAAGTGTTGAGCATGAGCTTTAGAGCTTCTATACCCCTTTCCACAGAGACCACAGCTGTATGACATCGGTGTTTCATTAGACTTATTCTCTTCTTCAGCAAGTGCAGATTGTCTAGCAAGAAATAGAGCTTCAGTAACTCCAGGAACTCCAGCAACCTACAATGAGTTTACAGCACTAAGTGGAAAGGAAGCACTAAGTGGAAAGGAAGCACATTTTAAAGCTAAAGAGACCTGTTTGATTATTAGATCATTATCAGCCCTTGAAATAGTAATCATATGATATTTATTTTATTATTCTTAATTCATGCTAGCTTCTAAAGTACAGAAACAAAGCAGGAAAATGAAGCATGGCAACATAACAAAAAGAATACAAGGAAAATATGTACATCCTAAGGGAAAATAGAAGCAAACCATACCAGTCCACACAAAAATTGATTCTTCACCAAGCATTAAACAATGAATGACATGTTTACAGGAAATTTAACTTTATAAGTTTATACATGAGCAGGAGGGAGCACATGAAAAATGTGCAAATGCATTTACAATGGCCAAAACTTTAAACGACAAGATCTTAAGCATTGCAAGGAATGAGGATAGAGAAGAACAGTTCGTAGCAGAAGTACCCTGGGAAGAGGGGCAACAACATAGGAGCACAGAAGTCAGAACAGATTCCAAGTCAGCGAAAGTTGTCTACTTAATTGGTGACTCAAGGTGTCTTTCACATCTAATTCACAGGGCATGAAACCAAACACTAAATTTTACTCCGAGTAAGAGGAAACAGCTCCCATCTAAATCACTCACATATAACTCAAACTGGCAACAAATCACTACAAAATAGTGTGTGAATGACGGGGCATGCATCTGATAATAAAAGTTCGCTTTCTTCCCCTTGCTGTGCCAAATTCAAGCAATGCCCTTCACTTGCCTTACCACCACTACAGTAAGCCGTGGTTGTAAAAGTGTGACCTAGTTGGGGTGAGGTTAAGAAAATGGCAAGACGGTTGCCTACCTTGACTAGTTGTCGCTCTTTTGTCTTCAAGCAGTAAACCATTTTTTTTTTTTTTGCACTTTTTGTCGGGTAGATGGCTACCCAAATGATAATCGTCCGACTGTATAGTGCTTCTTACCTTGCATCATACATTTGTTTGTTCTTGTAGGTACATATTTTTCCCCTTCATAACAAAATTCAATGAAATTTTCACACTGCAGCCCATTATATACAAATCTTTTGCTTTTGTTACTACATCTCCAAGATAATCTGTCTTGCTTGTTTCTGCTTTCTTTGCAGTAGTCCCCCAATTGGTAAGCTTCTATTTCAATTCTCAGCAGACTAAGATGCTCGTTGATTTGTCAGATCAAGCTATGCTAATCAATGACATCAAATTGATTTTGTACTCAAGGCTACAAAATGCTGTATAAGCAAACAGGATTTTTGTCAGAATTTAAGGCATTGGATGTAATTGAGGTGGAATCATCTGGATCTTCAGTATCATTAGGATCTCCTGGGTATTGCATGGCATCACCTATTTCTCTAAATGTGCAATAAGCATGTGAATATTTATTTGCAGTAGAATGATCATCACTCGCCACATTTGAAGAGATAATTTCCTCCCACAAGCGACCCCAGATCAAAGGAGAAAAAAAATGGCCTTTACAGTTTACATAACCACAATTTTAAGCAGAATAGAACTAGCAAAAGAGACCCAACTTCAAAACGGTCAAAAAGGCCCTACATCATTTGCATAACTAAAATTTGGATAAGTACGGACATAGAAAAAAACGCTTTGGGGATAGATAAAAGTAACTAATAGATCTTTATTTTTTTCCTTCTTTTAGGCTTTGTGACCCTCTTCTGCACATGCTCTAATCATGACAACTTTACCAGCTTCCGAAAAGAGCAAAGAATTATCAAAGAATATTGCTCCCAACTAGGACTTGCAAGAAATTCATATCATACATTTCAATTCAGCGCATTCAAAAAAAAAAGGAGATGGAAACTAAGAAGAAACCTTGCGCTTGAGATTGTAACGGTGCCATTCAGATTTGTAATGCATCTTTTGTTCAGCTTCATCTACAAACTTCTTGTTGCAAGAATTGCATGTAAGACCCAGCAATTCTCTCCGTTGATCAGACTGAGACAAAAATGGAGCAAGTCATAGAAGAACACTACAATACAATCATATTAAAAAAAGGGAAGCCTAGAAATTGAAGTAGAAATATAAGCATTTTTTCTTATCCTCAGCATGTGAAAGTGAAACCAAACTCAGGGAGACTAAAATCAGAACGAATATAAGACTTAAACTACTAAAATAAGACTCCTGCAAAAAGAATGAACCAAAAATACAGGCCATTTGACAAGCAAGAAGTGGAAACTAACAACTCACATGCAGACACAAACATAAAGCATCACAGCAACATATGGAATGCTACATGAACTAAGCAGTACATAATTCTAAAGCTAACTGGAAGGCAACTCGGATAGGACAGAGCAGACAGAAAATCTTGATTATAATTGTAGCGCCCCCAAACCCCGAGCCTGGTAGCACTAAATGAGTCATAAATGATCCGGTCAATTGCTTAGACCGTCGTCCTCGCTTGGTCTAAAAGGGCTAACCCGAGTTGACAAGACCTTTATTTCTCACACTTATATGGGGTGAGCATTCTATTACTTTACGAGATGTAGGACTTTACAATAATACCCAAACAAAACTTGATTGCCCAATTCTATACAAGATTCATCTCTAGATAGTAGGTAGATCCCACGAGCAAAGGAATAAAAATGGGCTCAGATTGAAACACCAAGTACGATTCCAAGCACGGAAAAGTGACACAGAACTAACAAAAGCAAGCAAGAAAGACAGCCACAAATCGAAAGGAAATTACAGAAAGAGAGAAGAAAACAGAGGAAGAAAAAAAGAGAGACCAGAAAGTAAGATTTTATTTCAGAACTCAATTCCTCTTTACATCCCTTCCTACCATCTATTTATACTACTTAGTTCCATACTTCCATAATCCAACTATAGAAATCTAAGCACAGCTGGGGGCTGACTTTCCATCTCAACAAGACAGCTGAAGAAGACGACCTGGTGTCGCCAAATGGTTGGGTGATCATCTGCTAGCTTCAATAGACACCAACGGTCATCTCTTTTTTATGGAAAACGCGTCTTATTTACAAAAAACGCTGGGTCATACCATTACAGAAGACATCTTTCTGCGATATAAAATAGTACCAAGAAGCAGAAAATGCACCAACTTCAAAGGAAAATATACGGAAAACACAGAAACTGGAGTGCACGAATAGTTTCTTATTAAAAATTACAAGCCCTTCAAGGAAAATGGGTGTACAGGGAAAAAATTGACAATTATAGCGAATCCGTTTAAGAAATTCAAAACCCCATACAGCAAAGCCAAAAAGCTAATTCATCAAGCGAAATTAAAATCTAAAACGAAAAGGAAAAAAAAATACCTCTGCAGCATCCTCAAGAATCGACATCTTTACTCTTCTGAGTATCCCCGAAGCTGGAAAATGAAGAAATGAACTAGAAATAAATGGATTATCACTTAAATGATAAACGAATCGAAGGGGCTGATAAGGAAAATCGCGAAAGGAAAAAGTTATTGAATATTTTCCGTACCTTCAGGCCTAAAACTAACGAGACAGATTGATTTGGAGACAGAAATATATGCACGGAAATAAATTGAAGACGGTAGATTGTTCTTCCGTGAGCGCGTTTTCTCTGTTGATTTGGACCAGTGCTCTAATGGCGGCTGTTCATTGGATCGAAGTTCCAAAGGCGCAATAGACCTAGATAAACCCTGAAAATCTACTTAAAAATACGGATCGTCGACACCAAATCGAGACTACTTTATTTTTTATTTTTTATACAAGAGAACTTTTATTAATGAAATTGGTGCAAAATGACCAAAGATTACAACGGAGAAACTAACAAGCAAATTAGAGATAAGTTTAAATAGTCTCTAAAGCCCAAGCTAGTTATAGGTCTCTCGAACGTGTGACTTTTTTAGAAAGGAAAACATATGCAGGAGGGCAAATACAATCCGGAGAGTGCGTCAATTTGTTACGCCAGAACCATATCTCATAGACTATCTCGCGGTAGAGATAAGGCCAACGTTTACCCAAGGCGTGCTTTCTTGGGAGCTGCTGAATATTGTCGTGGACCCAATCTTGAGTTTCGGAGACAGAGAAGAAAGTCTCCCAAAGGGTAGGGTGGAGAGCTTTCTTCCAAACACTGCGAGGCCAACTGCAATCGCGTAAAGCGTGGATAGGAGTTTCCGCGTGCTGGTAGCATAGCTGACAAACAGAGGTGCTGGATATATGCCGAAACGCTAAGAGGTTGTTGACAGGAAGACAATTCTGGCAGAGCTGCCATAGAAAAAAGTCATATCTCATCGGCCCCTTAAGACTCCAGACGCGGTTCCAATTAAATGTACTATGAAGAGCATTCTGATTCTCAAGCTGGAATAAATGCGCCCTGAGTACTTGCCATCACTAGAAGGGTCCCATTTGATGGTGTCATTATCTACCACAAAGCCTGACTCGAACACCTTGGCCGCACGACAGATATTTTTCCACAAAATAGAGCAACCTGCCTTCGGGGTGGAAAAGGGATTTTCGCATTTATCAACCAGAAACGAGACCCAAGGAGAAGTATCATCTATAAGAATGTGCCAGACAAGCTTCCCCAGAAAAGCAAAATTCATTTCTTCTAGCCGTTTAAGCCCCAATACTCCATTCTCATTTGGCTTACAGATGTTATGCCAGGAGATGGAATGCCAATGTCTACTACAGTCAATCTCATCCCAGAAAATTTGGCGGCAAAGTTTGTCAATTTTCGCAATAGTACCCTTTGGCAGTTTTGTCGTTTGCATCACATAATAAGGAAGGGTCGAAAGAGACGTAGCGATTAAGATGGATCTGCTTGATTTTGAGAGAGACTTCATCTTCCATGAAGCAAGTTTCTTGCGCATTTTATCAACCAGGAAACCGTAAGCTGTCTTCTTGACCCTAGAGTGTATCAACGGAGTCCCTAAATATTTGCCCAGGTCGGTCGTATGTGTCATACCCAGTTTCTGCCCTATTAGTTTCCTAAGCTGCAAGTTAACGTTGGCTGACACGTGGAAGGTAGATTTTTGCGTACTAATTTTTTGGCCTGAGATGGAGCAAAAATCCGCCAAGACGGTTTCCATAACACCTGCTTGTTCCTCTGAGGGTTCCCTAAACATAATGAGATTGTCAGCAAAGAAGAGGTGCGAAAGTGGTGTGGATTTTCTGTTGAGCCTAATTGGTTTCCAGCGACCCAAAGCCACTGTTTCCTCAATTTTCTGACTCAAGATTTCCATACAAAGGACAAACAGGTAAGGTGCCAGTGGGTCTCCCTGTTTAAGCCCCCTCTCCGGATTAATCGAGTCCAATTTCTCCCAATTCCACAAAACCGAAAGAGAAGCTGACCTCAAACCGTACATAATTAGGTCGACAATGTTCTTGGCAAAACCAACAGAGATCAGGAATTTTTCCAAAAAATCCTAGCACACTCTGTCATAAGCTTTCTCCAAATCTATTTTAATCAACATAAATCCTTTTTTTCCTTGTTTTTTTACGGAAGGTGTGAAGGGCTTCCTGCACAATAATGATATTTCTGGTGCTCCCACGCTTAGGAATGAAGGCGGTCTATGACTTGCTAACTAATTTTTCAATTAGAACACGCAACCGGTTGGCAATTATCTTATTCAGCGGCTTCACAACTACATTTGAAAGAGCAATATGGCAAAAAGAAGCTGGGAAGGGGGGATCATATTTTGGGATGAGGGATATGACGGTCTCATTCATTAAAGCTGGGAACTGACCTGTCTTAAAGGAGTCTTCAACAAAATTAATAATATAAGGGGCCACAACACTCCAATAGGATTTGTAAAATGCCGAGGGTAGGCCATCCGGACCGGCCGCTTTGTACGTACCCATATCAAACATAGCACTTTCAATTTCTGTTACGGTAACTCGGCGATTAAGAAACCAGAGGTCCAAGCTCGACAAAGCATTAAAGCAAAGATTAAAGTTTCTGCAATTCGTAAAACTATCAGCTGTAAAAAGGTTGCAGTAAAAAGTCAGAACCATACCTCGGATTTTTTCAAGGTCATACGTCCATTCTTTTGATTCATTCTTCAAGCATAAAATTTTCCTTTTCGCTTTTTCCTGGATAGCCGTAAGGTGATAAAAGTGGGTGTTACGCTCCCCTTCTGTTAACCATTTCAACTGGGAGCGTTTATGCCAATACGTTTCTTCCTGTATAAGACACGCCTCCAGTTCCCTTTTTAGATCCTCATTTAGGTTGGCCAAGTATCGAGAGGAATAAGATTCAAGGCTCTTTTCAATCCCCGCAATCTTGGCTGTGAGAGACTTTTTCCGATGAAAGATGTTACTGAAGACCTTTGTGTTCCAGTGCTTGGCTTTTGCGCAGAAATCCTGGATTGAGACATGAGGCTCGGCCCCGTAGTCCAGGCAGAATGGACAAACTCTTTGAATTGATCATGTTCGAGCTAGGCACGTTGGAAGAAAAACGAGTTGGGCCTGGCTGGATCAAAGCAGTGTTTAGCAGGAGCGGACTATGATCGGATTGGATACGAGGGAAGTGTTTTACATGGGCATCCGGAAATACTTCGAGCCAGGTAGGGGACCCCCAGGTTTGATCAAGCCTTTGATAAATGCGCTGGTTGCCGTGAGTATTCCCAACCCAAGTAACTTTGAGCCATGGTGGGGTATCTCCATTAAACCACAATAATCAAGGGTGCACCACAGTTTGGCCGAGTTTAAGCCACTGATCGCGTGTAAGTCACTTACGTCGATATTACTAGCAAGAGTACTAGGTCAATCGTAGTATAGCAAGGGCGAATCAAGGTCGATCCCACATAGACAATGCAACTGAAGTATAAACGGTTCTAATCTAATTTAGAAGACACATATATGGTCTTTGACCAACAATGAACATAAGAGAAATGTGGTATTCCTCCCTCTCATCCCACCTATCTACTAACTTGGCTTAGTTAATCCTTATGTTTACTTCCCCACGTAATTTCCTTAAATCAATTGAGCTTTTAATTCAATTTTAAGCTGCGGGTACAATCTCTAACCCGATCTACTCCGACCATGTTAGTAGATTATCTATACGCCAGCTACCCTCCTTAATTGGTCCGTAATAGCCATACGCATAAAGAACTAGAATTTCCAGTATTGAGCATTACTCATACCGCTAACCCACCTAGGCAGCTATCGACACTGATTAGCACGTTCCTAGGGACCATCAAGACAATGTCCTAATTAACACTTCACTATCAGTACTTCATGTTAATTTACGAATTACGAATACTAGATTGGCCAGACCTATTGCTCGTTTTAATTATCTCTGTCGATCAACGTAGCTGACGCTGAACCTCCAGATTAGGTTTTCTAAATTTTGCCTCGGTAAACCGGTATAGACCGACGGTTTACCGGGGGTGGCTTTTCCTATTTCTGGGTCTACATTGCTCAATTCAGATTAATCTAAGTAAATTATGGGGTCGTTAAACATGCACATTAACTAAAATGCGTAAAAACAAACATATCTACCATATTAAAGACATACAGGAACGTTCAAAGCTTCATATCTTCAACAATGGATATCTAGCTTGATCCACTCAAGCTAAAGATGGCAAGGAAGGGAAGGAAACCAGAAAAAAAAACTCCAAAAGCTTAAAAGAACCTTTTTGCATTGAAATTGTAGACTGAAATAAAATAGTTTGTATTATGATTCAAGACCTATGTAATAATCAGTTTATGCGGCCTTATACAGATACATTGGCCGACTTATGACTCACAGAAATCCTAACCGACCTAGTAGATGCGGCAGAATCGATTTCTTGCTCCCCAAGACCCTCGGTTTATCGGGCCTAGCCCATGGTAAACCGAGCTCGACTTTCTTCTTTTCTTTCAGCAGATCTCTTCCTGAACTCACTTCACTTGGCCCAATACTTTTTCCTCTGGTCCAGCTCCATCCTTAAATGCTCCGGATTTGATAAATCCTGAAAATACATAAAACAAGGCAAAACAATACCAAATCTTCGGGATAATGACACAGATGCAGAATTACAAACTTAGGAACATGCACTCAGTGTTTAACATATATTCCTTCACAATAATGGGCTTATCTACATTCTCTAGAGCAGAATTCAGGGTAAATAAAGGTTAATTTAATGGTGCATTTAGAGCGTTATCAGCCACCCACCGGACATCCACCCTGCTTATCTTTCTGATAAATGACTTGATTAAAGTTGCCCATAATCAGCTAGGGGTAAGTCATGATATCCGAAAAACACCGAAGGTAGTCCCAAAAATCATTACTGGCACTAGCAACTGGAGCGGCATAAATGAAGGTGATGACCCAGTCGACTTTTCCATTCCTATAGAGAGCCATTGAAAGACTCTGATTCGTGTTCGAAATGTGGCGGAGTGCTACTCTCTGTTCGATAATCCCAAAAGCACCAAAGTCCACCCGAATAGCCTCTAGCTTCGGCTACAAAAACGTTGGAAAAGGAAGTCTTGAAAATGATTTGTTTTGCACGAGTGCTACTACTTCTCGGTTCCAACAAACAGAGAATATCAGGGTTATGTTCTGAAAGAAGGCTGCATAACTGCCGCAAGAACTCGTCGTAACTCACTCCCCTACAATTCCAAGAGAGAACACACATAGGATTAAGAATGATTAGGAGGTTGGGAGCTCTCGGCTGCCTCATCATCTTCAAATAAAGGATCCCTTGGGTATCAACGTCCATCCTGCTACCATCACCTCCCTTACCATGGTCTGGAGTGTGTTGTTTAGTGTTACTCGGGCCTTTCACACCATTTTTATGTAGATCACTCCTAGGCAAGTTCACAGGAGCTCGGCTTTCATGGGTTAGAATGGACTTGGGACGGTTATTGGGCATTTCTCCGAGTGGTTCCCTAGACACAATACGTGTCTTTGAGGCTGGGGAATCTCTCGGTCCATTTGGAATTTTTTTTTCAGTATTTAGGGCCAAGCCTTTCCTTTTGGATGACTCATTTGCATTTTTACTGTTGAAATAGTGTCCTAAACCCAATCGGGTTGGACATGATCCGACCGGGTCGAATCATTTCTACTATTTCCTTATGTTTATACATATATAAAATGGCTTTTATGTTGTCATATATATGTTCTTTTAAAGAACCAATTATGAATTGTTATATGATAACGACCTTAGTATTAAACTGTGATATATAAACTATGATAGGCGATTATGGTTGATGAGATCTCTAATCACTTTAATAAGTTTGATACTTAAATGTCTCTAGGCTGATGTACTATTAAACAGGACATTGATAGTACAAACAGGCTAGAACGTATTAGATGTCTTCTGTCTTTAGGGCAGGGATAGATCTCGTCTATCGAAGTGTAGAGACACACTTGGACTGTACATGGACGTGTATTAAAGAATGCGTACGTTAGACAGAACCACTTACATTAAGTGTCACAATATGTGGCGGTTGTGTAATTATCCTTTAGACTGGAGTCTTCATGGCATCACGGTGTGGATTGTCATGCTTTGACACTATTGAGATTTCCCCTAGCCACGGGGCGATCATGCGGTAGTGATTGGGTGTGATATTGAAGCATGCGGAGTATACATGATTGGTCGTCCGGGAATCGCGTATCCTATAATTGGGATCGAATATCCGAAATGGCCTTCTTATAAGGAATGTCTAGCTCTCGAGAATCTTTTCAAAGTGGGAGTAAATGTGTTATTCCGAGAGAGCATGATATCCAGATTATAAGATACGATCGTTAATGTATCGACACTCGAGATACGATCGTATGGATATTATTACAACGATAGGATTGTAATTTACACGGTAACTGTTTCACATGAAAGGTAGTAGTCATTGCATTTGACTCTTCCGATGATTGGGGGTCATGGTGTGTTGTTAGACGCTATCCCGTGATCGTTAGGCATGAAGGGCATTTTCATAATTTGCACTTTGTGTCTACGGCCAACATATTCGGAAGCCTATCGGGTCACACACATACGAACATCTAGCCGGATTAAAATGTGGTTATAGATGATAACCAAATAAGGAATGTTTATCTCGAGACTATAAAGGTTATAATGGTAAATTAATATGGTAATATTTATTTATTATGAATAAATATAATACAAGATATTAATTATGTTGATTAATTAAATATACACATAATGTATGTGTGTCGAAATTATTGTGTATATTGATACACATATATTTTGTAAATTAATTAATCATAGTATTATATTAATTAAAAAATATTTCGGAAGCCAATTTGTTGGTCAAAGGGGCGCCACAAGATATACTTGAATTGTGCAATTTAATTAATAAGATTACCATAATATTAATATTGGCTATTAATTGATTTTGAAAAATAGATTTATGGTAATAAGATAAAGATAGTCAATATTAGATATTGACAATATCTTGGAAATATTTAATATAAGATATTAAATTAAATGAGATAAACCAATCTATGAGATTTTCCTTATTTTATTAGGAAAATGTTTTCTTTCTCTCCACTCTACTCAAGACTTGTTCCCCAAAAAATTCTGGAAGACATATGGGGTGCCACCTCTATTATAAATATGAGGGGTTGGCTAGTTCTTTTGTACACCATAATTCCAAGAGCTAATAGTTCTTGTGAAAATTAGAGAGCTTCTTCGAGAGGGTTTTGAGAGAGAGAAAAATTCGGTCTAGCAGCCAAGTTTTTCTAGTAGCAATCCATGATGGGATTCCGGCGGGCCGTTCGTTTGGATCACCGGTAGAGGCTGAACACTTGGGCGGCTTTATGCAAAACTACTCTCCTTAGACGGTCAAAGCGTCGATCTTTTAGATCAAGCAAGGTAACCACCGTCTTTAGCTTATTTGTTTATTGCTTAAACGAAGTCGATCTTGGGTAAAAGGAAATCAAAATTTTGAATTCCGCTGCGTTCCCGCGTAGATTTCCTAACAGTGGTATCAGATAGAGCTTCGAGCTTAAGCAATAAGCATGTTATTTTGTGTAGTTAATTTTATCGTTTAAATCACGTAATTAAAAGATGAAAAATTTTGGATTCACAAAAGTGATACATGAAAAGGAAGAAAAACGAGATCGGGTGGTGCTCGGCCGACTGGCGGCGGCTGGTCGGCGGCGGCGGCAGGGCAACTTGCTACCGGCATCGGTTGACCGGTCAATGCTTGCGGATCTCCTAAATTTTGTTTTGTGTATTTTGTGATTCAATATGGTTCATAGTTGTGATTGGTAATTCCTCCTTTGTTTAGTTATGTCATGTGGCTAACCAATGGTTCAAATAGTTTGGCCCATTGGGATGCCATATGGCATTAAAATAATAATGGTCTTTCCAAACTTTGTTTGGAATAGGCCTAGGCCATTTTCAAATATTTGATTTGGAAAAAGGCCTAGGCCTAGGCCACTTCCAAAATTTTGATTTTGGAAAGTGGCCAGGCATATTAATCAAAATATTGGCCATTCCAAATTATGTTTGGAATAGGCGGCCTATTAAGTCAAACTTGCAGTGCTTCTGGATGTGGAATTGGAGTATATTCGAACATATTCACTCCAAAAAGAGGAATAGATTGGAGCATAAAAGACTGAATGATTTGGTCTATGTACACTACAACTTGCGGTTACAACAAAAGTAAATCATTACAATTCCTATTTGTTGTACTTATTTTTTATGACTAAATGATATTGAAATTGTCACATGTTGTTTTTGCTTAGGAGTGCAAAGGGAAGAAATTACGACCCTATTGACTACTGACAATTTGGTGTCAATGGAAATTGGGTTTTAGAAGACGAGCCTCCCATTTTGACAGTTGCAGAATTGGAAGCTTTTAGAAGGGAATTTTCAGAATTAGATTTTCAAGCATCGAGGACCGGTAAGAACTATGTTTATCAGCTTTTATTGTTTATCTATCTGTGTAATGTCATCATTGAAGTAACTTACCATCATTGTTTTTGGAGGGAACCATCATTTCTAAATAAAGTTGTTTCTTTTAGGAAAACTATCAATTAACTGATCATATACATTTTGTTAGATGAAGGTAACGAAATTCTGAATTTGGATGACTTGGATGATGTTGATGACGAAGGTGTTAGGAAATCTACGCGGGAACGCAGCGGAATTCAAAAATTTATTTCCTATCGACCCAAGATCGACTTCGTTTAAGCAATAAACAAACGAGTTAGTAGACGGTGGTTACCTTGGTTGATCTAAAAGATCGACGCTTTGACCGTCTAAGGAGAGTAGTTCTGCATAGAGCCGCCCAAGTGTTCGGCCTCTACCGCTAGTCCACACGAACACCCCGCCGGAATCCCATCATGGATTGCTATTGGAAAACTCCGGTTGCTAGACCGGCCTTTTTCCCCTCTCTCTAACTCTCTATAGGATGCTCTCTATTTTACACAAGAACTATTAGCTCTTGGAATTGTGTTGTACAAAAGAGCTTGACACCCACCTCTTATTTATAGTAGAAGTGGCGCCCCAAATAGAGTAGAAAGGAAGAAAACCTTTTTCCAATAAAATAAGGAAAATATATTTGATTGATTTATCTCATTTATTATAATATCTTATATCAAATAAATCTAGGATATTGTCAATATCTTATATTGAATATTCCCAAGATATTGTCAATATCTAATATTGACTATCTTTATTTTATTACCATAAATCAATTTATACATGTGTATATATATCACAAATGTATAACACATATAAATCTATATTTAACTATGGCAAGTGTGCACATGTATATCTTATATACATGTTCAAACACACGCACCATCATATATACATATATATATATAATATATAATATTAATATTATATAATATATATTAATTAAATTATATATATATTAATATCTAATATTAATATTAGGTAATCTCATTAATTAAATTGCACAATCCAAGTGTATCTTATACACTAATCATATGCGCCCCATATGCCAATTAATTGGCTTCCGGAATATTCTTTAATTAATCAATATAATTAATATCTTGTATTTTATTTATTCATAATAAATAAATACCACCATATTAATTTACCACTATAACCTTTATAGTCTCGAGATAAACTTTCATTATTTGGTTATCATCTATAACCACATTTTAATCCGACTAGATGTTCATATGTGTGTGACCCGATAGGCTTCCGAATATGTTGGCCGTAGACACAAAGTGCAAATTACGAAAATGCCCTTCATACCTAACGATCACGGGACAGCGTCTAGCAACACACCGTGACCCCCAATCATCGGAAGAGTCAAATGCAATGACTACTACATTTCATGTGAAACAGCTTACCGTGTAACTTACAATCCTATCGCCGTAATAATATCCATACGGTCGTTAGTCGAGTGTCAAAACATCAACGATCGTATCTTATAATCTGGATATCATGCTCTCTCGAAGTAACTCGTTTACTCCCACTTTGCAAAGATTCACGAGAGTAAGACATTCCTTATAAGAAGGCCATTTCGGATATTCGATCCCAATCATAGGATACGCGATTCCCGGACGACCAATCATGTATACTCCGCATGCTTCGCATCACACCCAATCACTACCGCATGATCGCCCCGTGGCTGTGGGAAACCTCAATAGTGTCAAAGCATGACAATCCACACCGTGATGCCATGAAGACTCCGGTCTTAAGGATACTTACACAACCGTCACATAGTGTGACACTTATCCGTGTAAGTGGGTCAGTCTAACGTACGCATTCTCTAATACACGTCCACGTACGGTCCAAGTGTCTCTACACTTCGATAGACGAGATCTATCCCCGCCCTAAAGACAAGACATCTAATACGTGCTAGTCTTTTTATACTATCAATGCCCCGTTTAATAGTACATCGGCCTAGTAGACATTTAAGTATCAAACTTATTAAAGTGATTAGAGATCTCATCAACCATAATCGCCTATCATGGTTTCTCTATCACAGCTTTAATACTAAGGACGTTATCATATAACAATTCATAATTGGTTCTTTAGAAGATCAGATATATGACAACATAAAAGCCACTATATATATGTATAAACATAAAGAAATAGTAGAAATGATCCGACCCGGTCGGATCCGGTCCAACCCGATTGGGTTTAGGACACTCTTCCAATAGAAGGTCAAACCAATATTGAAGAAAATGTTAATGAAGGGAATGAAGACCTTGTAAGAGAAGAAATTGGTGGTTATGAATTTGGTCATTGTTGGGAATAAGGGGACTAGTTTTTATTTGAATTAATAATGTTACAATGCATGGACCAGCTCTTTTGTAAGGAACTTTGATGGTTTTCCACTAGTATCGTCGTGTGTTTTGGTATCAAAAACGCTTTTCATTTGTATTTGTTATGATTTGGATGTTGGAACTTGGAATATATTGGAATTAATTATGGTTGTCAAAATTTAGTTTTTTTATTTATTTTTATGTATGAAAATATTATTTTTAAGTAACCTTATATTGTGACCCACCGGTTGAACCAGTGACCCACCGGTTGAACCAGTGACCCGGTGACCCGGTAACTTTTCCGGGTCAATGACCGGGCCGGGTCTGATAACTATGAATAGGCCTAGGCCCTTTTTCAAAATATTTAATTTTGACAAAAGCCAAGGCCTAGGCCCCTTTTTCAAAATTTTGATTTTGTAAAGGGCCAAAGGAAATGCCTTTTGGTTTAGGAAACCAAGACATCCATTTTGATTATGAATCAAAAAGGAAAGAAACAAAATAGAGCTAATTTTAATTTTGATTTATTTTTGGAATAGTTCCAATTAATTAAAATTAAAATTGAAATTGGTTTAAAATTAATCGCTAATTTTATTTCGATTAAAATCATTAAATAAATAAATGTTAATTAGTTAATTGATTGGATAAAATTATTTAATAGATTAAACATTAATTGATTAATTAAGACGCAAGTAGTTAAATTTTAATTTTATCTTTTTCATAAGATGTTATTGTATGGATTAGATATAGTAGATATAATATGATTATATGGACCCCGATTGATCATGGACTCGACCGATAGGATAGATATGAATGATTTGATTTTTCTGTTGGTTTAAAAATTGTCCTAGGCCGTTATGAAGAACGTGACCTAGTTTATTTTCTGCATTTATCCCATTCCCGTTAGCTCCCCCCGTGTGCGGCGGGTGTATTTATTTTATTAGATAGAATTACATGTAACAAGAATGGAGCAGAAGATGGAGACCAAAGAAAGAAGAATAAAGATCCCATTCGAGATGGCGCATTAAAGATCCTATTGGCTGTTGCAGCTACCTTAGATTGTGACCCACGGTTTCGTCAGTTTGTATTTGAAACCGCATCTAGGAAAAGTCCATGATCATACCGGTTACTTTATGCATTTATTTATTTTGTGCTTGTATTTATTTTATATGATACGATAGATGCATAACTAGGCACGATCTAGATGAATGTGTAGGATGTATGTCTATAGAGATAGATATACATGATGAGACCATATTTAAAATTAGTTAAGTGAATTAATTTATATAAATACTTCCACACCAAAAATCAAGTCAAAATACTGTCTCTCAATATTATAACGACGGTGAAGAGCCCGTGTTCGGATCCAATTGATCGACCACCGCCGGGAGTTGACCTACCTCGGGTATATCGTCGTTATTGAGATATGATCGTATGAGATCTCGTGAATATTGAGTTATGACTTGACTAGAGTCTTTCGGTGATTGGCCACCGTCAGGACCGTCTGACTTTAGAGACAAGGGGTTGACTAACACATAGTGATGTGTATCGCCAAAGAGTTGACTAGTCAACCACTGAGAATTACATAGTGATGTGATTGGTAAAGAGTTACCTACGAAATTATCTTGATTGATCGACCACCGCCGGGAATCAAGTAACTAGATTGGATCTCAGCCACTGAAGAATTTTGAAAAATTCTTGAAAGTCAATTGGGAGTAGTTGACTAGTGGGAGCAAAATCATAAATCAAAAGACCATTTTGATTTTGCATGTATAAACAACAACACTCTATTATCTTTAATTTTTATGTTGTAGTTTTAGCAAACTTTATATTTATGTTTTAATTCTCGATTAGTAAAACCAAATTATGACTGTTACATTTTGAGAAACGTTCTCAAATATGGTTAAGTAATTTTTAATCCTTTTAAATAAGCAATGACACGAGCAATCCCGTTATAGTAGTTAGAGACAAGGAGACTACATATTTGATTCAGTACTCCAAGGCTTTAATTATTAATGAAAGCGGAAGCTCATGATTGAATCATTTGAAATAAGTTTCAACGAATTAATAATATATACGATCCAAGATGATCATTTAGTCATACGATGATAATTCAAACGTTGGATAAGAATGACCACATCTAATTTTGGAAAGGTTGTTTTCAAAATTGTAAGATTTAAGTATCGACTTAATTCTATCATTGCTTAAAGGTTAATTAAATTGTCAATGTTTTGAATACGATTCAAAAGGTTAAGTAATCTATTTAATAAACTTTAGATTTTCTTTATGAAAGGAAATTAAAGACATAGCTCTTGTGATCTTTCTTAAGTCTTATGAAGACTACACTAAGAAATATTTACAAGTGCTTGAAGGATTAAAAAGGAAGTAAGGGCGTGTGCTTAAATAGAGAAGTTATTGAAGTCTCTATTTGTTGGTCCCAGAGAAGGGTGAAACTATAGTCAGAGGGGGGGGGGGGGGGGTGAATGACTATAGTGGAGTTTCAAAAACTTTTCTTTTATTTAAAAGCTTTTGGGCAGCGGATAAGTCCCTTCTTACTATGTTGTTTTCAAATCAGTTTAGACAATCACAGATATAAGTTATGATGTTGGCAAATTAAATAAATGCTGTAAAGTAAATTGCGTAAATTAAATTGACACAAGGCTTATAGTGGTTCAGGGTGGTGTAATCCCTTAATCCACTCTTCTCCTGTGATGATCGGAGGAATTCACTATTGTTTTCACAGATACAATTGTATGATTGTCCTTGGCTTCCCAAGCTTCACAATCTACAAGACTATCACTCCTTGACTGAAACAGCTTCAGTGATTCAGTCTTCCTTGCTGCTCATTGAGATCAAAATCCATCAACAGCTATCACAGATTCAACTCCTTCTCAGATTGCCTCTGATTCAGTTGCTTCAGTTTGATGTGAATGTGATTCACACACTTGGTTGATCAATCTCAGCGCCAAGTATGACTTTGTAGCTCTGATATCTGAGTTGATCACTAGATGTTTCCTTGTAAGTTTTAGAGAGAAGGCTTTTCAAATTGACAGAGTTTTCACTTGATTTTTCTTTTTTTTGGTTCGTCACTTTCTCTGTCTGTCAATGCCTTCTATTTATAGCCTTGAATAACCTTGATTTTGAAATTCCGTCCGTTGGCTATATTAATGAGGGAATAATCCTTGATTTTATTCTTGATTCCCCCTTAATTGCATTCTCCTTGATTTCAGTGATCGGATTCTTTCTTCAAACGTATAGCAGAAAATCCGTCCTTGATTGATCCTCTATTGATTGTGCATTTAATGCACGATCTTCCGAATCTTCAACGTATATTAAATCGATCGGTTAGTGTTACTTCGCCGTTTTTAGAACGGTCGAGTGATCCTTCGACTTAGCCGTTTTAGCTTTTCCTTCACCGTTTCGTCTTTACTCACCGAAAGTGAGTCTCGCTTTGCCGATTCACCGTTTTCTTCTTTGTTTCGTTTGAGGAGAATCTTTGTACTTCACCGATCTTTGATTGGGGTGAGATCGGTGTACACAATATTCGAATATTAATGTGCATCGCTTGTAGTATAACTTAGACTTGTCCAAGGTCATCACGTACTTCCTTGGTTACAAGTCGACCTTTAATGTCCGCATTGCTTCTCTCCGCCGGTGCTTGGCCGGCTTCACTCGCCGAATATCTGTTTTTTGCTTTGCCGTCCTACCAACTAGTACAATACTTGTCTGACTCAAATTATACAACATGTCAGACTCTAAGTAAAGACTTATACAGAGAATTCTATCCCCTGGATATGGCCTAGTGGTGAGGAGCTGGGGTGTTGTAATGACAGTCCGGACCCTAAGCTGGAGGTCAGAGGTTCGATTCCCGTAAAAGGGGTTGATTTCCGATGGCTAAAACTTCAGTGATGGGGAACTAAGACAGCCCTTGACTCTAAGCTTTAGGCTCCTGATTAACCTCTCCTCGCATTCCTGTGGGATCGGGGGCGAGGGGGCCCTCACGGTTAGGGTTTAACCATTTTTTTATACAGAGAATTCTAACTTATTTCAGGCTTGCTATAACAGCTAGTATGGCCATCATCAAAACATAATAAAATGTTCCTAACAATTTCCCCCTTTTTGATGATGCCAAAAACCCTCATAAGCCTAAACATAAGTAATCAAAATTAGAACAAAATTTCAACGATTTTATTCATCCATCATAGGGCAATAAGATATTGCATCTCTTTATTTAAATACAGGGCACATAGAAGTAATCTAGAAATCATTCAGATTGAGTGTAAGATCTACTTCTTCACATCTTCAACCCTGATGCTTTTGCCTTTGCTGCCCTTGACCTTTTCTGTTGGGCTTGCCTTCTCTTTCCGCTTTCGGGCTTAGAACTTCCTTCCCCCTTTTTGGCGGACTAAAAAAGGCTTCAAGATTTGTTGGTGTCTTTGTATCGTAGTCGTGGAGAGGTCCATATCTTCTCTCCAAGGTATCTTGTTGTTGGCCTCACCAACTTTGAGTAGAAGGTCCAATTGCTTGCCGAATGCTCCATTACCTCAACCGATGCTTTGAATTTGATGAGTATGGGTATTGAGAGTGTCCACCAATGGCTTAAGATTGTTGTCCATTGTCTCAGCATGGAATTCAAGATTGGTTTGGACATGATGAGGAATGAGTTGCTGTAAGTTGCAAAGTAAGTTCCCTTTCCTTTCCATGACTTCATCCTGAATCTTGATATGATTAATGAGGGCCTCAATCTTGTGGTTGAAGGAGGTAGCTTCACTCCTTAAGGCATGCTTCAAATTTTGCCTGCTGTAGTATTGCCTTTCCATGTCCACAATGAGGGGTTGAATGTCCGGATTGAAGACTCTTTCTGGATCAATTTCTTCTGGTGTCACATGGGCATCCTCTTCATCCTCTTCATTTTCACCCTCAGCATCTTCACCTTGCTTCTCCTCATTTTCCACTTCAACTTCTTGCTCTGCCTTTTCTTCTTCTTCCTTTTCATTTTGTGCTTCTTCTTTTTCTTCCATCTGCTCTTGTTCTGCCTTATTAGACACAGGGTCATTTAGAGGTTGTTGTTGCGTGTGAGCTTCTTCATCTGCTACTCGTTTCCCCGCTTGTGCGGTTGTGGGGGAGTTGACAATTTCGGGCCGAGTGAGCTTTATCACCGGCTCACTGAGCTGTTTGTCAACTGTACCAATGCTTTTGAAAAGCACTTCTTGGAGAGTCAGTTCATCGTCGAAATCCCCAAATCTTCTTGATTTGCTTCAAGATTTTTACCTCCTTGGGTTTTCACCCTCGACTCATCTTCTGCCTCATCTATTTCTTCCTCTTCAGATGAGGTGATTCTGTATCCTTCCTCGCCTTCCTCCAGATAGGTGATTTCCTCTTGTTGCTTTTCTTCTTCCGTTGCTGTGTCGTCACTTATTGTCACAGGTTCATTCAAATTGCTGATTCCAGTCAGAGAGGTGCTTTCATGTGCCGTTTGGGATCTAGTTCTTCATCCCACTCCCGATCTACTGCCTTCAGGTCGCTTTCTTTTGCTCCCAGCAATGGGTTTGGGCTTCAAGGAAGCCTTGATGTAGGTAAACATGGTTTTTGACTTGTGTGGGGACTGTAGATTGGTGGGTTGTACCTTCAATTCGTTGAACAGGTGTTGAAGAGGGAACCCATATGATTTCCTCTCCCAGAAATCGCCCTTTTTCTATAAACCCTTGCTTGGTGCCGTTGTTGATATATCAATTTCCTTTTGAATTTGGTCCTTCAATCGATTGAAAACAAACATTGCCCAGTCGAATTTGGTACCTTCGTAGATGATGGCCATCAGTCTGATCCGAACCTCGGTCAGATTTTCCATAGACCCCTTTCTCGCCCTCGATATTCTTGGTGATGACCGGTGCAAATTCCGCGAATGGAAGTTTGAGCATTGATCCGGGCGGTTGTATGTTTTGTCGTTTCTCGCCGGGATTCTTGGCTATTTCACCCGAAATTTCGGACGTCAACCGTCACAATTTTGACATTGGCCGGACCGATTATGGGAAGTTGCGTATATCCGTTTAGTGTACCGTGCGTTATGACTATGTCTCTTCCAAAGATTGAGCTCGTGATGCGGTCGACTTCGCCTTCTTTGTGCTTTGGGCACAAATTTGGTGTTTTTCCAAAACGCAATCGATTTTCATAACAAATTCCGGTGATTGGGGGGTTTAGGAAGGTCATCGCCCCAAATTTGAACATCGATCAACCAAGCGTTGAGCTTTCGCATCATTATCACAATACGAGAGATAATGTTCGGTTTGAAGAATGAACCGGTGATGATTGACTTCTCATAGTATTTTTCAGTGGGAAAGATTGTGGAAGATGAAGCCATTGATAGTAGATAGATGTTTAGAAAGGTGTTCTTCAAGTTTTCAGTGAAAATCAGAAATATGGTTTGTAATTTTGCAAGAGAGCGTAAAGATTTCTGAAAATCTCTAAGTCTTGTTTATATAGTGTGATTTGGGTAGTGTGAACGTGGTTTGAATATGGAAGGATTTTGTGATATAATGGCGTGATTTTGTGTATGTGAATTGCGATATTCGAGCGTAATGGGGGAGTGGTTTGAGGTAAGTAATGATAGAGCCCGGGAATCGAGGAGTTTATAATTCGAAAAATAATATAATTACCTCCATGATCATAAGTTGATCTCCACGTGTGTAATCTTTCACAGAATAATCCTCCATAATTTCCTTATTCTCCACGTGTAATCAGAATTGATTTTGTTCACACTTTTAATTTATCGAAGTCTTTATTTCGGTGAAGTGCCTTGGCCGGTCACTTAGCCGATCCAATGAGTTCTTCACCGAGTCGCTCCATTTAACCGTTCCTAACAATCGCTTAAGTTACCTTCGCCGGATACCGGTGCCTTACCTGCTACATCTCCCGTAACGGCAAAGGTTGTACCAAATTTGATGAAGTCACTTAGCCGATTACTCCGCTTAGCCGCTATTTGATACTTATTCAATTTCAATCATTCCTAACTCGCTTCTCAACATACTAAATCTTTCATAACCGAGTGGTTTAGTGAAGGTGTCAGCCAATTGATCTTCAGTGGGTATGTGTGGATGACATCCCCCTTTTCAACATGGTCTCTGATGAAATGATGTCTTACATCAATGTGCTTTGTTCTTGAATGCAATACTTGGATTTTCGCATAGATATTGCACTTGTGTTATCACACATGATTGGAATTGTTTTCTCTTCCACTCCATAGTCCCTTAGTTGTTGTCTTATCCAAAGTACTTGTGCACAATGTGCTACCTCGCTATATATTCTGCTTCAGCTGTTGATGTAGATATGGAGTTTTGCTTTTTACTGAACCAAGAGACTAGTCTGGTTCCTAGCATTTGACATGTTCCAGAGGTGCTTTTTCTATCTATTTTGCATCCAGCATAGTCAGAGTCTGAATATGATATCAATTTAAGTCCTCCATCTTTTGGATACCAAATTCCAACATTTATAGTGTTTTTCAAGTATTTGATTATCCTTTTAGCTGCTAGAAGATGTGATTATTTTGGTTGAGCTTGAAATCTTGCACACACTCCTACTGCAAATGCTATATCAGGTCTGCTTGCAGTTAAGTATAATAAGGATCCAATGATTCATCTATACATTTTCTGATCAACATCCTTTCCTGCTTCATCTTTTCCAAGTATGACTCTGGCACACATTGGTGTGTCTGCTGTGCCACTTGTATCCATCCCATACTTGTGTATCAAATCTCTTGTGTACTTGGCTTGACTAATGAAAATGCCATCCTTCATTTGCTTTACTTGAAGGCCAAGGAAATAGTTTAATTCTCCCATCATGCTCATCTGAAATTTGCTCTTCATCAGGTTTGCAAATTTCTCACAAAGCTTTTCATCCTCTGATCCAAAGATTATATCATCAACATAGATTTGTACTAGCAATGTGCTTGATCCTTCCTCTAGTTTGAATAGAGTCTTGTCAATAGTTCCCTTTTTGAATCCATTCTTGATCAGAAATTGTGATAGTGTTTCATACCAGACTCTAGGTGCCTGTTTGAGGCCATAGAGGGCCTTCTTGAGTTTGTATACTTTGTCTTCTTTTCCTTTGATTTGAAATCCAGGAGGTTGTTCTACATAAACTTCTTCTTCCAAAAGTCCATTTAGGAATGCACTCTTGACATCCATTTGATAGACTTTGAAGTCTTTGTATGCGGCAAATGCTAGAAAGAGTCTGATTGCTTCCAATCTTGCTACTGGTGTAAATGTTTCATCATAATCTATTCCTTCTGCTTGAGAATAACCTTTTGCAACTAGCCTTGCTTTGTTTCTGACAACTAATCTATTCCACCTTTGTTTCATCATAATCTATTCCTTCTTGCTTTGTTTCTGACAACAGTTCCTTGCTCATCCATCTTGTTTCTGAATACCCATTTTGCACCAATGATGTTGTCCATATCTGGTCTGTCAACAAGTTCCCAGACTTCATTTCTTTCAAATTCATTTAGTTCTTCTTTCATGGCTGTGACCCAATCTGCATCTTGGATTGCATCATCTATGGTCTTGGGTTCCACTTGTGATAGAAAGCAAGTTAGCATGTGCTCCAGCTTGACTTCGGTTCTAACTCCCGTGTGAATATCTCCAATAACTTGTTCTTCGGGATGGTCTCTTAGCCAATTTAGATCTGGTTGAAGTTGTTCTTCACTTGGTGCTTCCATACCTTCATGCTGAGCATGAACTTCAACTTCAAGTGCTTCTTCTGTTGTATTGATATGTGGCTCCTCTTGATTTTCAAAATGATGATTCAGGATAGTAGCTGGTATGGTTGCATTTGTATAGATTTCCCTCTGTGCTGCTTTCTCTTCTTGGTCTTGAAGATCTTCACCATTTGTATTTGGTTCATCAAAAACCACATGTATTGATTCTTCAATCACCAATGTTCTTTTATTGAGTACTCTGAATGCTTTGCTGGTGTCTGAGTATCCCATGAAGATTGCTTCATCAGCCTTCTCATCAAAGGTATGCAGCTGGTTCCTGTTTAAGACAAAATATTTTGATCCAAACATATGAAAATATGAGATATTGGGTTTTCTACCATTCCATATTTCATATGGAGTCTTTCCATGATATTTGTTGATGATTGATCTGTTTTGTGTATGACATGCTGTGTTTGCTGCTTCAGCCCAAAACCTCTTTGGCAAGCATGCTTCAAAGAATCATTGTTCTAACTCGCTTCTTTGAGAGTTCGTTTCTTCTTTCTCGCTACACCATTTTGTTGTGGAGTTCCCGCCGTAGATAGTTGATGTAACACTCCATTTTCTTCACAATAGGTTCTGATAATTTCATTTAGAAGTTCAGTGCCTCTATCTGATCTGATCTTGATAATCTTTAGCTCTTTCTCATTTTGGAGTCTTCTCAGCAAATCTGGCAGCTTCTTGAGTTTTTCTTTCTTCTTGTTCATGAAAATGGTCCAGGTGTACTTTGAGAAGTCATCCACCACTACAAGAGTATATTTCTTACCACTCACACTTACTGGTGTGATTGGTCCAAACAGGTCCATGTGTAACAGATGTAGAACTCTTGTTGTAGATTGATAAGGCTTTGACTTGAATGAACTTTTGATCTGTTTTCCTTTCGACATGCATCACATAGACTTTCTTTCTTGAATGTGATCTCTCAGTGTGCCTTCAACTAACTTGCTCTTTGATAGTTTGTTGATGGTCTTGAAATTCGTGTGATTTAATCTTCTCGTGCCAAATCCAAATTTGTTGATTGTTTATTCTTGACAAGTAGACATGTTTCTCGCCTTGGTCGTTCTCCACCCACCACATACATGTTGTCTTGTCTTCTACCCGCAAGAACTACCGTGTTGGTTTGGTCGTGAATCACTTTGCATCCTTCTTTGTTGAAGTGCACATTGTAGCCTTTGTCACGTAATTGACCGATGCTCATCGATTGAAGTTAAGTCCCTTGACATATGCCACATTTTGAATCTTTAGATTGTTCTTGAGTATTATGCCTTCCCCTTAATCTTGCCAGGGTTTTCTTTGCCTCCAAATGTGACTTTGGGTCCATCAAAAGCTTTGAAGTCGTTGAGCCATTTCTTGTTTCCTCGTCATGTGTCCGGAACATCCACCGTCTATGTACCGTACATCCTACAAAACAGCATTAATTAAGTTTAGGTACCCAACACCGTTTGGGTCCATACCGTTAGCAATCATGCCTCCCATACCAAGTGTGTATCCAAAAGGTCTTCTTTTTGG
This sequence comes from Gentiana straminea, assembly GCA_036785695.1. Taxonomy (NCBI): domain Eukaryota; kingdom Viridiplantae; phylum Streptophyta; class Magnoliopsida; order Gentianales; family Gentianaceae; genus Gentiana; species Gentiana straminea. Next base: position 3,670,319 of record JAVUPR010000265.1, on the reverse strand, counting down.
ATAATTGAAGTCATCAACTTCATATGTATAAGGCATGGCAGAATAGCTTCTAATATTTTTACTGAAGGTATTCTGATACTTTTCTCCACCTTTTGGTGAATTTACATCCTTCTTCACTTTCCAATATGCAGTAGGAAACCTTTCTTGCTTCATGTTTCTAGGAACATATTGGTTTTTCTTAAACACATGATGCATTTTATGGAATGGTTTCCTCTTGTATTTTGGAGGTGCAACATTCCAATCATCCTCTGAAGGGTAAAGTCTGCCTTTACCTTTCGGATGGCCGTTGTTCTTGATTGACCGGAATGAGGATTTAGTCTCGCTATTTCACTACACTAGGTTTTGACTTCACCGGAACAGATGATCCGTTGGAACTATGGTCCGTCCCTTTCTAAATTTTGATCCATTAATGGTCCCGAATTTAGAATTGTGTTGACCATTATTCCTACTTTCATCCCGATCGTTGTAGCCAAGACCGTATCCGGATCCAAACCTTTTTGAGGGTTTGTAAGCCGGTGCTTTTAGTGGTGCAAAGGGTTACCTTTACTTGGTGAGGAGATTTTCTTAACGATCCGTTAATAACGGATGTATGATCATCTCGCTTTTTGTTGATCATTTAAGTAGGTCTCCTTACTAGTTAATTCAAATTTTTGCTTTATCCAGCTTCTTTCTTTAATCTCTTATTCTCTTTTCTTAGATCCTTGCATTCCTTTTCCGTAATTTCATGATTCTTTTCAATTTCATCAAATTTAGTCATGAGATTTTGGACTAGGTCTCGTCGTATCTAATGGGAGACTAGAAGATTGTGCGGTTGTTAGATGTGGATGCATTTGATGAGGAACAGAACTAGATGTTACCTCGCCATCCGATTCTTTAGTCATTAAACATAGGCTTGTTTCCTCAGTGTCTGAGCTATCACTTTTATCTTCATCCAATTCTTTGGTCATGAGGCATAGACATGCTTTTTCATTTTCTGAGATGTCTTCTTCATCACTATCATCTGAATCATTATCAGATGATTCTTCATTCTTTTCACTGCTGGATTCTGCCTTGAGTGCCTTCTTGCTTTTTCTCTTTTCGTATGCTTTGTATTTCTTCTTTTCATCATCTTTGTCATTTTCTTCAGACAATCACCCTTGAAGTGACCTTTCTTGTTGCGGTTGAAGCATCCGTATTCATCATCTTTCTTCTTCATATCTTTGTTTGAGCTTGACTTCTTGTTTGATGATGAATTCCCTTTGAAGGGCTTCTTTCTCGCTAAACCCGTCAAAGCGTTTAACTAATAAAGCTACCGTTCTTTTAGTTCATGTGTCTCTTTGTGATGCATTCGGCAAAATTACTTTGCTTTGGGTGTGCGGCTAATGCGTTGATTTTGTGTGTCTCTCGCCGGAGCACCATCTTCACCGTTCAATTCGAATTCATGAGCTTTTAATTGGGATATCGGTGTCGAGTGTCGTTGCTTGCAAGATTTGTTGTTCCTCTCGATTCGATGTTATGATCTTCCATCTTTCGGGTAGTCCTCTCAAGATCTTCAAGCATACTTCTTTCGGGGATATATGTGTCCAAACTCGTTGCAATTCACCGATGATGCTTGAGAATCTATTGTCCATTTGATCAATGGATTCACCAAATTCATTTTAAAGTTCTCAAATTTCGTTTTGCAACGTATAATTTGTTTTCTTTAATCGCTTCGATCCTTCATTTATCAATGATAGCTTGTCCCACATCTCCTTTGCTGTTTTGCAGTCTTTGATTCTCATGAACATGTTGCTATCTAGGGTCTTCAAGATCATGTCTTTTGCAACAAAGTCCAGATTTGCTCTTCTCCTGTCATCCTTGGTCCAATCCTTTTTAGGTTTGTCAATTTCCTTTCCTTGATCTGCTCCTGTGCCTACCACAGTAGTGATTGTGATTGGTCCATCATTAATTACATCCAGCATCTCTTCATGAGTTGCTGCAAGATGAGATAGCATTCTTATTTTATATTCATCAAAATTATTAACATTAAAAACAGTACTTTTGACAAGAAGTTTGAGGAATCAAGCAGTGCAAATGAAGATATAAATGTAAGCGTATAGAAAACTCGCATTTGAAAACTACTTTGAAAATAAGTGATCTCCTTGTTACCGTAAATTAGATCCGAACGTGTTCGATACTAGGAACACCGCTCCGATACCAATTGTTGGTCCCGTAGAAGGGTGAAACTATAGTCGAGGGGGGGGGGGGGGTGAATGACTATAGTGGAGTTTCAAAAACTTTTCTTTTATTTAAAAGCTTTTGGGCAATGGATAAGTCCCTTCTTACTATGTTGTTTTCAAATCGCTTTAGACAATCACGGATATAAGTTATGATGTAGGCAAATTAAATAAATGCTTTGTAAAGTAAATTGCGTAAATTAAATTGACACAAGGCTTATAGTGGTTCGGTGGTGGTGTAATCCCTTAATCCACTCTTCTCCCCGTGATGATCGGAGGAATTCACTATTGTTTTCACAGATACAATAGTATGATTGTCCTTGGCTTCCCAAGCTTCACAATCTACAAGACTATCACTCCTTGACCGCAACAACCTTCGGTGATTCGGTCTTCCTTGTCGCTCCTTGAGATCAAAATCCTTCAACAACCTATCACAGATTCAACTCCTTCTCGCATTGCCTCTCGATTCGCTTGCTTCGCTTGATGTGAATGTAGTTCACACACTTGGTTGATCAATCTCAGCGCCAAGTATGACTTTGTAGCTCTGATATCTGAGTTGATCACTAGATGTTTCCTTGTAAGTTCAGAGAGAAGGCTTTTCAAATTGAAAGAGTTTTCACTTGATTTTTCTTTTTTTTTTGGTTCGTCACTTTCTCTGTCTGTCAATGCCTTCTATTTATAGCCTTGAATAACCTTGATTTTGAAATTCCGTCCGTTGGCTATATTAATGAGGGAATAATCCTTGATTTTATTCTTGATTCCCCCTTAATTGCATTCTCCTTGATTTCAGTGATCGGATTCTTTCTTCAAACGTATAGCAGAAAATCCGTCCTTGATTGATCCTCTATTGATTGTGCATTTAATGCATGATCTTCTGAATCTTCAACGTATATTAAATCTGATCTGGTTAGTGTTACTTCGACGTTTTTAGAACGGTCGAGTGATCCTTCTGACTTAGCCGTTTTAGCTTTTCCTTCACCGTTTCGTCTTTACTCAGCCGAAAGTGAGTCTGCTTTGCCGATTCACTGTTTTCTTCTTTGTTTCTGTTTAAGGAGAATCTTTGTACTTCACTGATCTTTGATTGGGGTGAGATCGTGTACACCATATTCGAATATTAATGTGCATCGCTTGTAGTATAACTTAGACTTGTCCAAGGTCATCACGTACTTCCTTGGTTACAAGTCGACCTTTAATGTCCGCATTGCTTCTCTCGCCGGTGCTTGGTCGGCTTCACTCGCCGAATATCTCGTTTTTTGCTTTGCCGTCCTACCAACTAGTATAATACTTGTCCGACTCAACTTATACAACATGTCAGACTCTAAGTAAAGACTTATACAGAGAATTCTAACTTATTTCAGGCTTACTATAACAGCTAGTATGGCCATCATCAAAACATAATAAAATGTTCCTAACACTATTGTAGGCAAGTGAGTTGAGATAAATCTATCTAAGTTCAAAGTCGACTCTAAGATATATGATATCTTACGGGTGTGATTAAATTAGAAAGATTAAATACAGATATGGAAGGTGAAGCAAACGTTGTAACACTTACCATATTCTGGATCTAGTAAACTGATAAGGGAACTAAATAAATGTTATTATGTTCCAGTTCTTATGAAGAACATGATTTTCAGTTACTTGTTAGGATTTAGTAGACTTATTCAATTGTAATGAATAAATGTTATTCTGATAGAGTTGAGAGGTCACTGAATCTAACATACTAGATTGTTGTCACTATATAGTTGATATATGTGATGAAATCTTCCTGAAAATCAAAGAACAAATCCAAGGAGAGGCCACAACTGCTAAAAAGGGATTAGCAGAAGGAAAGAAGAAAACGGGAATTTTCTGGGTGAAGAAATCCTATGGGATGCAACTACACTATCTTTTGCAATGTTTGCAAGTCCCAGTTGTCCAACTCCATAAGTTGCATGAATCCAAAATCATGTTTACCTATGTCAAATAGCAAAAGAAAGCAGGAGAAGGGAAGAGAAAGCAAACCACAAAACACACTTCTGGCCAAAGAAAAAAGCAAAAGGTTCAAAAAAATTTGGACAAGGAAGATTTTGGAAAGTTGATTGATGAAGAAGAAGAAGAGGATTCTGAAGCAGAGCCAGAACAACCAGAAGAAGAAAGTGGAAATGAGGATGAACAACCTCAAAATGAGGAGGTTGAGGGAGACACTAAAGAATGAAGAAACTCCAGAAGAACCGGCACAACTGTCTGCAAATGATATTGATGATCGAATTGCAGCATATCTTGAATGGAAGGAAGGTGATTCCAGAATTCAGCTTTAAGACTCAGAACGCATGCTTGCTGAGGAGGCTTGGTTTTTTGATTTTCTTGGGATCACAACTCTTGTTAGTGTACTTGATGAGTCACCACTCTGGGATATGGTCATCCACCATCTGACAAAGAAAGTGATGAATCAGCTGATGAAAGTGATAACCATGATGATGACGATGATGATGATCACAATGATGATGATGGTGCTGATTGACATGGTAATGTAAATGACACAAAGGATACTACAAATGCCCAAGATAAAGAGGATGACCAAACCGCTGATGCACTTGATGATCACATCCTCTTAAGTTCTTTTCTATAGACACATGCAACAGAAAAGCCAACCTCACCAGCTAAGACAACACAGTAGCCACAGTGTTGGATACTGGCTCAGCTACTGCAACACTAGTCAAGGCAATTCCCAGCACAGAGCAAGAGGGAATAGGAGACAGTGCTACACAACAATACACTTCTACTCAAGTCCTTGAAGAAGTAGAAGTTGGTGTAGATGTTACTCAACATCAAGACATCAGACCGCAAAAAGAACCAGAACCAGCTGATATCCATCACGAATTCACTCAACCGACCATTGGCATATCAAACGAGGCATTTGAAAAGAGCAGCAGACATGTTAGCTGAAGAATTGGAGCAGCAAGCCATGTATCTCGGATCCATGGCTTCGGATTTAAAGATGAAAGTCACTCCATTGAAAGAAGATTCCAGGTTGTTGCTGAGAATATTGATGCACAGAATATTATTGTGCAAAGACAAGGAGACTTGCTGAAACAGTTCAACCTTAATCTCACCAACAATCTTGCAGGACTCAGACAGCGCATTTCTCAAGAAAATGAGTCCATGGCACTTTCTTTTGGCATCAGATTTAGAAGTGTAACCCAAAATCTGACTGATCATGACTCAAGGTTCACATCCATTGAGTCCAAACTGGACACTTTGATTGGTACAGCTGAAGCTACAAACAGTATCTTACTGCAGCAAAGAAAGAGATGATGCTGCCAAAAAGGGGGAAAGAAGTGATAAGCCTGAACAAGGATCAACTGTTAGACCCCCAAACTTCACTGAAGAAAAGATAAGAGCAAGGGACAGAGAACTTAGAATTCAAAATGAAGCAGAAGAACAACTAGGAAAAACTAGAGAGGAAAGGGAGAAGATATCAAATGAACCTTGAACAGGTTTTCCGTAACCCATCCAAATAAAAGATGATGATAGAGATAGATCAGGTAGACAGCAAAGACCTGGATCAAATCTGCAAAGAGGATCAGAAAAGCAACACAAAGTCTACACTTGCAGAAGTAACACCAGCAGAGGAAGCAGCAGAACCAGATATACTGATGAGAAAAGAACTCAACAGGGAAGAGTATGATGATAAAGTACTAAACAATGTAAGAGAGTTCTTCAGGGTCCAAAACGGCATGTATCCAGATCAAACGCAAGATGAAGCCTGGGCAGACTGGCTAAGATATCAGGATGAGAAGATGAGAATTGATATGGCCAAAATCTACAATGATGTTAAGAGATAGCATGCATCTTTCAGCCAGAGTGCTGGGTTCAACCCAATCAGCAGACCAAGTACAGCCATACCCCTATCTACACAAGGACCAGAAGATTTGCCTAGTGAACAACAAGAAGATTTCAATTACATGGCAAAATTCTTCGACCCTATGGGAAAAATGAACCAACAAGAACAATGGGGCCGGTTCAAAAGTCTCAAGTTTGCTGACTCACACATTGCTGAAGCTAGGGATAGACTTGAAAAATACTTTGGAGAACCCAGAACAAATGAGACTATGCATGACTTTCGTAAACTCTTTAACAAGAAGATATTCCAGGGAGTCTTTGAGTACACTGCTATGTCATACTAGAAGTGGAAATTTCCAGAGATCGATTGGAAAGATATGGAAGAGGTCCAGACCACAAAGTTCAAGAGGTACAAAGCAGAACTAAGCAAAATGTAATTACAGCTATCTGAATATGCTTTGAACTGACTTATCTTATTACCCTTAAATGGATGAATAAAATTATTGAGTTTTATTCAGTGTTTATTATGGAAAGTTTTGGTATACTTATGTTCAGGCTTATGAGGGCTTTGGCATCATCAAAAAGGGGGAAAGTGTTAGGAATATTTTATTATGTTTTGATGATGGCCATACTAGCTGTTATAGCAAGCCTGAAAATAAGTTAGAATTCTCTGTATAAGTCTTTACTTAGAGTCTAACATATTGTATAACTTGAGTCAAACAAGTATTGTACTAGTTGGTAGGACGGCAAAGTAAAATCAGATGTTCGGCAAAGTAAAAGCGGCCAAGTACCAGCAGAGAAGCATGAAGACATATGGTCTGACTTATAACCAAGGAAGTCTATGATGACCTTGGATAAGTCTAAGTTACATTCCAAGTGATGAAACTTAATGTTTAAATATGGTGTACACTGATCTCATGCAAATCAAGGATCAGTGAAGTACAAAGATTCTCCTAAACTAAAAAGAATGAAGGAAACTGTGAATCGGCAAAGTGAACTGACTATCGGCTGAGTAATGACAAAGCAGTGAAGGAAGATCTAAGCGCCAAAGTCAGAAAGATCACTTAACCATTCAGGGAACGGCCAAGTAAACTTTACTTGATCAGATTTTGAAATATGAAGAAGATTCAGAGGATCAAGCATTAAATGCACAATCAATTGAGGATCAATCAAGGACGGATTTTTTGATAAACGTTCGAAGAAAAATCCGATCACTGAAATCAAGAAGGATTTAATTAAGGGGGAATCAAGAATAAAATCAAGGATTATTCCCCTCATTAATATAGCCAACGGACGGAAATTCAAATCAAGGATTATCAAGGCTATAAATAGAAGGCATTGACAGACAAGAAAAAAACACATAAGAGAACGATCAAGTCTGAGAACTAACAAGCAGAAACTCTATCAAATTGAAAAGCCTTCATCTGTGCTTAAGTGATCAACTCAAAACTCAGAACTACAATTCCAACATCAAGCATTGAGTCTGATCAACAAGTTTTGTGAATCCAATTCACTTCAATCAAGTACCTGAATCAGAGCCATCTGAGAAGGAGTTGTGTTTGTGATAGCTGCTGAAGGATTTGTTCCCAAGGAGCAGTGAAAGAGACTGAGTCACTGAAGCTGTTGAAGTCATGGAGTGATAGTCTTGAAGATTGTGAAGCTTGTGTAGTCAAGGACAATCAGACTATTGTATCTGTGAAAACAATAGTGAAATTCCTCCAATCATCACATGAGAAGAGTGGATTAAGGGATTACACCACCCTGAACCACTATAAACCTTGTGTCAATTTACTTTCAGCAATTTACCTTACTGCATTTATTTAATTGCTTAAATCATATCATATATCTGTGATTACATAAACTACTTTGAAACAACACATTAAGAAGGGAAATATCCGCTGCCCAAAAGCTTTTAAATACAATAAAAGTTTTTGAAACTCCACTATAGTCATTCACCCCCCTCTGACTATAGTTTTACCTTTCTTTGGGACCAACATAGGCCAAGTGGGAAATTATTGAAATAGTGTCCTAAACCCAATCGGGTTGGACCGGATTCGACAGGGTCGGATCATTTCTACTATTTCTTTATGTTTATACATATATAAAATGGCTTTTATGTTGTCATATATATGTTCTCTTAAAGAACCAATTAAGAAATGTTATATGATAATGTCCTTAGTATTAAAATGTGATAGAGAAACCATGATAGGCGATTATGGTTGATGAGATCTCTAATCACTTTAATAAGTTTGATACTTAAATGTCTCTAGGCTGATGTACTTTTAAATAGGACATTGATAGTACAAACAGGCTAGCACGTATTAGATGTCTTCTGTCTTTAGGGCAGTGATAGATCTCGTCTATCGAAGTGTAGAGACACTTGGACTGTACGTGGACGTGTATTAGAGAATGCGTATGTTAGACTGACCCACTTACATTAAGTGTCACACTATGTGGCGACCGGAGTCTTCATGGCATCACGGTGTGGATTGTCATGCTTTGACACTATTGAGATTTCCCCTAGCCACGGGGCGATCATGCGGTAGTGATTGAGTGTGATATTGAAGCATGCGGAGTATACATGATTGGGCATCCGGGAATCGCGTATCCTATGATAGGGATCGAATATCCGAAATGGACTTCTTATAAGGAATGTCTAGCTCTCGAGAATCTTTGCAAAGTGGGAGTAAATGTGTTATTCCGAGTGAGCATGATATCCAGATTATGAGATACAATCGTTAATGTATCGACACTCGAGATACGATCGTATGGATATTATTACAGCGATAGGATTGTAATTTACACGGTAACTGTTTCACATGGAAGGTAGTAGTCATTGAATTTGACTCTTCCGATGATTGGGGGTCACGGTGTGTTGCTAGACACTATGCCGTGATCGTTAGGCATGAAGGGCATTTTCATAATTTGCACTTTGTGTCTACGACCAACATATTCGAAAGCCTATCGGGTCACACACATATGAACATCTAGCCGGATTAAAATGTGATTATAGATGATAACCAAATAAGGAAAGTTTATCTCGAGACTATAAAGGTTATAGTGGTAAATTAATACGATGGTATTTATTTATTATGAATAAATATAATACAAGATATTAATTATGTTGATTAATTAAATATACACATAATGTATGTGTGTCGAAATTATTGTGTATATCGATACACATGTATTTTGTAAATTAATTAATCATAGTATTATACTCCGTATTAATTAAAGAATATTGCGGAAGCCAATTTGTTGGTCAAAGGGGCGCCACTTTCAATGTGTATAAGATACACTTGGATTGTGCAATTTAATTAATAAGATTACCGTAATATTAATATTGGATATTAATTGATTTTGAAAAATAGATTTATAGTAATAAGATAAAGATAGTCAATGTTATATATTGACAATATTGGAAATATTTAATATAAGATATTAAATTAAATGAGATAAATCAATCTATGAGATTTTCCTTATTTTATTAGGAACATGTTTTCTTTCGCTCCACTCTACTCAAGACTTGTTCCCCAAGGTTTCTGGAAGACATATGGGGCGCCACCTCTATTATAAATATGAGGGGTTTGCTAGCTCTTTTGTACACCATAATTCCAATAGCTAATAGTTCTTGTGAAAATTAGAGAACTTCTTAGAGAGGGTTTTGAGAGAGAAAAAAAGTCGGTTTAGCAGCCGAGTTTTTCTGGTACCAATCCATGATGGAATTCCGGCGGGTTGTTCGTGTGGATCACCGGTAGAGGCCGAACACTTGGGCTGCTTTATGCAGAACTACTCTCCAAAGCGTCGATCTTTTATATCAAGCAAGGTAACCATCGTCTTTAGCTTATTTGTTTATTGCTTAAACGAAGTCGATCTTGGGTAAAAGGAAATCAAAATTTTGAATTCCGCTGCGTTCCCGCGTAGATTTCCTAACAGTTACTGGGGAGTGCCTTGCTTGTCGGTACCTGCGTTTGCTTGGTAGTTTTCTGCTTTGAGGATTGGCATGTTATGTGTTGGACTTATTTTAAGTTTTAATGATGAGTGCCAGACTAGCTGTTATAGAGCAAAAGCAAAAAGATGTCTATATAAAATGTATAGATTTATTAGAGTTTGATCTTTGTATAGGTTTGATCAAACAAGCATTGTAATTAGGTCAGCTGACTTTATCAGCAGACCTGTCTAGGTCAGTAAGGTAACTAGGTCAGTAGACTAGTTAGGAACCTGCTAAAGACTGAAGGCTGAGGGTTCAAACTCAGTTATTGAAGGCAAAGGGATCAAACTTAGTATTTAAAGTCAAGGATATGGAATCAGATTTTAGGGAAGTCTGTGATGACCTAAACTGATTACATATACCTTGTGTACAAGGTCTAAGTTCCATATGTTAAGTGGTGTTTGGAACTTAGCTATAATCAAAATGGTGTACTCTAACTTCATAATAAAAAGTTAGATGAAAAGCAGTCAGCTGAAGTGATTCATAAACACAAGCGACTTAAGACAAATTGATCGACATGAACATCGCGAGACTAAAATAATTCAAATATCTCCTGAGTATAAATCTCAATTTAATCAAAGGTTACATTGGAAGATTACAAGGATAAGGATGGATTGCAAGACTTGATATTGTCAACAAATCAATGACCAATATGAAAAGAACGTTGGAAAGATTCAGAGGATTAACCAATGGACATAAGTCAAAGGGTGGACAGACTGGAAACTGACAAAAAGCAACCGACAAAGGTGTCGATACTATGTACAGAGACAGAAAGCAAGTCAAGATGGAGACAAATCTGAAACGGCTATGTTTGAATTTCAAACATAAGTCACAAGATTCTCACCTATAAATAGAAGACTCCTGATTCAGATACAAGTGATGAAAAAGTAATAATCTACTCCAAGCTATCATGTTTCTTATCAAGAAAATCACCCTACTAACATCACTGAGCTTAAAGCTACTGATCCGGAAAACTCTTCAAGTGTAACCTGCCATCAAGTTCACACACTTGAAGACATCAAGCTGCTGATCATTTCATCCTGATCAAGCTGCTGATAATTGAATCATTTACTTGATTCAACCTTTCTTTTACATGAAACCTGCTGAAGACAGAGAAGCACTTAGGTGTCAAGAACTGTTGTTTATGATGGAGCTGGTGAAGAGGCAATCCTACCCTTCAAGGACCAGTGGAATACTTTGGAGCAGTAATCCTACATGTTTCAAATATTCAGTTTGTGAAGCCATAGTCATTGGTGAAGGACAGACAGCTTAGGGATTTTTGTAACTGCAACCTCAAAGATCTCTAGTGAATTTTCTCCAACATCACAGGAGAAGAGTGGACTGACAGGATTACACCACCTGGAACCACTATAAAAATAGCCTACTTACTTTCTGCATTTACTTTATGCATTTAGTATACTAATCACATCAACTTACTGAAACTAGCAATTGAATCACACACTTACACTACTGAGTATCTAATACTTAGTATCATCTTTTTTAACAACAAGTTACAAGGCTTAATTTAAATATATTCCACTGCAACCAATCCAGTAACATCTATTGTCAGCAGACTATTGAGTGGTCGACGGACTGCGAGCGATCCAACGGGCTGACGATTGCTGAGTTTGTTAACTCCAAAAAGTTTTAAGTGTTAAGTTTATTCACCCCCCCTCTAAACTTAACCAAAGCCTTTTCAAGGGACCAACATTATGATTTTTATCAAGCTGTGTAGTGATTGAAGGCCCCCTATAGGGTGCTAGCTGGTCAGTCTGCTTTCTCAATTCGGTGAGCTCATCAGGTGTTGCATCTTCCTGGGTGTCCTCATCCACCAAGACGGTAAAACGAGATCCGGCTGGGGTAGTCTTTTCATGTTGTTCAAATGGAGCATTATGTGTAGGTTCCTTATTTGAATTATGGTCAGTGGTCTTGGGGGCTCGGGATTGTAGGCCTCCTACGCCTAGTCCGAGCGATCATCTATGGGCCATAAGGCTTTTCCGGTGTGGGTCCCTCTTCGGCCTTCCTGCTTGTGGAGTTGGGTTGAGCAACAGAGTCGGATTGCGTATGATTCAGAGGGCAGTCCTCTTTTCGATGTCCAAATTTGCCACAGTCCCAACACACCATAGGTAATCCTTCCCACTCCACCATTTTTTTTTTCTGCCATTAATGAACACAAATGTCTTCAACGGTTTTTCCAAATCAACTTCAACGCAAACCCGGGCAAAACGAGCACGTGCATTGTATAATGTATTTGGGCCGACTTTGATTGCCTTGCCCACCATGTTTCCCATTTTCATCAGGAATCGTTCTTTTGATGCTTATATCGAAAATCGTCGAACCGAACCCAAGCCATCATCATTTTTATAGCACCTTCGACTGGCTCAAAAAATGGTCTTCACTAGGTAACGGCTAAGTAATGCCCTTGGATTACCTAAGGCCCATTCTCAAGAGCGATTTCATAATCTTCTTTTCGAATAAAACGGACGATTTAAAACCCGTTTTCCAGGCCACTGAGTTCCAATCGCCTACCCGGTTGCCACAAACTTGATAATCGATGAGAAAGATAGCTATAAGAAACTGATTTACCTAGGAGTTTGATGATTAAGGCATGCTTCCAAGGCCTCCATAGGTCGAAGCATTCATCAAGGGGAATAATTAGTTCATCTTCGCCGTGTTCGTGCCCCAACAGGTTCTCAATATCTTCGCGTAGTCGGTGAATTCGTTGTCGTCTTCCCTTTCACCTGTATAAATGTAGGGATCATCGCATCTGGATTTCACAACATCAGCACCACTTCGTTTTGACCACACCGGTGGCTGCGTGGTCTTCTCAACACCAGGTCCGTCAAAGCTTCGTCTTTGGAGGTCAAGTTCTTCGGCAAAGGACTCCATCGGGGAGTCTTCCATTTGGATTAAACGGGTGGAGGAGGGGGGAAATCGAATCTACTTTTTGGATATTATAGTTACATTTAGATTGTCAAAATTGAATTTCGAACTAAATTCAATTCTGATTTACAAAAAAAATCGATTCTGAAGAGGTTGAAAACAAAGTTCGACCTCAACAAAGTCTATTTTTTTTAAAACGTGATGTCCTAATAGAGTCATTGTAGCGCTAATAACATTGCCTTAAAATTTTGGCACGACACACCTTTTTTAAGCATACGGTATTGTCAGCACCATGAAATTGCTGCCAAAGCACATATCATAAATATCATGTGAAAATACAAAGTTACCCTTATCTTCATATTGCTCAAGAAAATATACGCAGAGCACCCTTCCAGCTTCCTCACCGTGAACTCTGATCTGATGAACATCTTTCAGTTCTATTGCATCCCATTTTTACTACTGTCCTCTATTACTTCTGGTATCACAAAAATTACTTCGGCACCATGATTATTTTTAATGAACATAAGGTTAGTGGTAGTGACATTGTTATTAAAAACCAAGTCAATAACACTGACGTTGCTATTCAAAAATTAATGTCAGTAGCACCGACGTTTACGTTATAAAGGTGTCAGTACTTAGTAAAGTCAATCCACTCACGTTGATATCGAATAGGAACGTCAGTAACGCTGACATTTCTAGTGTGATGCCGGAAGTAAAAACAAGAATATATGTGTGGCGCCGAAAGTAAAAAAAAAAAAAAAAAAAGACGCCGATAGTAAAAATTGGGGTGCCAATAGAACCCCATTTTAACTTATAACAAAACACAACCAAATATCACAACACTAAATATCGGAATATGTTCAACAAGTGACCAAACTCTGATACCAATTGTTGAATCGTCGATGCGTCAATATCCAAGAGGGTGTGAATAGGATATCTTGCTATTTTTAAAATATTATGTTAACTTAAAACGTTATCAGAGATTTTACGAACTTAACTTTATATTAAGTTTAAACTAGGCGGAAAATATAGCTGATGCAATGAGTTACTTAGTTGATGCAATCTTAGTAAGCAAAAACAAGTAAATTAATTAGGTGAGGTTTTTAGTCGGTTAAAACACAAATATTCAGATTTTATCTTTTTACTATAGCATACACACCTAAATTTTAGAACGCAAGTCTCCAAAGAGAACCACACATAATATTTCCACTAGATTCATATATTAGTTACAATGCTTGGATTAACTGAAAACAAAATACAACAAATAATACTTTCTCCTGACTTGTTTTACTTTTAGACAAGTTTGTGATGAATCTCACTATCACAATACTGGACTATCCACAAGAGATTCATGTTAGTGTAGTGCCTTAAATTCAATCAGATCTGATCGGATTCAATCGGGTCAGATTATTTCTAATACCTTTTATGTTTATACATATAATAAATGGTATATATGTTATTATATATCTTTTGTTTATTGAACCAATCATAAATTGAATAAATAACAATGTCCCTTGGATTAAACCATGATATAGATTATGTTTAATGAGATCTCGAATCACTATAATTGGTTTAATTTTTAAATGTCTTCAGTCGTATATGTTGGTCCCTTGGAAAGGCTTTGGACAAGTTTAGAGGTGGGTGAATAAACTTGTCACTTAAAACTTTTTACGAAGTTAAGATAATTGAGCTTTAAACTGAGTTAAATGCAACGGAATTACATTTAGCCTTTTTAAACGTTAAGTTGATCTTTTGAAATTATGCTGGACTAAGTTTTGGTGAAACTCAGTTTTGTGCTTGATGTGAGTTCAATCAGTTTGCAAGTCAGTTTATGCTAGAATAAGTAAAGTAAATAACTGAAAGTAAATACTTAACGTAAATATGCAGAAATAAATACACAAAGAATTATAGAGGTTCCAGGTAGTGTAATCCTGTCAGTCCCTTCTTCCCCTGTGATGTAGGAAGAAAATTTCCACTAGACTTCTTGAGGTTACAACGGTTACAAAAAGTCCTAGTTGATTATCATTGACTAATCCCTAGCTTTACAATCTAAACACTAGAATTGCTGCTCTTCAACTGCTTCACTGTCCTTAAAGGATTGGATTGCCTCTTCACCAGCTCTACCACGCACAATCTTCCTGACTGCAATCAACTATCATTGACACCCTAGACCGGATGCTTCACTGTCCAAACCTTTGATAAAATCAAAGTTGGGTTGAATCAAGTGACTCGACTTGTAGAATCTTCAAGTGTTGATTCTTGATTGATCTTGAATTTTTGAACACTTGGAAGATTTTCTGGATTTGTCTCTTAAGCTCGAATATGATAGCAATAACTTGAATAAAAACTTGCAGAACTTAGGCTCATAAACTTGTATGCAAAGGTGTGTTCTTGGTGCTTGATCCTTGTTGCTAAGTCCTCTATTTATAGGGTGAAATCCAACGGTCATATTTTTGAAATTCATAACGTTAACATTGGATTCCATGTAATATGCTATCATGTTGTCAGATATGTTAGTGTCCCGCTGACATGCCAGACTTTTAACCAATTAGAGTGCTTGATCTCCAATGTTCATATTTTCTTCAGTTTAACTGATTCGTTGATTAACTGAGTTCTTGATTATCTCAATTTTTCTGTTGTTAACTGAGTTTGAGCATTAACTCAGTTTTAAATCTTCTTCAAAACAGAGTACTCCTCATTTAACTGATCTTGAAGTTTTGAGATAGTAGAGTACACCATTTGTTATCTTATAAAATAGCTAAGATCACATTGTCCTTATCGATCTTAGACCTTCACTACAAGATCTATAAAAGCTATTTTAGGCATCACAGATTTACCTGAATTCTAACTTTACAGTCTCGGTGTAATTTTCATAAAAACTGAGTTTGTCCCCTCAGCCTTCAGTCTTTTAAACTGAGTTTGATTCCTCAGCCTTCATAACTGAGTTTGTCCCCTCAGCCTTGAGTCTTTTCTTTGAATATGGCCAACTAAGTTTGATCCCTCAGCGAACCATTCTTGATTCATTTTCGGATTCAGTCCTAGACTCCACTAAAACCTATCTATTATAGTACTTGTCTGATATAACCTATACAAAATCAGACTCTAATAAATCCTATGCCATTTTAATCTAGACATCATTTAGCTTTTCACTATAACAGCTAGTTTTAGCACTTCATCAATGGGGTTAAAACAAACAATTAAATAACCAATGATGAAACATCATCAAAACTCAATTTTATTTCTAACAGTATATTGTTAAATTAGAAATTAATAGTATGGTTAGACTAGCACGTATTTGATGTCCTCTGTCTTATGAATAGATCTCGTATATCGAAATGTAGGGACACTTGGACTTGACATGGACGTGTATTAAAGAATGTGTACGTTAGACTAACTCACTTACTTTATTAAGTGTCGCATCTATGTGACGCTCGAGTAATTATCCTTAGAACGAAATCTTCATAATATCGCAGTGTGGGTTGTCATGTTTTGACACTATTGAGGATCTCCCTAATCATGGGGAAATCATGCGGAAGTGATTGGATATGATATTGAATCATGCATAGGATTTGTGTCGCTCATTTGGAATTTGTGTTTCCTAATGGTAGAAATGTATATCTGAAAGGGCCTTCTTACGAGGAATGTTTATTCGCAAAAGTCTTTGCAAAACAAAAGTAACAATGTTACTTTGAGAGAATATTATATTCAGTTCATAAGATACGGTCGTTGATGTTTCAACACTCGGGTAACGATTGTATGGATATTGCCTATACGAAGGAATTCTACTTTCACGGTAAACGTTTCACATGAAGGGTTGTAGTCATAGCTCGCGATGCATTTCTAGATGCCAATCACGATCATTAAGTGTAAAGGGTATTCTTGTAAATACACTTTATACTTACGGCCAACATATTTGGAAGCCTATCGGATCACACACATACGGACAACTAGCCGGAATCAAATTGTGGTTTGATCACACAAAACTATATGATGTTTTTACCACTACTTTACCCTGATTATATAGCGTAATTGCATATATTGTATGGATTTACGAACTTTTAAGGTGAATGATTTTATGTTGACTCGTAATCCTAAAGTTGTGTTTTATTCATGAATGCGTAGAAAAGAGCTACTTTTGGGTGTACTTTCTTATATTTTGCAGATTTGGGTGATGCGGAGCATTAGTTCAAGTTTTAGGTATGAGAAAGCGAATGCAGAAGATGGAAAGATCTATTCAAAGTTCAAGTTTATACTATCAATGCCCCGTTTAATAGTACATCGGCTAGAGACATTTAAGTATCAAACTTGTTAAAGTGATTAGAGATCTCATCAACCATAATCGCCTATCATGGTTTCTCTATCACGAGTTTAATACTAAGGACATTATCATATAACAATTCATAATTGGTTCTTTAAAAGAACAAATATATGACAACGGAAAAGCCATTTAATATATGTATAAACATAAAGAAATAGTAGAAATGATCCGACCCGGCCGGATCCGATCCAACCCGATTGGGTTTAGGACACTATTCCAACAATCTCCCACTTGGCCTAAAACCAATCACTCGTACACACAAGACCAAGTTGAAACACAAGAATCTCATGCAATACTCGCAACCAAATTGACTAGCCATAAACGGATCATTATCCGTGGGGACTCTTACTATCTTCATATCATGTTCCAAATGACCAAGTCAAAGGAACCGCCTCAACACACACATGAATCTCTGACGAGACCCTGGTCCTTGCTTCAAGCAATGAATCCACTTACTCTATCAGCTATATAGGAAATGTGGAAGAACCGCACAAGGTTCAGGAATGAACCTTCTAGATCCATGTACTGCTCCCGCTGCACCTCTAAGGCACTACTGTGTTTTGGCCTAGTTGTAGAATTTACAGTGACCCATATGCTAGAACATTTCCAGCTCACTGTATCACTTAATCAAAGTGATTGCAAACCCAGACAGTAGCTCCCACTCGCCTTCATAAGACTCAGGATTTATGTCTGTATATCTACGTTTATTTTATTCCAAGTTTCAATAAACTAGGAAACCGTCCTTAACTTGTTTAAGGATAATCTCGACATTCACCAGATTTACTTTCATACTTGCTTATGACTATTCATGGACTATGAACATCTGGCATTACTTTTATGATGGTTCCTATCGCAGTAGCAAAGGAAACCTTCCATAAACATCATCTTTCACCTTATCTTTAGGACCAATGTCCTAACATGACGAATCTCGCGATCAATGCTAAACTTCTTTTAGCATGAAGATCATTGTTCGGTTAAGCATAAGGGCTCTATCCCGAAACGGGTAAGGATACTTCGCATGGATTGCGTCACACCTTTATCATATAAAGTCCATTTTGGGAACACAATCTAATTGCGTATCCCAAAGATGGTATCCTTCAAGGGAGAATCTTATTCCTTTTCAGATGACTTCTGAAACACCCTTCATGTATTAATTACTTCAATCCAATTGAAGATTAATTCCTAAGTAGCTCGTCAATCTCATGTTCGTACTAGCTCAAACTTTTCGGGCTTTCCGAATTGTCGTACTTCAATAAACACATTCAACTATTTCTAAAATAGTCATAGAGATTAATAAACAATTATTTGTGGCATTAATTTTCATAAGCCAACAAACATCGGTATGTTTAGGATTTAGACAATTTTTCTAGAATTTTATAACCTATACATAAAAGGGTATTTTAGTCATCTTCATATAAGATACGTATCTCCCACATCATTCATAATCACATGGTTCAGACATCATCTAAATGACATTCGATTATACGTTTCTCTTCCAGAGAGTCAACATCTAGAACAACTACAAATATCAAGGATAACAGCCATACAAATATTTAGTTGAGATCTCATCACATATATCAACTATATAGTGACATCAATCTAGTATGTTAGATTCAGTGACCTTCCAACTTTATCGGAATAACATTTGTTCTTTACAATTGAATATGTCTACTAAATCCTAACAAATAACTGAACTTGTGTCCTTCATAAGAACCAGAACATAATAACATTTATTTAGTTCCCTTATCAGTTTTCTAGATCCAGAATATGGTAAGTGTTACAACGTTTGTTTCACCTTCCATATCTGTACTTAATCTTTCTAATTTAATCACACTCGCAAGATATCATATATCTAATAGTTGACTTTCACTTAGATAGATTTATCTCAACTCACTTGCCTAGAATAGAAACTTCAATAAGTTCTCTATTTAAGCACATGCCCTAACTTTCCTTTCAATCATTTAAGCACTTGTAAATATTTCTTAATGTAGTCTTCATAAGACTTGAGAAAGATCACGAGAGCTATGTCTTTAATTTCCTTTCATAAAGAAAATCTAAAGTTTATTAAATAGTTTATTTAACCTTTTAAATCGTATTTAAAACATTAACTATTTAATTAACCTTTAAGCAATGGTAGAATTAAGTCGATACTTAAATCTTAAAATTTTGAAAACAACCTTTCCAAAATTAGATGTGGTCATTCTTATCCAACGTTTGAATTAATTTTCATCATATGACTGAATGATCATATTGGATCGTATCCAATGTTATGACTAATTCATTGAAACATATTTCAAATGATTCAATCATATCGTGAGCTTCCGCTTTCATTAATAATTAAAGCCTTGGAGTACTGCATCAAATATGTAGTCTCCTTGTCTCTAACTACTACAACGGGATTGCTCGTCTCGTTGCTTATTTAAAAAGGATTAAAATTACTTAACCATATTTGAGAACGTTTCTCAAAAGGTAACAATCATAATTTGGTTTTACTAATCGAGAATAAAACATAAATATAAAGTTTGCTAAAACTACAACATAAAAATAAAGATAAAAGAGTGTTGTTGTCTATACACGCAAAATCAAATATGGTCTTTGGGATTATGATTTTGCTCCCACTAGTCAACTACTCCCTATTGACTTTCAAAATTTTTTTCAAAATCCTTTAGTGGCTGGAATCCTATCTAGTTGACTCGATCCCCGACGTGGGCCGATAGACCGGGTCAATTTCGACGGTTAGGTACTTCTTACCAATCGCATCTAACGCGACTTCCAGTGGTTTGACTAGTCAACTCTTTGACAGTTCACATCGTCTATGTGATAGTCAACCTTATGTCTCTAAAATCAGACGGTCCTGACGTGGGCCAATCTCCGCAAGATTCTTAGTCGAGTCGTAACCCAAGTATTCATGAGATCTCATAACGATCATATCTCGATAATGACGATATACCCCCGTGGTAGGTCAACTCCCGACGTGGGCCGATCGGTTGGATCCGAACAAGAGCATTGAAGTAATTATTTGGATCTGAATGATAAAAGAGTCATTTGGACATGGATTAAACAAAAGAAGAAGATTTGAGCTAGCTTTGGGCTTGTTAGGTGTCGATGGTTCGACAACCCCACCCATCGATGGTCCGATGGCCCAAAGGTCCAATTTCGGATAATTTAGCCGACTTAGTGTAACCCTAGCAATTATATAAGCATAAGCACCGATATAGTTGAGGGAGATACAAAATACATCATCACAAGATCAATTACAATTTTATTTTACTTTTAGATTTAAAGAACAAGGTTGTAAAAGTCTTGTCTTTTGGGGATCGAATGCCTTACAATTATTGTCCAATGACGAGAGATGGATCTATATTGTTTGCTTTAGGCATTATCCATATGCTTTGTCTATGAATTATGCGTTTAAACCTATGATTACTAGTTTTGAATGATTGATCTATATGATGTATGATCTGTGTAGTATATGGTTAGGAGCATTGATATGTCCCTACTGGGTGTTCAGTCTAACCGGCAGTGTACCAGGTCAGCTGTAGCCTAGCTGGTGAGTCAAGGTCGTATCCCACAAGGAGTGTGTTGGTTAACCACCAATTAGGTTCATATTTTCGATCCAAGTCGCAATTTTTGTATAGGATAACTGATGCTTAAAATGACTAAACTCAATTGAAATGTGGAACTAACCAAGATAATGCTTTGATTTGTCTATGATAGAGTTGGCTACCTACCTTCCTTCCTAAAAGGCTCAAGAGCGTGAACCGGTGTGTTCCTAGACTAGCAATCCCCTTTCTTTCAAATGCATGAGATCACTCTATGTCTCCTCCTTGACTTAGGCACCCTAAGTCTAATGATTCAACATGATATGCACTTGAACACAAGCCTAAGCTACCCTCGGATAAGAAACCGAATTCCACTTAAGGTCGGTTTTACCTTCCGATCCTTCTACTTCTTTCCCACACTTAATATATCCTTTCGGTTTCTATCAAGTGTGTGTGTGCAAACTAGGGTTAATTACTTCCTAGATTGCTATCGACATTATCAAGTAAAAGAAGGTTCAACACTACAAGAGACACAAAGGTAAAACTACCAACTCATTCACAATCAAAAGAATCCATCTTCACTTCATATTATCTTGGCTAGTGTGAAACTAGCCACTCATAGTTATGAGCCCAAACATGTCAAGGTTAGAGTTCATAACCATAAGAACAATTAAATCAAAGTAAAGGCTAAGAATTATACCAATCACAAGCTATCAACTTGAAAAAGGAAAACTTGCATTTAACCTTCAAAAAGCTCCAATGGAGTGAGTGTATCCCAAGAGCTACAAACCTTTCCAACTAGAATTCATCCAAGGAATCAAAACAAGAATTCTTATTGTTACACTTGTAATTTAAGAGCTAAAGTTATGATGATTTTGGCTAGATGAGCCTTGAAAGTGGAAGTGCCTTCAAGATAGAAAAGAAGGATTAATTTTTTTTGCCTCCACTTGAAATGAGGTCAAGAATAAGCTTAAAAACTTGAAGTCCGGTACTTTCGGAGCCCACCGACTGTGCACTCGGCGTGCACCGACTTCTGACAGGTAGTTGGATGTGTTAGACTCATTAACTGCTGCTCAGGCTCTCAACTGTCAAAATCCGGCGTCCACCGACTGTGCACTCGACGTGCGCCGACATTCTACTCTTAGCTTGATTCTCTAACTTCTTCAACAAGAAACCTCTCTAAAGCTCGATGGGTTGTTCTAAGATATTCCAAAACTCGTATCTAACCTGGGTATCTACAAAATAAAGCCAAAAACGATACCTCGTGTAACTCTGATAACAAAATTTGGCATAAAAGCCTAAAATTACGGGGTTAATTAATTAAAACATATTTACAACTCTTGATCTATTTCATCACATAATTGAATTGATTTGATATAAAAGCGCCACTAAAAGCTTAATAATTGGGATAAAAATGCATCATTTGGTTGGCTTACATCAAGCATGTTATGTTAAATTTACTCTAGTTCCAATATTATGAAGCATATGTGATCTTTAGAAACCGAGACTCATTTTGAGGCTGTCAAACCATCGACAAGTCTTCCCATCGATGGGTCAACATTTTTGAACTAATCTTGTCGTTATTTCGTATTAATTGTGAATGTTTAGATTAATTTACAAATTTGATAACCTAACCAACTTTATGTACGTCTTCATAAACTATTTCCTATTGACCCGTTCAAGGTGAAAGAATTGGTCAGGACAAGAGTTTTTAGATCCTAAAGGCCACTGAGTCTGTTCACGATAGGTGCCTTAGTGAGGTCTTCTTATCCGTAGGGTTGAAGGTTATATCTTTCTCCTTTGTCGGATAAGGCACCCCATTGATCCCAATTTAATGCATGTTCGCTAGTTAGACCGAGTCCGTTCACGATAGGTTTAATAGTGCAACATAGTTCATTTTTCATCCCGTTCACGGAGTAGTACAACAATCAGGGAAGTGTGACCATTAATATAATTTGAATTAAGGTTAGAATAAAACATGAGCTTCATAATTAATGGACTAAAAGAGATTAAACATATGCATGCCTTAGATAGATAAATCACCGAATTTGTGAATAAGAATTATATCATTTATTTGTATCCACCAACTTCTTTTATTTTGTTTTGTTAGTTTGTTTTAGGAGTCTTTAAGTGACATTTTGATCAAAGACCATCCTTAGAGAATTAAGAGTTTACTCTAGGTAGATAGTTAAGCTAGCGCTTGTTCTATGTGGGATCAACTCTTGCTTGCTACACTACACTGTGTTTGACCTAGTTCTCTTGCTTGCATAGGTGTCTCACACTCGATCAAGGTTATTGGTGCCGTTTCCGGGGAGCAAATGGTTCTCAACTACAAAAAAGAATTAGAATTTAAGGCTTTGTACATATAATATGTTGTAAATAAATTTTATGTGTTACGGTAAGCCCGCAGACCGTGTTTTAAGACTTTTGTAGTTTCTATTTTTGATGTTAAAGAAGAAATTGGTGAGTCTTATGTCGATCAATCGACAACAAGTATTTTAATGTTTTTTTGTTTTTGATATTTGACAATGCATGACCAGGAGTTCTGATGACACTTAGATTCGTATAAAACAAGACAACAACTTTACCCCTATTATGCTAAACTTGGCAATTCTGGCTATAAATAATGTGCTAATTGTGTTAAAAGCTTTGTATGAGGTTCATGAGTTGTGAATTTGATAATTATAATGATTATTCCCATAATTGGTAGTGTGTTGTGTGTGTTTTTTTGTAATGAAACATTCCGAGTGTCAAGGAAAAAGATATGGAGTTGAAATGTTAAAGAATCGGGTCTGAGGAAGTCCAAAAGAAGTCCAGAAGTGAAATGGGTGCATAATAGGCGAAAAAAATCCAAGTCGCGGCGTAGCCCATTGGACCGCGGCGAGCTTCTCGCACACGGAGTTTTACGCGTTTTCTTGGAAAATGAGTAGGGTTTAAGGTTTTAGAGTCAACTAGGTCGGCTAAAATAATTATAAATAGAGGGCAGCAGCCCACATTTGTAACATACCAAGATTTTATACAATTTTCTTTGCAATAAAAAGTTCTTTTATTTTTTTATGAGTGTTCGTCATGGATCCGACGGATTCACCAATTGGGGAGCGATTCGAGAAGAGATTTTCATACTCGGTATCAAAGGTAATGTCTATTCTGCTTCATAATTTAGCTATGTCGTATTTTTGATGAATTAGTTTTAATTTTGTTGGACATATTTTAGTTTTAATGATGAGTGCCAGACTAGCTGTTATAGGGCAAAGGCAAAAAGATGTCTAGAATGAATGTATAGGTTTACTAGAGTTTGATCTTTGTATATGTTTGATCAAACAAGCACTGTAAAGAGGTTAGCTGACTTGTTCAGCAGACCTATCTAGGTTAGGTGTTCAGTAGAGTGTCTAGGACCTGCCGAAGACTGAAGGCTAAGGATTCAAACTCAGTAATGAAGGCTAAGGGTTCAAACTTAGTAATGAAGATTTAAAAGCCAAGGATATGGGATCAGAATTTAGGTAAGCATATGATGGCCTAAAGTGATTACATATACCTTGTATAGAAGGTCTAAGTTCCATATAAGGAAATATGATGATTGGGACTTAGTTATACTTAAAATGGTGTACTTTAACTTCATAATTAAAAGTTAGATAAGAAGCGGTCAGCTGAGTGTTCATCAAGAACACAGCAGACTAAAAGTCAGCTGACCAAATATATTCATCAGCAGACTCATGAGCCAGATATCTGCTGAGTATATACTTATCAAATTAATTCAATTCAAGAATTATCTTTGGAAGAATAAACGGATAAGGATGAATTTCAAGCATTGGATTGATCAGTTAATCAATGGTGAAGATTGACGGGACATCGTAAGAAATTCATAGCCAAATCAAGATGGAATTAAACCATTGGTTGACAGACTGTCTGTCAGAAGGACACTAACACAGACAGAGCAGTACATCAGAGGGAATTTCATGGAATAATCAGAATATCCTATAACGGTCAAATTTGAAATTCAAATTCAAGCATAGGATTTTCACCTATAAATAGAGGACCCCTGGAATCAAATCAAATACCGAACTTACTAGCAATCAAGAGCATTACACCCTGCTGAACTGAGCATTCATACTGATCTAGAAATATCTTCAAGTGTTATTGCATTCAAGTTATATCCAGTATCTACACTTGGAGATCTGAAGCTGCTGATCTTATCATCTTGATCAAAATCTTGCTAAATCTGAATCACTTTTTGATTCAACCCCTTTTTTTCAAGAAGAACCTGAAGACAGAGAAGTACTGCTAAGTGTCAAGAACTGTTGTTTTTGTGGTGGAGCTGGTGAATAGGAAATCCTACCCTTCAAGGACCAGTGGAGTACTTAGGAGCAACAATTCTACATGTTCTTAGTATTCAGTTTGTGAAGCCATAGTTATTGGTCAAGGACAAACAACTTAGGGACTTTTGTAACAGCAACCTCAAAGGACTCTAGTGAATTTCCTCCAACATCACAGGAGAAGAGTGGACTGACATGATTACACCACCTGGAACCACTATAAAAATTGCCTTACTTTACTTTACTGCATTTACTTTCTGCACCTTATTTTATTGCATGTTATCCATGTCAACCTGCTGAACTAGCTACTGAATACACACACACTTTTAGCTACTAAGTATCCAATACTTAGTATCATATTTTAAACTACAAGTATAAAGGCTTAATCTATATATATTCCGCTGCAACATATTCACTAGACTTAATAGTCAGCAGACTGCCTAAAGTCAACATACTATTAACCCTGCTGAGTTTGTCTTAACTCTGAAGAGTTTTAAGTGTTAAGTTTATTCACCCCCTCTAAACTTAACCAAAGCCTTTTCTAGGGACCAACAAATTCGTACTTTTCCTGCCATGTAGTTGTTAAATAATTCCTCAGTTATGAATGAATCTGAATCGTTTAGTGAAGAAAACACAGAGTTCTAGGTTGCGCCACTTTCACCGCGGCGGCGGTCTTTACCACTGTGGCGAGACACCTAGTAAACTCGTATTCTGTGTAATCAGCGCCAACTATGTCTGAGTTTCTATTTTAATTTACATGTTGTTATCCTGATCAACTCATTGCATGTCATCATGAATTAGCATGAAGGAACATTGTTGAAGTGCTAGTTAAGATATAGTTAGTCGATCTATAAGTACTATCAGCCATTGTCGGTGGTTGTCTAGGGAGGTTTCGGTTCATCCCGGCATCCATAGTTCTTACCGTGGGTGATGTTAATACGGCCTTAGGTAGGTTAACTGCACATAGATTCCCGTTGTCAAATCAATAGAAAGCATGGAAACATTAGGGGATTGCACCCGTAGCTGTCAATGAATATAATTCACCAATGGGGAAGATTGATTTATGATTGGGGTAGGGTTTAATTGCTCATAGTAAGGACTAGTTTCTTAGAATTCATAAAAAGAATAGTTGCATGATCTTGCGTATCTGATTTAAGTCAACTAGATGATACCTTTTATGTTTATCCATATGTCTCATGCATTTATTTGATGTTTTCGTATCAATTAGAATCATTATTTGCTTAGTTTCATCCATATGTGTAGATAGTAATTATTTATAAAATATCATATTTTGATAGGTTTTGTACCAGTTATAGTAACCGGAGCATCGTGTCGGGTTTGCGCTTGGAATTTTGGTGTTGTATTACAGAATTATAGGTTGACTAAGACCCCGATGCATGACACGTGTTGATCCTAAACACATCTTTTGAGAGCTAGAAGAGTGTGCCGGAAGCTAACAAGTCAAACGGATCATTTGTCCTTAGTGTTTCTACCGTAGCCTATCTTCAACGGAAATTTGACCCACCTTAGAGGCAGAATTCGGTTAGGACTTTTTTCATGAGAGTTGTATATCAAGAAACTAGATTTCTAACGCATTTTGAATCACATCAATTGGAGGTATATAACTCAAGTTATAGCCATTTTGCTGAGAAGCTGTGAAGGACCAGCGGCACCGAGACTACTTCCGGTGCACGCCTGAGAGTTGCAGATTTACAGAGTGACCACGGTGCAAGCTGAGACTACCACGGTGTGACCCGTGACATCATTCTGAGGCAATTGGAAGCATTTAATGCTAAGGACAAAACCCAAAAACTTTGTCAGAGCCGGCGCACACCGAGGAAAGCAAAAACACTCACGACTTGAGCCGTAATGAAAAACTCAGCAAATTAATTATGCGTTTGAACTCATTTTCAAGGGACATCAAAAAATACATCTAAGAAGAAGAAAATAACACCTTCTCTCTCAAGCTTGAAGGCACCTAAACCCTCAAGGCTCTTCCATTGTAAACATTAAGAATTCTTACTTTGATGTTTAGAGCACTTTGGTGGAAGCAAGAACAACTCTTTTGTGTTTAAACTCCATTGAAATCCTTTGAAGGTTGAATGAAATTTTCCATTTTCAAGTTCATAGCTTGTGATTGGTAAATTATTAGCCTTTACCTTGATTTAATTGCTCTTGTTGTTATGAATGCTAGCTTTGACATGTTGGTATCCATAACTATGAGTGGCTAGTTCCTTACTAGCCAAGGTGAAGTAGCTGTGTAGTTAATCTCCTATGGTTGCTTGGGAACGATTGTTTATGTTTTATAGTTTCTCTTGTGTTGAAATTCTTCTTACTTGTATTGTTTGCCTTGTGTATGTTTGAGTAATTAACTTACATATGCACCTACACATCTAGTAGATACCGAATGGAGACACTAGGTGTGAGAAGAGGGTAAGAAGATCGGAAAGTAGAATCGACCTTAACGGAATTCGGTTCCTTATCCGGGGAGTTTTGCATTCAAGTGTTTATCTTGTCAATTCATTAGGTTTAAGGTACTTGGACCAAGGAGGAGACAAAGAGTGGTTTCATTCACTCATATGAGGGGAAACCACTTGTTTAGGAATGCACCGTTCACACATTAGGACATCATTGGATGGTGGTAGGTAGACCATTTACACGGACTCAAGGGGAGATAACTTGAACAATGAATCATCTTGGCTAGGTTCTTTTATCATTTGAACAATCTTTGTAGTTAAGTATTACTTTCTTAATCAAACTTATGACTCGGATCAAGCTAATAATAACTAATTGATGTTTGACCTCACATCCTTGTGGGATACGACCTTGACCACCGTACTAGACTACAATTGACGCGGTACACTGCCGGTGAGATTGGAACCCTAGGAAAGTTGCATCAAGTTTTTGGAGCCGTTGAACGAGCTTTTCTCCCCTTTCCAATATGAAGAAAGAAATAAGGGTCGAAGTTTAGACCGCTCACAGTAGTTCTATGTGTAACGGTTGATGCATGTATTAGTTCAAAATTCTTGAGAATGAGTCAAAACTTTTTTCTTACCTAATTTCTATGTTGTTTCTTTGGTGCTTACCTCTTTGGTAAGTTGCCAAGTGTTGTTTTATTGTTTTCTTGTTGTTTCTATCTTGTAGTTGATGACCCGTTCTAGAAGCGGTAACGCCCCACTCACTCCATACAAGCCCGACATTAACAGTTACGGAAGGCAGTTAAGAGTAGAGAACAAGGGTGGTCAAACTAGCCAAGTACATTCTGGTGAAGAATCTTCCCAAGGATCATCGAATCAAGGAATAGATATGGCCGAGAATAGTGATGAAGCACAAGTCGAACAAGGATTGAATCATGCCCAAGGGCATGCACAAAACCAAGGCAACCCAAATCCACCACCAATTCATCCACTTAACCCAAATCAAAACAATCAAAACCCTAATGACCGACAAAATCAAAATCGTAACCAAAACCGGAACAACCACAACAATCCTCCCCAATTTAGTCCCCTTTGTGATCAAACTGTGTGAAGAAATGAGCATAATGATCCCATTCGTCTACCTAATGATGGAACCAACAATTTCGAGGTGAAATGTCATATTTTTGTTTTGATTGATACTCGATGTCAATTCTTTGGTGAAGATCATGAAGATCCACATCAACACCTTCATCAATTCGATCAGATTTGCAACACTGCTAAGAGTCATGGTATTCACAAAGAATTAACAAGAATTTCAAATTTTCCTTTTTCATTGACCGTAAAGGCTAGAGATTGGTTTCATCACTCCCTCATCACTCCTTGACTAGTTGGGAAGAAATACAAGATGAATTTATGAAGCAATATTTCACTCCCGGGAGAAATTTGAAATTGAATGTTGAAATTGCTAACTTCAAGCAAGGATCCAAAGAGTCTCTCGGAAGTGCGTGGGAAAGATTTAAGAAGTTGTTGAGAGCTTGTCCCGATCATGGTTATACTCTTGAATTGCAAATCCAACTATTTTATAGACAGTTGAGACATGAGTAATGTGCGGATGTTGATCATGCATGTGGTGGATGCTTGATGATGCGTGATGCGCAAGAGATGTATAATGCTATTGAAATAATTTTGAAAAACAATAGAATGTGGGAAACCGGATCGAGCACGAGAAAAGTGGCTTTTGTGGAAGAAGCTACCTCCCAATCGGAAGTGTTAGCACAATTGGTATCTCTCAACAAGAAATTTGATGGAATGCAAACTAGCAAGAATTCGGATAACTATGCACAAGGCGAATGCCCAATTGAGGAAGTGAGGTATGATGATGATACATCTTTTGCAATGGATGAGCCAAGGAAACATACGAACGAAGATGTCAGTTTCATGCAACAACATCGGAATTTAAACAATGCCTATTCGAATTCCTTTGATGCCATAAGAAGAGATCACCCTAACTCTCGTTGGTCCGATAATGCAACCAAGAAAAACCAACCCCCATTCCCTTTGCAACAAAGAACCTCATATAACACAAATCCTCAAACCTGAAGTTTTCAAGGAAATTCCTCCACCTATCCACAACAACCGCCAACTCACTCTTACCGACAACACACCACACAAAGCATTCCCATCACTCAAATTCCAACTCAATCAAGTGAGAATATTGATAAGTGGGGAGCATTGATGGATAATATTATGGGTGTTGTATCTACTCAAGCAAAGAATATGGAATCCATGATGACTTCTATTAGTACGGTTACTAAAGATCTTAGAACTTTGAAGACTATGATGAGTGGTCATGATACGAGAATGAAGACCATAGAAGCATCCATACGGAATGTAGAAGAGCACATGAGTAGAGAATGA
The DNA here is from genome assembly GCA_036785695.1 of Gentiana straminea. Lineage (NCBI taxonomy): Eukaryota > Viridiplantae > Streptophyta > Magnoliopsida > Gentianales > Gentianaceae > Gentiana > Gentiana straminea. The sequence goes on along the minus strand of JAVUPR010000265.1, from coordinate 3,640,420 downwards.
GAAATGAAAAGTAGTAGACCCCTCGGTGGACTTCCAAGTAACACCGAGAGGAATCCAATGGAGGTTAATGTTATTGTTACTCGTAGTGGGAGAGTTTGTGGAAGCAATGGTGTGGAAAATTCAGGGAAAAACGAGGTTGAAGATGATTTAGATGACAAGTTTGAAAAGGAAGAATTGAGCGTAGAGGAAGAAGAGATCGTTAACGGTTTCTTGAGACGGGATAGATTTGTTGAAGCGGAAAGTGATGATGAAGAATGGGTAAAGGTGCCGAGGCTATTGAAGAACCCGAGGGCTAGTGATCTAAGGACTTTATTCAATGAACACGTGAGAGAATATCGTGGTGAAGAGAACACGGTTTGTGAGGAACCCTCCACGGCTCACACCGAGGTAAAGAAAGGAAAAACAGCAAGGTCCACGGTGTGCACCAGGAATACCCCGGCTTGCACCGGACCCAACCCGGCTCACACTGGACAGACACAAAGGGCACCAATGCAGAATTCAAGGAAAGAAATGCAGAATGACGCCATATGGCGCCCACCAATACGCAAACTTTCAAGAAAGCTTCTCCATCTTAATCAAACGACAAGGGTAAGGGATGTATAAATTCTAATCCCACTTTAATTGATCTTGAATCACTCCCATATCCCCCGAGAGAACAAATTTGGAAGTTGAAGATGGATAAGAAATATGCTCACTTTCTTGATACTTTTCGCCATTTGAATGTTAACATTCCCGTAATTGAAGCTTTAATTAACATGCCTACTTATGGGAAGTTTCTTAAAGACATTCTTTCAAATAAAAAGTGTTTAGAAGAATATGAGAATATTTGTCTTAATGAGGAATTCTCCATGATATTACAACATAAGCTCCCTCTTAAACTCAAGGATCCTGGAAGTTTCACCATTCCGTGTGAGATTGGGGGATTTATGTTTAAGAGAGTGCTTTGTGATCTCGGTGCGAGTATAAACCTCATGTCTTATGCAGATTATAAAAAGCTTGGAATAGAGAACTTAAAAACACGGAGATGACTCTCCAATTAGCAGATAGATCGATTAAATACCCATAATGAGTCATTGAAGATGTTTTAGTTAAAGTTGATAAGTTTTACTTCCCGTTGACTTTGTGGTCATGGAAATGGAGGACGGGTATTCAACACCCCTTATTCTTGGTCCTCCATTCCTAGCCACGGGAAGGACTCTTATTGATGTTCAACGAGGCGAGGTGATTTTGAGAGTTAATGAAGACAAGGTCACTTTTAACATCTTCAAAGCAATGAAACATCCATACAACTCACACGAGTCATGTTTTTTCATAGATGCTATATCTTCTATTTGTGTGGATCGTTGATGACGGTTAAAATAGTCTATCCTATGGCATCAATATTCTATCCATTATGAGCTAAAAATAGTTGTTTCGACCTATAAATGTGAACCATTTACGTTGAATATCATATGTCGGGTTCGTGAGTCGATAAATCTGCACTTAGCGTTTATTTCCCCTATCTCGATATTATTTCGTGCATTATTCGATGATTTTCAGGATACGAAATATTAGGCTGAGCATGATGGACGAATCTGGAGTGGACTGAACGAAAGGAATGGGCCTAGGGTATTCTAGAAGCATCCAAGTTAAGTCGGCTGAAGAAAAAGGGCAAAAATACCCTCGGTAATCCAAGGGGCGGTGCCGACTTACCGAGGGTCCATAATCTTCCGAAACACATTTTCTTGGACGAAGGGTCAAACTAGATGATTCTAAGTCGGTTTAGATAGCTATAAATAAGAGCCTTCGCCTCAGAACACAATGTACTCAAATTATTCAAGGAAATTATGCAATAAAAGTTCTTGTTCTTTATTTTATTTATTTTATGAGTTCTGGTCGGAGAGACGACGGAGTCGCCGCCTAGGGAGAGATCCGAAGGAGATATACGCTCGTCTTCGAGTGTTCGACTTATATTTAGTCTTGTTAACTGGCTGCGGATAAATATTAGCCTTTAGAAACTAGTTAACTTAGTTTCAGTATGAAAACCACATAAATATAACCATAATAAAATAAATGAATGCATAAGGTAAATAGACAAGATTTATAGAGGTTCCAGGTGGTGTAATCCTGTCAATCCTCTCTTCCCCTGTGATGCGGAGGAAAATTCCACTAGAACTTCTTTGAGATGGCCCGGTTACAAAATGTTCTGAACTGATAGTCCTTGACTAATCCCTAGCTTCACTATCTAAACACTTGTAGAACAGGTAGGATTGCTGCTCTTCAACTGTTTGATCCACTGGTCCTTGGAGGGTAGAATTGCCTCTTCACCAGCTCATCACAAACACAGTCTTCCTGACTGCACTCAACTGTCCTTCACACCTTCTTGGTGTTTCACAGTCTAAACCTTTGATGAAATCAAAGTTGAGACTTTGAATCAAAAACTATGATTCAACTGTGATTTGAGCTTTTCTTCTGGATGATTAATTTAAGCACGGCTCTGTATTTCTTCAAATGTTGGATCTGAATCTGCTTGAATATGCTTGAACACTTTGATGAAATTTATTGATCTTGCAATTAAGTACTTAGCAGGTATTCTTTTGGATTTGGCTTTCCCCCTCAATTTGATCTTTCTTGACTAGATAGATTCCTTTTAATTTTCTTGCTTTATTATCATATACCTGCACACCCGCTTTTGATGTTGTAGAGGTAGTCTATTTATAGGGGTTCATTCAACGTTCATCCTGCTTGTAACGGCTATCTTTTCTGACCATTCTGCTGTGTCAGTACTTCATCCAATGAAATTGCTTTCTTTACAACGTTCGACTGTACGATCAGTTTGTTGGATGGTTGATTTATAAAACTGAGTTTCCTTATCAGTTTTGTACTGAGTTTTTCTTTTGTCGGTTTCTAATCGACTTGGAGCATTAACTCGAAATTTTACTCTTCTTCAAATATCGGTACTCAGGTTTTCATCGATTATAATTGACTTAATCGAGTACACCATGATTCATTATCATCTAAGAATTCATTGTCCTTATGATTCTTAGGTCTTCATACAAGATCCATAAAGTCAGTTCAGGTCACCACAATCTTACCTGAAGTCCAACTTTACAGTCTCGACTAGTAATCTTCATAACTGAGTTTGAACCCTCAGTTCTTAATTCTTCGATAACTGAGTCTGTGTCCCTCAGTTCTTCAGTCTTCTAGATAAGTGACGGACGTTTTCTAGGCTATACAATCCTTACCGGCAGTGTACCGGGTCAAATTGTAGTGCTAGTCTGGTGAGTCAGGTCGTATCCTCAGGGAAATGAAGGCATAATTCAAAGTGTGGTTAAACACCAAGAAGCTATTATTAACTCGATCTAAGTCGCAGTTTTTACCATTTTCCTCGGGTTAGATAGTTAGATTAGTTAGATTGTTAGTAAAGCGATAAATAAATATATAAATATAAAAATAGATAATATATATATTTTTGGATCTAGCCAAGAATACTTTACTTTGAATCAATATCTTTTTGTAGTGAAATTGAATGAGGCGGATCTTTTCCTTGATGCAAGGAGGTCAATTATATATGAACCGGTGTACTCCTAAGCTAGACAACTCCTCCTCACACGAGCGTATGAAATTGTCATACGTCTAGTCATCTCGTCCAATGTCATCTTAAGCATGGGTCACTCCCGTTTTGTCATTCGGCCAATTTTAAGATTGATTCATTAAACAGGTGATTTTAACGTAATAATATCGTGAGCACAATTTTAATAAGATTTATCTCTTCCAAGATAAATCTGCCCCCGGGTAGGAAATCGGATTCCGTTGTCACGTTTTCACTCGGCCAATTTTACCCTCCGGTCTTTATATTACGATCTCGTATTCTAATCGCGAGTTGTCAATTCATTAGATTAGGTTTCTAGTAAAAATCGAGTGGCTAATTCAATTTTTACTTTCATTAAGTGCAAAAAGAAAGAGATTCATTATAATTGGTTATATAATTATTACCAGAGTCGATCATTCATTTTACCAAAAAGATTAACTAATTCAGATTCATATCTTGGCTAGATATATTTTTAGCTTAACATAGTTATAATAAGTAATATATAAATAGAAATAGAAATAGTAAACATAAAATATTAGAATATATTACCGATTACAACTGTTGAATCGGGGTCATTTCCACCGGATGTAGTATAGCAAAGCTTCGATTTTAACAATCTTCGATAATTATTCCGCCATTACAACGGTACTATAACTACTTTATTTATATATATAAAAACATATATATACATACATAGACATATGTATACATACGGGCCCGAAAATAAAATAAAAGAAGGGAAGAAGATGAAAGAAGATATATAGATATATCATATATATTTTCATACATAGACATATATATATATATGTGAGGTGTGTGTGTATATATATAAAGATATATATATATATGTGATCTACAAAAAAAATAAAAAGATGAAGAAGAGAAAGGGGACGAGAAGAAGAGGGGAAATGGGAAAGAAGGGGGCAAAGATTTTTGATGGATTTAGGGGGGTATTTATAGGAAATCTTGATCCGTATTGTCAAAATTCGTCTATACGGTATTGCAGTTCAATAAAATGGCCATATCTTGAGTTGTAGATCTCCGATTGACATGATTCAAGAGGCATTGGAAAGCTTATTTGAAGATCTACAACTTTCATGAAGGACTCTTCTTCAGAAAATGTCTTTTTGATGGGCCATTCGCTCGTCGAAGATATTTCTCGATTTCCACTAAATCGAATCGATTAGCCACTTGACCACTTGACTTAATGATACTTGAGTTGTAGAAGTCCGATTGACGTGATTCAAAATGCGTTGGAAAGCTCTTTCAAAAATCTACAACTTTCATTAAGGACACTTCTTCAGAAAATGCCGTTTTAATAAGTCATTTGTTCGTCGAAGATATAATTCGTTAGTGGTACCACTAACCACTGAGCCACTTGACCACTTAAGTTAGTGGCACACTCTTATATCCCTAAAAGTACCTCTTTTAGGCCTCAAAACGTGTTATTACTCGGGATTTTGGTCAACCTATAATTCTGCAATAAACCACCAAAATACCAAACGTAAATCCGGACACGACACTCCGGTTACTAAACCGGTACAAAACTTATAAAAATACGATAATTTATATAATAACCATTATTTATATATTTGGATAAAATTAAGTAATTATTGACTTAAATTGGTACAATAATGCTCAAAGTGGTATCAATATTGGGGTAAAATGTCGTAATAATGATCATTAATTTGTCTCTCATCACAACTCCCCACTTAGCTTTTGGTCGTCCTCGAGCAAAACAAGCGATAAAACAAAATGAATGAGAGATAAATTCATGAAGATATAAGATATAAGGGACAACCGAATCTTTGCAACCATTAGAATTACAACCAGGCGTTAACCTCAATATAAATGTATAACGAGTGTGTGTGTGACAAGCCTTTTCAATTTCCACTATCCTCTCTTGAATAATTCAAGCAAACGCAAAAATATCCATTCGACAAATCCTAATGACTTTCCTAGGTATAGGCAGTAACATTTCTACACAAAGTCCTTCCGTGTACTTATTAGGATAATCCCTAAAGCATATCATTCAGTTTATACTGGGGATAGTCAGAAGATAACTAAGTTTCCAACCATATTTCCATATTGTCATTTTTTTTTCTTCACATTTGTAGCATATGCCTTCATTCCCAGCAATAGGACGTTTCGTGATAACACCCTAGCTGGACTACTATCATCAGGCAGTCGGGAGCTTTTAAACCTCATAGTGATATAGGACGTTTCGTGATAACGCCTACGCACTCAAATCATTGGTAGCTACAACCGACATATAGATAGTTCATCTTAATTTGGTATTCTTCTTTAACTTATATCCTTCCTATCACATTCAAACCTTCGGATATTCACGGTACACATTAAAAAGTTAGGTACTAAGTTACGCAATTATCTATAGAATAACCACTAGGATACTGAATGGATACAGTTTAAAATTTTCCGCTTCAATATCAAAGGCTTTACGTGAAGGAATTCATGTTACACAAATATATTTGGAATTACAATGCACTTACGGTTCACGTTGGTTATACACATCCAAATTGATCATTATATCTTCAAATCCATGAATATATACCTTATACAATTTATTTTAATCAACTAAATAATGCTCGAAAAAAATCGAAAACTAAGGGATTTATTGATACAAAATAAGCACCAATGCCATTGCTAGACCAACGACTCCACTCCCCACTTACGAACTTACATTGTCCTCAATGTAAAGTGAGTGTAAATAAGTTGTTGGGAAAGCAATGGTGCACTAAAACAAGTCAAAACAAATACTGGGATGATAAAATGGGTGGGTGGGTTAAAGTTATGACCTCCTCAATTCCATAGTATTTGAACTAGTACATGTCACACGTTATTTGAAATTTAAAACAGACTAGATCATGAAATGTAACGTATGGCAAAGTATTAACTCTGAGTCTTTTATACCCAGATCCTCAAGGGTTATTTCAAATCGTTCGAACAACCTAAGTCCAAGAAATGACGCATTTGAATTTTTCTCTTTTTTCTCCATCGGGATTTTCGGATAAACACCTAATCATTCCCTTTTTTAATGACATTCAAACATTTATCCTAAGACTTGGTGAAACAAAATGAAAATCAATCCGAAGTATTGGCAAAGTATCATCCAAAGTATGAGTAATTATTATATTTAACATTTTTACGGGCTGCCTCCCGGTAGCGCTTTTGGTTAACGTCGTTTGCTCGACAAACTTAAGCAACCAAAATGATGATGATTAACTAATATACTAAAATAAAATAGGATACTTCTAACATTTACTCACAAAAGCATGTAATAATTAATTTCGTGAACTAACTAGAAAAAAATGCTTAAGGAGTAAATAGGAAGGATAGTACCATGTTTTTACTATATTTATAGTCTATAGCTAGTCTTTCTGCTCCGGTTTTCTAATGTACTGGTGGTGAGTCATCCTCATGCACCACATCCTTCTTCAATGCCGGTTTCCAACAGAGGTTAGACAATTTCCACCAATCCAAACGATTCTTGACCTTTTCCTTTGATTTTCGAGCCTTCGGTTTGTGAGCTTTTACATTATTGCTGAAGTCATCTTCTTCAATTACCTGTGTGTTAGTACGATCCACAACAAGGGGACACAAAGGGTTCACACAAGAACTAGATTCTAGTGTAGTGCATGGATATTTCAATGAATTGTAAATGTTGAAGACAACGCGCTCATTATTCACTGCCAAACTAAGCTCTCCCTTACAAACATCGATCAAAGGGGTATTAATAGTTAAGTGCCGAAAAGTGTCAAGAAAACATGCATACCTCTTATCCAACTTCATCTTTTTGATTTCCTTTTTCGGGGAATGGGGGAGTAATTCAAGATCAATTAAAGTAGGGTTAGAATGTATACCTCCCTTACCCTTATAATTAGATGAAGATAGTAAAGCTTCCTTGAATGATTGTGCCTTTTGAAGACATTGTGTGTTATCGTTCTGTACCTTTTTCTTCAAAATATGCACTGGATATGGTGCTGCCCTATCAGATTGAATCGAGGTGAATTTGGGTTGAGCCGGATAAGGTTCGGTTTGAATTGGCCTTTCCAAACTTGATTCATTCTCAACATGATCATTGGTCAAGGTCCTATTCATTCTTGGATTTTTCAATATTCTAGGAACCTTGACCCATTCCTCATCCTTACTTCCAGGTTCAATATATCTGTTTTGTCTTAGGAAATCTTCAATAATGTCCTCTTCCTCTTTGGTGAATTCAGGTTCATCTTTAGATTCCACATTCTTTTCAAATTTACCATCTAAATCATTCTCTACTTCATTATTTCCGAAGTTTTCTAATCCATTACTTCCACAGATCCTTCCACTTCTAGTAATAACAGCATTTACCCCACTCAGATCTCTTTTAGTATTACTTGGTAGTCCTCCTGGGGGTCTACTGTTTTTACGTTCTCCCTCTCTACTCAAATGATATTCCATATTCCATATTGAAGCTTCTACAATTCTCATTCTGGTATCATGTCCACTTATAGATGTTTTCAACGTACTCATATTCTTAGTGACTGTACCTATAGAAGTCATCATGGTTTCCATATTTTGAGCTTGAGTTGACATCATACCCATCGATTTTCGATTAATTTCTCCCATTTATCAACTCCTTCAAAGGTTGAGTTGAACTTTGGGTGATTTGGTATGCTTTGAGTGGTATGTTGTGGATACGGTCTAGGTAATGATTGTAGATTCTGATTCGAGGTATCTCCTTGATAAACTAGATTGTTATATGGATTCTTATATTGAACTGAATACGGTGGTTGTCATTGCTTACTAGGGTTTCCAGACCAACGAAAAGTAGGGTGATCTCTTCTAATAGCATTAAAAGAGTTTGAATATGCATCGTTCAAATTCCTATGCTGTTGCAAAAAACTCACCTTTTCCCTTGAATGTCCTTTTGGTTCTTCCATCCCTAATGACACATTATCATGACTTGAGTATTCATTTGGTAAGATATTTTCTAAGTTTACATTTTTACTGGCTAATAAGCCGTCAAATTTCCTACTCAAATTCTTCAAGTGTGCTAGGACTTCTGTATTCGATGTACTTTCTCCTGCAAATGCTACTTTTCTGGTGCTAGAACCGGTTTCCCACATTCGATTGTTTTTGGAAATCTTTTCAATAGCATCGTAAACTATCTGAGCTTCACTCATCATTAACGAACCACCACATGCATGATCAACATCTGCACGTGAGTCTTTCCTTAATTTACGACAGAAAAGTTGGATTTGCATTTCTAAGGAATAACCATGATCGGGACAAGCTCTTAGTAGCTTTTTAAATCTTTCCCACGCATTCCCAAACGTTTCTTCAGATCCTTGTCTAAAATTAGCAATCTCGACTATTAATTCCAATTTTCTACCAGGAGTAAAATACTGCTTTAAGAACTCGGTTTGAATATCCTCCCAACTAGTCAATGAATGATGGGGAAGTGACAGAAATCAATCTCGTGCTCTTCCTTTTAAAGAAAAAGGAAACAAAGACATCCTCGTTAATTCATAATGAGCACCTTGACTTTTGGCTGTATTACACAATTCTTCGAAAAGATAGAGGTGATGATGTGGATCCTCATCATCCTCTCCTAAAAATTGGGCTCTTGTGTCAATTAAACCAAAAAGATGAGATTTTATTTCGAAATTAATTGCTCCTTCATTGGGTAAAAGAATTGGATTATTAATCTGGTACCTTCTTACGGTCTGATCACATATAGGTCTCGGGTTAGGCTGGTTCTGATTATGCTTATTCCGATTCTGATTATTTCTATTATTCTGATTCTGGTTATTAGGTTGAGGTAAATTCTGATTAAGGTTTTGGCCATGCTCTTGAGCATGAGCAATCCCTTGTTCAGGTGTTTTACCAACGGTTTCGACCATTTTCGTAACTCGATTTGACAATTCTTGTGGAATAGAAAATATCGAATAGAAAATAACACGAAATCGATAAAAAAACCACATTTTTTTTTCTCTCGGTATTTACCGAGTGAATTTTTTTTTTATTTTAATTGGTATCTTACCAATAGGTAGGTACCAAAAAAAAAAACGAACCGCGTTTACTTTCTACTATCGAAAATAGAAAATAACTCGAAATTGGTAGAAGAAGAAAATTGGTAACTAAAAGAAGGTAGATACCAACGGAAAATAAAATAGAAATGTGATAAGAAGAGTGTTGACTTATCCTCGAGAATTTTGAACTATACAAGTAGAAACCATTCGAACACAATGAATTAGCGTCTTCTCCCCGGCAACGGAGCCAGAAAGCTGACGGACGTTTTCTAGGCTATACAATCCTTACCGGCAGTGTACCGGGTCAAATTGTAGTGCTAGTCTGGTGAGTCAGGTCGTATCCTCAGGGAAATGAAGGCATAATTCAAAGTGTGGTTAAACACCAAGAAGCTATTATTAACTCGATCTAAGTCGCAGTTTTTACCATTTTCCTCGGGTTAGATAGTTAGATTAGTTAGATTGTTAGTAAAGCAGTAAATAAATATATAAATATAAAAATAGATAATATATATATTTTTGGATCTAGCCAAGAATACTTTACTGAATCAATATCTTTTTGTAGTGAAATTGAATGAGACAGATCTTTTACTTGATGCAAGGAGGTCAATTATATATGAACCGGTGTACTCCTAAGCTAGACAACTCCTCCTCACACGAGCGTATGAAATTGTCATACGTCTAGTCATCTGTCCAATGTCATCTTAAGCATGGGTCACTCCCGTTTTGTCATTCGGCCAATTTTAAAATTGATTCATTAAACAGGTGATTTTAACGTAATAATATCGTGAGCACAATTTTAATAAGATTTATCTCTTCCAAGATAAATCTGCCCCCGGGTAGGAAATCGGATTCCGTTGTCACGTTTTCACTCGGCCAATTTTACCCTCCGGTCTTTATATTACGATCTCGTATTCTAATCGCGAGTTGTCAATTCATTAGATTAGGTTTCTAGTAAAAATCGAGTGGCTAATTCAATTTTTACTTTCATTAAGTGCAAAAAGAAAGAGATTCATTATAATTGGTTTTAATCATTATTACCAGAGTCGATCATTCATTTTACCAAAAAGATTAACTAATTCAGATTCATATCTTGGCTAGATATATTTTTAGCTTAACATAATTATAATAAGTAATATATAAATAGAAATAGAAATAGTAAACATAAAATATTAGAATATATTACCGATTACAACTGTTGAATCGGGGTCATTTCCACCGGATGTAGTATAGCAAAGCTTCGATTTTAACAATCTTCGATAATTATTCCGCCATTACAACGGTACTATAACTACTTTATTTATATATATAAAAACATATATATATATACATAGACATATGTATACATACGGGCCCGAAAATAAAATAAAAAAAGGGAAGAAGATGAAAGGAGATATATAGATATATCATATATATTTTCATACATAGACATATATATATATGTGAGGTGTGTGTGTGTATATATATAAAGATATATATATATATATATATATATGTGATCTACAAAAAAAATAAAAAGAAGAAGAAGAGAAAGGGGACGAGAAGAAGAGGGGAAATGGGAAAGAAGGGGGCAAAGATTTTTGATGGATTTAGGGGGGTATTTATAGGAAATCTTGATCCGTATTGTCAAAATTCGTCTATACGGTATTGCAGTTCAATAAAATGGCCATATCTTGAGTTGTAGATCTCCGATTGACATGATTCAAGAGGCATTGGAAAGCTTATTTGAAGATCTACAACTTTCATGAAGGACTCTTCTTCAGAAAATGTCTTTTTGATGGGCCATTCGCTTATCGAAGATATTTCTCGATTTCCACTAAATCGAATCGATTAGCCACTTGACCACTTGACTTAATGATACATGATTTTCTATCTTTTCCAAGATGTATAACGGCTATATATAGGGTTAATAACATTGTTATATTCGAATAGTATGTTCAAATAGTATGTTTTAATTGCTTATTTAGTTTAATTATGTCGTAGTTAGTTTATTTTACCCCATGTGTTATAGATTTGATTCGTTGATGAAGAAATCATTAGATAGTAGTTGCATTCTTCAGATCTGTGACGGTCTATATCGCTAGATCTGGATACCTAGTAAATTACTAATTCATGATAATCGGCGCCAGCTACGTTGATCGATATATTTAATTTACATGTTAGTAGTCTGATCAACTATTTGCATGTCATCATAAATTAACATGAAGGACCGCAAGTGAAGTGTTAATTAGGACATTATCTAGAATGGACCCTAGGAACGTGCTGGTCAGTGTCGATAGCTGTCTAGGCGGGTTAGCGGTATGAGGTAACACTCAATATCGGCAGCTCTAGTTCTTTATGCGTATGGGATATTACGGACCAATTAAGGAGGGTAGCTTGCGTATAGATTGTCTACTGCCATTGTTAGAGTAGATAGGGTTAGGAGTTGTACCCGTAGCTGAACAATGAATAAATTCACCAATGGGGAGGATTGTTGCATGTGTGGCGGAAATAACTAATTACTCATAATTGAACTAATACCTTAGAAACTCTTGTTGCATAATTGAACTCACATATTCTTGTTAGTTTGAGGCACCAATACTACTGTCTATATATTATAGTTGGTCGTAGACCGTTATTGTGACAACTCAATCTTGATAATTAGACATTCTTACGAGTCTCTGTGGGATCGACCTTGAATTGCCAGTACTCTACTACGATAGACCTAGTCCTATTGCTAGTAAGTGCATTGCACGTGATATCAAGATTTTTGGCACCGTTTCCGGGGACTCGTGTCAAGAATACTTTTTATTTAAGATTGAGTTTTCTGTATATATTTGAGTCTGTTTAATCGAGTCTGTTTTATAGGCTGTTTATACTAGAGTCGTATAGAGTCAATTCTGTGAATTCTAGAAGAAAAGTGCCACCGGTTTACCGAGGGTCCCGATTTTGCTAGAATCGTTTCTGTTAATTCAGTGTCAGGTCAATAGTCGGAGTCTATATTTTTGAGTCTGCCAGGCGAGTGTAACAGCTGCCGAGGCAAGTTACTAACCTTTTTATTTTCTTTTTGTGTCTTGTAGTACGTTACACGTAGTTCTGCAGCCAAACTCGAGAGATTCATACCTGAGATTGTAAAGTTTGCTAGACAAAAGAGAAAGGAAACTCGAGAGAGATCTGTTAGGCTGGCGGAGGACGTGGTTTCGAACGAAGGAGATCACAACGAGAGAGAAGAAGATATTCCACCTTTGGAAGATACTATGGCACAGATCGGACAGAACGGGCAGAATGGACCAGGAGTTGTGGTACAAGCAGATAGGAGAACTCTATAGAGCTATGCAATGCCAACGATTGAGCAATTCGTGACAGCAATTGTTCAGCCTGAGGATACAGTTGAGGTATTTCACCCTAAACCAAATGTTATACAAATGGTGACTAACTACACTACTTTTCATGGAGTAATGAACGAGGATCCTAGTGTACATGTCACCAACTTTCTGGAAATAGTCAGCACGGTTAAGCCAGCAGGAGTACCAGGAGACAATATCAAGCTGAAATTGTTCCCATTCACTCTGAAAGACAAAGAGAAAATATGGTTATTGTCTCTAGCACCAGGATCGATTCAAACTTGGACCGATATGTTGCAGAAGTTTATGAATAAGTACTTCCCACCTAGGAAGTCACTACAGATGAGACAAGAAATTATGAACTTCAAGCAGAGGCCCACTGAAACATTTGAAGAGGCTTGGGAATGATTCAAAGAAGCACAGAGGATATGCCCTCATCATGACATCACTTTGCTAGTACGAATGCATAGTTTCTATCACGGATTACGGCCAAGTGAACAAATGAGAGTTGATGCATCAAGCAACGGATGTTTTTGCGTTGCTATCACCTAAAGAAGCCGAAGAGAAATTGGAGCAAATTGCGCTTACAAGTCAATAGGGAACACACCAAGTTGAAACCGCCAAAGTAGCTGAAGGCGTATTTGGAGAAGATACTTCTCAAAAGATCTTATACCAGTTAATGGCAATGAACGAAAAGATAGATGGCATGCAAGATCGCATAGCCAAGGTTGATAAAGTTCAAGAGATTGAAACGACCAACACTTAGGACGTGAACTATATAGGGAGGCAAGGAAATCCTTATGGGGACGGATATCGCCCAGGTTCTCACGACCACCCTGGTTTTAGACTGAGTGACCCTACTGGGGGTTTTCGACAAAGTGATTCAAACGGTGGAGAAAGACCGAGACAAACTGGTGGATTCATGCCTCAATTCAATAAGTCCGGTGGTTGGGAAGCAGCTAGGGATAAAATGAGCTCAACTGTGACCGACACGGTCAATCAACTTACGAAATCCATAACTGAGCTGAATACAAACTTCACCACATATTGTCAAAAGAATGATACAAGACTGACCAATCAAGAAGCCTTAGTGTAGAATCTGTCACACCAAGTGGGGCAGATCGCAGAACAAGTGTCAGCCCGTCCTCCGGGAGGATTGCCAAGTAATACTGAGAAAAATCCGAAGGACGTGAATGCAATTATGACTAGAAGCGGAAAGAATCGCTGGACCCGGTTATACCAACCGTCCAGAAGAATCGAAAGCGATCGAAGAACGAACGTAACAGAATCTGAAGAAAAAGAGGGGCGGTAACCCGGGACAATGCTCTGGTAAACCGGGAGTCTGAAAATGCAGCTGACAAGCAGGCAGAGCAGCAGCAGTCAACATGTAAGTCTTCACGAACTGTAACTATTAATCCTGCTACTTTACCCTATCCCCTTAGGAAGTATAAGCCGAATAATGATGATGCACGTTATAAAAAGTTTATAGAGATGTTTAAAAAGTTGCAAGTGAATATACCTTTGGTAGAAGCTCTGGCCGGAATGCCAGAGTATGCAAAATTCTTGAAAGAAACCATCTCTACTAAGAGGAAATTGTTGGACCTTGAAACCATTTGCCTGAACGAGAGGAATGCTCGGCAGTTTTGCAATGCAAACTGCCTCCTAAGTGTAAATATCATGGGAGCTTCCTCAAACCATGAACAATTGGAGGAGTATGCCTGAAAAAAGCTTTATGTGATCTTGGAGCCAGTGTCAATCTGATGCCACTCTCTATTTTTCATAAATTAGGCATGAATGAGTTGAATGAAACGTCTATAACCGTTCAATTAGTAGATAAGTCTATGAAGCAACCTTGTGGAGTGGTGGAGGATGTTTTGGTAAAAGTTGATAAGTTTGTATACCATGTAGACTTTATGGTCCTAGACATGGAAGCAAACCACGATGTTCCATTGATCTTAGGAAGACCTTTCCTAGCTACGAGTAAAACATTAATAGATGTTCATAAGGGTGAGCTGATTCTGAGACTGAATGAGGACAAGGTAGTGTTCAATGTGATGAACTCAATGAGATATGCTAAAGATGAAGGAGAAGCATGCTACATGCTAGATGCCATAGATGAACTTATTTTGGAATTATATCAGCAAGTGGCACTAGACCCTGAAGTAGCAAAAACTTTACTCCTGAAGGATGAAGAAAATTATGAGGAAACCTGGCATGGGTGTAGTGAAGGTCAAGTGCAAGAAATAGAGCCTATATCCTCTGTGGATTTAGTAGGAACCATTCATAGACCTTCATGGCACAAGTTCTTTGATTTACAATTGACTGGTAAGTTGTTAAGATCATCGTTAGAAGAGCCACCAAGGAACTTAACGTTAAAACCTTTGCCTTCTCACTTGAAGTACGTGTACTTACAAGATGATACTCTCCCCCTTATAATTTCAGCATCATTATCACGTTTAGAGGAGGAGAAACTGTTAGGAGTACTGAGAGAGCACAAGGGAGCGTTTGGATGGACGATTGCAGATATTAGAGGAATAAGCCCATCGGTGTGCATGCATAAGATCTATGTAGACCCGGAGAAAAAAGTGGTAGCACAACCTCAGAGGAGGTTGACACCACAGCTGAAGGATGTTGTTAAGGAAGAAATCATAAAGATGTTGGAGATGGGAATCATTTTCCCAATTGCAGACAGTGAATGGGTAAGCCTGATTCATGTGGTGCCCAAGAAAGGAGGATTCACTGTACAACCTAATGAGTTTGATGAGCTAATCCCTGTGAGATTAATTACTGGACATCGAGTTTGCATAGACTTCAGGAAACTGAATGATGCCACTCGTAAAGATCATTTTCCCCTACCATTCATTGATCAGATGTTAGAAAGATTAAGCGGTCATGCGTTTTATTGTTTCTTAGATGGATATTCTGGTTATTATCAGATCCATATTGCCCTCGAGGACTACGAGAAAACAACTTTCACATGTCCATATGGAACATTTGCATACAATCGCATGCCTTTTGGGTTATGTAATGCACCAACAACATTCCAAAGGTGCATGATGTCATTATTTGCGGACATGGTGGAAGATTTTCTGGAGATTTTCATGGATGATTTCTCTGTATTTGGAGATAGCTTTGATAAATGCTTGGACAATTTGAGTAAAGTGTTGAAAAGATATGAAGAGACCAACCTTGTACTTAACTGGGAAAAATGCCATTTCAAGGTTACAGAAGGAATAGTGTTGGGACATAGAATTTCAAAGAAAGGAATGGAAGTTGGTAGAGCAAAGATAGAGGTGATAGAGATTTATCTAGGACTTCTCAAAAGTTTCTAGACCTTTGACTGAATTGCTTGCAACAGATGTACATTTCGTATTTGGAGAAGAGTGCAAGAAAGCATTCAAAACATTAAAGCAAATGCTCATAACCGCCCCAATTCTGGTAGCCCCATATTGGAACAAACCTTTTGAGCTTATGTGTGATGCTAGCGACACGGCAGTTGGAGCAGCCCTGGGACAAAGGGAGAATAAAATCTTTAAGCCTATTTATTACGCTAGTTGTACCCTTAACAGTTCCCAAAGGAATTATGCGACTACGGAGAAGGAACTCTTAGCTGTCATCTTTGCATTTGACAAGTTTCGACCTTATCTAATAGGATCGAAAGTCACTGTATTTACTGACCATGCAGCTTTGAAGTACCTTCTGACCAAGCAAGACTCCAAGCCAAGATTATTAAGATGGATTCTACTCTTACAAGAGTTTGATGTGGAGATCAAAGATAAAAAGGGATCTGAGAACCAGGTGGCTAATAACTTGTCGAGGTTAACTTTGCTAGAAGAAGAGCAACCGACTAAGATCAAGGAAAGTTTTCCCGATGAACAACTTTTTTCCATCTCAGTGGTAGCTCGACTTGAATCTCAGACCCGACATCGTACATCAAGAGTGGGCAAGGTATACCCTTGGTTTGCAGATATTGTCAATTACTTAGCAGGAAAGTACCTACCACCAGAATTCACGAGTGCAGATAAGAAGAAGTTCTTCACATATCTGAAGTATTATCATTGGGACGATCCTTACCTATACAAATTGGGCCCTGATGCCATTCTTAGGAGATGCGTCCATGATGATGAGATTCCAAGTATTTTGCACATGTGTCATTCTAGAGAAGCTGGAGGTCACTATGGACCAGACAAGACAGCAGCGAAGGTACTGCAGTGTGGATTCTATTGGCCGACAATTCATAAATCTTCTTACGAGTTTACAAGATCCTGTCACTTCCTGCCAAATGACTGGTAATATTTCTAAGAAGAATGAGATGCCACTGCAGAGTATCTTAGAAGTGGAAGTATTTGATGTTTGGGGAATTGATTTTGTGGGACCATTTACATCGTCAGAATCAAATCGTTACATCCTGGTAGCAGTCGATTATGTTTCCAAATGGGTGGAAGAAGTGGCTTCACCTACTAATGATGCCAGGGTTGTCCTGAGATTTCTTAAGAAAAACATTTTGACGAGGTTTGGTGTGCCCAGAGCCATAATTAGTGACGGAGGGAGTCATTTCTGTAATAGGTTGTTTGAGAAGTTAATGATGAGATATGGGGTTAGACATAAGATTCCAACAGCATATCACCCCCAGACAAGTGGACAAGTAGAAGTCACGAATAGAGAGATTAAGAGGATCTTAGAGAAGACTGTGAATCCCACGAGGAAAGATTGGTCTTTGAAATTAGAGGACGCTCTGTGGGCGTACAGAACATCTTATAAGACCACGATTGGGATGTCACCATATATGATAGTGTTTGGAAAAGCATGTCCTTACCGGTAGAACTCGAGCACCGAGCGCTGTGGGCCATGAGGTTTCTAAACATGGATGAGGATTTAGACGGTGAAAAGAGAATGCTAGAATTGAATATATTGGAAGAGTTTAGACTTCAAGCGTATGAGAATGCAAGGATTTACAAGGAAAGAACGAAACTCCCTTCATGATAAGAAGATTCTGAACCGTACATTCCAAGTAGGATATAAAGTGCTTGTGTACAATTTGCGTCTTCGTCTTTTTCCTAGGAAGTTGAAGTCTAGATGGTATGGACCACATGTAGTCACAAAAGTCTACAATTCAAGAGCATGTGAAGTTAGAAATGAGCACTCTGGGCAAACTTTCACAGTTAACGGCCACAGGCTGAAACATTACCTAGAGCACAATTATAACCCTGAATTTGGAAGTCTTTGTGTTAGAGGAACCAGAGTATGAATGAAGGAGCCCTATTAGTACAGTCGAGCTGACGACTATAAACTCAAAACTATTTCTAAACCCTTATTTATTGCTTTTGTTTATTATATTTTGAGTCAATAAAGTAGCATGACAATCGAAAGGTTTTTTTCATCACATATATCTTCAGTCATCTGACTAGAGATATATGTGGTTTTTTCCTTCACGATTCTCATGTGATAACCTCGTAAAAGTTTTCGCGTCTTGCTTAGGCCGATAACGGAATAAAATGGCTTAAACTGTTTTTGCGCATTCCTCTGGTATGCACAATTACCACCACCTTATTTTATTATTGCCCTTAGCATGTTAATCACGGTTTTTGGAAGAGTTTAGAAAAGCAGGTAATAACTTGGATGAGGAATGACATAGGAGCTAACGATTACGCTCCGGGATTCATTTTGACTCAGTCGACATTTCCAGATCTAAGTACTTTTTCTTCTCTTTATTATTAGTCATTGGGGACAATGTCTATAATAAGTGGGGGGTATGGCGTCTTAGCTGGGTAGTCGAAAAAGGGAATATTATTGAAATTTAACACTGTTTTTAGCTTGCTTATTTGCACGTTTTCGAGTAAGGAATCGGTAGAAAAGGAGCCCAAGTTCGAATTGAAGTGAGCTATAGCATATTCAATTTAGTATGGAAGAACGAGCATGTGTTATGTTGCGTGAAGTTCTTATTAATTATTATTCTATCATTGCAATCAATATTTGAGCACATAATCTGAGTGAGTAGAGTTTAAGGTTAGATGATGAGTTGTTTTAACTGGGAATCATTATTTTTCTATTTATATACTTCAAAAAATTGTTGTAAGACAAGGGAAGCAACTTGGATGACGAAAGGTAACCGGGATAAACGGACTTGTGAGTGAGAGAGAAAAAAGTGAGGAAACCTGCCAGAAGAAAAAAAAGAAGAAAAAAAAAAAGAGAAAAATAGTTATGCAATAAAGGCAGTGAGGGAAGAGAACTCGTGTAAAAAGGGCATGACCCTCGCATAAAAAGAAACAAACGAGGACTTAAGAGCGATGCTCAGTCCCCGAGTCCGCCCGAACCAATATCGGTACCATGTTGTGTAACCAAGTCTGAAGGCAAGATGAGCGAGTGTATGTGCAAGCAAGTTAAGATTGTGTGGTTAGTACAACTTGATTCTTCTCACGAACGCACTATCACGACTGATTCATCACACGACACATTGATGCTTGATAAGTGGTGATTAATGGGGAGCTTATGGATTGTGGCTTGATGTATGTTTCTGTCGGAAATCTTTATTGAATATGTGGTAGTTGATGGGTAGTTGTTCTTGGAGGTACATTCCACCTTGATACTCTGCTCGTGGACGAGCAGAAGGCTAGTGGGGGGTAGTTGATGACGGTTAAAATAGTCTATCCTATGGCATCAATATTCTATCTTTTATGAGCTAAAAATAATTTTTTCGACCTATAAATGTGAACCATTTACGTTGAATATCATATGCCGGGTTCGTGAGTTGAGAAATCTGCACTTAGCGTTTATTTCCCTTATTTTGATATTATTTCGTGCATTATTTGATGATTTTCAGGATACGAAATATTGGGCTGAGCATGATGGACGAATCTGGAGTGGACTGAATGAAAGGAATGGGCCTAGGGTATTCTAGAAGCATCCAAGTTAAGTCGGCTGAAGAAAAAGGGCAAAAATACCCTCGGTAACCCGAGGGGCGGTGCCAACTTACCGAGGGTCCATAATCTTCCGAAACACGTTTTCTTGGACGAAGGGTCAAACTAGATGATTCTAAGTCGATTTAGATAGCTATAAATAAGAGGCTTTGCCTCAAAACACAATGTACTCAAATTATTCAAGGAAATTATGCAATAAAAGTTCTTGTTCATTATTTTATTTACTTTATGGGTTCTGGTCGGAGAGACGATGGAGTCGCCGCCTACGGAGAGATCCGAAGGAGATCTATGCTCATCTTCGAGGGTATGATTTTCTATCTTTTCCAAGATGTAGATCTATCATTGTTATATTCGACTAGTATGTTTTAATTGATTATTTAGTTTAATTATGTAGTAGTTAGTTTATTTTACCCCATGTGTTGTAGATCTGATTCGTTGGTGAAGAAATCATGAGATAGTAGTTGCGTTCTTCAGATCTACGACGGTCTATATCGCTAGATCTGGATACCTAGTAAATTACTAATTCATGATAATCGGCGCCAGCTACGTTGATCAATAGATTTAACTTACATGTTAGTAGCCTGATCAACTATTTGCATGTCATCGTAAACTAGCATGAAATACGAATAGTGAAGTGCTATGTTTGGACATTATCTTGAATGGACTCTAGAACGTGTTGATCAATGTCGACAACTGTCTAGGCTGGTTTACGGTATGAGTTAGCGCTCAATATCGACAGCTCTAGTTCTTTATGCGTATGGGCTATTACGGACCAATTAAGGAGGGTAGCTTGCGTATATATTGTCTACTGCCATTGTCGGAGTAAATAGGGTTAGGAGTTGTACCCGTAGCTGAACAATGAATAAATTCACCAATGGGGAGGACTGTTGCATGTGTGGGGAATAACTAATTACTCATAATTGAACTAATACCTTAGAAACTCTTGTTGCTTAGTTGAACTCGCATATTCTGTGAGTTTGAGGCACCAATACCACGGTCTATATATTATAGTTGGTCATAGACCGTTATCGTGACAGCTCAATCTTGATAATTAGACGTTCTTACGAGTCTCTGTGGGATTGACCTTGATTTGCCGGTACTCTACTACGATAGACCTAGTCTTATTGCTAGTAAGTGCATTGCACGCGTTATCAATCGTACTAACTTGCAGGCCTTTGAAGACAAGCTTGAAGAGTGCTTGGCTTTATATACTTATGAAGGAGAAGAGAATGACAAAGAGATGAAAGAAGTGATTTTTCACTTAGATGCTGGAGGTCCTTTCATGAGACAACCATTGCACCGATATTTAGAACTAGATTTGAATGGCACAATGCTTAAGCCTTCGGTGGAGGAGCCACCAAGGAATTTGGAGTTGAAACCTCTCCCTTCTAACCTCAAATATGCTTTTCTTGAGAATGATAATTGCTTCATGTTATTATTTCTTCATCACTAACCTACTTGCAAGAAGAACAATTATTGAGAATGCTTAGGCAACACAAGAAGGCATTCAGATGGATGGTAGCAGACATTCATGGAATTAGTCCGGAAATTTGTGTACACAAAATCATCTTGAATGACAATGCCAAGTCATCTGCACAACCACAACGCCGTCTCAATCCACACATGCAAGAAGTGGTAAAGAAAGAGGTTATCAAATTGTTGGAAATGGGTATAATTTTTCCTATATCGGATAGTGAATGGGTTAGTCCCACTCAAGTTGTACCAAAGTAAAGCTGCTTTATAGTCAAGGAAAATGAGAAACATGAATGGATTCCTACAAGGGAAGTGACCGGATATCGCATGTGCATTGACTTTCGAAAACTGAATGAGCATACAAGGAAGGATCACTACCCATTACCGTACATTGTCCAAAAGTTGGAATGGTTGTGTGGACACAAATATTATTGTTTTCTTGATGGTTATTCAGGATTCTTACAAATATTCATTGCGGCCGGTGATCGAGAGAAGACAACATTTACTTGCCCTTATGGAACATTTTTTTATAAGAGAATGCATTTCGGTTTATGCAACGCCCAGCCACATTCCAGAGATGCATGATGGCAATCTTTTCTGATATGGTTTAGCAAGTGATATGGCGGTTGGGGCCGTGTTATACCAACGCCATGAGAAGGTCCTTAAGGATATTTATTATGCCTCCCACACATTAAACTCCACACAAATCAATTATGCTACAACCGAGAAAGAGCTACTAGCAATAGTCTTCGCTTTGGATAAATTTCGTTCCTATCTTGTCGGCTCTAAAGTTATCGTCCATACCGATCATGCAGAATTACGACATCTGTTAAACAAGAAGGACACAAATCCGAGGCTTCTTAGATGGATTCTACTACTCCAAGAGTTCGATGTTAAAATCAAAGACAAGAAAGGTAGTGATAACATGGTAGCGGATCATTTGAGTCAATTAGAGTTTGTTGAAGAAGACGGAAAAATAAGGGAGATAAGAGATTCATTCCCGGATGAACAACTTATGGTAGTTGATGCCCCACCGTCAATGCAACTCATTGGAAACAATTCTATGCAAAAGGAGGGTCCGCCATGGTTTGGTAACATTGTAAATTATTTCACACACGGGTATATTCCATCACATTTGACATGGCAAAAGAAAAAGAAATTTTTTCCACGATTTGAAATTTTATTATTGGGAGAAATTTTTTCCACGATTTGAAATTTTATTATTCGGATGGCATCATTAGGATATGTGTTTCTAATAGTGAAATTTCGAGTCTCCTATCCTTTTTCCATGGATGTGAAGTTGGAGGCCACCACGGAGGAATGAAAACCGCATATAAAGTTTTACAATGTGGTTTTTATTGGCCAACGTTATATGGAGATGCACATCATTATGCTAGATCTTGTGAAGCATGCCAGAAATGGTTAAATGTATCCAAGAAACATGAAATGCCTCTTCACCCTATCTTGGAGTGTGAGTTGTTTGATGTATGGGGCATAGATTTCATGGGCCCATTTCCCCCGTCGTTTGGTAACAAGTTTATTTTGGTCATGGTCGATTACGTTTCTAATTGGGTTGAAGCCCAAGTTCTTCCCACCAATGATGCCGGAGTAGTGACAAAGTTCCTTAAAACTAACATCTTTACGAGATTTGGCACTCCTCGGGCCATCATTAGTGATAGAGGATCCCACTTTTGCAATCGACCATTCACTAAACTACTCGAAAAGTATGGCATGAAGCACAAGATCGGTACACCATATCACCCACACACGAGTGGTCAAGTAGAAGTATCTAACCGAGAAGTGAAAGGGATCATTGAAAAAATGGTAGATGCTAAAACACCCATTGGTTGCTCCATTATGGGCCTATCAAACGGCCTTTAAAACACCCATTGGTTGCTCCCCATATAAATTAGTCTTTGGGAAATCCTGTCATCTTCCGGTCGAGTTAGAGCATTGAGCATTCTAGGCTATCAAGTTTCTTAACTTTGATCCCATGGCCGTTGGTGACCACAGATTGCTCTAACTCACGGAACTTGAGGAATTTTGCTTAGATGCATACGAAAACGCCCGCATCTACAAGGAATGCATGAAATCCTTTCATGATGCAAAAATCTTTCGCCGTGAGTTCCATGTGGGTGACAAGGTTCTTTTTTACAATTCACATTTGAAGTTGTTTCCAGGGAAATTGAAGTCTAGATGGACATGGCCATTTAACGTGACAAAGGTTCATTCATCCGGAGCAGTGGAGCTCACTGATGGTGAGAAGTCATGGACACCGAGTGAAATTATTCATTGAATATGAAGGAATCCTCAAACCAAGGAGGTGATGTTCCTTACGGACCCCCATCTGAATGATAGCATGGCATAGTCTAGCTATAGACTATAAATTTAGCAAACCACGGGTACTATTATTCTTATTATTACTTAAGCATTATCTTTAGGTTGGATTTTGTGTTTTCAATTGCGTGCTTATGTGGTAATAGTTAATAGTGTCCCCTATGATTAATCTGTATAATTTCCATCATTACTACCGTATAATCCCGTCGAGCAAACGATGTTAAACAAAAGCGCTACCGGGAGGCAGCCAAAAAAAGTTTGGTATAGTATTTTTGCTCTTTTGTGAGGCCCGGTGTGACCAAGAATCCTTTTGCCTCTACATTTTGGTTGATACTTTTCTAGTAATTGGGATTTCTTGTCATTTCATTGGTTGTCTTTCATGTTCATGCCCACCCACCCTCTCTTTTATAGCATCCCGATACTTGTTTTGACTAGTATTCATTCCCTTTTGTTTCCCTAACTACTTTCTTAATTACCACTCGCTTTACATTGAGGACAATGCAAGTTCGTAAGTGGGGAGTGGGAGCGTAATGTCATTAAATGTTTGAGAAACACTTAGTTTTGTGAATTTTCGAGCAATTTAAAGTTGAACAAACCACCTTTTGTGAAAAGATATGGTTCTTCAATTGATAGAGTGAGTACCTCAATGAAGTGAGTAACTTTGGTGACATGTAAGTGCATTTTAATCGTAAATCTTTGTTTGTAGAGTGAATTCTTTGAGTACGTATATTCCGATCTTTTGTTAACATGCAAACTTATGTGCAATCATGAAAGCATGCTTCCATAGCAACTAGAACTTAGGCTTGATATCCTTTCGAGGCGAAATAGAAGGGTGTTTGGAGTCGGAGTTAGGGATGACGGTCATGGCGTTTCTTTGACTCAACCATAGCCAAATGGCCTTCCCGAATGTAATTTCCACCTGTCCCCATCTCAGCCTTTGTAGAGTGGTGAGATCCCACTCGAAACTAGCCATTTGTGATTAGCCTCATTATTATCCGACCCTTAGCCAAATTTTGGTCTACATTCCCTTGATATCCCGCAAGTTTAGCAAGTTTCTATGTATTGTGTGGTGATGACTTTGGGAGTTGATAGTTGGATGAAATTGTTTGGCACAATGTTGAGATGGTATCTATCAAGTTCGGAGTCCATTGGTGTTAGAACAAAAAAAAATCCAAAAAAAATCCAAAAAGTTCAAAAACAAATCAAATGAAGTTCAATAAAGTTGTAAATAAAGATTCAATAAATGGTGAGCATGGAAAGCAATTTTGGAGGACAAGTTCAACAAGTACAAGTAATGTAAGTTTGGGTGATAAATCAATTAAAGTGGTACTTTATCTCTTATGTTTATTGTTGAGGAGACGTCTTTGGAAATTACGCGCAAGGGTTGGAGATGCCAATTCAAATTCTTTGGAATTGAAGGTGTAAATTCTTTCTATCTTGCATGTGTTCTTTATTATATATCCTTTTATCCCTTCGATTAGCCAATACCCGAGCCTAACATTACAAGCTTGCAAGTCCTACCCGATCTAACTTCTTGACTCCGAATGCCTCGATTAGTGGAGATTGGTATCATTCTAAAGCCTATGGATTGCACCTAATAAGTCTTGCATGCATGATTTCATAATTGGTTGCTTCGTAACAAAGTTGAGGCATATTCACACACACACACTCCACTACTTTCTTAGATTACGGTTAACATGTGGTTATATGTACAATTGGTTGTATCATCTAGTTGAGCTCTTACTTCTTGATGTTGTATGATCTTATCTCTTGACTTGAGTTGTTTTATCGCTTTATCGCTCGAGGACGCGCAAAAGCTAAGTGGGGAGTGGTTGATACTTTTTACGATGATAGTTTTTACGATGTTTTATCCCTATTTCTCATGTATTTATTGATGTTTTCGTATCAATTCGAATCTTTATTTGCTTAGTTTCATCCATATGTGTAGATAGTAATTATTATATAAAATATCATATTTTAATAGGTTTTGTACCGGTTATAGTAACCGGAGCCTCGTGTCGGGTTTTGATCACGTGTAAGTCACTAACGTCAATATTACTAGCAAGAATACTAGGTACATCGTAGTATAGTAAATACGAGTCAAGGTCGATCCCACAGAGACAATGCAACTTTAATTATAAACGATTCTAACCTAATTAAGAAGCGACATAGAAGTGGTCATTGACCAACAATAAACATGAAAGAAACTTGGTATTTCTCCCCCTCTTCCCACCGATCTACTAACTTAGATTAGTTAATCTTTACGTTTACTTCCCCACATAATTTCCTTAAATTAATCGAGCAAGCTTTGATTTAATTATAAGCTACGGGTGAAACTCATAACCCTATCTACTCTGACCATGGTAGTAGACAATCTATACGCAAGCTACCCTCCTTAATTTGTCCGTAATAGCCCGTACGCATAAAGAACTAGAATTGCCGATATCGAGCGCTAACTCATACCGCTAACCCGCCTAGACAGCTGTCAACACAGATCAGCACGTTCCTAGGGTCCATCAAGACTATGTCAAAATTAACACTTCACTATTCGTATTTCATGTTAATTTTACGATTACAATAAGCAGGTTCGCCAGATCTAACCTACTGTTAATTAAACCTGTCGATCAACGTAGCTGTAGTGAATCCTCCAGATTAAGTTGTCTAAATATTGCCTCAGTAAACCGGTATAGACCACCGGTTTACCGGGGTCAGATTTTCTAAATTCTGGATCTACATGGCTCAATTACGATTAATCTAAGAAAATCATGGGGTCGTTAAACATGCAGATTAACTAAAACACATAAATACGAACATATCTACCATATTGTAGACAAAAAGGAACGTTCAAAGCTTCATACCTTCAACAATGGTGATCTAGCTCGATCTACTCAAGCTAGAGATGGTAGAGAAAGGGAGAAACCAGAAATAACTCCTCAAAAGCTTGGAATAACTTTATTTCATCAAATTGTATAATGTATATTGAATATAATTTTGTTGTACTTTGCAATAATCAGCTAATAGCGGATTTATATAGATACAATAGCCGACTTATGACTCTCAGAAACCTTAACCGACCTAGACAATGCGGCATAATCGATTTCGTGTTCCTCAAGGCCCTCGATTTACCGGACCTAGCCCTCGGTAAACCGGGCTGACTTTCCTTCTTTTTCTTCAGCAGACTTCTTCTTGGACTTTAATTACTTGGCCCAACATGCTTCTTTTGGTCCAGATCCATTCTCCAATGCTCCAGATTCGGTACATCCTATAAAACACATAAAATGAGACAAAACAGTACCAAATCTTTGAGAAAATAACATAGATGCACAATTACGATCCTGGAAACACGCACATAGCATGTAACACATATTCCATATAATAAAGAGCCTATATATCCTCTCTTGAGCAGAATTCGGGGTGAATGAAGGTATAATTATTGGTACCATTTAGGGCGTTATCAACTACCCCCCACTTAGCTTTTGATCGTCCCGAGCAAAAAGGCGAAAAGAACACGACACTCTGATCAGTATACAAGTTAATTAAAAACAACCATGCCTCACAAAGTCAAGATCAAGATCATGCCACTCATATCTATTAATAACGCATTAAACACTATTCACGTCATGAGCCAATGTGTGTGTGTGTGTGTGCAGTAACTTTCACAACCGCTTAGTAATGCAGATAATCTCACATTACATCAACCCGTAGTTGAACTAACCAGTCTCAAACATGTTATTTATTAATCAAATTAGCTGGCAAGGCGGATCGAGAACCGAGTATGTATTACTATTAGGCTCACGTTTATCGGTCTATGCAAAAGTCGTGCGTTTTACGCTCCATCGACTCAATTTTTGCCAAAGAGAATACATGTATATATTTCAATGCACTTCTCTTTCTTGGCGGGTGAACTCTCATTGATTTATCTATCCTCACGGCCCACTCTTGATAAACTACCGAATCCAAAATTCCTTTGCCTTTATAAGCGTGGTGGAACATAATTCGGGATAAAGCCAGGGTCAACTCTAGTCAAAGAAATATGCTATCGACTACACACCGAGGGAAGTGAGTTATACGTGCTTAAAATGGTGGCTCATAACAGAATATGCGCTTAATACGCCACTACTTCAGAAGTGGGTACTTACTTTTACTTGTACATCGTGGAACAAAGATGAAGTCAATTAACTCAAAAAGATCAAAGATATCATCTTTTTTCAAAATTATGTCGAAATGAATCAAAGTCTATGTGGTGAACAGTGCATCAAAGAGAATCAAGATAATCACGTAATTTATGGAATATAATGCTAAGAAGCTAAGTGACGTCCCGTACCCCCCACTTAATCGAAACATTGTCCCCAATGTGTAAGATGAAAAATGAAAAGGAACTTAGCTACGTTAAGGGTGGAGCCAAAGAAGAATTGGATCGTCGTATAATGCAACGGGCATTGGTAAGTAATCCTTGAAGAATCCACGCTAAGTATCTCAAACAAACCAAGAAGAATAGTGGTGACAAGAAATCGTATAATAAAATTGCGGCTGCAAAAGAGAAAATAAATAACTCCAAACAATTTACGCCGACAAAATCATTATAGTAATAAAATTCTGCTACATGAACTAGATAGGGAATAAAAAGAAAAATAAAAAACAGAAAATGGAAATTAACAACAATAAAAAGAAAGAAAAACTAGTCCTCCTCATAATAATCCTCCTAGTCATCTCTAGGCTTAAAACCGGGAGGTGGTGCAGAACTCAAGGCAGCAGCAGCAGAAGAGGAAGCTCCATGACGTGGGGCAGTCCTAGGTGGTGGGGTCGATGGAGGAATGCCAAAGAAGTCTATGATCCTATCCATCTTGCGATGCAGACTCACAATCTCTCTAGAATGCTCCTCCAACACAGCTCTCTGAGTCCGAGGTGCTCCGAGTACCGGAGTACGCTCCTTCTCAGCTCTCTGACCAACCCGTCTAGGTAGGCGTTGAACCGACTGCGAACTGATCATCGGTTCAGGGTCTTCCCAATCGTCACTGGTGAGAACTTTGACCTCGTCCTCCAAAGAAAACATGTCAATCATCGGCCCATATGGAAACTTCTCTCGCTCAGACGTAGCTGCAATCTCATGAATGCGGCTATGCATCAGTAGACCGATGTTGACTGGAGATCCCTACTCCAGATAGAACATCAACTCTGCCCTCTTAGTTGTGACAGAGACCGTATGCTTGGTCGGTAGAAGGCGGGCACAAACAAATCGGTTAACCATCATCCGATCCCAAGATAACTCACTTTCCGGGAAGATGGTGAGGGCTCCCATAGGGTTGCGCTTCCATTGCACCCAAAGTAATCATCTATCATCCGCATCCTCTTAAAATCATCAACATTGGTCGAGGATGTGTACTCATCTGGGCCCACTGGTGGATTACGAACCCCATAATACTCGTTGATCCGCTCAAACAAAAAATCAACCTTAACTCCACGGACCATCGCAAATGTAGCTCCTGGGTTGTGCGAAAGATAAGCATAAAATTCTCTTACCACCGTAGCGTTGAACCGCGTCGGTGCCTCTGCCATATTCAAAATGTCTTGTACTTGTAGGGCTTTCGGCAAGATCGAACCGCAATCGTCCAACTCTACTCCTCGTTCTCGGGCAACCGGTCTTCCGTTCCAATGCCCTCGGAACGATTCATAGATCTCAAGAGAATGAAATTGCTCAACCCCGTCTATTAAGGGTTTAGCATCTCCGTATAGAAACTGGGGACCACTTGGATGAGGGTTTGTTCTGCTACGCTTGGGACCCATACTGAATGATAATAGAAGCTGATGATGAAGCTGAATCTGAAAAAGGACTCTCGGTAAACCGGCCCTATACCCCGATTTACCGGCCCGAATTTTCTAGATTTCTTTCTGGGACTGTGCTCTGATATGGAAAATGACGAACTGCATCACTTCACTATTGAAGCCGCACTACGAATCAGCAGCAGGGATGGAAGAGGTGGTGGTTTGTAATGAAAGGAAAAAGGGTTGGGTGTGGTGATGTATGGTGGTGATAGTGGTGGTGATGGTGGCCAAATTTTCTACTAGGGAAAGAGATGGAGAAATTTGGTGATTTGAAGAAGATGATAGTAGATGAGAATGATGATAATGGTGGTGGAAAGGTGGTTTAAATAGGAGAAATGATAGAAGGTGGAAGGATTTGGTGGGATAGTGGGTAGATGAGTAATTAGGGTGAGGGATTTGAGGGGGTGATTGTTGGGATTGAGGTGGAGTAATGGTGGAGTGTGGGAAATGATGAAAAGGTGGAAAATAGGGAAAATGGGACGGTTTTTGCTGACTGGTAGCGTTCTGGTGCAACGTGTGTCCTCCACGTGTCTCTGAAAATTCTGCTTTTCAACCAGACACTCAGAAACTTGAAAATCTCAGCTCGGTAAACAGGAGGTATCTCTCAGTTTACCGGGGCTTCTTTTCCCCAGATTACTCTGTCCGCCTTCTCTGCACACTTTAATTAATCTCACTTCTCAATCCTTACCTCAAAGTGACTAGTCTCTTACTCATTTTGTTGCTATATCCGACTCGATCCTAACCTACTTCACTAGAATCCACAACGAGTAAAAAAAACCTTCCCAACATCCATCGGTTTCAAGCCTAAGGGTGCGGTAGGATGAAAAAAAGCTCGTCCCTTCATCCAGCTACTTTTATTCATTCCTAATCTACCTAAGGGTTCAAGGAGAATAGTTCTGAGTTTAAAGTCGTCAGCTCGACTTACCTTTGGTCCTTTAATCAATCCAAAGTTACGGCCTTAACTCGCCAAGCTCGCATCTTTGAGGTTTCAACCGTCATGCACTTCCCTTCTCGTTGATCATTACCTTTCGAGAGTGCCTTTTCCCGGTTTTCCATAGAAACTTTTAAGCTCTCTTCCTAGCACGCCTCTCTCTCTTTGCTTGCGTACTAGGTCTGCCTCTGCGTCGAGATTTAAACTTTATACCCAAGGATTCCACATTTTCCACTTTAAGCTCTAATCCGTCACTACGCAATACGGAAGGACTAGCTTCCGTGAGCGCCTTGTTGTGGTCCTTCTCTTCGCGCTCTCTAAGCATTAATCTCATGAATTCTTGCTCAACGGTTTCCACTACAACCTCTTGTTGCCTATGCCCTTCCTTCTCTATCTCCATGATTTCTACTTTTCCTGAATCATAAGCCATCTTTCAACTTTCCGGCCTATTATCTAGGGGCTCTAAGATTTCGAAAGATACTGCATCATTGTTCAATCTTAAAGTGATCTCCCTATTATCAAAGTCCATGATTGCTCTGCTTGTCGCTAAGAAATGTCTTCCTAACAAAACTGTGGCACTTGGGTCCTCTGGCACGTCTATAACCGTGAAATCAATTGGAAAAGTGAACCCTCCTGCCCTTATCGTGCACTTCCTAAGCAGACCGGCAGGCATATCTCTAGTCCTATCAACAAAGGTCATAGTTTGGGTTTGATTCATAATGACCGGAAGCTTAATCTTCTGGCAGAGGGATAGAGGTAGAATGTTACAATTTGAACCGGAATCACAAAGACCTAAACCTACAGATATACCATTGATAGAGATTGGGAGTCGAAACGTTCCAGGGTCGCCTAACTTTTCTACAGTGTCAGAATCCGGTTAATCCTCGAAATCTGAGAACATGCCAAATCCTCCTCCGGATCATCGGAGTCTTAATCGGATGATATATCAATTAGCTCGATAGGAAACGTACCTAGCCGATAAGTCTCATACTCCTTCAGGTTTTCCTCTGCTTCCCGTTTAAGTGCTTCAGCCCCCTCCTCCACTCGCTTCTTATCAGCTTCATATTGCTCTCTGGCTTCTGATCCAGGGTACATAGAGATTGGTTTGATGTTCAACACAGTACGAGGCATTGTGTCTGACTCGTCTAGCCTTAATCATTTTTTCTTGACTGAATTTCCGAAGTGTCCGGATACTTCCTGCAAAAGAGACAAAATAAAACAAAGAAAAGGTTAGCAACTCCCGCTTCAGTTGGGGTTGATCCCAACTGTTGCGGACCTACTAACTAAAATCAACTAGGAATAACATAGAATAACAGGGACTGTCAGAATTCAATTTTCTGAACCTCGATAAACCGGGTCTAGAATTTCTCTTTTTGGTAGATTAACAGGTGCATGTTTGATCCAAAACGACTCAAGACTCAAAAGAAAATAAAATGAAATAAAAACGACTTCTTAATTAGAATTAAAACGTTTATCCTTAACATTGGCCATTGTCCCCGGCAACGGCGCCAAAAATCTTGATCGCGTGTAAGTCACTAACGTCGATATTACTAGCAAGAATACTAGGTACATCGTAGTATAGTAAATGCGAGTCAAGGTCGATCCCACAGAGACAATGCAACTTTAATTATAAACGATTCTAACCTAATTAAGAAGCGACATAGAAGTGATCATTGACCAACAATAAACATGAAAGAAACTTGGTATTTCTTCCTCTCTTCCCACCGATCTACTAACTTGGATTAGTTAATCTTTACGTTTACTTCCCCACATAATTTCCTTAAATTAATCGAGCGAGCTTTTGATTTAATTATAAGCTACGGGTGCAACTCCTAACCCTATCTACTCCGACCATGGTATTAGACAATCTATAAGCAAGCTACCCTCCTTAATTGGTCCGTAATAGCCCATACGCATAAAGAACTAGAATTACCGATATCGAGCGCTAACTCATACCGCTAACCCGCCTAGACAGCTGTCGACACTGATCAGCACGTTCCTAGGGTCCATCAAGACTATGTCCAAATTAACACTTCACTATTCGTATTTCATGTTAATTTTACGATTACAATAAGCAGATTGGCCAGATCTAACCTACTGGTAATTAAACCTATCGATCAACGTAGCTGTAGTGAATCCTCCAGATTAAGTTGTCTAAATATTGCCACGGTAAACCGGTATAGACCGCCGGTTTACCGGGGTCAGCTTTTCTTAATTCTGGATCCACATGGCTCAATTACGATTAATCTAAGTAAATCATGGGGTCGTTAAACATGCAAATTAACTAAAACACATAAATACAAACAGATCTACCATATTGAAGACAAAAAGGAACGTTCAAAACTTCATACCTTCAACAATGGTGATCTAGCTCGATCTACTCAAGCTAGAGATGGTAGAGAAAGGGAGAAAACCAGAAATAACTCCTCAAAAGCTTGGAATAACTTTATTTCATCAAATTGTATAATGTATATTGAATATAATTTTGTTGTACTTTGCAATAATCAGCTAAAACAGTACAAAATCTTCAGGAAAATAACATAGATGCAGAATTACGATCCTGGAAAACGCACATAGAATTTAACACATATTCCATATAATAACGAGCCTATATATCCTCTCTTGAGCAGAATTCGGGGTGAATAAAGGTATAATTATTGGTACCATTTATGGCGTTATCAGGTTTACGCTTGGTATTTTGGTGTTGTATTGCAGGATTATAGGTTGACCAAGACCCCGATGGATGACACGTGTTGAGCCTAAACATGTCTTTTGAGAGCTAAAGAGTGTGCTAGAAGCTAACAAGTCAAACGGATCATTTGTCCTTAGTGTTTCTACCATAACCTATCTTCAACGGACTTTTGACCCACCTTAGAGGCAGAATTCGGTTTGGCAATCTTCCCGGGAGTTGTACATCAACAAACGAGATTTCCAACGCATTTTGAATCACATTAATCGGAGGTCTACAACTCAACTTATAGCCATTTTGCTGAGATGCTGTGAAGGACCGGCGTGCACCGAGACTACTTCCGGTGCACGCCGGAGAGTTGCAGATTTATAGAGTGAACCACGGTGCAAGACGAGACTACCACGGTTCGAGCCGAGACTACCCCGGTGTGAGCCGAGACATCATTTCTGAGGCAGTTGGATGCATTTAATGATGAAGACAAATCCCAACCACTTTGTCAGAACCGGTGCACACCGAGGAAAGCAGAGACACACACGGCGCGAGCCGTGAAAGGCCCGGCGTGAGCCGTAATGAAAAACTCAGCAAATTAATTATGCTTTTGAACTCATTTTCGAGGGACATCAGAAAATACATTCAAGAAGAAGAAAAAACACCTTCTCTCTCAATCTTGAAGGCACCTAAACCCTCAAGGCTCTTCTAGCCAAATCCCTCTTATTTAGCTTTTAAATTTGTTTACGACTAATTTTATGGTTTTTATCGAGTTGTTTCGTAACATTATCTCCCGTGTTTTAGTGATTTTTATAGAAAATCACTCGCCAAAAGGATAAACTGAGCAAATGATGTTTAAAGATAATAAATTGCAAAAGTGGGCCGATTTATGTGTTTTTATCGTTGGTTTTATGTTTATTTGGATGTTGTTACACTTTGCAATATTTTGGATATCTTGTAGATGCATATCTTCGGTCTAAAAGAGGTGTTTAGAGGGTTAGAAGAAGATGCCACAAGTTTACGAGTTCAACGGAGCAAATTTTCCTAAGTACTTAAATCGTTACATATTTTCGACGGAGATTTGACCCAAATTAGAGGCATTTTCGGGGAGGACTTCTTCATAAAAATTGTATATCTTTGAAAGATCTTTCCAACGCACTTTGAATTACGTCAATCGACTTCTACAACTCAAATGGTGGTCAAGTGGGTAATCAATTTGGGTAAGTGGAAAATCCCGAAATATACTCGTAATACGACGGGCTAATCAAAAAGGCGTTTTCTCGAAGAAGAGTCCTTAATGGAAGTTGTAGAGTTTTCCGAGAGCTTTTTTATGACATTCGGATCATAATTTTTGAAGGTCTACAACTCAAGATATGAATTTTAGAAGTTTCATTCCTAAATCCATAATATTCACCGACTTACAATTACTTTCGGCCGACCTTGAGCCACCGCCTCAAACTCCTATAAATTCGAGCGGCGAGGAAACCCTAATACGGACACATCATATACCCACAATTCATAATAATACGGCCGCACTTTTTCCGGGAATACGGCCGCATCTTTCAAAGAAACAAAAAAAAGGGATGATTTCTTCTCCAATACTCATGATTATCATCATGGTTATTGGCTAAAGCACACAATGACGGTAGAGCAACGGGATGAAACCACACATCGTCATCACAACCATGAATCGTTAGTTTATCCTTGTTTATGATTTCGAATATTGTTTTATTTATCGATTGATTCTTGGATTAATTGTTAAGTGTTTTATTAGATAGGAATGTCAATGAAACCATATTTTGCTTTGAATTTATATGGAAATATGATTCAATAGTAGAGCTTTTCAATCGATACGGTTAATGATAATTTGAGGAATCACTTGTTGTTAATTGGGGTGTTTCGGTTTATAAATTGTAAAACTAGTTTTTACCGAACAAGTTTTTGGCGCCGTTGCCGGGGAGTCGGTAACGGTTGTCGGATTCTACGTAGGACAGTTTTCTGTGTCAAAAGGGATCGCTTTTAGCACGCGGTAGTATTTTGGCCGTAACTTTCGGCTCGAGTGTCCGTTTGGCGCGCAGGACCCTAATTCGGAAAGCTCGTTCCGACGCTGACGACGTGACAAACGGCCATAGGCCGTTCGACACCGTTTTCGAGGTCAAAATCTACTGTTTTCCCCTCCATTTTGGCCCTAGAAGATTTCAACACGTTTTTTTTTTACCGTCTTAGTGCCTTTTCTGTTTTAAATTTTTCGT
Organism: Gentiana straminea; assembly: GCA_036785695.1. Lineage (NCBI taxonomy): Eukaryota > Viridiplantae > Streptophyta > Magnoliopsida > Gentianales > Gentianaceae > Gentiana > Gentiana straminea. Next base: position 3,605,087 of record JAVUPR010000265.1, on the reverse strand, counting down.
AGGTAGGTTTATTTTCTTGTTTCTGTTTCTTTATCTTTTCTAAATAAAAAAATAAAAAATAAAAAAATTATAAAAACTTTCTGAACGAGCGTTCACCCATACTGAACGCCCGTCTGCCCCCATCTTTCTTCTGAACGCCAGTTCAGTGCTCTGAACGAGCGTTCACTTCCTGAATCCTCTCTGAACTAGCGTCCACTTACACTGAACGCCAGTTCAGTCTCTGAAAATTTCACTTTTCAGTCTCTTCTCTCTTTCTAAACCTCTAAGCCTCTACTCATCTCTACATTCCCCTCTCATCAACCCTAAGGTTGATTTCTTCTTGTTCTGCTTCTCTGGTTTATGCAAACCAGGAGTAAGAAGGGAAATCTTATCTTTAACCCCGAACCTGAACGAGACATTGTCAGAAGAAGATTATTTCAAAGTTCTGACAAGATGAGCGAACACGGTTCTAGTGATGACGAACCGGAGAACCAAGGGAATAATAACCAAGATCCCGCTCGGTTAAACCAAATTCGATGCAACAACAACCTCGGAATGTTCAACGAAGAACAGCCCCGGCGGCCGCAATTGTTGTGCGAAGACCCTTATGCGCCATATCTTGATCAAGACTTCTTGGAAGGGCATAGACCAATCCGGCCTCCGGAGATGGGAGGAATGCATTTTGATCTTAAGAATGGAGTTGTGGGGATGGTCCAAAATAGTTCATTCCATGGCACCGCCGTGAGAAGACCCACATGACTTCTTGTCGACTTTTGTGCAAATATGTGAAGCGGTGTCACTACCCCGGCGTTCCTTCGAAGTTGTTAAATTGAAACTTTTCCCGTTTGCTTTGAAGGGTGAAGCAAATCGTTGGTTTAAATCCTTACCCCATCACTCTCTTCATAATCGGGCCGATGTTAAAAGAGCCTTTGCTCGAAATTCGTTTCACCCGGAACGATAATGGAACGAAAAAGAGATATAGCCACTTTCGAGCAACTAGAAGGGGAGAGTGTGGGAAAGGCTTGGGAGAGGTTGAATCGTTAATGAGAAAATGCCCTAACCATGGATATACTCGACATGAGCTTCTAGAATTATTCTATCGGGGTGTTACGCAACCCAATAGAGATTACTTGGATTCCACAAACTCATGGATCATTTTTAGGAGGAGGAGATGATTCGCCTACGGGGTAGCGAAAACGATAGCTAAGAATAACATGTGGGCAACCCAAAAGAAGACCCGTGTCGGCCGGAAGCAAAAAGGAGGCTGCTTCAAGTGACTCGGGAGACAAAACTCGCTTGTTGCTCAAATGGAAATGATGAACAAGCAACTCGCCAACATGCAAATGAAGCGACAAGAAGGGCCGGCGGATGTAAATTACTCGGGCATACAAAGCCGGGAATACGATGAATGAGGAAGTACAAGCCATGGAGAACCGAAATCAACCTTTCGCAGGCTTCGGTCAAAATTACTCGTCAATCGAGTCAAACTCAAAACTGCAACTTTTCGGGAAATCCGCGAAATAGTTATTATACACCGCCTGGTGCATCCAATAACCCAAGACCTCAAGGTAACTGGGCTCAAACGCAAAATCAACAACCCACCTATGTCTCTCAGAAGAAATTTGATGAGCTAGTTGACATGGTGAAAACACTAGCCACCGGTCAAAAAACGATGGAGAGACAGATTGGTCAGATGGCTGATCAACAAGCAAGCAGACCTCAAGGAAGACTGCCTAGTTATACAGATAAAAACCCTAAGGCAGATATCAATGCTTGCACTGCCATCACACCTCAATGGGAGTATGGAGAGGAGGAGTTGAATGCAGTCACCCTCAGAAGCGGTAAGACAACTGGACCCGAAAAGATGTCGGGAAACGAGTAGCCCCTCCTGACGCCATGAGTTCAGGAGGGGGCAATCAGAAGTTAAATGCCAAAGAAAGCAACAGTGAGGAAGAGCTGAGTGGTGATGATTCTTCGGGGGATAGTGATGAGGATGTTGAGAAGAGAAGTCAGGTATCTGAACCCCTGACTAAAAAGAAAACTGAGAAGTTCGTCAGATGGAAGGATAAGGAGGATGAAGCCATTAAAAGTCAACCTATGATCAACCATTTGAAAACCCTTCCTTATCCGGCAAAGAAAAGAGAGAATATCTCGAACTCTGACAAACAGTATGACGGAGTGAGAAGGATGCTTAGAGATACTATGGTGACTATGCCACTTGCTGAGGTATTAACGGAGATGCCTAAGTGCTCTAAGTATCTTAAGGATGCATGTGGAAGTAAAAAGAAGCTAAAGGAAATGGCAGAGGAAGTGTTAAGAGAAGAGTGTTCAACGGTTTCACAGAGCGTTGCAATCAAGCGAGGTGACCCCGGACGACCTTCAATCTCCCGTACGATTGAAGGCCACACGTTCCACAATGTTTTATGCGATTCAGGGGCCTCTGTTAATGTGATGCCATTGAACGTCTGCAAGAGTCTCGGGCTGGACAAAAGGCTAAAGGAGCGTCCCGTCTCTCTTCAGTTAGTGGACCAAACTAGCCGTTTAGCAGCTGGTTGTGTTAACAACGTCCTTATCCATGTTAAACATCTAGTTTTTCCAACTGACTGGGTCATACTAGATTACCAGTCTGACAAGGAGATGCCCCTGATTCTGGGCCGGCCTTTCTTAAACACTCCTGCCTCCACCATTGACTTCCAAACTGGCCAAATCACTCTGAGGATAGAGGACACTTCTGTTACTCTCGGGCAAGGAAAAAGTTCTGCGGAAGCCCCAACCCAGGAAGTTTCATTCATTGAAGCAATCTATGGAGATGGACCTGACCCTGATGAAGAACTCACGGAGATAGGAGCCCTGGATGTTATAACTCAACAACCTGCGCCTACTAAGCCTATGAGTGAACGGAAAATCTGGGACATTCCAGGGATGAGCAGCAATGATTTGAAGGAGCTCAACCAGGCAGACTTTAACCCTGCAGAGGAGGAAGTTTTAATGGGTAGTTGGGACGAAATAGATTTCTGGAGAGAAACTACCAATTGGGAGTTGGATGATTGGGAACGGCTTGCGAAGAGCTTGAAGAAGAAGAACTTAAGAAGATGGTTAAGCATAAGAAAGAAAAAACGGAAGCCGACAGAAGATTCCTCTAGATGATGTCATTCAATACCTTTCGGGGTTACACCTCGGGAAGATGAGGTGTTTTTCGACCAACCGGTCCAAGCTCACAAGGACAAAGGTGGTCCCTTAAAATCTAGTATAGAGCAACCACCGCCGACTTAGAGTTGAAACCACTTCCGCAAAGACTTAAAATACATCTTCCTTAAAGACGGTGATAAGTTGCCCTTAATCATCTCGTCTAAACTCGAGCCGGAGCAAGAAGCAGAATTAATCAAGGTGCTTGAGAAACATATCCTCGCGTTCGGATGGCAAGTGGGCGATATCAGAGGAATCAGCCCAGACGTGTGCGTGCATAAGATTCGAACGGAGGAAGGAGCAAAGAAGGTTAGACAACCTCAAAGGAGGCTAAATCCGCACATGCAGGAGGTTGTCAAAAAGGAGATCATCAAATGGCTTGACATAGGGATTATCTACGCCATCACCGATAGTGAGTGGGTCAGTCCTACTCAAGTTGTGCCAACAAAGGGAGGCATTACTGTGGAGAAGAACGAAAAAGAGGAAGAAGTTGCCTTACGCCTTGTGACTGGCTATAGAGTATGCATTGATTATCGCAGGTTAAATGAAGTCACCGCTAAGGATCATTTCCCCCGCCCTTCATTGACCAACTTCTAGAAAGACTGAGTGGTCATAAGTATTATTGTTTCCTCGATGGATATTCTGGTTATTTCCAGATAGCCATCGACCCTAATGACCAGGAAAAGACTACGTTTACGTGTCCATCAGGCACTTTTGCCTTTCGCAGAATGCCATTCGGCTTATGTAATGCACCAGCTACATTTCAACGGTGCATGTTAGCCATTTTTGATGGACTTGTGGAGAAATGTATGGAAGTCTTCATGGATGATTTCTCAGTCTATGGCGACAGTTTTGATGAAATCTTAAAGAATCTAGATATGGTACTCCAACGTTGTGTTGAGAAAAATCTGGTGCTTAACTGGGAAAAGTGCCATTTTCTAGTCGAGGAAGGGATTGTTTTGGGACACAAGGTGTCCAGTGATGGTATTCAGGTGGATAAGGCTAAGGTAGAAGCCATTGAGAGAATGTCGTACCCGAAGACGGTGAAGGAGGTACGAGGATTTCTAGGACATGTAGGAAACTATCGGCGTTTCATTAAAGACTTTTCGATGATAGCAAAGCCGTTATCTAACCTGCTTAAAGAAGAAGTGGAGTTCTTGTTTGATGAGAAATGTAAGACAGCTTTTAATAGCTTAAAGGATAAGCTAACCAGTGCCCCCATTTTAATCGCGCCCGACTGGACTCAACCTTTTGAATTAATGTGCGATGCCTCTAACTACGCAAAGGTGGGCGCGGTTCTAGGCGCAGAATTGACAAAAATTTCAGGCCGATTTACTATGCTAGCCGCACTTTGAACCCAAATCAATGCAATTACGCCACTACCGAGAAGGAATTCTTGGCGCCGTTTTTGCTATTGACAAATTCGAAGTTATCTTTTAGGGTCCAAAGTGGTGGTGTGGACGGATCACGCAAAGACTACGCTACCTTATGGGTAAAGCGTACGCTAAACCAAGGTTACTCAGATGGATTCTGATACTGCAGGAATTTGACCTTGAAATTAAGGACAAGAAAGGTAGCGATAATGTTGTAGCTGACCACTTATCTCGCCTAGTGAATGAGGGTGGCGAACTCCCTAAGGAGATAGGCATTGACTTTCCGACTGAGCAATTAATGAAGCTAGAGACTATGAGGCCGTGGTATGCTGATTACGTCAACTACTTAGCAAGTGGGCATTTAGAAGACATGACGTATCAGGAGAAGAAGAAATTTTTCAGCGACTTAAAGTATCTCGTATGGGAGGATCCATATCTGTTTAAAGTCTGCAAGGACGGGTTGCTTAGAAGGTGCGTTCCGGAACATGAACAATTGGATATTCTGGAGCAATGTCATAGTGGTCCCGCTGGTGGACACTACGGAGCACCTAAGACTGTCACAAAAATCCTTCAAGCTGGTTTTTACTGGCCTACCTTGTTTAAAGATGCTGAAGCATTTTGCAAGGGCTGTGATAGATGCCAAAGGGTAGGGAGACTCAGTAATAGGATGGAGATGCCTTTGAGGCCTATCTTAGAATGTGAAGTTTTTGACGTCTGGGGCATTGATTTTATGGGACCATTCCCATCATCATGCTCTAACAAATATATTCTGGTCTGTGTGGACTATGTTTCCAAGTGGGTAGAGGCCATAGCCACCCAAACCAATGATCACAAAGTTGTAAAGAAATTCTTGCAAAAGAATATCTTTACTAGATTTGGCTGTCCTAGAGCATTATCAGTGATGAAGGTTCGCATTTCTGTAATGCACCACTGGATAAAATTATTGAGAAATATGGTGTCAAACATAGAATTGGTACACCATATCACCCCCAAACCAGTGGCCAAGTCGAGGTAAGCAACCGGAGCCTTAAGCGGATCTTGGAGAAAACGGTGAATTCAAATAGATCCAACTGGAGTCTGAAGTTGGACGACGCACTTTGGGCTTATCGCACTGCGTTTAAGACCCCTATGGGTACGTCACCCTTCCAAATGGTTTATGGCAAAGCATGCCATTTACCAGTCGAGCTTGAGCACAGAGCTTACTGGGCTATTAAATTCTTGAATTTCGACAGCAAGCTTTGTGGGGAAAAGAGATTATTGCAATTGAACGAGCTCGATGAGTTCCGACTCCGTGCCTACGAGAATTCGAGAATCAGTAAGGAAAGAACAAAGGCACTCCACGATGCCAAGATTAAAGATCGGGAATTCAAAGTGGGAGACATGGCTTTGCTGTATAACACCAGGCTCCATCTTTTTGCTGGTAAGCTTAAATCTAGGTGGTCTGGCCCCTTTGAGATTCTTGATGTTCATCCTGGTGGAGCCATTACGTTGAAAGGGTACGGCGATCAACCGTTCAAAGTCAATGGTCACCGGATTAAGAAGTACTTTGGGCAACCCAAGGAACAGCCTGAAGTACTATACTTTCAAAAGAGAAATGAAACGGTTGAATCGTTTATTTGTGAAGAGATTCCATCCGACTTCTTTGGAGTGGATGATGACATTATTACCCCTAACCTTGCAGGATCCTTCATCAATGCTTCGAGCTCGTTAGCATACCTCGGCCGCATCGAGAAACAAGAACAAGAAGAAAAGAGTCAGTGTTGTCTGGAGAGAGAAATTTCATGATCTACTCGCGCACTTGACCTGTTGTTGTGGCGAAAACCATTTCCGTTCTAGTCATTCTGAGTCTGACAGAGAAGTGGTTAGCCTTAAACCCAAGTGGCCTGATCCAGGTTGACTTGGTTTACTCTGTCAAGCTAATGACAATAAAGAAGCGCTACTAGGAGGCAGCCTAGTCTTTTAAGTTCCTTTTTAGTTAAGTTTTTAGGTTAGTAGGAATAAAACTTTGGTGAGTTGTGTGTTGGTTATCCTTGTCTTATTTGTGGTTGTTTTATGTGTATACATGTTTACTCATATACCCCTTGTACCCCGAGATTATATGCTATGTCGAGTGTTGCGTATCTCGTTGAGCGGTTTTTGCCGCTTATCACTTTTAGTGTTGTCTCGTTCGTGATACGAGCTGCGCCGGTACATTCATGTTATGGCACGACCCCCGTCAACCTACACCCGACAACCACTTTGAAACCAGCTAAGTATTCTTTTCTTTTATTTGCACATTCTGAGGACATAATGTGATTTAAGTGTGGGGGGGTGTCTAAATTGGGAATGTTATCATGCTATATCTTCTGAAAACGAGTAAATGTGATTTCCTCGACAATTTTAAAATTTTTCAAAGTACACTTGGATATTTGTAAATCTTGAGCATGTAATTGAAACAAATGCTTGCTAGTTGTAGTTTCCTGACAATGATTGTCTGTAACTTCTGTGAGATGATTATAGCATGTTTTTACTGATTTGAGATAGTATTCATTTCACACTCACGAAGCCTTTGATATTGAAGCAAAAATTTTGAACTTTATCCTTTCATTATTTTAGTGATTTATCTTAGAGGATTTGTTCTTAATAGTAACAGTGAAGTAACACCTAAGTTCAGAACGTGCACTGTGAATATCTGAAAGTTTGAATGTGATGAGTGAAACGTAACTATTGTTCTATGAAAAATACAAGAATAATACAAAAGAATAAAGTTGAAAGTGTGTATGTCGAAAGCTGGTTAATGATTGGAGTGCGGTAGGGCATTATCTCGAAATGTCCTATACCACTATGATGACCAAAAGCTCACGACAGTTAGAAGAAGCTACCTTATGATTTGAGTAAGGTAGGGTATTATCTCGAAACATCCTATTCTACTATGACGGGTAAGAGCTCATTCTAATTTGCGTATAAAAGTGAAAAAATTAAAGACTTTGTTATCATTGACCGTATACCCAGTATAAACTTGAAGATATGCTTTAAGGATTATCTTGATGAGTGCGTGGGAAGACTTTGTGTGGAACAATTATTGTCTATACCTAGGATAGTCATTAATTTATTTGAAAGGGTATTGTTTGAAAGGATTGTGAAGATTGAAAAGGGCTTGTTATACACACACCGAATCTATCTCTATGTTGGTATTATTTGCTATAGTTGTTGTATCTTTTGTTACGTGAGTTAGGGATCTATTTGGATTGCATATAAAGTGAGCTAGTTTTGATTGTTTTGCTCGGGACGAGCAAAAGTCTAAGTGTGGGGGAGTTGTTTACGACTAATTTTATGGTTTTTATCGAGTTGTTTCGTAACATTATCTCCCGTGTTTTAGTGATTTTTATAGAAAATCACTCGCCAAAAGGATAAACCGAGCAAATGATGTTTAAAGATAATAAATTGCAAAAGTGGGCTGATTTATGTGTTTTTATCGTTGGTTTTATGTTTATTTGGATGTTGTTACACTTTGCAATATTTTGGATATCTTGTAGATGCATATCTTCGGTCTAAAAGAGGTGTTTAGAGGGTTAGAAGAAGATGCCACAAGTTTACGAGTTCAACGGAGCAAATTTTCCTAAGTACTTAAATCGTTACATATTTTCGACGGAGATTTGACCCAGCTTAGAGGCATTTTCAGGGGAGGACTTCTTCATAAAAATTGTAGATCTTTGAAAGAGCTTTCCAACGCACTTTGAATTACGTCAATTGGACTTCTACAACTCAAATGGTGGTCAAGTGGGTAATCAATTTGGGTAAGTGGAAAATCCCGAAATATACTCGTAATACGACGGGCTAATCAAAAAGGCATTTTCTGAAGAAGAGTCCTTAATGGAAGTTGTAGAGTTTTCCGAGAGATTTTTTATGACATTCGGATCATAATTTTTGAAGGTCTACAACTCAAGATATGAATTTTAGAAGTTTCATTCCTAAATCCATAATATTCAGCCGACTTACAATTACTTTCAGCCGACCTTGAGCCACCGCCTCAAACTCCTATAAATTCAGCGCTGAGGAAACCCTAATACAGACACATCATATACCCACAATTCATAATAATACAGCCGCACTTTTTCTGGGAATACAGCCGCATCTTTCAGCAAACAAAAAAAAAGGGATGATTTCTTCTCCAATACTCATGATTATCATCATGGTTATTGGCTAAAGCACACAGCGGTAGAGCAACGGGATGAAACCACACATCGTCATCACAACCATGAATCGTTAGTTTATCCTTGTTTATGATTTCGAATATTGTTTTATTTATCGATTGATTCTTGGATTAATTGTTAAGTGTTTTATTAGATAGGAATGTCAATGAAACCATATTTTGCTTTGAATTTATATGGAAATATGATTCAATAGTAGAGCTTTTCAATCGATACGGTTAATGATAATTTGAGGAATCACTTGTTGTTAATTGGGGTGTTTCGGTTTATAAATTGTAAAACTAGTTTTTACCGAACAAAATTCCATTGTAAACATTAAGAATTCTTATTTTTATGTTTAGAGCACTTTGGTGGAAGCAAGAACAACTATTTTGTGTTTAAACTCCATTGAAATCCTTTGAAGGTTGAATGAAAGTTTTCATTTTCAAGTTCATAGCTTGTGATTGGTAAATTCTTAGCCTTTACCTTGATTTAATTGCTCTTGTTGTTATGAATTCTAGCCTTGACATGTTGGTATCCATAACTACGAGTGTCTAGTTTCTTACTATCCAAGGTGAAGTAGTTGTGATAGTTAATCTCCTATGGTTGCTTGGGAATGATTGTTTATGTTTTCTAGTTTCTCTTGTGTTGAAATTCTTCTTACTTGTATTGTTTGCCTTGTGTATTTTGAGTAATTAACTTACAATATGCACTTACACATCTAGTAGATACCGAATGGAGACACTACGTGTGAGAAGATGGTAAGAAGATCGGAAGGTAGAATCGACCTTAACGGAATTCGGTTCTTATCCGGGGAGTTTTGCATTCAAGTGTTTATCTTGTCAATTCATTAGGTTTAAGGAACTTAGACCAAGAAGGAGACAAAGAGTGGTTTCATTCACTCGTATGAGGGGAAACCACTTGTTTAGGAATTCATCGTTCACACATTAAGACACCATTGGATGGTGGTAGGTAGATCATTTACAAGGAATCAAATGGAGATAACTTGAATAATGAATCATCTTGGCTAGGTTATTTTATCATTTGAACAATCTTTATAGTTAAGTATTACTTTCTTAATCAAACTTGTGACTCGGATCAAGATAATAATAACTAATTGGTGTTTGACCTCACAACCTTGTGGAATACGACCTTGACCACCGTACTAGACTACAATTGACCCGGTACACTGCCGGTGAGATTGGAACCCTAGTAAAGTTGCATCAGTATCCAATGCTTTAATTCCGACCACTTATTTTGATCTCAGTATTGAATGCCAAATTGTGTATTAATTGTGCCTAGTCCTTATAGGATCGACATTGATTTGCTTTACAATACTGTGATTGGACTAGTCATCTTGCTAGTGTCGTGACTTGCATGCGATCAGGTTTTTGGCACCGTTTTCGAGGACTTGGATCACAAATTAAGGATACTTTTTTTATTTGAGATTGAGTTCTTGTATATATATTTTTTCGTAAATTTTTGGTCAAGTATTGTTGTCTGTGAATATTTGCGACTCAGCAGAATTGGTTCTTTTGGAATCTGGGCAATTTCAGCTCAGCCGAAGCAAACACACTTTCGACACGGTGAGCTAAGCTGCAAAAAATTGTGCAAAGCCTGTTCTTTTTGGTATTAATTCATTAGATTAATTAGAGCAGTTGGAGTTAGAGTTTCTAGTCCGTAGAGGCTAGTGTAACAACCACCATGGCAAAATTTACACTTTTCATGTTTGATTTCTTTTGCGGTACGCGACAAGGAGTTCAGCATTGAACCTCGAGGAGTACATCACCGATATCGAGAAGTTTGCAAAAGAGAACAACATGTTGGCACAAAAGGCTAAGAAGCAAATTAAAAGACTGGCTGACGGAGAGAGAGACCGCAAAAGCGACAAAAGCGAAGAAGAATCGAAAGATATCCCAAGATTAGTGGGTTATCTATGGAAATAGCAAAATCATCTATGGAAATATCCAAGTATCGGGTATTTTCCGTGGAAATGTGCAAGTATTATGGATTCTCTATGGAAATGTGCATCATTGATTTTCCATGGAAATCCAAGTATCGCGGATTATCTATGGAATTAGCCAAGTATCGTGTATTTTCCACGGAAATGAGCAAGTATCATGGATTTTATGGAATTATGCAAGTATGGTTGATTTTCTATGGAAATGTGGAAGTATAGTGTATTTTCTATATAATTAGCCAAGTATCGTGAATTTTCCGTGGAAATGTGCAAGTATCATGGATTTTCTATGGAAATGTGCAAGTATAGTGTTGGTCCCAGGGAAGGGTGGAACTAGAGTCAGAAGGGGGGTGAATGACTCTAGTAGGAGTTTAAAAAAAATTTCTTGTTGAAAAGCTTTTGTGCAACAGAAAAACCCATCTTAAAATATGTCTTTAAAGTATAAATGATCTCACACACAATTGAATAAATAACAAAAATTAAATGCTCAAAGTAAAGTGCAGAAATTAAATGACACAAAACACTTATAGTGGTTCAGGGTGGTGTAATCACTTAATCCACTCTTCTCCTGTGATGATCGGAGGAATTCACTATTGTAATCACCAATACAATAGATTGATTTTCCCTGGCTACAAAAGCTTCACAAACTACAAGCTGTCAATCCGTGGCAAGAAATGCTCCAGTGACTGAGCCTTCAGACACACTGCTCCTTGAGAGTAAATCCTTCAGCAGCTTATCACCAATCTTGCAATTCTTTCTCAGAAATTATGATTCAATTGCCTCAGTCCTTGAGGACAACCAAAGTCCCTTCACTGAACAGAAACTCTATAAATGAGATTTTAGGATGTGAATTTGATAATTCACAAGATGATAAAAAATCAGTCGGGATAAATCTTTTGATGCTCTATTTTTCTGAGTTTGAACTTTCTGGATTTGTCTATGTAGGATCAAGAATATGAAGGCTTGAATTTCTTTGTGTTATGGCACTTAGAATCTCTCAAGAATACTTGTTGTTTTGCCCCTCTGTCAATGCCTTCTATTTATAGACAAAATTCCTTGATTTCGGATTTCTGTCCATTGGCTAATTAGTGTGGAGAATAATCCATGATTTTGTCTTGATTTAATCCTCCTTGACTTGCGTGATCCAGATTTTATTCCCAACATTTATCTTAAAATCCATTAATGATTGATTCTACAATAAATGCTTTGTCTTCCATATTTTCCACGTGCCTGATCTAGAAATTCAAATTCTGAAAGCTCAATGATTTAGATGACTGTTCTTTCACTTGGTTGTTCCCGGAATCACAGAACTGTTGGTCTTTTACTCTATTGCCTTCACTGTGCTGTTACAACTTTACTTAGCTTTCATGCTTTCAAAACTGTTGATCACTTGGCTGGTACTTCTATGATGTTTTCATTATGCTGATCAATATAACTTCACTAACCCTTATTTTGGATGAGGGCAGTGTACACCATATTTAAGAAAGTGTCTTTTGTTACTTCACTGATGTCTTAGACTTACCCAAGGTCAATACAGACTTCCTTGGTTGTAAGTCAGTCCATAGGTCTTCACTTCACTGAGTCTGGATCCTCAGCCTTCTTACTCAGCTGGTCTTCTCTCTTCAGTGAGCTGGCCTACCAGACTACTTTTACAGTGCTTAGTTCGATTAACTTATACAACATCAGACTTCTACGTAAAGCCTGAACAAGCATTTCTAACTCATATCAGGCTTGCTATAACAACTAGTATGGCCATCATCAAAACTAAATAAAATGTTCCTAACAATTTCCCATTTTTTATGATGCCAAAACCTTCTCAAGCCTGAACATAAGTGAAATTTAAAAGAATAACAGAAGAAATTCAGACATATTTTATTCATCCATAACAAGGAAAAGTTCAAGAAATAGACAGAAAATTTATTTCAATCTCGATTTCTCCTTTCTTAAGTAACTCTTTATATCTTCTGGACTTTCTTGTCTGAATTCCTTCCATGTCATTGAAACGTATATCTGGAAATTTCCATTTCCAGTACTCCAAGGCCATCATGTGATTGATCCTTCCAGGAACTTCATTGGTGAACAGCTTATTGAAGTCAGGCATTGTTTCCATAGCAATTGGCTCTCCAAAGTAGTCTAATAGCCTGACTCTTGCTGCTTCTATACGAGTATCAGATTTCCTTAGCTCCTTGAATAAGTCTCACCATCCTTCATGTGTTAGATTAGTGAAGGGTAGGAAGTTTTCCTGCATTCTCACAAACTCTATATGTTCTTCTGTGGTTAAGTCTTCTGGATGATTTGATGTTCTGGGAACATCAGTTGGCCTAGGATGATTCCCTCTCCTGGTGGAACCTCTGTGTGCTGATCTACTAGAGGATTCAAGTTCCCCCTCAGCTGGTGTTTTCCTTCTTGCAGTGAAATCCCTTTTTAGTTCCTTCCATCTCTTGACCATATCAACTTGGAGATTTTTGTAATGTAACCCTAGCCATTCCACCCAAGCTTCATCTTGACTTTGGTTTGGGTAGAGGCTATCAGAATTTTGCAAAAATTCTCTCACTGCTTCATTTACTTGTTCCTCATGAGCTAGTCTGGTCTTGTGAGTGGAGGAATCTCTTCTTTTATGTCCAGCAGAGTGTCTTCTCTACTCCGAGTTGCTTGATTGACTATGGCCTCTGCCTGTGCTCGACCCACTTCTGTGTTGACTGGGGATGCTTCTCTACTGATGTTTAGATCCATGCCTTTGTTGACTGGCTGATCTATCCTTTTCATCTGGCCTTCTGACTGGATATAGAAATCCTCTGCAGCTTTACTCTCTTGCACTTTCTCATTCTTCATGTATCCTCCTCACACTTTCATCGGTTGCTTGTCTGTTTTTTATTTCCCTTTCTCTCTCCCTTCTCCATTCCTCCTCTGTCATTTTAGGTCTGTTGCTGCTTTTAGGCTGATTACTTTCCCCTTTTTTGGCATCATCTTTCGAGAGTTGCAGCAGAATATTGTTGGTAGTCACTGCGGATGTTATGAGAGTGTCCAACTTTGCCTCTATTGAGGTGAATCTGGTATCATGCGCATTCACATTGTTGATGACATGATCCAACCTAGTGCAAATGATCCTACTAAACTAGGGCATTTCTTGATAGATATGCTCCTCCAATCCTCTGCACCGGTTGGTCAGGATTGTGTTCATCTGAGTGATAAGGTTTGTTTGCTGCCTTACCACATCATTATGCATTAGGATGTACTCATACACTGCATCAAAATGGTTTTGTAGGGTAGGCTGCTTTCATCTCCGGGCTAGTATTTTACCTTTTAAGTAAAATAAAAAAAAGTCATCAGCCTAAATAAGATTATGCATAGGTTTACCAGCAAATAATTGTTGAAATAGTGTCCTAAACCCAATCGGGTTGGACCGGATCCGACCGGGTTGGATCATTTCAACTATTTCTTTATGTTTATACATATATTAAATGGCTTTTCTGTTGTCATATATTTGTTCTTTTAAAGAACCATTTATGAATTGTTATTTGATAACGTCCTTAGTATTAAACTATGATAGAGAAACCATGATAGGCGATTATGGTTGATGAGATCTCTAACCACTTTAATATTTTTGATACATAAATGTCTCTAGGCTGATGTACTATTAAATAGGGCATTAATAGTACAAACAGGCTAGCACGTATTAGATGTCTTCTGTCTTTAAGGGCAGGGATAGATCTCGTCTATCAAAGTGTAGAGACACTTGGACTATACGTGGACGTGTGTTAGAGAATGCGTACGTTAGACTGACCCATTTACACTGTTAAGTGTCACACTATGTGGCGGTTGTGTAATTATCCTTAGGACCGGAGTCTACATGGCATCACGGTGTGGATTGTCACGCTTTGACACTATTGAGGTTTCCCTTAGCCACGGGGCGATCATGCGGTAGTGATTGGGTGTGATACTGAAGCATGCGGAGTATACATGTTTTGTCGTCCGGAAATCGCGTACCCTATCAATAGGGGTGAATATCCAAAAGGGCCTTCTTATAAGGAATGTCTTACTCTCGTGAATCTTTGCAAAGTGGAAGTAAATGAGTTACTTCGAGAGAGCATGATATCCAGATTATAAGCTACGGTCATTGATGGTTGACACTCGACGTACGACCGTATGGATATTAATATAGCGATAAGATTCTATTTACACGGTAATTGTTTCACATGAAAGGTAGTAGTCATTGAATTTGACTCTTCCGATGATTGGGGGTCACGGTGTGTTGCTAGACGCTATCCCGTGATCGTTAGGCATGAAGGGCATTTTCGTAAATTGCACTTTGTGTCCACGGCCAACATATGCAGAAGCCTATCGGGTCACACACATATGAACATCAAGTCGGATTAAAAATGCGGTTATAGTTGATAACCAAATAAGGAAAGAATTTATCTCATGCTATGAAGGTTATAGTGGTAAATTAATATGGTGGTATTTATTTATATGAATAAATATAATACAAGAAATTAAATATATGTATTATGATACATATAATTTCGAATATATATATATATATATATATATATATATATATATATATATATATATATATATATATATATATATATATATATATGATATACATGTATTTTGTAAATTAATTAATCATAGTATTACATTATTTAAGAGAATATTCCGGATGCCAATTAATTCTGATAAGAGGCGCAGGTTTCTTGTGTATGAGATACACTTGGATTGTGCAGTTTAATTAATGTGATTACCATATATTAATATCGGATATTAATTGATTTTGGAAAAATAGATTTATGGTAATAAAATAAGTATAGTCAGTATAAGATATTGACAATATCTTGTAAATATTTAATATAAGATATTAAATTAAATGAGATAAATCAATCAAATGTATTTTCCTTATTTTATTAGGAAAATATTTTCTTTCTCCTCAATCTACTAGGAAGATTTTCCCAATCAGATTGGGAATCATAAGTGGCACCCCAACACCCTATATAAGCAAGGGGTTGGCTAGCTCTTTTGTACAACACAATTCCAAGAGCTAATTGTTATTGAGAAAAATAGAGAGCTTCTTAGAGAGAGATTTGAGAGAGAGAAAAGGCCGGTCTAGCAACCGGATTTTTCTAGTAGGAATCCAATGGTGGATTCCGGCGGGTTGTTTGTGTGGACTAGAGGTAGAGGCCGAACGCTTGGGCGGCTCCATGCACCACTACTCTACTTAGACGGTCAAAGTGTCGATCTTTTAGATCAAGCAAGGTATTCAACGTCTACTTCTTTTTATTATTGTTGTTTAAACGAAGTCGATCCTGGTTAAAAGGAAATAAATTTTGAAACCCGCTGCGTTCCCGCGTAGATTTCCTAACAGTGGTATCAGAGAGAGCTTCGAGCTTCAGCAATAAGCATGTTAATTTGCGTAGTTGGTTTTATCGTTTAAATCACGTAATTAATAGATGAAAGATTTTTGATTCGCAAAACGATACACGAAAAGAAGAAAAAAAAATGAGATCGGGTGGTGCTCGGCCGACTGGCGGCGGCACCACCACCGGCAGCAGGGCAACCTGCTGCCGGCGTCGGTTGACTGGTCAAAGGTGGTGGATCTCCAAATTTTTTGTTTTGTGTATTTTTGTTTCTATATGGTTCATAGTTGTGATTGATAATTCCCCTTTTGTTTAAGTTAATGTTATGTGGCCAACTAATGATTTAAATAGTTTGGACCATTGGGATGCCACATGACATTATTTGATAAATATGATGTCTTTAAATAATCTAGGTCATTCCAAATTTTGTTTGGAATAGGCTTAGACCCTTTCCAAAATATTTGATTTTGGAAAAGGCCTAGCCCTAGCCCTTTCAAAATTTGATTTTAGAAAGGACCAAGTGAGATGTCTTTTGGTTTAGGAAACCAAAGGTATCCCTTTTGATTAGGAATCAAAAGGGAAGAAACAAGAGACTTAATTTTAATTTTGATTTATTTTTAGAATAGTTCTAATTGATTAAAATTAACCGTTAATTTTAGTTTGATTAAAATCAATTAATTAATTAAATGTTAATTAGTTAATTGATTAGATGAAATTATTTAATAGATTAAACGTTAATCGATTAATTAAGACGCAAGTTGTAAGTTTTTAATTTTATCTTTTTTCATAAGATGTTATTGTATAGATTATATACAGTAGATAGAATATGATTATATGGACCCCGATTGATCATTGACTCGACCGATAGGATAGATATGAATGATTTAATTTTTCTATTGGTTTAAAAAATGGAGACCAAAGAAAGAAGAATAAAGATCCCATTGGAGATGAAGCATTAAAGATCCTATTGGCGGTTGCAGCTACCCTTAGATTGTGACCCGTGGTTTCGTCAGTTTGTATTCGAAACCGCACCTAGGAAAAGTCTATGATCATACCGGTTACTTTACGCATTTATTTATTTTGTGCTTGTATTTATTTTATATGATACGATAGATGCATAACTAGGCACGATCTAGATGAATGTGTAGGATGTATGTCTATAGAGATAGATATACATAATGAGACCATAATTAAATTAATTCGAAATTAATTAAGTGAATTAATTTAAAATTACTCCTTCAACAAAAATCGAGTTATAATACGTCTCCCAATATTATAGTGATGGTGAAAATCCCTTGTTCGGATCCAACTGATCGGTCCACGTCGGGAGTTGACCTACCTCGGGTATATCGTAATTATCGAGATAAAATCGTTATGAGATCTCATGAATACTTGAGTTACGACTCGACTAAAAATCTTGCGGTGATTGGCCCACGTCAGAACCGTCTGATTTTAGAGACATGAGGTTGACTATCACATAAACGATGTGAATTGTCAAATAGTTGACTAGTCAAACCACTAGAAGTCATGTTGGACGCGATTGGTAAGAAATACCTACCCGTCGAAATTGACCCGGTCGATCAGCCCACGTCGGGGATCGAGTCAACTAGATAGGATTCCAGCCACTAAAGAATTTTGGAAAATTCTTGAAAGTCAATTGAGAGTAGCTGACTAGTGGGAGCAAAATCATAATCCCAAAGACCGTCTTTGATTTTGCATGTATAAACAACAACACTATTTTATCTTCATTTTATGTTGTAGTCTTTTAGCAAACTTTTATATTTATGTTTTTATTCTCGATTAGTAAAACCAAATTATGACTGTTACCTTTTGAGAAACGTTCTCAAGTTTGGTTAAGTAATTTAATCCTTTTAAAATAAGCAATGAAGCAAGCAACCCGGTTATAGTAGTTAGAGACAAGGAGACTACATATTTGATGGAGTACTCCAAGGATTTAATTATTAATGAAAACGGAAGCTCATAATGTGATTAAATCACTTGAAATGCGTTTCAGGGAATTAATCATATATTGGATACGATCCAATATGATCATTCTGTCATATGATGATAATTAATTCAAATGTTGGATAAGAATGACCACATCGAATTTTGGAAAGGTTGTTTTCAAAATTGTAAGATTTAAGTATCGACTTGTTTCTTTAATCATTGCTTGAAAGTTAATTAAATAGTCAATGTTTTGAATAAGATTCAAAAGGTTAAATAAACTATTTAATAAACTTTAGATTTTCTTTATGAAAGGAAATTAAAGACATAGCTATTGTGATCTTTCTTAAGTTTTATGAAGACTACACTAAGAAATATCTACAAGTGCTTGAAGGATTAAAAAGGAAAGTTAGGGCGTGTGCTTAATATGAGAGATCTTAACGAAGTCTCTATTCTAGGCAAGTATGTTGAGATAAATCTGTCAAAGTTCAAGTCAACTCTTAGATATATGATATCTTACGAGTTTGATTAAATTAGAAAGATTAAATATGGAATACACCAAGATACGAAAAGTGAAGCAAACGTTGCGACATTTTCGGTATTGTATTCTGAATCTGGTAAACTGATAGGAACTAAACAAACGTTATTGTGTTCCGGTTCTTGTGAAGAACAAGAGTTCGGTTATTTGTTAGGATTTAGTAGACATATTCAATTGTAAAGAATAAATGTTATTCCGATAAAGTTGAAAGGTCACTGAAACATACCAGATTGATGTCACTATATAGTTGATATAAGTTATAAATCTCAACCAAGCAAGAGAGTATGGCAATTATCCTTGATATTTGTGGTTGTTCTAGATGTCGACTCTCTAGAAGAGAAACGTATAATCAAATGTCATTCTGATGATTATGAACCACGTGATTATGTATCTTATCTTAAGATGACTAAAATAGCCTTTTAAGAAAAGGTTAGAAATTCTAGAAAAATTGTCTAAATCCTAAACATACCGATGTTTGTTGGCTTCTGACAATTAATGCCATAAATAATTGTTTATTAATCTTTATGAATATTTTTTAGAAATAGTCGAATGTTCTTAGTGAAGTGCAACAATTCGGAAAGCACGAAAATTTTGAGCTAGTACGAATATGAGATTGATGAGCTACTTAGGAATTAATCTCTAATTGGATTGAAGCAATTAATATTTAAAGGGTGTTTCAGAAGTTGTCTGAAAAAGAATAAGATTCCCCCTTGAAGGATACCATTTTTGGATACGCATTCAGATTGTGCTTCCAAAATGGAAACTACACTTTATATGATAAAGGTGTGATGTAAGCCATACAAAGTATCCCTTATCTATTTCGGGAGAGTGCCCTTATATAATACATATACTTAACCGAGTTCCAAAGAATAAAGGTTGAATAAATTCCATATCAGATATGGAAGACGATAACATAAAATCCATCTTAACCGATGATTTAGGGTTGTCATGCTTCTAGCAAGCAGGCAATGTCTGAAAGGCTTGGAGCTTAGTATGTCATATTCAACTTTGTGGAATATCTTAGCTAGCACGCTGGGTATTATTTACTTGTCCGCGGAGCAAAAGGTGTTTGTCTCCAAACATGCTGTCTTCTAGAGGAAGTGCTTCTTCCAAAAGAAACAATGGGAGTAAGTTGAAATCTCAAAAGAGTTTGAGAGCCACAAGTAGATGTTCAACCATTGGAACGTGAGCAGGCACCGTATAAGCGAAAAGGTGTAGAACACTGCTCAGTTCACTCAAAAGTTCTATAAGTCTGTGGATAACCTCAAGCCTGAAAAGGCTGCTGGTATGTTCATCTTGAAGAATGAATATCTCACGACATATGAAGGAATGTTTAAAAGGCAAGATTGAGAGATATGGCCTGGAGCCATAATATCTAAATTAGATTATATCAGTGACAACCAGGTTGTGAACCTTGTCTATCTTACCTAGAGGGAATGTCCCTGAAAGGCTGACATGGATAGTAATATGATTACCATAAGGCTATAGTGACGGCTGAAGGATACAGGGTGTAAACCTTGTAATTATCTTATACTACCAGCTGAGCCCACTTCTATTCAGACTATGCTTTTTATAACTTCGTATCATGGCTATGTGATAGTGTTGAAAACGTTGGCGGACAACTCGATGTTCATAGACGATAACATGATATGTGAGCCCACGAAATCCATTTATGGACTCAAACAAGTTTCTCTAGACAATTTCTATGTTTGATAATCAAAGGAGTTTGATTTAGTCAAAAAAAGGGACATGCCCAATGTGCAAGAAGGGTAGTGGGAGTGTGTTACGATTTTTGAGTAAGGTATTGGATATCTCTCTCGGGAATTATCACCCCATGTCACAGTCAATTAATGTTTGGTAGTTCAAGGTTTTTACGACTTGGATTAGCAGTTCTTAGTTTAGAAATAAGAATCTATAGTGATAGATTTAACTGCTGTTAGTTTATAGTTTACCTATATAAATGTGATGCTAAAAGAGTTTAGCATAGATTGTGACAAGAGATACTACTAGCCGGTGTTCTCAAGATCTATCTACGTTAGGACGTTAGTCCTAAAGATAAGGTGAAAGATTATGCTTATGGAAGGTTTCCTTTGCGACTGCGATAGGGACCATCATAAAAGTAATTTCAGATGTTCATAGTCCATGAATAGTCGTGAGCAAGTATGAAAGTAAATCTTGTGAATGTCGAGAATATCCTTAAACAAGTTAAGGATGGTTTCCTAGTTTATCGAAACTTGGAATCATATAAATATAGATATACTAATGACGGTTAAAATAGTCTATCCTAAGGCATCAACATTCTATCCATTATGAGCTAAAAATAGTAGTTTCGACCTATAAATATGAACCATTTGAGTTGAATAGCATATGTCGGGTTCGTGAGTCGAGAAATCTACACTTAGCGTTTATTTTCCCTATTTCGATATTATTTCGTGCATTATTTGATGATTTTCAGGATACGAAATATTGGGCTGAGCATCATGGACGAATCTGTAGTGGACTGAACGAAAGGAATGGGCCTAGGGTATTCCAGAACATTCCAAGTTAAGTCGGCTGAAGAAAAAGGACAAAAATACCCCCGGTTTACCGAGGAGGGCCGCCGACTTACCGAGATTCGAGATCCTTCCGAAACGCGTTTTCTTGGACGAGGGGTAGAACTAGGTGTTTCTAAGTCGGTTTAGATAGCTATAAATAAGCGGCTTCACCTCAGAACACAATGTACCCAAATTATTCAAGGCAAATTATGCAATAAAAGTTCTTTGTTCTTTATTTTATTTTTTTATGAGTTCTGGTCGGAGAGACGATGGAGTCGCCGCCTAGGGAGAGATCCGAGGGAGATCTACGCTCATCTTCGAGGGTATGATTTTCTGTCTTTTCCAAGATGTAGATCTATCGTTGTTCTATTCGACTAGTATGTTTTAATTGCTTATTTAGTTTAATTATGTAGAAGTTAGTTTATTTTACCCCATGTGTTATAGATCTGATTCGTTGGTGAAGAAATCATGAAATAGTAGTTGCGTTCTTCAGATCTGCGACGGTCTATATCGCTAGATTTGAATACCTAATAAATGACTAATTCATGATAATCGGCGCCAGCTACGTTGATCGATAGATTTAACTTACATGTTAGTAGCCTGATCAACTATTTGCATGTCATCGTAAACTAGCATGAAATACGGATAGTGAAGTGCTATGTTTGGACATTATCTTGAATGGACTCTAGGAACGTGTTGATCAATGTCGACAGTTGTCTAGGCGGGTTTACGGTATGAGTTAGCGCTCAATATCGACAGCTCTAGTTCTTTATGCGTATGGGCTATTACGGACCAATTAAGAATGGTAGCTTGCGTATAGATTGTCTACTACCATTGTCGGAGTAGATAGGGTTAGGAGTTGTACCCGTAGCTGAACAATGAATAAATTCATCAATGGGGAGGACTGTTGCATGTGTGGGGGGAATAACTAATTGCTCATAATTGAACTAATACATTAGAAACTCGTTTTGCTTCGTGTGAACTAGCGTAACCTTGTTAGCTTGAGGAACCAAATTTACTACTGTCTATATTATAGTTGGTCGTAGACCATTATTGTGACAAGCTCAATCTTGATAATTAGATGTTCTTACGAGTCTCTGTGGGATCGACCTTGACTCGCCGGTACTCTACTATGATAGACCTAGTCCTATTGCTAGTAAGTGCTTTGCACGCGATCAAGATTTTCTGGCGCCGTTGCCGGGGACTCGTGTCAAGAATACTTTTTATTTAAGATTGAGTTTTCTGTATATATTTGAGTCTATTTAATTGAGTATGTTTTATAGTCTGTTAATATTAGAGTCGTACAGAGTCAATTCTGTTGAAATCTGGAAAAAAAAATAAATAAAAAAAATTTTAAATAAAAATAGCATCCGGTTTACCGAGGGTCTAAATTTTGGCAGAATCGTTTCTGTTAGTTTAGTGTCGAGTCAGTAGTCAATCCCAAGCTGTATGATCAAATAGATCGCTTAGCCCCGTTCATCTTAGGCTCAAGAGCACTCGATCAGTGAGCTATTACGCACTCTTTCAAGGGTGGCTACTTCTAGGCTAATGGTTGTCCTCCGTTCAGACAGCACGGAAAAGAGGATTTAATGCTCAAACGAATGTGAGCCTTTTTCCCAAATTGCTTGTTGATCAATTTCACAGATTTAAGCCTTAGTTTACTTTCTGCTTTGTTAATAGAATAAATACCCGAATTTTTGAAGAAAATTTGGAGGAGAAATTCCGGAAAGAAATTAAAGAGTTTGTCTTCAAGATGGCGGACGATACAAGGACCCTAGCCGATTATGCCGGACCGGGCATGGTGAGTCAATCTTATCATACCAATGCCATTGCGACTCCACGTTTGAGCTTAAACTGCTTTCACGCTCTCGATTCAAATGATGCAACATGCATCTATTTTTCATGGGTACCAATCTCTGAAAATCCTCACACCCATATCCATACATTTCTTGAAATCGTTGTGGTACTACAAAGCAAGTCAATGCTATCCAACATGCGAGCGGTATACGCCGATAGTTTGCCGGACTTGTGTTGTGAGGGACATACGTCTCTACCTTGTCCTATGAACGAAAAAATCACGAAGTCAATGCTTTTTATGGCCAATCCAATCAAAGATTTCCGAATCGGTATTCGAGCCAAAGCAATTTCCGGAGCCCGAGGTATAACCCCGAGTTCTCAAAACTTCAATAGGAATCCGAATAACTTTCAGAATCAATCCTCGAATTGTCCCACTTCTACTCCAAGATCTAATCAGAACTGGCCTTACAATCCTGCTTTCAACAATAGGCCCAGTCAATCTTTTAGTCAGAGTTCTCAAAATCCTCCTGGATTTCCTATCCCAAATGAAATTGTTACGAGGTTGGAAGAGCAAACAAAGACGATCAAGAACCTCGAGAGACAATTGGGACAGTTAGCGCACGAAACTTGCTTCGGACCACACGGACATTTGCCAAGTTTTGCGAGAAAAACCCCAGTGGAAGTGGTCAAGTCAATCAAGCTAATGCGAGTCGCCCCTTGCTGCTCTTGTTCCATCTCCTTCCTACGGTCAAGAAGACACGAATGCCATCGGCTTGAGATCCGGCACTCAACTGCGGTCCACGGAGAACCGGGGGAAACCACTAGCCCCTCCCCGCCGGTGGAAGTGCGGGGAGGGGAGTTGAGAAGGCCTATTTCCCCAATCCGATGAAGAGCACTCGGGAGACTAATCTTCCGAGGGATGGGGTGGAAGGATCTAAGAAGATGCGCACATGAACGATGAGAAATCTATTGAGAAAGCGGATGAGCCTATGAGGAAAGGAGTTGAAAAGGCAGCAAGATGGAAAGATCTTGAGGACCAAGCCGTGAGCTCCTCTCTTAAGAAAGTCTTTTCAGAAGACGAGTTGAAGAAGCTTCCGTTCCCTCCGAGAAAGACTAATATTCCTTTATGTGAAGACAAGAAATATGAGAAGGTACTCAACCTCCTGAAAAACACCCAAGTTAACTTGCCGTTATCGGACGTGTTGGTTGAGATGCCCAAGTATACTAAATTTATAAAGGATGTGGTCTCGTCTAAGAAGAAGTTAGAGGGCATGGAAAGGGTGGTTGGTGAAGAATGCTCCATGATGAGTTATGACGATGTACCTGTTAAGAAAGGTGATCCTGGACGATTTGTCCTTACTTTGCAGATTGGAGGTCTTATTTTCCCTAATTCTTTATGTGATTTAGGAGCTTCAATTAGTCTTATGCCTTTATATGTGTGTCAACAACTCCAATTAGACCATCTTTTGGAACCTACCATATGAGTATTGTTTGCGGACGAGATCATCCAAGAAAGCAACGGGGATTTTAAAGGATTTGTTGGTTCGGTCGATCGATTTACCTTTCTGTGGATTGGTATGTCTTAGACATCCAACAACCCAATACACCCACGATTCTCGGACGACCTTTTAAATCTACGCACAGAGCCCTCATCGATTGTGATGATGGGGCTAAAGTAACTTTGCGTGTTGGAAATGAAGAAGTGAGCTATAGTGTATCTAAAGCTATCAAAAGACCTTGAATGTCCAACCGGCTACTCTCATCGAGGAATCATTTGATGATTTCGGTAATTTTCTAGATGAGCAAGTCCTTGAATGCTCAAACGAATGTGAGAGGTACGGAGTAGTTCGAATAGAATAAATCTGCTTCCTTTTGTTCCTATGAACATAATTATTCCGTAGAATATAAAAAGAATAACTATTAACTCCCAAGTGCGTGGTAACTGGTTTTTACTTAACTTCCCATTGCTCTCTCTGGAGAAAGCTGCAATCAATAGGATTTCCCTAATCCTCCCTTCCCAAAAGGAAGAGCGTGAAATTCTTATCTAGCCCACATCACTTCGGCTTCTATTGGAACACAGGATTCCCATTTTCTGTGGAAAGGGCCCGTATCAATAATTGTGATTTTACGTATGGACAATTCATCGATATCTTGTTCATTCGCAACAAGACATTTTATTTGTGCGTAGGTAAGAAAAAACATGCTTTTTTGGGAGAGATATTATTTCACCAAATTTTTTTTTTTAAGTGACCAGAAAAGAAAAAAAAAAAAGTCATCCAGGAAAAAGAAAATTAAAGATAGTTTTATCTAGTTACTAATTTTATGTCCTTATAAACAAATAAAATTTTTTAATGTCATAAATATCTATTAAGTACTTAAACTAATAATTATAAACAAATATCTATTTATTTGGGTTTTTTTTTGTATGGATGGGGTTTGAAATTTTATTTAATGTATGTTTTATTGTATATATTGAAGGGAACTAGGTTGATTTTATAAATTCCTAAAATCCTTCAAGTCACCCTTAAATGAAAAAAAAAAATCCCTGAAATCCAGCACTCACCTACTAAACTGTCCCACCAAAGAAATCCCAGTACACATTCATTGAATATAAAATATAATGCAAATAGTGGGAAATAAAATAGTACACAAAACGTTTTCTCAACTCTGAAGAAAAAGTAAACAGTTGCCACATCTTTCGTCAAGCACTCAAAAAGATAAAGGCTTTTTTGAAAAAGAATCTAGATTCCAGAGAGATGAAAAGATAACTGTCAACCAGATTTATCATTCAATGTTTATCAAGAATAGTAGAAGAGAAAAAAGAAAAGTAGAAAGATATGTATAGTGTGAAAGCATGCTTTGTCTGCCACCCAAAGATCAATGAGCAAGCAACACTTCCTAAATACTATAAGTTTCGATAAAAATTCCGTTTTTTGAAGGATCCCTTTTTGAAACCCAGAAAGAAATCATCGAATTATCAATGAGGGCTTCTTTCTTTTGCTTTCCATGCAGAATTTGTTCGATTCACTGAATTTTGTAGCCGTGTCTTCTTTCATTTAGCGGCTTCTTGATCTAATATCATAATATGGTTTCTCATATTTCAATGTAGCTTAAAAAGGTTGTCTGAGGGAAAGGTCTTGGAATTTTCTTGTCTCCGTACTGTTATATATTATTCTGTTCATGGCCTTTATTTTATCTAGCTCATTGTGTCAAGGAACCACTTGATTGCTGTATTATTAGACTTTGAGGTAATTGTTTGGGTTCAAGAGGTATTCCAAATCTTTGATCTTTATTAGGCTTCCTTTCCTTTTTGTTTAATTTCTCTTAATTGGATCGTTTTCTGCATTATCCTTTTGTTTGGATAGGGCTATGATCTGTTGAATTGGGTTCTCTGTGGATGCTGTATTAATGATATTCCTGAAGTCTTGAGGCTCAGTTTTGAATTTAGCCAGCCTTGTAAGTATTACAGAATGAGATAGTGTTGAACATACATGGCCTGGTTTATGCTGTAACTCTAGCTATCCATCCAAAAGTTGTAAAAGATGCCTTTATTTTGGCAGTTTAGAAGAGGCTTGGTTTTTGTATGGTTAGGAATTATTGTGATTACTACGGCGTTTGTATGTCCTTTGGATGGTTTGAATGCTGAAGGGATATGCCTGTTAGATATTAAGGCACAGATTATTGATAGTTTTAACTATCTGGAGAACTGGAATCCAAGGGATGAGAGCCCATGTAACTGGACTGGTGTAAATTGCACTATAGGTTTCTCTTCGGTCGTATGGTCTCTTGAATTGAGTGGGATGAATCTTTCTGGTACATTGAGCCCAAGAATTGGTTGTTTGTCTTTCCTTACTTTTCTTGATCTTTCGTACAATTCGTTTACTGGAAATATTCCAAAAGAATTGGGGAACTGCTTGAAATTGGAATATCTCTATTTGTACAATAACCAGTTTGAAGGGTCAATTCCTGGTGAGCTTGTTAATCTTTCTATGTTACAGTACTTGAACTTGTGCAATAACAAGCTCTCTGGACCATTGCCTGAGAATTTCGGGAATCTTTCATCTTTGGTGGAATTTGTAGCTTATACAAACAATATTTCTGGTTCCATGCCTCCATCTGTTGGGAATCTCAAGAATTTGAAAAGATTTCGAGTTGGGCAGAATGCGATTTCAGGAACTATACCTTTAGAAATCACTGGATGTCAGAGCCTAGAATTACTTGGCCTTACCCAGAATAGTATGGAAGGCAATGTGCCTAAGGAGCTTGGTCTGCTTACGAACTTGACGGATATTATCTTCTGGGGTAATCAGTTCTCTGGTACAATACCAAAGGAGCTAGGAAATTGCAAAAAACTTAAGGTTCTAGCTTTGTACTCCAACAAATTAGTTGGAAATATTCCTGTAGAAATCGGGAATTTGAGGTTCTTGAATTATTTGTATCTTTATCGGAATTCATTGAATGGAACAATTCCAAGAGAGTTTGGGAATCTTTCTTCTATAATAGAGATTGATCTTTCAGAAAACAAATTAGTTGGTGGAATCCCAAGGGAGTTAGGTCAATTAAAGGGTCTATCTTTGCTCTATCTGTTCGAAAACCTACTTTCCGGTGCCATCCCGGATGAATTTGGTGGTCTGCAAAATTTAACTAAAATCGATCTGTCCATGAACTTTCTTACAGGGCCTATTCCAGTTGGATTTCAATATCTACCAGAATGTACCAATTACAGCTTTTCTCGAATTCTCTTACGGGTACCATTCCTTCTGCCCTAGGGCTTTACAGTGCAGTTTGGGTGGTTGATCTTTCATACAATCAACTATCTGGAAATATTCCCCCAAATATTTGTCGGCGTTCTAATCTTATGCAGCTAAATCTAGAAGCAAACAGCTTGTTCGGTAGCATACCAGATGGTATTACTAACTGCACTCCATTGATGCAGCTTCGCCTTGGTAGTAACGGGCTTACAGGAAGCTTTCCTTTGAATTTGTTCAATCTGGTGAACCTTTCCGCAATTGAATTGGGACAGAACAGGTTTAATGGTCCAATACCACAAGGTATTGGGAACTGCCAGAAACTGCAAAGACTCGATCTTTCTGGAAATCAGTTTACTTCTGATTTTCCAAAGGATGTAGGAAATCTAACACAGCTTGTGACTTTAAATATCTCAGGCAATCATTTCACTGGCCAAATACCGATTCTCAATGCTAAGGCATTACAAAGACTTGATCTTAGCCGTAATAATTTTACAGGTATTGTACCTGATGAGATTGGGACACTTTTGCAGCTTGAACTTCTGATTTTATCTCAAAATAAGCTGTCAGGAAATATACCAGTGGTACTAGGTAACCTGATTCATTTGACTGAGTTGCAAATGGGCGGAAACATGTTTTCGGGTGAAATACCGTTTCAGTTAGGGGCATTGACAGGCTTGCAAATTGCTTTGAATCTTAGTTACAACAAACTCTCTGGTAGTATACCGTTTCAACTCGGGAATCTGATTTTACTGGAATATCTACTTTTGGATCATAATAATTTGAGTGGTAAGATTCCACGCACGTTTGGGAATCTTTCAAGTCTGTTGGGATGTGACTTTTCTAACAATAACCTTTCCGGGCCACTTCCGGATGTGCCATTGTTCACAAATATGAGCATCAGCAGTTTCCAAGGAAACAACGGGCTATGTGGTAAACCCCTTAAAGATTGCACTGAATCAACGTTGACCGGTCCTATTCCTACGTCAAAAAACACGAATGCTCGAAAAGGGAAGATTATAACAATAGTTGCAGCCACAATAGGTGGGATGTCCCTTATTCTGATAGGGGTAATCTTGTATTTTATGAGACGGAATCCAGTGGAAAGGTCAAGGGCCAGGGCCCCCACTTCCATGCAAGAAAAGGATATGGCGGTTTCTCCAGCTTCGGATATGTATTTCGCTCCTAAAGAAGGATTCACTTTCCAAGATCTCGTGGAAGCAACGAAAAACTTTCACGAAAGCAATATAATCGGAAGAGGAGCTGTTGGGACAGTTTTTAAGGCTGTAATGAAGTCTGGACAAACAATTGCAGTTAAGAAGCTTGCATCAAACAGAGAAGGCACCATTAATTCTGAAAATAGTTTCAGATCAGAGATTTTAACTCTTGGGAGAATCAGACATCGGAATATCGTGAAGCTTTACGGTTTTTGTTACTACCAAGGTTCTAACTTGCTTTTCTATGAGTACATGGCTAAGGGTAGCCTTGGTGAAATGCTTCACGGGACGTCTAGTGTCTTGGAGTGGCCTGCACGTTTCTTGATTGCCCTTGGCTCAGCTCAAGGTCTCGCTTATTTACATCATGATTGCAAGCCTAGGATCATCCATCGAGACATTAAATCTAATAATATTCTTCTTGATGATAAGTTTGAAGCTCATGTTGGTGATTTCGGTTTGGCCAAAGTGATTGACATGCCTCCCACAAAGTCTATGTCTGCTGTTGCTGGATCATATGGATACATAGCCCCAGGTTTGTATCTTTCTATCATTATTATAATTTTTTTTTTTTTTTTGTGTGTATACAAAATTGCTCAGTTATTTCCCTGCCCTTTGTGTTCAAGAATCAAAACTTAAGGTAGATATTTGACAGGTTGTAGGCAGGACTTATAAGCTTTCTTTGTCTTGGGGAGAGATTAAAAATGTAAGTCCGTTTAGACATTTTCACATAGGTTAAGTGTAAGTAATTTTAATGGTAAAAGTCTAGAATACCCTTTGAGTTGTAAGGTAGATGAATGTATAATAAATTAGAAAAATATAATAAATACTCCATTGGTATATTAAATGGACTTATATTACGGGACAAAATTCAAAAAGCTAAACTGACTTACCACCCCCTAAAAAATTTATTAGCTATAAATAGTAGAGATTTCTTTTTATAAACACATGTATATGTGAAATTGTTCCCCTAATTTTTATGTATTGTGACCCAGTATTTTATGTTTTGACTCATAATTTATATGTACACTTTCCTTGTTGCCAGAATATGCATACACAATGAAGGTTACAGAAAAGTGTGATGTATACAGCTATGGGGTAGTTTTGTTGGAATTGATAACGGGAAAAACGCCTGTACAGAGAAGTGAACCTGGTGGTGATCTAGTGTCATGGGTGAGAGAATATATACGTCACCATTCCTTAACGGCTGGGATTATTGATAACCGGATTGATTTAACAGACGAAAAAACAGTGAGTCACATGATCACTGTATTGAAACTTGCATTGTTATGCACGAATCCAACGCCATCTGAACGTCCATCAATGCGTCAGGTTGTTGTAATGCTGATTGAATCGAATGAACGAGAAGGGAATTTCATTTCTTCCCCTGAATGATTTGACGACAGACAGACTGTTGTTATTATTATTATTAGCAAGTTTTTATCGGTGTTCTTAATTAGTGCTGCTTCTTCTTTATTCGATTATTTTAGTCGAAAGCCGAGGTGTTAGAAGTCACATATTTTGTACATTTGATTCGAAAATTTTCTCCTTGACACTCTCAGGTGAGGTGAATCGTGCTGTTGAGTTCTCTGATGTCTTTCTTTCTGTTAAATATATATCTATTTTAAAAGCTAAAATCATTTTTATGAGGCTGCAATCTTTCTTATGTGCCTATATCATCTTGAACTTTTTCCCTTTTGCCCTTTTGGTGGGGTTTGAAATTCCGGGAAATTTTTCTCTGGTGTCTCCTTTAACCCCCATCAGTTAACTCCTTAAAACACTTGCGTTTTGCAGTGTAAATAACAAGAACACTTTAGAATGCGGGTGTTCTAAATAGTGAATTGGCGTCTCCCCACGGAGGGAAGACAATACAGTTAAAAATAAAAAATTAAAAAAAAAAAACTAATTTTTTATGGACATTGTTAATGGCACCGCACTTCATCTATTTTGACACCCCAGATTCTACCACGGCACCACACCTTTTTAATATAATTTATGAGTCTATGGGCACCCCAAATTTAATTACAATTTTACGATCTCTACATTACACCACACTTTTTTCTAAATTTATCCACTCCATTTATCATCTTCTCCACGCCGAGCGGATCCCCAACGGTGCAAGGTGTGCGGTACAAATTGTTGTTCACCGTTTCCGGAGAGATTTTATGGTGCAACGGTTGTAGGAAGGTTATACCAAGTGGCATAAATTAGAGCCTCTCATTTTTACTCTTTCATATAATACACTTTTATCGTGTGTGAGAGGTTAAAAATGAGTGGTTGTAATGTATGTCACTTGGTAAAACCTTCCTACAACGATTGTATTTTCACCCGTTTCTGACGGATCCGTCAAAATTTCGACCGGAAGAGATTGGAGCAAATTAATATATATATATATATATATATATATATATATATATATATATATATATATATATAAAAGATGCTCCCGTCGAAATTTCGACGGAAACGCTGCACAAAAATTTGTACCGCACACCTTGTACCATCAGGGATCCGCTTCCCTTCCTCCTCCCTTGCGGCACCTCTCCCCCAACCAACTTACCCTTACCCCCACCCCCATACACAAAAAAACCTTCAATCTAACTATTTTTTTGGTCAAAGTTGTTTGCACCAAACAGTAGCTTTGACTACTCAAAAGTCAAAACAGCGGATTTGATCGGATCAATACATCATTGTGCAAGAGTTTTGTTGCAAACGATTTCCTTGCACCAACTTGCGACCCACGATTGACTGAAGATAGACGGTTTATCCCTACCGTTCAAGAACAAGCAACCTGATTTGATTCCACACAATATTGTTGGTTTGTTTTCCCCATGACTGAGCATGGAAGGATTTTGCCGCTGAAATGGGTGGGGTGGAGGAAGTATTAGATCTGGAATTTTTGTTTGGATACATCTGCAAAAGTGCTTTATTCTCTTTGTGCTTAGTTGTTACAAATCGAGAGCCTAATAGTCTGTTTGTGATGGTGGATGTTGGAGGGATGTGAAATAGAGTGATTATTTTCATATTTTAGTAAAGTGGTTTTGCGGTGGTTTACTTCAAAGGTGGTGGTGGCTTTTATAGAGGAAGGTGGCCAAAAAAGAGGAGGGGTGGTCCTGAAAAGCGGTTTGGATCCTCGACTTTTAACTCCCCAGCATTAATCCAGCTTTTGTTAAATCTCAGCTTGACACGTGGCTGAGATTAATCTCAGCCACACGATTTTTTTTTTGATAATTTTAATGAAAATGACGTCGTTTTCATTCCAAAATAAAAAACCCACCTTTCAACATTTACTCCTCAAATTATTCAATAATTCCATTTCAGTCCCCCCTCTCCATATCATAAAATTTGATCGACTCTTATCTGCCCCATTTATCAAAAACCCTTGCTTGGCTCCGGCGGCAGACCACCATTGCTGCGATTTTAGAGGCAGATGGACGGAAATGGCTGTGTTGCTTCACCTCTTTTGGAAGAAGATAATTCCGGTGAGATTCAAGGTTTAATGTTTTTTTTTTTTAATTGAAAAACTCAAGCTTTAATCTTGATCACATGCATATTAGGGAAGATTGGAGTTCGAAAATGGACTTTGTGATGTCTTCTTTACTCTATTGCTTAGAATTTTCGAATTGGGTGTATAAACATTTTCCGGCGACCTGTAATTCCGGCGATGGCATGGCAGCTAATTTTTTTTTTTTTTTTTAAAAACTGAGAAAAACAAGCTACTCATCACCAGAAAATGATAAGAAATACATACAACATCATTTACCAAAGACAACAAGACTTCATAATTTTGTTTTTTCGTTTTTGGAAGACTTCATAATCATGTAAGTGGAAAAATCATTGAGCTTTAATCATTGAACTAAAAGTGGAAATATCATGTTATGCATCTTGATATAATATACAAATCATGTTGTGCAAAGTCGGGAGTTTTTTGTGACTTTATTTCCGGTTTGTGTAGGAGCTTGAATTGGAAAAGTTTTATCACATATGAGGTGAAAAAGTGTGAAGGGATAGGGAGCAATGTAAGAGTTGATGATGACAAAAAAGAATGAAATTAGGGGACAAATGATTATGGCTATCATAATTTCTTCTGGTGTAATGGTAGAAATGTACATTTATAGTAGAAGGCGGTTCTGTGTTTGTGATTAAAGTAGTACATAGTGCTGTAAAAAATTGGCATATGTTTGCTTTTTAAGGAGAAGACTTGTTGAGCTGCTCATTATCAAATATTACAAGAAAATCCATGTGTCAAATATTACATCCAAAAATACACACTCAGTAGTTGTACATAGAAGGCAAGGCAGAGAACGACCATGGACAGAGTGAACCTTATGCTAGCCTATTCCATCCTTGAAGTGGCTTTGCACTGATAATGTTGAAACAATTAATGCATCCTTAATTTTAATGCATGTGAGATGTTTTTTTTTACAAATGACAAAAGGACAACAACAAAAACTGAAGGGAAATTTGGAAATAATTGCCTCCAAAATTTGTGTTTTCCACTATATATTTGTACTAAACTTGAACAACAAGAAAATCAGCAAATAACATTCTTAGCATACATGAAAGACGCTCTATGAGCCATACCAAGCAAAAAGAGAAGACCAAAAAATGCTCAATATCAGAGCTATCCAAAAATGCGCTATACATGAATAACGCTAAATCAACATTACCTTTGAAGACCGGATCACTGCTTAAATTCAACACTTCTATGGGAGGGGACATACAACTAAACTTTCATCATGTGAAAGGTACTCGCTTCGTTGAAGCAATGCTACAAATCCTTGCTCCACAGGTTGTGATGATTGCTCCACATGTTGGGATGATGACTTATTTCTTAAACTCCTCTTCTTCCTTGGAACAAAACTAGCGATTTTGATTAGCCTCTTTCTCTTCTTTTCTTGTTTAGCCAACGATTTTTCTAATGAGCCGATAATTCTTCGTTTTCTATGATTAGAAGGCTCCTTCGACTTAAATCCACTTGGCAATCGATTGTTTGCTTCCATATCACCATCATCATCGGTATCACTAACATCCCCGGAAACACCGTCAATTGAAGCTTTCAACATTTTCTCCACAATTTCTAACATCTCCTTTGACGCCTTTTTGACATAACTGAAAATATAAAACTCAGCATTAGTATACGGATCTATTTGAAAGTAGTAATTGGGTGAAAACTAAATAATTGAAGATTTAATTTGAAACAAAAAATTTCATTCACCTAATTGTCTCAGGTATTTCAATGCAACGACATGAGATTCGTCTGAACAAGTCATTAATAGTCCGCAACTCTTTATCTTGTTCCAAGTGTGGATCAACTTCGATCTCTTTTCCTGTGGAGTCTATTACAACTTCTGACTTTGCATCCTTAGTCCATCTCTTGAGGATATACTCATCTGGTATTAAAACTAACTTCAAAACATCTCTGAGAACTTTGATACAATGGCTACATAATATTCCCATCTGTTCCCGAACATGCAACTACATGATACTCGACATTCAACACTCACTCGACCGTCCTCTCCAATTTGTCTTTTCCATCTCGCGGTCACCCCGTAAATTGTATCTCCATTTGTATCATTAAGTGCTTGGCACGATATTACGATCAATTGCGGCCTCAAACCGATCCCGAAATGTCTCAAAAGCAAAGTTTGTGTAAACTTCCCACTTGCTTAAGCATTTTTACCTTTACCTTGAGTCTAGGGAGTTTCTGGCCCAGTGAGTATTCAGCCTGTAAGTCCTTATACCTCTTTGTTGTCAAAACCCTGCCGAAATGCCAAAAGAACTGTGATAGATTGTGGTCAGACTGCAAGTAATCTTTTAGGTCTGCATTGAAGCTCTCGCTAAGTTGAGTACTTCGCTTTTCCACGTAAAAAAGCTTTTCGAACATAAGGAAAACCCCACTTCTCTCTGATATCAAAAGTTCTTTTTAGCCACAAATTGTCTTCACATTTGTAAACCTTCAACATATTATTCCACTTTTCATGAAATTCACCATCATCTTCTATTACCTGAAAGAAGTCACCTAGGGCAGTTTGAATTCCATTGACACCTGGAAAATAATGGTTCACATGTTTGAGTGCATTTTGCTTCAAGTGCCAAATACACAACCTATGACGAGTATCAGGCAATACTACTTTGATGGCCTTTGCCATTGCTGCATCTTGGTCAGTAAAAATGGTCTTCGGCGCCTTGTATTCCATACATTCCAAAAAATTCTGAAATAGCCATTCAAAAGAGGGAGCGGTCTCATCATACATCAAAGCTGCACCGAACACAGTTGTCTCCTTATGATGATTGTATCCAACAAATATACCAAAGGGACAGTGCGTCTTGTTAACTTTGTAAGTTGTATCAAAGCTCACAAAATCACCAAACTTGCTGTAATCTATAATCAGGTTGGCATCGGCCCAAAACACGTTCGTTATGTGGTCATCCGAGTCTAACTGAATCTGTGAGAAAAAATGTGGATTCTTTTCTCGTTGCTTGTCAAAGTAATTTACTACAGCTGAAGGTTCCCCTCTTCCCATTGAATGTTGTCTCAACTTTCTCAAATGGTTTTTTTGATCTAACCTTGTGAAACCAAGTGACTCTATACCCCCGGCATGCCTCCCCATTTGCTCATGCGCCTGCCTTAATGGAATTCCGTTGCTCGCAACTTCAATCGACGCCCTTGTTCTTCAGTGATGTTTCTTTGACAAGGTAGCATGTGAACCAATATTGGTCTAAGAAGCATATGATTATGCTCTTCCACAAATTTATATGCTTTAAACTTGCCAGTAAACGGACAATTTTCTTTTACACGCTTAATAGCAAAACTTGCTTTGCACCCGGTTCTTGTCTCTTGTCGTGGTTGTCTTATGCCCTTATCACGTTTATCTTTTGCTCTATAGCCTTGCTTTGTACATGTGTACTCCCTTGTACTTATCATACCATATTTATCTTTGGTAATTTGGTATCGCTTTACGCCAAATCCCTTCGTTGCGCTATAGTCCAGGTAGAAATTGTAGGCATCTTCTTCTCGTCTCAAATATTTGGCCTACATGAGGAATGGCAACATTGCTTTCAGATGCCTCTGTAAATTCTTCACATTCTGTAACAGTTCAACAAGACTATTGTCAATAAATTTGTAAGAACAAGTAAATTTGTCAACAAAAGTGATTTGCACAATTTTTGCCAATAAATTTGTCTTTGATATATCTTTGCTCAATAAATTATGTTCACTTTCTCCTGCCCCCAGCCCCACCCCCCAGCCCCAAATGGTGTCAACTTTCTATTGATCTTACAGTTGTTGTTTTGCTTGTGCATTTTTTATAATCCGACAAGTCTTGGTCAATGATTTTTCCACTTTTAGTTGAAAGATTATGAAGTCTTGTTGTCTTTGCTAAATGATATTGTACGTATTTCTTATCATTTTTTGGTGATGAGTAGCTTGTTTTTCTCAGTTTAAAAAAAAAAAAAAAAAATTTCGCTGCCATGCCATCGCCGGAATTACAGGTCGCCGGAAAATGTTTATACACCCAATTCGAAAATTCTAAGCAATAGAGTAAAGAAGACATCACAAAGTCCATTTTCGAACACCAATCTTCCCCAATATGCATGATCAAGATTAAAGCTTGAGTTTTTCAATTAAAAAAAAAAAAAACCATTAAAGCTTGAATCTCACCGGAATTATCTTCTTCCAAAAGAGGTGAAGCAACACAGCCATTTCCGTCCATCTGCCTCTAAAATCGCAGGAATGGTGGTCTGCCGCCGGAGCCAAGCAAGGGTTTTTGATAAATGGGGCAGATAAGAGTCGATCAAATTTTATGATATGGAGAGGGGGGGGACTGAAATGGAATTATTGAATAATTTGAGGAGTAAATGCTGAAAGGTGGGTTTTTTTTTATTTTGGAACGAAAACGACGTCGTTTTCATTAAAATTGTCAAAAAAAAAATCGTGTGGCTGAGATTAATCTCAGCCACGTGTCAAGCTGAGATTTAACAAAAGCTGGATTAATGCTGGGGAGTTAAAAGCCGAGGATCCAAACCGCCTGAAAAGCTGGGTGGAGAAATGTTATTTTAAAGATTGGAAAAAGTAGAAATAATCTGAAGTTAGTAATAGGTGGGTTATATTGGCACACCCCAAATTACTATTGACATCTATTTTTTGATTATTTTTTCGGATGAAAAAAACGTCAGTCACACTAGTGTGACGTTGGTGTTCAACAAAGAACACCAGTGGAAAATCGTGGACTGATGTTTCTAAGTTTTAACACTTTTTATAAAAGGAACGTCAGTCACACTGGTGTTCCTCGTTGAACAATGTGACTGACGTTCCCTTTATAAAAAATCACCGGGTGTCAAAGTAATTTTTTGTGGAGCCGGGAATAATAGGGTGTCAGTAGTAAATAGGAGTGTGCCAATAGAACCCTCTAGTAATATGATATTTTCTAGACGTGGTGCCACAGTAAATCGTTGTCGGGTTAAAATAACAATGCGGTGCCATAATTATATATGCATTTTAGAGTTTAATGGGATGCCATTGATAGAAGTGATGTGGTGCCATTAACACCACTCATTCTTTATTACATGTTGTAAACATAATCAGGCTAGGGGGAGTGAAATAACACATGTTATGATTTAATGATGTCTAATGCATGTTATAATAGGGTTGGAGTAGGACGCTATTGTAGTACTACCTCCGTCCTACGATACAATGAATGTCGTAAATTTGAATTATAGGACTCTAATACCTTTTGAGTATCATAAACAAAAAATGTTTTTATTAAAAAGAAAAGAAAATACAAAATGTGTATCGACCCACATTTATAGATTCTATAATACATCAGCACCTGTCCCCAGGACATAACCCAGTTGGCAAGGGGCATGGGTGCGTAATTGCAGCCTAGCAGAAGGTTAGAGGTTCGATTCCCACAAGGGGCGAATTATTCCCTCCTGTTAAAGGTAAGCCCATTGACTCTGAGCTACTGGGGATCTTGATTTACATCTCCACTCATCCCGTGAGACAGGGGGAGTGGGGACCCTCGGGGGTAGGGTTTACCCTTTTTTTATAATACATCGGCACATAATCATGCTTTAATAAAACATTTTAGTAGCAAAATCAAATGAGAAAAATCCACTAAGAGGAAATAGTATGGCTATTCAATGCCGAGTCAAAATTAAACAAAAACACCTCCTAGCTAGGGAATCATTAAAACCAAAAACTCAAATTTTTTTTTCGTTTCTTTTCAAAAATGCCTTGTTTCACCTTGACCTCCCTGAGCATTTTCCGAATTGTTGGGTTGTCCTCAATTTTCTTTGTGGTTGATCTTGGTGACATTTGTTACATATTCATTTCCTTTACAGTTTTGACTGGTACATCCACAAGTTCCGATTCAGTCCTTATTTCATGTGGATAATATCCAAAGTCATCATGTAAACCCTCACAACAAGACATTGCTTCACTGAATTCATCGTCTTCTTCAACTTGTCGTGTCTTAGGTAAAAATTTCATATCAACATTTGGTCTCCATCCATCGAAGATAGCATACGTGGCAAAAGTCTAGCATTGGCATTCAAATGAGCCATGATCGGACTTTTCTGGTTGCAAAATTCACGGCAGTGTACCGGATCAATTGCAGCCTAGTAAAGGTGAGAAACGTCGTATCCACATGGATGCCGGTTAAGTACCAAAATCACTTGCTCGTTTGGTTCAGGCAACAAAAACAAAAAGGTAAGATTCTATACTAAAAATGAGTAATGGTGTCACTTCACCACTCACCACCTAATTTCAACCAAAAGAGACAATAAAAGAAGTAAAATCTAAGCCTAGCCAAGATAATGGTCAAAGTGATAGATTAGTTCTTGTGGCCTCGTGTTAATTTAATGGTGCAAACCTCTATGCTAGTAGTTCATACCTTAACCGGATGCTTAACTACTACTATGCCTACCCGCAAGCCTACTTAGGAGTCCGACACCATTGCCAATAAACAAGCAAATAAACATGATGAACCTTAATGGTTGCGTAGACAATCTACGAACCCCACTTAAGAGACCAACACTGTGTTAGGGTTCGATTGTACCCATTGGTTCCCCTGCCCATTTTCCCACTCATAGTATCTCTGGTCGGTCTCAACTATGGTGTGTGTCAATGTTAGGTCTTGACTCTAACACGACTAGCAATGAGCACAAGCAAGGAAAATTAAATTCACATGTGTAAGTAAATTAACTACCCATTCAAGACTTCAGCAACAATCTTCTTCTTTGCAACTACAGCAGGGTCAGTAACCTCAATTTCAGCTGGACCCTCAGCAGACTCAGCAGTCTCTGCTGTTTGCTTTTTAGTC
The DNA here is from genome assembly GCA_036785695.1 of Gentiana straminea. Lineage (NCBI taxonomy): Eukaryota > Viridiplantae > Streptophyta > Magnoliopsida > Gentianales > Gentianaceae > Gentiana > Gentiana straminea. The sequence goes on along the minus strand of JAVUPR010000265.1, from coordinate 3,565,963 downwards.
TTCCTAGGTTTTAACATTTCTGTTATTTTTCTTGTATCAGCAGCCTTTCTCTTCTCAACAGTCTTCTTGGGTGCGGCGAATTAGCAACTTCCTTAATCTCGCTCACCACCAAGATCATCATCTCCACCATCATCATCACTTTCTCGTGGCCTCATCATCCACATCTTCATCATCATCCAAACCGGGAATAGGGGTAGCAACTTCTGGCTTGTATCTGGATTGGTTAATCTTTTCAGATGAAATATCAGGTATCTAAAAATGATTCAACAAGGTCTGAATCAGTAGACCTAAGGGCTTGACCTTGGACTTCCTTATACCATCTCTATGTTCAATAAACACCTTCTTCATGTAGTGTATAAAGAATCCAGCCCAATCAAACTTCATGCTCCTGCAAATGATGATTAGCATATCTATTTTAGGTCCGGACAGTGTATCTAGACTCCCAACGAATCCCAAAATGGTCTTGGCAACCAATTTGCTCAGCAGGTTATACTCATAACCAATATGCTTCACATTAATGCCAAGATTTGATGCAATTTTCTCATTTGTCTTTATTGCATCTACAAACTGCATCCTTGGCAGATTCATTGCCTTTGGATTGGTGGGGGCATTATTTCTAGGTGCAAAATAAAATACCTCTCTTAGTAGGTCTGAGGAAATTTCAATTTCTCTTCCATTGACAGTTGTAGTGAAGGCCTCTCTACCTTCATGTATAACAATGTTCTTCCAGAACTCCAAAAAATTGATATAAGAAATCCTTTCCAGTCTTCTGTTGATAACAGTCTCCAAACCAGCTATCCGTCTGATTCTTCTTCCTATATTAATGGCCAGTTCAGTAGAGTGACAGTCAGTCACATAGCCTCTTACACTTTGACTGGTGCCAATATGAACATTATCTTTGTTTGCCATTTTGAGAGAATGAGATGAAGAAGAAAGTGTTCAAATCTATGTTCACACAAGGTATTTGCAGAGAAATTGCAGACTGAGAGTTGTGAGTGTGAACTCTGTGTATAGGTCTATATATGTAGACAGAGAGTAGTTGTAACTGTCAGAGCACGTACTGTGGTATTAACCACGATTAAATCTGAGTGAATGTTGTCTTGACGCGTGGCCCATTACTTTTCCATAACGTTTTGTAACCGTCAGATCGTGTAACTATGGTTACAAAGATGGAATAAATATTCAGCCATTTGCTTTTTGACTTTTGTAAGTTTGACTGTGTAAAGTTTCCTTCAGCAGCCTTGTCATCAGTAGACTTGGCTCAGCAGCCTGCTGACAAATATGCCTCAGCAGCCTGCTGATAGGGTTACTCTGCTGATCTTCTATTCCTCCTTGTTTTGTTCAAATGATTATACAAGATGAAGTTTAATACCAATGACTGATCTGTCAAGTGAGCTCACCCAACATGACAAAGACCAATCCCCTTGGCAACTTCATTTGCTCAATTGTCCAAACTTAAATAAGTACATGGAATTGTTGATACCAATGACTAGTCTGCTAAGTGAGCTCACCCAACATAGCAAAGACTAATCCCCTTGGTGAATTCCAGTACACTGCTGATCATAGATATATCAGTCAACTTTTATGATCCCAAGTTCAGTCCTTAACTTAGCAAATCTTTCACTATCTAATGGTTTAGTGAAAATATCAGCAAGTTGATCTTTAGTAGGGATGTAAAGAACCACCACATCTTTCTTTTCAACATGATCTCTTATAAAATGATGTCTCACATCAATATGCTTGGTTCTTGAGTGCAAAACAGGATTTTCTGTGATTGCAATTGCACTTGTGTTGTCACACATTATAGAAATTTCTCTTTCTTCAATTCCATAATCCCTTAACTGTTGTCTTAACCACAGTATTTATGCACAACAACTTCCAAGAAGAATATATTCAAATCGGCGGTGGAAGTTGATATATAATTCTATTTCTTGCTAAACCAGGAAACCAGTCTATTTCCCATTAACTGACAGGTTCCTGTGGTGCTTTTTCTATCAATCTTGCATCTAGCATAATCAGAATCTGAGCAGGATATAACTTTGAAGCTTCCATCTTTTGAATACCATATCCCTACTCCCAAAGTCTCTTTTAGATACTTGAGAATCCTTTTTACTGTAGCTAAATGACTTTCTTTAGGTTTTGATTGAAATCTGGCACAAACACCTACAACAAAGGATATATCAGGTCTGTTGGCAGTAAGGTACATCAGACTGCCTATCATCCTTCTGTATAAGGTCTAATCAACATATTTGCCTTCTTTGTCTTCATCCAATCTAATGTTTGTACTCATAAGAGTAGATACCTTGGTGTTGTTTTCCATACCAAATTTCTTCAGTAGCTCCTTGGTATACTTGGTCTGATGAATGAAGATTCCATCTTTAATCTGTTTGACTTGCAATCCCAAAAAGTAGTTCATTTCTCCCATCATACTCATTTGGAATTTACTTTTCATCAGATTTGCAAACTTTTCACAAAGTAAATCATTTTCAGAACCAAATATCATGTCATCTACATAAATTTGTACCAACAGGGTGCTGTTTCCTTCATTGATTCGGAAAAGAGTCTTGTCAATGGTACCTTTGGTAAAACCATTGTCCACCAATAATTGAGATAGAGTCTCATACCAAGCTCTTGGTGCTTGTTTCAATCCATAAAGTGCTTTGTTGAGTCTATACACTTTATCTTCTTGATCTTTAACTTCAAATCTAGGAGGTTGCTGAACATAGACCTCCTCTTCCAGAATGCCATTCAAAAATACACTTTTGACATCCATCTGATATACCTTGAAGTTTTTATAAGCAGCATATGCCAAAAATAATCTGATAGCTTCCAATCTTGCAACAGGGGCATATGTCTCATCAAAATCTATTCCTTCTGCTTGAGAATTGCCTTTTGCTACTAGTCTGGCCTTATTCCTCACAATGGTACCATATTCATCCAATTTGTTTCTATATACCCATTTTGAACCAATTATATTTGCATGATTAGGCCTTTCCATTAGTGTCCAAACTTGATTTCTTTCAAATTCATTCAACTCTTCTTGCATAGCAATTATCCAATCTGGATCTGATATTGCTTCTTCAACAACTTTAGGTTCCATTTGAGATAGAAAGCAAGTAAACATTGCTTCTAACTCGTCTTCTAGTCCTCACACCTTGCTTTGTATATTGCCAATAACTTGTTCAAATAGGTGATCTCTTAACCATTGTGGATTCTCGGTTAGATTGATTCTCAGGAACATCATCTTCAGTAGGGTCTGCTGTTTCTTCAGGGGGTTCAGCAGATCCTTGAACTGCTTCAGTTGTTGCATCAGTAGTGTCACCAGCAGGGTGTTCAGCAGGAGCAGAATCAGAAACCTTTAAGCCATTAAATCTTTCCAAAACTTCAACACATTCTGGATCAGTGACTTGTTGATTCTCAGCAGGTTCTGAAACTTCATCTTCCATTCTAGTGAACTTAGGTTCATCAAATACAACATGTATTGTTTCTTCATGTTTCAGTGTCCTTTTTTTCATTACCTTGAATGCCTTGCGGACTAAAGAATATCCCAAGAAAATTCCTTCATCTGATTTTGGTTGGAATGTCTTCAATTGTTCCTTATGATTCAAGATAAAACACTTGCTTCCAAATGGATAGAAATAAGATATATTAGGTTTTCTTCCATTCCAAATCTCATAAGGTGTCTTCAGCAGCTTCTTGTTCAATGATGTTCTGTTTTGTGTATAGCATGCTGTATTAACTGCTTCAGCCCAATATCTTTCAGGTAGCAATGCTTCACAAATCATAGTTCTTCCTGCTTCCTTTAATGTTTTGTTTCTTCTCTCAGCAACCCCATTTTGCTGAGGTGTACCAGCAGCAGCCAGTTGATGTAGTGCACCATTCTGTTCACAATATTCTCTTATAACTTTATTGAGAAATTCAGTACCCTTGTCTGATCTGATTTTCACTACTGTCACACTTTTCTCATTCTGTAATCTCTTCAAAAGTTCAGGCATCTTTTGAAGTGTTTCACTTTTCTTGTTCATGAATATCACCCAAGTGTATCTTGAATAATCATCCACATCTACCAAAGTGTACTTCTTTCCTGTTACACTTGTTGGTGTTACTGTTCTAAATAGATCCATGTGCATCAGCTCCAAAACTCTTTTTGTTGATTGTTTAGTCTTTGACTTGAAGCTTGACTTTGTCTGTTTACCTTGCTGACGTGCATCACAAATAGCATCCTTCTTGAATGTGATCTCGGGTAAACCAATCACCAGTTTCTTCTTCACCAACTGATTTATATCATCAAAATTTAGATGATTCAACTTCTTATGACATAACCAATTAAGTTATGACTTGGTATGCACAATCAGGCATGTTTCTGGAACAGCAGTAGACCAATCCACAACATACATGCTTTGTTGTCTTCTTCCATCCAATACAACTTGATCACCTCTTTCACTAATGACAATACATGTGTTTTTGTCAAAAGTGGCCTTGTATCCCATGTCACAAAACTGTCCAGTGCTCAGTAGGTTGTAGTCCAGTCCTTCCACATATGCAACATTCTTAATTGTTAATCCATTTCTCACAAGTGTGCCATATCCTCTTGTGTATCCTGGTGTGTTCTTGTTGCCAAAATTCACTATTGGACCATCCTTTGCCACAAAATTTGACAAACAATGCTTATTATTTGCCATATGTCTGGAACATCCACTGTCAAAGTACCAGACACCCTACAAAACAAAGTTAATGCATTTTAGGTACCCAAACCTGTTTGGGTCCATAATGGTCAGTGGTAAGCATGACCCTTGGCAAATTTCCATAAGGTCTTCTTTGAAATGTATCATACTTTTGTTCATACATGTATTCTACACATCCATAAGGTCTAACAATTGGTTGTGTTGGATTCACATATGCTTTCTGGCCTTTTGGAACATAATGATATTTAAAGTGATTTCTTTTGTTAGAAGCACTAGAATAATGATAGGTTTGCTGTCTGTTAGGAACAACCCTGTAATATGGAGTCTGCTGAGGTCCCTGCTGAGGTCTTGTATAAGTCCTCTGTTGAGTCCTCTGTTGATTCCACTTCTTAGGTTTTACCCTAGCAGCATGGTTATACTTGTTGTTTCTAGCAGTATGTGCATGAATATTCCAATCATCATCAGTAGGGAACAATCTACCTTTCCCTCTGAGATAAGTATCCCTTGAATGATTAGCATTTTTGGGTTTAGGATTCTTATCCTTGGAATATTTCTGGTTTTTCCCTTTTTGTGGTCCAAATAGACTTGGTAGCAGTCCGCTATCGCCAGTCTAGAAGGCACGGCGAGTCCTATTTTTAGATTTATTCTTTTTATTAGGAGCTGTTGACTTCCTTGACTTCTGATTTTGCTTCCTTGAAGCTTTCTCAGTAGGCTTTACTGCCTCAGCAACCCTTTTGGGAGTTGGATCTTGTGCAGGCACAAACTTAGGACCGATTCTGGTACTAGGTTCAGTGACCTTACTGGATCCACTCTTATTGGATTGTTGAGTTCCAAATCCAAGCCATGTTCTATCACCATAAGGCTTTCCAGATTTGAATGTAGTGGAGAACAAGAGGTTCAGCAGACTTAACAGCTACTGAATGTACAGCAAACTTATGCTGATTCTGTCTAACATCTTTTTCCTTTCCTTTGAGAATTCTTAATTCATCATTTAATCTTTCAACTTTTGATTGAAGAGCTTATTTTTCAACCTTCACAATCTCATAACCAGATTGTATTATCCTCAGTTGATTAAGGATGGCATCCAAAGTTTCTTCATTGTCAGAATTTTTTGGATTTGAACCACGGGTTGATTCACCATCACTTCCAGGCAGGAGTGTTTATTGATACGAATTGTATACCTCCTCTTGTTTCATCCATATTTGCCATTAAAGCATAATCCTCCATCTCAGCAACAAGTGCAGTATCATCAGATTCATTTCTTTTTTCTGATTCTACTTCATATCCTGATTCATCTTCAGCAACCATAGCTTTCTTACCAGATCTTCTTTGTTGGCTTTTGGTCTTCGAGGTCCGGACAATCGAAACCGAAATGTCCAGGCTTCTTGCAATTAAAGCAAAGATAATCAGGTTCCTTTTTCTGTTTTAATTCAAGGCAGTCAGGTTTGAAGTGTCCTGGTTTCTTGCAATGATAGCACAAGTAATCATTATCTTTCTTTGATTCATCCTTCTTCTTTTCACTGAATTTCTTTGTGAAATTCCCTGGAGAACCCTTTCACTTTTCATCATTTTGATTTTCTTGCTCAGTAGGGCAATTTGCTCTTGCATCTCATCCAGTAGATCATCTTGAGCTCCTGATGTTTCTTCTTGATGTGAAGCGACCAATGCGGTGGTCTTTGGCTCTTCTTTTTCGATCTCGAGCACAAGCTTTTTGCTAAATTCATAGGCCTTAAGATCGAAAACGCTTTGAAGGTGTCTTCTTCATGCAAACTCCTCATTTCTTCTATAGCAGTCACCTTCATCTCCCAAACTTCTTTTGCAGGTAATGCTTCCAAGATTTTTGAATTTATCTCTTCTTATGAGTACTTCACACTCAGTAGAGTGAGTTCATCCATGATTGCATTGAATCTTGATTCCATTTGTTCAATGGTCTCATTTGGTTTCATTTTGAACTCCTGGAACTTCTTCTTTGCCACACTGATCTTGTTCTTTTTGATTGCATCAGTGCCTTCACAGATTAATTGCAACTTGTCCCAAAGTTCCTTTGCAGTTTTGCAATCCTTCACCTTCATATACATATTGCTATCCAAGGTTCTGTATATGATATCAATAGCAATATTGTTGAGATTTGCTCTTTTTCTATCTTCAGCAGTCCATTCCCTTTTTGGTTTTGGAATGTACTGTGTCTCATCTCCCACTATTACTGACTTGGTAATCTCCAGTGGTCCATCTGTCAGCACATCCATCATTTCATCATGGGTTGCAGCTAGATAAGCCTGCATGCGACGTTTATACTCATCAAAACGATCTAAAGAACACATCAACATTGTTCTAGCATACTGATTGTTATCCATGATGCAAAGCTTTGAAAATCAGAAACTTGAAAAAAAATTCAAAGTATTTTCACAAGCACAACAAGTAGGATTACTTCGAACAGAAGCACTGCTCCGATACCAATTGTTGGTCCCTTTAAAAGGCTTTGGTTAAGTTTAGAGGGGGGTGAATAAACTTAACACTTAAAACTTTTGGAGTTAACAAACTCAGCAACTTCTGCAGCCTGCTGACTGGTCAATAGTCTGCTGACTGTTGAGTTTACTGAATTTGTGCAGCGGAATATATAAAAAAAATTAATCCTTATTACTTGTTGTTAAAGTATGATACCAAGTATTAGACACTCAGTAGTGTATGTGTGTGATTCAGTTTCTAAATTCAGTAGGTTGATGTGCTAATTATACTAAATGCAGAAAGTAAGTAGGCAGATTTTATAGTGGTTCCAGGTGGTGTAATCCTGTCAGTCCACTCTTCTCCTGTGATGTTGGAGGTAATTCACTAGAGATTCTTGAGGTAGTCGTTACAAAAATCCCTAAGTTGCTTGTCCTTCACCAATAACTAAGGCTTCACAAACCGAACACTTGGAACAGTAGGATTGTTTGCTCCAAAGTCTTGCAATTTGGTCCTTGAAGGGTAGGATTGCCTCTTCACCACTCTCCACCACAAACAACGATCCTTGACATAAATGTGCTTCACTGTCTTCAGTAGATTCCTTGTAAAAGAAAGTTTGAATCAAGTAAGTGATTCAGCTTTCAGCAGCTTGATCAGGATGATATGATCAGCAGCTTGATGTCTTCAAGTGTGTAAACTTGATGTAGCTTGAATGCGATTACACTTGAAGAATTGTACTGGATCAGTAGCTTTATGCTCAGTAGGGTCAGCAGGGTGTTTGATCGATTTAATTCTAATAACTCAAGATGGATCCTTATTTTTCTTCAAAAATCATCACTTGTATCTGAGTTAGGAGTCCTCTATTTATAGGTAGAAATCCTTGTGACTTATGTTTGAAATTCAAACATAGCCGTTTTGGATTTGTCTCCATCTTGACTTGCTTTTTCTGACTGTTCCTAGGACTGACACTGTCAGACTCCTTTTTGATAGTTTTCAGTCTGTTCACCCTTTGACTTGTATCCATTGGATAAAGGTCTGAATCTTTCCAACGTCCCTTTAATCTTAACCATTGATTTGTTTGATAAAATCAGAGGTTGTTAGCTGTCCTTTTCTTGTAATCTTCCAATGTAACCTTTGAATAATTCGAAGTATATGTATCAGCAGGTTTCTGTGATCATGAGTCTGCTGAAATACATATCAGTCAGCTGATCCATATTTTGCTGTGTTTATGAAACAATGCAACTGACTTCTTTTATCTAACTTTTATTTGTGAAGTTAGATTACACCATTTAATCATAACCAAGTTCCAGTCACCGTTTAACTTGTGGAACTTAGACCTTGTACACAAGGTATATGTAATCAGTTTAGGTCATCACAGACTTCCCTAAATTCTGATTCCATATCCATGACTTTAAATACTAAGTTTGATCCCTTAGCCTTCAATAACTGAGTTTGAGCCCTCAGCCTTCAGTCTTCAGCAGGTTCCTAAACTAGTCTACTAACCTATGTACCCTACTGATATAGACAAGTCTGCTGATGAAAGTCAGCTGACCTTTTACAGTGCTTGTTTGATCAAACCTATACAAGATCAAAATCTAATAAACCTACACATTTGATCTAGACATCTTTTTGCCTTTGCTTTATAACAGCTAGTCTGGCACTCATCACTAAAACTCAAAAATAAGTCCAACAGAGGTGATCAAGTTGTGTTGGCTGGAAGAAGACAACAAAACATATATGTTATGGATTGGTCTACTGTTGTTCCAGAGACATGCCTAATTGTGCATACCAAGTCAGAACTCAATTGGTTATGGCATAAGAAGTTAAATCATATGAATTTTGATGATATCAATCAATTGGTGAAGAAGAACTGGTGATTGGTTTACCTGAGATCACATTCAAAAAGGATGTTATATGTGATTCTTGTCAGCAAGGTAAACAGATAAAATCAATCTTCAAATCAAAGACTAAGCAGTCAACAAAAAGAGTTTTGGAGCTGATGCACATGGATCTTTTTGGACCAGTAACACCAACAAGTGTGACGGAAAGAAGTACACTTTAGTAGTTGTGGATGATTATTCAAGATACACTTGGGTAGTATTCATGAACAAGAAAAGTGAAACACTTCAAAAGATGCCTGAACTTTTGAAGAGATTACGAATTGAGAAAAGTTTGACAGTAGTGAAGATCAGATCAGACAAGGGTACTGAATTTCTCAATAAAGTTATAAGAGAATATTGTGAGCAAAATGGTGTGCTATACCAACTGGCTGATGCTGGTACACCTCAACAAAATGGGGTTGCTGAGAGAAGAAACAGAAATTTCAAAGAAGCAGGAAGAACTATGATTTGTGAAGCATTATTGCCTGAAAGATATTGGGCTGAAGCAGTTAATACAACATGCTATACACAAAATAGGACCTCAGTGAACAAGAAGCTGCTAAAGACACCTTATGAAATTTGGAATGGAAGGAAACCTAATATATCTTATTTCCATCCATTTGGAAGCAAGTGTTTTATTTTAAATCATAAGGAGCAATTGAAGACATTCCAACGAAAATCAGATGAATCAATCTTTTTGGGATATTCTTCTGTCAGCAAGGCATTCAGGGTACTGAATAAAAGGACACTGAAACATGAAGAAACAATACATGTTGTATTTGATGAACCTAAGTTCACTGGAATGGAAGAAGAAGCTTCAGAACCTGCTGAGAATCAACAAGTCACTGATCCAGAATGTGTTGATGTTTTGGAAAGGATTAATGACTTAAAGGTTTCTGACTCTGCCCCTGCTGAACACCATGCTGGTAACACTACTGATGCAACAACTAAGGCAGTTCAAGGATCTGCTGAACCCCTTGCTGAAGCAACATCAGACCCTACTGAAGATGAAGTTCCTGAGAATCAATCTAACCAAAATCCACAATGGTTAAGGGATCACCCTACTGAACAAGTTATTGGCAATATACAGCAAGGTGTAAGGACTAGAAAACAATTAGAAGCAATGTTCACTTGTTTTCTATCTCAAATGCAACCTAAAGTTGTTGAAGAAGCAATATCAGATCCAGACTGGATAATTGCTATGCAAGAAGAATTGAATGAATTTGAAAGAAATCAAGTTTGGACACTAGTGGAAAGGCCTAATCTTGCAAATATAATTGGAACCAAATGGGTATACAGAAACAAATTGGATGAATCTGGTACCATTGTGAGGAACAAGGCCAGACTAGTAGCAAAAGGCTATTCTCAAGTAGAAGGAATAGATTTTGATGAAACATATGCCCCTGTTGCACGATTGGAAGCTATAAGACTATTCTTGGCATATGCTGCTTACAAAAACTTCAAAGTATATCAGATGGATGTCAAAAGTGCATTTTTGAATGGCATTCTGGAAGAGGAGGTCTATGTTCAGCAACCTCCTGGTTTTGAAGTTAAAGATCAAGAAGATAAAGTGTACAGACTCAACAAAGCACTTTATGGTTTGAAACAAGCACCAAGAGCATGGTATGAGACCCTATCTCAATTCTTGGTGGACAATGGTTTTACCAAAGGTACCATTGACAAGACTCTTTTCAGAATCAATGATGGAGACAGCACCCTGCTGGTACAGATTTATGTTGATGACATAATTTTTGGTTCTGAAGATGAATTGTTATGTGAGAAATTTGCTAATCTCATGAAAAGTAAATTCCAAATGAGTATGTTGGGAGAAATAAACTACTTTTTGGGATTGCAAGTCAAACAGATGAAAGATGGAATCTTCATTCATCAAACCAAGTATACCAAGGAGCTACTAAAGAAATTTGGTATGGAAAACAGCACCAAGGTATCAACTCCTATGAGTACAAACATTAGATTGGATAAAGACAAAGAAGGCAAAGATGTTGATCAGACTTTATACAGAAGGATGATAGGCAGTCTGCTGTACCTTACTGCTAGCAGACCTGATATATCCTTTGATGTAGGTGTTTGTGCAAGATTTCAATAAAAACCTAAGGAAAGTCATCTAGCTGCAGTCAAAAGGATTCTCAAGTATCTAAAAGAAACTTTGGATGTAGGAATTTGGTATTCAAAAGATGGAAGCTTCAAAGTTATATCCTACTCAGATTCTGATTATGTTGGATGCAAGATTGATAGAAAAAGCACCACAGGAACCTGTCAATTGATTGGAAATAGACTGGTTTCCTGGTTTAGCAAGAAACAGAATTCTATATCAACTTCTACTGCTGAAGCTGAATATATTGCTGCTGGAAGTTGCTGTGCACAAATACTTTGGTTAAGACAACACTTAAGGGATTATGGAATTGAAGAAAGAGAAATTCCTATAATGTGTGACAACACTAGTTCAATTGCAATCACAGAAAATCCTGTTATGTGAGACATCATTTCATAAGAGATCATGTTGAAAAGAAAGATGTGGTGGTTCTTTACATCCCTACTGAAGATCAACTTGCTGATATTTTCACAAAACCATTTGATAGTGAAAGATTTGCTAAGTTAAGGACTGAACTTGGAATTATAAAAGTTGACTGATACATCTTTGATCAGCAATGTACTGGAATTCACCAAGGGGATTAGTCTTTGCTATGTTGGGTGAGCTCACTTAGCAGATTAGTCATTGGTATCAACAATTCCATGTACTTAATTATGTTTGGACAATTGAGCAATTGAAGTTGCCAAGGGGATTGGTCTTTGTCCTGTTGGGTGAGCTCACTTGACAGATCAGTCATTGGTATTAAACTTCATTTTGTATTATCAATTGGACAAAACAAGAAGAATTAAAATCAGCAGAGTAACTTTGTCAGCAGGCTGCTGAGGCATCTTTGTCAACAGACTGTTGAGCCAAGTCTACTGATGGTAAAGGCTGCTGAGGCATACGTTACGGTCAAACTTTAACAAAAGTCAAAAAGCAAAAGACCGGGATATTTATTCTATCTTTATAACCGCAGTTACACGATCGAACAGTTACAACTCTTTATGGATAAGTTATTGGACACGTGGCAAGATCTCATTTATTCAAATTTAATCGTGGTTAATGCTACAGTACGTGTACAGTGCATTATCTGACACTCTCAACTACCTATCCCTATATATACAGACATATATACAGAGGATCCTTACAACTTTCAGATTGATTTTCTCTGTGAATATACCGTGTGAACACAGATTTGAAAGCTATCTTCTTCATCTTCTTCTTAAATAATAGCGGATAAGGATGATGTTCACATTGGAACAAGCCAAAGTGTCAGAGGTTTTGTTGTTGATGCTAAGAAAACTGAGTTAGCTATCAATATTGGTCGTAGAATCAGAAGATTTGAAGGATTGGAAGATGTTCTGAATATCAGATTGGAAAGAATATCTTACACAAATGTTGTTAGTTTCTGGAGAAACATTGTGATAAGAGATAATAGAGAGGCATTTACTACAACAGTGAATAGCCAGGAGATTGAAATTTCCTCAAACTAATGAGGGAAGCTTTTGGTTTTGGACATGGAAACAATGCTCCAACTAATCCTGAAGAAATGGGGCTGTCAAGATTGGATTTTGTTGACAGAATAAAGGCCAATGATGCTATCAAATCATCTCTAGGAATCAATGTGAAGCACATTGGGATGGAATACAATCTGCTGAGCAAGATTATAGCAAAGAATATCTTGGGATTGAGTGGAAGCCTTGATACACTGTCTGGACCCAAGATTGATCCACTGATCATCATCTGTAAAAGCATGAAGTTTGATTGGGCTGGATTCTTTGTCCAATATATGAAGAAAGTGATAACTGTGGAAAGAGAAGGGACAAGGAAATCCAAGGCTTTACCTTTGGGTTTGATGGTTCAGGCCCTGCTGAATCATTTGAGGATTGCTGATGTTGCACCAGAGAAAATAAACAAGTCCAGATATAAGAAGGAGATTGGCTATCTCATCCCTGGTTTGGATGATGATGAAGATGTGGATGCTGAAGCCACTGAGAGTGATAATGATGGAGATGATAATGCTGGAGGTGAGCAGGTTAAGCAAGTGGTTAAATCTGTTGCACCCAAGAAAGTTGCTGAGAAGAGGAAAGCTGCTGACACCAGAAAAATCACAGAGATGTTACAGCCTAGGAAAACAAGGAAGAAGACAGCAGAGACTGCTAAGTCTACTGAAGGTCCAGTTGAAGTTGAAGTTACTGACCCTTCTAAAGTTACAAGGAAGAGGAAAGCTGCTGAAGTTGAATCTGAGCAACTTTCCAAGAGAATGAAGGAAATTACACAGAAAAGGAAGCATGGAAAAGGTAAACAGTTGAGGATTCTAAAGGCTCAAAGGGAAGAAGAAGAAGAACAATAGGCTATTGCAGCTGAACCTCTAAAAATTGTTAAGCCTACTGAAACTGGAGAGGTTGTTGTTGAGCAACCTGCTGAGCTTATTGAAGAACCACAGCAGACTACTGAGTCTGCACCTGCTGGATATTGATACAATAGTACAAGACCCTGCAATTTCTGCAATAGTTCAGGGGGGAGAGCAGTCTGCTGCTAACCCTGCTGAAGAGCATGTAAGTCAGGGGGAACCAAGTTTAGAGCAGATGGAGGTGGTAGGTACAAACATACAGCCAGAAGAACCTACTGACCTAGAAGCATCTGTTGAGGATACTCTGAATCTACTTGTTGAGACCTTTGGAGGTAAAAAAAGTGGACAAACAGCTCCCAGAAAGCCAACTATGCCCTTTGAAAGGAAAGAAAAGAAAAAGAAGGAAGGGTATGTTGATCCTACACTCCTGCTGGTTGTTGATTACTTTCAATGAAAGTTTGGATTCTACAAGAGACAAAAATCAGCTGCTGAGCCTATGATAGACTTTGAGGAGTGGGCCTTTGTAATGTTAGGAGTGGATAATTTGCTTGACTTGGTTGATACCTCCCTGCTGGAAATGAGGTTGATGGAAATTATTGAGAAAGAGAAGGGGGAGAATGAGGTATTATGTTCAAGACTCCTAAGGATGGACCAAATAGTGATGATTCATCAACCTCTGACTCTGATGATGATCATCCCCCACATTAAGGAGAAGCCAGTAGGACTGCTATGTTAAATGAACCAAGTGTAGAACAGTCCACTGATGCTGGCAAGCCTGCTGAGGGTCAGCAGACTAGTCAAATGGATGAGAATCTGGAAGATCTCACCATAGATGATTTAGAGGCTCTAATCAATGATGGCATAAACTTTGAGGTAACAGGATGGTTGGCACATCTGGTGCATTCAGGGTTGTGGAGGCTGATATGAATCTTGAGGATCAGCAGACTGAAGATTTGGATGAAGAGAATGTTATTGAACATAGTGAGCCTGATATCAGTTCTGAAGATTCAGTTCAATATCAAGAGTGGATTAATACTCGAGGGCACTATATCTAAATCTGCTGAAAATCTACAAAAGATTGCTGATGCTGGAGGAATTCTAGAGGAAAACATGGCCACTTTTCCTTTCATTTGTGTGGAAGAGAGGATCCTTATCACTGAGGAACATACAGTGATTGGACAGAGGTTGGACATGGTGATGGGTTTGGAAGGATCACCATTACATTTTGAGGAGGTTCAGGCTGATGAGGTTCAAACAGCACCTGAACAAAGGTCGGAACTAGTGGTACAGGTTGCTGAGGACCAAACAGCACCTGGACAAAGGTTGGAACTGATAATGGGTTTGGAGGAAACCCCTGCTGTTGTTGAAAAACAGGCTGCTGTAGTAGAGCCTACTGGAGGAAAGGTCATTGAAGGGAATAATAGTCAGCAGACTGCTGTTATTGATGAGGATGAACAGCTGCTGGACTATGACTTCAGTGATGAGGAGTTTCAAATGCCTGAAGAAGAACCTATTGCTGCTGAACCACAACAGGCATTTGTACCAATTCTTGAGGAACCTGCCCTAGATCCAATCCTGGAGGAATTCCAAGGTCCTAACCTTGCTGGAAGGGATATGAGTTGGGCCATGGTTGTCAGCAGACAGAGGGCACAATACAATGTTGAAGAGCCTGATGATGAAGCTGCTGAACATATGGCTGGAGGAATGGCTGGTGGAGTACCAGCACAGGTGTTGGATGAGTTGAGGGCAGTCAGGAATGACATTACAAGGTTAAGAACTCAACTTGGCAGGCAAGAGCAAAGTTTTGAAGACTTGATGAATCTAGTGGAAAATAGAGGAAGAACTACTGAAATTGTTGCTTCCAATATCACTTCCACTCAATATGCTCTTGCTGACCTTGCTCTAGATGTGAAAGGAATTAGACAAGGCAATACACTGAAGGAGAAGTTCTTGAAAGAACAGTTTGCCTCCATCCAATAGAAACTTGACAAACTTGCTGAGGCACCCAAGCCTGCTGTGGCTGAGCCTGCTGGAACACTTCACCCTGCTGGATTGGATCCTAAGTTTACTGAGAGGATCAATCTACTGGAGCATACAATGCAAGAAACGATCATTACAGTTGATACTAGAACTGAAATCATGGAGGGTCAACTGAACAACTTGGTGATCACACAAGAGAGTGTTCATGGCCTGCTGTCCCGTTTTGTTGATGATGTCAATAAGGGGGAAGAGAGCCAAATAGCAGTAGCAAAAGAGGCTGCCAGAATTTTTACACAGAAGAAATGGGAGGCTGACACCAATACTTTTAGAGAACATGCACTTGGCAGACTTCCACTGACTGGTGATCTTTTCAAGGAATACAAGAAGCTTTACTATAACAAGAGAAGACCTTACCATGACAAGGGCTTCCATGAGGGACTAAATTCCTTTTTGGGGCTTAAGTTTTGGGAAGCAAGAGTTAAAGCCTTAAGATCTTCACACAGAGGTGGAAGAGGTGTTAAAGGTGGAAGGAGTCTACCCACTACATCAGCAAAAGATTCATTGAATGAATTCAAGGAGTTATACATGCGTTTAGGATTTAGAGTACATCAGATCAACCTTACTTTACCTGAGGCATGGAAATGGTGGAAGGAAGTGAATCCCCATATTGATTTTTCCCTTATTGAGAATCAATGGATGAGAGAAATGGTAAGAGATATAAGGGAATATCAAGAGCAGCTAGAGAAGGAAAGACAGGAAAGAGAAAGAAGGAACTAGATCGGCATACTTACACTTGTTTTTACTTTTGCTGAATCTAGATTGTAATATCTCTTGAACAACTGATTATAATGAGAAATGAATGAATTTGTTCTGTTTTTGTTTTTACTCTTTTTGCTTTGCTGTAAGAAGGGTATTGGCATCATCACCAAAAAAGGGGGAAATTGTTGGACTTATTTTATGTTTTAGTGATGAGTGCCAGACTAGCTGTTATAGAGCAAAGGCAAAAAGATATCTAGATCAAATGTATAGGCTTATTAGAGTTTGATCTTTGTATAGGTTTGATCAAACAAGCAATGTAAAAGGTCAGCTGACTTTCATCAGCAAACCTGTCTAGATCAATAGGGTACCTGAGTCAGTAGACTAGTTTAGGAACATGTTGAAGACTGAAGGCTGAGGGCTCAAACTCAGTTATTGAAGGCTAAGGGATCAAACTTAGTATTTAAAGTCAAGGATATGAAATCAGAATTTAGGGAAGTCTGTGATGACCTAAACTGATTGTATATACCTTGTGTACAAGGTCTAAGTTCCACAAGTTAAATGGTGATTGGAACTTGGTTATGATCAAAATGGTGTAATCTAACTTCATAATAAAAGTTAGATATAAGAGAAGTCAGCCTGCAGTGTTTTATAAACACAACTTTATATCAGCTGACTGATATGTATTTCAGCAGACTTACATACACAGGAACCTGCTGAACATATATTTCGATTTAATCAAAGGTTACATTGGAAGTTTACAAGGAAAAGGACAGATAACAACTCTTGGTTTTGTCAACAAATCAATGGTCAAGATTAAAGGGACGTTGGAAAGAAACAGAGGTTTATCCAATGGATACAAGTCAAAGGGTAAACAGTCTAAAATCTGACAAAAAGTAAACTGGCAGTGTCAGTACTATGTACAGGGACAGATTGCAAGTCATGAAAAGGACAAATCTGAAACGGCTATGTTTGAATTTCAAACATAAGTCACATGGATTTTCACCTATAAATAGATGACCCCTGATACAGAAACAAATGATGATTCTTTAAAGAAAAATAACAAATAATCTTGAGCTTCAGATTCTTATCAAGAAGTCACCCTGCTGACCCTACTGAACTTAAAGCTACTGATCCAGTAAACTTCTTCAAGTGTAATATGTTATCAAGCTACATCAAGTTTACACACTTGAAGAATCCAAGCTGCTGATCATATCATCCTGATCAAGCTGCTGAAAGCTGAAACACTTACTTGATTCAAACTTTCTTTTATAAGAAACCTGCTGAAGATAGTGAAGCATCTTTGGGTGTCAAGGACTGTTGTTTGTGGTGGAGCTGGTGAAGAGGCAATCCTATCCTTCAAGGACTAGGGAAGACTTTGGAGCAGCAATCCTACCTGTTCCAAGTGTTCAGTTTGTGAAGCCATAGTTATTGGTGAAGGACAAACAACTTAGGGATTTTTGTAATTGCTACCTCAAGGATCTCTAGTGAATTACCTCCAACATCACAGGAGAAGAGTGGACTGACAGGATTACACCACCCGGAACCACTATAAAATCCGCCTACTTACTTTCTGCACTTACATTCTGCATTTGGTATATTTAGCACATCAATCAATTGAACTAGCAACTGAATCACACACATACACTACTGAGTATTCAATACTTGGTATCATATTTTAACAACAAGTGATAAAGCTTAATTTGAATATATTCCGCTGCAACAAATTCAGTAAAATCAACAACCGATAGACTATCGAGCAATCGGCGAGTACAGCCGCTTTGAAGTTCTTTGAGTTTGTTAACTCCAAAAGTTTTAAGTGTTAAGTTTATTCACCCCCCCCCCCCCTCTAAACTTAACCAAAGCCTTTTCAAGGGACCAACAAACTTTAAATGCATAAATCATGAGATCTCTACTGATGCGACTTTCCTAGGTGTCTAATCTCACAAATAGTGTACCGGGTCAATTGTAGTCTAGTACGGTGGTCAAGGTCGTATCCCATAAGGATTTGTGAGGTTAAACACTAAAAAGCTTGTATTAATTCGATCTAGGTCACAATAATGTTAAAGTTAGGTGATTAAATGATTCTAGTAACAATAAGGGTGATAAATGATAAAAGAGACCTAACCAAGACAATGTGTAGACTGGCAACCTATGATAGCATCATAGGAATGATTTCCTTCCAACCTACCAATGGTGTTCAAAAGTGTGAAGCGGTGTATTCCTAAGAAAGTAGTTTCCCCTCATACGAGTGTATGAAACTACTCTATACCTCCTCATTGGCCTAGGTATCCTAAACCTAATGAATTGGTATGATAAGCACTTGAATGCAACGACAATGTCAACTATCCCCGGATAAGAAATCGAATGCCTCGAGAGGTCGATTTTACCTTCCGGTTCTCCGACCCTCTTCCCACACTTAACATCTCCTTTTGGTCTCCGTTAAATGTGTAGTTGCAAGCATTAGTTAATTACTCCAATGCCAGCAAGTCATACAATGCAAATAGGAAAAGATTCACAACAATTGAAGCTAAACAACGTAAACAACCATTCCCAATCAACATAAGAGAATAAACTAGTTCTACAACATAGTCTTGGCTAGTTTAACCTAGCTACTCATAACTAACATTCATAGCTATAAGAACACTCAATACCAAAGTAAAGATTAAGAGTTACCAATCACAAGCAAGAACTCGAAAATGGTGTTCTTCATTCAAGCTCCAAAACGTTCAATAGAGTTGATACACTAGTGTATTTTGACTCCAAACTAGGGGTGTAATCGAGCCGAGTCAAGTCGATACTCTCTAGGGCTCGAGCTCGAGCTCGACTGAAAAATTTCGGGCTCAAAACTCGGTTTGAGCTCGATCGAGCCTTAAAAAAGCAAGATCGAACTCGACTCGCTAAGTACTCGATATAGCTCGACTCGGCTCGTAAGCTCGATTATTTTCCTAGAATTCATTTAATTTTTAATGAAATATGGCAAGATCGAGCTCGACTCGTCTAATACTTGACTCGAATAATTATTTTTTAATTATGAAAAATAATATTTTATAATAAATTTAATAATTTAATTAATTAAATAATTATTTAATCAAGCTCAATTAAGCTCACGAGCTACTCGATTATTATATTTTAAAACCCAAGCTCGGCTCGGTTAATTATTCAAGTAGCTCGACTCGAACTCGAACTCGGGAAAAACCGAATCAAGTCGATCTCTCTTGCGAGTCGAGTACGAGTAGCTCACGAGTAGCCCAACTCATTTACAGCCCTACTCCAAACAAAAGTAGTAGGAGTTAAACTAGGAATCCTTAATATTACAATTGCAATCAAGAGTTAATTTCTACATAAATTCGGCTAGGATAGCCCTAGGGAGGTGGAGGTGCCTTCAAGAAGAGGGAAATTGGAGAAGATGAAGCATATGATATTTTTTGTTGTAATTGGAAAGATAAATAGGATCAACTTTTGCTGACTCTGCAATATTGGCGTGCGCCATACCCATTGGCGTGTGTCAACTACCCTTTGTGAAGAATCGGCGTGCGCCATTTCTGACTTGGTGGTTGGCTGATAGACAACATACATTAAATGCTCAGTAGGCTTTAATCCTTCAATTGGCACAAGTCAAATGTAACATGGTGTGTGCCATATGCACATAGTATATCCCCGATCGAATTTATTCCCCAACTGGCATGGACTGAACCCTCTGACATGTATCGATTATCCCCGAAGGTTGGAATCCTCGCCTCAGCTCAAAAACTCATCTCTCGATCAATCCATATGACACCATCATATCAAAATCCAAGCTCCAAGCCGTGATATATGTGCTGCAAGACAGACACAATGATACCACGTGTAAATCTGATAACAAAATTGACTAATAAGCCTATATTAAAAGCAAAAGCATGGTTTTTCTGATATTTCCTAAGTACACAAAATAGTTTAATTTATCATAATAATTGCTCAAGTTGATATCAAAATATCACTAATTGAATGAGAAAAAGGAATAAATCATCGAGAATTGTATCATCGGGTTGACTTACATCATCTACCCTCAGGCTATAAATATACCGGCATATGAACAAGGATTGAAACAACTCAGAATACACAACCTCGAGAAATCCTACATTCCCAAACATACTTTAAATTTTCCTCTTTTCTGGTCGTTAGTGAGTAAGCACAAAAGTTGAGGATGTAGCTTGGTAATCAGCTGGTTGGCCAAGCCAGATTCTCGTGTTTGTTATTGAGAAGTGTGGTTTTGATCAATAGCTTATACATAATATTTCAATTGAGGTTCTTGTGTTCCTTTTTCTAGGTGACACTTTAACTCAATTCCTTGTTATTTTCTGTATTTTTAATGGATTAGTGATTGCCTTGTTTGCATTACAGTAATATGTTGTTTAGATACTGATTTTCTATGTTTTGTCTTAGTCAAAATAGTGATTGAAATCTTGATTTTGACTTTTGATCATCCTTGATCAAAGCAGTAGACACGGGATTATTTGGTTTGAAGTGCCAAGATAATCCTGCCTAGTGAGGCCCGGTGTCTGTACCTTGAGTCTGTGTGAAGGATCAAAGTCTTAAGTCTTGATTTCTAGTGACATAAGTCTTTGCCTGATTCTGGTCACTATTGTTGTTGTCTGTCTATTTGTGAATCATACTGTACTGAGAAGTCCTCCATTCAAGACCCTTGTAAGTGTTGACTACATTGCATAATAGTCTGAAGTGCTAGTAGTGCATTGTCTTGTGGATAAGGTTGCAAGTATATACTCACTGTAAGTGGTTTTCCTGGATTGATTCCCATGGATTGTGTGATTCTGTGGTCCTATGTGTTTTCCTAAAATCTCGTTGGTTCTGGATTTGATCATCTGCATGTATACAATTATTGTTACTGTTAATCATGTTCAGTAACACCCTTGTTACTACTACTGTCTGCAAGTCGTGTTCTTGCCTGCTATATCTTGCATTTGCATCCTGCTGAGACTTGCCCTGGCCTGTTGAGTTTTGAACTGCACTGAGAATACCTTGTAATAGCCTTGATAATCTTATAGAATTTTAGCTTTGATAATCTTGTAGAACTTGATTATCACTATTGAAGTTTGATTGATAGTTCAGTCTTTGCTATTTTGATCTATTGAATCTCTTTGTACTCTGTTGTAGTGTTGATCTGTTGTATTTGTACCTGCTGAATTTTGAATTCTTAGATCTGTTGAGCACATGTTTAGTGTACTGAGTACTGTGATCTACAAAACTTGTAATACATATTGATCTACTGCGTTATTGAATCTGTAGTATCTTGTATATTGTTGTACTCTAAACTGTGAACTTTGCTTCAGATTTGAACAACTGATGTGTTGGTTAATTTCATTTGTTGATCAGTTCATTATATCATTTATCTGCTTGGTTTCAATTCTGTTTATTGCTGATACTTAATCATCCTAAATTGAACCTTCTTTGTTAAACAACATCACATAAATCAAGTTGTAAATATGTGCTATCTGTTTATCAATCAAACTAAGTTTTAAACTTGACTAGGTTAACCGTTAAATCATCATAACTTAGTTCAAAACCTGCTTCCAATTTTTTCTAAGTGTGTTTAACTGCTTTTATCAACTTTGATTGTGCATATACTTGTGTTAAAGTGCTATAAATTTTAAAAGGGCATAATTTTACCCCACACTCTATTCACCTCCCCTCTAGAGTGTGTTTGTACATTGATCCAACAAGCTGTATGTAGACTTCCTCATGTAGATATCCGTGTAGAAAAACAATATTCATATCCATTTGGTGCAAGTGCCAATTATTGGCCGTTGTAGCTGCTAGTAATGCTCTGACTGTTGTGATTTTCACAACTAAAGAGATAGTCTCATGATAATCAATGTCATAGGTTTGAGTATAGCCTTTTGCAACCATTCTAGCCTTATAGATTTATACTGATCCATCAGGGTTATACTTGATCTTGTATACCCACTTGCACCCAATAGGTTTCTTGCGAGGTGGTAAAGTAACAATCTCCCATGTGTTGGTCAATGCCTCAATTTCATTCCACATTGCTTCCTTCCATTCATCATGTTTGAATGTTTGATTGTAAGTTTTGGGCTCAGTGACTGCATCGACGACACATACAATCTTTACATATTCAGGTGAGTCTTTCAAGACTCATAACATGATCTAGAAAATGAGGGGTCCGCACATCATTAGCTCCTCATTGACAGAAATTTGGTGCTTTTTTGGTCCTTGTTGACCTCCTCAACTTTACAGCTGGTTCAGGTGCCTGCTCAGTTGTAATGGATCCTCTGATGGACTCCTCGGTTGATCCTGCTCCACTGTTGGGTTCCTCACAACTGATCATCAAAACTACTGAAGACATGTAATGGTACATGCATATAACTAGTGTGATGAGTTTTGCCTAGGACCTGCTTGAAAAAATGTAAGTAAGTCTCATGAAACTAAGTATTTCTAGCAACAAAGATATATTTTTTGGTGATATCCAATACTATAGCACCCTTTGAGGTATTAGAGTTTCCAATGTACATATAAGTTCTATATTTAGAATCAAATTTGGTTATGTACTGCTAAAAAGTACATGAAAAAAACCAAACAACTAAAAACCTTAAACACAGAATAATCTGGTTTAGTACCATACATCACCTCATAAAGAGTGCTTTCTTTCAGCAATGGTGTAGATCTGACTAAGTTTAACAATATGTAATAAACAAAAACCCCAATATTCAATGGGTGGATTACTCTGAAATCTCAAATCTCTGGCTAAATTCAGCATATGCTGATATTTTCTCTCAACAATACAATTCTATTTAGGTACAAACACATGAGGTTTGATGAATGATGTCATGCTTCTTATAAAAGGACATCATCTGAAATTCAGCCCCATTATCAAATCTTATCACTTTAATGATATTATTAAACTGAGTTGAAACAAATTTAACAAAGTATTTAACTAGCTCAGAAGTTTCAAACTTCTTTCTCGTAATAGAAACCCAAGTAAATCTGGAATAGTGATCTACATCAGTCAAAAAATATTGTTGTCCATTCACTGTGGGATGCCTCAATGGTCCCCAAATATCCATATGCACAAGGTCAAAGACAGAATTAACAACAATAGTGCTCAATGGAAATGGTTTCTTTTTTAATTTTTCCATAAGGCATACAAAGCACAAGTCATGTTCACAAAATTTAACATCAGAAGTACTAGAATTAACGGCTTGCAATTTTTTGTCTGGAAGATGACCTAATCTGTAATGCCATAAAAGACTGTCATCTTCTCTATTAGACAATTTTTTGTTTTCTTCACTGTTACAAACAAATTTAACAACAAATTTATGTACAGGCTGCTGCAACAAAATATAAAGTCATATGTGCAGCTCGGCTGAACCAATCATATTCTTCTTGGTGTCCCTCAAAAAACACTTACTAGCAGTGAAGACAGTTGCACAATTATATTGTTTAAAAAAGGCTGGTAAAGACATCAAATTATATTTAAAAACCAGGAATGTACAACACATTGTGCAAGGTTAGATGAGAATTTATCATCACTTGTCCTATATGTGTTACTTGTAAATTATTTCCATTAGGTAATCCCACTCTCATGTTAGATATAGGTTTGGGATTACTTAATTGCTCTAGAGAATATAAAATGTGATATGTGGCACCAGAGTCCAAGATCCATTGAATAGGTTTTACCACACAAATGTCACTTGATCCCTGAACTGGTGAGAAATGTTGGTTCACGGTATTGATATGGTTAACTACATGTCCAAAAGAATAAGAATTCTGCAGGGCCATCAACTTCTCTAGTTGTTGTGCAGCAAGACTTTGAAAAACTGATCTAGCTGACCCAAGTTCCTGATCTTCTTCATCAGCAGATTGATTTACGCCTGCCTGATCTACCATATTAACTCTCTTGGACTTGAATCTAGGAGGATAGACATGTTTCTTATAGCAGCTCTCTTCAGTGTGGAGATTAAAACCATAGAAACTACATTGAATTTCCTGAAGACTCTTGGGCTTAGAATTACTTGCAGGCAGATTCTTAGACTGTTTTGATCTGCTGAACTGACCGGATTTAGCCCCAATCTGACCAACTCTGTCATTTCTTACCTTCTGAGCCATCGAGACAACAAAATCCCAACTTCTTGGTATATTGGACATATAGGTCTTTTGTCTCTCAAATTTAATTGCCATAGAAAATGCATCTTGAATTTCAGGGAAAGACACCATTAACAAGGCTTGAGACATCATTCGCTCAAATTCATCCCTCAATCCTTTCAAGAATTTTATTACTTGTTCTGTTTCCATGTGATCTAACAGAATTTGTATGGCATCACAATGGCATTGAGGTTCACACTTGCAAACTGGAATTGTCCTGATAGTCTTGATTTTTCCCAAAGTACCATTAGCTTTGTGAAAAATTGATTCATTGAATCTTCTCTTTGTTTCAGTGAATTCATCTCCCCAAGAATGTCTGACAATCTAAAAGCATCAACACTTGCAAATCTTTGTGCAAGATTCTTCCATACAGCTTCATCACTCTTGAAATACATCAAACTTTGAGAAATCATATTCTCAACTAAATTCAAGATCTAGGTTCTAACCATTGTGTCACATTGCCCCCACACTTGAAAATCAGTTGAACTTACATCTGGATTTTTGATTGAACCATCAAAAAACAAACTTGTTCTTTGTAATCAGCACCATCTTTATGGACAACTTCCATGATGATAATTGTTGCCATTCATCAATGGGTGAACCAATACTAATGAACGATTCTTATTGGGATGAAAATAAAAGGGACTAGAGGGACTCAGTTCATGCTTCTTAGCTTCCATGGCTATCAAGAACAATATCTAATCATACAAATTTACAAAAAATACAGTGAAATCGACCAAGAATTGATCAAGAACTGGATTCTAATTCCAGAACAAAGAAGAAAATCATAGAAAACTCTCAAGTTTCTTATGCTAAAATCAGAGTTAGCACAATCTTAGCACAAAACACTCTGAAACCATATTGAAATTGATGAAATTGAAACATAAGAGAAAATAAATTGCGGAATTCTTATTGATCAAAATAATGAACAAGTTGATTATAATGTTGTTGATCGTGAAGTATTTATATATATACTTCACTACAATGGTTAGACGCAACATTTGCATTCAATTATTACAGAATGGAAGTTACAACAATACACAACCTCTTGATTCTAAGTCAGCTGAGCTGCGTTGATTCTAAGTCAGTTGAGTTGAGTTGAGTGTGTCAGCTCAATCTCTCAAGGAAGTTGAGTTGAGCGTATGCACATCTCTTGCACCTATCACTCATTTATCTATATATTGTAACAATAGTTGTTATGGTAATATTAGTAATGAAATCTGGTAATAATATGGAAAATATTAATGGCAAGTTAAATTAAGGTTTTCCTCAGGTATTATATGATTCATTAACTTATGCAATGTCCAATTCTTTATCGGCACTATTCATACATTTCATTAAATTATGGTAAGTATTAACATGTATTTGAATGTATAATTGTATTAAAAAATATATGTTTATTTCCCAGATACTCCATGGTTCCCTTTTAATTATATTTTCTTTATTAGGCCGTTGTGCTCTCCCATACTTAACATTTTCAAATAAGAATAGTGTTGAGACCGGAAGACATGTGAAGACCTTGTAGAAGACAGCAGTTCATCTTCTTAGTTATATATCATGTTTAAGTTGTTCATTTTCTTTTAATACTCCATCAGTTCCACAATAACTGAGGCAGTTGCCAAAATATTTTGTTTCATTTTATATGAGGCAGTACAATTTCTGATGCAACATTTATTGTGTTTTTACTTGATTTATCCTTATTTATTACATTAGGAGATATAAAAAGAAGGTCATATTAATTATATCCAAGGACATTTAAGTCTTTTTATTGTAAAAATTAATGCATTAACTCACCTCCTTAATATATGTGATTTTGACAACTGCATCAGATAAATTGAAACGGAGGGAGTATCAATTACATTTCATTTTATTATTTCAGATTGTGCGTCCACAGTTAATGCCGTGACATGTATGTCATTTCAGTTTATATTCTTTGAAATAGTAGATAGGTAATTAATGCATTTTTTGAATTTGAAGTTGTGTAGCTTTATTCAGAATTTATAGAAGTTTGTATTTTCCTTTTGTTTAATTAGTGTTGTAGGCTCTCCTCTGTCCTAAAATATAAGTTACCATAACTTTTTTCTTTGGTCTCATAATATAAGACATTCACAATATCAAAAAAGCATTGTTAACATTTTTTTCCCATCATCTTACCCATAATTTATATTCAGCCAACCACTTTTATATACTTTACAACTATTGCATTTATGATAGTCAAATGATGTACTTGGCATTTTAGCTATACATTAATTACAGCTGACAACTTTGTTAATCTATGTGAAAACTCGAGAACGACTTATATTTTAGGATAGAGGGAGTATATATGTATCAGGAAACATGAATTTCTAGAGTTACCTATAACCACGCATCGGCGGCATGATTAGTTTTTGATTTTATTTTCGTTCTACCCGTTCAATTCAGAGTTTGAATAATTCTGTAATTAAATTCTCGTTTCGTTTTTCGCGCATTCTGAAAAATATATTCTTTTTAACTTTTGCTATTGTGTATAATGCAACTGTTTGCAAAGTTCACATGTGTATTTAATGACGGATTTTTTGCGTGTTGAACGACCTATGACTATTGTTGGCATTACCTCGTTTCGTTTTTCACGCCTTCTGAAAAATGTATTCGTTTAAACTTTTGCTATTGTGTATGATGCAACTGTTTGCAAAGTTCACATGTATATTTAATCACAAATTTTTTGTGTGTTGAACGACCTATGACTATTGTTAGCATTACCTATGGTTTGAGGCGATACAATATTATGCATTAATTGCCTTTTTAGTATTATCAGTTTATTCTATCTTTGACTTGTCATCAGATATAGTGTTTGGATTTCTCAATAAAAAATTAAAATAATGATTGATTAATTAAACCGATTAAAAAATTACAGCTACTACTATCCTCGAAATAGTATAATCTTTTGTAAGTAAAAATTTGAGCTTTTGTTCAAACTGATGAAGAAAGCTAGGCAAAACTCAGATTGCAGAATTTGTGGTAATATGGAAGCTTCTCATAAAGGGTTTGTCATTTGTATTAATTGAGCTACTACTTCGTTAAGATGATAATTGACTATTACTACTGCTTTTACTTCTGCCCCTTTTCAAGAAAGGCGGAAAATTTCACTGCCAGATCTGAATTTGTGAGAAATTTACTCTGTTCATATATAATAATGTGCCCTTATTCCATTTAATTTACATGAATTGCCCCATCTCTGCTGGTTTTCCATCTGTAAGTTTATGTTCGCCTGCAATTTTTAGGGCAATGGATTATGTTTCCCAATTGATTTATTTAAGTGT
The DNA here is from genome assembly GCA_036785695.1 of Gentiana straminea. NCBI lineage: Eukaryota > Viridiplantae > Streptophyta > Magnoliopsida > Gentianales > Gentianaceae > Gentiana > Gentiana straminea. Next base: position 3,538,316 of record JAVUPR010000265.1, on the reverse strand, counting down.
TTTGTTTTTAATGGTTTGGGCTTTCCGTTTTTTGCTTCATAATGCTTTGAGCTGTTTTTCATTTTAGGAAATATGATCACTGAATGTATGCATGTGCTGTGATAATTTGGATGTTAGCATAAAGATGCTACCAAACAAATTATATGGTGATAACACCAATTAGTTGTGAATATGGATTTATCCTCTTGTTTCTTCATCAATGTTCTATTTTTGAACCCGGACATGCATTGAAGTCCTTGCCTAAAGGGTGTGTCTCTTTTTTTTTCTTTCCTTTCTGGTGTCTTCAAATTCTTCTGTTGTTTTTTTTTCAATTTTTTTTGTTTACTTTTCTTTTATGGCTTTTTAGTGTGTGTGTGGGTTGGGGTACCTCTATCCTGCAAGCTTTGGCATTTCCTTGTGCTTTGCCTATGGTTCTTGTAGTACTTTCATTTTCTTAGTTTTCGTGAATATATATTCTTAATCCAAAAATCATCATATCCTGGCTTTCCATCTTGTCCTTTTAGGGATTAAAGCATGATGAATTTCAGTTTCACTACATGCAATCATCTAATTTACCTAACTTTGGTCTGCTTATCTGCTTCTGTTGCGGTTGGTTATTTTGCTTGCATTCTTGTCCTTCAATTTTCTTGGATTAAAGTCTTTTGCTTGCTGCTTTGCATCTGCCTGTTACGTGTCGAAGACCTCACATGAGTTTTGCTTTTGAGAAAGATGTCAAATTTGTTATGCCTTCTTTTAGCTGCCTCACGTAAATTGTTACCCGCAGTTTGAAAAAATCAGAGTAAAATGGTTGAGCAGGGTGTGATGGTGGAATATGGTCGTGAGAAGATGGCGATAGCTTCATCTTCCATGTCTATTACCACAGTGCCACCAGTTGCAGAATCGGATTATCATCTGTATCCCTCTCCTCTGGCTACATATGAGGAGGTTGTTGCCTCTCCCCAGCGCTTTTTAGAGACTCTGCAGAAATTCCATGCATCAATGCGAACCAAGTTTAGGTTGAGACTTCCTCACTGATTTTCGCCTGTGTTTAATTTTCTGTAATCGTACTTCAGTCGTCTATAATTGCATCGGTTTGGAAAGAGTTTTCTGTTGGAATCGTTTTAATATTTCTGAAAGACCTCTCTTTAACATAGTAGTAATAGTATCAAGCTTTGAGTTACAGGAAAAGTGTGTGTGTGTGGTGGGGAGGGGGGGGGGGGGGGTAAGTTTTTTTTAGGGAGGGAGGGGCTGGGCTTCTAGTTCAGTCTCAACCTACTTGGTAACCCACTTATAGGATATGACATGACTTGCATAGACACATGGGGATGATCTAGCTAGATGATTTGTTTTCTTACAAGTTCCCAATACGTGTTAAAGCAATCCGATCTTTTTTTGTGTCTCACTAAATATAAGCTTAAATATCAGGTTTAACTGTCAAGGAAAGATCTCCGTGTCACCGGTCAATTACTTTTTTAGCAGATCGTAGTTGACTTTGTTTTCTTTTCTTTATAAGAAACTTGTTATTTTGTACATCATCTTGTGTCATCTCTGATGTATGCGTCTGCCTTCAAAGTTAAGGCTGATGCTACATGGAACCATTGGCGTGGAAGTTCTTCTTTGCTGCATAAGTTTGTGCTGTAAGCTAGTTTCTTCTGTCCACTGGATGCCTCAATGTGCAATGTGCAATGTGCAAAATCTTAAGATCCTTTTGCAGAAAACATACACTTTTTATTTGATGGCCCAGTATGAATAATGAGAGTGCAATTCTATATTTTTTAACTTAAGTGTAAGATTTGTCATAAATGAATACTTGTATTATGTTTTTTTTTTGAGCACCAGTTTCGAATTTCGGAGATGGGTCATTGAGAATCCGAACATTTTCTTCGTATGGAAATTATGGTACTTTCCCCAAATTTGCTATTTTGGGGATTAAACTACTTTTATCCTTTTTGATTCTGTATTCTGGTACTTATAGTATGGTTTGTGTTCTCTCAGGATCCCAATTGTAGGGGGGCAAGAATTGGATTTATATCGCCTATTTGTTGAGGTCACGTCTCGAGGTGGTGTCATGAAGGTATGGTTCAATGCTCCAAAGTGATGTTTCTTGATACGTTCTCTCATTTTTTTCATTTGCAGAAGTTTCCCAAATTGTACAGTAGCTACTTGACATAAGAAATTCAGTTTTTTTTATGGCTTGAAATTCGATACTTTCCCAAGGTATTGGTTTGTAGATCTTTTCTTGTGGGAGTTTAACAGGTCGTCGAGCTACTTGATATTTCTGTAACAGCTTTGAGGCATTATGCTTTTCTTAAATAGATTATTTTTTCGTATGACTTGTCAAGGTTTCAACAAATTAAGTTATTTATTTATTTATTTTCCTCTAATGCTTCGTTTGTATCATCAGTTAATTTCTACAACTTTGAAGAAAATGTTCTCAGAAAAAAACGAATCATGTATATCTTGTTTGAAATGGTAAATGTAAGATTTTTTACTTCTATCTTGCTTAAATGGTAGCTGATACCTAGCAACACAGGAATATACATCTGGTTTTATTTTTTAGAGTAAGATTTTCTACTAATCATTTATCATAAATTTTGAAACATAATCATACCTTTAAAAAAAATGGAAACAACAAAAGTAGAAATCTAATGGTAAAGAGCACTGATTAAACAGTCAGTTCCATAAGTTTCAACGCTGTGATTGGGGCTCAGTAAGTTACATAAGGTAATCGAGTTTGTTTGGTTGACAAACTTTTGTTTATGCTGTGAATCCTAGACTTAACTTCTGCTCATTCAACTAATAAACAACTTACCAAATGAGGAAAAAAATGATGTCATGTGACTGATCAGTTGAAAATTTGATCTCATTGTTGTTTTGTTACTAAAAGTTGTTTTGAATAGTTGATTCTCGAAGATGAGCCTCTCGTTTTTTGGGATTACCCTGTTGCATATTAATGAAGGTAGTGCTTCTATTAACTTAATGATCTATGTGATTAGCTTCTGGAGCATATAGACTTGAAAACATCCATATTATTTCAACGTAATCTTTGTGTTTTTCTGTGAATGCTTCTTCGTTTAGCGTTTTCAGAAATACCTCTTTGGTTAGTTCTTTACGTGCTTACTGAAAACTGATATTGTTTTGCTAAGATTTGCAAGCAGCAAGATCCTATTATTAGATCCTCCACAAGATACAAATGAATATTTTTTGAAATCTGTTTGTAAGTCCAAAATTGAACAGCCGCCTCTTATTGGCAGTTTGCTTACTATAAAAGTTCATGCAAGTTTCAGCATGACATAGTTTTGACTAATATATGGTAACCTTTGCAAAGGTACACTATTTTAGGATGCCTTGGTATTGAACTGGATCCAGTAGAGTAATTACCCAAGAGATCTAGGTTTGATGAGTCGTTTTGCATAACTTAATTACTTTTTTTTTATTTCTATATTTTTTATTTTATTTTTTTAATTCTCTTGCAACTCCGGCATTTACCTATATATTTGGTTTTGGAATAATTTTTCTGTAATATGGAAACTTTGTGCTTCAAAGAGTATGTTATATCTTACCTTTTCTGGTTCTTGACAAACTTCTACAATATTCATTTCAGTTCCAAGTTTGAGTTCAAATTTATTTGAACGTATACAATCATTTGCCATTTTAAGGGTTCATTGGCAGCAGAAAGAATCAGTGTAACATAAGTTACATAATAACATTCAATATCTAATCCATTATACATACAAATATATATATATATATATATATATATATATATATATATATATATATATATATATATATATATATGTGTGTGTGTGTGTGTGTGTGTGTGTACTCGTGCACTATCGAGCTAATAGGTCAAAAAATATGTACATGAATTATTCGCAAAAGGGTTGTGCCTGAAGCATCCTGGACTTCTTGATTACTTATATTTAGTTGGGATTTGGCATTGAAGCCCTTTTGCCATTTTATATAATGGATTGGATATAAGTTGCAGTTTGAACGTATTGATGCTCCCATTACTCGTGGTTTATGTTTGTTTATTTATTATTCCTGAGGTGCTCATATTTCTTCTGTGGTATTATTTGTAGACTCTCCAGGATAAGAAATGGAAAGAAGTAACTAGCATTTTCAACTTTCCTGCTTCTGCGACTAACGCTTGCTTCATTCTTCGGAAACATTATTTTGCAATGCTTTACCATTATGAACAAGTATACTTTCTCAAGGCCAGGGGCTGGTCTCCAAACACCATTGGTATGTATGATCCATTTGAATCCTTACAATGCTGAAAATGCATAATGTTTATGGTATTGTTTTGCTAATTCATGACTTTTGGCTGATTTGCACGTGTGGATAAATTTTGCTTCAGGAACTTTTGAGAGCACGTCGAAGCTTTCAGTTGCACCTCTTGCATCAGCTGAACCCAAGATGTCACCACTGGCTATTCAAGCAGCAAAGCCAGAAGAAGAAAGGGAAAGATTTGCAGAACAGTTATCTGGAGGTTTTATCCCTCTAATTTTTTTTTTAATCTTTTGAAATCAGATAATTTCATTGATAGAGAGGAAAAGAGGTATGATTAGTTACTAATAAAACCTAGAATTACAAAAAAAATCTTCAGATTGAATAACGAGAAATAGTTGTAGGCCGCTGCTGGAACACCGTCATGTTTCTTTCCCGCTACAGAGCATAAACTATTACTGGACATTGGCTTATCATTCAAAAAATGGTGGTCAAGACCCCTGCCGGTTAGAAAAATTGCTACCAACCTAGCCTATAGCATATAGTTTTTGCCATTTAAATGGCAGTGGTGATTGCCACAACTGGTGCCGTAGGAGTTTAAACACCAGAAACAGCATCTGCCTTTGTCTCAGATGTGCCAGATATGAGGTGACTAGAGGAGGTGAGATGTTGGGTGTGTGGCGAGGGTTGATCACCGCCGCTGCATGGAAGACGTGAAAAGAAAGGAGTGAAATTTGGCTCTTATACCATGTTAGAAATTACTATATTAGACATATGGGATACTCAAGTGTGATCCCTTCCTTTGTTATTCCATTGAGTAAGGACAGTGGGTTTACAACGTGAAAACAATATAAAAGGATAGTAAAGTCCTAATAAAATTTATTTCTTTCTGCTCAAGTATCTAACCCTAGCCACCATGCACCCTAGGGTTTTTATCTATTTTCTTAACAAGTTCCACGTCTGTAATGTGTACTGCTTTGTGTCTACATGTGAATTATCTGCTCTTCATACATCCTGCACGTGTTTTTATTAATCCGATTGATTAAATTAAATTTGTTGCTACTGAATATTTAATTTCTGATGGCCCTTGAACTTTATATCCTTTCCATTTCTCTTAGAGTACGGACATGAGGATTGTAGATCAAGTAAAAGTAGAAGCAACTTTGCTCAATATGGAGAGTCATCAAAGCCCACATGTGAGCTAGAGTCAGATTGTTTCCTTAAATGTTCGATTTTAGCAAAACTTCGATTTCTTTGAAGCTTATCATTCTAAAACTTTGACAAAAATATCTTCATATGGATGCAAATTTCAAAATTGGACTACTTTCCCTGAAAAATGATTTGACTCTACTAATTTGCTAGGAGTGTTCTTTATTCAAAATCCTTACATTCTCATCGTATTCAGCACAAAAACTAAACTTAACCAAATATGGATTTAGCTCAAGTTGCAGAATGTTGATGACTTTCTGGAATAAGGTACAAAGTCGCTTTTATTAGATTACACATATCACAACTAACCGCTTAGAAAGTCTCTTTCTAAGTATTACTTCCTGTTTATGTAGATTATGACAGTGGATTGTCTTAAATACGAAAGAATCTAGGTCATTTCCCGGAATACACATCTCACACACACACACACACACACACACACACACACACACATATATATATATATATATTTATTTTATTTCTCAAGAAGTTCTGGATGAAGGGTAGGCATTACTGCTTTTAAAGTTCATTATTGTGCTAACAATAACATAGATATTATGTGTTTTCTTGCAGCTTTCATTTTGATTGTTTATGTTTTGGCCAAACAGGCAGCTAATGATGACTTTGTGCATCGTTTTAGATAAACCTAAATGAAATTTGTGTTGCTAAAATTAAAATAAAAATTTGGCAAACTAGAGTTCAGATCATTTCTTCATATGATCACAGCAGGTTCAAGATCATCCTCAGGAACCACAGTGAATGGAGTTGTTGATGGAAAATTTGAAGGTGGTTATCTGATCACAGTCCAAATTGGCTTGGAGAAATGCAGAGGTATTCTCTATCAGACTCCCGTGGACACCTCGGGCCAAGAACAACAACATCAAAATATCCACCAATATCACAGCACATCTGTCAATGTTAACAACAGTTTGGCACTAGCACCAAGGGTAATCCATAGAAGGCGTAGGAGGAAATCTGAAATCCGGAAGAGGGATCCGGGCCACCCGAAACCCAACAGGAGTGGGTATAATTTTTTCTTTAAAGAGCATCATGCAAGGCTAAAACAGCTTTACCCTGGCAAGGACAAGGCCGTCAGTAGGATTGTTGGGGAATCATGGAACAAATTGACTGAAGCTGAAAAAGCCGTAAGTACAATTCAATGCTATTCGTTTATTTATTTGAGTATCAAACCCTTCTACTGTAGTCCGTTGTATTTATTCGAGTATCTACGTTTCTACTATTCAATGTGTCACTTTATGCAGGAATACCGAGACAAGGCGGCGAAGGACAAAGAACGGTACCGAATGGAAATGCAATCCTTCAGAGAGGGGACGAGGGCAGGACAAACAAGTTATAGAACAGTGCCGATCCAACAACATTCTCATGAATCCCATCTCAATTTCGCACAGATGCAGAACATACCTCAAAATCAGCCTCCACAGCCTTTTGAAACTGGTAATCTCGAGGAATCAGACGATAAGTTTCAGTCAGATGATGATAGTTCTGGTAGTTCCTTTGAGAATGAGAATAGTTCAAATATGTCTGAGGATAGCGAGTCAGATCTTTATACAACGCAGGAGAACATACCTCAAAATCAGCCTCCTCTGAGTAGTAACCAACGGGACATGACTGATGAAAACGCAGGAGACGATGCAAGGTTTGGGAAAAAGGCAGAGATGGGATTTGTAGACAATCAGAGAATGCAGAATGCTGTATAAATCTTGCTGGCTGATGCACGAGTTTTTGGGGGAAATATTTTCCGGTGGTATTGAGTGGGGGGAATTTGTGTACTACTAGTGTATGTTTGGCAAAAATGTGAACTACTGAATCTGCTTTGAAATGGATTTTATAGCAACTGCTAGGCAAATATTGACTGTTTTAGCTAGTGCACTTTTTTACAATCAAAATGTCATCTAGCTATTCCTTTTTTTTTTGTTTTTTTTTTTGTTTTTTCATTTGGGGTGGGGAGGATTCGGCAATGTGGAACGTGTTGTTGTAATCGTATGGAGCGTGGAAGAATCTATGCCCTCGACAGTGGAAGATAGTCTCCAAGAGAAGACATCCCGACTCCTTTTACTAGGGTGTAACCTACAACACCCTCGAGACTTTGTTCTCATGGCCTTAGACACACCCTTTAGACCACTTCCCGTGGTCACTCTTTTGAGGTGTATGGCCAGGTTGGTTGATCACACCTCTTTGAACGATTACTCAGAATCTCAGCCACATGTGTATGATTTCCGATAGGACAAATATGCGCCATGCTTCCTCTCCGATCGGAAACCGCCTCTAACTAGTCCTGTAAATAGTCATTCCTTCTATTGGGAAGGGCATGGCAAAAATAACATAGTAGCTTTGCTATTCTTTATACAAAATCAGAGACAATGTTCGGCTAGATCCCAAACGTTGAGTACGTAGGTAGGTAGATATCTCTGACGCAACGACATTCCTTTCAAAATCTTCTTTCCAAGTGTTTCAATCAGTAGAATATTTGATGTGATCCACGATGATGTTCCGGATCCACTTGCCCCTTTAGCTACACCTGATCCACTTATCATCCGAGATGGGCCAATGACAAGACTTCAAAAGAGAAGAATGCGTGAAGGCTTGGATTTGCTGGTTTCTAAGGTTCGAGAAGAGTGTGGATCGACAAAGCTTGAAGATGGGGCGTCCATAAAGCCCATGAAGGCTATTGTTTGCATCAGTGGGCTTGAGAAAGCCGAATAAACTCTCTTATGTTAATTATTGCTGTTTTTAGGATTTAAAGCCCATTAGGAAAGGTGCCTATATGATACTATATTGGGTTAAGTCTTTATTTTTTCAAGAAATAAAAGCAATTTGGGCTTAGTAAGGTCAAGTTAGGTCCATCATAAAGCAAAGTGGCGAATTTTACTTGTTAAATATCCCACATTGCTTAGGTTTTCTATTTTCATTGTGATTGTAGTCTATAAAAGGCAAACTAGGAGCACATTCTACAGACAGTTAAAAACTTTGAGTGAAATATTATTATTTGAGTTCTTTTGAACTTGTGAGTATTCTGAGTAGAGCGGCAGTACCGATAGTTGAGGAGGAGGATGATGATGATGATGAGAATGCGGGGGCAGCTATTGTTGACCAAGATGATGAAGAAAGGGCTGATATGCGTCAAGTTAAGATGAAGATTCCGTCCTTTAAAGGTACGAATGATCCTGATGTGTATTTAGATTGGGTTCGCAAAGTTGAGCAGATTTTCCGTTGTCATAATTATTCGGAGAAAACTAAAATTAATTTGGCAACACTTGAATTTGAGGGTTATGCTACCATTTGGTGGGAGCAACTGATTGCGAATCGTAGGAGCACACATGATGACCTTGTCAGCACATGGAATGAGTTGAAGCGAGAAATGAAAAGACGCTTTGTTCCGGCTTCTAACTACCGTGAGCAATATAGAAAGTTACAAACCCTAACGCAAGGGGCTCGTTCGGTGGAGGATTATTATCAAGAAATGGAACTTACGTTGATTCGTACGCATACAAACGAGGAAGCCGATGCAACTATGGCTCGTTTTGTGAGTGGTTTACGGCTCGACATTGCGCATCGCGTAGAGTTGCAAGATTGTGATAGTTTGGAATTGCCATAACAAAACCTTATTCGGGTAACTCTTCTACTTATCGTTCATTTCCGCAAAAGAACGAGGGTACCAAATTTCCCCCGAATAAACCGACCCCCTTTAACTCCAATGAGGCTTCTAAAGCTAAGGAGAATAACAAGGGTAAGTTTGTTTCTTCCCCCAAACTTACTCGTGGACTTAAATGCTTTAAATGTGGTGGTATTGGTCATAAAGCTACCGAGTGTGGCAACAAACGTGCTATGTTTGCGAATGGTGATTTTGGAGAGGCAGAGGTAGAGGATGATATTGAAGAGGAGGAGGAGCAAGGGGCTGATTTTGAAGACGATGATGAGTATATTGAAGATGTGATACCAATAAATAATAATTCGTTGGTGATTAAACGAGCTTTAAATGCAAAGGCTAAGGTAGATGAGAATTTGCAACGGGAAAACATTTTTCAAACTCGTTGTTTCATTGGCGGCAAAGTGTGTTCTATGATCATTGATAGCGGAAGTTGTGCTAATGTGGTTAGCACCGAGGTGGTGGAGAAACTCGGTATTCTTACTACACGACACCCCAAACCTTATAAATTGCAATGGAATGATTGTGGTGAAGTCCGAGTTACGGGGCAGCATTAATCCCTTTTAGCATTGGAAAGTTGGAGGATGAAGTACTTTGTGATGTGGTACCCATGCATGTCACACACTTATTACTTGGCGAGGCCTTGGCAATACGATAGGAAGGTTATCTATGACGGTTTTCTGAACAAGTACACATTGCTACACAAAGGCCGCAAAATCTCAATTGTTTCAATGTCACCACAAGAAGCCCATGAGGAGCAACTTCGCCTTGCTAAAAAACGTGAGGGTGAGAAATTAAACGAGGGAGGAAAAGTTGAAAATTCAAAGAAAAGTGTTGTGAAAGGAGAGAAAAAGCAAGAGGGTGCTTTAGTTAAAACGAGGGAAAAATAAAGTTGAAAAACGAAATGCAAGGGAGGGCGCTTTAGTTCCATTCGAGGGGAAAAATAAAGTAGAAAAGTCAAAGGTGAGTGAGGGAGCCATCATTAGAGAGGGAGAAAATAAAGTCGAAAATATCGAACAAGTGAGGGGCAACTTCTATGCCAAATCTAGTGAGATTTTACGCACCTTAATGAAAATCTGTTTTCTTATTTCTTTATAAGGAAACAACCCCCTCCCCTCCCCCCCACCCCCTGTTTTCTTCTTATATCCGATCTAACCGATTCTCTTCCAAGTGTTTTTGTGTCTCTTTTGCAGGAATACGAAGATATCTTCCCCGAAGAAGAACCCGGCGGGTTGCCACCATTGAGAGGAGTGGAGCATCACATTGACTTCATTCCGGGCTCTACTCTCCCCAACCGACCAGCCTATAGAGCCAATCCCGAGGAGACAAAAGAGATACGGAGGCAAGTCAATGACCTTCTCACCAAGGGGAAGATTCGAGAATCCATGAGCCCGTGTGCCGTGCCGGTGATAGTAGTGCTCAAGAAGGGTGGAGAATGGAGGATGTGCACGGATTGTCGAGCCATCAACCAAATAACGGTAAAGTATCGCTATCCCATTCCCCGGTTAGATGACATGTTATATGAGTTGCATGGCGCTAAATATTTCACAAAGATTGATTTAAAAAGTGGGTATCATCAAGTGCGCATAAGAGAAGGCGACGAATGGAAAACGGCCTTTAAAACTAAATTTGGCTTGTATGAATGGTTAGTCATGCCCTTTGGATTAACCAATGCCCCTAGCACGTTCATGCGTCTAATGAATGAGGTCCTTAGGGAGTTTATTGGTCGGTTTGTAGTTGTTTACTTTGATGATATCCCGATTTACAAGATTGATTTAGAAACACATTTAGTCCATTTGCGTGCCGTTTTGGACACACTTAGGCGTGCACAAACTATATGCTAACCTTAAAAAGTGTTCCTTTTGCATGGATAGAGTCGTGTTTCTTGGTTTTGTTGTGAGTGCGCAGGGCGTCGAAGTTGACCAAGACAAGGTCAAGGCTGTGGCCGAGTGGCCTGAACCACGAACCATTGGCGAAGTTCGTAGTTTCCATGGTTTGGCGAGCTTTTATCGGAGGTTTGTGAAGGATTTTAGCACCATTGCAGCACCACGGAGCTTCCACGAACCATTGGCGAAGAATGTCCCGTTTCAGTGGGGACCAAGGCAAAGGGAGTCATTCGAAACTCTCAAAGCTAAGTTACTTTCTTCACCTATACTTGCTCTACCTGATTTTTCTAAGATGTTTGAAATTGAATGTGATGCATCGGGTGTGGGTATAGGAGGTGTTTTAATTCAAGAGGGCAAACCTATTGCATACTTTAGTGAGAAATTAAAAGGTGCACATTTGAACTATGCTACGTATGATAAAGAGTTATATGCATTGGTACTTAGGTGCCTTCAGGAATGGCAGCATTATTTGCGACCCCGTGAGTTTGTCATACACACTGATCATGAGTCACTTAAATATTTAAAGGGTCAAGGTAAATTGAGCAAACGCCACATCCGTTGGATGGAATTCATTGAGTCATTTCCTTATGTAATTAAGTATAAGAAAGGTAAGGATAATGTAGTAGCTGATGCCTTGTCTCGTCGTTACACTTTAATCACTACCATGCAATCTAGGTTACTTGGCTTTGAACATGTTAAGGAGTTGTATGCTTTGGATTCTGACTTTGGAGAGATATTTTTGGCCACAGAGGTGTCGGTCTTTGGGAAATTTTTTCGACACGAGGGTTTTTTATTTCGTGACAATCAATTGTGTATTCCTCGTTGCTCTTTGAGAGAATTGTTGGTGCGTGAAGCGCATGGTGGGGGACTTATGGGTCATTTTGGTATTACCAAGACTTTGGACATGTTAAAATCTCATTTCTTTTGGCCTAAAATGAAACGTGATGTTGTCAGAATTTGTGATGCATGCATTGAGTGTCGGCAGGCTAAGTCCAAATCTTCCCCCCATGGTTTGTATACCCCATTACCTATTCCCAACTCCCCTTGGACAGATTTATCTATGGATTTTGTGTTGGGTTTTCCACGGTCTAAGAGTGGAAAAGATTCTGTTTTTGTGGTCGTTGATAGATTTTCTAAGATGGCACATTTTATTGCATGTAATCAAACTAGTGATGCTTCTCATATTGCTGATTTGTTCTTTAAAGAGATTGTTAGATTACATGGTGTGCCTAAATCGATCGTGAGTGATCGTGACGTTAAGTTTGTGAGTCATTTTTGGCGTGTTTTGTGGATGCGTTTAGGTACTTCCCTGTTATATTCTACAACATTCCACCCTCAAACTGATGGACAAACAGAAGTTGTTAATCGTGTTTTGGGTCAATTGTTGCGTGTGGTCATTAAAAAGAATTTGAAAAATTGGGAGTCTTGTTTGCCTTATGTGGAATTTGCATATAATTGTTGTGTTCATTCTGCCACTAAATATTCCCCTTTTGAGCTTGTGTATGGGTTCAACCCCAGTGCCCCCTTCGATTTTGTTCCCCTACCCCCTGGTATGCAGGTTAGCTTGGATGGTGACAAGAAGGCTGATTTGGTTCGTGAGTTGCATGAAAAAGCCAAGTTGCACGTGGAAGCTCAAACTGAACGCTACAAAAAGCATGCAAATAAAGGCAAAAAGGAGGTTATTTTTTAAGCTGGAGATTGGGTGTGGTTACACTTGCGGAAGAACAGATTTCCCAACAAGCGCAAGTCCAAGTTGCATCCACGTGGCGATGGTCCGTTTGAAGTGTTGGAGCGTGTTAACAACAACGCTTACAAGATAGGCATTCCTGGTGATTGGGGAACGGGCAATACATTCAATGTGGCTGATTTGACCCCGTTTGCCAACCCTCATGATCTGAGGTCAGATCCTTCCGAACCGGGAGGGAATGATGTGATCCACGATGATGTTCCGGATCCACTTGCCCCTTTAGCTACACCTGATCCACTTATCATCCGAGATGGGCCAATGACAAGACTTCAAAAGAGAAGAATGCGTGAAGGCTTGGATTTGCTGGTTTCTAAGGTCCGAGAAGAGTGTGGATCGACAAAGCTTGAAGATGGGGCGTCCATAAAGCCCATGAAGGCTATTGTTTGCATCAGTGGGCTTGAGAAAGCCGAATAAACTCTCTTATGTTAATTATTGCTGTTTTTAGGATTTAAAAAGGCCAAAAGCCCATTAGGAAAGGTGCCTATATGATACTATATTGGGTTAAGTCTTTATTTTCAGCAAATAAAAGCCATTTGGGCTTAGTAAGGTCAAGTTAGGTCCATCATAAAGCAAAGTGGCGAATTTTACTTGTTAAATATCCCACATTGCTTAGGTTTTCTATTTTCATTGTGATTGTAGCCTATAAAAGGCAAACTAGGAGCACATTCTACAGACAGTTAAAAACTTTGAGTGAAATATTATTATTTGAGTTCTTTTGAACTTGTGAGTATTCTGAGTAGAGTATTCAAACCCGAACTTATCAAGGTCGTGAGCATACCTTGTGGCGTTCACAAACCGAGGTTCTTAGATACAAGGATATCTAGGGGTCGAGGTCCTTAATCCAAGGTTCTTAGGTACACGGATACCTAGGGGTCGCGGAGCTCGTTTCATTGTTCCTACAATCAATCCTTGGGCAAATCCGAATTGAACCTCCGCGGTTCACTTCAATATTCCTGGGTGATATTTTTGGGTATCATGACTTGACGCCAGAGAAAGGACATTGGGTACTCAGACATTCGGTACGCATGCAGTTGACTCTAACACAACCTCAGACATTCACGAGGATCATGCATCACCACCAACCTTCAAGCGAGTCCCCGGTAAGAAATGATGGAAACGTCCGGAAATCGTGAGTTTTCACCGGCGGTTCCTGCCATCTTAGGATTACCGCGAATGTCCGGGAAGGAACTTGTAAGCGATGTCGTTCCTTCTCTAGAAAACCAAGAGAACAATACTCCCTAGGTGGAAAATATAATCTTCCCGTCTTCTAAAGCGAGCATGCAACAACAAGAGAAGTGGGTCTTGGCTAACCCCGCTACTTTAGAGCCATTATGGCCTAACGGAACGAGTCACGTGTGGAACAACCTCCACCCACTCCTTTCCCGCAAGTAGCAGAAAGTGAAGTCTTGTCTCAACATTGCAGAAAACATATATGGGAGCATTGGTCGTACCTCATCAAACGCTAGGTTTGGATCGTGAAGCACTACTGACCATGTTGCAACCTCAAGAAACTCTCAACCTGTGATCTCCATTCTCATCAACGGTCGATAAAACTCCAATACCTTCTCCCTGCATACTCCCACATATCCTTCCTTATGATGGAACAAAAGATCCCAATGATCATGTGTGGTAGTTGATCATAGCTACGAGAACATAACTTGCTGCTATTTACTTTGGGTATTTGTTAAAACAGGTTTCCTAGTCAGACCTTTATTTAGTTTTGTATTATTATTCTTTTATTATCCTTAACTTAGCCCTAATAACTATATAAATTAGTGGCTGGGTTTTCCTGTTTTTTTTCATTGTCTTTACGCAGATGAAACATTGTCCAACTAGCCGTTGGAACAGTGTTTCCTGCATTTTACTTTATAGCCGTTGAGCATCCACTCTATAAATAGAAGTGAGATGTCTCCTAATTTGTAATGAGCTTTTATTTTAATAATAAGAATACTTTCTCTCATTGCTTTCAATTCTTACATGGTATCGGAGCCTTAGGCTGTTTTTTCTGGGATTTCATTAAAAATTCAAATTTCAAAATCTCAACCTTCTTGATCAATGGCTGAGTCATTTGCAACTAGTACAACCACTGATCCTCCTTCTTCTTCTGAAAACCCCATAATCTCTAGGGAGCTTCAAAACATTCAAGTTGTTTATAAGCTGAATGGTAAGAACTATCTTAAATGGTCTCAGTTTGTCAGAACCTACTTAAAAGGTAGAGGCAAATTGAGCCATTTGCTGGGAACTGGACCTGCTCCTGCTGATCCCAAGTTTGCTAACTAGGATGAAAAGGACTCAATGGTGATGTCCTGGCTGTGGAGCACTATGATCACAGAGATCAGTGATACCTGCATGTTTCTAAATTATGCCAAGGAGATATGAGATCATGTACAAAAAACCTACTCTAAGGTAAAGGATGCAGCTCAAATCTATGAAATAAAGGTAAAAATTCAGAACACTAAGAAAGGGAATAAATCTATCACTGAATACTCTAGCCTCCTTCAAGGGCTGTGGCAAGAATTAGATCACTATCAATGCATCAAAATGAAAGATAGTGATGATGCTACTACCCTTAAAAGGATGGTTGAAGGGGAAAGAATCTTCTCTTTTTTGGTTGGTTTGAACCAGGAATTTGATCCTATAAGGGTGCAGATTCTTGGCAAAACTGATCTACCCTCTCTGAATGAAACCATGTCTATGGTAAGAACAGAAGAGGGTAGAAGGGGTGTCATGCTTGACACTACCAATACTGAGAGCTCAGCTCTATATGCTAGACCAAACAAAAATACCTATCCTAAGACCAATGAGTATAAGGAAAATATGGACAGGAAAGTATCCAATCAGAAACATGTCTCTAAATCTAGGGATAGAGACAACCTTTATTGCACCCATTGCAAAAAGAGCAGGCATACAAAAGAATTCCGTTGGAAACTCTATGGGAGACCAGGCAAGAACAATGCCCTGGCACATGTTGTGGATTCCAACAAATCTGAAAGCACTACTCAAGGGACAAATCAGGCTGCCCCTAGTCATAATTCCAACCTTGGTCAATCTGAGATTGAAAAATTGAGGAAGTTCTTTAATACCTTGGAAAATCCATCCTCATCAATGGTTTTTTCAGGTATGGCCTCCCTTGATCTTTTAAATCAGAAAGTTACTAAGGGTTGGGTGGTTGACTTTGGAGCCACTGATCATATGACCCCCTCTATGGAGTTTTTTACTAAGTATATTCCTTGTGATATCAGCAAATTTATTACAGTTGCCAATGGTAACTCCATTAAAGTGGCTGGTACTGGGAATATAACTTTGAATGACTCCCTAGTTCTTATAAATGTGCTTCATGTTCCTGATCTGTCTGCTAGTTTGGTGTCAGTAAAAAGATTAACTGCTGATTCAAATTGCTATGTGTTATTCTCCGCTAACTTCTGTGTGATCCAGGAGTTAACCACAATGAGGAGGATTGGTCTTGCTAGAGTTAAAGAGGGCCTCTATTTGGTTAAAGATCAAAAAGAAGATAAATATGTTTTTGAGAAAGTCTCTCTGCTTTCTAAGGCTGAAAATGATAAGATCCTTTTGTATCATAGGAGATTAGGGCATCCATCTTTTCAAATTTTAAAGCATTTGTTTCCAAATTTATGTAAGTGTTCAAATGTTGAAAAATTTAAATGCAATGAATGTGAATTTGCCAAACATTCAAGAACTTCTTATCCTGCACATTCTCATTTATCTGCTAACCCTTTTGATCTAATTCATAGTGACATCTGGGGACCCTCTACGATACCCAATGTGAATGGTGCTCACTGGTTTGTGACCTTCATTAATGATTGCATTAGAACCACTTGGGTGTATTTGTTGAAACACAAGTCTGACCTATCCTATGTGTTCCCCGTGTTCTATAACATGAACTTAACTCAATTTGATACAAAGATCAAAAGGTTAAGATCTGATAATGCCAGGGATTACTTTATCAAATTTCTGAATCCCTTTATTGAGGAAAAAGGAATTATACATCAATCTTCCTGCATTAATACTCCCCAACATAATGGGGTGGCAGAAATGAAGAACAGACACTTACTTTAATCTGCCAGGGCCTTGATGTTTCAAATGAATGTACCAAAGTCCTACGGGGTGAGGCAGTGCTTACTGCTGCTCATCTTATCAATAGACTTCCCACTCAAGTCCTGAACAAGAAGAGTCCCATTCAGGCTCCAACTGAGGTTTATCCCTCATTTTTTACCTCTGAAGGTGTATCACCTAAGGTTTTTGGATGTGAAGTTTTCACTCATGTCCATTTTCCTAATAGAGGCAAAATGGACCCTAGAGCTCTAAGGTGCATTTTCATTGGGTATTCTAATACTCAAAAGGGGTATAAGTGTTACCACCCTCCTACTAAGAAGTATATCATCTTTAAAGATGCAACCTTCTATGAGATGTGCCCTTATTATACTGATAAACCCTCAATTCAAGGGGAGATGCCTACCACTAATCATGAGAAAGACATCTATCTGCTTGATTCATCTTCTATACCTTTAGAAGATGAGAACTGTGATAATATCTCTGGAGGAGAGGAGAATCTTGGTTCTACTCCTAACATGCATGAACCTGCAGGAGAAATACATGATTCCTCTCAACTTGCAGGGGAAATGCAAGATTCTCCTCACATAGGAAAAACACCTATCATCTATACTAGAAAAAGCTGGAAAAGACTGGAGGACACTGTCCCTATCAGTGGGGATAAAGATCCTAACAACTGAAATCATTCCCTGCACTGATGAACAATGTGTTCCCAGTAATTCTGGAACTAAAATTACCATCCAAGTGCTGTAGATTTGCCTATTGCTAAAAGGAAAAATGTGAGGGCTTGCACTTTAAAGCCCCTGTATCCTATGAAAATTTTTATGTCTTATCACAGAATATCCCAAAAACAGAGGAAGTTCATGAAAAATCTATTGAACAGTCCTACTCCTAGAAGTCTTTCTGATGCCTTATCTGATGAAAATTGGGTTAAGGCCATGAAAGATGAAATGGAAGCTCTAGAAAGAAACAAAACACGGGATCTTGTTGAACTCCCTAAAGGTACTAAAACTGTGGGTTGTAGATGGATATTCACCATCAAGTATAAATCTGATGGCACTATTGAAAGATATAAGGCAAGATTGGTTGCTAAGGGGTATACTCAAACCCATGGCATTGACTACTTTGATACCTTTGCTCCAGTAGCAAAAATGAACACCGTCAAAATCCTTCTTTCCTTGGCTGCTAACTTTGACTGGAATTTAAGTCAATATGATGTCAAAAATGCCTTTTTACAAGGGGACTTGGAGGAAACCATCTTTATGGATATACCTCAAGGTTTCCAAGTTAAAAAAGGAAAAGTGTGCAAATTAAAAAAGGCACTTTATGGGTTAAAACAGTCCCCTAAGGCCTGGTTTGGAAGGTTCACTACTACTATGATAAGCCTTGACTATAAATAAAGTCAAGGAGACCATACTCTATTTACAAAAATAAATTCTCAAGGGAAAAGATCTATTCTCTTGGTTTATGTTGATGATATAATCATCACAGGGGATGATATGGAAGGAAATGCACAGTTAAAAACCTTTCTGTGTAAGGAGTTTGACATCAAAGAACTAGGGAAACTGAAGTATTTCCTAGGGATTGAAGTTATGTACTCTAAACAGGGGATCTTCATCTCTCAACAAAAGTACATTCTGGATCTTCTGAAAGATTGTGGCAAAACTGGATGTAAACCAATGAAGACTCCCATTGATTTCACCCAAGGGATCAATCTTGCTCATGAAGATGAAGAAGTGACAAAGGTACCTATCAAAGGCTTGTAGGGAGACTTATATACTTGTCTCACATAAGGCCAGACATAGCCTTTGAAGTCAACATTGTGAGTAGATATATGCACTCCCCAAAGAGGTGTCATCAAACTGCCGCTGAAAGGATTGTATACTATCTCAAAAGGTGCCCTAGAAAAGGCATCTTGTTAAAAACGGGTGATCATAGGTTACTAGAAGCCTATACCGACTCTGATTATGCTGGTTGTATTGATGATAGAAGATCTACTTCTGGCCACTGTGTGTTCTTGTTTGGCAATCCTGTTGAAGGGAGGAGTAAAAAACAAGGAGTGGTGTCTAGATCAAGTGCTGAAGCATAATTCAGAGCTCTAGCAATTGGTGTGTGTGAGATCATATGGCTGAAAATAATTTTGGATGACCTACGGATTCAAAGAATGGCACCTATGTGTTAGGAAATCTACGCGGGAACGCAGCGGAATTCAAAATTTTGATTTCCTTTTACCCAAGATCTACTACGTTTAACCAATAAACAAATAAGCTAGTAGACGGTGGTTACCTTGGTTGATCTAAAAGATCGACACCTTGACCGTCTAAGGAGAGTAGTTCTGCATAGAGCCGCCCAAGTGTTCGGCCTCTACCGCTAGTCCACATGAACAGCCCGCCGGAATCCCATCATAGATTGCTATTGGAAAACTCCGGTTGCTAGACCGGCCATTTTCCCCTCTCTCCAACTCTTTATAGGATGCTCTCTATTTTTGCACAAGAACTATTAGCTCTTGGAATTATGATGTACAAAAGAGCTTGACACCCACCTCTTATTTATAGTAGAAGGTGGCGCCCCATATGGTGTGGAGGAGAAGAAAATATTTTCCCAATAAAATAAGAAAAATATAATTGATTGATTTATCTCATTTATTATAATATCTTATATTAAATAAATCTAGGATATTGTCAATAACTTATATTAAATATTTCCAAGATATTGTCAATATCTAATATTGACTATCTTTATTATATTACCATAAATCAATTTACACATGTGTATATATCACATATATATTACACAAATAAATCAATATATTATATCTATCCACACACAGTTGGTGCGCATGCAAATCTCCAATTTGCATTAATATTAATATTTGGTAATACTATTAATTAAATTGCACAATCCAAATGTATCTTATACACACACAAATTGCACTACCTTAGCCAACAAATTGGCATTCGAAATATTCTTCAATTAATATAATATTATTAATATCTTGTGTTTAATTTATTCATAATAAATAAATACCACCATATTAATTTACCACTATAACCTTTATAGTCTCGAGATAAACTTTCCTTATTTGGTTATCATCAATAACCACATTTTAATCCGGCTAGATGTTCATATGTATGTGACCCGATAGGCTTCCGAATATGTTGGCCGTAGACACAAAGTGCAAATTACGAAAATGCCCTTCATGCCTAACGATCACGGGATAGCGTCTAGCAACACACCGTGACCCCCAATCATCGGAAGAGTCAAATGCAATGACTACTACCTTTCATGTGAAACAGTTACCATGTAACTTACAATCCTATCGCTGTAATAATATCCATACATCGTTAGTCGAGTGTCAAAACATCAACGACCGTATCTTATAATCTGGATATCATGCTCTCTCGAAGTAACTCATTTACTCCCACTTTGCAAAGATTCACAAGAGCTAGACATTCCTTATAAGAAGGCCATTTCGGATATTCGATCCCAATAATAGGATACGCGATTCCCGGACGACCAATCATGTATACTCCGCATGCTTCAGTATCACACCCAATCACTACCGCATGATCGCCCCGTGGCTAGGGGAAACCTCAATAGTGTCAAAGCATGACAATCCACACCGTGATGCCATGAAGACTCCGGTCTTAAGGATAATTACACAACCGCCACATAGTGTGACACTTAACCATGTAAGTGGGTCAGTCTAACGTACGCATTCTCTAATACACGTCCACGTACAGTCCAAGTGTCTCTACACTTCGATAGACGAGATCTATCCCTGCCCTTAAAGACGAGAAGACATCTAATACGTGCTAGCTCGTTCATACTATCAATGCCCTGTTTAATAGTACATCAGCCCAGAGACATTTAAGTATCAAACTTATTAAAGTGATTAGAGATCTCATCAACCATAATCGCCTTTCATGGTTTCTCTATCACAGTTTACAACTAAGGACGTCATCATATAACAATTCATAATTGGTTCTTTAAAAGAACATATATATGACAACAGAAAAGCCATTTAATATATATATAAACATAAAGAAATAGTAGAAATGATCCGACCCGGTCGGATCCGGTCCAACCCGATTGGGTTTAGGACACTATTTCAACAATCTCCCACTAGGCCTAAAACCAATCACTCGCACACACAAGACCAAGTTGAAACACAAGAATCTCATGCAATACTCGCAACCAACCCTAGCCATAAACGGATCGCTGTCCATGGGGACTCAGACTATCTTCATATCATGTTCCAAATGACCAAGTCAAAGGAACCGCCTCAACACACACATGAATTGTTAGTAATATCATCCGCAACGAAGCGATTTAAGGATCTAGATCTATAAATTACACGTAATAAAATAACTAGATCTACATCTACAAGGGGGTTGTAGATCATTCCTCTTGGATCTCAAAATCCAAGTAGAAGAACCGCAATAGGAAGAACAAAAGATGGTGTGAAGAGCACCACGATCTTCCGCACGTGTGATCCAAGCAACTCCCGGTGGAAGGAAATCCTCGTCTCGAATCCTCCCGATATGCTACCCGGAAAACCTCCAAGATTTTCCCTCTCACCCTCTTGGCCGAAATTTATCTATCCTCTCTCTAAGAGCTGATAGTCGACTTTTTGTGTGTCTTCAAGGCTTGGGAGAACTCTCTTTATATAGGAGAGTAATCATTGTCCTCCAAGGATTTTTATTTTGCAAATAAATAAATCCAATTAATAAAAGATAATCCCAAAATATTCTAGAACAAATCTAGAATAATCTTTATCTTTATTTCTTACCATAAAATATTTATCTAATAAATATTTTGTGCACATGTCTTATTAATACACAAGAAAACAATTTCTTGTTCCATAATACAACACCTTGGCCGAAAATTCCTTATTGACCTAGTCAATAATATTTTCGGCCACAACACACTAATTGGGCCAAGATTATGAAAAATGTCTTTTTCACATATATAATTATTTAGCGCAACTAATTTAATAGTCCACTAAACAATTAATTCACATATCGTTTTAATTAAATTCTAATAAGAACTAAATTAATATTATTAGGATTCGACGTCCGAGAATAGCTATGCTATATTGGAGGCACGTCGGGGACCATGGACTAATAATCAGCGGCTCCGATAAATCAAATAAATAATTATCTTACGAACAGAATAATTATATTCGATAAATCAATCACAGGAATATGCCACCATAATCCCGTGACTGCACTCCTCCGATTATGAGATTATATTTATCTCCTCACGAGAAGAATAATAAGCGTCCATTGATATAATCATTACATATGAATTAATCCTCCATAGACTGTTCATTCTAAATCGGGAAGTTACCGTTAACCCTTTTTAGAACCTCTTATCCTTATTTATCATTAACCCCCTAGTGATCAATTAATTCATACAACTCACTGGTAGCTAATCAGTGTAATATGAACTCGTACGATCGATCAGTTTCTAGGATTAACAAATAAGGGAACAACCTATCTACTTCCATAAATGGAAGGAATGGATTCCGTATCTGTGATAACACAGACTACTCACTCAATCCAGTACAATGCCAAGATGGGGTAATTCAGATCACAGACTCAGTGTAATCCTTAACCGTCAAGTCAAAGCTCATACTGATTCAAGCATATATCCATAAATATGATCATTGATTGATTCGATAAGACTTCTCAATTACGGAATTATATCGTGAATTCTAATCAAATCGGTCCAGCCCTATATGATATATCTATCATATATTAATGCCCCATTAGGTTCTCTTAACTGAAAGTCCGGATAAGACAATCACACCTGACGATACGGGGTTTCACTCCCTCCACGTGTCGTCTATCGGTTGGTCATCACATTATAAAATAACGCCAGTGTATTCATGTCGATGCCCAGGCTCGAGGCCAAGGCCATCATATAAAAGCCAGGCTACGACTATCGACTATCGACTACCGAGTAGTGTGAGACGACAAGTCGATAAAGATAGAGTCCACACCAGCTAGCAGTGTAGGACAATGAGTCTAGGGTCGATCACCGCAGGTCGGTAGTATCGACACCGAAGACAGAGTCCACGCCAGCTGTCCAGGCCCACCCACAGCGATAGCTTGGGCAAGGGTCAAGGCCCATTTAAGGGTAAAGATGACAATAACACAAGCCGACTTAACCTTAGGGTTTAGGCAAGTATTGTAATTATAAATACCCCCAGTCCAGGAACTACGTAAGGCTTGATTCCTAGAACAGAACATGATACGTAGGCACTCCAAGATACAGTCTTGGACTCAGCCGCATACATAAAATCCACCCCCTCATTCCTCTTCTTGGCATTAGGGTTCTTGTGTGTTCATCACTAGATTAAATTAGGGCTCAAATCATTAAGGTGACATAATTTGTCATCGTCATTGGCGCTAGAATGAGGGTCTTCTATTGATCGAAGACGCAAGAAATACGATGCCTCCCAAGAAAACCGCATCCAAAACTGCATCCAAAGCAGTCGATCAAGGCTCCCAGATGAACGAGCCGATCGATCCTGATATGCAAGGAGGCGAAGATCCTGCCTTGGATCTTATTCAGCACGATCCTCAGCAAAAAAAGGGGAAAAAGATCAAGCTTTGAACCCTATCCAGAAACCCACCAACCGAAAAGCAAGCCCTTGCTCCGAATATCGGGCGCTTGCGGATCGCCTTGGCGGGGCAACTCGGAGGTAATGTCCGGGATAATCGCCGAGGCGCTTACGGCGCGAAGGCGGCGCGCCGCCGTAAAGAAGCAATGGCGGAAGGCGGTCGAAAGATATAGTGGACAAGCCTAAACAGACTCCTGGGGACGAAATAAGCGCATCATCTAGCTCAGTGGAAAGGAAGAGACGTGAAATCCACCAAAAACACCAGAGAGGGGATGATGATAGCGCTAGGGAAGAGCTGAATGCAATTTTGGGAAAGAATCAGGTGTCGTTGTGGCTCGAGTCTCCCTTCACAAAGGAGATCGAGAGCTTCCCTAAACCCAAAGGGTTTAAGATACCAAAGATAGAGCCTTATGATGGCACCACCGACCCGGAGGACCATCTCCACAGGTATCTATCTCAAATGAGGTTGGATGGGGCACCCGATGCAATGCGATGTCGGGCATTCGAGACGTTACTCGTGGGTCGAGCAAGAGAATGGTTCACGAAGCTACGACCAGGGTCGATCTCCAGTTTTGCCATGCTCGCTCGAAAGTTCCGAGATGCATTTATAGTCAATAAAAAGTTTCATCTGAGTGCCACGCACCTCATGAACGTGAGGCAAAGAAAAAGATGAGACAAGAATGGAGTATTTGAAGAGGTTTAATCTCGAGGCCATGCAGTCAAGGACGCGGATGACCGACTTCGATCACATCGTTCGTAGGGGGCTGCGTAATACTAAGTTGTACATGAAGTTGAGCAGAGACGTTCCCCATACCATGGACGAATGTGTCAATGTGGTGCATAGATTCTGTCACAAGGGAAGAGGCGCGGCGGCGGCACACCCAATCCGACCGGATGGAATCCAAGAAGGATACCCGAGGTCCGAACAGGAATCAGTCCAAGAGGCAGGATGTCGAAAGTAAGCCGTCGGTCTGGGACCGTATCGACACGTCCACCTCAGACCGTGGGGGCAAGAAGGGACCCTCGATTGATAAGGACTTTATCCCACTCAATCGACCTCGATCTGAGGTGTTGGCGATTATGCTTTCAAAAAACTTGGCGAGGAAACCGCCACCGTTGAAGAAACCTCGAGAAAAGAGGAACGCAAGCAAATACTGTGATTTCCACGAGGACATAGGTCATACAACTGAGGATTGTATCGACCTGAAGAGAGATATCGACGTCTGCATTCAGGAAGGAAAGCTAGACGAAGTTGTTGACAGATCTCGGTATGATGGGCCCAGAGGGCGTGGGGAATTTAAGAGGAAAACCTCCGATCAAGACAGGAACCGAGGTCGAGATGCCCAGAGACGAAGGGATCGGTCACCTCAGAGGAATCGATCCCCGGGTCGAGAAGGAAACAACAGAGAAAATTTTGGTCGAGATAGATATGAAGATAATCGACCAATTAACTATGTCAACACAATCTTTGGTCCTGGTGAGAGTGATAAAGACCAGACCAGCGAAGAGCCAGCTTGTAGCTCGAGAGAGCGCAAACAACTCGTTCACGACGTGTCGGATACGGCCCTCGAGATGATATCCCCAAGTCGAGGAGTCATAGCGAAGGGTTAGTTATTGAGGCAGTTATTAGCCGAGCCCGTGTATCGAGAGTCTGTGTCGATAACGGGAGTGCAGTGAACATCATATATCACTCGGCGTTCCAAGCGATGAAGTTGAAAGAGAAGGATCTAGCCCCCATAGCGTCACCCCTGTTCGGATTTACAGGGCAAGCAGTCCACCCCCTGGGCTCGATAAAGTTACTCACGACAGTTGGGGATGGCGAGAAAGGAAGGACACTTGAATTAAGCTATGTGGTGGTCAAGGCTCCCTCTGCGTACAATGTTATCCTAGGGCGACCGGCGCTCTTCGACCTGCGTGCTATCATATCAACTTTTCATAATAGTATGAAGTTTCCCACTAGGAACGGTTCCCACGAAGTAAAAGAAGACGTTGAAGTCGCTCGGAGTTGTAACTCTGTTGTCATGAATGGGAAGATGGCGGTTCAACAAGTCTTAGTCGAGGAACCGATTCCAGAGGAAGAAGAGGAGAAGAGTTGGGTCTCCAGTGATGCAGTGGAAAACGTCCGACTCTGGGAAGGAGAAGACGATCAGTGTGTGCAAGTGGGGATTTGGATCCCAGAGAAAGACAAACAGTTATTGGTTGAGCTGTTGATCGAGTTCAGAGACATCTTTGCCTAGAAGGCCACAGACATGCCGGGGCTATCTACCGACATTGCGGTTCATAAGCTCGAGATTGATCAGGCTAGGAAGCCAGTCAAACAAAAGAAGAGAAATTTTGCGTTGGATCGACTTGAGGCTATTGAGTTGGAAGTCGGCAAGCTACTAGCGCCCAAGATAGTGAAAGAGGTATTCTATCCCGAGTGGCTAGCTAACCCGGTTTTAGTCAAGAAGCCTGATGGTAGTTGGCGCATGTGTGTGGACTTCACAGATCTTAACAAAGCATGCCCGAAAGACTCGTATCCGCTGCCCAAAATCGACAGGTTAGTAGATTCAACCATTGATTTTGAAGTTTTTGGTTTCTTAGATGCATATAAGGGATATCATCGATTTTAATGGATCCTCGAGATGCGGAAAAAACAGCGTTTATCACAGAATTTGGCACCTTCTGCTATGTGACCATGCCATTCGGATTAAAAGAATGCTGGGGCAACATACCGTAGGGCGATCAACAAGATATTTGCAAAACAAATTGGTAGATGTATGGAGGTTTATGTAGACGACTTGCTTATCAAGAGTCGATCTATGAGACAATACCTGGTCGATGCTCGAGAGGTTTTCGAAGTGTTGAGAGAAACGCAGATGAGATTAAACCCGAAGAAGTGCACTTTTGGAGTCAGGTCGGGTAAGTTCTTGGGCTACATGATTTCAAAGGACGGGATTCGAGCGAACCCGGATAAAATTGATACATTGAAGAACATGCCCGCACCACGAAATATCAAGGAAGTACAAAGGCTCACGGGTCGAATGGCCGCTCTCAACAGATTTCTATCGAGATCGGCACGCGTGCACTACCATTTTTCAAGATACTCCGAAAGGCCGCCCTCCTTTTCATTGGGATGATGAATGTCGATGCCCTTTGAAGAGTTGAAGACTTATTTATCGAATTACCTACCCTCACTTCTCCTCGAGAAGGGGAAAAGTTGTTGGTTTACCTGGCCGTGTGCGAGGAGGCAGTGAGTGCGGTCCTGGTTCGAGAAGGGGTACATGGCCAAGTGCCAATCTACTTTGTCAGCAAGGCTTTGCATGGCCCCGAGGTCCGATACTCGCCAGCCGAGAAGTTAGCATTATGTCTTGTTCATGCCTCGAGAAAGTTGAGGCCCTATTTTCAAGCTCATCCCATTGTGGTAGTCACTGACCAACCACTAAAGCAAATATTGGCAAAACCCGACACCTCAGGTCGATTGGCAAAATGGGTGATTGAAATGGCCCAGTACGACATCGAGTTCGTCCCTCGAACTGCGATAAAAGCTCAGGCCTTGCCAGATTTTTTGGCTGAAGGGATCTCCGTCCAACTCGATCAGGAAAAGCAAAGCCCAGAGGAAAAATGGACTCTTCAGGTCGATGGAGCATCGAGTAAGGAGGGGGCAGGAGCAGGGCTCCTTCTGGTAAGCCCGAAAGGCGAGGAATTCCCCTACGCCCTTCGATTCGACTTTAAAGCAACGAACAACGAAGCCGAGTATGAGGCTATGATTACTGGTTTAAAGCTCGCCTTAAAGCTGGGTGTCGAAGATTTGTCGGTTTACAGTGACTCACAGTTAGTGGTCAATCATGTGAAAGGGGAGTATGAGGCTAAGGAAGAAACCATGAAGAATTACTTAGCAGTTGTCCAAAACCTCATACCAAAATTCAAGACAATTCAGTTTGAGCAAGTCCCCCGAAGTCAGAACAAGAGAGCCGATGCGCTCTCCAAGTTGGCATCAAACTTCATGTCAAGTAAGAAGGTTCTAGTCGAGTTATTGACCAACCGGAGTTACATCGAGACGGAGGCCCAGCCGATCACTCAGCAGGCCACGTGGATGGACTCGATCGCTCTTTACCTCAAAGACGGAATACTACCATCTGACAAAGTGCAAGCCAGGAAAGTCCGACTTCAATCAGCTCGATATACATTTTTTGACGATATCTTGTATCGAAAATCTTTTGTGAACCCCTGGTTGAGATGTGTTTCAGAAAGTGAAGGCAAATACCTCTTAGAAGAAATCCATAGAGGAGCCTGTGGGAATCATTGTGGAGCCAGAATGTTGGCTCGAAAATGCAAGTTAGCTGGGTATTTCTGGCCGTCGATGCAGCGAGATGCGAATAACCTAGTCCAGAAGTGCAACGCTTGTCAGATTCATGATAATATCTCCCATCAGCAAGCGCAAGACATGAACGTCATCTCGTCAGCATGGCCATTCGATCAATGGGGAGTCGATATTGTTGGACCTCTTCCCCGAGCACCAGGAAATCTCAGATTCGTGGTCGTTGCGGTGGACTACTTCACAAAATGGGTAGAAGCTAAGGCTTTGCCCGACATCCGAGCTACAACCATTAAAAAATTCTTGTGGGTCGACATTCTATGCAGGTACGGAATTCCGAAAGCTCTAGTCTCGGATAATGGTACCCAGTTCGAAGATCAAAAAGTTAGAGAATGGTGCGGTGAATACCATATCGACCAGCGATTCACCTCAGTAGCACATCCACAGGCAAATGGTCAAGTCGAGCAGACTAATCGACAGATCAAGCTAGGTTTAAAAAAGAGGCTAGAGGCAGAAGGTCGAGATTGGGCAATTCAACTTCCGAGCATCCTATGGTCATATAGGACAGCTCCTAATTCGTCGACAGGGGAAACCCCTTTTTCTTTAGTGTATGGATGTGAAGCGGTGATACCCGCAGAAATTGGGGTCCCTTCGCCTCGAGTTCTGGCCTACAATGTGGAGACAAATGATCCCGAACTCCGACAGGAAAGGGACAATGTCAAAGAGCGAAGAGAGATAGCCTCAGCCAGAATGGCAAGGTACAAACAGAAGATCTCTCAGTATTACAACTCGAGGGTAAGACACGTATACTTCAAAGTTGGCGATCTGGTTCTAAGGAAAAATGAAGCAAGTCGACAGGAAGCAGTCGGGAAGTTGACCCCGAATTGGGAAGGCCCATATCAAATTCTGAAGGTTCACCCCAAAGGGTCTTATCAACTTGGCCGAGCAGATGGAACCACGGTTCCTCGACATTGGCACGCCAACAATCTGAGGAAGTATTATATTTGAGATAAGCTTTACTTTGATGAACCTGTTTACCTTTCAATTCTGAATCTTGTAATAAGTCCATGAGACAATTTTATGAGTATTCTAATAAATTTGTATCTTTTCGAGATGTTTTCTGTGTTTTTTAGGATTTATAGCCAAAACGATACGAGTCCAATGTGACAGAAAAGTTAAAGGCAAAATAATCAACAACGAGTAGAGAAATCCGCAAGTCGGAAATCTAGACAAGCCAAAGCAAAGTTAGCCTAATGGGCGACGAATGCAAAGGCATAGAGACGGTTCGCAGGGTCGGGCCAAAGGTCCAAGCTAAAAGCCAAACGAGCCCAAGAGGCAAACGAGGCTAAAGCAAAGGACGGTTCGCATAGTCGGGCCACCTGTCCAAGTCGAAAGCCAAACGAGCCCAGAGGGCGAAAAAGGCCTAGACAAAGGACGGTTCGCATAGTCGGGCCACCCGTCCCGCCGATGGTCGAAAGAGCTTAAGTGGCAAAAAAGACCAAAGATCGTGGACGCTTTACATTAAAATGCTCACCAAAAGTCAACTAAGCCTAAGGGGAAAAAGACTAAGGCAAGCAACTCGATCTCAAGTGCAATAAGAACTAAAAGTTCATAATACACTTGGGGGCAACACAATATCAATATTAACAAGCGCAATACAATATCGGCGAGTAGCGAGAAGAGCCGTAGGCCACAACAAAGATGTCAAGACTACAACACATCAAAAAGATAGCAAAATCAAATCTAAATCAACGCAAAGTCATTATAAAACAAGGCCAGTCGAAAAGACCACCAAAGTTAAAATAAAGGTTATTACGGATCCAAGTTCAAGATAACAAATCAACAAAAAATTTAAAAGATAATGATCGGGGGTTGGTTTCGGGGTCGGCTCGCATTGGCGAGAGGTCGGATCGGTGGCGCCGGATCGACGGCGGGAGCGACGCGGGGGAGCATACTTTATGGCCAAGGACTCTCCCTTTTGAAACTCTTCGATATACTTGGTCGTATATCTTCTCCGAGTCGGGATTGTAGAACATCGGCGTCTGGAGAGTTGACATGTCGAAGCTCGGAATGACCTCCTTCATCTGATCCACGGCCAGAGTGTATCCACCCATCATCGAAGCCCGCATGATCACTTCTAGATCATCTTCAAGATTGGATGACTTGCGATACTCCATGATGGCCTCGGTCTTAGCCTCTTCGACCTGCGCCTGCGCTCGATATAATTCAGCCTCGTAGCGCATCTCGATCTTGGCGAGCCTTCCCGGCTTCTTCATCCGCAGACCTTCGACACTTCGGCGGCCTCTCATAGTCTTGAGCCGCCTTGAGCGCCTCCCTACCCCGATCATGCCTTTCCTCCCGCAAGTCGGCCCAGCCTCCTTCTCGCAAGTGGCCGCTTTTTTTTCGAACGGCCACCAACCTATCTTGCGCCTTCTTGAGCTCGGCGACCGACTCCTGCTTCAACTCATTATACTTGTTTCTCCACAAGAGAAAGGGCGCACTTTTGGCGACATTGTCTTGAAGCGATCGCCATTCTCCCTCTTGATCTCATCCGCCGACTCCCCTGTCTTGGCTAGCCGTCGGGCGGCCTCCCGACCAACGAGGGTATTCTACAAAACGTAAAGAGTGTATTAAAAAAGGGACAAGGCATAGGCCTCGAGAGAAGCTAATAGGAAAAGAAGGATCGACTTACAAGACGGTTTAACTTTCGCAGCACGAAGGACAGGTCCTTGTCGTCCACGCCAGCGTAATCGTCGGCAACCCAGTCAACACCGATCCCTGACTCGGTAGAGGTCTCAGCAACCTTCTTCCTCTTCGCCTCTCGAAGTTGCTCCCTCACCACCTCGGCGACATTCGGCCTTTTCTTTGTTCGCGCCGCCGGCTCCTCGACATTAGCCTCGACATTCGAGGTCAAATCGACAATCTCCTCCTCGTCCTCATCTCGAAGAGAACCAAATCGGACTGTCAGATTACCGGCGATCGGAGGGGGGTCAGTCGATCCGGTCGCGGCAGTCGATTCTATAGCAGCAGGGGTAGGTTCAGACTGGGAGGCACCCCCCTCTCGGGAAGTAGAAGGCGCCCTGGTCTCAGCCACCGGCAAGTCAGGGGTAGCACGACCTCCGAGGGGTGGAGCAGCAATGACCGTCGACTCGGGGATACGAGTGGGGTCAGTGACCTTGGAAAACCTCCCCACTGCAAAAAAGCAAAGAAGACAAGTTAGTGTGATCGATAAATAAAACAAGCAACAAGTCATCAAACACGACAAATGGCAAGTATGTAAAAGCAGGCGAATAGGGAACATCCTACGGTTCTCGTGATCTGGGACGTTAAGACCCACATATGGCATGGGCCCAGCTCCCTCCAAGTGGGCCAGGTGATACAGGAGACTCAGGTCTCGAGTACACACCTCGAAATTATGTCCACCCAGTAGACGAGCCTCGTGTAGAACCGGATCTTTCCCAAGCTTGTCCTGTTTTCCGTCCCTCGACCTCCACTGCCCTATATAGGGGTTATCCAGGCCATGACGGAGAAAGAAAAACCGAGGCTTCCACTCCCCGTGAGAAGAAGGCCCTTTGGTTATGAACTCATGTCGGTTTGCTCTTCTCTGAAAGGAATACCACAGCTTGTCGGGCGTAGCAGCTATCTTGTAGTAGTACCGAAACAAGGGCACCGAGAAGCAGACCTGAGCCACTCGACATGCTATTATGAACCCCATCAGAGTTCTGACACCGTTCGGGGCAAGTTGGGAGACGCTTATCTCGTAGTGGTGTAGAATGGCCATAACGGCTGGACAGAGTGGAAACCTTAGCCCACTTGCCAGTTGACACTCATAGACAGTGCAAAACCCTTCTGGGGGCTCATCCGCAAATCGATGTAGGCCGGACGGAAGTCGAGCTTCAAGTGGGGGAATAATGTTGTACTTGGTACATAACCTGTTGATTTCTTCAGAAGAAAGTATACTAAGGCACCCCTTGGCACCTTTTCCATCCATCCTTGTTACTAGCTTCTTGGGCTGTTTAGGGACAGGAGGAGAGGAAGATGTGGGCTCACCGGAGTCTTGCCGGAGAAGATGGTCAGAGGTAGCAGGTGCCGGAGTATGGCTACGGGAAGGCGTTTTGCTACCCCTATCGGATTCAGTAGCGCTACTACTACTAGACATGAATGAAATCAAAGCAAATGATGAATAGCACAGAAAAAGGAGCTTACTTGGTGTTTTAAGTTTGGAGTTTGTAAGAAGAAAATGTCAAATTCGCTCTGCTGCAATCTCCTCTCCTTTTATGCTTGCAAAAGATTGTAAATGATTTGAAAAGACAGGAGATAATGGGGAGTTATAACCCCTGGGAATCGCGAGAATCAAGGCGGTAACGCGTGTTACGGGATACGAAGCGTCGTGTGCCAGGATATCGCGCCATGTGTCAATAAGCAGTTAGGGTTAGCAAGTGGCGGGAAAAAGCCCGCCCAAATAAAAACCCAACTCGAAGGCGATTCAAGTAACAGACCCAACCTCGGACAACGGAAGTCGCCTCTCTCAAGTCTGGGGGGCTTATGACGATACGGGGTTTCACTCCCTCCACGTGTCGTCTATCGGTTGGTCATCACATTATAAAATAACGCCAGTGTATTCATGTCGATGCCCAGGCTCGAGGCCAAGGCCATCATATAAAAGCCAGGCTACGACTATCGACTATCGACTACCGAGCAGTGTGAGACGACAAGTCGATAAAGATAGAGTCCACACCAGCTAGCAGTGTAGGACAATGAGTCTAGGGTCGATCACCGCAGGTCGGTAGTATCGACACCGAGACAGAGTCCACGCCACCTGTCCAGGCCCACCCACAGCGATAGCTTGGGCAAGGGTCAAGGCCCATTTAAGGGTAAAGATGACAATAACACAAGCCGACTTAACCTTAGGGTTTAGGCAAGTATTGTCATTATAAATACCCCCAGTCCAGGAACTACGTAAGACTTGATTCCCGGAACGAACAGATACGTAGGCACTCCAAGATACGCCTTGGACTCGGCCGCATACATAAAATCCACCCCCTCATTCCTCTTCTTGGCATTAGGGTTCTTGTGTGTTCATCACTAGATTAAATTAGGGCTCAAATCATTAAGGTGACATAATTTGTCATCGTCAACACCTATTGTGTTCTGGGCGCATTAATAGCACGTTAAAGGAGAGACCCGATACTCTCGATTAACTTCACTACGGGCTAATTGTATTGTAAGTACATCTTCACTAACTCAATCCTCCCGTGTATATCCCATACACTGAGTTAAGTGATTACATAAACGATATACTTTAGGGTTTTCTGTAGTGTAAATACTATTTTCACATCGGTGAATATGAGAATAATAAATATGAATAATAATATCATTTCAATTATTAAATAAAACAATTACAAAATTGTCTTTCGGGCATTACATCTAACATGAATTTCTGACGAGACCCTGGTCCTTGCTTCAAGCAACGAATCCACTTACTATATCAACTATATAGAAAAGATGGAAGAACCATATAAGGTTCAGGAATGAACCTTCTAGATCCATGTACTGCTCCCGCTGCGCCTCTAAGGTACTACTGTGTTTTGGCCTAGTTGTAGAATTTACAGTTGACCCATATGCTAGAACATTTCCACTCACTGTATCACTTAATCAAAGTGATTGCAAACCCATACTGTAGCTCCAACTCGCCTTCATAAGACTTAGGATATATGTCTATATAACTATATTTATCTGATTCCAAGTTTCGATAAACTAGGAAACCATCCTTAACTTGTTTGAGGATATTCTCGACATTCACCAGATTTACTTTCATACTTGCTCATGACTATTCATGGACTATGAACATCCGGCATTACCTATAAGATGGCTCCTATCGCAGTAGCGAAGGAAACCTTCCATAAGCATCATCTTTCACCTTATCTTTTGGACCAACGTCCTAACATAGATATGACACCGACTAGCGGTATCCCCTGTCGCGACCTATGCTAAACTCTTTTAGCATCACATCTATATAGGTAAACTATAATCTAACAGCAGTTAAATCTATCACTATAGATTCTTATTTCTAAAAGAAGAACTGCTAATCCAAGTACTTTCGTAAAGACCTTGAACTACCAAACACTAATTGACTGTGACATAGGGGTGGAAATTCTTGAGAGAGATATCTAATATCTTACTCAAAAATTGTAACACACTCCCACTATACGTCTTGCACATTGGGCATATCCTTCTTTTGACTAAATCAAACTTCTTTGATTATCAAACAAAAAAATCGTCTAGAGAAACTTGTTTGAGTCCATAAATGGATCTTGTGGGCTTACATATCATGTCATCGTCTATGAACATCGAGCTTTCTGCCCAACGTCTTCAACACTATCATATAGCCATGATACGAAGTTACAACAAGTATAGTCTGAATAGAACTGGGCTCAGCCTTACAGGGACATTCCCTCTAGGTAAGACAGACTAGGTTCATAACCTGGTTGTCACTGATGGAACCTAATTCAGATATTATGGCTCCTAGCCATATCTCTCAATCTTGCTTTTCAAACATTATTTCATAAGTCGTGAGATATTCATTCATCAAGATGAACATACCAGTAGCCCTTTTGGGCTTGAGGTTATCCACAGACTTACAGAACTTTTGTGTGCACTGAGTAGTGTTCTACACCTCATCGCTATGCGGCGTCTGCTCATGTTCGATTGGTTGAATGTATCTTTGTGGTTCTCAAACTCTTTTGAGATCTTATTTACTCCCACTGTCTCTTTTGGAAGTAACACTTCCTCTAGAAAACAGCATGTTTGGAGACAAACATTTTGCTCCGCGGACAGGTAAATAATATATAGCATTCTTGCTAAGATACTCCACAAAGTCGCATATGTCGTACTAGGCTCCAAGCCTTTCTGACTTTGCCTCTGACAACTTCAAATCATCGGTTAAGATAGATTTGACATTATCCTCTTCCATATCTAATATGGAATTTATTCAACCTTTATCTTTGGAACTCGGTTAAGTATAAGGGCACTATCCCGAAACGGGTAAGGGATACTTCGCATGGCTTGCGTCAACATATATCATATAAAGTGTTGTTGCCATTTTGGGAACACAATCTAATTGCGTATCCCAAAGATGGTATCCTTCAAGGGAGAATCTGATTCTATTTCAGACGACTTCTGAAACACCCTTCAGGTATTAATTACTTCAATCCAATTGAAGATTAATTCCTAAGTATCTCGTCAATCTCATATTCGTACTAGCTCGAACTTTTCGGGCTTTCCGAATTGTTGTACTTCACTGAGTACACTTGACTATTTCTAAAAATAGACGTAGAGACTAATAAACAATTATTTGTGGCATTAATTGTCATAAGCCAACAAACATATATATGTTTAGGCTTTAGACAACTTTCTAGATTTTATGACCTTTTCTTAAATGGGTATTTTAGTCCTCTTTGGATAAGATACGTATAACCTATATGATTCATAATCATATGGTTCAACATCATCAGAATGACGTTTAATTACACGCTTCCCTTCCAGAGAGACTATGTCTAGAACAACCACCAATATCAAGGATAACAACCATACAATACTTAGTTGAGATTTCATCACATATATCAACTATATAGTGACAACAATCTAGTATGTTAGATTCAGTGATCTTTCAACTTTATCGGAATAACATTTATTCTTTACAATTGAATATGTTTACTAAATCCTAACAAATAACTGAAAGTATGTTCTTCATAAGAACCGGAACATAATAACATTTATTTAGTTCCCTTATCGGTTTACTAGATCCAGAATATGGTAAGTGTCACAACGTTTGCTTCACCTTCCATATCTGCATTTAATCTTTCTAATTTGATCACACTCGTAAGATATCATATATCTTAGAGTCGACTTTGAACTTAGATAGATTTATCTCAACTCACTTGCCTAGAATAGAAATTTCAATAAGTTCTCTATTTAAGCACATGCCCTAACTTTCCTTTTTAATCCTTTAAGCACTTGAAAAATGTTTCTTATTGTAGTCTTCATAAGACTTAAGAAAGATCACAAGAGCCATGTCTTTAATTTCCTTTCATAAAGAAAATCTAAAGTTTATTAAATAGTTTTTTCAACCTTTTGAATCGTATCAAAACATTGACCATTTAATTAACCTTTAAGCAATGATTAAAGAAATAAGTCGATACTTAAATCTTTCAATTTTGAAAACAACCTTTCCAAAATTAGATGTGGTCATTCTTATCCAACGTTTGAATTAATTGTCATCATATGACTGAATGATCATGTTGGATCGTATCCAATGTCATGAGCTTCCGCCTTTCATTAATAATTAAAGTCTTGGAGAACTCCATCATATATGTAGTCTCCTTGTCTCTAACTACTATAACGGGATTGCTCGTGTCATTGCTTATTTTAAAAGGATTAAAATTTACTTAACCATACTTGAGAACGTTTCTCAAAAGGTAACAGTCATAATTTGGTTTTACTAATCGAGAATAAAACATAAATATAAAGTTTGCTAAAACTACAACATAAAAATGAAAATAAAAGAGTGTTGTTGTTTATACACGCAAAATCAAAAATGGTCTTTGGGTTATGATTTTGCTCCCAGTAGTCAACTACTCCTAATTGACTTTCAAGAAATTTTTCAAAATTCTTTAGTGGCTGGAATCCTATCTAGTTGACTCGATCCCCGACGTGGGCCGATCGACCGGATCAATTTTGACGGGTACGTACTTCTTACCAATTGCGTCTAACGCGACTTCCATTGGTTTGACTAGTCAACTCTTTGACAATTCACATCGTCTATGTGATAGTCAACCTTATATATGTCTCTAAAATTAATCAGACGGTCCTGACGTGGGCCAATCACCGCAAGATTCTTAGTCGAGTCGTAACATAAGTATTCATGAGATCTCATAACGATCATATCTCGATAATGATGATATACCCGAGGTAGGTCAACTCCCGACGTGGGCCGATCAGCTGTCAGTGATTTCCTCAAATAGTTCAATCAAGAAAGCCTTTATATATATCCGAAATGTCAGTGATGAAGAGCGCCTTCATGCAAGGACTTCTGCCTAGCCCTCCGACCTATGCAACCTGTCTTGGGTAGGCCCATAACTTTCCTCGAGGAGAAAAGGCTACCTAGGCCAACAAATAGCTTGAAAAGAATCCGGAAAAGAAGGATGAAAAAATTTCGGCGAAGGAGGCAAAACTGCTGAAAAGAACAAAGCCGGACACACGTACTGGGAGAAGGTAACACCGGCTAACTTCAGGGTTAAATCTTTTAACAGCATCTAAGGCATGAAGCAACAAGGGATAGAGAAACCACCACCCTCCGCTTCACGGACCTCGCATGACTTTTTCCAATACCACCACAAATTTGGGCATGATACTAACCACTGCCGAAACTTCCAGCAGGAGATTGGTTATAAGGTCCAACAATGGCATCTTAGTCGTTTTGTCCTGAATAACTCCCCTCAGGATCTCCAAGGAGAGCCGGTTTGCCCTCCTCAAAATGGCAACCAAGGACGCTAGCAGGGACAAAAGCCCGCGGAGGAGCAACATCGGTCCCCGGATCATCAACTAAGCTTTTCATTTCGTACAGTTGTCGAATAGAGCCCTGTTCTTCTCTTTTGTCATGCTTTATGATCAGTGGCGGACGTAGGATCTCGGATAAGGAGGGATAAATTTTTGAAAGGCAAATAAGAAAATTAAGGGGGGTGGGGGAGGGGGGCAAACTAAATGTGTAATACCCTACTCCCGACCCCTAGGTCCACTGGAGTCATTCTAGGAAGGGTTGCGAAGCTCTCGCCGCGACTTCAATAACAATACTAGAAAACCCAAGATTATTCACTAAATCCACAAAATAATTTACCAACACTTCAATAACAAACTTGATTATAATATTACCACAAATCAAATTTACATAAATCACTATCTAATTCCATTACAAGATTACAACCAATAAAAATTATAAGATTCATAACTAACTTACTCATTATGCGCGGTTTAATCCATAACATCAATTTCTTTTATTCCTCGGATCTCATTTAACATCATCTCTATACTCTTCTTTATGTCTCGATCAAAAACCTGTATAAATGTATTTATAAAAGGGGGGAAAAAACAAAGAAACAAGAAAAATGAGGCGTCAGCAAAGGGCTGGTATGAGCCACGTGTGCAAGTGTTATACTATATATATAAATATATATAAATAAATAAAAAATCTTGATCAACTTTTAGAAATAATAGCTGAAGTCTTTTATTAACTGATAGAACAAATGAAAAGTACAATTTTTAATCTTGAAGTGCACAAGCATTAAGAAATAATGTCAAGTTTTAATTACAAGCACCAGCTTTGGCCGAGCCGATGAGTCAAGTACCGCCCAAACGCCAAATTTACCATGGATTTCAACCGCACTTCACGAGAACTAGCCATGCCTGACAACTCCGGCCGATTGTCAGAGAAAAGAATCAACTTTCACCGTGCAAACCTCCTACACGGCTCCAGCCAACCCTATCCATGCCCTAGGACCCACGCACCAACCGTCAGCCCTTGCTTTCCCGGCTGTAGCATGAATCTTCAGGGAAAATGTACCGTCCCCACTCTTACGAGTGAGCACTCTAGCTACTGTCGTAAAGACTTCGAGTCAAGAGGCCCCGAGACCGGTGACTAGCCGTTCTCCTAGAGCAGTAACTCTAATCCCTCTAGCCACTAGAGCTTTGACACTTTCGTGCCACGAGCGAGCGAGCGAGCAAGTATTATCCGTCAATTCCAAGTATCAGTTTTATGTATTTATAAAAATGTGCACTAGCTCAAATCAAGTCGTTTAATTTTAAAGAAATCATTTGAAAATGACTTCCGAGTTTAAAAGTTAATTCGATATATATACACAAAATATTTGAAAATAATAGAAAACACACTTTAGGCTTTATATCAAAATAAAAAACTCACATTTGATCATGTGAAGGCTTATAATTAATGTCTGGGTAAAGAAAAAAAAATCCAATCGCACAGGTACTCCGAAGGCGACTACGTAAACTTAAAACACAGTCCTATAAATCCAAAGCATCATTAATCTTTTCTCTATTGCTCTGCTCCCTCTAAATTACATCCATTGCAGAATGACCCATTCCCTGTGTCATATATCTTTAATTTCTATTTTGAACCATGCATCCTCCACGTAAATCACCCATTATTATATCTCTATTCTTTTGGTTATTAAAACATCACATCCTAAATTAAAGAATTAAAGAGAAAGAAAGATAACAGCTGGGAAAATAGAAAATGAAGAATGAGGTAATGAGGCACAGATGGTTGTATGTCGATGGCGGTCTCGACTTTGAGTTGTTTCATTTTTGTAGCTTTGATAATAGTGAGTTTGTCGAAGACGATGATGAAAACGGATTTATCAATGAAGGTGACTGAGATATATTCATGATCTCAGCTTGTGATATGGTTGTAATCAGGGGCGGATTTGTATAGGGGCGAGGGGGGCACGTGCCCCCCTTAAATTTTTCTGCGAAATTACTATTATACCCTTGCATATTGTTAATATTTTAAAGTATAATATTAATAATTATTTGGCCAATTGTTTATAGAAAATTTAAGTAGTTTAGTGGTAGAATGCATGAATTTTTTCCTTGTAGTCAGTAGTTCGAATCTTCCTTCTACCTTTTTTTTTAATCCTTCTACCTTTTTTTTAACACATTTACACCCCTCTTTTTCTATTCTAAATAAAACTCCTTCCTTCCGCTAAACAAAATGCAGTCCTGCCAATATTTTGCTTAAAATCAAAAATGACATGTGAGTTTTTGGTATCAAAATTATTTTTCTCTTATGTTTGCCTTTAAAATTTTTAGTCTTAGTTTTTATGCATCGAAGTGAAAATCCGCCCCCCCTTAATGGAAATCCTGGCTCCGCCCCTGGTTGTAATGGCTGCCGGCATCTCCGCAGATGGTCGGCCATGGCATTTTCTGGTGGCTACGAATGCATGAAAAGATGGTGAAGCTGGCTTCACAGATACAATAGATAACAAATTTTATTCATTGTTATGGGAAATGATGCCTCCTGTTCCATACATATATCTATATATATATATACTCAGCGAAGGAAAGTAAGTATGACTGTTAAAGGGGAAAGGCTTAAATATAAATATTATAACTCACATCCTATACTATAATAATGCTGTCGGTTACCAAAACGTTTCACTTAATGTTTTTAGTTGTCTTTATAAAGCTATTGTAAACGTAAGTTTGTTATTGATGTATACCTTGGACCCCTAACAATAAAATTGTTAAGAACCCTAAGTAATACAATGAATATCCTAAAATAAAAAGGAAAATAGAATTAGATGAAGAAAAAGACTTGAGCAAAAGTAGTTTAACTCAAGGATGAGACTAGAAGAACCAATGGCTATGAAGAAGCCAAGACCCTTCTAATGATCCTTAAACCAAAGACTACAATGAAACACTTTAAGCTATGCTCACAAACTTAAAATGCACTTAATAAAAGTTGTAAAAACTCCAAGAGAAAACTCTCAATATAATTATAATTCAAGGTGTCCAATACATATGGTGTGCCCCTCCTTTTATAGGCTAAGGATGTTGGCATTTTATTTTCTAGAAAATAAAATAAAATATGAAAATGTAAAATAAAAATGAACTTAGTCACCTTTTATGTCTAGGTGAAAAAGAAATAAAAATAATTCCTAAAATAAAGGAAATCTTCAAATCAATCATTAGTAAATAATCCCCCAATCAGATTGATTGATTATCTACCAAAATTAGATGAAGATTTGATAAAATCAATCATCATAAGACTACTAATATCGTGGTATATGGCCTTGGTAGGCTTTATTGCACACCAATATTAATAATAAGACTCTAAAAAAAATAGAAAATAGCCAAAAGTCCATCTTCGTTTCTCTTGAATTCTTGATCCATGCTCTTTGGCCCAAATGTGTTAAAATAATCAAAGTAAGAAACCATTATCTTCATTTGGACATGTACTTCATCACATTGGGTTTTTCTTAAATGATAATAGTCAACAGGATGACAAGTGGATCGATGAAAATGTGCAAGTCCGCCAGAATATGCAAACCTGTCGAATTTGGCCCAAATAAAGGACAACTTGTATCCGCTAATGAACCGACCCTTGATACTTATGAGTAACCTTAAAATTATCAAAATAAATGATAAATTAAAGTTCCATAAGTTTTCCACATTGAATGGAATGCAGATCTCATGCAAATCACTTGATATAAGTCTTAGACGGTTAACGATCATCAATGTGAAATCGTGGACCATAAGAGCTGTGTAGAAAATGATGATGGCTTGATGGTCCTCCATCAGTTATTAATTGTCAAAATCATTAAAAGAATAATATTGATGATTTCTATCTCAGTTATCTTCCTATAGTGCTGACTCTAGACTATAATAATAATAATGATAATAATAATAAAAATAATATCACTTTTAGTATAAAATAATAATGTCACAACAAAATCAATTTACCGTTTGGAAATACTCCAAACTTTACGCAGCTTAATCAATAGTATGAACATATAATATATCACTAGATCTTATTAGTTGAAAATAAATAAATTATCTAGACAGTTATTTTGAAATGACTATAAAGTCCTTTATAGACAATATGACGAAAATCGGGGTGTTACAAAATGCATGATACATACATTAGTGTATTTTTTAGGATCAAGGAGGGGCAATTGCCACCTTAGTTGTATGTAGATTTACCACTGCTTATGATTCTCTTTGCTTGGACACACTTAGCGATCATAAAACCTCTTATATCTTTTTGCTATCGTAGTTTCTCTATGCACATCAGTGGTAGATCCATAATTTTTTTCCAGTAGGGTCACCGGACTATAAAACTATATTTTTATCCAAAAAAATTATTTCAGCGGGGTCACCGGAGCCTAAAACTACATTTTTTAACAACAAAATGACATTTTTAACAACAAAACTACATCGTTTTAATCTTAAAAAAAATTCCCCGGATCTCAGTGGGGTCACGTGAGCCCTGTTTGGTTTCGGGTTGGATTGGGGTTGAATGGATTCAAGAAACAGAAAGTAAAATAAAATACAGTAAAATAATGATTATAAAGTTAAAATTTGAGTAGTTCAAAAAATGATTGATAAGAGAAATGTACATCATTGTTGTTTTGCTCATGTATTGGTGCCGGGCCTTATTCGATATAATTTATGCAGGCTGAGGAAGTCAATCACGGTCTTTGGACATGACCTTCTACATTTTGGCCCGTTTGTTTTTATATACCAACCATGTTCCGCCTTTGAAGATATGGGAAATAGGTTAAATACGTACACTAAAAGGTGATATAAGTACATGATTGTTTGGCGCTTAGTACTTGTCGGTGTTTAGTTGCTTAGCACGTTTAGTTGCTTAGAACATGATTGTTTGGCGTTTTTATCATCTTTTGTTTCTTCGTCCTTTTCCTTCGTCAAACGAACTGGTAATTTTCCAGCGCATTTGCTGGCTAGACATGGACTAGGTCACATTGGTCGTCTTGATTGGGGTACACTCCCTCCGCATGATGTAATTTCTACCGTAGTTGCGGATTTAGCTTAATAAAATTCTCTTTTAAAAAAAAAGTACGTAACAAGTGACATAACATAATTTTACACATTAAATATTGGTGGAGTTTAAAAAAAAATGTTCCAACAGGTGCACATTATTTTTTTTTTCAAGAGTATTTTCTTCATTGGGTGCAATTTTGAATAGTAAAATTCGAAGTTTTTTTCATTTTGAGGGGTCTATGGATCCCCTTATGATGTATGTGGCACCATTATGGTAAGTTTACATTATGAATAATTAAAATTGTGTTTTTTTTAATGGATTAAAAATGTGTTGTGCCACTCGTTGTAATACATTCGTTGTAGCAGTAGCATCTATCTATTGTATAATGGCCGATGTGACGCCGGGTTTTTAAGACTTAGGTCGTTTGTTAAATCTGAAGTCTGATATCTGAAGTCTGAAATCTGAAATCTGAATATAATAAGTAACTGAATCTGAAAATAATTAGACTGTTTGATAATATCACTTATTTGAAATATGAAAAATGCTTAAATTTTCAAATTATTTTCCCTTATATATATATATATATATATATATATATATATATATATATATATATATATATATATATATTAAAGCAACGATGATAAAATATAAATATAGTATTAAAAATGTATCGATATTTTCTATTAGCATCATATTGAGATGAAGCAAATGGAAGATTTTTTTAAGGCACTGAATATATTACATGTAATCGTGGCATAAGCAGTTATCTTTTTTCGGCAATGCAATTTCACGGGGGAATATATTATTCAGTGATAAGCTTGGTTCCAAAGTCTGAAAATTTTACACTAGAATTCAGAACATCTTAATTTATTAAGTGGTGATAAATTTTTTTTATCAAACACCTCTAAATGTCATCACTACTTCATATATTAAGAATAAGTGCTGAATTGGTTTACGAAACAAGCCCTTAGTTATAGTTAATATTTACTTGTTAGTGGTGTTATTTATTAGTAATATATACCCATCTCTCTTCTTAACTAGACCTTTGATGCTGTAGGTTTTTTCCAAGAAGGACGGATTAATGAATTTATCAGGATCCGAGAAAACTAATTATTAATCAGGACAAAACCTACGTAAACTTAACAAAATACGCTTTTTTTACTAATTTTTAAAAACATATCCTGATATCCGCCGATTTACACACATTCAGTTACGATTACCAAAAATTTGCAGTTTAATTCCTTCATACAAAAAATGCTTTTAATGCAATTATATTATGCTGAGTCGGTTACTATCCATTAATATCTCCATTTTTAATGATATTATATTAAAGAGAGAGAAAAAATCACAGTGATTTAGTAAATTAAGTCAAACGACTTTGGAATTGATATCGCATTGTTACTTTATTGTTACTTTACGGATAGGTAATAAAGTAACAACCGGATGTTACATCATCAACAACCAATAACAAATTACATAATATTACTATATATTCCTATGAAAGATTGACACACTAAGTAACAATAGGTATTGTTACTTTACGGATAGGTAATTGATATCGCATTGTTACATAAGTGATATTGCATTGTTAATTCTTTACGGAAAGGTAATAAAGTAACAATCTGGATTTTTTTGTATTTTTTTAAATATTTAAGATTGTGTATTTAATTCTTAGTCAAAATATCTTTATGATTGGAACAGAAATATGCGTCATATTTTCCTGTATAATGCTTTTTGAAAATGTGCAATAAATCCAGTTAAAGATTCTTAGGAACAACATTAGTTGTGAAACCGTTACTACACGTCAAAGCATTTACTACAGATTGCGTGTATAATAATTAAAAATAAAAATCACCATGGGTATTTAGGTCAATCTATTATTATTTTGTCATTTCTAATCACTCAAAATGAAAGATGTCCTTTGAGACCCATTATCGAGATTTGATGTCCTTCTGGCCCCCCTTGATGCTGTTACCCAATATGAAGTAGACACCGCATATATTTTAAAGTTTCAACTCTAGCTAAGGAAAGAAAACTAATCTCTGATAGCAACTGTGATGTCTCGTTCCAAATTATCGAGTCCTTCTTCGGAATTGAACGTCCATCACGTACATAACTTAAAATTTAATTAATTTATATACGTAAGCCTCTATATCTTTAATATCAGAGCATAATTAATGGAAGATAAAACGACTCAAGATTTCATAAAACTACTAAGGATAAAATAGAGAATCAAATGTTGATTCCATTACAACATTAATTCAAAAGAGTTCCATGAATATCCATCAAAAGACAATGCCAAAAGATAATCTAAGCTATTACAAAACATTTTTAAACTTTATAAAATTCTTATAAGTCTAGTCTATTCA
This sequence comes from Gentiana straminea, assembly GCA_036785695.1. Classification (NCBI taxonomy): domain Eukaryota; kingdom Viridiplantae; phylum Streptophyta; class Magnoliopsida; order Gentianales; family Gentianaceae; genus Gentiana; species Gentiana straminea. The sequence continues at coordinate 3,493,646 of JAVUPR010000265.1, read as the reverse complement.
AAAGATAATCATTAATATCATCAAGAGTCCCGAGGTCACAGTTAAGTGTAGTGCCCGAAAGACAATTTCTGTAATTGTTTTTGACAGGATTTATAATTCATCTTAATATTTGCATTTATGCTTACATTAATACGCTACTGAAAACCCTAAGTATATCGGTATGTAATCACATAACTCAGTGTATGACATACACACGAGGATTGAGTTAGTGATGATATGCTTAAAACTAGTTAGTCCGTGGTGATTTAATCAGAGTATGGGTCTGGTTATTAATATACCAATAATGCGCCCAGAACACTTTACGGTGTGACCGTCTCATCCGGACCGTCGGTATAGGGTATACCTAGTGAGGCATTTATATATGATGTCTATCATATAGGACTGGACCAATTTGATTTGAGTTCTCGATATAATTCCGTGATCGAGAAATCTTATCGAATAACAAGATGATCATATATGGATTAATCTCAATCCTGATGTGATCACAGTCTACTGCTTGGTTCAAAATAGGGTTTGATGTGTTAGTTAAGGATCACTTGGATACATGTGATATGAACACATCTCGTTGGCTCTATTTTGGAATGACTGAGTAGTCTGTGACTTCACAGATATGGAATACATTCCTTCCTGCGGGAAATAGACAGACAGTTCCATTATTTGTTAATCCTAGAAACTGATCGATGGGCCCAGCTCATATTATATTAGTTATGAAATAATTGATCACTATGGGGTTAATGGTAAATAAGGATAAGATGTTTTGAGAAGGGTTTATGGAAATATCCCGAATCAAAACGAACAGTCTATGGAGGATTTATCAGTATGTAATGATTATATCAGTGGACGCTTTTACTCAATGATTAGAGTGTAAGTATATATCTATAATCGATAGAGTTCAGTTTCGGGTTAATGGTGGCGTAATCCCGGAATTAATAGATTGAATAAGAATTGTTCTGTTCGATGAATAATTTTATTTAATTTATTGTAGCTACTGGTTATAGGTCCATGGTCCCCGATGTGGCTCCTAATATGCATATGTTTCTTGACGTTGGGCCTCAATGATAATTAAGTAGTTGGACTATTTAATTGATGTGCGAATAATTATTTAGTGGGCTAAATAATTAAATACATGGAAAAGACATTTTTCGTGGACTCGGCCCATTATGTGAAATTTCATGCGCTAGCCTTATTTGACTACGGCATGGCGTGTTCTACATGTTGTGATTAGAGAGAAATTAGTTTTCTTGAATAATTACATGTCATGTGATTTATTGTTTATTTGTTAAATAATTAATCGGGAGATATTAGATATTATATATTATATATATCTGAATTAGTTTTAGAATATATTAGATTATCTTGTATTTAATAAAGGATTATTATGATTGATTATTTAATTAATTATTAAATCCTTTGAGGACAAGGATTTCTCTCATATATAAAGAGAGTTCTCCTAAGCCTTTTATACAACATAACACACTCATACACACACAAAATAAGCTTGGAAGAGTTGGGAAAATCTTTGAGATTTTCCGGATAGCATATCGAGGAGGTCAAGCATCAATGATCAACATCCACCGGTTGTTGCTTGGAGATAGACATCGGAAGACTGTGGCATCTCAACTATTTGGATCTCGGCTTCTCAATCTTTGGATCTAATCTTTTGATTGGTAAGTAGATCTCACCTTCTTGTAGGTAGATCATAAATTATGTAGTTTAATTTTATATGATCGTGATCCTCTTCTTTATTCCGCTGCGTAATCGGCGGATCTAGATCCGTCCGGTGATATTACATCCAACAAGTGGTATCAGAGACTCTGATCTATAAATTAAAGTATATAATTGATAGATCTATGAGTGGAAATTGCATGTTTAGATTGCATTGTTTTTTTTTTCCGAAAATTATGATGATGAATGCTTTGATATGTTGTGGTTGAAGAGATGGATTGGGGTTGGTATTGTTTACTCGTTAGATCTATTGTAAACTCATATAAATTCGTTTATATGAGTATAGAAAATTTTGTAATTTTAGTTTCCTAGAAGTAGATATGTTTTTTTATTTTGTTGTTCGGTTTTTTATTTATTCCCGAAGATTGAGCCATTGAACGACAATCCCTCCGGTCAGAATGAAGAATAAAAGTTGATGATCAAGCCCTCAAAAATTGGTGTCGATCGGAGTCCGTCTCGATATCAGATTGCTGCAATAAAGTTACTGCTGTAACAGAAAAACACAGCAGCCATAAAAGCCCTAGCTGTGAGTTCGTCAATTTTCTGGAAGAGTTTGGAACGTTGAAAGATAGATCCGACCATTCAGATTGACGAACATGGAGTTATTAACAAGCCTTAAAATTTTGAGGTCGATCGGGTTTTTTCGCGATGCCCGGTCGGCCCCGGGAAGACACTGCTACGCCGCAGTTGTAAACATATGCAGCAGTTGGATCGGTGATGACGTAGATCAAGTGAAATTAAAATACTTGACCACCATAAACCAATACTAGCAAGAGGACTAGGTCCATCGTAGTATAGCTACAGCGAATCAAGGTCGATCCCACAGGGAACCAATTGTGGGTCATTTATATATAAACAATTAATCATTCATGCCGAGCACATAAAGGCGGTCTACGACCAACAAAAGACAGGAAAGATAAAGGACACGACCCGACACAACACATAAACAACGTAATTAACCTCCCCAATTATCATGCTATTGTTTGGATCTAGAGATTCTATATAATTAAGCTAGACTCGACAACTATTAACCCGATTCGTATTTCTTTTATATTGGCTACGGGAGTCATCCCCTAAACTAGATCTAGCTGCGGGTAGGCCATCCGATCACTATGCTACATCACGTGACTTCGCTTTTTAGGCCTCCATCTCATATGACTCACACGCTTACAAAACTAGGGATGCCGATATTAACCGTATTCCTCACCTAGGCAACATTCCTTTGTTCATGCGTACTTCCTAAGCGATCGCATCAGTCTCCGTCCCATTAACACTAACTTTTTAGGTATCATGTTAATCTACGATTTACGTATAACTAGGTGTCGACAATTCCCAAATACAGAACAGATCTAGATCTCGCTGAAAGTCCCGGAAGATCAATTCATGAGCCGACCTAGGAGTCCTATATTGGTATTTCCTAATAATACGCTAATTAAAACAGACGAGCAACGTAGCCGTAGCCATACCTACTAAGATAAGAAATTCTAGGTGGACAATCGCACCATAAAGACGTGGCTAGATTGACGCGGCGAAAACCTAAATCTTAGCGTTTCTACATACGTAATGGATACAATAGAGACTCATAAAGCAATCATATAGATCTACTAAAAACACGGTTGTCGATCATACCAAAGTCATATATAGGTCACCGGATAACGGATCTGGGCGTGTGGATCCTTATAGACAAGGAATCCCCACTGCCTCATATCGTACCCTTAGATCTACATCGTTCGGTGAAGAACGAACAACCTCAAACAATAAATAATAATTGGGGACTTAATTACAAAGAACTAAGAACAAATAAATACAAGAACTTACATTATTGCAGATCTTGCATAAAAACTGCTCTAAGAAAAACTGAAGATTTAATTATGAATTGTGTGTATGTATTGAGGTGTAAAAGGCGTGTATTGTATGCCTTTATTTATAGGGGTTCAAGCTAATTAAGGGATATACATCAAAATATCAAAACAAATAAGAGATAACTCTCGGCTGATCTCCAAAAGAAAGGCAAAATGCAATGCGCCCCCCTTAGAATGCGTGTCCCAAAGTCGGCGCCATTCTTGGATTGGTTTGCTCCTCTTTTCGTGCTTATCCGATCTCTATCTTGAATTTCCTTCGATTTATCTTGAGATTTAATTCTTCCATTTGTATTTATCCTCCAAAATTTATCTCAATCTACAAAATAAATATTTATCCCAAAGTAAATCATATTTAAATAAAACGGATAAATACCGATTTATACCTTATAAATGGATAAATACCAAATTATATAATATAAATCACATAACATTAAATAATAAATATAAACATGCGATTTATCACAAAATATATATTATTAGTCTCGATTTAAGGTCAACGTTGATGACTTTTACGGGTATAATTTGACCGTCATCAACTACCCCCCACTTAGACTTTGATCGTCCCGAACAAAGCATCAATAAGTCATTCCCCAAGACAACATTTTCCATGGTCAAATCATACTTACACAAGAAACTCGAGTCAACTCATACCATTTATGCTCATAAGATATTCATTATTCACTACTCGCTATGAATCGAAGTGATGTGTGCATGTGCATTTGGTTTTTTATATTCGTGGCAAGATTAAAGTTTATGCTAACTTCGCAGTGTCAACCTACCAACATCAGCATTCCCACTTCTTAAGCCTCGCAATGGGTAAAGACATGGTGCAATAAGCAAGAGCGTCATCTAGAAGGTTTTTGGACTTGGAGACCGAGAAAAATATTCGAAGCCTCTTAAAAAGTTGAATTTTTTCTCATTTTCATCATTTCAAACTTTACCACTTCTCAAGAAAGAAACTTGCTTTAAAAGTAAAGTATGCATTGCAAGAATCCCTCTCTCATGGGAGCCCGGATCCCCGCCGGTGCAACGGTGCACCGAAACGACGTCGCTTCGATCCAAAACTACACCGTCCCGATACACAGGGGCATCAATACTGCGTCGTTTTGATGCACTTGGGTGCACCTTTTCACTTTTGTACCGGCGGGGATCCTCGGTCCTCTCATGGATTAGTGGAAGCACTGAATATTACCACAAGCGCGGGGCTACTTTGGTAATGTTACTACAAGCCCAGTGTTTAACTTATTGTCTGTGACGCCCCTGCCCCGGATACCGAGTCCTTATCCGGAAAAAACGCCCGGCACGCATATAATTAAAATTTAATCTAATTATATACGTAAGCCTTACGTAGTCAAACATCAGAGAACAAGCGGAAGGTAAAACGACCGACTCGGGTAATTAAAACACTACTAAACGATCGAAAGTAACACAGGCTGCGACTATTACATCACCAAAAGACTTTACTATAACCATCAAATACCATAAATCCACTACATGTTGATAACCTTAACTCAACTCAATGATTTCTATTTTTACAAGGGTAAGGAAATCTACACCGAACGTAAAGCAAATAAAAAGCAACGGACTTCATCTGCATCATCTTCGGGTCACTCCGTTGTGGCCTCGAAAACAACCTACAAATACACCACCTTCTCGGGGTAGGAACAATAAAGAATAGGGGGTAAGTACATACATACTTAGTAAGGAGTAGAAGAAACGGTTACAATAAATAGCAATAAACGTATATAATTATAACATGACATATCTACAATCACTACCACATAGGTTGTAATAGTAGAGCTCTCTCACCCTCTACTAGCTCCGTAGTATATCCTCACACAAATAAGGTTTGTTACATCAATATCAAAGGACACTGTGCATGGTGAGAATGCACCGAGACATATTAAGCACCTCTCAAGGGGCATGGACTTAGGTCTCCATGTGGGAAGTTGCACGTTGTCCCTTGACACATAACTCAAAAGGGTTGCAAGGTTCCCATGCTTCGATTTAGAAACGTGCCTTACCAATGATATTGACGTTTTAGCTTTTAGACAACCACATATGTATTTACGAGTTAAGTACTAACCACCTGATTCATTCACGTATAAGGCTCCTTAGGGACTTCTAGTCCTAGACAACTAATTACACTACCTAGCACGTTGTAAAGAGATCATTGACTACTAAGTCAATGTCCCACAAGGCCTAAACAAAGCCTTCCGGTGCTCCCACCTTCTCCCCGCAGAGGGTCTCAGTTGTGGTGCGATTTGATACCATGGCTACCAGAAGTCGATGTTAGACATTGTCAATTAACATATAATGTCCCCAAAGACATGCATACCATACAATATCAAGTTGACACAAGAAATCATAGAAATAAGCGCCGCCAAATATCTTTATACCTATTATAACATCTGTTCCAAAAGAAATAATACAAATTATCTCACTAACGATATTTAGGTACATAAATATCATTCTTGCATTTTATCACAATTATTATTATTTATTTACTATCTCTTTGTTTTTCTTTCGGGAAAGCAGCAGAAAGCATATGACATTTTTTTCCTTTTGGACACCTTCAGCATTAGCAGCACAATTACATGGTTTAGTTCTTTTCATTTTACTATTATTATATACTATAACCTGGTGCATAGTATAGTTCCCCTTCTTTTTTTTTTTTATTTTTATATATTACAATCCTTTTGACAGCATCATGCATAGAGGCCATACCGACCCTTTTCTTCCGACCGCCGCAACTCATAAGCAAAATTATACGTACAAAACGAGGAACAAAAATAACATAATAATAACACCCAAAATCCGTTTAAAAACACCCCCTTACCTTTGGTATTTCGAAAGCAAAATGGATAGTAAAAAGCTTCAATCTTCGATTCCAACATTTTCTACGAATCACCTACGATAATTGACCATTACATTACGATTATGAACGGATCTATAATTAGGGCTAGGAAAGAAAACTTACCGAAAAAAGGAGCGGTTGGTATCGAAACGATCGCCTCCTTGCGGTGATCAATTTCTTCTACTATGGTCTGCCCCGAAAATCAACCGTTAAACTCCGAATTTGAAAAACGGCGACCGAACTTTTTTTTTTTTTTTTTCTTTCTTCTTTCTTGTTCTTGCCGTCGGCTTGCCCCCAGGTTTTCAGAAAATTTGTTGTTTTAAAATCTAATGATTAATTTAGGTAATGGTTCCATTTTATACCCATTAATTAATCATTAATCAAAATTCTTTTTAATTAAATCCTTTTTAATTAAATAAATAGGTTAAATAATAATTAGGTCATAGTACATATACCCAATTACTATTTTACCCTTTCTGAAAATTCGGGGTGTTACATTGTCAAAACACAAATAATTCTCAAGTTTATTACTCCGCTTTGATGGCTAGAAGATAATAATACATCAGCAGATAAATATCGACTCTAGGTCTGCATAACCAATCATCTACGCAATGTACACATAATTCTTCAGTTATTATAATTTGCGCGGTAAAACTCGATTCAAAGATTGAGTAATCGAATAATAAATAACTACTTGCAATAGTTGGCATGAATATCCTTAAGTTTACATTCACATAAGTATAAAATGATCACGTACTCATGCAACTTGGTTCCTTTCCTATCAATTCTTAGCTAAGAACTCACAATTCTAAGGGTACGAGATAAACAATATGGCATTTATTCAATTTTTTCAATTTTTCACCGTTTCATTCAATTTTCAATTATAACATATCGTAGCTAAGTCTCCTACCCCCCACTTAAACATGGCATTGTCCCCAATGACAAATAAAAATGAGAATTTAAGAAAAAGACTTAGCTCTGGAAACGGCTCTCAAGTAGATGCAGAACATCGGAGTAATCTAAACACGTCGTGGAGAAGCAAGTGAAAACCTGTTTAAGCAAACCAAACAGAAACTCCACAAAACCGTTAATAACATGTCAATGGAAGTTATAAAATAATATGGCGGTAATTCGATATAAAATATCCAAAAACAAATTAAGCCACTTTATTCCATACAACTAATGACAAGGAAAACCAAGGAGTTAAAACGCCTCGTTCAAACACGAACTCTTAAAATAAAAAAAAGATGCAAAAAGAAAAATACTAAATAAAAAGAAAAATAAACAATCAACTAAAGATTATAGTCTTCATCGAAATCCTCCACTACAATAATATTATTAAAACCGGGTGGAGAAGACAAAGATCAAAAAGCATTACCCCATGTGCGAAAACATGAGGTTTACCGGATTGATAAGGTATTTAATCCAGCGGAAAAGAGACACTTGGTAAGGTATAACAGATTCAATGTGACCGATTGGTAAAAGACAGGATCAGAAACTCGGCGCAGACGCATCACGTTTGGATTGGATATCAACAACTTAGGGAGATGTAGCTTCTCCTTGAAATTACTAATAACCCAATGTATCACGTAAAAGTCATAACCGTCATCAACAAGGTCGGATCGGTGTGATTGCTTAGAACAAAACTCATCATCTATATACCGGAAGGATCAGAAAAAGTGTGAAATTTAAAATCTTCCGGTAGAAAGAGAAGTTGTATTTCGATCGAACCAAAGACTTTTAAAATCTAGCTAGGTGCAGAGCTACACTTATCCCCAGCTAGGATTATGAAAACCAAAATGATAAAAGATAATCAATAAAACTTAGCAATTTTTCTAATTCCGCAACACAAGGGTATTTGGTAAACAAGATGGAGGTTGAGAGTATGATGGGTTTAGAAAAAGATATATAAGTATGGTAAAAAAGATAAAGGGTGGGTAAGAAAAGATAAAGGGTGGGTAAGAAATTGTTTGTTGGGTGGGTATTGGTTAAAGGATTGGGTTAGGGTGGGAGAGTGAAATAGATGGAAAGAAAGAGAGGGGGTGAAAGAATGGTTAGAAATGTGAACTGTGGGGCAGAATGGTGAGAGAATAGAAAGGTTGAAGGGTGAAAAGGTACAAAGGAAAGGATAAGGATAGTTGCAGAACGAATTGCACACAACTTTGGATTTTCACTCGGATCGCCATTCTAAAAAGTTTTGGAAGTTGACCAAAACTTGTTCTTGTTCGCACCAATCATTCTCTGTTACATTTTCAGTAATTCTCAAGTTCTCTTAATGCTTCCATCTTAAGGTTGATTGCTAAATTTCCTTTTCTTTAGCAATTTCTCGACTCTCCTACGGAACTCTACTTGACGTGACCTATATTGAGTAAAAAAGTTTTGCACATCCTTAGCCTAATGGCCATCGGAACACGGCAAAATAAAAAACCTCAACATATGTCATGTTACTCTTATTGGACTCAACCTAAAATCCTAAAAAGAAATCCTAAGGGTTTTAAAGAAGTAGTTCTGAGTTTAAAGTCCTCAGCTTGACTTTCAAAAAAGCATCCTTGTCAGTCATCCTTCATAGTTCGCCAGACTTTGACCCTTTGAGCACTATAAGAGGTGGGCTCGTCGCTTTTGCGGATTAATACCCTTCCCTTGGTTGTGAGACCTAGGAAACGACATCTATCCATACCATTTATACAAAGCTCTTACATCGGCTCTCGTTTTAGGAATGAGTGAATTTTAAGGGGATTTAGTCCTAGGGACCCATTTTACTCTTATCCTCTATAATGCTGCTTCATTATGCTCTTTCAAAACTCAACATCTTCTTTAGATTGAGAATTCTTAAAAACAACACAAATTGTTGCTCCATTGGCCAGTAGAAGCAATCTCATGCATAGGATAATGAGATTTTAACAGAACTATGAGGAACTCTTTATTCACTCCTTCCTTCAACTACTACATGTTTCCTTACACCCTCTAGATGAGACAGATTTGGGGCAGAACCTTCCACACTAATAAAATTAATCTTACAAACCACTCCGGGCTAAGATTCATACTCAGGTTCATGTATAGGCTAACTTATGTTCAAGAAAAAAAAACATAAGATTGTAAATCATAAGCAGAAAAGGTAGTACATTGCCTTCAACATTACACCACGAATAATTCGAACCTTTTAATATTTATTTTCTCGGAGCCATCTTGGTGTTTTAAAGGTGTTGCTTCCATTGCTTTTCCCATCGTAGATTCGTAGCTCCACATGTTGCTGGGTTATTTTCTCAGCGCCCACGAAAAATTACTGACTCGGATTATTGTTTCCCTGGTTTCTGCAAACAGAAGAAAAACAAAACGGACCGTAGACTGATTTTAACATGGTTTCCCATGCTGCTATCAGACCTACGGATTAAACATACGGAGATAAACAGACACGCGAAATTCCAAAAAACTGAATCAGGCCCGCTGGAGGCGAGAGGCAGTCTCGCTGAGAGCGAAACCAGCTTGTTCCAAATTTTGGAATTTTAACACAGAGCAGAAAACCAGAGGGACTCAAAAACACAAAAACAGAAAACTCGACATGAATAAAAACATATTTATATATAAAATTGACCGTTGGTTCCCCGGCAACGGCGCCAAAAACTTGATGACGTAGATCAAGTGAAATTAAAATACTTGACCACCATAAACCAATATTAGCAAGAGGACTAGGTCCATCGTAGTATATCTACGAAATCAAGGTCGATCCCACAGGGAACCAATTGTGGGTCATTTATATATAAACAATTAATCATTCATGCCGAGCACATAAAAGCGGTCTACGACCAACAAAAGACAGGAAAGATAAAGGACACGACCCGACACAACACATAAACAACGTAATTAACCTCCCCAATTATCATGCTATTGTTTGGATCTAGAGATTCTATATAATTAAGCTAGACTCTACAACAATTAACCCGATTCGTATTTCTTTTATATTGGCTACGGGAGTCATCCCCTAAACTAGATCTAGCTCCGGGTAGGCCATCCAGATCACTATGCTACATCACGTGACTTCGCTTTTTAGGCCTCCATCTCATATGACTCACACGCTTACAAAACTAGGGATGCCGATATTAACCGTATTCCTCACCTAGGCAACATTCCTTTGTTCATGCGTACTTCCTAAGCGATCGCATCAGTCTCCGTCCCATTAACACTAACTTTTTAGGTATCATGTTAATCTACGATTTACGTATAACTAGGTGTCGACAATTCCCAAATACGAACGATCTAGATCTCGGCGAAAGTCCCGGAAGATCAATTCATGAGCCGACCTAGGAGTCCTATATTGGTATTTCCTAATAATACGCTAATTAAAACAGACGAGCAACGTAGCCGTAGCCATACCTACTAAGATAAGAAATTCTAGGTGGACAATCACACCATAAAACGTGGCTATATTGACGCGGCGAAAACCTAAATCTTAGCGTTTCTACATACGTAATGGATACAATAAGACTCATAAAGCAATCATATATATCTACTAAAAACACGGTTGTCGATCATACCAAAGTCATCTATAGGTCACCGGATAACGGATCTGGGCGTGTGGATTCTTATAGACAAGGAATCCCCATTGCCTCATATCGTACCCTTAGATCTACATCGTTCGGTGAAGAACGAACAACCTCAAACAATAAATAATAATTGGGGACTTAATTACAAAGAACTAAGAACAAATAAATACAAGAACTTACATTATTGCAGATCTTGCATAAAAACTTCTATAAGAAAAACTGAAGATTTAATTATGAATTGTGTGTATGTATTGAGGTGTAAAAGGCGTGTATTGTATGCCTTTATTTATAGGGGTTCAAGTTAATTAAGAGATATACATCAAAATATCAAAACAAATAAGAGATAACTCTCGGCCGATCTCCAAAAGAAAGGCAAAATGCAATGCGCCCCCCTTAGAATGCGTGTCCCAAAGTCGGCGCCATTCTTGGATTGGTTTGCTCCTCTTTTCGTGCTTATCCGATCTCTATCTTGAATTTCCTTCGATTTATCTTGAGATTTAATTCTTTCATTTGTATTTATCCTCCAAAATTTATCTCAATCTACAAAATAAATATTTATCTCAAAGTAAATCATATTTAAAAACGGATAAATACCGATTTATACCTTATAAATGGATAAATACCAAATTATATAATATAAATCACATAACATTAAATAATTGTGGAAATATTGGAAATATATCACTCAGCAGTCTGCTGAGGCTCGACGAGGTGATCGGCGGTGGCGATCCTCGTCGATCCTCATGATCACAAAGGACTATGTTGTGCATAACTTTATTTGTACACTTTATTTATTTGTAAAAGACATATTAATTGTGATACATATAAACAATTAATATGTCAAACTCTAGTTTACTTTATGTCATAGACATAGACATAGATTGTACTTTTACTTTTTGCTTTTGTGCCGCCCACAGCTACATACTCAAGTGGCCGCCCTAGCTAGCTAGTCTCTCTCCAAATTGTATCTATTTATACTCCTTCATTATCAATGAATAAAAGATAAGTTGAAGTTTACTCTTGTGTTAACACATTCTCAAACTCTCTTCATGGTATCGGAGCCAGCTGAGTTTTATTCCGCTGCAAAACTCAGAATTTCTTCAAGAATGTCTTCATCTGAAGCATCCTACTCATCAAGTAAATCTCAGCAGACTGAGGTTACTAACTCCACTCCATATACAAATCACAGACTTGATTACAACAATAATCTTGGGTTGTCAAGATCTATGAAAAATTATAACTCGGGACAAAGCAAGATGGAAGACTTGTCGAGTCCAAACACTCTCGACGGTATTTGGAATCACCGGTGATATTATGGATTCTCGGTCGGCCTCTCTTCAAAGAGTTTCTCAAATGGCGAAGAAGGCGATAACTATCTCACGGGCATTGCCACTCATACCAAGACGGTATATCTTATTCCCAACACGGTAATAGCACCCGGATAGTTGATTCTGGGCCTCATCTCATATGACGGAAATAAAAACCCGTTATATAACCTCAAACCCCGTCGCCGGACTCATAAAATTAAAGCTGCATGGGTCTATTTCATATGCTCAAGGTTTTGGAATTGTTCAACTTACGATAAGGTTTATCTTAAAGATGTCCCGTTTGTGCCAAAGCTAGATCGTAATCTTATATCTGTCGTAAACTCACTAAGGACCTTAATTGACAATCACTTTTAAAGACAATCGGTGTATTTTCCAAGATACTTATTCACAAGAAGTAATGGAAAGAGCCAAAACTTGCTCGGGGATTGTTTATTGTTCACCCCGCCGAAGACGAAACACGAAGACCGAATGCCTCGGCCACTCGCTCTCTCAAACTGTGGACAATATTATGTTATGGCATTATAGATTAGGACATCCTAGTTTTGGTTATTTAAAGACTTTAACTCTGAATTATTTAAAGGATGCAATCTTAATGATCTTCAATGTGACATATGTCGGTTGCCAAACTCACCAAATCTGTGTATGCTAAATTACCTCACTTACCCTCCTCACCTTTCACCCTAATTCACGGTGATGTATGGGGGCCCTCGAAGAGTGAAAAGTATAACAGGGAAAAAGGTGGTTTGTCACCTTCATTGATGATCATACCGAAACACTTGGTTATTTCTAATGAAAGACAAATCGAAGTTGGACCTATCTTCCAAGATTTTTATCATATGGTTTCCACCCAATTTGATACTAAGATCAAGATCTTAAAGACGATAATGCTCGGAATATTATGAGTCTAACCTCGCAACTTCTTGACAAACGAGAGGAATTGTTCATATCGGTAGTTGTGTGGAAACACCTCAACGTAATGGGGTTCTTTGAAAGAAAGAACGGGCATCTGCTTTGGAAATGGCCGTATCAATCATGTTCACTACACATGTTCCTAAATACATGTGGGGTGAAGCTATCTTGACGCAACTTATTTACTCAATAGACTTCCCGGCGAGTGTTAGGTTTCAAAACTCCACTCCAAACCCTACGACCACACACTCCTGCCATCATCTTGTTTCCCGATTGCCTCCAAAGATCTTTGGTTGTACTTGTGTTTGTGTATATCCATGCTCAACACGAAGTAAACTTGATCCTAAAGCTCATAAGTGCATTTTCCTTGGATATGCACGGGACGAGAAAGGTTACAAGTGTTACTCTCCTACCGAAAAGAAATTTTACAATTCTATGGATGTGAAATTCTTTGAAAGGACTCCATATTACAAAAACCTACGATCCGGTCAACGATGGAAACCCGATTGAGATTGAACTAAGTCCGTTCCCTCGGCAAACCATTTACCCTCGGCGAGTCCTAACCCTCGGCGGCTGCGACATTGAGTCTGCCGACTCTCGGCAACTCGCGACCCAAAACCTGCGATCCTCGGCGGGCCGAACTTCGGTACCCTGCGACTCTCTACGGCCCTACTACTCCTCGGCAACCTCCGGGACAAGAGTCTACCGACCCGAGCCTGCGATCCCGAGCCTACGACACTCGGCAATCTACGGATCCTCGGCGGCCTGCGACATTGATGATAGGCCTATTGCTCTTAGGAAGGGAAAGAGATCATGCACCGATCACTCTATTCATTCTTATTTATCTTATGATAAGTTGTCTCCTGTCTTTGCCATGTTTACACGGGACTTGGACTCTCACTCTATTCCTAAAAATATTCGGGAGGCCCTTCAAAATGATAAGTGGAAGGTCGCTCGTTAAAACGAGAGATGACCCCTCTCCCGGATAATCATACTTGGGATCTCACAACTCTTCCAAAAGGCAAGAAGACGATCGGTACAAATGGTTATTCACTATCAAGTACACCGCCGATGGCACTATTGACAAGTACAAAGCCGATTGGTAGCCGGGGATTCACTCAAACTTATGGCATTGACTATAAAGAAACTTTTGCACCGGTGGCAAAGCTCAACACCGTTGTCGGGTACTAATTTCTCTACCGTCCAACTTGGTGGCCTCTTCATCAATTGGACATCAAAAATGCTTTTCTAAATGGGGACCTTGCCGAGGAGGTTTATATGACTATACCTCCTGGTTTTATCAATCCTCATACTCAAGGCAAGGTGTGCAAACTGAGGAAATCTCTATATGGCCTGAAGCAATCACCAAGGGCATGGTTTGGAAAATTAACAACTGTGGTCAAAGCTGCTGGATATCACCAATGCAATTCTGATCACACTATGTTCATCAAGACAACCAACCAGAAGAGGTCTATTCTTATTGTCTATGTGGATGATATCATCCTTACTGGAGATGACCCTGCTGAGATCCAACACTTGAAAGAATTGCTGGCAAAGGTATTTCAGGTTAAAGACTTGGGTTTACTTAAGTATTTTCTTGGCATGGAAGTAGCTAGAAACATCAAAGGAATCTCAGTCTCCCAAAGGAAATATGTACTTGGACTGCTTTAAAGGAAACCGGCATGCTTTGGGGTGCAAACCTGCTGTATCCCCAGTAGACCCCAGTCATACCCTGCTACATGGTGACATTGCTGTAAGAAAGGAACAATATCAAAGACTTGTAGGGAAACTCATCTACCTATCCCATACAAGACCGGATATTGCATATGGTGTCAGTCTGGTTAGCCAGTTCATGCATTGCCCTACTGAGCAACATTGGGATGCAGTGAATAGAATACTGCGGTATTTGAAGTCCACTCCTGGCCAAGGGTTACACTTCACCAAGTCTGCTGATAGATCCATCAAGGTCTATACTGATGCTGATTGGGCTGGATGCCACATAGATAGAAGGTCTACCACAGGCTATTGTTCCTATGTATGGGGCAATCTTGTTACTTGGAGGAGCAAGAAACAACCTCGTGTCTGAGAAGCGTCTTGAAGCCGAACTCAGGGCACTTGTTTTAGGCATTTGTGAAGCTCTTTGGCTCAAAAGAGTACTTACTGAACTTCAGCAACCTATTCAGCAACCTATCACACTCTGTTGTGATAATAACTCAGCACTATGCATGGCGAGAGGATCCGAGTCCATCATGACAAAACAAAACATGTGGACATTGACGGACACTTTCGAAGGAGAAGATTGATGCCAAGATTATTCAACTCCGGTATGTTCCCTCGGAAGATCAAAATGCCGATATCCTTACCAAGGCTATTCCACCTCTTACGTTCGGCGGACTAAGTAGCAAACTTGGCGCATCAATATATACGGCCCGGTTTGAGGGGGTGTGGAAATATTGGAAATATATCACTCGACGATCTGTGAGGCTCGACGAGGTGATCGGCGGTGCTGATCCTCATGATCACGGCGGACTATGTTGTGCATAACTTTATTTGTACACTTTATTTATTTGTAAAAGACATATTAATTGTGATACATATAAACAATTAATATGTCAAACTCTAGTTTACTTTATGTCATAGACATAGACATAGATTGTACTTTTACTTTTTGCTTTTGTGCCGCCACTACATACTCAAGTGGCCGCCACTAGCTAGCTAGTCTCTCTCCAAATTGTATCTATTTATACTCCTTCATTATCAATGAATAAAAGATAAGTTGAAGTTTACTCTTGTGTTAACACATTCTCAAACTCTCTTCAATAATACATATAAACATGCGATTTATCACAAAATATATATTATTAGTCTCGATTTAAGGTCAACGTTGATGACTTTTACGGGTATAATTTGACCGTCATCAATCGGCGGATTGCTGGAGAAAATTGGGCCATCGAAACTCGGATCCAACCGTCCATATTGAAGCAGGAGGAGTGAAGAACAGGCCCACAAAGTTTCGTGTCAATCAGAGTTCGTTTGGATGTCCGATCATCGATAAAACGCAGCAGCAGATTAGAAAATAGTAAACCCTAGTTAGGGTTTGTTTATTATTTTGTTTATTTTTTTTATAGGTTAGATACGGGGGTACCAATGATCCATCTCGGTGTTTATTTTCCGTAATTGCGTGTATGATCGTATTTATGTGTATAACAGGAAAATTGCCATGACATGCATCATATCATGAATTCCACTCCATATGCATTTATGTAGCTATTTAATTTTGGATAATTAATTAGGCATGTATTCAACTCGATTAATTAGTTTAATTTTTTAATTAATTGTTGTGGGAATTAATTAATTAGAAACTAATTAAAGAACCGAGGAACCGGGTTTTGTCAATCGTTAAGTTTTCGGTGACGGATTCTCGGTGAATCCCACCATAAACCGGAACGAGATTGCGGGTTTGTTCCGTAGTGTCTACGGGAAAGTTTGACAATTTAAGAAATCGGAAAATCATGATACATGGGTTCGGAAATGGTCTAACCATGGATGGGTAAGTTCAACATAGCTACGGCTCGATCGACTCACCCTCCACGTGTGACGTTTGCACGGGGGTTCGGCAAGACTTAGCATATCCGACAAGCCTTTGCGGCTAAACGGGGCTTCTCTTAGCCGGATCCGACCGACAGTCACATATGTTCCAACGAATAAGACGGGTAGGCTTGCCTACATCACCGACACCATTCGGGTACATGATTTGTTGTTTCTTAAAATATTGTCAAGTCCAAAACCGCTATCAGTAAACCCACCGTTTTTTCAAAATATTGAGTGGGAGCGGGGGAAGGAGACATCCGACCCCACGGCCTCTACTATAGATGCAAGCAAGTGAGAGAATGGTGACGCCTCATGCCGCTTTGATTTCGGCCCCTTTCGGATGGTGTTCACCGCTATCAAAATTCAAGGCTTGGTCTCCGAAAGGATAGGATCTTGAGGACTCGTCGGGTCACTGACCTGCCCTACGTAGGCAGACTCGGGGCGTACTTAAAGGTCTGATATAGTAGGTCACACTCATCAGGATATTTTAAGAAATATCTTGGCTGAAAAAGGAAGGTAATCGACGATTAAAGTATGGGATGTACGATTCCCATGAGATGTTTGATTCTCAAAGTTTAATCATCGAGAGAGATTGTCTCAGTTTAACCGTCATCGTGCTGATACCGACCCCCTAGGCGGCGGTACGATGCGAGGTTAAATCCTTGGAATGGTAGGATAGACTTTTACAGTTTATAATTCCTAAAATTTATCTAGTCGTGTATGTATGAATTTTTTCTGTCAATTTTATTTACAACTATCATCTCTAGGCTACTAAACTGCTAGTATAATGACTTCGTTAAAAGTGGAAAGTAACAAGAACGTTGAACTCATCGAAAAATGCAATTAAATTTCGGAAGAGATATTCCTCTTGAGCCTTTAAATCTTAAGTGACATATTATAGGTATGTCACTCCTGTCACTCGTGTTGAACGAGAGACGCACTTAGTTCAAAGATGATGCAGGATTATATAAAATTCTATTAGTAAATTTTAATTGTGTGTGTAATCACACAAGAAATTTCTAATTGAAAATTTGTAAAATCATAAATAAAGTGTTGCTAGTTAGACGGTATTTGGAACATATAAACTAGTGGGAGCCTTATTCTTATGATTTGTTGTTTTTCTGAATCATTAGAAATGTGTAAGAGACTGCACAAGAGTTTTTCCATTCCTGGAAAAACATGAACAAAGCATTACTAGTTAGACGGTATTTGGAACCGATAAACTAGTGGGAGCTTAGTTCTGGTGATTTTCTAATCTCTGAAAAATCATAAATAAAGTATTGTTAGATAGACGGTATTTGGAACCGATAAACTAGTGGGAGCTTTAACCTTATGATTTGTTGATTTATTAGAAAAATCAAATAGTCCTAACGAGTAACACTATCATTAGACATCCCACAATTCACGAGTAATGTCTATGATGACGGTCAAAATATACCCGTAAAAGTCATCAATATTATCCTTAAATCGAGCCTAATAATATATATTTTATGTTAAATCACATGTGTATAATGATTATTTAATGTTATGTGATTAATAGAATATAATTTGGTATTTATCCGTTTTTATTATTTAAATATGATTTATTTTGGGATAAATGTTTATTTTTGTAGATTGAGACAATTTGGAGGATAATTACAAATGGAAGAATTAAATCTCAAGATAAACCAAAGTAAATTCGGAGTGCATTGAAGATAAATACCGAAGCAGCACGAAAAGAGGAGTAAGGAATGACAAGAGCCAGCGAGCCAATCCAAAGTTGGTGGACTCGCTGGGAGCGAGTCCCTCAAAGCAACCGGATCGACTTGGAATTATCTCGACGCGTTTTAGACTTCATTTGGATTTAGAAACCTATTTCAGATCGGTTTAGGTCTATCCTATGCGAATTTTTACTCTTATAAATACTTGTACTAGTTCATTAGCAAAAATATACTTTTAGACACTTTACACAATTCATAATAAAATCCTCAGTTTTTCTCAGAGTGGTTTTTACAAGTTCTGCAATTATGTAAGTTCTTGTATTTATTTTCTCTTAGTTTTTATAATTAATTCCCCAATTATTATTTATCGTTTGAGATTGTTATTTCTTAGTTAAATGATGTAGATTTAGGATTACGACGTGAGGCAGTACGGATTCCTCGTCTATAAGGATCCACACGCCCTCGCCTATGTCTTGTGATCTATGTATGACTTTATTTTGATAAATAATCGTGTTTCTAGTAGATCTATATAATTGCTTTATGAACTTCTATTTTATCCGATAAGTATAGAGAAACGCTAAGATTTAGTTTTTCGCCGAGTCGGTCTAGCCACGTCTTTATGGTGTGATTGTCCACTTAGAATTTCTTATCTTAGTAGGTATGGCTACGGCTACGTTGCTCGTCTGTTTTAATTAGCGTGTTATTAGGAAATACCAATATAGGGCTCCTAGGTCGGCTCATGAATTGATCTTCCGGGACTTTCAACGAGATCTAGCTCTGTTCTGTATTAGGGAATTGAGCTCATCTAGTTATACGTAAATCGTAGATTAACATGAGACCGTGCAGGTAATTGTTAATGGGACAGACACTGATGCGATCACTTAGGAAGTACGCCTAACCACAGGAATGTTGCCTAGGTGAGGAATACGGTTAATATCGGCATCCCTAGTTTTGTAAGCGTGCGAATTATATGAGATGGAGGCCTAAAAAGCGAAGTCACGTAATGTAGCATAGTGATCTAGATGGCCTACCCGGAGCTAGATCTAGTTTAGGGGATGACTCCCGTAGCCAATATAAAAGAAATACGAATCGGATTAATAGTTGTCGAGTCTAGCTTAATTATATAGAATCTCTAGATCCAAACGATAACATAATAATTGAGGAGATTAATTACGTGTCTTTATTTGTGTTGTGTCGAGTCGTGTCGTTTACCTTTTCTTGTCTTTTGTTGGTCGTAGACCGCCTTCGTGTCCTTGATATGAATAATTAATTGTTTGTATATAAATGACCCACAATTGGTTCCCTGTGGGATCGACCTTGATTCGGTATAGCTATACTATGATGGACCTAGTCCTCTTGCTAGTATTGGTTTATGGTGGTCAAGTATTTTATTATCATTTGATCTACGTCATCAGTCTACTCAAATGAACTGCTAGTTCAAGACTGTTTCCAAATAAGGAAAGTCAAGAATGGGAAAGAATGTTTATACGTGTTAATCATCTAAACTAAGTAGCTTTAAGGCTAAACCGGAATATTAATAAATAGAAAATCAGAGGATAAGGAAAGTGATTTCGGCTCACTGACCAATGCATCCTTAACGATTTCCTCGAAAGCAAAGTTCTTTGGAAGAACAAGGTAGCTATGCATTAAATGATAAATAGAGTAGACAACGGGCAGTTATTTCAGCTAGAATAGTGGGAGTGACATAAGGAAATGAATTTGGGATTCAATCCTTGAATATCACAGAAAGTTTATTTTCTGTTTTCAGATTCGTTGGAACGAATGGATTCACTTTCAATTCGATAATTTGTTTGTCTTATCGAAAGTGAATATGACATTTGTAGCACGAATCCAAGACTCAGACTTTTGTTTGATAAAGTCAGAACCACTAAGAAATGCTAAAAAGGTATATGTAACACATCTTAAACTATTAAAAGCGAAAGGTTTCCGTATTTAGATAAACACTTCTTCATACTCTATTAATTAGTGCATATTTCCTAAAGACAAGATCTGAAGACTGGCTTAGGGTGATTCCTATCTCCCGGGTAATAGATTTAAGGAACACATTGACCTTCGTCTCAAAAGGAACAATGACTAAGCTTCCTTTCAATCGGGAAAAGGTAATAGATTTAAAGAAGTAACATAGCTTGTTCATAATTTAACCTTCGGGGTCTTGTGAAAGATACAAGTTAGAAGGAGCTTCGAGTAGCCGACATCTCGTCGGACAACTACTCGAAACTCGACCGCACATAAGATTATCTAAAATATTTGGAGGTATCTCGATTTCACCGGAGAGATAGAGTATATTTGCTCAATAATAGGCCATAGCATAGTCTTGGGACTGATGCTCGGCCTGCCTCCCAGTGGAATTTATCCACTGAAGGATAACACCATAAATTTGCCTCATATAGTTATTAATGTGCTACAATACACTGCTTAACTCACTTAAGATATTGGTTGCGAAATAACGGTTTACACTATCATGTAAAACCGAGAAGTCTACCTAGAAGATGCTTACAAATTTGTGGATAAGGAGTGAATTCGGTTCACCCCACTTCCGTCAATATAGGCATTTAGCACTTGGTGCTTGAAGGTAGGACTGGAAATTTTGCGTACACGTTCAGATGATGACTGTTCGTGCAATATCTTATACGTTGAGTAAAGGTTGGTTATAAGATTCTTAAGATCAGAAAGTGATGGTTATACTGTCAAAAACCCCTTCTGAAACGGTCTATGAATAACAACCTTGGACTTTGGAGTACTGTTACTCAAGGTAGTTACTAACTGATTAGATCAGACCACGTCCAACATTGGTTGTTGGTGATAACACTGATAATTACTACTAGATCAGAATATCGATCCACCTAGAACGCACTGGGAGTATGGTTTAACCATTACCTTTTGCGGTTTTCTACAGACTTTGAAGTTTACAGAGGTGATTGATAGCCTATAGTTCCTTGTGGGCTGTATAGGATTCTGATCATAGAGGTTGATTTAAAAACCCAGTGAATGGAGTTTTGGTACTCCAGTTCTGTTCACACTCTAGTAGAACCACCTGAGTATCTCAGGCCCATTGGGAGTAATTGGATCTACATGATAAGAGTCGAATGAATAGGAAAGTTTAACTTTCAGCGCAAAGATGATTGGTCTAGGGGTAATTCCCTAACAAGTAGAGAGTTAACCAGACCGTGAACTCTCTCACCACTCGGTCTTGTTTGATTTCGTTAGAAAGCAGAAAATAGGGGTGATTCACTGGGACTTTCTTGCCAAACAAACGGAATCTGAATTCATTCGGAACAGAAGGGTTTTAGCTAAGAACAAATGGCAGATTCATTAGAAAGTAGAAAATAGGGGTGATTCCCTGAGACTTTTTTGCTGAATAATCGGAATCTGAATTGATTCAGAAACCAAGGCGTATATCCTTTAAGGATAAAAGCAAACCTCTAGGTCATTTAAAAGTCACAAATTTCAAGTATGTGGACTTGATCAGAATATTGATAAGTCTTTCATAGACTGGATGTCAGTATTGGTAAAGTAGTATATACATTAGTGTTCATGAATGGTAACACTGAAATAGTTGGAAACAACATGGGCGTGTTATCTGAAGTCGGAAGCTGACATGCCAAGATTCTCTTTATGAAAGAATCAGACTACATTCTGAAGGATTTGATTCGGTCAAATTCCCGAGAATATGTGACTGGCAATCCCATCTATCCTAATGGTTAAGATGATTTTGCATATTTGTATGCAACATTCAACGAAGTAGTCCTACCCTACCTCTCACGGAATGCTTCTCTAAACCTGAGGATGAATAAAAAAAAATAGGATAGACTCTCTTTTGATAAGAGAAAGTCAGGAAATTACAAGTTAATCGAATCTTGGATTCGAGTATTAAATTACAAGTTTAGTACGTCCTCAAGTATCTTTGGAGAACGAGGAATAATATGCTAGTATATTCGGGTGCGAACTTGGATATAAGTGATTACACTGATTCTGACTTTAAGTCAGATTAAGGATGATCGTAAAGTCGATCTCGGGCTCAGTGTACACTCATGTGATTCTGACTTTAAGTCAGATTGAGGATTTCTTTCCAAATCTGGTAAGACGATACCATTTCATTGTGAAAACAGTGGAAAGGTAGCTTATGAGAATCTTCGTATTCACTAGAGGTCAAAAGCATATTGGGAGAGTACCACCTGATTAGATGGACCGGCAACGTTTCGATCTTAAAGATCGTCTCGAGCTGACAAACCAACTGATCAGTGTACCAAGTCGCATGGTATTCAGATTTTTAAGTGTTCGCCGGTTCACTGACCTACCCTACGGCGGCACACTCCGGCCGTGTAATACCCGTACAATATTCACTCGATAATGGTATTATTTATTAGTAACACTCATTAATATATGTTTCACACGCTAGTGGTACTATTTATTTTTTATATAACATGAATATACTCTTATGAGTACGTGTAATATACGTACTTATATAAGCTTATGGTTGTATTTATATATATATATATATACTTAGGTAGCTTCTTTTAATTGTGGATATTTGCACATATGTAATAAGTATGTGGAAGTATAACTGTATAATAGCTAGAAACATATATAAATGTTTATGCAACTAATATGGATATATACTAAAAACTTTACAGGATATACTTCGTTGATTTTTTTTCACCCTCCACCACGTGAAGTGGGTTAACGTGGAAAACTTTTGGGTTGGGTGACTAATAGGTGTACGTGGCTAGGTAATGTTTTTGCTTAGAAGATAAGTTTAGTTGTGAAATGGCTATAAAGAGCCGGCAGTACTGTACGTTCAGTATAGTAAAAAAAATAAAACACTATATTACCGGAATAATATCAATACAAGTTGAGATGCTGTAGAAAGGACATCGTGAAGCACGACTAATACACAGTGAGGCTCTTTTATGTGTTTATATGTTATAATATATGTTTTTCAATTGTTAGTATAGTAGCCTAACTCGTGTTTGTGTCCGTATAACAAGCCTATCATGATATAACTTTGCTTAATATGTGTTGTAAATCAATCTTGACATCCGTAAATCGTGTATTCTTTGAAGTGAGTTATTAGTTGTAACATCACATACATGCTATTTAAGTATTGTCTATGATACTTTGATGTTATACTAGTTATGGACAAATAGTGATACGGCATGCCGTTTTGGCTAACCGTTATTGGGGCCCTCAGGCGGGGACTTGATCAATTGGGAAAGCTTGGGCTGACAATTAGTCATTTCCTAATCCTGACTCGCCTTGGCCAAACATGGTTAGGAGGTTTAGCCATGTGAGGCCGAAGGCTCTGGCAGATGAATTCCGGACATCTGCAATCTGACTGGCCGTTTATTTCGGCACTGGAGTGTGAGGTAGCTCATATTATTCTGAGGAGTTACAAGGTTGGTATCTGAGCTCTGGTATGATCACTGTCCCTTATGTGGCATTGACTGTCTAGAATTTGTGTATATGTTAACATGATATACATACATCCGTGATTGACTGCTCTGTTTATTTTAACTAAGCCTATTTGTGAAACTACACATTCAGCACACCCTGAGCCCCACAGAGTTTCATAACTCACACCTCTTGTGAAAATCTTTTCCAGACGTGCAGGTTGATGAGGAGCCAGGATAGGCTTCTGCATGACTTAACGTGTTGGAGAGGTCGCTAGACTTTTCTTTTAGTTTCCAGAACAATCCTTGTTGTATAAACTACTCATGGTACAATTTTGTTGCGTAAATATGTAAACTATGTGACCATGTACGGTATTTGTGTAATGAATAAAAGGGGTTGTTCTTCTTTTCCGCCTACTTTGGCGTCTTCCGTTTAACCTCTCTGTCTGGGGCGTGACAGGCCATACTTTGAAATCTGAAATACTTAGATGCGCTTGGCGGGTACAGAATTGATGGATATGTCTCATTTGCTTTTAGAGCAAGTGTGAGAATATTGTGAATAAGGGGTGTGCTCTAAAACAATTAATCACTTGCCTTTCGTGCAAGTGGGAGATTGTTAGGTGTAGTGCCCGAAAGACAATTTCTGTAATTGTTTTTGACAGGATTTATAATTCATCTTAATATTTGCATTTATGCTTACATTAATACGATGCTGAAAACCCTAAGTATATCGGTATGTAATCACATAACTCGGTGTATGGCATACACACGAGGATTGAGTTAGTGATGATATGCTTAAAACTAATTAGTCCGTGGTGATTTATCAGAGTATGGGTCTCGTGATTAATATACCAATAATGCGCCTAGAACACTTTACGGTGTGATCGTCTCATCCGGACCGTCGGTATAGGGTACCAGCTAGTGGGGCATTTATGTATGATGTCTATCATATAGGACTGGACCGATTTGATTTGAGTTCTCGATATAATTCCGTGATCGAGAAATCTTATCGAATCACAAGATGATCATATATGGATTAATCTCAATCCTGATATGATCACAGTCTACTGCTTGGTTCAAAGTAGGGTTTGATGTGTTAGTTAAGGATCACTTGGATACATGTAATCTGAACACTTCTCGTTGGCTCTATTCTAGAATGAGTGAGTAGTATGTGACTTCACAGATATGGAATTCATTCCTTCATGCGGGAAGTAGACAGACAGTTCCCTTATTTGTTAATCCTAGAAACTGATCGATGGGCCCAGTTCATATTATATTAATTATGAACTAATTGATCACTAGGGGGTTAATGGTAAATAAGGATAAGATGTTTTGAGAAGGGTTTACGGAAATATCCCGAATCAAAACGAACAATCTATGGATGATTTATCTGTATGTAATGATTATATCAATGGACGTTTTTACTCAATGATTAGAGTGTAAGTATATATCTATAATCGATAGAGTTCAGTTTCGGGTTTATGGTGGCGTAATCCCGGAATTAATAGATTGAATAAGTGTTATGTTCGATGAATAATTTTATTTAATTTATTGTAGCTAATGGTTATAGGTCCATGGTCCCCGATGTGGCTCCTAATATGCATATGTTTCTTGACGATGGGCCTCAATGATAATTAAGTAGTTGGACTATTTAATTGATGTGCGAATAATTGTTTAGTGGGCTAAATAATTAAATACATGGAAAAGACATTTTTCGTGGACTCACCCAATTATGTGAAATTTCGTGTGCTAGCCTTATTTGACTAGGGCATGGCATGTTCTACATGTTGTGATTAGAGAGAAATTAGTTTTCTTGGATAATTACATGTCATGTGATTAATTGTTTATTTGCTAAATAATTAATCGGGAGATATTAGAATTATCTATATATATTTCTGATTTAGTTTTAGAATATATTAGATTTATCTTGTATTTAATAAAGGATTATTATGATTGATTATTTAATTAATTATTAAATTCTTGGAGGATAAGGATTTCTCTCCTATATAAAGAGAGTTCTCCTAAGACTTTTATACAACATAACACACGCATATACACACAAAATAAGCTTGGAATTTTCGGCCAAGCTTAGGGTTTCGAGTTGGGAAAATCTTCGGGATTTTCCGGGTAGCATATCGAGGAGGTCAAGCATCAAGGATCAACATCCACCGGTTGTTGTTTGGAGATACACATCAGAAGACTGTGGCATCTCAACTATTTGGATCTCGGCTCTCAATCTTTGGATCGAATCTTTTGATTGGTAAATAGATTTCACCTTCTTGTAGGTAGATCTTAAATTATGTAGTTTAATTTTATATGATCGTGATCATGTTGTTTATTCCACTGCGTAATCGGGCGGATCTAGATCCGTCCGGCGATATTACATCCAACAGTCACACCTCATAGTACTCGAACATCTCTTTACCTGCATCACCTTCTCGGGGTGGGAAACAACATAATAAAGGGCAAGTACAAACGTACTTAGCAAATGGTAGAAGCACCGAATCTACACATATTATATCACAAGGAATATCAAGCAAACATAATAATACATATGTTTCACTCGCTCACAACACTCTACTAGTTTTACTAGTAGACTCAACCAAATAACACATTTGTTACACAGTAATCTAGTGACACGTTGCATGGTGAAGACTTCATTATGACACATTCAACACCTAATATGGCACGATATCTAGTCGTGTGGAATATTACACGAGACCTGCTGATCCCAAATCATGTGGAGGTGAATATCCCATATTGCGTTACAAAAACGTGTCTCACCAAGGACTAACATGTTTTAGCTTTTAGACAAGGCAAGTACGTATTTAAGCGTTTAATCTAACCACTAAAGTTCATTGCTCCATAAAAGGCTTCTTATGAACCACTAGACGTTAGACCAACTCTACATTACACTACTTAGCACATTGCACAAATGTACTAGATTTTAATCCAATATCCACAAGGCTAAGGGAAAAGGCTCCCATGATCCCGAGTTTTCCCCCGCAGAGGGTCTTCACAAGGTGCTGAGCTAAATACACTAGAAATCAAACCCTTTAACTTCGTCATGTAACAAGTAAGACATTGATTATCAAGTCAACATCACGTAAGGCCAAATGTGGAGCATCCAATGCTCCATTAAGACATGGTGCGGAGCCAAAGCCACTAGAACACGTACACTTAACTTTACAACAATCAACATGAGGCTTTACACTAAGGCATGCTTCAATAATGGAACAAAACTACATTCTGCACAACTAGGGGCTTTGGCGCCCGCCTACCACTGACTAGGCATTCTGCTCACTTCTGGCAACTTTGGTGCGCGCTAAAGGAGGCCAGCGCGCACTAAAACTAATAGAAGCATCATGTTCCATCATGTACCGAACTAGCGTGCGCTAAAAGGGTCCTGGCGCACGCTAAAAGCTCAGACGCCATTCTGCCAGACGCTGTTGCTGTCTGGTGCGCTCTAAACAACACAGATCCACGATTTTGGTGTTCAAAAAGTTGTAGATCGATTCTAATTCGTTTCTAACACTTACAACAACCGATTCTAGCATTTCTACAAGTTATGGGCAAGATTTAAAAGCTACTAACAACTAAAGATTCGGTTAAACACCCCTTTACCTCAAATCTTTTGAAGAAAATATGATATTCAAACCCAAGCTTTCAAAGCACCAAGAACACTTGAATATTCAAACACCAACTCGATGCTTGCACCTAAAAACGCAGATTTGATGTTTACTACAACTTCTTAACAACTTGAATCTAAAGAAGAGACCAAGAAAGATTGTAGATCTAGGAATGAATTTGAAGATTCTTACTTGGATCAAGATAAAGCTTATACCATCATGGTCTCCTCTTCCTCGTGATCACTTTGATGTGAGAGATCTAGAAACCAATGGGTGGATTATGAGGAAACTTGGGTTTTCTTCTTCCTCACTCTTTTTTCCCTCTTCTTAATTCTCCCCTCTTCTTCTTTCTTTCTTTTCTAATCTTCGAGGCAAAGATGAAAATAAGGTGAAGGGTTTAAGGTGTTGGGGTGTTGTAGGAAAACATAGTTTTCCAAAAATACCCTTACTAGCCAAATACCCAAAACCGTCATATTATTTTTAGGGGGCTTCTAAAGGCACCCCCATTTTTGCTTCTGGCACCACATTACTCCCGGCACCACAAAAAATTACTCCGGCACCACGATGATTTTTTATGAAGGGAACGTCGGTGCCACTGGTGTTCGTTGTTGAACACCAACGTCAGTGGTGTTCAACAACGAACATCAGTGGCACCGATGTTTACGTTATAAAGTGTAACAACTTAGAAACGTCGGTCCACTGGCTTTTCACTGGTGTTCGTTGTTGAACACCAACGTCGGTGACACTGACGTTGGTGTTCAACAACGAACACCAGTGACATTGACGTTTTTTCATCCAAAAAGATGTTGGTGTTTAACAACGAACACCAATGACACTGACGTTTTTTCATCCAAAAAAACAATCAAATAATAGGTGCCGGAAGTAAAAACGGGATTGCCTTTAAAACCCCCTATTTTTATTAAAAAGATTATAATACACCGTAAAGTCTCGAAATGACAATAATGCCCTTTCGTGAAAACACGGCGTATCACAAAACAAAATACAACTCTCATGCTTGAAACTACCTATAATCTTACATCTTTTCAATGTAAGAAAATTTAAATAAAAATAAATAAATAAAAATCTTTGCTGCGGGGTGTTCTCTTCTAAACCGGTCATACGCTAAAATTAAGTAAAGGTTTGTTCTTTCATCGGATTGTGAATAAAGAATTGTCAAGGTCGGGCTATAACTAACTAAAATTCACAGTGAACTAACAATTTCTAACAAGATGGTTATATTTGGATATTAAACATCAATTGACCAACATACTTGGTCGTTTGGGAGGAGTTGTTGTTATTAAATCTAAAGCTTTGATTTATATACACCACTAATTAGCTGATGTTAACTGAAACAATCTTAGTAAACAATAAGTTCCACATGAACACCAAAACAACCAACAAGATTTAATGATAAAGAAAAAGACAGAAAAAAACTAAACAAGTCAGATATATTTATATTAACAACTCTTTTAACAGTTGGACTTAGTTTTTCCTAACTAAGTTAAAGCGTCTGTCCTCCAAGAACTAACATCATAAAGAAATGCATATAATAAGATGGTTAAAATGCAGAAATTTCAGATGAAAGGATTCAATCTAGGACAAACCTTGACCCAAAGGATTCAAGGTAAGGTATATGATCATGCAGCATCTTTCAGATTCATCTTATACTTTTGGCCTAATCTGTAAGCAGTGTTATCACCAAAGACACCGTCTACCAACTCGAACTTCTTGTAGTTGGCTTTCAACGTGATTGATTGTTGGCTTGCCAGCTTTTCTTCCTCTTCAAGTTGCCTCTGGGAAAAAAGCAAGTCAAGTATATCAGAACAAACAGTTTATCGGGACGGTATAGTTGTATCACAACCCTCCACTAAGTAAAACTAATAATTATATAACAATTATACCAAAAACCTTACACAGAGTACATACTTTGATAAGAAAATTAGATTCTGCTTCTTGTCTTCTGACCATACTCTTGATCTTCTTGGCTTCCTCAAATCTAGGATCATCAGCCTTTAACCAACAAAGTGTAATTTTCTTACCAGACTTCTTAGGACGATTATCAAACATTCTGGGTTCTGCAGCAATGACCCTGACAGGCCTTGGCATCCCGGATATCATGAATGGGGAATTTTTCATGTCGGAGATGATCTCCCGAGCCTCGCTTGCCTTTGACATCTCCACTAAAGCAGCTCGGGGCAGTTCAGGATGAAAATAGTTAGGTATAAACTCAACCTTCACAACATTACCAAACTGCCCTAAGGCAGCTTTCAAGACCCCTTCTGTAGCCTGAGGCGAAAGATTGTCTATATAAACCGTGTTTTTACTCTCTCTTCAAATGCAGAATAGTCATCAGATGATTCTCCCATTACGAAATTTCTTTTCCTGAAATTGCCCAGCAACAAAATTCGCTGAATTAAATCAAGTGATTTAAACAAATTAGCAAATGACTTTGACTATTATCATCATATGAAAAATGCCATAGGAATCTGATTCCATCCACCCAAAAAATCAATATGAAAGAGAAAGCTATTCTTGAGATCTTACACTGCAGTCTGCATATGACTGCTATATATGAAGCATTTAAATTTTAATTCGAATGCAGCAGAACCTGAATTAAACAAGAACTGAGAAGCTAAACGACATTAGATACGAATTAAACTCCAAAGAACACTGCTCTGCAGCTACACTACAAGTTTTAATTCAAGTAGTTTAACAAAAACAAACAAAAAAGTCAGTAATATCTCAGAGTTTTGATCCACATCACGTCATTCAATTCACTAAATAATATGTATGTCATATAAAAAACCAATAATGACAGTAAGATCAAATCAAAAATTTGTAACAAGATTTTACCAGGACATGTCCCTAACTTGCAGAACCAGTACCATATAAATTATCTCTTTATAAAATAGCTACAACCAACATTGGAATATACAATTTATGTTAACTTCCCTGAATCAAACTAAATCCTAGTGGACATGATCACTTTCAACATCAAAGGCTTCACTATCTATGCTAACCCAGATGTTAGAGAATCCAATAAAAACACAACTAATTAAATAATGCCTGATAATATATTTGAAGTTCAAACTACCAGGCTACCATGTGAATGATTCATTTTTTTACATATCTGTATTTGACAATCCACCCATTACCACCCATTCTCTTTTCCACAATTCACCAAATCCATCGATTTCCTTCTGCCAGAATTTTTGTGCGAAGATCTTATAATCCAATTTCCAGAATTAAATTTGCAGAAAAATGGCAGAATAAAGAGAGCCGAAGAAGAAAGGATCTTTATTTAGAAAACGAGGGAATTTTGATTGACACATCAGATGAAAATTTCTCAAGCTCAAACTGAACACAAGTGTTACCTGTCAACGATCAACTAACCAATTAACTAAGTAATAGTCGAGAATGTACAACAATTTTACAATTAACCAGCTGAATTCATCACATGATTCTCCGATGAAGTTTGTTTCCCAACTATATAGGGCCACAAACTGACCGCGGACCTGAATCCATACCCCGATGTATTAAGTCTGTCATCAACTCGTATTTGTTCAAAAAAGAAGAAGAATTGAGTAGATAAGAACCTCACAGATTGATATCCAGTTGCAACCAAGACAGGAGGAGGGCGATTAGCACCAATTTCAGTCCGGCGAAAAACCGAAAGTTCCAGAAGAGGGGGCTTAGGTTACGACCGCTGTCATTCTCTTGATTTTTGAGAAAATTAAAAAAATTATATATAGTGATAGTGTCATATAAACTATTACTACACATTTTTGTATTATTGATTATGATTATGATTATAATGCGGAAATTTTCATTCTTTATGGGTCTCATTGATTATGACATTGACTTGTTGATTTTTATGGGGTTCATTAATTATGATATGTGACCTATTGATTTCACTTTCATATCATTAACTAAGATGTGGACCTATCGATTCTTATGAACATGTTTGGTATAGAAAAAAACTGAGAAAAAAATAATGTTGAGAAAATACCCGAGAAAAGAAAAACTGAGAATAGAAAAGAATAGACTCACATCTTGTGTTTGGGTATTTAGAGAAAAGATGTTGAGAATAGAATTTATTATATTTATTTTTAAAACGAGAATTGATTATACAAATACTACAATTTATTCTCACCGAAGCATTTTTTGTTGTGATGAAAAAATGTAATCCATTTTTTGGGGGGACATAATCAGATATTGGAGAGAATTTTTTTTTTTAAGGAGAGAATTTTAATTGAGTATATTATTTTTGGAACAAAATATAAAACAAGTTTTTCTTACAAGATAATGGAAAAACAACAATATGATTATACAAATCATGCTCATAATGCAAAGAAAAAAAGTGGTGGAAAAAAATAACTTTTCTATTCCTGATGAAATTTTCTTACACTAGGATGAGAATTAAAAACAGGGAAAACAATACAGTAAAACATCTATAAATTAATACTCTTTAAATTAATAACCTCTTGAAAATAATATTTTTCTCCGGTCCCGACTTGGGTCAGTTCAAAAAATGACCAATTTCGATAAGATAATAAGATAATAATTTTTAGAAAATCCATGTATAGATATACAATCCCAATAATATCATAAATTAATAATTCTCCACAATCACAAAAATATATATGTTACAATTTTGTAAAATATGATTCTATTGTTATCTATTTTTTTCTTAAAGTTTAAATCTGCTTGAAGCTCATCTCTAATCTTCCTTATTGCATCCAAAAGTTCGGGTGTGGTGTTTTCGAGCTGCATCAAAAAGTTGTTAAATGTCTTTGATGCGTTGAGTGTTTCTTTACGTGTAACAGGTTCCAAAAGTGTTGTATCGTCTTTAACATCATCTTCAGCATTATTTTCAAGAAAGGTATTTGCAATTTCTTCTAAGGTCTGGACCTCTGAACATGCGTCATTTTCACCCGGATAATCTAACAGGCTATTGACATCCATTTGATATTGTAAAACCTTGACTAACTTTTAGATGAAACTTATCCTCGAAGCCAGATCAATTGGAGATCTTTTTCCGAGTCGCATGAGGAATTATCTTTTTTGTATCTCACGGTAATCTAATGATTTTCTTATTTCATCAATGGTCATTGTTGCTTTTGCGACACCTTTTAGATGAGAAGCCATTGTTTGGTATGGTTGTTTCTTTTTTTTTATCTTGTTTATATACACGGTAGAACATGTTATCACTATTATACACGGAATATTTTTGTTGTAAAAATACAATGAATCAAATTAATGTATGTACACTGAATCTTGTATGTACAAGACATTGAATTTGTAACTAATATACCTTGAATTAATTAAGTATAATACATAAATTAGTACAGTTCATTCTATTTAAATTTATATAATTAAAATTTAATTTTGTTTGATATCAAAAACTCTCTATAAATTAATAATTATTAATTTATCGATAAATTAATACCTCTCTAAATTAATAAAATCTTCCGGTTCCAACTATATTAATTTATAGAGGTTTTACTGTATCTTTTGGAGAAAAGTTGATAACTTGAGAAAAAACATTTTTCTTTTCTCAAGTAACCAAACGCATCTAAATTGAGAAAAGAAATAAAATCTTTTATTTTCTCATCACATTTCTTTCTACCAAACACACCTATAAGTCCTATTGATTACGATGTTGACCTATTGATTCATATGCGTCCTATAAGCATCAATGGTGTACCAACAAGGCATTAATCCAGTGGTAATTATTTGGGCTCTTCACCCGGAAATTTCGGGTTCGAGCTCCAATGGAGACAAAAAGTGTGTGCGTATATTTGTATCCCTAAAAAAAAATCAATGGTGTAAAAATACTTTGTACCGTTGATTATGATGTGAGGAAAAAAAAATCAATAATTATGTTGTGACACTTATTTATTCCTATGAACAAAAATCACAAAAATCAATGATTATGCTCTGACATATTAAATCATATGAGTCTCATAAGGAATGGTGTAAATGATTATGCATGGGTCCTATTAATTCATATGGGTCTCATACGGAATGGTGTAAATATCCTAGGCTCATTTGGCTTATAGCTTGGAGATGCATGATCAAGTTGCAGATTTACATTGTTATGGACAATGCTATTCTTGATGGTCTGCTGAAGCAGCTTTGGGGGGAGCTGACACCTGACATAGACTTGTGCTATTCTAGTTTTGAGCTTGTTATATTGGTTTTTTTTTCTCTCGCTAGGATAGTTTTTATGTTTACTATATTTTCTCTCGGGGTTGTATTGCCAATACATGGGGGGCATACACTTTCTTTAGCATCCGGATTTTCCTACATTAGGTTTGCCGCGGATTAAGGTTTTAAGGAGGTGGTGACCATGTATTGATGACATTATTACTATGGAGGCCAGTAGATGACTTGAAAAACTTCAGCTTTTATTAATAAAATTGATCGAGTTTTACCAACAACAAAAAATGTGGTGTTTTTTTTTTTCCTGTAAATGATTATGATGTGGGATCTATTTGTTCCTTTGAGTCCTGTTAGAATGGTGTTTGTAATAATTATGATGTGAGACATATTAATTAATTTTTAAAGGTCCCGTTAAGAATGGTGTTTTTAAATGATTTTGATGTGGAAATATTGATTCACATGGTCCCATAAAGAATTGTGTAAAAGTGTGGTATGTTGTTGTAACTAATTTTAACAAAACGATAGTACAATTATATGTAAGGCACGCTAGGGCTGTAAACGAGTCAAGCTACTAGTAAGTAGCTCGAGATCGGCACGAGTCAAAACTTGAATCTGCTTAAATTAGCTGAAACTCGAAATCGACTCGACTCGAAGATTAAACAAACGATATTCGAGTAATGCAATACTCAACTCGACTACTCGCGAACAAACTCGATATATATTATTATAAGCATATGTGTATATTAATACAAATATACATACATGTATATAATTATATCTAAGTATATGCGTCTTTATATTTATAGTCAATGTAAGTATTATATTAAATGTTGAACTTTTGATTGATCGCGTGTATATATATATATATATATATATATATATATATATATATATATATATATATATATATATATATATGTGTGTGTGTGTGTGTGTGTGTGTGTGTGTGTATCTTGTTGTTTATCAAAAACTTTGCATTAAAAAAATTATTTGGAACTATTTTTTTTGTTGCATCTATAATTAAAGTGAAATCTTTAACTGTATGAATTTAAATTAAAGGGGGATCCTAACTAGGAAGACTAAACTTGGTGATCATCACTTAAACTTAGAGAATGGAAAATCTTAGTTAAAGGTTCCACTCTAAAGGGGTTATACTTAGAAGACTCCAACTTACAAAATCATAACTTAAGAGGATCATAGCTTAGAAGTTTAAACTTAAAATTTGATACTTAAGTCCAAATCTAAGGCTCATAACTTAAAAGAACCTAACTTACAAAGATCATTACTCAAGAATTTAAGCCTATGCAGCAGTGTACTAGCCCGAGTATCTTATTACTGAGCTCTCATACCGATTGTAATGATCCGTTCCAGAGACCGAGCCCTTAACCGGAAACAGACAGTTCCACACATGCCCCTTAGCTTTATTTCAGGAACACGTCAGCCTGGCATCTCTTACAACATTAGAAACAACGTGAAAGCAATTAATAACTAAATTCTCGGAATATTTAATATTAAATCTTTATAATACAACTTTTGCTATAATCTAAAATCCACTAAATGCATTAACCACATATACTAATACACTAGGCGTGTAACAAAGATTGTCTAACCCCAATCATCTTAACTAATTTATACAGTCATCACCTTGGACATAATGTCACCATTTTCAGCCATCACACGACCATCGATCCTTAATAGCTTTAATATTTAATCATCCTCATCATCACCTGCAAATCTTTTTATTCCAAATAAAAATGAGCTAGCTAGGTTCAGTAAGGAGTAAGAAATATTAATGAACGGGGGCATGTATATTCAACTAGGATGAATATACCTGCTCACATTTAGAAGTGGAAATGACCTTAAAACATTTTAGAATAATTAGAAGCATTTTATTAACATTTATTAAAAGTTTTACTAACATGAAATCCCATACTCACTCTCTCTCTCTCTCTCTCTATATATATATATATATATATATATATATATATATATATATATATATATATATATATATATATATATATATATATATATGTGTGTGTGTGTGTGTGTGTGTGTGTGTGTGTGTGTGTGTGTGTATTTGAAATGCAAAAATAATGGTTTTCCATACATTCCACAACTAGCCAAAGGTACCTCGCATAAACTGTTTATTATGAAAAATTATTTTTCAACCCGGCTATACGGTAGGGAATGACCCATAGCCCCCACATACGGGCAGCATTGCGATGTAAAACGGTATCTTACCAGTGGTCTAGCTATGTGCTCCATTTGACTACTACTTAGTCTAATCTACTTAGATACATTATCTTATACCATACTACTCATACATATAACCGTACTACTCACAGATATAAATCCAACTATAAACACCTTACTTCATTCTATCCCAAACTACAATTATGCAGAATACAGAAGGCCAAAATCATTGACGATGCTGGAAATCGTCGGGTATTAATTCCGGGGCCTTTTTATCCTAGTGACAATCTACACAAGCTTCAAAACACAAAAAATGATTAAAGAGGGAGGTGGTTTGTGTGAGGTTTAGACTGGACTTGAGATGTTGTATCTCAAGCTGCCTACGTGTCCAGTGAATTATTCAGGAATCAAGTCATTCGTAGTTCCTTAGAGATTGTTTATATAGAGGGGCTTATGCCCTAGGCCTGCGTGGGCCGTGTCCTTGTTGGACTGTGATTTCGTGTTCCCTAAGGAAGAGATAATTATAGATTAATCTCATTGATTGTAGGAGTTAATCTCGGTGATTTGAATATCGGATCACATCCTTTATGGCTAAGGATCATTTCAATGTTTCTCTGATTAATTATGCTCGTGGGAGATTTAGTCCGAGGTAGACTCAGGCCGACCTGTGAGGTCCGAGCTGAGTCGGCTGATCCCTTACACTTTGGTCGACCTGTAGAGGTCGGGGATGATGGCCGATTTGGGTTCAGCTCGGATTCTTGGAGCTTCTAGCCCTTAGGTGGACTTTGTCTTCAATTATGGTTGGATCACTGTGGGATGATACGTGGCGAGGTGCTAATCCGACTTTCGTCAATCATCAATAACATAATGCATACAAAATGCATAAGGCCAAAATGATCAATAACACAATGCATATACATACAATTACAATGTAATACATAAAAACAAATGAACCAGAACCAAGCTGGCTAGTCCAAGTAACATTGCCTACCTGCAACCTTTTTTCACAAATACCTTCTCAGAAATTGCCAAAAATATAAATTAATACCATTTGAATAAAATAACATCATTAATTAATCAAAAAATCTCTTTACCTCTTACCTAGGGTTCTTAAACGTAGTAAATTTCCAAATTGTATGTTCCAAAGATCAATCTATGAATTCACCTCGAATTGCTACGAAAAAATTAGATGGAAATATTCACCAGGATCGTTTTGATTACTTAGTTCTGCAAAACGGATCACCGTAAATGATCAAGAGAGAAATATTTCTCTCGCTAATGTCGATGGGAGTTGGGAGGGATTTTTCCGTATCCTATTTTGTACGTATAAGAGCACTCACATCAGGTACACTTAACGAATACTCTATTATACAGTTTTAAAAACACGTTTTTCTAGTTTACAGAATCTTTATTTAAAATGAAATACATCAGACTCTGTAATTTACATAATGCGGAAGATATAAAAGAAATTTATATAATCTGGATGGATGCGGTAGATGTAAATGAAATTTTAGAGAATCTGTAGTTTACAGTAAAAAATAGAGTATGTGCTGCAGTTTTATTTTTCCTGTTGAAATCTCTACAATAGAGTTTTTTAAATGATTTACAGTATCTACTGCAAGTGCTCTAATGTCTAGATCGAATGGTTTAAATAGATATCATTAATATTATTTTAGGATAAAAGAAATTATTTAAATTAAATTAATAGTCCTTTATTTTATTCTTAAAATACCAAAAAAATAATAGAATAAATATACGGAAAATTATTAGGGTTTCGTTAATTGACGAAAATGCCCTAAAAAAGTTACATGTTTTACCGTAAGTTTCCTGACTTAATTTTAGGAAGCAAGTATTTCCAACCGGCAATGTGTATGAAAAATACTTAAAACCTAACTTGAATTGGGACAGAATAATTAGGTATGAAAACCACTTAAAATCTGACTTGAATTGAGTCAGAATCATTTTTTTTATATTCAAATTGGGCCAAAATAATCTAGCGTCAAAAAAAATTACAGAAACTTGGAATAAATAACTTGTTGCCTAAGAAATTATAAAAAAATTCCACAATCACCGTTCGGGTTCATAAATGAATTTTATTTTCCAAAAGTAATAATAAAAAAATAATAATTTTGCGTCCAGACAAGTAAGTACGGCTTAGGGTTTTGGTTATATAAATCACTACCTACGTCTCTGCCTAATTGAGAGCAAATCTCCTCTGTTGAATAAGGAGCTATTGTACACTTATCAATGTCTAATTCTTATTTACATTTACATGAGGATCTTCTTGTTCTCGTTTTGGTGAGATTGCCACTAAAATCTGTTGGTAGATTTAAAAGCGTATCGAAATCATGGAACGCTCTTATTTCAAGCCCAAGGTTTATCAACCTGCAAGTAAATCAGTCTCGCATTCACCAGAAACCAAACATATTAGTCTCTACATATGTTGATGAGAAGCTACAAAGTACATTCTCCGAGCACATACACACGGTAGAATTTCCAACCATTGAGGATACTTTGGAATTATATTGCTGCGAAATTCAATGGATTCACTTCCCTTTTGACAGCGTACGCCCACAGTCCTGCGTAAAGATCGTAGGCTCTTGCAATGGTTTAATTTGTCAAGTTCTCGGTCATCGATGTAATCGCGATTTATCTGATGAATATTGGTATTATGACATATCTTTGTGTAATCCATTGACAAAGTCAACTTGGGATTTGCCTAAAAGGCCGGTAGTCGGCCTCAATGATGATCGTCTTCGTTTTCGTCTTAAACCTCACAACGGTAGGATACATTTTTGCGGCTTTGGATATGATGATGTTCATGAAGATTACAAAGTTGTGATTGCAATTTATCATCAACCTTTAATAAATATTGATGATCATGAATATGAATATGAAGTTTACAGTCTCAAATCCAATTCGTGGTCTACGGTGAGATCATATTTGGATTGTCATTATCACTCAATCTCCAAGATCGACGGTTCACAATGTGGTGAGGATGGGGTCTTAGTTAACTGTGCTTTGCATTGGATTTTCGAGTCTCTTGACATTCAAGGTATACATAAATCCATTCTAGCATTTGATCTTAGAACATATAAACAAAAGATCATGCCAATACCAAAGGTTCTAGAGGGAATTAATTTATTGAATTTGAGTGTATTGAACGGTTGCCTAATTTTAAGCAACGGCCGTAATAGTTTCTATGATATGTCACGTCATGAAACATATATAATTAGTTTTGATTTGTGGGTGATGAAGGATTACAGATCAGATGATTCATGGATGAGAATAACGATACATGATTCGAAGGTTTATGATTTGCACAAATTCCCACCTGTTGCTATTTTAGAGGATAATAATGAGAGAAAACTCATCTATTACAATCACTATAAAGGTTTGATCTTATCGTATGATTTAGTTAGTCATCAAGTTCAGCAAATTCCAGCATGTTCTGGTTTTGACAACGCGAAACAACTCCCTTTTGTCGCCAGTCTTGTTCAGCCATATCCGCCACAAAAAGGTATACCAGACAAATGCTAAGTCTCCAGAAGAAGCTAAAAAGATGTGAGGCCAAGTCGTAATTTTGATTAGCTTTTTTTATTTTTATTTTAATGCTTAGTCAACTACTTAGTCATAACGAGTGAAATAACATGTTGTTACACCATTGATTATGATGAGATCCAAACATCAATGGTGTTCAAAAGAGGTTATGTCACTCGTTACATTTACAATTTGTTGTTGTTAATTAGCTTTAATGTGGTGTTCTAGTGTGCTCATTAGTTTCTGGAACTACTATATAATGCCGTAGCAGTATATGTCTAATTGCAATGTGATTTCTTTGTTGTGGTATGTAGTATGTACTTTAGACTTTGAGTTGTGAAACTTTCTACTAATTTTATTATACGACATTGTTAATTAATGACATTACAGTTGATCGATTAATCGGACACCACATTTTGTGTCATTTCGATTTTACAGATGTGGAAATTTGTTTTCAATCCTTTTTAATGAATTTTGTATACAAATTCGACTATGAAGAGATCGAATTTTACTTTGGTTTATAACGACATGGTAGATTGACTGTGGTGCCCTCTCATTTACTGTATTAACCAGATGCTGAAGAAAAGATACACGAAGAAACACAAAAGGCATAGGTGTATCAAAAGGCATGTTTTAGTTGATTTTACAAGTACAGGCTTAGTGATGGAAATTTCAAGAAATTATCTGCTTAATTAGGGCTTTCATTTCAAGAATTAATCTGATAATTTATCACCATGGTGCCTCAAATAAACGTGGCGGTGAAGATAAAATATCGGAATTTCATCCATTCATTCGTGGGTACTAGAGTAAATGATATTTCATTATAAATGATCTGGCAGAAAGTTTTAATTCATAAAATATCATATTTCTCAATTAATATGCATACGGAAGAAAAGTGATCACCGCCGAACACGACACGATACATCAAGAATGACTAAATCAATCATAGTATAGCGTCTAACGAGTCAATTTCGATCTCAGAGAGAGTATGTTTTAATAATTGACAACCCAAACTTAAATAAATAGACCAAACAAAAGGGTGGTCCGTTGACCGAAATAGCGCGAAAAGATTTTTAAAATGCTTTGAATAAAGAAAACAAGCAAATAAAATATTCAAAGGTTTAAATGGCGTGAATACGGGTTAACCAAACAACCGATCCGGACCCACGATACAAGGGGCCATAGTTAACAATTGTATTGGTTTATATAATAGGTGCGAAAATCAGTAATTTGACAAAGGTGCATGATGGTGTAGTGGATGAGCCGTGCTTAGTCTAACTTGCAGACTCGGTTTGAATCTTCTCCACTATTTTTTTTAAAATTTTTTTTTATATAAATTATTTTGAATAAATGTTGTAACTCGCGTAAACCTATCAGCATTTAATTTTCACGTCTCTCATTATGTTATTCCTGCTTTCCACTTCCCCTTCCCCCAATCTTTTTCTTTCAAAAAAAATAAATAATAGGATCGTCATATTTTTTTTCTCCTATTTTATTAAAAAAAAAAAGTTTCCACAATTTAATTCTTCTCTCATCCGTCTGCTGCTCACGGCCTCTGTGTTCGGATACGATTTTTTTTGTTAATTAGTATTCGATAAGCTGTTAATTTCCCGATGAATAATTTTATTGATTTATTGATTCATACATTGTTCTAGTTTTTTTATTTATAATTTATATTGTTTGCTCAATTGTGTTTGAGTGACACATTTAATCGGGAAGTTCACGAAGTTTTTGAGGGAGTTAGGGGCTGTTTGTTAAATTAATTAAGCACTTATTCTGAAAAAAATAAGTGATAGTTAATTAAGAAGTGTTTGTTAATTGTTTTTCATATCTCTTAACACGTTCAACACATCTGAATTATTCTTCAATTTAAGGTGCAAGTTTTCAGTGGTCATTTCCATGCTTAACGCTGAAAATGCTGGCCCCAAATATCCACGTTCCCACCTTTGCCGTATTACCCATTTCATGTATACCTTTGTTTTTTATTTTTATATAGGAAATCTGTTTAGTTTTCAAAGCAACCTTTATTGTTTACACAACTTTATGTATGTATTCATGCATATATGTATGTATATATATATATATATATATATATATATATATATATATATATATATATATATATATATATATATATATATATATATATGTACAATTAAATCTCGATAAATAAATATCCTCGGGATCGGAAAAAAATATTCGTTTAGCGAGGTTATTCTTTATCGAACATTATTTTAAGCTCTTTTGCCCAAGTCGGGGTCGAAGAAAATTATTCATTTGATAAAGTTATTCATTTATCGAATATTAATTTATGGAGGTTTATATATATATATATATATATATATATATATATATATATATATATATATATATATATATTATCAAACAATCTAATTATTTTTAGCACTTAATTTTTTCAGTTACTTAATACAATAAGTCTTCAGATTTCAGACTTCAGACTTCAGATTTCAGTTTTCAGATTTAACAAACGGCCCCTTAGCCATTGTTTTTCTTGTAAACTAGTACTCTATCCAGGTGCTTTCGTTAATTTCCTTGTCCAATTGTATTATTGTTGAATATTGATTTTTATGATGGTGCATACAAAACATTTATCGGGAAGTGAAAAAAGGAAGAAAAAAAAAAAAATGAGATGAACAATTTCGAGAGTCTCAAAGAGGAGCTCTTGATAAATTTGTTAAAATAGTAGGTCCTTCTCGTGAGAATATTGAGGAATTGGGTAATGGTAATTTTGAAGAAACGGTGCAAAATTTAAGTAATGAGATGAGTATTCATGAGAACGAGGATGAGGATGTTGTTGATGTCAATGAGCATGATGATGTACCGAACACATCCAATATAGATAATTTGATTATGGATGAACAATCGATCCCAACATTTGATATTTATGATCCTAGAAAAGGGCCCTTATTTTAATTTTGCCCCGGCTCTACTAAATGTCAGGAACGGCCCTGTCAATCATAGTATAGCGTCTAACGAGTCAATTTCGATCTCAAAGAGAGTATGTTTTAATAATTGACAACCCAAACTAAAATAAATAGACCAAACAAAAGGGTGGCCTTGACCGAAATAGCGCGAAAATATTTTAAAAATGTTTTGAATAAAGAAAACAAGCAAATAAAATATTCAAAGGTTTAAATGGCGTGAATACGGGGTTAACCAAACAAATGATTCTAATTAATTCTACCCAAACCAACATAACATGCTAATTCTGCCCAACCATCATTTAAACATTCTTCTGTGTTAATTAATCATGTGATTCCCTATTATATATGATACTAATTCATGTACGGATAAAAGAAATCTATGCTTAATTAATGGTCCACCGTGTACGGAATGGATCTAATTAATTAATGGGAAATTTGAATTCTACACTATTCCCCAAAATT
The DNA here is from genome assembly GCA_036785695.1 of Gentiana straminea. NCBI lineage: Eukaryota > Viridiplantae > Streptophyta > Magnoliopsida > Gentianales > Gentianaceae > Gentiana > Gentiana straminea. The sequence continues at coordinate 3,450,785 of JAVUPR010000265.1, read as the reverse complement.
ATATCTAAACTACACCCTTGAATTTCAAAATTTGCCTCTTATCCCCTGCCTTAAGATGGTGAAATCGTCTATATATGGGCAGGATCACCCAAAATACGCCTTCCAGCACACCCATAGATGGGCGGTTACGCCCATCCACACACCCATCAAAAGATGGGCGATTACGCTGATAAATGGGCGGTTACGCCCAAGTTTTAATTGTTCGCAGATATCGCCCTAAAAGGGGCGGAAATGCCCATTTTCATTTCTCTCATACAAAATTTTCAGCATTCAAAGAATTTAGAAGGTTTCTTCATAGGAATTTTTCAAAGGATTTCTACATACGAACGACGGTTTAACCGGCAATCAAAGAATGCATACGAAGGATTCGAATTTCTGCAATTTGTTGGTAAATTTCGTGTTAATTTCGTCGCATTTGTAAATTTGTCGGTGATATTGTTGATTATAATTGTTTTTTTTTTGTGATGTTGAAGGTTTCACGAAAGTGGTGTTTCGAAGTTCTTTATCTGGTGGAGAGATATTGTTATACTTATCGGTGCAATCGCAAAAGCTTATTGTCGGAATAAAAGTTAGTGAATTTTATTGTTTTAGCAATTAATTAATTTTTTTTTTCATTGGCGATGCATGAATTTTGATGTTTTAGCAATATTCAAATAGTGTAACTTGATAGGGTAATGTGATATTTGATAACGTAGCATGAACGTAGGTGATAATTTCATATGGCAATGTGATAATTTGGAAGCGTATAGTACTAATTGTGATATTTTGATAATGTTATAATTTTATGTATTTTTTTAACGAAGAACTTTATTTTATTGAAACTATTGGCCAAAAAGGTACACAAGAGATGACCCCCAACAGCTGTAGCAAGTGTCTAGCATTAGGATCAAGCGTTTATCGTTGTATTAAAACCAATTGATGTTAGTAAAGATGCTACAATTTTTTCTTATATCACGCCCCCTCAAATGTGAGCCTATAAGAAGGGAGAGAGACCCAACAATTGATTTTTTTTTTGGGAAGTGTGCGCCCAACACTTGACTTGTCCCTCAAGTGTGAGCCTTTTTTGAGCCTATAAGAAGGTATAGAGACTCAACACTTGACTTGTTTTTTTTTTTTGGGGAAGTGTGCGCCCAACACTAGACTTGTCCCTCAAGTGTGAGCCTTTTTTTTTGGGAAGTGTGCACCCAACACTTGACTTGTCCCTCAAGTGTGAGACTATAAGAAGGAGAGATGAGCCCAACACTTGACTTGTTTTTTTTTTTTGGGAAGTATGGGCTTATAAGAAGAGAGTGGGCACAACACTTGGTTTTTTTTTTTTTTACTTGTACTGAAAGAGGTGCTTGAACTCGGGATCTTCTGCTCTGATACCATATTAGGATCAAGCGCTTACCGTTGTACTAAAACCAACTGGTGTAAGTAAATGTGCTACTATATTTCCTTATATCATCTAGCACTTCACAATATTTAGCATTCATCATCTATATACCAAGCTAATCTAAGATCTTTTGCTCACTTGACTGCCTTCGAAAGAACCACAGTTGTCGGTGGCCTCGCCTCCGCTTCCCCGTGGATAAGTTTATTTCTCCATGTCCAAATACATGGGTCATTTCACGAAATGTGTGATTCCAAGACGATTTACCCAAAAATAGGAGCCCAATCTCGAAAAGTTAACCTTGACCTAAGTGCTAACAGAGTTGGTTCCAAAAAATGTTGCTTGGTTCAAACGAGGGATAGCCATATTCCAAACTTGCTTAGGCTAGTAGCAATCTCTCACCGCAATGAGGATAGTTTCATCTTCCGAACCACAAATTTCGCACAAAGCATCATCCGCAACATGTCTATCAAAGAGGACTCTATTTACCTTGAGCGATTTGGGGAGGAGTTCTCACAAGAAGAAGTTGCCTCTAAGTGGACCTTTGAGACCCCAGATATTTTTCCAAAGGGTTTCGACTGTTGCCGGTTCCGGGGGGAGCAAATCTAATTGTAGCCCGTATGCACAGTATATATACCCTATGATGCATGGATACGTGGGTTTTCCGGCGTATCGCGTATCCGATACGCCAAGGATACGCCGGATACGCGATGGGATACGTATTGGACTGATTTGTAGTTTTGAAAACTTCGGATACGGCATTTCGGATACACGAATTCTGATAAGATGCATGTATCCGTCTTTGGATACGGCTACAATGAGAAAATTTGATTTTTTTTTTTCATTTTTTTTTCCATAATGTCGTGAAGATTAAGTTATGTGCCCTTTCAAAGTCCCAAAATTCCTCTGTCCCAAGATTTGTAACTTTTCTTTCCATCTTCTCTGTTAATCTCTATATGGACTCTTGGGTATTTATATTTACAATTTTGTCCTCGCATTTTAATTATTTACAGTTTGGTCCTTATATTTTCATTATTTACAAATACACCCCCGTATCTGTATCCTGTATTTTACAAAAATCCCGTATCTACGTATCCCGTATCCGCGTATCCATATCCGTGCATCCTAGTATATACCATCTGATGATAAAGGCCATCGGAAGGATGTATCATCGAACTCCAATTCACCTGAGATAACTTTGCTTGCCTCGCAAATATTCCGCCAAGTAATTGAACTACCCGACTTAGGAGGATTGAACGGCCAAAGAGCATTGTCATCGACAAGCATTTGCCAAACCAAATTTGCCAAGAATGCATGATTCATTTTGTCGAGGTGGCGAAATCCAAGTCCACCCGACTCCTTACCCACGCAATCGTATGCATTTTCTTTTGGATGATATTGTCCCCTTTAAATAAGTTCCGGGTAATCTTCTCCATCTCCTTTCTAATCCCCATCGGAAGCTTTTTCGTTTGCATTATATATGTGGTAGAGTTGATAAAGAGGATTTGATAAGGATTTTCTTCCACAGGTCCGTAGTGTGTTGCATCTGCAGATTTTCACTAATAATATTCCAAAGTTGTCCGCCAACATTCCTCGAATTGTGGAATTTAGAATTATGAGTGCTGACTTTTTGGCCCGAACACCTACTGAATTATGCTAGAACAGACTCCATAACCCGTGCCTGATTAACATACGCTTTCCCAAACAAAAGCAGATCATCAGCAAAAAAAATATATGAGAAATAGGAAGACCACTCTTCAAAAGTTTGATAGGTTTCCAAAGTCCCTTCTTCAACTGCCGCTGGGATTCTTTGACTTAAAACTTCAATGCAGAGAACAAATAAATAAGGAGTGAGAGGATCTCCTTTGTGTAAGACCTTTCCTGGGTAATAATTTTATGTATTTTAGTGTGGCGACGGTATTTATTTATTTAGAATATTATTGAAATTGTGATATTTAGGATTAATTATGCTATAGTATAATTGTTATGACTAAATTACAAAAAAAATCTTGATTAAATTTTATTTAACAACATAATGAAGTGTTTTACAAACATGAACCATACGTTGAATAAGTGTTATGATAAATTACCGCAAAAAACAAATATGTATTCTATGGTACGCCTCGACCTGATGAGATTCTTAAAAATGCATGCTTCCCTAGGATGTTTTCGATTCCTTACGATCCACTGTGTCGGCTTAATCCCCAAGCATTGTATTGAAGCTCTTTATATAGCGTAGCTCGTAGAAAATTTAATTAGGACTACTCATTAGAGCATCTTTTCTCATTCTCATCAGCTTGGTAAAGCCTCACCCGGAAGTGAGACATCCATTAAATCGAAAATTTAAGCTCTGTTCTTGAAAATAATAATAGTATTACTAGTGGCTAGGTGTAAGGTAGATATGATGGACACTGGGCATCATCATAGCTAGTATACTAGATTCGGTTATATCCTTGCTTTGTACTGCACTGAACATCACAATGAAAATCTATCAGACTAAGATTTTCTCCCTGAATTTCTTCCTTCATCTTCTACAATGAAGAATTGCAGTTTATATTAATTCTCAATATTCAAACCGGCTCATTAAAAAATGCATTCTTCCCTAGGATGTTTTCGATTCCTTACGATCCACTGTGTCGGCTTAATCCCCAAGCATTGTATTGAAGCTCTTTATATAGCGTAGCTCGTAGAAAATTTAATTAGGACTGCTCATTAGAATTGGACTGCTCATTAGAAAATTTAATTAGGACTGCTCATTAGAAAATTTAATTAGGACTGCTCATTAGAATCTAAACCCAGGCCACCCAACACAGGTATCTACACTACTCTTCCTAATCCTACTGTGCAAGAATTGGATGCAACAAATCAGTTGTTATTTGGTTGGAGATTGAGCTTTATAACAGAGCAAGTACTCATAGAGATTATAAGTTGTGAAGCCTCTCATGAAATCTGGTCTACGCTTGAGATCTTATTCAATAATCAGTATGAAGATAGGATGTTGGAGTATAAAAATGCTCTAACCAAATCTGATAAGGGGTCAAAGAGTATGAGTGATTATCTAGCTCAGATGAAGTCAAATAGTGATGGCTTGGCAGCAGCCGGATATCCTATATCTAAATCAGACCTGATTCTGGCAGCTCTATGAGGGCTGGACAAGGATTATGAAGCAGTTATAGTGAACATAACATCTAGGATTGGTTCACTAACATGGCCTAAAGTTCAATCACAATTACTAACTAATGAGAGGCTACTGGCTAGGTCCAATCCTTCCATATCCACTGGTAACACAACTCAACAAGGTGCTGCTGCACATCTTGCTGCTTATTCACAAGTGTCTCAGTCTGGTTCCAGGAATGATGGAAGATCCAATACCTCCCAGAATAGCAATAGAGACATGGGAGGATCAAGGGGTGGCAGTGGCAGAGGTGGTAGGAATCAAGGCAGAAGTGGTGGTAGAAGTGGCATGACATGCCAATTGTGTGGAAAGAATGTTACACTGCACTTGAGTGTTGGCACAGATTTGAACCAGATTTCCAAGGTCCAATTAACAACAACAATGGAATACCAAAGCAAATCTCTGCCTATGTTGCAACACCTAGAACTGTTAATGACAACTCATGGTATCTAGACAGTGGAGCTACAAATCATGTGACTGCTGATTTGGGAAATATGAACATCAACTCAAACTACAATGTTAATGACACTTTCGTAGTAGGAAATTGGGAGAAATTAACACACACTCAAAATTCTTACACTTAAAACATGTTCTTCATGTCCCATAAATCACAAAAAATTTGATTATTGTGTCAAGACTTATTTCTGATAACCCTATTTTTATTGAGTTTGATGGTTTGTTTTGTGATGTCAAGGACAAACACACATGGACAATGATTCTCAGGGGTCAACTTCAGGATGGGCTTTATCAAACCAGTCTGCCTCATAATACCAACAATCAGACCTCCCTTCACTGCAAATCTGATTTTACTTGTTTCCTTGTGTCTAGCAGGAATGGTGGATGTAAGAATTTAGATTCTGATCCTAATATGTGGCATAGTAGACTAGGCCACCCATATAGGCAAACTCTCAGTACTATTTTGAATATTTGTAATGTCAAATTGAAGAGTACTTTATCTTTCTGTGAATCTTGCCAATTTGGCAAAGCTCATAATTTATTTCATCCTGTGACTGATTCTCATGCTAAATGTATGTTTGATCTTGTTCATACTGACTTGTGGGGCCTAATGTAAGTCAACCAGACGATGCATTTAACGATGTTTTACTCCCAATTCTTAGGCGTTTAGTGAGGTTTTTGTATCAATTTGAGCAAATATTGTGATGATTTGGACCACTTTTGTACATAGTTAGTATTATGAAAATCAATTAACCTAGCACTTATTAAGGCTTATTAGCCAATTTTGTTATCGGATTTACACGAGGTATCTTTTGTTTTGATTTTTCAGCCTAGACACCGAGGTTGGAACTTGAGTTTTGGAATTTTAAAGCCTACCGAGTGATTGAGGAGCATCCCAAGGCATTAGAAGCAAAGCTATCCTTCTGTAGAGCCTACGGCGCACGCCGGATTTACCTACGGCGCACGCCGGAAATTGCCCATGGCACACGCCGAGATTTGAGCTCTCTCTGTTGCAGCAATTAATGAATGATGTCAGATCCCAACTACCTTGTCAGAGCTGGCATACGCCAGATATACGCAAAGGAGAGTTGGCGCACGCCGGATGTGCAGAGTCGGCAATTTAAAGACTTCATTTACTCTATTTTGGACATATCTCATCTACCACTCTCTCACTCATCTTGAAGGCACCTCAACCCTCAAGGCTCTCTGAGCCAAAATCACTTATATTTAGCTCTTAATTGCATTTGTAAACATTAAGAATTTTTAGTTTGATCTTTTAGACTACATTGATTGGAGCAAGATTATCACTTTTGTGTATCAAACTCCATTGAAGTCTTTTGAAGTTGAATGACAGTTTCCTTTTTCAAGTTCATACCTTGTGATTGGTAAATTCTTAGATTTTACGTTGATTTAATTGTTCTCATTGATATGCATACTAACTTTGACATGTTGTGTTCATATCCACGAGTGGCTAGTTCCATACTAGCCAAGGTAATGTAGTTGTGATAGCTAATATCTTATGGTTGATTGGGATTGATTGTTCATATTTCATAGATTCATGTGTGTTGAATCTTTTATTACTTGCATTGTATGACTTATATTTAGCAGAGTCGGCAATTTAAAGACTTCATTTACTCTATTTTGGACATATCTCATCTACCACTCTCTCACTCATCTTAAAGGCACCTCAACCCTCAAGGCTCTCTGAGCCAAAATCACTTATATTTAGCTCTTAATTGCATTTGTAAACATTAAGAATTTTTAGTTTGATCTTTTAGACTACATTGATTGGAGCAAGATTATCACTTTTGTGTATCAAACTCCATTGAAGTCTTTTGAAGTTGAATGAAAGTTTCCTTTTTCAAGTTCATACCTTGTGATTGGTAAATTCTTAGACTTTACGTTGATTTAATTGTTCTCATTGATATGCATACTAACTTTGACATGTTGTGTTCATATCCACAAGTGGCTAGTTCCATACTAGCCAAGGTAATGTAGTTGTGATAGCTAATATCTTATGGTTGATTGGGATTGATTGTTCATATTTCATAGCTTCATGTGTGTTGAATCTTTTATTACTTGCATTGTATGAGTTGTTTGTATTGGATTAATTAACCAATGCTTGCACACACAAACTTAGTAGAACCGAATGGAGAAATTAGGTGTGGGAAAGAGGTAGGAAAACCGGAAGGTAAAGTGACCTTTAGTGGAGATCAATTTCTTATCCGGGGAAGAGACTAGTTATTTGCATTCAAGCTCTTATCATGTTGAATCATTAGCTAGGGTTCTTAGACCAAGGAGGAGGCATGGAGAAATTTCATACACTCGTATGAGGGGAAATTGCTAGTTTAGGAATGCATCGTTTCACACACTTGAACATCATTGGAAGGTTGGTAGGTAATCATTCCCAAGATACTAGAAGAGGTTGCTTGATCAATGGAATTGCCTTGGCTAGGTCTTTTACCATTTGATTAACAATATAATAGTAGAGTTAGAACAATTACTTTCTCATTTAATTGCGACTTAGATCAAAACAATAATAGCTAATTGGTGTTTGACCTCACATTCCTAGTGGGATACGGCCTTGACCACTTACTAGACTGCAATTGACCCGGTATACTTATCGGTAATGTTGGACACCTAGAAAAGTCGTATCAAGTTTTTGGCACCATTGCCGGGGAATGTGTAACGGTTGATACTTGTATTAGCTCAAAAATCTTGAGAATAAGTCAATCCTTTCTAGTTTTTTTTTCTATTTTATTTCTTTGGTGCTCACCTCTTGGTGAGTTACCAAGTGTTGTTTGATTGTTTTCTTGTTGTTTCTATCTTGTAGTGGATGCAAAGAACTCGAAGTGGCAAGGCTCCTGTTACTCCTCTTATTCCGGATATAAATACGTATATTAGGGAAAGGAACGTAGAGAGTAAGAATAGACAAGCTCATCATAGTTTGGAAGTTGGAGAAGAAACTTTCCAAGGGTCATCTAGTCAAAAAGTAGAGATGGATGAAAACATTGAAAATGCACAAGTTGAACAAGGACTAAAGCATGCCTAAGGTCATGCACAAAATCCAGACAATCCAACCCAATACACTAAATCCCCCACCTCCACAAAACCGCAATAACAATAATCCCAATAACCGAAACAACCCAAACCGGAATCCAAACAACCGGAATAACAACAACAATAACCCTCAAAACCCAAGGCCTATTTGTGGCAAAACCATAAGAAGAAATGAAACCAACAATCCAATTCGCCTACCCAATGATAGAGCAAACAATTTTGTGGTGTAATCCCATCTTTTTGGATTGATTGAAACAATAGCCCAATTTCTTGGTGAGGATAACGAAGACCCGCATCACCACCTATATCTATTTGAAGAATAGTGTAATACGGCCAAGAGTCAAGGCATTCATCGAGAGTTGACAAGGATGTCGATGTTTTGATGGGCCAAACCGAGGTGTCCAATCTAACCGGCAGTGTACCGGGTCGACTATAGTCTAGTTTGGTGGGTCAAGGTCGAATCCACGGGGAACTATCTTGTGAGGTTATACACTAAAAAGTTCATATTAATTCGATCTAGGTCGCAAATTGGTGAAAGCTTAATCAATTGCATAAATAAAGTGCTTGTAATGACAAAGATAAAAAAAAATATAAAAGAAGCTAACCAAGATAATGTGTAGTCTAGCTATCCTTTTGCAACGTCATGGGAATGACTTCCTTCCTTTCTACCATTCATGTCTAAAAGCGTGAAACGGTGCATTCCTAAGCAAGCAATTCCCCCTCATACGAGTGAATGGAATTGCTCTCTACCTCTTCCTTGGTCTAGGTGCCCTAAACCTAATGATTCGGTATGCTACGCACGTGAATGCAATGGCAAAGCCAAGAATCCCCGGATAAGAAATCGAATGCCTTGAAGAGGTCGATTTTACCTTCCGGTTCACCTACCCTCTTCCCACGTCTAACATCTCCGTTCGGTATCCGTTAAACATGTAAATGCTAACACTAGGCAATTACTCCAATGTCAACACACAATGCAACCCAAGTAGGTAAAGCTTCACAACAATCAAAACTAACAACATAAACAATCATTCCTAATCAATCACAAGAGGATAAACTAATACTACAACATAATCTTGGCTAGATAAACCTAGCCACTCATGCCTATAAACATTAACATCTCAAGATTAACATTCATAAACATAAGAACACTTGAATCAAAGTAAAGATTAAGAGTTACCAATCAAAAGCAAAAACTCAAAATTGGTATCTTCATCCAAGCTCCAAAACCTTCAATGGAGTTAACACACTTATGTCTTCAAACTCCAACCAAAAGTGATAGAAATTAAACTAAGAATCTTAATAGTTACAATGGTAATCAATAGCAAATTTCTACATAAAATTCGGCTAGGAGAGCCTTGAGGTGGGGTTTTGCCTTCAAGATGGAAAAGTTGGAGAAGATAATGTTGTATCTTGATAATATGTGTTTTGAAGAATAAAAGGGATTAATCATTTGCTGACTCTGCACTGTTGACTCAGGTCAATCCATCTTGGCGTAGGTCAAGATCGAAATGCACTACTGGCGTGGGTCAGAGCTTCTTGGCGTAGGTCAAGTCCAATCATCATTCAAATTGCTCAAGTTGATGTCAAAATATCGTTAATTGCACCAGAAAAAGGGGTAAATCATCAGAAATTATATTATCAGGTTGACTTACATCAACCACTCGATCCCCACTTAGCGTTTGCTCGTCCTCGAGCAACTAGAGCTATAAGGTTATCAAGAAACACAAAAGTACGATCATGCAACATCAAGAATTGAGAATCCAATTAGGTGATGCAACCTATCAAAATCACAAGGACATGTTCTCCACGATCTAAGGAAGTAGTGGAGTGTGTGAGTGAATATTAATTCGTCAAACTTGTTATCAACTAACGATCATGAAATCATGCAAGCCTTACTCAAAACATGCAACCCTAAGCTTAGGAATGAGATCAATCTCCACTAATGAGGCACTCGGAATCAAGGAACCATGTCAGGTAGTTGACAAATCGGCTTTTAACGTTCAGGGAGGGTAGTGGCTAACCGAAAGGGGATAAAAGGATAATCAAAAGAATCGGGCAAGATAGCAAGAATTCTCACTTTCTCCTCCATGACACCACTCTTCCAATTAGTCACTTCCTACCCTTACATCACTTTGGTTCTTGCAATTTGCTTCAAAATCGCCTTCAATGACTCATTATTTAATGATGTATTTACAATTTGTAAGCTTCTCTTTGATTTGAGTCTTTCTTTGTTAGAAGCTTTTATTCGACTCTTGAAATATATACAAAATAAAAGAGACTGTTTTTTTTTTTGGATAACACCACACCAATGGTTTCCGAACGAACTTCAAAAGATGCCATCTCAACCTACTAGCACTTTCATCCAACTCTTAGTCCCAACCACCGCTCTCACAATTACTAAACTCTTGCTATGCTAGCGGGAGGCCAAAGGAATGTAGACCAAATTTTTGGGTAAGGGTCGGACTATATTGTGGCTAAGTACGAACGGCCAGTTCGAGTGGGGTCTCACCACTCTACAAGGCTAAGATGGGGACAAAAAGGGAAATTCATGTTCAGGTAGGCCATTTGGCTATGGTTGAGTCAAAGTAATGCCAAAAATCGTCATCCCTATTCCGATTCCAAGTACCTGTTATTCGTCTCAAAAGAAGACATTCCAAAATTCACGTTGTAGCTAAAGTATGCATGCACAATTTCATGAAGGGTTGTTTGTTAACATAGAAATTAGAATATACGTGCACAATGGATCACACCACCAACAAAGAATAGTGAATAACATGTACATGAGTTTCGTCAAAGTTACTCGTTTTTATTGAAATGCTCGCTCTATCAATTACCGGATCGTAATTCATACCAAAAGATAATTTATACAACTCCAAATTCCTCGGGGATGATCAAAGCTAAGCTTTTTCTCAAGCAATTCGGGGCATTACCCGTTGTTAGACTAACCGTACTCCCACTCCCCACTTACGAGCTTGCAGTGTCCTCAATGCAAAGTGAGTAATGACAATACGGTTAGGGAAACAACGGGGAATTAGCATGAGCAACACGAATGAGATGACCATAAACAAAATTAGGGCAAAATATGGGCTAAAAGGTCTTTTGGCTCACGCCAAGAACACAATGACTCAAGTCAGAGGTAAAATGACTCAGGTCAGAGGTAAATGACTCAGGTCAACAAAAACGACCAAACTCTCTGTATGTGAATAGTGATTGTTGGCATGAGTCAAGGTACCTTGGCGTGAGTCAAGAGACTCCTACAAAAGCATTTAACCCCAAAACACTAATGTTCACCAAACTCATCAACACGTCAAAAAAATGACTACAATTTATCAAGAAACGGGCTGCCTCCCGGGAGCGCTGTTGTTTCACGTCGTTGGCTCGACGAGATTATACGGTAGAGATGGTGGAATTATACAGATTATCAAAGAGGGATACTACTAACAATTACTCACACAAGCACGTAACAATTAAGCACAAGAACCAACCGAAAAGATAATGCTTAGTAAGTGAATTGAAAGATAGTACCCGGTGTGTGCTAAATTTATAGTCTATAGCTAGACTATGAAATTCTTCAATCCAGTGGGGTGTCTTCGAGGAATAACACCTCCTCCTCTCGAGGTATGCCCTCTCCTTCAACGAAATGCTTAATGCGATGACCATTTGCTATGAATGTCGTTTTGTCATCTATAAGCTCAACTGCACCGGATGCATACACCTTCGTAACAATAAATGGACCCGTCCACTTTGATCTAAGTTTTCCTGGAAACAATCTCAAACGTGAGTTATACAAGTGCACTTTATCGTTTACATGGAACTCTCGATTGAAAATCTTCCGGTCATGAAATGACTTGGTTCGTTCCTTGTGAATTTGGGCGTTCTCATATGCATCAAGGCGAAACTCGTCAAGCTCGGTGAGTTGGAGCAACCGATGATCACCAACGAGCTGGGGATCAAAGTTAAGAAACTTTATAGCCCAAAAGGCTCGGTGCTCCAATTCAACGGGCAAATGACAAGACTTGCCAAAAACTAATCTGTATGGTGAACATCCAATAGGTGTTTTAAAAGCGGTGCGGTAGGCCCAAAGTGCATCGTCAAGCTTCACCGACCAATTCTTACGGTTAGTGTCAACCGTCTTTTCAATAATCCGTTTTACCTCACGGTTTTACACTTCAACCTGCCCACTTGTTTGTGGGTGATACGGTGTGCCGACTTTGTGTCTTACACCATAGCTCTCAAGAAGCTTAGTGAATGGTCGATTGCAAAAGTGTGAGCCACGGTCACTAATGATAGCCCGGGGAGTGCCAAATCGAGTAAAAATATTTTTTCTTTAAGAATTTTAGCACCACCTTAGAATCATTAGTGGGGTAAGCCTGTGCTTCCACCCATTTAGAAACATAATCTACCATCACTAAAATGAATCTATTACCAAATGAGTGAGGGAATGGACCCATGAAGTCGATGCCCCATACATCAAATATTTCACATTCCAAGATAGGTTGGAGGGGCATTTCATAGCTCTTGGATACATTTCCCCACTTCTGGCATGAAACACAAGACTGTGCAAAACGATGTGCATCTCTGTAGAGTGAGGGCCAATAAAATCCGCATTGTAAAACTTTGTATGCTGTCTTCCATCCTCCATGATGGCCTCCGGTATCTTGGCCATGGCAAAAGGAGAGTATGCTTGAGATTTCATTATCGGGAACACATTTTCTTATGAAAACCAACCGAACACCTCCGAAAAAGGTTCGGTCTTTCCCAATAATAAAATTTCAAATCGTGAAAGAATTTCTTCTTCTTTTGCCATGTCCAATTAGGTGGAACATACTCACATGTAAAATAATTCACAATGTTGGCAAACCACGGTGAGCTCTCCTTCGGTTTTGTACTAGCATAAATAAGTTGCATTGTCGGAGGAGCATCCACCCTCATGTGTTGTTCATCCGGGAAGTAATCATCAATCTCTTTTCGTTTTCCTTCATCTTCAATGAAATCCAACCGGCTTAAATGGTCCGCCACAACATTCTCGCTACCCTTCTTGTCTTTGATCTCTATATCAAATTCTTGAAGTAGAAGAATCCATCTAAGCAATCTCGGTTTAGCATCTTTCTTGTTCAACAAATATTTCAAAGCAGCATGGTCGGTATAGACAATGACCTTGGAACCAACAAGATAAGATCTAAATTTGTCTAGGGCAAACACTATAGCTAACAATTCCTGACTTGAGCGGAGTTCAACGTGTGAGAAGCATAATAAATGGCCTTGAGGACTTTGTCATGATGCTGGCCAAGCACGGCTCCAACTGCTAGACCGCTAGCATCACACATTAACTCAAAAGGTAGATTCCAATCCGGCGCTACCAAAACGGGTGCGCTAACTAGTTTTTCTTTCAAGGTTTCAAAAGCCTCTATGCATTTTTCATCAAAAATAAACGGTACCTCTTTTTCAAGGAGATGACTGAGAGGTTTGGCAATACAGGAGAAATCCGCAATGAATCTTCGATAAAAACTCGCGTGCCCAAGAAATTCTCTCAACGTCTTCAGATTAACTGGTGGAGGTAACCTTTCAATTACTTCAATCTTCGCTTTGTCCACCTCAATACCTTTCTCAGAAATTATGTGGCCTAGAACAATACCTTCTGACACCATAAGATGACACTTCTCCCAATTAAGCACCAAGTTTGTGTCTTCACATCGCTGTAACACACGCTCCAAATGAGAGAGGCATTCCTCAAAAGAATCCCCAAAGACACTAAAATCATCCATGAAAATCTCCAAAAATCTTTCCACCATATCAGAGAAAATGACTGTCATACATCTCTGAAATGTAGCCGGGGCATTGCATAAGCCAAACGGCATTCTCTTGTATGCAAACGTTCCATAAGGACAAGTGAAAGTCGTCTTCTCTCTATCTCCAGCTGCAATGAATATTTGCAAGTAGCCTGAATAACCATCAAGAAAACAATAAAATTTATGCCCACTCAACCGCTCCAACATCTGGACAATATACGGAAGGGGATAATGATCCTTCTTGGTATGGTAATTGAGTCGTCGAAAATCAATACACATGCGGTATCCTGTGACTTCCCTTGTTGGTATCCACTCATGTTTATCATTTTGCTTCATGGTAAATCCACCCTTCTTAGGCACGACTTGAGTAGGACTCACCCACTCACTGTCAGATATAGGGAAAATAATACCCATCTCCAATAACTTGATAACCTCTTTCTTGACAACCTCTTGCATATTGGGATTCAAACGACGTTGTGGTTGAACACATGGTTTAGCGTCTTCGTTGAGAATAATCTTGTGAACACAGATTTCGGGACTAATTCCCCGAATGTCAGCTACAGTCCAACCAAACGCTCTCATGTGTTTCCTTAGCATCCTCAATAGCAACTCTTCCTGCACATTTGTTAGTGACGAAGAAATTATAACAGGGAGTAGATTATCATTTTCAATAAAAGCATATTTCAAGTTAGGAGGTAAAGTTTTCAATTCAAGGTTCCTTGGTGGCTCCTCCACTGAAGGTTTTAACAGAGGACCATCATGCTCCAATTCTAGATATCGGTGCCACGGTTGTTTGTAGAATATACAACCGACATCCAGATAAGAAATCATTGCTTGCATTTCCTCATCATCACTCTCACATTCAAATACGGATAAGGCTAGGCACTCTTCAAGCTTATCTTCAAAGACCTGCAAGTTAGCATTCTCCATACAAACACAAGATAGTGCATCAACAAAAGAACATGACTCTCGTGAATTATACGGGTGTTTCATGGCTTTGAAAAAATTGAAGGTGACCTCATCCTTGTTAACTCTCAAAATTAATTCTCCACATTGGACATCAATCATTGTCCTTCCCGTGGCTAGGAATGGACGACCGAGAATAAGGGGCGTTGAATACCCTTCTTCCATATCCATAACCACAAAATCAACGGGGAAGTAGAACTTATCAACTTTCACTAAGACGTCTTCTATGACTCCCTTAGGACGTTTTATGGACCTATCTGCTAATTGTTGAGTCATCTCAGTGTTCTTCAACTTTCCTATTCCAAGTTTGATAAAGTCCTCATATGACATGAGGTTAATGCTAGCACCAAGGTCGCAAAGCACCCTCTTAAACAAAAAGCCCCCAATTTCACACGGGATGGTAAAACTCCCGGGGTCTTTCAGCTTAGGTGGAAGCTTATGTTGCAACACGGTGGAGCATTCCTCATTGAGACAAATGTTCTCATATTCCTCTAACCTCTTCTTGTTAGTGAGAATATCTTTCAAAAATTTACCGTACACAGGCATGTTAGTAAGTGCTTCTATGACTGGAAGATTAACATTCAAGTGTCTAAATGTGTCAAGGAAGCGAGCATACTTTTTATCTAGATTCTTCTTCTTAATTTCTTCACTAGGTGGGTAAGGCAATGACTCAAGATCAATAACTTTAGGTTTAGAGTTCATACCTTCCTTACCTTTTCCGGTTGATGCATCATCGGAAGCTTTCCTCAATGTTTGAGCTGCTCGTGGCCTCCATTCATTATCAGTGTGCACACTTTCTCTTTACCTTTCTTAGAAACTGCCTGTTGAGAATTGGCTTGCATCACAGCATCCTTGGCGTGGGTCAACTCAGCCCTTTTTTCAGTGGCTTGCATCAAAACTTCTGTGGCGCGCGTCAAAATCGGCTCCAAACTCTCTGAATGTCTACAGTGACTGTTGGCGTGAGTCAATTCATCCTTGGCGGGGATCACTGAGACATGTTCCTTAAAAAGGGTCCTCAAATCACTTGATCTCGGATTCTTCAAAATCCTCGGGACTTTTACCCAATCCTCGTCCTCTTTTTCGACATTGACATATCCGTCATTCTGCAAAAACTCATCAACAATTTCCTCCTCCTCTTCACTCAACTCCTTCTCCCTCTCGGTGTCGTGCAAATCATTTTCAACCTCGTTTCCAACTTGATTCTCATGAAATTCTCTACTCCCACAAACTCTTCCACTTCGGTTTATGATGGCATTCACTCCCCTCGGGTTTCTTTCAGTGTTATTTGGCAATCCACCCGGTGGTCTGCTGGCGTTCCTCTCACCCTCTCTACTCAAGTGCTCTTCCATATTACGCACGGATGCTTCTATATTTTTCATTCTCATATCATGACCGCTCATGGATGTTCTTAAGCTACCCATATCTCTAGTCACTGTACATATAGAAGACATCATAGATTGCATATTTTCAGCTTGAGTCGAGACAACTCCCATAAGATTCTCCATCATCTTTTCCATTCTCTCTTCCTTTTCCGTAGATGAACTTAAAGTTTGAGTGATTGGAATATTTTATGTAGGGTGTTGTTGGTAGGAATGTGTGGGTGGTTGTGGATGTTTGTTTGAAGTATGGCCTTGGAAATTTTGGTTTTGAGGGGGGTTGGTGTTGAAGGCGGACTTTTGATGAAGGACGAAAGATGATTGCTTGTTCGGGTTGGAAGACCAACGTTGAGTGGGAAAATCTCTTTGCAAATTATTGTATGCATTGGAGTAGGCATTATGTAGTGCTCGGTGTTGTTTCATGTAGCTCACTTCTTCATTAGAATAATCACCGGATTCATTCATCTCCAACTGTGCATACTCTTCATTCTTCAATTCCCCACTACTCACATTAGTGGACATACTTCCTTCCGAATTCTTCCTTACTTTTATCTCATCAACTTTCTTGCTTAAAGAGGCTAATTGGGCCAACACTTCGGTTTGAGCGGTGGCCTCTCCCACAAAAGAAACTCTTCTTGTGCTTGAACTTGTCTCCCACATTCGGTTGTTTTTCGCAATTTTCTCAACCGCATCATATACATCTTGTGCCGCGCTCATCATCAACGAACCATTGCACGCTTGATCAACCTCGGCTCGTGATTCTTTTCTTAACTTTCGGCAGAAAAACTGAATTTGCATGTCTAACGGGTAACCGTGATCCGGACACGCTCTCAACAACCACTTGAATCTCTCCCATGCGGCGCCAAGTGTTTCATGTTCACCTTTCTTGCAATTTCAACCTTCAACTCTAAATTACGACCGGGAGTGAAATATTGTTTCAAGAATTCATTTTGAATTTCCTCCCAACTTGTTAAGGAATGGTGAGGAAGTGACATGAACCAATCCTTAGCCTTCCCATCCAAAGTAAAAGGAAACATAGACATCCTTGTCATCTCGATGCGCTCCTTGACTTTTGGTCGTGTTACATAATTCCTCAAAGTTGTAAAGGTGATGGTGCGGATCTTCATCTTCACGTCCATGAAATTGTGCCCTTGTGCCAACCAATCCAAAGAGATGAGCCTTGACCTCAAAGTTGTTTTCTCCGGCATTCGGTAAAAGAATAGGATTGTTGGTCTCATTCCTCCGCACGGCTTGATCACAATGTTGCCTTGGGTTTGGGGGTTATTATTGCTGTTGTTCCGGTTGTTGCAGTTTTGATGGCGGTTTTGTTGGTTATTGTTTGGTGGTGGTAGTGGTTCATTGGCATTTGGGGGTTAAGAATGTGTAAGTTCGGGTCTTGTTCTTGGTTTGGGGCATCCACATTCCCTTGTTCAACTTGTGCATTCAACGTGCCCTCGTCCATCTCTATTCCTTGGGTAGACGATCCTTGGGAAGAATTTCCACTAAGTTCCAACCCACGACGAGCTTGACCAACTTTGTTCTTAGCTACTCATTCCCTAATATACGTGTTGATATCCGGGATAAGAGGAGTAAGTGGTTCCTTACCACGTCGCGTTTTGGTCATCCACTACAAGGCAGAAACAACAATAGCACAGTAAAATAACACTTGGTGATTCACCAAACGGTAAGCACCAAAGAAGTAAAATAGAAGTAAGGTTAGAAAAGTTTGACCTATTCTCGAAAATTTTAAAACTAATACAAGTAATAACCGTTACTCAAGATAGATCCCCGGCAACGGCGCCAGAAAAACTTGATGGGCCAAACCGATGTGTCCAATCTAACCGGCAGTGTACCGGGTCGACTGTAGTCTAGTTTGGTGAGTCAAGGTCGAATCCACGGGGAACTATCTTGTGAGGTTATACACTAAAAAATTCATATTAATTCGATCTAGGTCGCAAATTGGTGAAATCTTAATCAATTGCATAAATAAAGTGCTTGTAATGACAAAGATAAAAAAAATATAAAAGAAGCTAACCAAGATAATGTGTAGTCTAGCTATCCTCTTGCAACGTCATGGGAATGACTTCCTTCCTTCCTACCATTCATGTCTAAAAGCGTGAAACGGTGCATTCCTAAGCAAGCAATTCCCCCTCATACGAGTGAATGGAATTGCTCTCTACCTCCTCCTTGGTCTAGGTGCCCTAAACCTAATGATTCAGTATGCTACGCACGTGAATGCAATGGCAAAGCCAAGAATCCCCGGATAAGAAATCGAATGCCTCGAAGAGGTCGATTTTACCTTCCGGTTCACCTACCCTCTTCCCACGTCTAACATCTCCGTTCGGTATCCGTTAAACGTGTAAATGCTAACACTAGGCAATTACTCCAATGTCAACACACAATGAAATACAAGTAGGTAAAGCTTCACAACAATCAAAACTAACAACATAAACAATCATTCCTAATCAATCACAAGAGGATAAACTAATACTACAACATAATCTTGGCTAGATAAACCTAGCCACTCATGCCTACAAACATTAACATCTCAAGATTAACATTCATAAACATAAGAACACTTGAATCAAAGTAAAGATTAAGAGTTACCAATCAAAAGCAAAAACTCAAAATTGGTATCATCATCCAAGCTCCAAAACCTTCAATGGAGTTAACACACTTATGTCTTCAAACTCCAACCAAAAAATTAAACTAAGAATCTTAATAGTTACAATGGTAATCAAGAGCTAATTTCTACATAAAATTTGGCTAGGAGAGCCTTGGGGTGGGGTTTTGCCTTCAAGATGGAAAAGTTGGAGAAGATAATGTTGTATCTTGATAATATGTGTTTTGAAGAATAAAAGGGATTAATCATTTACTGACTCTGCACTGTTGACTCAGGTCAATCCATCTTGGCATAGGTCAAGATCGAAATGCATTACTGGCGCGGGTCAGAGCTTCTTGGCGTAGGTCAAGTCCAATATGTGGTAGTTGGCTGAATGATATTTGCATTAAATGCTCAACTACTCCTTGACTCAGGTCAATGTGACATGGCTCAGGTCATGTGTAACATAAATCACATAAACACAATTTATTCTTCCACATGGCTTGGATTGAACCCTCTAATGTGTATCAATAATCCTCGTGGGCTGAAATCCTCGCCACAGAACAAAATCATCACAAAAGAATCAAAAGCCACCCTGAGGTCAGAATCCACACTCCCCACCATGATATCTGTGCTGCAAAATAGACACAAAGATACCACGTGTAAATTTGATAACAAAATCGGCTAATACTAATATAATATAGCTAGAAACATGGTTTTTCTGAAAATTCTATGTACACAAAATATGGTTCCAATCATCATTCAAATTGCTCAAGTTGATGTCAAAATATCGCTAATTGCACCAGAAAAAGGGGTAAATCATCAGAAATTATATTATCAGGTTGACTTACATCATGTTTCCATTTCATTAAAAGGAAAGGCTAGAGATTGGTTTATGTCATTCCTTCATCATTCCTTGACAAGTTGGGAAGATATCCAAAATGAGTTCTTAAAGCAATACTTTACTCTGGGAAGGAATTTGGAATTGAAGGTTGAGATTGCTAATTTTAGGCAAGGATCCGAAGAAACACTCCGATGTGCTTGTGAAAGATTCAAGAAGTTGTTGAGAGTTTGTCCCGATCATGGATATTCTCTTGACATGTAAATTCAACTCTTTTGTCGAAAGTTGAGAAAGACTCACGTGCGGATGTTGATCACGCATGTGGTGGCTCTTTGATGAAGAGTGAAGCACAAGTTGTATATGATGCTATTGAGAAGATTTCCAAGAACAATAGAATGTGGGAAACCGGTTCTAGTACAAGGAAAGTTTCTTTTGTGGGCGAGTCTACCTCTAATTCGGAAGCTCTAGCACAATTAGAGACTCTTAATAGAGAGTTTGATGGTATGCAAGTAAGCAAAAATTCGGAAGGCAATACATCTAATGAGAACTCGAACGATGGCATGAGGAATGATAATAACATTTCATTTGGAATGAAAGAATCCGGAGGGTACTCAAATGAAGAAGTGAGTTTCATGCAACAACATTGAAATTTAAACAATGATTACTCAAACTCCTTCAATGCCATTCGAAGAGATCATCCAACCTTTCGTTGGTCCGAAAACACAAGAAAAAAAAAGCAACCACCGTTTCCCATACAACACAAGAGCTCATACAATACCCCTGCTCAAAGTCAAGGTTATCAAGGCAATTTCTCAACTCCACATCGACAACAACCACCGAATCGTTCATATCCACAACACACCACACAAAGCATTCCCGTTACTCAAAGTTCAACTCCATAGTTGTAGGATGTTGACAAATGGGTAAAGTTGATAGAAAATATCATGGGTGTTGTCTCTACTCAAGCTAAAAATATGGAATCAATGATGACTTCTATTAATACAGTTACTAGGAATGTAGGCACTTTGAAAACGTCTATGAGTGGTCATGACATGAGTATGAAAATTATAAAGCATCTATGCGGAATGTTGAAGAGCATATGAGTAGAGAGGAAGAAAAGAAGAATAGTAGACCTCTGGGTGGACTACCAAGCAATACCGAGAGAAATCCGAAGGAAGTGAACACTGATGCAAATAAACGTTAAATGCAAATTACTCGACTCATGAACCTGACATATGACATTCACCTCAAATGGCTCATATAAATGGTTGAAAACAACTACTTTTAGCTCGGAAGGGGTGAAATGTTGATGTTGTAAGGTGTATCATTTTGAACGTCATCAGTTTCTACCATTAGTCTAAATTCATTGTTGTAAGATTCTTAATGGGACATTTGAATTTTTTGGCTTTGAATGCTAAACTTTTCATATAAATATAATTTTTGTTCATTGCATTTCATATTTATTGAGAATGATAACTTATGTGTAGTTAATTTGTCTAACTTGAGCATTGTTGCTTGTTCATGTTAGTTTGATCACTTAATGTGAGCATATACACACGAATTGTGACTTACCCGGTAATATTCGTGTGAGAAAAGGGGAAAACAACCAATAGTTAAAATCAAACTGGTGACGCGGTGTCCGTCTATTAAGTGGGGTTTACAGATTTATCTGTGAACCCATAGATCTTAATCATGTTTATTCACTTGTTTGATAGTTAAAATGGAACCATTGACAACGGTGTCGATCTGCTAAGTAGGCTCGTGAATAAACATAGTAGTAGGAGAGTGCCGAATTTAAGACCGCTAGCTTAGCGATTTTATCCATTAACTCACACAAGATGCAACCCTTCATGTTTTATCATTCTCAAGGCATACATAAAGATACTTACTTGAATAAGTCCTTATCTTGATATAGTTAGGTTAATTATGATTAGTATATTAGTTTACACTTTCCTTGTCTTTGTTGACTTGAACCAATGGAATGTAGACACTTATTAGGTTACCCGTGTCTCTATGGATACAACATTGCTCACATTTTCTAGGCTACATTTGATCTGGTTCTCTATCCGGGGATTTGCAACTAGAAAAGTCCGATCAAGTTTTTGGCGCCGTTTCCGGGGACATGTGGTTAACATCAACGGTGAATACAAAATTTTGGGATGAAGTCGTAATGTAGCTTATTTTCTTTACTTTTTTTTTTTTGTCAGTGCTCATCTTTCCGAGGTAAGTCGCTGAGTTTTGTGATTGTGTTCTTGTTGTTTCAATTTTGCAGTTAACCTTCACCCGAAGGAGAAATGGCAAGCAATGCAATCTCTACCTCAAGTTGTGCAACACATTTGTGTCATGATTTATTGGTGGACATGTGAAGACGTTCATACGTTCATACTTTCATCAAGACTTTGTGATCTATGAGACTTGGCAATTGGCCAAAACTTGAGATGCCAATATGTAAAGTTGGATGAATCTGCAACATTTAGGCGTTTGTCGAGTCAATTGTGGCATTCACCACTTTGAACTTGTAGACTTGGATCTATGATCAAAGATTTTTGGCGTCCACCAAGCCCTCTTCCGGCTGCCACCATGCTTTGGTTAAAGACTTCAATTTTTATTAACTAGGAGATTCCTGGATTGAACGATGACAATATTTCATATTGAAGAAGAGTCTTGCTTAGACTACAAACTCAGTAATTTTGGGTACTCTCTTTCCAGTTACTCTTTTAGCATCTTCTCTTCAATAAGTGTTTGCTGAATTTTATGTGCTTTTGTGTTTAATTGTCAGATAGTACAATATTTTGTGGAAAGAATTTAAATAAATAAAAAGTTTGATAAAATATATTTCAATACTAAACTCACTGTAGTAGCAATTTTGTAAGGTTTCATGAGTTTTAGACGGTTTATCATGGAAGAGATCAATTGTGTTGGAATTAAAAGAAAAGTGTTATAACAGGATAGAGAGAATCCAGATGCAATAAGATAAACACAGAATCAATCTAACATAAACAATCACACAGAGGAACATAAACAAGAAGAACACGGAGTTCATATTACACTGATTAGCTACCAGTGAGTTGTATGAATTAATTGATCACTAGGAGGTTAATGGTAAATAAGGATAAGAGGTTCTAAAAAGGGTTAACGGTAACTTCCCGATTTAGAATGAACAGTCTATGGAGGATTAATCCATATGTAATGATTATATCAATGGACGCTTATTATCATTCTCGTGAGGAGATAAATATAATCTTATAATCGGAGGAGTGCAGTCACGGGATTATGGTGGCATATTCCTGTGATTGATTTATCGAATATAATTATTCTGATCGTAAGATAATTATTTATTTGATTTATCGGAGCCGCTGATTATTAGTCCATGGTCCCCGACGTGCCTCCAATATAGCATAACTTTTCTCGGACGTCGAATCCTAATAATAATAATTTAGTTCTTATTAGAATTTAATTAAAACGATATGTGAATTAATTGTTTAGTGGACTATTAAATTAGTTGGGCTAAATAATTAAATATGTGAAAAAGACATTTTTCATAATATTGACCCAAAAATGTGTTATGGCCAAAATATTATTTTGACTAGGTCACAAGAGATGTAATTTTCGGCCAAAGGTATTTTATTGAACAAGAAATTGTTTTCTTGTGGATTAATAAGACATGTGCACAAAATATTTATTGGATAAATATTTATGGTAAGAAATAAAGATAAAAATTATTCTAGATTTGTTCTAGAATATTATGGGATTATCTTTTATTTATTGGATTTATTTATTTGCAAAATAAAATCTTTGGAGGATAATGATTACTCTCCTATATAAAGAGAGTTCTCCCAAATCTAAAACACACAATGCAAATTTCGACTTCTCTTAGAGAGAAGGAGCAAAATTTCGGCCAAGGGAGAGAGGGAAAATCTTGGAGGTTTTCTGGGCATATCGGGAGGATTCGAGACGAGGATTTCCTTCCACCGGGAGAGTTGCTCGGATCACACGTGCGGAAGATCGTGGTGCTCTTCACACCATCCTTGTTCTTCATATTGCGGTTCTTCTACTTGGATTTTGAGATCCAAGAGGTATGTTCTACAACCCCTTGTAGAGTAGATCTAGTTATTTTATTACGTGTAAATTATAGATCTAGATACTTAAATCGCTTCCGTTGCGGATTATATTACTAACAGTGGTATCAGTCGCCTGGTGATCTATATTTATACGTATAAAATATTAGATCTAAGGAGTGGAATATGCATGTGTAGATTGCATTATTTTCGTTTTTAATTTTTATTTTCGAAAATATCATGGATATATATGCCTTGTGATTGTCGTGGTTGAAGAGATGGATTGAGGTTGGTATTGTTTACCCATAGATTTATTTTGTAGCTCTTTTTGATTAGTATCAATTGAGTATAGGATTTGTAATTTAATTATGTTGAATTCAAAAATTATGTAAAAAGGTAGTATCTTTTGTTTTTTAATTTTGTTCCGGGTTCGAGACGACGAAGATCATGGTGTTGAAGATCATCAAGAAGATAAAAACGGGAGGAGGCCGATTGTTTTATTTTCCGGCAATTTTTTGTAGGTCACGGAATTTATTTTTTTTAAACAGCATGCGCCAGTTGTATTTTATTAACTAATTGTTTTTTTAGTGCTGCGGCACTAATGTGATCATGTGTTCATGCGGCCGAAATTGTTTTAGTTAGGTCACGTAAATTGTTTTTTTTAACCTTGTTAAGACCATTAGGTCTTTGGTGAAACATAACAAACAAACAATTAAACAAACAAAAACAAAAAAAACTGCCGTGAGTTTTAAAAAAAAATATATATATATATATATATATATATATATATTAATATAGATATATTTTAAAGGGTTAATTCCTTAAAAGTATAGTTTTTTATACTTATTACCCCTATAAGGACATAAACGAATCTGTAATCTGTTGGATTTATAAGGACATAATATATCTACATGTACCAAAATACCCCTAATCTAATAAAATACTCCCTCCGTCTCAGTTTGTTTGGGACTTATTCCTTTTTGGGATGTCCCAAAATTAGTCCCACTTCTAATGTTTAGAATTAAATTTGTCTCTTAAATGTCTAAAATGACCTTATATAACAATTTATTGAAAAATGTAGAAGAACACAAAAGGATGTAATTGTAATTGAACTATGTTTTTAATGAGTAGACAAGACATTAAATGATGTCTCCTTATTTTTTATGAGTTCCCAAAAGTCCCAAACAAAATGGGACGGAGGGAGTATCGATAACAATAAGCTAGATGTTCTATTGTGGACCAAATACCAACCGTCTTTTCTCAATCGTCAATTGATCACTCTCTTGTCCACACTTGGAGTTGCAGATCAGGTGTTTGGGGAAAAGCAAACGAAAGCTGTTGAGCAGTTGGACAAGATTCTAACCGATCCAATCAAAGCACACGAGGCATTAGAGCTTATGGTTCCCGGTGAGAACACGAATATTCTCAAAGAAGTGCTCAAATGTGGGTACAAGCCAGATATTGAACCGTTTCTCACCTATTGCCAGCATGTATATAGATGTCTGCGAGTAGGCAATCGATGTACGAGCTTCTCTAATAATCCTCCCTTTCCATAAACATCAGAGAATCGATGGAAAAATGGAGACGGGAAGGAAGGAATTAGGATCACGAATCGAAAGTTCTTCGCCATGCTCAATGCTCGGTTGCCATTCTTGTTGATCGAGGACGGCATTTGGATCGTCTCGTGCTTCGGTGTCACGAATCATTACATCGGGTAGCAACATTGTTTTCTCGGTGGGGCGGATGACCGCGAGGCGTTAGGTTTTAGCAAACGTCTCGGTATGCATGAACACGTTAGGCTTACGAGTTACGATAATTAGGTTTCTTCCGATCTCTGCAGGAAGGAAAACATGGGTGTCAACATTGATAATAAGGACAAAGACGTCCGTATGGCTATACCTGATCATCAAAATGATGTTGACAATGCTGCTTTGACTGAATTTTATACCAGGTATATAATGATTACAAGCACTATTTCAAGTTGATTGATGTTGTTAAACTTGGCTACTATTTCATTTGACATTTAATATGAACAGATTAATTGATGAAAAGTTGTATTAATCATGATGATAGGTGTTAACATTGTCCGTGATATTCAGGTATATTACATCAGGACAAGTAGGATTTGTGGAGAAACAAGTACAAAACGGAGCAGATACAACATCGTTTTTAAGGGACATGGCATATGTGTATTCGTTGTTTATTGTAGGGGACGGAGCTTGATAAACGGGTTGCTCGTCCTTTCTATAAGCAATCGCCCCATGATCCCATTTGCTTATGTTAGTGATAAAATTTCGATTTATGATGTGACATTGATGTCACTTCATTACAGTTAAAGAACTAATTGAGTGGCATTGATGTCACTTCATTCTGCTGTTTAAATTTATTTATGCATTTAATTTTAAATTGTTGATGAAGTAAATTGTTACTAGTATTTTAACTAAGATTGAGCTACTATTTTTCAAGCCCAGCAAAATAAAAAAAGATAGAAAATGATGAAGGCTGCAATACAATAGCAGCAAATGATGAAGCAAGATATTAGGGAACTGATGGGAGTTAGCAGCCGTATGCATTTTCATAAGGGCCATTTAAAAATTGTGCAGGTTTCTTGCTTGCTTATTATGATGATGATAAAAGAAGGTTATGTAGATTTATGACTCGTTTGGATTGATAGAATGAAATGAATCTGTTGGAATATAATACAATGGAATTGAATGATATAATTCCATTACCTTGTTTGGTAGGCAATGGAACTCATTGTAGGATTTATTTTTCATTCCATTCCGACAATTCCATTGAATTTTGAATGGAATGAAAATAATCCATTTTCATTCCGTTGGAATGAAATCATATTCCATTCCTCCGTTGCCAAGCAAGCCAAATTGATATAATGTAATGAATAAAGCATTCCATTCCATTCCATTACCGCAATCCAAACACGCCATTAGAGTTTCTCCGTTGCCAAACAAGCCAAATTGATATAATTAATGAAATGACATTGATGTCACTGCAGATGTCACTGTATACATTAGACAACTAATGAAATGACATTGATATCACTGCAGATGTCACTGCATACATTAAACAACTAATGAAGTGACAGTGATGTCACTGCATATGTCACTGCATACATTAGACAACTAATGAAGTGACATTGATGTCACTGTAGATGTCACTACATACTTTAGACAATTAATGAAGTGACATTGATGTCACTACATAAATCGATACAATAAGACGTCAGTGAATAAATCGATACAATAAGACGTCACTGCATACACCAATACAATAAGGTGTCTCTACATCGTGGTGTCTCTGCAATGCGATGTCTCTGCATCGTCAAATGTTATAACATCGCATACGGTGTCTCTGGATCTGGCGTGGTCAATGCATCGTGGTGTCACTTCATTGAGGCGTCTCTGCATCGCGGGTGGTCACTACGTCGCTGTATCACTTCATCGAGGTGTCTCTGCAATCCGGCGTTTTTGCATCACAGTGTCTCTGCATCGCGGTGTCACTTCATTGCGGTGTCTCTGCATCACGGTGTCGCTTAATCGCCGTGTCTCTACATCGCGGTGTCACTTCATCGCGGTGTCTCTGCATCGCAATGGTCATCGCATCGGGCGTCGCGGTGGTCAATGCATCAGGATGGTCATTGCATCGAGGTGGTCAATGCATCGGGGTGGTCAATGCGTCGCGGTGGTCATTGAATCGCGGTGGTCAATGTATCGGGGGTGGTCACTGCATCGCGGTGTCATTTCATCGCGGTGTCTCTGCATCGCAGTGTCTCTGCAATGCGGTGTCACTTCATCGCGGTGTCTTTGCATCGCGTTGTCACTTCATCGCGGTGTTTCTGCATTGCGGTGTCATTTCATCATGGTGTCTCTGCAATGCAATGTCTCTGCATTGCGGTGTCTCTGCATCGTCAAATGTTATAACATCGCGATGTCTCTGCAATGCGGCGTCTCTGCTGTCAACTTGCTAAAACAGTTTTGTTGTTAGGGCCAAAGACCCAAAAGTACACAAAACGGACTTATTGGACTTATAAGGACAAAAATGAATCTGTCGGTTTTGGAGGTATGAAACAACTTTCCCAGGTCGATTCACAGTCCACTGGGTGAAAGTCGAATCTTTTGCACCATACCAGATACGATCATCTGCAGTAAAGTCGGTTTTGGAGCTAAAATTTGACTTTCACCCAATCTTCTGCTGAATAGTCGATTCTAGAGCTAAAAATGGACTTCCACCTGATCGATTTGCCACCATGCCACTACAGCCGAAGCAATCATGTGGCGGAAATTAGCTAAGAATCACACGTGAAAGTCAATTCTTAGCTCTAGAATCAACCGTGAAAAAGTCGGTAACACTGTGAGATGCCGAAAACACAAGATTTTGTGGGTACATTTTGTGTAATGCCCTTAGAAATGAGACATTTGATCCTTGTCTAAACAACAAGCAAAGATGCAAAAAAGACATGAAAAAAATGGAAGCTTGAAAAGTACCCAAAAGTAGCAAACTGAGCTAAGAAGAAAGGATAGTGTTTGAGAGGAACCAAAGCCAGCTTATACAGCACCCAATTTCCTACTCCGAGCATCACCGTGACAACCGCCGCGACAACCACCTGAGCATTCCGATTCTTCCTCGACTAACCAAATTCTCTTATTCCTTACTACTACTACTACTAGTTTCCCCAATTCTCCAACCGCATGCGAAAACAACTTCCCCCCCCCCCCCCCCCCCCCTTGTTATTTCTCTTCTCCGATCCAAAGCTCTTCCCTCCTGTTAGATCTACCGCATAGATTACCTTGAGTCTTGATTTGAGAGCTATAGTCCGTCTCTCGATTCAAATGATGGATCGCAAAGCTTTCCGGAAATTTAGACACTTCACGATTTTCCGTTTGAATGGAGACGGTAGCCACCGGTCGACGGGATACGACTCCATCCTTTCCGGTGGAAATTGGAAGAATTAATCTATAATAGCCGCAAAATACTACTATAAAGGATGAAATCTTGTAAAAAAACAGAGACAAGTTGCGTCCTCCCGTGGAAGCTAACGGCCGCCGGGAAGACGCCACACAAGATAGAAAATATAACCAATGCAGGGACTCTTACATCAAGGGTATTTTAGTCCGTGTAATAATATTGTGTCCTTATAAGTCAAACAGATTCATTTTTGTCCTTATAAGTCCAATAAGTCCGTTTTGTGTACTTTTGGGTCTTTGGCCCCATTTTAAATATATTGGTATATTACGGCCTCCTCTCATCGTCGTTCGTCGTTCGTGTCAAGATCGAAGGTTTGAGATCCGGAAGTTTCAAGATCAAGATCGAAGATCGAGATTTGAAGACTTAGAATTAGTTTTACTTTTCCTTAGAAAATAGGTTAGTCGGGTACCAACGATCCATCTCGGTGTTCAAATTTTCCGCAATTTATTTTTTATGTGTTTGATCATAAAATAGATATAAAATCGAAATTGCCATGACATGCATCATATCATAAATCCACTCCATGCATACATGTAGAATTTTTATTTTGGTAATTAAAATAGGCATGTATACAAACTCGCGTAATTAGTTGAAATTTAATTAATACATGGAAATTAATTAATTTAGTAACTAATTAAAGATCCGAGGACGGGTTATGAAATCGTTAATCCTTTCGGTGTGTGTTCTCGGTGAACCGCCTTAAAAGCCCAAACGAGATCACGTTTTCAATTCGTAGTGTCTACGAGATTGAATGATGGTAAAAGAACAATAAATCTTGGATAAAAACGGTTCGCCTATAGGTTGGGTGGTCAACTGAGCTTGGCTCGACCGACTTAACCCTCCTAGTGTGATGTATGCACGGGGGTCCGGCAAGACTAAGCTATACCGGCGAGCGGAGAGGTGATTCCTTCTTATCTCAATAGGGCTTTCTTGACCCGATTTCGTCCGACTGTCACATATGTTCCAACGAATAGGACGGGTAGGCTTGCCTACGTTACCGACACTATTCGGAATCCTTGATTTGATGTGCTTTTATGTTAACATCAAAAAGACGTGGTTAGTTAACCCACCACCACTTCCAAAATATTGAGTGGGAGCGGGGAAGGTGACAGCCAACCCCACGGCCTCTACTATAGATACAAGTAAGTGAGAGAAGGGTGACGGCTCGCGGCGCTTTGATTTCGTCCCCCTACGGATGGTGTTTACCCCTATCAACATTCATGGCTTGGTCTCCAAAAGGATAGGATTTCCGGGTACTCGTCGGGTCACTGACCTATCCTACGACGGCACACTCGGGGCGTACCTAAGAGATCCGATATAGTAGGTCACACTCATCAAGGATATTCTTGATAATATCTAGGCTAAAAAAGGAAGGTAGTCAATGAATAAAGGGATGTTCGATTCTCGTGGGATGTTCAATTCTCACAAGTTATTCATTGATGAGATTGTCTCGATTTAACCGTCATCTCTTTGACCTACCCTACGGCGGCACTGAGATGCGAGGTTAAAACCTTGGAATGGTAGAGTAGACTTACTTATAGTTTACAATTCCTAAAATAAAATCATATAGTAGTGTTAAATTTGAATTAATATATGTCATTTTATTTACAGCATTATATCCCTTACTAAGTTGCTTAAAAATTAATAATTGACTAGTATTGACTTCCTTAAAAAATGGAAAGTAACTAGGACGTTGAACTAGTTAATCGATAATGCAATTATTTTTCGAAAGAGATATTTTCTCTTAAGCCTTTTAAAAACCAGAGTGACATATAGGTATGTCACTAGTGTCATTCGTGTCAAACGGGAGACAAACTTAGTTTGATCAAAGGTGATTTCGGACTTTGAAATTCTTCAGGTGAGTTTTAAGTGTGTAGTGATTACACGAGTAATTTTTTGAAAAATCAGAAAATCATGAAGTGTTACTAGTTGGACGATATTTGGAATCGATGAACTAGTGGGAGTTCTATGATTTGTTGTTTTCCTGGAAACATTGGAACTATGCAAGAAAGATTTTCTAAATCGAAAAAATCGGAAAATCATAAAAATAAAGCATTGCTCGTTAGACGGTATTTTGAACCGATAAACTAGTGGGAGCTTTAATGTTATGATTTGTTGTTTTTTCTGGTATATATTAAAAAATCCGAGAAGTCCCGACGAGTAACACTCGAAATAGACATCCCACGGTTCAAGAGTAGTGTTTACTCAAACGAACCGCTGGTTCAAGACTGTTTCCATTCACGGAAAGTCAAGAATGGGAGAATATGTCTAAAAGTGTTAGTCATCTAAACTGAGAAAACTTTAAGGCTGAACCGAAAATTAATTAACTGAAAATCATAGGATAAGGACAGTGATTTTGGATCACCAACCTATGAATCCTTGGCGATTTTCTCAAGATAAGTTCTTTGGAAGAACAAGGTAGCAGTGCATTTAACAATTAAAGGAGTAAACAACAGGCAGTTAATTTTAGCTAGAATAGTGGGAGTGATATAAGGAAATGAATCTCGGATTCAATCCTTGGATATCGGGGAAAATTTATTTTCGGTTTAAGATTCGTTGGAACGAATGGATTTACCTTCTATTCGATAATTTGTTTATCGTATAGAAAGTGAATATACCATTTGTAGTACGAATCCAAGACTCGGACTTTTGTTTGATAAAGTCAAAACCACTTAGAAATGCTGAAATATGTATATAAAACACATCTTAAGAACTATTAAAAGCAATTGGTTTCGATATTTAGATAAACGCTTCTTCATATTCCATAGTTAGTGCATAGTTCCTAAAAGACAAGACCTGAAGACTGCCTCAGGGTGATTCCTTTCTCCCAGTCTGGTTACATTGTCTCAAAGGTTCAATGACTAAGTTTCCTTTCAATCGGGAAAGGATAATGGTTATAAAGAAGTAACATAGCTTGTTCATGACGACCTTCGGGGTCTGATGAAATATACAAGCTAGTAGGAGCTTCCGAGTAGTGACTTCTTGTCTGATAACTATTCAAACACTCCGGTAAGTTTATCCAAAATATTTTGAGGTTTCTCTGTTTTCAACAGAGATAGAGTATTCTATACTCGGAATAGGCCATTCATAGTCCTCGAGACCGATGCTCACCGCCTTATTGTGACATGTTCTCACTAAGTGAGAAACCGTTAAATTGCCTTACATAGTTTTAGATGTGCTACAATACACTGCTTAACTCAATAAAGATATTGGAAGCGAAATAACGGTTTACATTGAAATGTAAGACCGAGAAGTCTACCTAGAATATGCTTTGGAATTTACGGATAAGGTGTGGATTCGCTTCACCCCACTTCCATAAATATAAGCATTAAGCACGCGGTGCTTGAAGGTAAGACTGGGAATTTCGCGCATACTTTCGGTCAATGACCATTCATGATATATCTTTTAACCTATTGTGTATAAAGGTTAGATTCTTGAAATCGGGAAGGGACAGTTATACTGTTGCATCCTTTCTGATAGAGTCCATAAACAGCAAAACCTTGAACCTTGAAGTACGTTTACTCAAGGTAGTTACTAACTGATTAAAATCAGACCACATCCAACATCGGTTGTTGGTGATAACACTAACTACTACTAAACTAGATCAGAATTTCGATCCACCCAGTAAGTATTGGGAGTATGGTTTATCCATTACCCATTACGGGTTCTGCGGACTTTGTAGTCTGCGGATCGATTGATGACCTATGGCTCTTTTGTGAGCAGTATATGATTCTGATAATAGAGGTTGGTTTAATAGCCATAACCCTGTGAATGGAGTTCGGTACTTCACTTCTGTTCATGCTCTTGTAGAACCACCTGAGCGTCTCAGGCCTAGTGGGAGTAATTGGATCTACACGGAAAAGAGTAGAATGAATAGGAAAGTTTATCTTTTAGAGCAAAGATTGAGTGGTCTAGGGGTAATTCCCTAAGAAGTAGAGAGATAATCAGGCCTTGGACTCTCTTACCACTTAGTATTGCACGATTTCGTTCAAAAACAGTAAATAGGGGTGATTCCCTGAGACTTTCTTGCTTAAACAAACGGAGTCTGGATTCATTCGGAACAAAAGGGTATTGCCTTATGAACTTATGACAGGATGACTGTCAAGGCTTATGTCCTTTGTGGATAAAAAGCAAACCTCTCGGTTATTGGAAGTCATATATTTCTACAATATGTGGATTTGACCAGAATATTGATAAGTCTTTTGTAGACTGGATATCAATTTTAGTACATTAGTGAATATATACATTAGTGTTTGTGAAGGATAACATTGCACCGTTTGAATCAACATGGGTGTGTTATCTGAAGTCAGAATCTGACAATGCCACAATTCTCTGCAACAGAGATTTGGACAACATTCTAAAGAGTTTGACTCGGTCGAATTTATTAGAATCAATCATGGTTTCCCATCCATCTTATTGGTTAAGATGATGCATCTGTGTATGCAACATTCAACGAGGAAGTTCTACCCTATGCCTCAGGAATGACTCTCTAAATCTTCGGATCAAGAGAAAT
The DNA here is from genome assembly GCA_036785695.1 of Gentiana straminea. NCBI lineage: Eukaryota > Viridiplantae > Streptophyta > Magnoliopsida > Gentianales > Gentianaceae > Gentiana > Gentiana straminea. The sequence goes on along the minus strand of JAVUPR010000265.1, from coordinate 3,417,594 downwards.
AGGATATATTCTCTTTCTAGTAAGAGATGGTCAGGTTATTGAACGTCAACTTTGATCGAATCTTAGATTCGGCGGTTAACAAAGCAAGTTTAGTATGTCCTTTAGTATCTTGAAGAGAACGAGGAATAATATGTGGACATATTCATGTGTGAACTTGGATATGTGTGATACACTGATTTTGAATTTAAGTCAGATTGAGGATGATCGTTAAGTCGATCTCGGGCTCAGTGTTTACTCTTCTGTTGAAGCTATTGCCTGGAGGAATCCAGCAACGCCAACTCGACTTTAACTAGTTGGGTGATTAACGGCTTTTGTAGTAGCTAAAGAGGCGATATAGCTTAAGGATTTCCTTTTTATATCTGGGAGTGATTCTAGATTTGGAAGCCGATACCACATCATTGTGCAAACGATGAAGCGGTAGCTTATAAGGATTTTTGAAATCACTAGATGTCAAAAGCATATTGGGAAGGTACCACATGATTAGATGGACCGGTAACGTTTCGATTCTACGGATCGTCTCGAGCCGACAACCTGACAAATCATTAAGACCCATGATATTTAGATGTAGGTACTCCCCGAGTCACTGACCTGTCCTACGACGGCACACTCGGAGTGTACTTTGTCATCTGCAATGGTTATGATATGCTTAATGGGTACTAGAATACGGGATGGGTCTCTATTGCTTTAGAGCAAGTGGGAGATGTAGTTTGTTGTAGTTTAAATAATAAAGTGTGCTCTAAAACAATTATTCACATGCTTTCGTGCAAGTGGGAGATTGTTATGTGTTATGCCTGAAAGACAATTTTGTAATTGTTTTATTTAATAAATGAAATGATATTATTATTCATATTTATTATTCTCACATTCACCGATGTGACAATAGTATTTACACTACCGAAAACCCTAAAGTATATCGTTTATGTAATCACTTAACTTAGTGTATGGGATAAACACGGGAGGATTGAGTTAGTGAAGATGTACTTAAAATACAATTAGCCCGTAGTGAAGTTAATCGAGAGTATCGGGTCTCTCCTTTAACGTGCTATTAATGCGCCCAGAACCTAGTGGGGCATTTATATATGATATATATATCATATAGGGCTGGACCGATTTGATTAGAGTTCACGATATAATTGTGTAATCGAGAAGTCTTATTGAATCAATCGATGATCATATTTATGGATATATCTTAATCCTGAGGTGATCACAGTCAACTGCTTGAATCAGTATGGGGTTTGACTTGACGGTTAAGGATTACACTAAGCCTGTGATCTGAATTACCCCATCTTGGCATTGTACTGGATTGAGTGAGTAGTCTGTGTTATCACGGATACATAATCCATTCCTTCCATTTCTGGAAGTAGATAGACAATTCCCTTATTTGTTAATCCTAGAAACTGATCGATCCATGGAGTTCATATTACACTGATTAGCTACTAGTGAGTTGTATGAATTAATTGATCACTAGGAGGTTAATGGTAAATAAGGATAAGAGGTTCTAAAAAGGGTTAACGGTAACTTCCCGATTTAGAATGAACGATCATGGAGGATTAATCCATATGTAATGATTATATCAATGGACTCTTATTATCATTTTCGTGAGGAGATAAATATAATCTTATAATCGGAGGAGTGCGATCACGGGATTATGGTGGCATATTCCCGTGATTGATTTATCGAATATAATTATTCGTTCGTAAGATAATTATTTATTTGATTTATCGGAGCCGCGATTATTAGTCCATGGTCCCCGACGTGCCTCTAATATAAGCATAAATATTCTCGGACGTCGAATCCTAATTAATTTAGTTCTTATTAGAATTTAATTAAAACGATATGTGAATTAATTGTTTAGTGGACTATTAAATTAGTTGGGCTAAATAATTAAATATGTGAAAAAGACATTTTTCATAATCTTGGCCCAAAAATGTGTTATGGCCGAAATATTATTGTGACTAGGTCACAAGAGATGTAATTTCGGCCAAAGGTATTTTATTGAACAAGAAATTTTTTTCTTGTGGATTAATAAGACATGTGCACAAAATATTAATTGGATAAATATTTATGGTAAGAAATAAAGACAAAAATTATTCTAGATTTGTTCTAGAATATTATGGGATTATCTTTTATTTATTGGATTTATTTATTTGCAAAATAAAATCTTTGGAGGACAAGGATTACTCTCCTATATAAAGAGAGTTCTCCCAAGCCTAAAACACACAATGCAAATTTCGACTTCTCTTAGAGAGAAGGAGCAAAATTTCGGCCAAGGGAGAGAGGGAAAATCTTGAAGGTTTTCCGGGTAGCATATCGGGAGGATTCGAGACGAGGATTTCCTTCCACCGGAGTTCTTCGGATCACACGCGTGCGGAAGATCGTGCGCTCTTCACACCATCCTTTGTTCTTCATATTGCGGTTCTTCTACTTGGATTTTGAGATCCAAGAGGTATGTTCTACAACCCCCTTGTAGAGTAGATCTAATTATTTTATTACGTGTAAATTATAGATTTAGATCCTTAAATCGTTTCCGTTGCGGATGATATTACTAACACATACATCAAAGAACCAGCAAAATCTGAACCTATTCCTCCTCCGCCTTCTACCATACCTTTTTCTTCTAGCACCATTCATTTTTCTTCCACCGCAACCCCTCCACCACCCTCTTTTGAACCATTGCCTCAATTTCTTGAGCCTTGTTTTTTTAGTGGCTGAGCTTGCATTCCTTTGTGATAGAGTGACTTATATCACATCCAAGATGGCCATTATATGCAGAGTAAATGCACCTATCTGCTTCGACATCCACTCAGCCTTTGAAGTAGTAAGAGTCTTTCTTGATGATCTTCGTTAGGGTCTCTGTGGCATTCGTGCCACAACCAGAAACACTGACTTCGAAGCTCATTTCGACTCGGAAGACCCTCCAGACACATCCACCGACCCTTACATATTTCCACCATGGGCCATACCTACTCCTACTCCTATCCATCCACCCCTTCATGTACCAAACCCACCTTCTGTATGTACCCCTACCCCTGCACCACCACCACCACCCCCTATTTTAGGTGATGATGTTCCTCCTTCTACTGGTGTTCCTCAGGTTTCTCCTTCCGATGATCCTATTGAGGTGTTGGAAAACTCTCAAGTTGTAGATTTTTAGGGTACACATGTTCTTACCGGGTCGAGAAAGTCACTAATTCATGTGGATGAGGACGAGACCATGGCTGAGATTGATGCTTTTCAGAGTGTTGGTGATGATGCTACTGTTGGAAGCTCCTCTAGGATGTCTATTGATGCTCCCTCTTCAATTCCTGCTGTTGATGAGAGTTCTGATGCTCCTGCTACTGTTTCTACTGCTATTTCCACCCCCCATTGATCCTACCCCATGACATTTTATCCACTACTTTGATACATTCTCTATTTTGCTACTATTTTGGTGAGACCGCTTGTGGGCTATAATCCTACTTGATATGTTGCACCATGACTTTAATTTCCATACTCTGTTTTGCTTTCATACATTGTTACCAGGACTGCTTGTTATTTTAACTTTGCTTTGGACCTGCTCAACTTGCGGTACATGCTTGCATTCTTTTGTTGTGATTTGCTTGTATGTTTTTGCCTAGTTTAGCTTAGACTTGTTAGACCTTAGTTGATGATTGGCCTCCACTGTTATAAGTCTGCTATTTTTGCTGTTTGATGTTGTCTTTGGCGTTCGCCACTGTGTTTCTGGCGTTCTACATCTATTCTCAGTATCTTAACAATTGCATCTGAGCATTCTCCAGTTAGTACCATTACCCTTTCAAGCACTCGCAGTATTTGCTTGGCTTTCTCCATGATTGATCGGTCATTCGCCACAATATTGCAGTGATTGCACCACCATACTGCTATAATATGGCGTCCGCCTGACCTTGCTGGCTGCCGACATACTTTGTCTGCAAACCATAGTATTTCTTGAATTTGATTCTTTTTGTTACGATTCCTCTCTCACCCACTTCTTTTCTCACTCACTTTGCATTGAGGGCAATACAAGGTCGTTGTGGGGAGTGAATTGTGGTTGATCAAGCAATGCCTATTTTGCTTAGATTTATATCACCAAAACCCTTAGATTTTTAGATTCTCAGTTTTTTAACAAGTATTAGACATACTTTATACATATTATACAATTGATAACTTAATTGTTTGTAATTAATGTAAATTATAGTTGAAGTTTAATCTAAATTTTGTTATGTAACATGCCCACCTGTGCACATATGATCTCAATCCAATGTTAACAAACAATCTTGTATGCAATCATGCGAATTTCTCCTAAGAATCTAGAACTTAATTTGTATATCTTTTCGAGGTGAAGTAGAAAGGCGTTTTGAGTCGGAGATAAAGATGATAGTCATAGGCACTTCTTTGACCCGGCCATGGTGATATTAGCCTTCCCGTACATATTTTATCCTCAGGTCACCATCTCAGCCTTGTAGAGTGGTGAGTCCCCACTCGAACTAGCCATTAATTTTTAGCATATAATATCCTTAACCCTTAGCCAAATTTCGGTCTACATCCCTTTTGATGTTCTGCAAAATTAGCACCACGGTGTATGCTCGTGGTGACAGCGATCAAGGAATTCCAATAGTTTGGAATATTTGTGTTGGTTCAAGGCAAGACGACATCAAGATAAAAATGTATGAAGACTCCCTTTGTCAATGAAAAAGAAACAAAAAGAAAAAGAAAAGTTGAATAAAAAGAATAATTGGGGAGTAAAAGAAGTTATTTAAAGAATGCTCACGTAATTTGAAGTTCAGAGTTATTGATGCAATTGAAGTGATGCTTTTCAAGCCTCTTGTTCCATGACGATGTTGGATCTCGTCGGGTAATAATCTAGGCCGTATTATCCTAGTGACAATTCATCCAAGATCTAGAAATATAAAACAAGATGAAACAGGGGGTGGTTTGTGTGATGTTTAGACTGAGCTTGAGATAATGTATCTCAAGCTGCCTACGTATCCTGTGTATGAATCAAGAATCAACTCTCTCGTAGTTTTTTAAGGGTTGCTATATAGGGGGCCTTATGCCCTAGGCCTGCATGGGTCGGGTCCTTGTTGGACTTTAATTTCGTGTTCCCTAAGGAATAGATAATTACGATTTAATCTCCTTGATTGTAGGAGATAATCACAGTGGTTTAAATGATAGGATCAGAGCCTTCATGGCTGAGGATTCTTTCCATATTTATCTATTGATTTACGCATGCGGACTATTTTTCCTAAGGGATACTCAGGCCGACCTGCGTCGGGTCCTTTAGGTTGCTGATCTAAACTGCACTGGTTGAGCTCCGTTGCGCCCTGACCGACCTGCGGTGTACCCGGAAGCTAGCCGAGCGGACCTCTCGCCTGAGGTTTAAGTCCGGCCTTAGATCTTAGAGTGGGGCTCCTGGCCCTTAGCGTTTGTCTCTTCTCTGACTACACTTGCTGTTATGTTAATGTGGGGATGACACGTGGCAAGGTGCTGGTCCGGCCTCCGTCATTCCATGTTGATAAGGCCTCTTAATAGTTTTCCAAGAGTTTTGAAGACATTAATTCAATTAAGTTGGAAATGAAGGCGTCGAGGATTGATATCTTGTATATGTTCTTTCGCTATATCATTTGTCCTTCATATAGTCAAGACCCGAGCCTAAAGTTAAAAGCTAAAACTCCTACCTAATCTATCTTCTTTGACTCTTAATGTCTCGATTAGTAGAAATTGATAATATTTCTAAGCTTATAGATTGCTCCTCTTAAGCATTGCACACATGATTTCAACAATGATTAATTGATAATATGAAAGATCATTCACACACACACACACACCGTGTTACATAGTTGAGTTGTGTTTAGTTAGTAATTATAGTTTCATTAGTTGCATAATTAATTTGTCTCTACATCTTATACTTTCACAACTATATATTTGTTCAAGTACTATCACTTGTCTTGATCGATGACGATCAGAAGCTAAGTGGGGAGTTGTGACGAGAGACAAATTGTCACTTATTATCATGACATTTTGCCCCATTTCTAATAGTATTCTAGGAATTATTGTAACAATTCAAATCAATTCTGCCCAAGTTTAGTCCTTGTAAAACGATAGTATTATATTTTATCATATTTTAGATAGTTTTTATATTGGTTATTACCGAGGTTTGTTATCGGGTTTATGCATGGTATTCTTGTGGTTTTTGTCTTGTAGTGCACAGGTACCATGTCCCGAGAACCTTGGAGATCGTGTTCAACTTTATTCATTCCTCGATAGCTGAGAGATCATTTTCCTGCTTGCCTTGGCATTCCCCATCTTGCACTCTGACACACACCAAGCTCCGCGGTCAACTACCAAAGATATTTATGGTTTGAGGGGGAAATTTGAGTTTCTGAGCTTGGCGTCCGCCAACTTTCCTTGTGTGGCATCCGCCACTTCCCTGCTTTGATAGTCTAACAAGATCCCTTGGTAGTTGGCGACATAATATGATTCGGCGTCCACCCACACTTGTTCAAGGCGCACGCCATCATGCCGGTAGAAGACAATTTTCAGTGACAATTCTTATGTCATTTGGGGGGATATCAAATATTTTATCTTGGAAAACGCTTCAATCTCTACGAAATTTCCAATGAGGGGAGTAGCTAGCAAGTTGAAGTCCTTCTTCAAGGGCTCCCGGAGCCCTTAATCCATGCCTAGTTTAGCTTTAGCTAATTGTATCAAGATGTAATCAACATAAGAAGCTTAGGATGAAGAATAATGGAGATCCTAGACACTACGGTGTTGTTCTTTCATGGAGCCAATCTAGAGCTATTACAACTCATTCTCATAGTGGCTGTAATATTGTTGGAAACTTCTTGTATCTACCTTTAGTCTAAATTCATTGTTGTAAGATTCTTAATGTGACATTTGAATTTTATGGCTTTGAATGCTAAACTTTTCATATCAATACAATGTTTTATTCATAGCAATTCATCTTTATATTGAATTGAGAATGATAAATCTTGTGTAGTTAATTTGTCTTACTCAACATTGTTGCTTGTTCATGTTAATTTAATCACTTAATGTGAGCGCGCGCACACACACGAATTGACACTTACCCGATATTATTCTTGTAAGAAATGGAGTAAGACAACCAATAGTAAAAATCGAACTGGTGATGCCGTGTCGAACTGCTAAGTGGCGTTTATATATTTATCTATGCAACCATAGATCTTAATCATGTTTATTCACATGTATGATGGTTAAAATCAAACCATCGACAACGGTGTCGGTCTGTTAAGTAGGCTCGCGAATAAATATAGTAGTAGGAGAGTACCGATTTTTAAGGGCTCGACTACTAGCTTAGCGGTTTGCTCCGCTAACTCACACAAGATGTAACCATTTATGTTTTATCATTATCAAGGCATTCATACACACACTTACTTGAATAGTTTCTTATCTTGATGTAGTTAGGTTCAATGATGTTTAGTATATTAGTTTACAACTTCCCTATCTTTGTTGACTTGAACCAAAGGAATGTAGACACTTATTATGTTACTCATGTCGCCATGGATACGACCTTGCTCACCTTTGCTAGGCTACAATTGATCCGGTTCTTTATCTAAGGATTTTGCAACTAGAAAAGTCCAATCAAGATACCACTGGCTCAAACCCTTTTAGAAACCTCATCACATGTTCAACTTCCATGTGGTCCAACAAGGTCTTCATAGCATTACAGTGACACTAGGGTTCACACATACAAGAAGGATTATGCCTATCAACTTAGATTTCTTCCATAGAGTCATTATCTTTGTATAATATTGATTCGCAAATCAGAACCATGTTTGGTAGAATTAATTTCTTCAAAAGATCTGAAAATTTGAATGCATCAACATTGGAAAATCTGTCTACAAGATTCTTCCAAACAACCTGTGCATTTCCAAAATATAATAGACTATAAGAAATTGTATTCTCTACTGATTTCATGATCCAAATCAGCACTATCGTATCACACTGTTTCCAAGCTTGAAATCAACAGAACTCATTTCTTGTTTCTTGATTGTATCATCAACAAACCCATATTTGTTCTTCATTATTAAGGCCATTTCCATGGACATTTTCTAGGGATGATAATTGTTACCATTCATTAAAGGTTGAACTAACACCAATGAAGGAATTTCAATGGAATGAAGATAGAAGGGACTTGAAGGACTCGATTCTTGCTTCTCCGCTGCCACGGCTACACGAATATTAAAAGAAACTCAATAATATGATCAAGAACTCGTTTTTACTAAGGAAACACAGAAAAATTCACGGAATGCTCTCAAGATTCTATGAAAAACTATAAAACAAACTGAAGAAAACTCTCAAGTTTCATCTAAAAAATGCCAGAGTTTAGCACAAATTGAGCAAGAAAACTCTGATACCATGTTGGAATTGATGAAATTGAAAATACATGATAAAATAAAATGCGGAATTCTTATTAATAAAAAAGTATTCAAGTTAAGTTACAAAGCGTATGTTGAGAAGTATTTATAGATCATACTTTCAACGCGGTTATGTTCAAGTTGGTTACAACAAAATAACAAACTAGGCCGACTTATTATCTGAGCTGATCATCTGTGATAGTGATGCTTCTGGTCTTCCCAACTGAATGCAGTAGTAGACGTCTAAAACATGCATCACATCCGAATTTCGCTTTTCTCGTTTGAACTCTGTTCTCATCTGATCTCTCACAACTCATACTTACTTCTCTCATTTGATTCTCTTTCATCCAATGAGGTTTAGCTCAAGTGGTTAACCGGATGTCCCAGAATCTTACGGTTGTGAGTTCAAAAATGAGGTAATTTCGTTTGTGAAAAAAAGAAGACTAATGATACAGGCACAACCTGTGACGTTGAGAAACAATAGGTGATACAATCATCATCTGCACCATTGATTATAATGTATGATCTAGTGTGATTGTTGTTTTACCCATTGATTTTCACGGGTTGTGCCCATATTATTACTAACACCTCCGTCTCAAATATAAGTCGTCCTAGAGGGTTTCACACAGATTAAGAAATATCATAAATTTGAAGGTTCATGTCTAAAGTGCCTATTGACTATTATTAATGCAAAAGTTGTTAAGTAATAAAGAGTGATTGGATTGATAATAAATTAAGGTAAAACAGAAAAAATTGTAATAAATATTATATTGGTAATGTAGAATGACGAACAAATCTAAAAATGTAGAAGCACCTATGAGTAGGGGTGTACACGGTTCGGTTCGGTACGGTTAATGGCCTTACCGAAACCGAAACCGAAATTTTCGGTTAATTGAAATTCGATACCGAAACCGAACCGCTTGTTTTAGATAACCGTATTGAACCGACCGAAATTTACGGTTTGGTCCGGTTCGGTTAACCAAAATTGAAATAAAAATAACATTTCTATTTGGTTATAAACGATTTGGTTTTATTCGAATTTTTAATTCAGTTAAAAAATTATTCGGACAACGGTTCGGTTATATGCAATTTTTCATAAACGTTTATAATATTTTGGTTCTTAAAACTAGTAATACAAGTTAATTATAGATATTACGGTTACAATTTTCTATTCAATTTCGGTTAACAGTTCGGTTTTTTATTCGGTTCGGTTACGGGTAATTTATAGAGTTATCCGTAACCAACCGAAAATTTCGGTTTTTTTTTATAATACTAACCAAAACCGAACCGAAAGTTTTATTAACCGAACTGAATTGAACCAAATGACCTCAGTTCGGTTCGGTTTCGAAAAATCCGTATCCGTATACACCCCTAGAGAAGAATTTAAAAAAACACACTCAAACCCGTTTTTCAATGTGTCAAAAAAAAGTTGACACCCAAAAATAAAATCAAAGTCTTTCTCTTCTATTCTCTTCACCGGGTTTGTTGGGAGATAAATCTCAGAGTGCTCGATTGTTAATCATGGCTTCAGCAATGAGAATTGCTCTCGGACTCCTCACATTTGTGACAGTCGGGATGATCATTGGTATAAGTTCCAACTTTTTCCTCTTGTTTAATTCAATCCCACCCCACCCACCCCCCCCCTTTTTTTTTTTTTTAAAAACCCAATTATGCACATACCGCTGCATCTGCCTCTGCTGTCCTTCGCTTGTCTGGTAGAGTTCTGTTCTTATTGAACCATCACTGGTGAGAGCTTGAAGAGATAGCACTTTGTGTTTTTGTATTTTTTTTATTTTAAGTTTCTGTGCAGTGGTATTGCCAAGGTAATTTTTAGTATTGTGAAGGCAAATGATGTAAAGTTTAAAGGTGTTATAGTGCAAAATTGACAACACATTACCAAAAGCAGCCTGAAAATACGACTCAGCCATGTTTCGGGTAGTGGTATTGCTAAGGTAATGTCTAGTAATGCCAAGGAAAATGATGTAAAGTTTAATGGTGTTATAATGCAAAATTGCCCTGGGATTACCAAAGAAAAGCCTTGACAATACCAGTCTCGCTAAAGGTGGTTGAAAGGGAAGGTGATCCAAATTACTGAAATGGAGATAGGGCTTTAGTAATGGTGAGAAAATTGTTTCCGGTATCAGCAAAACTTGTGGAATGTAGTTTTAATAATCGATTCCGTTTGTTTTGATCAGTTAACAACTTTTAGTAGGGTTTTTCTGTTTCTTTTAATCGGTGAATCTATTTCTTTTTTCACTATATACTCATAGTATCAAACCTTTTGCTTTTAAGTTATGTTATGACGCCTTTTTTGGGTTAGAGTCAAAATATTTTGAATTTATCTTTTGCAGGAGCTTTATTACAATTGGCATTTATCAGAAAGCTGGAAGATACATATGGTAGGTTTTTGACTCTGATTCCTTTTTCCGATTACATTCACCGGTTACGTCTATTTTTTTTTGTGTGTGTGTGTGTGTGTGTCTGTGTGACTAAATCCATGAAAATTTGCTTATCAACATCTTCACTCTTTAATGGTGACTGTTGGATTCTTGTTTAGGTCATTGGGTAGGGTTCCTCTTCCTTTAGTTTCTTCACCTTCTTTGCTGTTATCTTAAGACCTTGTGGCAAGGAAGTTGGTTGTGGGGTATACGTTTTCATCTCCTAAAAATTGGAGAGGCATTGTTAAGGCTTTGGCTAGATTACTCGATCAAATATTTCTTGAATGAAATGAAACAAAATGATGAAACTTTTAGAGTAAATTAACATTTTCCTTTTAAATAACTATAGAAGTATTGAATGTTCTAGCAAGACTCATGTAACTGATGAGGGTTATGTTTAGGATTATAGTTTTATACTCAATTGAGGGGTCGTGCTCCGTAAATAAAAAATCATGATGATGGTATGTTCAAGAAAAGGTGAAAGCCAATAAAGCTAGTTCAAAGAACTACTGTTTTGTAGAAATTTACATAATTTAGAAAAATATTATATTGCTAAGAAAGAAGATAAAAAGGTGGTAAGTGAAGCCAATATTCATTTAAAGATTTTATATTAGTCGTAAGTTGGTGAAAACAACTTCTTTAACATCGGTAGGATAAGAGAAAACGAGATATATAACTCAATTTAAGTGCATCAAGATCAAAATAGTAAGATTTTAGTGGATGACAGAGCAATATAGGAAGAAGAGTGTAGAAGCTGGAGTCCTAGAAATGTTCAATTGTTGGAAGTGGAAAGAAAATGAAATTATAAGACGCATGAGAATCGGAAAGACTATGATTGGAGTAAAGGCAAGCGATCCTCGTAGACGACGGTGGTAATAAGGTGTAAATGTTTCATGGGTTCATGGGATGGGGATTAGTAGTTGCTTCCTTCTTCTATGGTACCTTGTTATGAACCACATTGCATGATCTAACTGGTCCATGAATTATTGTAGGTTTTCAGTATTTAGCTTAGGAATTGAAGAGAATTTCTTCATTGATTAGAAAAATACAGAGTACAACTATTTATACAAGGTTGTGACTGTTAAGCTAGCAGGCACCTTAATAAAGCCTCCAACGGCTAGGAGACAAATTCCCAACTAAACACATTTAAGACTTCTAGAGCGGCTAATATTAATTAACATATAAAAAGCTGTAAATTACAAAGAAATAAAAGAAACAGAATATTAATCTTCTAATAAATATTTTATTTCATTGTTGGCTTGTTGTATTCTTGTTGGTATTCACTTTACATCCCGTCTGGTAAATCACTCAATCACTTGAATGTGCTTGATGAGGGAGTTCTTTACTTCAGGAAATGAATTTTCATTTGGAAGACAGCATGCTGATCAAACTGGTGGCAATAGTCTGTTGGTTAGAGGTTGCTCTCTTTTCATTTATTTTGAAAGTAATGCATGGATATGCAAGCAAGCCATCATGCGACCTATGATAAACCATATCATGTAATCATGCTTCATTATTTTTCTTGCGCAACTAGTTTAATCCATTTACAGTTGCATGAATAATGTTTCAAGTCAAATTAATCTTAGGGTATCTGCATTTTCTTGTGTTTCCTTCTCTTAAAAAAAAGTTGAGCACCTTTTACTTGATCTCTTCACTTTATTTATTTGCTTACATGAACCATTAGTGAGAGGTCAATTTGCCTATGGCACAGTAAAAAGGTTGGAGCTATTGATTTTCTATCATTTTGGTGTCTATCAGTATCCATTTATGCGTATTGCTTCTCATGAAAGCATCCGAAAGCCAAAATGTTGTGGGCCTTGACTATGGAACTGCCCAACATAGTGGATAGCATGTATGCAATTGCATTTTGTTCATCTTTGCGAGTAACGGATTTCATTTCCGGGGATCTCCATTGTTTGGATAAGGCTATATTGCTGGTGTAAAAAGGGTAGGGTGGTGGTTTTATGGTATTTAAGGACATTATAGAGTGTTGAGACTTAGACCATCTTTGAAAGTATAAGAGCTCAGGTTAGTGGATCAGATCCAGTTTATGGAAAATTTGGGGGTACGTTGGAGGGGGCAGGGGATTCCAAAAATTTATTTATTCACTCCATACTTGGTTAAGATGTTATAGCTGAATTGCATTCGCGTAATTATAGGAAGTTCTGAAAAAGGGATGAGTATAAGCCACATCCACAATCACTTGATGGGACACTGGATAAGAAAAAGTAGTTTATATTGTTGTTGTTACTTTGATTTACTATGTTGTTGCAAACACAACGGTTATGTACCCTCTAACTTTCCTTTTTGAATGACACTTAATGATTCAGACACACATAATTCATTCAGTATTCAGTCTTCACCATTCACTGTTTAGACGTTAGTTTTATAAAATGACTAATATTCTTACTCATTCACATAGCATATATATTACAGCTACCAAGGCTCAGATACTTGCACAACATGCTTTCCTTTGTTTGTTTACTAAGATGTTGTGAACCTTTTTGATCCTGCAACTTGAATGCTATATTTGAAAGCCATGTTCATGCGTAAAATTAATTTAATTGAATTGAGGCATTTGTTTCTTTATCAATTACTTGCAGATGCCTGTTCTACAATTTCGTTTGAGTTGTTTGGTTTATATTTGGGTGGTTGACAAATTAGTTCTCTGATTATCATCATTGACGGTGTTTTCTAAGTATGTTCTGTTATCTATTTATTATATTCAGGTCTTCCTGAGTGGGATTACGCTAAAGAAGCTGCAGTTTTACGCCTTGGATATGTATGCCTTTTTAAGCCATTCTAAAAATTGCAGAACTTTGCGATTCCACTTGAAGTATTTTTTTCTATGGCTACTGTAGAAAGAAAGAATAATCTGTTTGGAACGAGGCAATCCCAATAGTTTGGATAGAGTTGTGTATTTCTAGGTGAGCTAGTGTGTGTGTCTTCCCTTACCTTTGTCGATCCAGGAGGTATAAGGTCGATTTTGCTGAGTTGTACTTGAGAGGATTGGCTGATGTTTGGTTTGGAGGACTGAGGGTGAGTTTCCCCTGTTTAACTTGGCATGTGATGAGAGATCAGGTTCTGAAACGTTTTGGTTCCAAATCCATTGAGATGGTAATTGGTGAGTTCCACCAGTTAAAACAGATAGGATATGTGGATGTGTGGAAATATTGCTTAAATTATGTTATTATTCTTGCTGATTATCTTAGAGCTGTATTTAGTCTTTAAGATAATATAGTTTATGGTTGAGTTGTGGTTGTGTTATTAAAGCCATCTTTCTGTCTAGGCTGTTTAGGTTCCCAAAAAAGCATTTATTACTCTGCTACCGTTTGCTGCCTTGTGGTTTACTATCTAAACCACCTTTCTCTTTGTAATTTGTAAGAATCAAGTGAATAATATTTTTTGTTTCTCAAGTTCTTACAGGATGAGTATTTGGCAAAATTTGAGGAGCTAAAAAGCATGGTTCAGTTGTAGTGCCCTAAGTTGACAGAATCACACTATGTTTCGTGTTTCATCAGGGGACTCAAGAAATAAATTTTGTATAAGGTTAGGTTAATGCATCCAGATTTTATGTCTGCTGCTGTGGAGGCTGCTAGATGCCAGGAGTGTATGATCTTATCCCTAAATTACAAACCATTGCCTAAGATGTCTTGTTCTGGGGACAACTTAGACAGACTTTAGTGGCCAACGGTGTTTGATAGAATGCCACTGACTGAGCAGAAGGGCCACTGACTGAGCAGAAGGCCTTTTTTTAAGAGTGCCATTACTCCAAAGGAAATCCAAGATAGGAAAGCTACATGATTGTGTTTCAGGTGCGATGAAAAGTACACACCAGACCACAAGTGCAGACAGAAGCATATCCATTTCATATTAGCTGAGGATGAAGAATTTCTTTACGAAGAAGATTTTGTTCACGGGGAACCAGTAGAATCACAGTTGTCTGTTTATTCATTGGCAGGCCAGGTCACTCCCAACACCTTCAAGATTAGGGGAACGATCAAGAAGAATCCAATTGTGATTCTGATTGACGGTGGAGCTTCCCATTCCTTTTTGGATCAGAAGGTGGCCAAGGATGTTGGTTGCAGAATTGTTCCTAGTCATCCCATGATGATCGCTGTTGCAAATGGGAATGCAATCACTAGTGAATCCAAGTGTCCTAACCTTACTTGGACTATGCAGGACACACTGTTCCAGCATGATATCAGATTGATCAAGCTGAGCAGATGTGATATGGTTTGGGGGTGGACTGGATGGGCAAGTACAATCTTATGACCTTCAATTTCCATAACATGTGTCTATCTATGGAAAGAGGATACGGTTAACACTGTTACAGGATTTACTGTTCATGTTACTGTTCACCTCTTTTTATTTTATCCTTTATTTCTTGTAACTAATCCTAGGATATCTTCTCATTTCCTAGTGTATTAGCTGAGTTACTTTTGTTTAAAGGCTTAATATTATTTTATATAATATAGCCGTTGTCTTTTATAGCCGTTGGTTCAAACTCAGAATGGCAAGGAGCCTTCTATATATAGTTGTAATAGCTTCTTGAGTTTAGTATGAAATAAACTCTTCTTTTCTTATTATCTTCTATATGGTATCGGAGCTAGAGCTCTTTCTTTCCTCATCTTTTCACCTTCTCGCTATTTTTCAAATCTGAAAAATGGCGGAATCCATGTATACTACCCCAGCTAGTTCTGTTACTTCTTCTAACCGCAATAATGGACTCGGATTAGAGCATCCGAGCCTACAAATCACTTCTGCAAAGCTCAATGGGTCTAACTATAGACAATGGGCTGCAGCTGTGAAGATCTTCGTTACGGGAAGAGGTAAAATAGGATATCTAACTGGAGCAAAGAAAATGCCAAGTGAAGAAGATGCTGATGCCTTTTTCACATGGGAAACTGTAAATGCCACTGTCATGTCATGGCTTATAAACTCCATGATAGATGATATTGGTAATAATCATTTGTTTGTTTCCACAGCCAAGGAAATCGGGATTCTGTGGCTGAATTTTACTCAAATAAAGGCAATTTTGCCCAAGCTTTTGGGGTAAAATCTAACACCAGGAACCAAAACAAGGTTCTCTTGATGTTACCAAATACTTCAGTGCCTTGACCAAACTTTGGCAAGAGTATGATCAATTAACCGCTATTAAGTGGTCATGCTCCATTGATGCTCAAACTTTTCAAACTTTGTTTGAAAAAGAAAGAGTATTTGAATTCCTGGGAGGTCTTGATTCCTCTTTTGAAGCTGCTAGGGAAAGAATCTTGTCCCAAGTGTACCCTTATCTAATACTAAAGAGGCTTTTGCCTGTATCAGAAATGAAGAAAGTAGGAAAGGATCATGGGTAGCTCACCCACTCCTCTTGGAGATCAGTCTGCTCTTCTAACTCAGAGCTTTGAGAGTGCCATGTTTGGCAAAAGAAAAATTGATTAAAGGCCTCAATTGATGTGTGAGCTTTGTAAGAAAAAAGGGGCACAACAAAGAAAATTGTTGGTAGTTGCATGGGAAACCTCCTAGCGCACAAGCTGCAAAGAAGCCTACTCAAGGGTCTGAACAGAAACAAGCTTTTACTGCTGCTTCTCAACCTTTCTCTAAGGAGCAGCTGGATGTTCCAAATCAACTCTTTGGGAAAAGAGAAGAGCATAAGCGGTCTGATCTCTCTATCCGTGGTATAGCTCATGAAGGTACTGGCCCTTGGATTGTGGATTCTGATGCATCCATTCACATGACAGGGGACTACACTCTTTTTTCTACTTTTCATCCCTCTAATGGGCAACACAAGGTTAAAATTGCTGATGGAACAGTTTCAACTGTTGCTGGAAAAGGAAAGATTCAAATATCTAAGGATATATGCCTTGAATCTGTCCTTCATGTTCTAAACCTTACATGTAATCTGTTATCCATCAGCAAATTTACTTCTGATACTAAAAGCATTGCCAATTTCTATCCTACTCACTGTGAATTTCAGGAGCAGGGATCAGGGATGAAGATTGGCAGTGACTGGAAGATGGTCTGTATTTCTTCAAGAAACAACCTACTAGTTCTGTGTATAAAGCTCTTGATACAACATATGACATTCTTTTGTGGCACCAAAGATTAGGGCATCCTAATTTTTCTTATTTAAAGATGCTTTTCCCTAATATATTTTGTAATAAGGATCCTAGGTCTTTTAAATGTGAAGTGTGTGAACTTTCCAAACACACACGTTCTGCTTTTAAACCTAGGCCTTATAGGAGTTCTTCTCCTGTTTCCTTAGTTCATAGTGATGTTTGGGGACCTTCTAAGGTTCCAAACCTTAATTGTAATAGGTGGTTTATAACTTTTATTGATGACCACACAAGACAATGTTGGGTCTTTTTGATGAAACATAAGTCTGATGTGTATTCTATTTTTAAAGATTTTGTTTCTATGATTGAAAATCAATTTCAAACAAGCATTAAGATCCTTAGGTCTGATAATGGCACTGAATACCTCAACTCTCTGTTAAGTCCTCTCTGTTCTGAGAAAGGTATTGTGCATCAAACTTCATGCACTAATACCCCTCAACAGAATGGAATTGCATAGAGGAAAGAACCGCAACTTATTAGATGTTGCTAGGGCTCTTCTTTTCCAAATGAATCTTACTAAATCCTATTGGGGAGATGCAGTCTTAACTGCTGCATTTCTCATTAATAGGATGCCCTCTAGGATTCTTAAATTTAAAACCCCTTCAAACATGTTCAAAAACTCATATCCCGAGTCTCATTTGGTATCTTCTATACCACTGAAAACTTTTGGATGTATAGCTTTTGTTCATAATCTTTCACCCACTAGGGTAAATTGGATCCTAGAGCTATAAAAACCATTTTTATTGGTTATTCTTCAACAAAAAAGGGTATAAATGTTTTGATCCCATAAAAAGAAAGGTTTACACCACTTTTGATGTTACCTTTTTTGAAGGAATTCCCTATTATCCAAAGGACTCTATTTCAGCTAGTGATCATAATTCTTTCTAGGAAGTGGAAAGCACCTTCTCTGCTATTCCAGAACCTGAAATAGAACCTATGATCACCAGGAATGAGAATCCAGAGGCCAATAAGGAAATACCTAGTGACCCTACCCAAAAGGATTTCATCATTTATACCAGAAAAGGAAAGGTGCAACCTACCAAATCATGATCTACACCTGTCCAACAACCTGATCCTGCTCTGGAACCTTTAGAAAGTGAAAGAAATATTGTGGAAGAAAGTTTGGATAGTGATGAACAATCTGAGGAAACCCCTGATCCTCCTCATACTGAAGGCACCAATCACCAAGTGCCTACCCCCATTGCTCTAAGAAAAGGGTCAGGGAATGGACAAAGCATCCAATTGAAAGATTTGTTTCCTACTCTGCTATGACAGAACCTTATAAAGGTTATCTGGCAAATATGAATGAAGTTGTTATCCCTAAAAATATCACTCAAGCTTTTGCTGATCCAAAATGGAGAGCTGCAGTTCTTGATGAACTAAAAGCCCTCTTGAACAACAAAACTTGGGAAAAGGTTACTGTACCTAAAGGAACCAATATGATTGGATCAAAATGGGTTTTTGTGTGAAATACAAACCTGATGGCACTGTTGATAGATTGAAGGCCAGAGTTGTGGCCAGGGGCTTTACACAAACTCATGGTATTGATTTCACAGAAACATTTGCTCCTATAGCAAAGTTAAACACTGTGAAAATCTTACTGTCACTAGCTTCTGGCAACAATTGGACTCTATACCAGGTGGATGTAAAAAATGTCTTCCTAAATGGTGACCTAAAAGAGGAGTGTTTATGCATCCACCTCCTGGTTTTGAGCATGAATTTGGCAAACAACAGGCTTGCAAACTGTTAAAATCCTTGTATGGATTAAAACAGTCACCAAGGGCTTGGTTTGCTAAGTTTTCCAAAGTCATCAAACAAGGAGGTTACACTCATGCTCACTTTGATCATACCCTGTTTTACGAACGTTTGAAGATAGGGGGAGTTGTGATTCTCCTTGTTTATCAAAGTGAAATTGAAAAATCAAGGAATCGTTATCAACCCCTTTTCAAATGCCTGTGATCAAAGTGAAATTGAAAAAGTCAAAGAACTATATCAAATCTCAGTTTGATATCAAGGATCTTGGTCAACTTAGATGCTTCCTTGGTATGGAAATATCTAGGTCTAACCAAGGCATCCTTGTTAAGCAAAGAAAGTACACCCTAGACTTTCTAAGTGACTATGGCATGCTAGGGTGTAAACCCTCTCATACACCTATTGACAACTCTGTTGTTTTTATAAATGCAGAGGATGGGGATCTGGTTGATAAAGAAGCATATCAAAGACTGGTGGGAAGACTTAGCTACCTATCTCATACACGGCCTGACATCTCTTTTGCAGTCAGCCAAGTGAGTCAATTCATGCATAGGCCAGGAAAGCTCCATTCGAGAATCCTACAGTTCCTAAAAGAGAGTCCTGGAAAGGGGATTCTCTTCAAATCTGATTCCAGAATGACCATTGAAGGGTATGTGGATGCTGATTGGGCAGGCTCTAAAGTGGATAGAAGATCTACTTTAGGATGGTGTATCTTTATTGGGGATAATCTGGTGTCCTGGAGAAGTAAAAAACAAGCTGTGGTTTCTAGAAGCAGTGCAGAGTTTGAATTTAGAGTTGTTGCCCTTGTAATCTGTGAACTCCTATGGATCAGAAGGGTTCTAAGAGAACTAAAGCAAGGCTTTAGCCAACCTATGAAGCTCTACAGTGATAGCAAATCAGCCATTGACATTGCAAACAATCCTGTGCAACATGACAGGACCAAACACATTGAGATAGACAAGCACTTCATCAGAGAAAAGTTGGATGATGGGAGCATTTGTCTAACCTATGTCCCAACTAAGAAACAAGTGGCTGATATGTTTACAAAAGGGCTACCCAGAGCATCTTTCCAGTTCTGTATCAGCAAACTTGGTCTCATTTTCCAACCAAGCTTGAGGAGGAGTATCGAAAGAGGATACAGTTAACACTTTTACAGGATTTACTGTTCACCTCTTTTTATTTTATCCTTTATTTCTTGTAACTAATCCTAGGATATCTTCTCAATTCCTAGTGTATTAGCTGAGTTACTTTTGTTTAAAGGCTTAATATTATTTTATATAATATAGCCGTTGTCTTTTATAGCCGTTGGTTCAAACTCAGAATGGCAAGGAGCCTTCTATATATAGTTGTAATAGCTTCTTGAGTTTAGTATGAAATAAACTCTTCTTTTCTTATTATCTTCTATACTATCTTTCATAAAGGATGTGGTCCAGATGTCACTGAAAGTTGCCACAGAGGGGCCAACTAAAGATGGTCAGTTGTAAAAAGTTGGTTGACAGTTTGAGGAAGGGTACCTATGGTCTGATTGGTTGTTTGAGTATGCTACAAGAACAACAACAAAGTAATGTTAAATAGGGCCCTTGTTGGAAGAGTACAAAGATGTATTTTCTGCTCCCACTGGTCTGCCACCAAAGAGTGGTTAAGAGCACTCAATCTTCTTATTGCTAAAATAGGGGCCTTGTTGGAAGAGTACAAAGATGTATTTTCTACTCCCACTGGTCTGCCACCAAAGAGTGGTTATGAGCATTCAATCTTCTTATTACCGGGACAAGGTTTATAGGACAGAAAACTTGACATTTCTTATGTCATACGATCAGTAGCCCGTGAATCAATTACCCATTCATTATTAGGTGTATGACTGGACTAATGAGAGGCCAGAGGCCATACCTGAGAAAGCAAGTGAGCATGTTGATTTCTCGTGGGTTTCCAAAAACCTCTTTAATTTTTCAATGTCAGAATCTCCAAACTCAGACCCCTGGGTCATTGGGTTCTCATTTAATGCCTTGTTCTCACTTCTCAGAAGTCTTTCTGTTATTGACAAGATGAATAGTATTTTCATTTTTTCCAGGCCTCCCATGAAGTATCCAACAATTTTCTTTTGTATGGGCCTTTCCTCTTGCAGTAGTTGCAAAACAAGGAATCGTTATCAACCCCTTTTTGATTTTGACAAGTCCTTTCAGGCTAAATTTTCTGTGGCCTTTTGATCTTATAGGTTTTAATCTCTTTAGATCCCAAATTTTTGAAGGACTTGGACATTAAGGCCGAGCTTTCATCCAGTGTGCTTCCAACATCACTCCTCTTCTACTTTCTTCACCTCTGACCATAGAAATAGTCTCATTCAGAGAAGGTCTCCTTTCCCCAGAATTTGTATTCTTACTGCATCAAATTCTAGATTTAGACTAGCATGAAATGTATGAATCCTATCTTTCTCAAAGGTCTTTTTTACTCTAGCAGTATCTTCACTGTCGTTTTGTTTGATGCACTGATAGTGATCAAGCTCCTGCCATAAACCTTGAAGGAGTCCAGAATATTCAGTAATACTCTTGGACCCATGTTTGGTAGAAGATATTTTAGTTTTCAGTTCATAAATTTGGGGTGCGTCATCGATTTTAGAGCAAATTTCCCTTACCGAGTACCAAATTTCATTTGCTGATCCTAGGAATATACACGTGTCACTTATTTCTGGGACCATTGAATTCCATAGCCATGACGTAACCATAGAATCTTGTTCATCCCAAGTAGAGTACTTAGGATCATCAGTAGTAGCAGGCCCAATGCCCATTAGATGCTCAGTTTTCCCTTTCCTTTTAGGAAAACGCTAACAAACTAAAACCATTCAAATAATTCTTGCCATTCCATCGATATGCAACTTGTATATGCTATAAATCTCCTGTAAGGCTAGGATTATTATGTGTGATAGATTCAGACCTTGTGCTTGTAGTAATTGAATCAGACATATTTGAAAATATGAATTAAGATGAATAGAATTTGAATTGGGAGGAATGGGCCAACAACTCTGATACGCCTTTATTTATAGGCTTACAACTAGAGAAAAGAAAAACCAAATTCCGATGTGGGACAAATTGGCGCAGCAACACGCGGCGGTGTGGCTGACGTGATAATTCAACCTGTCTCTGATACCAATTGATACGGGAAACCTAAATTTCACGTACACGTTGAAACGATCTAGAATTATCACGATTTTTGGCTCCTCAACCCTCAAGAAACCTGTTCTTGAAAACCTTGGAATTGATCAAAACCCCTTGGAGACCTGCCCAAGAAACCTTGATTTGTGAACGTTCAAGAATTGCCAATTCTTGAATTTGATGTTCAAGATTAAGTTTATACGTAAACTTAAAAAAACGCAATTTTTCTTGCTAATGCAAAGAAGAAATTTTATATAATTCTAAATAATTGTGTGTTTTAAAAAGAGACTCATATGCCTTTATTTATAGGCTTACAACTAGAGAAAAGAAAAACCAAATTCCGATGTGGGACAAATTGGCGCCACACTTTATTAAAAATAAAGTAAATAAATTCATAAAAATACTCTCAATATGCGCCTAACCACATCCATCGAAGAACAATCACCAATATTGACTTCTCACAACCAACCTCTCCCCGCGTGAGCATCATCGAATGCCCGCATAACCAAAGTAGATAAAGCTTCATCTCTCTTCTTGCGTTGCAATTTGGTTAGCGGTCCATCTCTAATTAGCAAAGGATCCTTAGCCTGAATCGGTGATATAAGATCATGATGTGTGACTGGTGGTAACGGTTCTGAACTCACATCAAACTTTGATACCATGTAAGAATTTGAATTGGAATAGATTTATGCAATAAATTCTTTTAGAGATTACAAATACATTCGTACTATATATATGAACAAAGCACAATGGCTAGGAGGTTGAGTTGACAGTTTCCCCTAGATGTTACCGTTTAGTTGATTTTATATAGAAAAGAAAAGGCCAATAAGGCTCCAATCCTAACGGCTATAATATTAAAATACTAATATTAAGCCTTAGACAAGAAACAAAAGGAACTAATAGCTAGGAATATAAACAAGATATCCTAATATTAGTACAATATAAAACCAAGGACTATAAACAAGATATCCTAATATTAGTACAATATAAAACCAAGGACTATAAAAAGAGAACAGTAGCATGAACAGTAAAAACTGCTACAGTGCTAACTGTGTTATCTTTCCATACTCCCCCTCAAGCTTGGTTGGAAGATATCAATGAGGCCAAGCTTGCTGATACAAAACTGAAAGGCAGCCCGAGGTAGTCCTTTGGTAAAAACATCAGCTACTTGCTTCTTTGTTGGAACATAGGTTAGACAGATACTTCCATCATCCAGTTTTTCTCTGATGAAGTGCTTGTCTATCTCTATATGCTTGGTCCTGTCATGTTGCACAGGATTGTTAGCTATATCAATGGCAGATTTGCTGTCACTATAGAGCTTCATTGGTTGACTGATATTTTGTTTTAGCTCTCTTAGAACTCTTCTAATCCACAGAAGCTCACACATAGCAAGAGCAACTGCACGAAATTCTGATTCTGCACTGCTTCTAGACACCACAGACTGTTTCTTGCTTCTCCATGAAACAAGATTCTCTCCAATTAAGATGCACCATCCTGAAGTAGATCTTCTATCAACTTTTTGAACCTGCCCAATCAGCATCAACATACCCTTCAATGGTCATTTTAGAATCTGACTTGAAGAGAATGCCTTTTCCAGGATTCTCTTTTAGATTGTAGGACTCTGAAAGCAGCCTTCTGATGCATTTTTCCAGGTCTGTGCATGAATTGGCTGATTTGACTAACAGCAAAGGAGATGTCAGGCCTTGTATGGGCAAGGTAGATCAACCTTCCCACCAACCTTTGGTACCCTTCTTTGTCAACCAGATCAGTGTCATCTGCATTGGTAAGAGCAACAGAGTTGTCAATAGGGGTATAAGAAGGTTTACACCCTAGCATGCCATAGTCACTTAGCAAATCTAGGGTGTACTTACTTTGATTAACAAGGATGCCCTGATTTGACCTAGATATTTCCATAACAAGGAAATATCTAAGTTGACCAAGGTCCTTGATATCAAACTGAGATTTAATATAAACTTTCAGAATTTCAATTTCTCTATCATCACTCCCAGTGATGATTATATCATCTACATAAACCAGGAGGATAGCAACTCCCCCCCTTCAAATGCTTGTAAAACAGGTATGATCGTATTGAGCATGAGTGTAGCCACCCCTTTTTATAGTATTGGAGAACTTAGCAAACCAGGCCCTTGGAGACTGTTTTAATCCATATAAGGATTTTAACAGTTTGCAAGCCTGATTTTTGCCAAACTCATGTTCAAATCCAGGAGGTGGATACATAAACACCTCCTCTTTTAGGTCACCATTCAAGAATGCATTTCTCACATCCAACTGGTAAAGAGGCCACTTGTTAATAGAGGCTAGGGACAGAAGGATCTTCACAGTATTTAACTTTGCTACAGGAGCAAAAGTTTCTGTGAAATCAATGCCAGGAGTTTGTGTAAAACCCCTAGCAACAAGTCTGGCCTTTAACCTGTCAACAGTTCCATCAGACTTATATTTAGCACAAAAAACCCATTTTGATCCAACCATTTTAGTCCCTTTAGTAACAGTGACCTTTTCCCAGGTGTTGTTCTTCCTGAGAGCCTTAAGTTCATCATAAACTGCAGCTCTCCAATTCGGATCTGCAAGAGCCTGAGTGATGTTCCCAGGGATAACAACATCATTCAAATTTGTCAAAAAAGCTTTGTAAGGTTCTTTTAGAGCAGCATAGGAGACAAATCTCTTTACAGGATGTTTAGTGCACTCCCTGACCCCTTTTCTGAGGGCAATAAGAGTAGGCACTAGATGATCATTGGTACTTTCCTCCTGGAGAGGACTGGAGATCTCCTCAGATGATTCATTATCACAATCAAGATTGTCTTCATCAGTAATCATTTCACTTTCCACAGGGGTAGGAGTAGGATCAGTGAGAGGGACAGGTACTGAACTTGATTTGGTAGATTGCACTCTTCCTTTCCTAGTATAAATGATGACATCCTTCTGTACAGGCTCCCTAGGTATTTCCTTATTAGGCTCTGGACTTACTTCCCTGGTGATTACAGGCTCCAACTCAGGTTCTGGAACAGCAGGGAAGATGCCCTCCATTTCCCAGAAAGAGTCATAATCACAAGTGGTCATAGAGTCCTTAGGATAATAAGGAATGCCTTCAAAAAAGGTAACATCAAAAGTAGTGTAGACTTTCCTTTTTATAGGATCAAAACACTTATACCCTTTTTTTGTTGAAGAATAGCCAATAAAAACGGTTTTGATAGCTCTAGGATCCAACTTACCCCTTACTGGGGAAAGATTATGAACAAAGGCTACACATCCAAAAATTTTCAGTGGTAAAGAAGATACCAGCTGAGATTCAGGATACAAGTCTTTGAACATTTGTAAAGGGGTTTTAAAATTAAGGATTCTAGATGGCATTCTGTTGATAAAAAAAGCAGCAGTTAAAACAGCATCTCCCCAAT
The DNA here is from genome assembly GCA_036785695.1 of Gentiana straminea. NCBI lineage: Eukaryota > Viridiplantae > Streptophyta > Magnoliopsida > Gentianales > Gentianaceae > Gentiana > Gentiana straminea. The sequence goes on along the minus strand of JAVUPR010000265.1, from coordinate 3,392,336 downwards.
AGGATTTAGGGAGATTCATTTGAAATAAAAGAGCCCTAGCAACATCTAACAAGTGCCTGTTCTTCTTCTCTGCAACTCCATTCTGCTGGGGGGTATTTGTGGATGAAGTTTGATGCACAATACCTTTCTCAGAGCACAGAGGAGTTAACACAGAGTTTAGATATTCAGTGCCATTGTCAGATCTTAGGATCTTTATACGAGTTTGAAATTGATTTTCAACCATAGATACAAAATTTTTGAAAATAGAAGGCACATCAGACTTTTGTTTCATCAAAAACACCCAACACAACCTTGTGTGGTCATCAATAAAAGTTAAGAACCATCTATTACAACTAAGGTTTGGAACCTTTGAAGGACCCCAAACATCACTATGTACTAATGAAAAAGGAGAACTCCTATAAGGCCTAGGTTTAAAAACAGAACGTGTGTGTTTGGAGAGCTCACACACTTCACATTTAAAAAACTTAGGATCCTTGTTACAAAATAATCTAGGAAAAAGCATCTTCAAATAAGCAAAATTTGGATGCCCTAGTCTTTGGTGCCACAAAAGGATGTCATTATCTGTATCCACAACTTTATACATAGAACTAGAAGGTTGGTAGGTGAAATAATAGAGACCCTCATCAAGTTCAGCACTGCCAATCTTCACCCCTGATCCCAGCTCCTGAAATTCACAGTGAGTAGGGTAAAAATTAGCAATGCTATTAGTGTCAGTGGTAAATTTGCTGATGGATAGCAAGTTACAAGTAAGGTTTGGAACATGGAGGACAGATTCAAGCCATATCTCCTTAGATATTTGGATCCTCCCTTTTCCAGCAACGGTAGAAACTGTTCCATCAGCAATTTTAGCTTTGTGCTACCCATTAGAGGGGTGATAAGTAGAAAAAAGAGTGTAGTCCCCTGTCATGTGGCTGGATGCACCAGAATCCACAATCCAAGGGACAATACCTTCATGAGCTACTCCACTAGTAGAGGTATGGGACTGCATCAGCTCTTCCTTCCTTCCAAAGAGTTGGTTCAGAATATCCAGCTGCTCCTTAGAAAAAGGTTGAGATGTAGCAGTATAAGCTTGTTTCTGATCAGCCCCTGGAGTGGATTTCATTGTTGGCTGAGCTCTAGGAGGTTTTCCATGTAACTGCCAACAATTTTCTTTATTGTGCCCATTTTTCTTACAATGATCACACACCAACAGAGGCCTTTGATCATTCTTTTTCTTGCCAAACATGGCATTTTCAGAACTTTGAGTGATAAGGGCAGACTGTTCTCCAAGAGGAGTAGGATGGCTACCATCACTCCTTTCCTACTTTCTTCATTTCTGATGTAGGCAAAGGCCTCCATAGTATTTGGTAGAGGCACTTGGGACAGAACTCTTTCCCTAGCAGCCTCAAAAGATGGATCAAGACCTCCCAGAAATTCAAAAACTCTTTCCTTTTCAAGTAGAGTTTGAAAGGTTAGAGCATCAGTAGTGCATGTCCACTTGACAGCAGTCAACTGAACATATTCTTGCCAAAGTTTTGTTAAGGCACTAAAGTATCTAGTGACATCAAGAGAGCCTTGCTTTTGGTTTCTAATGGTAGATTTTACCCCAAAAGCCTGGGCAAAATTACCCTTGTTTGAGTAGAAATGTCCCATAGAATCCCAGATTTCTTTGGCAGTAGAGGCAAACAGATGATTATTACCTATATCATCAACCATGGAATTAATCGGCCATGACATGACAAAGGCATTCTCTCGTCTCCCATGTGAAGAAGGCATCGGCATCTTCTTCACTCGGCATCTTCTTTGATCCAGTCAAGTATCCCATCTTGCCTCTTCCAGTTACAAAGATTTTTACCGCTGCTGCCCATTGTCTATAGTTAGACCCATTGAACTTAGCAGAGGTGATTTGTAGGCTTGGATGATCTAATCCGAGTCCACTGGAACGGTTGGAAGATGTAGCAGAACTTGCTGGAGTTCCAGACAGAGTTTCCGACATTTTTCAAAATTTGAAACAGAGAGAGAGAGAGGTGATTTTAAGAAGAGATAAGAGAGCTAGGCTCCGATACCATGTAGAATTTAAGAGAAGATAGCAAATAAAAGAGAGTTTATTGCATGTATAAACTTCAATTCTATTACAGCTATATATAGAAAAGAAAAGGCCAATAAGGCTCCAATCCTAACGGCTATAAAGTCTAACAGCTATAATATTAAAATACTAATATTAAGCCTTAGACAAGAAACAAAAGGAACTAATAGCTAGGAATATAAACAAGATATCCTAATATTAGTACAATATAAAACCAAGGACTATAAAAAGAGAACAGTAGCATGAACAGTAAAAACTGCTACAGTGCTAACTGTGTTATCTTTCCATAGATTTAACCAACGGTAACTAACTCGAGTTAAAAGAATAAAAAAACTTAGACTTGGATTAGGCTAATCCCACAATTAATAACAAAGATTAACACTAATAAAAGACTAATTGCGCAGACTTTCTAACGGTTACCTCCATGAGTTATGGCTCTAGTTGAATGAACATGTTGATTAGAACAGAGGAGCTCCTATGCATGAAATTGACTCCAAAATTCAAACTACTCCTTTTAAAAAGGGATTCAATTCTGATTTGTACGAGTAATCTTACTCTTTTCCTTTCTGTGTTGAAGATTCATTCAAGTTCTTCTTTGGATCTTGATTATTGAGATGTGTTAGCATACCGTGAAGGTTCCAACATTTATCCTTTCCGTGACCTTTCTTTTTGTAGCAGATGCAAAACGAGTCCCTTTGTGATCACCCTTTTTCTGATTTGCCTTTGGTGTGAACCTAGCATAAGCAATATTGTAGAGAAATTGAGGGAAAGAACTTTTTAACAAATAATGATTGATGATCTACAACTGAGGCTGTGGCCCTTATAAATAGTAACGCAAACTTAAACTAATCAAACTCCTAAAAGTAAGGAGCCAACTGCTAAACCTAGAATTACTCAAAACCCTAATCTAATCCTAAGGAACCGTGTTTATTACACAAAAGCATAAAATGCCCCTTTTACCCTTACTAAAATTATAATAAGCAATTACATCAAATATCTCAACACTCCCCCTCAAGTTGAGTATGGATGTTGTACATGCTCAACTTGTTCACATATCTATCAAACACCATCTTCATCAGTGGCTTGGTCAACCCATTGTACTAAAGGTAGAAAGGGTATGCAAATTAGCCCTTCATTTAGCTTTTCCCTGAAAAAACCCAATATCTTTCGATATGTTTGGTCCTGTCTTGTTGGACAGGATCATTTGCTATATCAATGGCTGTTTTGTTTTCATAGTAAAGCTTCTTAGGTAGCTCAACAGACCCGAGGATGTCCTCCAGAACCCTTTTAATCCACAGCTCCTCACATACACCCTGAGCCATGGCCCTGTATTTTGCCTCAACTGTGCTCCTGGCCACCACACCTTTTTTTTTTTTTTTGCTTCTCCATGTTACTAGGTTTCCCCAAACAAAGCTACAATACCCAGAAGTTGATCTTCTAGCCCTTGAGCCACCCCAATTAGCATCTGCGTAAATCTCCACTGTTTTACTTATGTGCTTTCTGAACCAAATCCCATGTCCCCTTAAAGATACCTCAAGATCCTGAAAACAAGTTCAAGGTGAGGTTCGCAGGGTGCATGCATAAACTAACTTGCTCATTCACAACAAAGGAGACATCTGGCCTTGTGTGTGCCAAGTATATCAGCCTTCCAACCTGTCTTTGATACCTCCCTTTGTCAACTGGTGGGTCATCTGTCTTCTCCCATAGCTTCAGATTGACTTCCATTGGGATACTTGCTGGTTTGCATTCACTCTTGTCTGTTTCCTCCAAGAGATGAGTATATATTTCCTTTGTGACACAACCAATCCCCTCTTTGATCTAGGAAACTCCATACCCAGGAAGTATCTCAGACTTTCCAGCTCTTTTATTTCAAATTCTTTGGCCATACTTCTCGTGATCTGAGCTATCCCTTCCTTGTCATCTCTTGTAAGGATGATGTCATCCACACACCGCAACTAATGTCAGCTTTCTAGATTGGGATTTCTTGATGAACAAGGTGTGGTTAGATTGGCCCTGCTTGAAGCCCTCTTTCAAAAACAGCTCGAACCTCTCAAACCAGGCTCTTGGACTCTGTTTGAGTCCATGCAGAGCCTTCCTCAGTTTGCAAACCCTGCTTCCATTCTTCTTAGAGAAACCAGGAGGCAATTCCATATACACTTCTTCCTTCAGATTCTCTTGAAGGAAGACATTCTTCACATCCAATTGTTCCAGAGGCCACTCTAAATTCACAGCTACAGACAATAAAATTCTCACTGTATTAAGTTTTGCCACATGTGAGAAGGTCTCTGAATAGTCTAACCCATAATTTTGGGTTCACCCCTTATCCACAAGCCTGGCCTTGTATCTCTGTAGGGTTCCATTTGACTTGTATTTCACTGTAAACAACCACCTGCAACCCACTGGAGTCTTCTCCTCAGGCAGCTTCACCACCTCCCAAGTACCATTCTTCTCAAGAGCTGCAATCTCCTCATAGACTGCTGCTTTCCACTCAGGACACTAGAGCTTCTTCAATATTGTTTGGAATTTGAGTGGTGGAGAGGTTAGACAAGAAGGTTTGATATTGGAGTGACAGGTTTGTATAGGACACATATTTGCTCATCGGGTACAATGGTCTTTTGGTACATTCTGGCTTTCTGACAGAAATGGGTACATCAAGAAGTAGGTCACTAGGAGCTGGTTTCTCTGATGCATTAGGAATGTGTGGATTTGGGGTGGTATCATACTCGGGAAATTCACATGTTTTTGGAGTGATTTCAGGGTTCTCACTTGGGGTTGGATCTTGACAAGTGCTGGTGCGAGTGCTCTATTCTTCTTGAAGAGGGTCCCTTTACTGGAATAAGTCTTCCTTGGGAAATTCAGTATCCTGGTCCTAGGATTGGCTACTGAATCATCTTCTGGACTGTTTTGATCCTTGGGATTATCGGTCAAGTTAGGTGATTCACTAGTCCCTTCTTCCCATGGTTGATAAGAACAATCATTTTCCTGTGGAATTATAGACTCACTGTTAAAAGAAAAGAGAGAACTTTTGTATATTATTCAATAATGGAAAAACTAAGTATTACATTTGAGTTTGCCTCTCTTTAAATAGACACACAACTTAGAGTCTAGTCTGATTCAACTTCCTTGATTTTAGGAATCAAATCAGCGCATTTATTGTACCAGAATAACAGCCAGAATAAGAATAAAATCATAACATAACCGCATTAATACTGGATTTTCAACCCTACTTAATTATAAAATAAGTAAAATGACAGAAAACCCCTTAATCTTCAACACTCCCCCTCAAGTTGAGCATAGATGTTGATCATGCCCAACTTGCTGAGGAAGTCTTCAAAATTCTGCTTCATTAGGGCCTTAGTTAGCCCATCAGCTGCTTGCTGGGCAGAAGGCATGAAGGGTATGCAAATCACTCAAGACTCTAGCTTCTCTTTGATGAAGTGTATGTCTACCTCCACATGTTTGGTCCTGTCATGCTGGACTGGGTCATTGGCTATGGCAATAGCAGCTTTGTTATCACATAATAGCTTCATAGAACTTCTGGACTTAATCTCAGATCTTCCAGGACCCTTTTTACCCAAAGTTCTTCACATATCCCATGAGCCATAGCTCTAAACTCTGCCTCTGCTGTACTCCTAGCCACCACTGTCTGTTTTTTGCTTCTCCATGTCACAAGGTTCCCCCACACAAAAGTACAATAGCCTGTGGTGGACCTGCTCTCCTTTGAACCAGCCCAATCAGCATCTGTATAGACTTCAATACTTCTTTTCTGGTTTTTCTTAAACAACAGACCTTCACCAACTGTTCCCTTCAAATACCTTAGGATTCTAAGTACAGCTTGATAGTGAGATTCACCTGGGGAATGCATAAACTGACCACCCCTACTGCATACGAAATATCTGGTCTAGTGTGTGCAAGGTATATTAGCCTGCCCACAAGTCTCTGATAGTGTTCTCTATCCACCTCATTTTCTTCATCTCTCCTCTTTGTCAATTTTAGGTTACTTTCCATTGGTGTGCTAGCAGGTTTGCACCCCAACAACCCTGTTTCTTGCAAGAGATCTAGAACATATTTCCTTTGTGAGACCACCATACCCTGGTCTGACCTTGCCACTTCCATTCCTAGGAAGTACTTAAGCCTCCCAAGATCTTTAATCTCAAACTCCTTTTTTAGCCTTTCGGTTGTGTTCTTAATGCCTCAAGTATCATTCCCTATTAGAATAATGTCATCTACATATACCACAAGGATTGTGACTTTTCCATCAGACCCTCCTTTTATGAACATGGTATGATCAGAGTGCCCCTGTTTGAAGCCAATCCTCAACAGGAACTGTCTGAACCTATCAAACCAGGCCCTTGGACTTTGCTTTAGTCCATATAGGGATTTCTTTAACTTGCACACCTTTTTTCTGCCCAAAACCGGGTGGTAGCTCCATGTACACCTCCTCCTTCAAGTTCCCATGAAGGAATGCATTTTTCACATCCAGCTGATGTAATGGCCACCCGCATTCACAAATTTGCCTATTGAGAAAATGATCCTTACCGTGTTTAATTTGGCAACCGGTGAGAATGTTTCTGAGTAGTCAATCCCATATGTTTGACTGTATCCCTATGCTACAAGTCTTGCCTTATACCTCTCAATTTCCCCATCTACCCTGTATTTGATGGTGAACACCCACTTGCACCCTACTGGTCTCTTTCCTGCTGGTAAGTCGGTCACTTCCCAAGTCTCATTCTTCACCAAGGCTTTAAGTTTCTCCTGTACAGCTGTCCTCCACTCAGGTATCTCTAGAGCTTCTTGTATGGTTCTGGGTATTATACCTTTTGAGATACTGGATAGGAACGCTTGATGTGAGGGGGAAAGGTTGGTGTTGGTGAGATAGTTTTGTATAGGGTACCTAGGGTGCTTTGTACATTCCCTAGTGGGTTATCTGATGGCAATAGGAACATCCAGTAAGAGATGTTCATTATTCTGGGAGATAGGATTTGTGGATGGCCTTGAAGAGGATGGGGCTTTTTCTGACTCAGATGGTAATGTGGTTGGTTCCCCTCCACTGTCATCAATCTGCTCAGATGTCTCTGGGATTGAATCTTGTGAATCCTGAATGATAGATTCCTTGTTTGTGGTGGGTTTGGGATACTTTCTGAAATAAGTCAGACCCTTGAACTTAGTTACAGAACTGGGAGTCCTAGGAGTTTGGTCTATTTGAGACTTTTCTCCAGTAGGACTGCCAGGATTTTCATTACTTTGTCCCTTAGTTTGTTTAGAATGTGGTATGCTAGACCCTTTTACCCCATCTTCAGTGTATATAAAGTCTGCATCCTTAGAGTACATAAAATCAGCACCATCTTCAAGAGTCATTAAGTCCTCCCCCTGAAGATGAGGCTGATTGAAGTACATCTGGTGCTCAAAGAAACTTACATCCATAGTCTCTATGACTTTCTGTTTTTCAAAATCAAAGCACCTATACCCTCTTTTTTGTGCAGAATATCCTACAAACGTGCATTTAGTGGCCCTAGGGTCAAGTTTACCTTTATTATATGCTTGTACAAAGGCTATACAACCAAAGGTTTTTAGGGGCAACTCGTGTATCAGTCTAGTTTCTGGAAAACATTCTTTGAGTTTCTCAATAGGTTTGCAAAAATCTATACTTCTAGAGGGAAGCCTATTAATAAGGTACACTGCAGTGAGCAATGCCTCCCCCCATAAGTATTTGGGACATTTTGATGCAAGCAAAAGGGATCTTACCACTTCAAGCATGTGTCTGTTTTTCCTCTCAGAGACACCATTTTGTTGTGGTGTGTTTACACATGAGCTTTGATGGATGATTCCTTTTGCTGTGAGAAATTCTTTAAAAGGGTTGTTATGGTATTCGTACCATTATCTGTTCTAAGAATTTCAATAGGAGTGTGGAATTGTGCCAAAACCATGTTATAAAAAGTTTCAAATGCCCTTTTTACTTCTGACTTGTCTTTTAGCAAGTAAACCCAGGTTACCCTGGTGTGATCATCTATAAACGAAACAAACCATCTGTGTCCATTCAAGGTGATGCGTCTTGAGGGACCCCACACATCACTATGGATTATTGTGAATGGTTTGGTTGGTTTATAGGGTTGTGAGGGATAGATACTCCTTTTATGTTTTGCCATTTCACACACTTCACATTGAAAATCAGAAACACTTTTATTAGTAAACAACTTAGGGAACAACTTTTTCAAATACTGAAAACTAGGATGCCCTAGTCTAGCATGCCACATTCTGATTTCACAATTAGACACAGTTTCTGAATTGTAACATCTAGTCCTAGGTTCTACATTATTTCTTCCAGAGACTCCCTCTTCCAACACATAAAGGCCATCAATCACCCTAGCATTGCCAATCTCCCTCCCCAAAGTTGCATCCTGCAGCTTACAATCAGTAGAGGAAAACATTATGTTGTAGTTGGCCTCTAAGACCAACTTATTTACAGAAATAAGGTTGCATGATAGTTTAGGACATGAAGTACCTCATGGAGGATAAGAGAGGGAGAAATAGGGACCGATCCCTTGCTCGCAATTACAAAGATAGGACCCATCTCGCTATTTTTACCCTCTCGATTTCCTCCACTAGGTAGTATGAAGTGAATTTGTCGAGGAGAAAGTCATGTGATCCGTTGCACCCGAATCAATGATCCAAAGGTGCTTTAGATCTAGTTTTTAAGGTGGAAAGGGCAAAAGAGTTACCAGATTTTGCCAGGTTGCATTGGGAGCTCTTGTGATTAGCCATGAGTTGGCCAAGTTGCTCTAGTTGATCCTTTGTGAGGGACAGAGGTACAGGGGCCTTTTCTCCTGGTTCAGTAGATACTTGATTTGCCTTGCTTGTGTCCCCACCGGCTCCTGATTGTCCTCTCGGTTTCCAGTTTGGGGGCTTTCCATGGATACCCCAGCAAGTCTCCCTAGTGTGGCCTGTATTCTTGCAGTGGTCACATACCACTCTCTCGCTTCTTGCCCTTATAGTCTCCTCCTTTGATGAGGCTAATGCAGAGGCCTCCAAGCTTGAATCCGCTCCTCTTGTTGCTGTTCCAGAGCTGGTTTCTCTCCCCATGACCACCCTCCTAGCTTCTTCCCTTCTGACTTTAGAAAATACTTCCTTGAGTGATGGTAGAGGTTTCTTTCCCAGAATCCTCCCCCTGACTTCATCTAGAGAAGGATTTAATCTTGCTAAGAATGAAAACACTCTTTCATTCTCTTCCCGTTTCTCAAATGTGGTGCTATCCCTCAGCGCACACCCATGTGTCATCATGACACAAGTCCAGCTCTTGCCACAGGCTTACTATTTCATTATAGTAGGTTGTGACATCATTCTTTCCCTGCTTTAGGTTCCACAATTTGGCTTTCAGATTGTAGATCTGTGAGGAGTTTTCGATATCTGAATACAACTCCTTTACGGCCTCCCATATATCTTTGGTCGTTTTTAAAAACATACGGGGCCTTGCAATATTCCTCTCCATCGAATTAAGCTACCAAGCCATTGTCATGGAGTTTTCGATTTCCATGTGTTGAGCCTTGGATCATTCGCCGCCGGTTTCTTTGCCTCTTCGCTGATGTATCCAAGCTTGCCCCTTCCATCAATGGCTAGCATAATCGTTTGGGACCATTCTAGATAATTGGCCCCACCATTTAATTTCCTTGAAACTAACACAAGGGTGATATACCGTTTGAAGAGTCATCAACTCCGGTACTAGGTCCTCCTTGAGCAAGTAGTGCCGGAGGTTGGGGTGGTGGAGCCGCTGCTGAGTTCACTGGCCATGGCGGCTGTGAGATACATTTCCGATATTCAGAGTTTAATCGGAACCGGGCTCTGATACCATGTTAAAAGAAAAGAGAGAACTTTTGTATATTATTCAATTATGGAAAAACTAAGTATTACATTTGAGTCTGCCTCTCTTTAAATAGATACACAACTTAGAGTCTAGTCTCGATTCAACTTCCTTGATTTTAGGAATCAAATCGCGCATTTATTGTACCGTAATAACAACGAATCGAATAAAATCAACATAACCGCAGACATTAATACTGGATTTTCAACCCTACTTAATTATAAAATAAGTAAAATGATAGAAAACCCCTTAATCTTCAACACTCACCATCCCCTATTATAATTTCAAGAATATCTTGCTCATGTTCAAGTACATTCTCCCCCTGTACATGAGAGTTGAGACCTAGAATACATCTTATTTTCAAAAAAGGTGACATCACTAGCGGTGTAGACGTTCTGTGTGTGAGGATCCAGACACCTATACCCTTTCTGATTTGGGTAGTAGCTGATAAACACACATTTCCTGGATTTAGGATCAAATTTCCTAGCATTATGGATGTGTGTGAAGGCAGTGCACCGAAAAACTTTATTGGTAAGGTAACGTATCAGTCTGGTGGTAAGATAAACAGATTTTAAAACATTTAATGGAGTCTTAAAATCTACCACCCTAGATGAAAGACTATTAATCAAATACACACGCAGTCAATACACCTTTGCCCCACAAATACTTAGGGCAATTAGAGGTCAGCATTAATGCTCTAGCAACCTCCAAAATGTGCCTATTTTCCCCCATTTTGCGCGGGGGGGGGGGGGGGGGGGGTAGGGCGGAAACTTTGGTGTATCATGCCATGTTGTTTGAAATAAGGTCCAAGGACTGAGTTAAAGTACTTCGTCTCATTGTCACTCCTAAAAATCTCAAGTTTTGAGTGAAATTGTGTGAGGATCATGTTATAAAATTCTTCAAATACTTGTTTACCATCAGCCGTATATTTTAATATATAAACCAAAGTGATTCTTGTGTGATCATCAATAAAGGTAATAAACCATCTTTTCCCTTGCAAGGTACTTGCCCTTGCAGACCCCTAAACGTCACCGTGGATCATAGTGAATGGCGTTGTGGGCTTGTAAGGCTAAGAGGGAAAAGTGGAACGACAATGTTTAGCTAATTCACACACTTCACGTTTGAAAAAACTAGGATCTTTATTCAAAAACAATTCGGGGAACAATTTCCTTAAATAATGGAAACTAGGTTGGCAAGTCTAAAATGCCATGACAAAATTGTATTTTTATCAACCAAGGAGGACTGAACACAGAAATTCCTAGGGTTGTCTATATTCTTGGAAACTTTCTTTTCCTCAAGCAGATAGAGTCCACCCGCTAGCTTAGCACTGCCAATCTCCTTCCCCATGTCAAAATCGTGAAAAGTACAGTCATCAACATAGAAAACAACCTTACAATTAGTATCATGGATTGGTTTTCTGATAGATAGGAGATTACAGGACAATTTTGGCACATGCAAGACATCTTTAAGGATTAAATTAGGTGAGATATCAATAGTACCTTCCCAACTGCTATCTTAACCTTCTGATTGCCAACACAGGGATCATAGGAACTGAAAAGATGTGAAAAACTTGACATATGGTCAGTGGCTCCAAAGTCAACAACCCAATGACCAGGTTGATTAGTCCCCAAAAGAGAGAGAAAGGGTATGCTACCTCAAGGGAACATGATGCATCACCTGGGATTGGGAAATATTGAGCTTTGAGAAGTTTGCTCAACTGCTTTAGTTGTTGCCGAGATAGTTGAAGCTGTCCAGAGAGACTGTTGCCCTAATCAGATGATACCTAGTTGGCCTGTCTATGTTTTGATGTTCCTGAACTGTTATTCCTAGGCTTCCGGTTTGCTGGCATTCCATGGGTATCCCAACATGTCTCCTTGGTGTGGCCCTGTTTCTTGCAGTGGTCACACCAAACTTTCTGCTTCCTTCCTCTTTAATCATTATCCCATCTGTTGGCAATCAAGGCAGATGTCTCTACCCCAGACGTTGTGCCCCTGTGCATCACCCTTCTCTTGGACTCCTCCATACTGAGTTCTGAGTAAACCTCCCCGAGTGGAGTTAGGGGTTTTCTTCCTAGGATCCTTCCCCTAACTCCATCCAGATCTTGGTTCAGGCCTGTCAGGAATGTATACACTCTCATTCTCTTCTCTTTTCTTGAATTTGACCCTAATGGATGGACAATCCCAAGAGTTTTTATATGATAGATCCAACTCTTGCCAAAGTCCAACAATTTTATTGTAGTATAGGGTAACCTCCTTGTCCTCCTGTTTGCAGGACCAGATCTGGGTCTTCAGTTCATATATCTGAGATGTGTTCTTAAGGTCTCAGTACATCTCCTTGATAGCACTCCACATGTCCTTTGCACTTGCCAGGAACATGTGTGGTCTAGCAATTGCCGGTTCCATTGAGTTGATGAGCTAGGCCATTACCATGGAATTCTCTGATCTCTAACTTGCAGCCTTAGGATCATCATCAGCAGGTTTAACTATGTCCCCTGTGAGATATCCTAACTTTCCTTTGCCGTCTATAGCCAACCTCATGGTCTGAGACCATTCCAAGTATTTTTTTCCTTGTGAAAATTTTGTGTGGTAAGAAGGGCGAATATGTTGGTATTTATGTCTCCACCGATTTGATCAGCCCTCATTGTGGTTGAATCAGTGGCTGGACTAGTTGCAGATGAGGAAATTCCAGACGAAGAACTTTTAAGTTCTCCTGTCATCGCAGCTCGATAATTCATGGTTGTTGGATCACTCAACCATGCTCTGATACCATGTAGAGAAATTGAGGGGAAGAACTTTTTATTATAATAATGAATGATGGTCTACAACTGAGGTTGTGGCCCTTATAAATAGTAACACAAACTCAACCTAATCAAACTCCTAAAAATTAAGAGCCGTTGTGGCCCTTATAAATAGTAACAAAAACTCAACCTAATCAAATTCCTAAAAATAAAGAGCCGGCTGCTAAACCCTAGACTTGCTCAAATCCCTAATCCAACCCCAGGGAACCATGTTTATTACACAAAAGCATAAAATGCCCCTTTTACCCTTACAAAAATTATATTAAGCAATTACGTCAAATATCTCAACAAATATTAGTTGTCAAGGCAGATTTTTACCAAAGAAAATGTTTGTAGAAGAAGTCATTGCAATCCTCCTAGTCTCTTCCCATCTGATGTAAGCAAAAGCCTCTATGATAGTTGGTAAAGGATTTTGGGAGAGAATCCTTTCCTTTGCTGCTTCATAGTTAGAGTTTAGCCTTCCCAAGATGTCATAAACTCTATTTTGATCAACGAGTCTCTTATATTTACTTCCATGACCAGGGCACTCTCGATTTATGGCATTGAGTTGATTTAACTCTTGCCAAGAACTTTTTAAGTGATTGAAATATTTTGTTACATCTTTTGTGCCTTGCTTGATGTTCCTAAGTTCGGTCTTTATGGCGAAAGCTTGAGCATGGTTCCATTGGTTTGTATAAGTTGTAGCAACGGCCTCCAAAAATTCTTAGCAGTAGAGCAAAAGAGATAGGCGTGTAGTTTATCAATCAAGACATTTTTCATCACATTCTTTGTTTCCTAGGCAAACATAGCTTTTGTATTTTCTAGAACTCCGAGTCTTGATTGTGCCAGTCAAGTATCCTATATCCCTCTTGTCGTAATGTACCTTTTGACGGATTGACACCATGGAAGGTAGTTCAATCAGTTAAGCTTCATTGTTGTAATTTAGAGGGAAGAGTTATCACCCATGGAATTACATCAGTTGCCGGTGGTTTATCCGATTGGATCATTTATGCCACTAGTCACCGAACTTGCCATCTGAATTGGTTCGTCCGATTGGATCATTATGTCACTTGTCACCGAACTTGCCATTTGAATCGGGTAAAGGGAATGGAATGATATAAGAGTTGTGAAGCTATGATAACATGTAAAATTAGAAAACTAGAATAAAGAGAATGCTTTCTTGATGTTTATTCTCTAATGAAAAAGCTTTACTAGATTACGAGGTAAATTAGTCGTTGCTAGTGATTAAAGATGGGAGGAGAAATCTAAATGGCTAAAACCGTTAACTAAAGTCTAAACAAGTCAAAAGATAAATGATGACTAAAACTTAAATATGGAATTCTGATACTAAATCAAAATTAAGAAACATGACATCAAAGGGACCACCTGTCAATTGAGGATTGACCAGCATATGTTGAGTGATCGTATGTCTCGAACCAGAGCTTCGCTCACATCTTCGTTTTGTATTAGAGCCCTGCCAAGTACTAGGAGATGCTGAGATGTGGCACTTACGTGTTAAAGATGCCTTAAGCTTCGTGACTGAGCGCACCTCGAGCTTGGGACATGATAAAGGCCTCGGATGGCTAGTCCATAGGGTCATGGAGCCTCTGGCAGCCGAAGTGCGTCCTTTCCTACATTTAATGAGGCCAAGCATTTTGAATCCTCAAGGGCCTGGTGCTAAGGGAGCTTGCATCCGAGCCTCTTAATGCCTCGGGTCGAAGTGTCCACATGTGAGTAATTGTGTAGGTCCAATATCAGTGTAATTCTTATTACTTAAAATGTTTTTTACATTGTTCTATTTATGCACATGTACGCAGCCTCGGAGTCAAAGACAATAATCTGATCTGATCTCTAAAGATATGGAACTTACTAACTTATATCATCCCATGTGCTAATCTAATAAAATACTTGAAAATGTGGAATTTTATTCTGCCTTATCAACCAGAGTAACTTACGTTTAAGACACACCCCACCCCAACAATAAAAATTTAAAATATACAACTCTTTCAAACTTTTAAATTCAAGAAATTACTAACTAATTAAACCATGTCTTTCTACGTTTACAATGTGGATTAATTTAGAAGTGTCATACCTTTTAGGGCCAGGATAATTGAGGATTTCTGTGCTGTTTGCCATCACAGGCTTTTGTATAGCACCTTGACTACAATTTCTGTTTTCTGAAGAACTTCAACAAATTTTTTTATTCTGCTCTCTCCTCTTTATGATAGGTTATACCTGAAATACTTCACTGGTCTCCGCGGATAATATTGTTTCATAATTTCTTAAGCACAGAGGTATTTTCTCACTGCTGTACTCTTAATTTTTTTGTTGGATCCTTGAAAATTAAATCCTCTTCTTGCTGCGCCCATGTTCTGCCACTACATGTATACATAATTCTGCACACTAAGGGCCTGTTTGTTAACTCAATTCAGCACTTATTCTTAACATATTAAGTGGTGGTTATGTTTAGATGTGTTTGATAATATTTTACAAAACCACTTAATTGATTAAGATGCTCTGAAAATGATTTGAAACGTAGTGCAAAGTTTTCAGACGTTAAAACCATGCTTAACGCTGAAAATATACGCACCACTAAAGGATATAGCGGCCCACCCACGTTTATCGTTGAAACCGTATGGAATTTTGTTGAGCTCTTTTTTTTACACCATTTTCTGTATTTTAGAATTATATAATTGCAATTATTTTTTATGATACTTTTAGAATTTGTTAACAACATCTACTGTTACTCATACCTTATCATAATCATAACCAGAAATAATATATGATAATGATAAAAACATTGAATAGACGACAAAAGACATAACTTAAATAATTAATAATTTGGGGGACGTGGATATATATATATATATATATATATATATATATATATATATATATCTCAGCTGTTAAAAATTTGTGAAACAATATGCATGGGTCATATGTGTTCAACGATTTTTCTAATATATGAAAGTTGTAATTGCAATTTGTTAAATTAAAATTTTCAGATTTCAGATGTTTGACGTTATCAAACATTTTTCGGTTTCAGATTTCAGCTACTTATTATATTCAGATTTCAGATTTCAGATTTCAGACTTCAGATTTCAGACTTCAGATTTAACAAACGGCCCCTAAGTAGTTTGTTTGTCTGCAACCTACGACTGGTCGTCATAGATGACCTTGCCCCTTATATCATTGATGTTAAGTTCAGATTAGTTTAAATTGATATGAGCTGACTTCTACAATAAGATCAGATGTTCTTGTTGCGTAGAAGCTTTATATGTTACTTTTATCATTCCTCTTATCTTCTCATGTTCAAAGCTTTATTTGACTTTGTCTGTAGACCATTCTTTGCGTATTGAGCTGTTGGGTACTAGATGATTTATATTCTCTTGTATGTACTATCTTATAGTTTGAGTACTAGCCAAAGGGCCTAGGTGGTCTCTTGTTTCAGTCGCAGTGAGATGTTCTTGAACTTAACATCTACCTTGGATATAAAGGCTTTATAACCTTCTTTGGCTGGAAAATTTGATTTTATTTTGAAAAATTGATGTGGTTTTATTCTTCAAAATTTCCTGTTATTGCTCGTCTTTAGTATTCTGCACTTTTGGTTATTTGTTCTTTGTTTGGAAAAGTTATGTTAAAAATTTTCTTTTAACAATCGACTTTTCTTGAACTGAATAATACTTGCTAGGTTTTGTGGAATGCCCATTGAGTTCCTTGCTGTCAAATCTAGAAAACCTTCATATTTTTCTTTTTAGAAAATAATGCTTTTTCTTTTAGGGAAGTTTGACAAAATCTTCCTATAGCGATCCATGTCGACAAAAGTATGCATACTGTAGAAATTATTAATATTCTTATTTTTAATATTATGTTACATGTATTATAGTATGTAACGTTTATTATGCTATATTAAACAATTCTCGTAGTCCTGAAGTAGGTGGCTGATTTATAGCCGTTTAGACAGCTTTCTTAGGTGCATTTAATGAGTTGTTCCCGTCTACATTTTGTCTGAGGCTGTTGGACTTCTCACTTGTATTTATTCTCTCTTTTTCCCTATGGTAAATTAGTATGAGAAATACATTTTTTCTCCATCGTTCATTCTTGTTTTCTACATGGTATTAGAGCCCATCTTGCTCTAAGTATACCTGTTCCTTCAAAATGGCAACTTATTCTCAAATGTATCAGAGCCCATCTTTGCCCATCTTGTTTAAAATAATCTTCTATATGTATTCTGTAAAAATGATACCATTTTTATCCGTTTTACCCCCTGTAAAATGGAGTGTTGATACATGGGGAAGTGTTAAATATAATATTTTTCATAGCTCTAATGAATATTTGAGATTTCCGGAACCATTGTAGGAATGCGATTATCTGAGAGCAATTGCAGCGCCTCGTCTTAAGGTTTCAACTGTTGTGGATGCAAAAACAGGAAAGGTTTGTCAGAATGTTAAAACACTTTGATGCTTTGGTGGTTCTTATTGTTGTCATTAGTTAACCATTAATTTTGATCTTTACTACCATCTCATTACTATTGTATTATATAATCACGTTCAATGACTGTATAAATTGTATCTGTGCCCTGTTACAAAATGTGTCTTGAATGACTTACAACTGCTTTTACACACATCCTCATATTTATTCTTGGCTTGTAAAGTTCCCCAGATTTTATCTGCTTTTGGTTCCTATCATTCTAGGGAGTCAAAAGCAATGTGAGGACAAGCTCTGGTATGTTTCTGAACCAAGAAGAAATTTGTGGTAATTAGTGTCCTATTGTCCTATTTGTTTTAGTGGCCTTTATTAGTTTTTTATCTCCTTTCTAGGCCCTTTATTTATGTCTTTTATCCCCTGGTTCTATTGGATAAACTCCAGAACAAGTGGGCTGCTTTTACTGTTTCTGTGACCGTTGGGGTCACTATTCTTTAGCCGTTGGGACCTTTTTAGGACTATCTCTGTCCTATTTAAAGGCCATTCCTCTTGTATTTTATTTATCAAGTATTATTCAATAAATAAAATCTCTTCTTCTCTCAATACTTGTCTTAATTTCACATGGTATCAGAGACTTGATCCAAAATCGCTCAAATTCAATTTTGTCTGAGATTTTTTCAAAAACCAGAAAATGTCTTATGTTGATAGATCTACCTCCTCTGATGTTGTTCCACTCTCTGAGGGATCAAATCTCATTCAAGGAGGGAGTGATAATAACAGTCATCTTCTCACTAGTCACAAATTCGATGTGTCTGGAAGGAGCAAAGAAGGACATCTAACTGGTGAGATTCCTCAACCAAAAGAAGATGATCCCAAGTACAGACAGTGGAAGGCAGACAACAATATCATCATGTCATGGCTTATTGGTTCTATGACTCGTGAACAAAGTGAGAACTTTATGTTCCACAACACTGCTCAAGAGGTTTGGGAAGCAGCTCATGATCTCTATTCAAAAAGAGACAATACTTGTGAAGTCTTTGAGCTCAAGTCTCGACTTAAAGAGCTGAAGCAAGCAGATTCTACTGTCACTCAATATTTCAATCAGTTGAGTAGAATCTGGCAACAACTGGACCTATACAATGAGCAAAAATGGTGTTGTGTTGAAGATCACAAGATCCACAAAATTTTCATTGAAAATGACAGAGTGTTTACTTTTCTTATGGGGCTCAATCCAGATTTGGATGATGTTAGGGGAAGAGTCCTTGGCAAATCTCCTATCCCCAACTTAAAAGCTGCTTTTGCTGAGGTAAGACATGAAGAAAGCAGGCGGAAACTTATGTTGGGCAGCACTCCAGCTGCTGTTGTGCCCCAAATACCTCAGAAAAATTCTTCTGCCCTTACTTCTCAGCCTCTCCAAACCTCTGCTCTTACTTCTCAGTCTCTTCAACCCTCCAAAGGAAAGAAAGAAAGGCCTTGGTGTGATCATTGCAAGAAGCAAGGACACATCAAAGATACCTGCTGGAAAATTCATGGCGAACCAGCAGACTGGAAACCTAAAGATGGAAATGGAAGGGATTCTCAAGCCAATCTGTCTGTTCAGAAAGATGTTTTTTCTCAGGAACAAATAGAGGCCTTAAAAAGGATTTTTCAATCTACTTCCAGCTCTGGAAATCAGTCTATTGTATCCTCTGCTTCTGTAGCACAGACAGGTATCATTTCTCAAACTTTCAAATCTCATGTTCAGGACCAATGGATCGTTGATTCTGGTGCTTCTGAACACATGGCTGGGGACAAAACTCTTTTTTCTTCCATTTACCCTTGTACACAAGGGAGATATGTCAGAATTGCTGATGGTTCCACCTCTAAAGTAGAGGGTATGGGAACTATCAACATAAAGGGCAGATGTCTCAAAGATGTACTCTTTGTTCCAAAGCTGTCATGCAATCTAATCTCTGTTAACATATTGGCACAACAGCACAATATGGTGCTAAATTTATCCTCCACATCCTGTAAATTTCAAGACTCCAAAACTGGGAAGATGATTGGCAGTGCTATGACCAATTCTGGTCTTTATCTCATGAATGGCAATACAGACAAAGAAGCTTCTGGCTGTCTTAGTTCTAGTACTAATAGTGAAAATGTAATGCTATGGCACTATAGACTTGGACATCCAAATTTTGTATACTTGAAAAAACTTCTTCCTGATCTGTTTGTTAATAAAAAGCCTACTGATTTTGTGTGTGAAATTTGTTGCCTTTCAAAACAGTCCAGAACTAACTTTCCTCAGAAAAATTATCAACCATCTAAGCCTTTTAATCTGGTACACAGTGATATTTGGGGACCTTCAAAGGCTAAAAATATCACTGGTACTAGGTGGTTTATCACTTTTATTGATGATCACACTAGGCTTACATGGGTTTTTCTGATGAAAGATAAATCTGAAGCTGGTATGATTTTTAAGAACTTCTATCATTTGGTTCATACACAATTTGAAGCTGATATCAAGGTTTTAAAATCTGACAATGGGTCAGAATATTTTGAAACATCCCTTGGGACATTCATGAGGGACAAAGGCATTGTTCGTATAAGTTCCTGTGTTGATACTCCTTGGAAAAATGGAATTGCTGAGAGGAAAAACAGGCACTTACTTGACACTACTAGAGCTCTCATGTTTGCCATGAATGTCCCTAAGTTTCTATGGGGAGAAGCTGTCTTGACAGCTACTTATCTTATTAACAGAATGCCCTCAAGGGTACTTCAGTTTAAAACACCCATTGATGTGTTTAAAAATATATATCCAAACTGCCAATTCACTCAAAACCTCAGTCCTAAAGTTTTTGGATGTATTGTGTTTGTTCACAACCATCACAGAAACAAACTTGATCCAAAGGCTATCAAGTGTATCATGATTGGGTACTCCCCTAGACAGAGGGTATAAGTGTTATTGCCCCTCCACAAGGAAGTTCTATAACACTATGGATGTCACTTTCCTTGAATCTAAGCCCTACTATGATACACTTGGAAACTCTGAAGTTAACTATCTGAATTCCTCTCAAGGATGGAATTTACAATTACTTCCTGATCTACCTCAAGAAACAGAGCCTCATGTTAACAATGAATCTCAGACTCCTATTACAGAGGATCTGAATACCTCTGATAAGAGGGTCACTAGTTATCCTTTTGGACCTGAGCAAGGATCTAACTGTGATAGACCTCCTGTGGAACTGGTTTATACCAGAAAGCACAGGGGATTAGTCAGATCTCCTTCTCTTACTAGTCCTGAAAATCATGCAAGCACTTATGATGATAGCTCTGATGATAGGCCCATAGCCTTGAGGAAGGGGTCAAGGGCTTGCACTAAATTCCCCTTGTATAACCTCTCTGAGGCATATCAATCTCTCATGAATAACCTGAATAGTCAGTATGTTCCTTGTACCATTCAGGAAGCAGTTGCTAAACCTGAATGGAAACAAGCTATTGATGATGAAATTGGAGCCCTAATTAAAAATAACACTTGGGATATTACCTTTCTCCCTAAGGGAAAAAAGGTGGTAGGGTGTAGGTGGCTTTTCACCAATAAATATAACTCTGATGGGTCTATTAGCAAACATAAGGCAAGGCTAGTTGCCAAGGGGGGTATACACAAACCTATGGCATTGACTACCAAGAGACTTTTGCTCCTGTTGCTAAACTTAATACCATCGAGAGTACTGTTGTCCATTGCTGTGAATCTTGATTGGCCTCTTTTCCAATTGGATGTCAAGAATGCTTTTCTAAATGGAGAACTAGAGGAGGAAGTTTACATGAAGATTCCACCTGGGTATGAGACCCCAGGGAGAGAAAATCAAGTATGTAAACTTAGAAAGGCTCTTTATGGACTCAAACAGTCCCCTAGGGCATGGTTTGGCAGATTTACCAAATCTATAAAAGTTTATGGCTATCAACAATGTCATTCAGACCACACTATGTTCACTAAATTCACCGATAATGGAAAAAGAGTGATCTTGATTGTCTATGTTGATGATATAATCATCACTGGTGATGACTTGAATGAAATCCAACTCCTTAAGCAATCTCTTGCTAAGGATTTTGAAGTCAAAGATCTAGGCCAGTTGAAATACTTTCTTGGCATGGAAATATCTAGAACTACAGCTGGCATTCATATCTCTCAAAGAAGATATATCTTGGATCTTCATGAAGAAACTGGGATGGCAAATTGTAAACCTGCCTCTTCACCCATAGAGCCTAATTTGAAGTTCACAAAAGAAGGATCCAAGAATTATGTTGATCCTTTTAGGACTATCTCTCGTCCTATTTAAAGGCCATTCCTCTTGTATTTTATTTATCAAGTATTATTCAATAAATAAAATCTCTTCTTCTCTCAATCCTTGTCTTAATTTCACACTTGGGCTATATGATAAATGTTTGTCTTTCTTTGGCTTTGTTCAAGGATTTGGTCATTTAGGGTGTTATTAGTGTTATAGTTGATTTGCGCCTTTTGTATATTTTGTTGTTGTTTCCCTTCATGATTTAGTTACTTCGAGCCACATTAGGGTTTCCGAATAGAGTCATTTTCATTCATGCTTCCTAAGTTAAAGGAGATGATATAGGGTTGTTTTTCTATTTATGAAATCAGCTCTATGTGGGTTAGGATAAGAAATAATAAATAATTTTCTCTTGTAAAACTTTAGGGAAAAACTCGTGTATATTATTACTTAGCACATCCTAGCATTAAATAATACAATGGAACCCGATTCCTTCTAAGATAAGTAAGCCAACCTAGCCCCTTCTCCAAGACTAGACAGCCGCCTCTTTCTCTAAGCCCTACTGCCCACATGGGCCGACTATGACACAAAAGAGTCGGCTGCTCTCTAATTAAAGACATCAATTACAATTATATCCTTTTATTTACAATACACATACATACACACATTCCGACACTCCCCCTCAAGTTGGCGCATAGATGTCAATCATGCCCAACTTGACCAGAATGTCATCGAACTCTCGCTTCCCAAGGGCCTTGGTCAATCCGTCAGCCATCTGTTTCGAAGATGGAATGAATAGTATACAAATCTGACGACTTTCTAGCTTTTCCTTGATGAAATGACGATCTATCTCCACATGCTTAATTTTGTCGTGATGCACATGGTCATTAGCTATGTCTATCGCGGCCTTATTATCACAGTAGAGCTTCATTGGCATATCCACCCGCACCCGTAGATCTTCCAACACTTTGCTCCTTGCTTCGCCGAGTCACCAAGTTACTCTACACATAGGTGCAATATCCCGTAATGGACCTTCTATTAACCGTACATACACCCCAATCCGCATCGGTAAAGACCTCTACCCCCGTTTGCCCATTTTTCTCGAAGTACAGCCCCTTTCCAGGAGTAGTCTTCAAATACCGCAGGAGGTGAATGAGCCGCATCAAGATGTTCTTGCATAGGTGAGTGCATGAACTGGCTCAATGTACTAACCGCATATGAGAATTGAATTGGGTCCATGAATCTAAGAAATAGTGAGAATTCTTGATCTCTCTCAATATTTCTCTCAATTCGAAAATCGAGGATTTGAATTGATGTCCTCGCATTGATTCCTCCTAAATTGCATTGATTTATCCTAAAGATTTCATTTCAATTGGAATTTGGTTATTCGCCATGTACGAGGATCCCCGCTAAGCATCCATGGCTGAATGGTTAAAGCTAGGCCGAGTGTGGGACAGGTAGATCAATTTGCCCACCAATCGCTAGTACCTCTCCATCTCTACCGGGTTCTTGTTTGAGACATCCCCCAATTTCAGATTCGTCTCCATTGCGATGCTTGCTGACCGAGCCCGTCATACCTGTTTCAGCTAGCAAATCCAAAGTATACTTTCTTTGGCATACGGACATTCCCTGTTTCGTTCTAGCAATTTATTTTCATGCCCATGAAATACCTAAGGGGTCCGAGTTCCTTGATCCCAAACTCCTTCGAAAGACTCCTTTTAACTGGAACAGCTTCCTCCAAGTCATCACCTGTCAAAATAATGTCGTCAACATAGACAAACAGAATAGTTATTTTCACTTGGTCAGAAAATTTAACAAATAAAGTATGATCTCCATGACTATGACTAAATCTTAAGCTTTTCAAGAACCGCATAAAACGTTCAAACCATGCTCGTGGACTCTGTTTAAGCCCATATAAGGATTTGATCAGCCGACACACATTTCCCCCAAAACCGTCCTCAAACCGTGGAGGAGCATCCAATACACTTCCTCTTTAAGGTCCCCGTGAAGAAAGGCATTCTTCACATCCAACCGAAGCAACAGCCAATCCAAATAAACTGCCAAGGAAAAAAAAAATATTTATAGTGTTCATTTGGCGACCAGTGAAAAGTCTCTGTATAATCGATCCCATATGCCTTGGAGTACCGATTTGCCACCAACATCATGTTTCTTGCTTCTCCATGTGCATTCGTGTGGGGAAATTTGGTCACATGGTGTTTGGTCTCGGTATAAGCGATCCCATAATGCTCCTTTCCCTAAAAATACGGCCATAAGAACTTTCGTTGCCATTGTCAGACCTAAAATCTGAATTTTTTGTTTGAAATTGTGTGTAACCATTTGATAAAAGGTCTTAAAAACCTGCTTTGCATTTTATTTGTCTTTTAAATTATAAACTCATGATACCCGTGTATGGTCATAAATAAATGTCACAAACCACTTTTTCTCATTTAAAGTGGGTGAGTCATTTAGAGGGACCCACACTTCACTGTGAATTAAGGTAAAGGTTTTAGTAGGTTTCTAGGCCTGCAGTTAATACACACTTCTACCTACATTTTCGGCCAACTCACACACTTCACAATGCAAAAGTGGTAATTTTATTAGACATATTCTGAAACAGTTTCTTCATGTAAGCCAAACTAGGATGCCCTGTTCTATAATGCATTATTAAAACATGGGTTTGATCAGGATTTGCTTGAGAAGAGTAGTTGCTTTTCAAAGGAGATTCCTTCTCAAAGAATGGCCATTTTTCGAAAACTGCAATTCAGTATTCACTAATTACCTTCTACTTGTCAATCTTCTCCCCCAAGGTTGAATCCTAAAATATACAACCATCCCAAGTAAATTTAGTAGAACAATCTCATCTAATGTAAGCTTGTGAACAGATAATAGGTAGAAAACAGGTTGAAGTCCGTGGCATCAATGATCCACAGAGCTGCATGACTGGTTCCTAGGGAGGAGAGAGCAAGATATACCTGATTCTGCAGGAGAGTAGTTGGGATTATGATTTAGACATGGTTGTGAATTGAATGACTCCAATTGT
Organism: Gentiana straminea; assembly: GCA_036785695.1. Taxonomy (NCBI): domain Eukaryota; kingdom Viridiplantae; phylum Streptophyta; class Magnoliopsida; order Gentianales; family Gentianaceae; genus Gentiana; species Gentiana straminea. Next base: position 3,367,910 of record JAVUPR010000265.1, on the reverse strand, counting down.
TCCCTGGTTAATAAGAAAGATCCTGGAGTAGATGGAGACTCTAATTCAATAGAGATTATTTGCCGTCCCAGTTTCTGCTCATTTGGTTTTCCATGCTGGTTTACCATGTAATTCTCAGCATTCATGTGTGCTGCCATTTTTCTTACAGTGGTCACATTTCAGCTTCCGTTCAGCTCCCTTTTTGTCCAACTTTCTTGCTGCCAAAGTTGATTCCTTTGGTTCAAGTTGGGGCCTTTTTTGCATTACCCTTTTTCAGGTGTTTTCTCCTCCTAAAGATGGCCCTCCTCAAGTACGTGCAGGAATCGAAGCAGCCGTGGAGGTTGTAATGGAACCTCCACGATCTCCAGTCATTGCTGCTTTGTATTTCATGGCGGCACAGTTAGGTTTTTTGTAATCTATTCTCTGATACAACGTTGCCAAAAGAAAGAAAGAAGAACAATTTCTTAATTGATTCGGTTTTAGTAGAATACCGAGACATAAATTGGATGATTACAACCATGCTAAGAGTTCAAACCAGTAAGGACTCTTATTATAATCAAGGAAAATATCTCCTTTTTTTTATAAATATTTGATTACTTATTCAACTGTCTAAAAACCTTCCACCTAGTAAAACACTTAAAATACCTAGCACTTAAATCATTAAAAGACAAAATGCAATAGATAAAATAAAATTACAACAGCTGATCGCTAACATATGCCCTCATCTTTCCTTCTTTTTTCCAAAGTATAGGCCATTGAAAAACGCATCTCGGTGTATTCTCAAGTTCCAGTTGAAAATGGGGAGCTCATTCAAGTATTACGGTGTGTATTTTCTTTTTCACCCTTGTTCATTTGAAGCATGAGGTTGCTTTACGCAAAAGACTAACATCTGCAGCAGTACAGTTATGAAAAGGATCAGTTTTACCGACCCCACCATGACTACTTCTCTGACACTGTGAGTTTTTCCATCCCATTTTTATAAGTCGTCACTGTATCTTAAAGTTTAAGCTACTGAAGAGTGCAATTTATGCATCTAAGGACTCTTACATCCCTTGCTGCGTGGGTCAACCTTAATATTTCATAAATGATCCCAATAAACTAGAAGGTTGTAAAATTGGAATGCACGGTGTCTTGATCTTTTAGAATGACCAATTACCACCTCACCTTAAAATTTTGACATTTAATTAGTGTAACATTACATTTAAAACTCTTAACACCCCATCTTGTGTTTATTTGCTATTAAATCTATAAATTGTTGCCTTTTTGTTTACTCAAGCATCTTATAGTAAGCAATTAAGCATATAATTTTTTTCTTTGCTTTCTTTTTGCAGTTCAATTTGGCCCGTGGTGGTCAACGAGTAGCCACTATGCTTATGTATTTGAGCGACAATGTCGAAGGAGGCGAAACATATTTTCCTATGGTAGTTATCTCTGACATGATGATGTTTGTCATTTGCTTATATGGTCTCTTTGAAAAGGCTGTCTAGAGAATCAAAAAAAAGAAAAGGCTGTCTAGTAGTCATAATATCGTTTTCTTCTAAAAATGATTAATTCCGTTCTTTTTATTATTAATCAATATTAATCAATAATCCTTGTTTAGTTCCTTGGCTCTTACAATTTTTTTTCTTTCTAAAACACCTGGATATCCACATGATTACTGTGGTTGCCTATGTTCCGTGGATAGGATAATTGGGAAGGTGTGTAGAAATATATAACGTATTATTATTAGTTTTATTGTTACATGTGTTGTGTAACGTTTCATTTAAAAAGGATTTACTTAATCCTTGTTTAGTTATCTGGCTTATTACCGTTGCCAAGCTGTTTAAGTGCATTTTTGGAGATTTTCCCGCCTACTTTCTTGTCTAGAGGCCGTTGGGATTCTCTCCTCTATAATTCATTCTTGTTCAGTGTTTCGAACACATCAATGAGAATGATTCTTTTCTCAATTCTTGATCTTTAACTTCCACAAGGTGCTACTGAGTCTGCCGGCCTGTATGGCCTTTCCAGATGTGCCCTTCATAATTTTCTTGTTGCTGGAAGTTCTTTTTGGTGATTGTGCTTGATATTTCAATGAGACATTCCACACAAACGCTTACTTTTGGTTATTATTTGTGTCTGGCATGTTGGATTTCTGTCATTTAGATTTTTGGCTCATTAAAAGCACTTTAGGTGGATTGAACCTTAACTCTATTGTCAAGAAATCTTTAAATGAAAACAGGTAGAGTATTTATTAAAATGTGAACATTTAACTTGTTATTCAATTCTCGTTGATCTCTCTGGAAGAATCGTAAATTATAAAAATTATTTACGAGTTGGACAAGATGTTATCTAACCTTAAGTTCTGTTGGCGTTGCAAAACCTAATTTAGTGCAAAGTTAGTGATACATTTTGGCATTGAAGAAGGTATGATATATATGATAGAATGCGATGACATAAATGATCAATATAGCCAACCCCACCCCACCTCACCTAAAGAGGGAATAAGGCTATAGTATTTTTGTCATCATATTTACACTTCAACTTATATGCTTGCAATGTTGTAAGTGTAATAACCGCATGATTTACGAAGTATTTTTAGAAAGTAGGACATAGCAACTGCACCTCTCTTTTTAGCAACATAAGCTTCTAGTTAGATGGTTCGAGTCATGCATGGTTGTCAGAAAATAGTAAATGATGTATCCACATTATTAATTTCATTGCAAAAGTATTGGTAGTTTGCTTGTAGCGAAAAATATAGTTGTCGAACTTGCGTTATTTCATATCACATTGGTCCTTGTGCCACACTCAAATATTAAAAGATATAATTAGTGGATACTAGTAGATAAAATATTACTACTAATGCCCTTCAATTTATATCTATTTATACTCCCCTCAAGCTGGCTTGTAAATATCTAATAGGCCAAGCTTGTTACAATGAAATTGAAAGGGAATTCTGTGTAGGCCTTTGGTGAACAAATCTGCTACTTGGAGTTTGGTGGGGACATAAGATAGATTGATGCTCCCATCTTCTTGCTTCTCTTTGATGAAATGTTTGTCAATTTCTATGTGTTTGGTCCTGTCATGTTGAACAGGATTGTTGGCAATCTCAATGGCTGATTTGCTGTCACTGTATAGTCTCATAGGTTTGGAGAAGGTCATCTTTAGTTCTTTTAGGACCCTTTGTATCCATAGCAACTCGCACATGCCTAATGCTACTGCTCTAAATTCTGCTTCAGCAGTGCTTCTTGCCACCACAGACTGTTTTTTACTTCTCCAAGACACCAGGTTGCCAAACACATAAATGCACCATCCTGAAGTTGATCTTCTATCTGCCACTGAACCAGCCCAATCAGCATCAACATAGCCTTCTACAGTCTTGCAGTCACTGGCTTTGAATAATATACCACATCTTGGACTTCCTTTGAGAAATCTGAGAAGTCTTAGAGCAGCATCAAGGTGAATCTGTCTTGGTGAATGCATGAATTGACTAATTTGGCTCACTGCAAAAGAGATATCAGGACGAGTGTGAGATAAATATATAAGTCTACCAACAAGTCTTTGGAAGTTTTCTTGATTGACAGGTTCCCCTGCATCATCCTTCCCAAACTTGATGGTATTATCAACAGGTGTATCAACAGGCTTACACCCTAGCAGACCATATTCAGCAAGAAGATCCAGAGTATACTTCCTTTGGGTCAAGAGAATGCCTTCTTTAGATCTAGCAACCTCTATCCCAAGAAAGTACCTCAGTGGTCCCATATCTTTGACTTCAAACTCTCCCTTTAGGAACCTTTTAAGATTAGAGATTTCACTCTCAGAGTTGCCTGTGATGACAATGTCATCAACATAGACAATGAGGATTGTGACTCCCCTGTCTCTGTGTGTTTGTAAAACAGTGTGTGATCTCCATGACCTTGTGTATATCCACCCTTTTTCATGACCTTAGAGAATCTGTCAAACCAAGCCCTTGGAGATTGCTTTAATCCATATAGAGATCTGTGCAATCTACAGACTTGGTTTGGTTTTCCCTTGAAACCAGGTGGAGGGTGCATAAATACCTCCTCCTTTAATTCACCATTTAGGAATGCGTTTTTGACATCCAGTTGATGGAGAGGCCAGTTTTTAGTGGCAGCAATAGAAATAAGGATTCTTACAGTATTTAATCTAGCAACAGGGGCAAAAGTGTCATTGAAGTCAATACCGAGAGACTTGAGTGTACCCTTTGCAACCGGTCTTGCTTTATGTTTGTTTACGTAACCATCAGGATTATATTTGACTGTAAATACCCATTTACATCCAACAGGCTTCACACCCTTGGGTAGATCTACCATTTCCCGGGTATGATTGTCCTTGAGTGCTCTCATTTCATCAAGAACAAGCGAGTTTTCCATTGGGGGCACTCAAGGGCCTCGTTGTATGTTCTTAGGTATTTGAACGAGAATCGCATATTAGCAATGTATGATTTGTAAAGAGTGGTCAGTTTTCCATAGGGCACAAACCTGTTAATGGGATGTTTAGTGCATTCCCTAGTTCCTTTCCTTAGGGCAATAGGTAAGTCAACAGGAGTGTGTATAGGATTAGTATCACCTGTAGCATTATTTGTAGGCAGACACTCTTCAGCATCTTCTTGAGCAGTAGGTTCAGAAGACTGTTCCTGCAGGTTAGTATCAACAACTTGTGTATCCATAGGAGCAGATGTATATGTGCTAAGAGGGGTAGGAGACTTTTTCTTTCTTGTGTCGACAATCACTTCTTCATTCTGATCCCTTATGCTCTTGGTAGATGGAGCAATGGATTCCATAGGAACAGGGTCAGAATCAATGATAGGCAAAGTAGGGTCATTTCTGAGAAAGTCATAGCTATCTACAGATTTATTATCCTTGTGGATGTAGAAAGGCTGTTCTTCAAAGAAAGTGACATCAGAGGATATGTAAATTCTTTTAGCAATAGGATCAAAGCATTTAAAACCTTTTTGTGTTGATGAGTATCCAATAAAAATGGTCTTGACAGCCCTAGGCTCAAGTTTGCCCCTAGACTGTGAATGAATGTGAACAAATGCAGTGCAGCCAAATACCTTTAAAGGGATATTGGATACAAGTTTGGATCCAGGGTAGAATGCTTTGAACACATTCAGTGGAGTCTTGTATCCAAGCACCCTAGAGGGCATCCTATTTATGAGAAAAGAAGCAGTTAAAACAGCCTCTCCCCAATAGAAAACAGGGACATTGTTAGTGAAGAGTAGGGTTCTTGCAACTTCTAAAAGGTGCCTATTCTTCCTTTCTGCAACTCCATTTTGTTGTGGAGTGTTAGAGCAGGAAGTTTGATGAATAACTCCTTTTTCAGTTAAAAAATGTCCTAGGACAGTGTTTAAATATTCAGTACCATTATCTGATCTTAACATCATTATTTTGGTTTGAAATTGTGTTTCAATCATTTTGTAAAACCTTTCAAAGATAGAACTCACATCAGATTTTTGTTTCATTAGATAGACCCAACATAATCTGGTGTGGTCATCTATAAATGTAACAAACCATCTGTTATGAGTTAGATTTGGTGTTTTAGAAGGTCCCCACACATCAGTGTGTATCAAGTGAAAGGGAGACGATTCAGAGTATGAGATTGCCTTAAATGAACTTCTAGTATGCTTAGCAAGTTCACAAAATTCACATTTAAAAAACTCAGGTTTTTCATTAATAAAAAGATCAGGATACAATTTTTGAAGATAATAAAAACTGGGATGCCCTAATCTCCAATGTAAGAGTCTAATCTTATTCCTTTTTTATGGTTCTTTTGTCACAAAATGACCCTTTTCGGTGACCCATGGATAAGATAAAGTCCCTTATACTTCTTAGCACATCCAATCTTCTCCTTGGATCCCACTGCCTGAAACTCACAATATGAAGGAGAAAAATTAACGGTACAATTCATATCGTTACAGAATTTGCTGACTGAGAGAAGATTGCAAGATAAGTTAGGAACAAATAACACAGATTTAAGACTTATGTTATCATGGATTTTTATAGTGCCAGTTCCTTCAACTTTAGAGCATGATCCATCAGCAATTTTTACATAATGTTTGTTAACAGTGGGTTCATATGTAGAAAAGAGGGAAAAATTACCCGTCATGTGGCTAGAAGCACCTGAATCTATGATCCGGTTGTCGATAGCGTAGCTCCCGGTGGAAGTGTCATCTTTCGAGAATGCATCTTCCTACCAAAGAGCTGGTTAAGGACTTCCAGTTGTTCTTTTGAGAAGTGGTTGGTCTGTTCAGTGACATTGTAGCCGTGTTTCTTGGTATTCTGCCCCTTTTGCAGGTGTGGCGGCTTACCATGGATGTTCCAGCATATTTCTCTAGTGTGGCCCTTCTTCTTGCAGTGATCACACCAAAGATTGCTTCTTTGCTCATTTTTCTTTTGTGGTCCTTTCTGATAACCACCAACCATAGCAGAGTCGTTCCCTTGCACCATAAGAGCTGAATGTTCTCCCCCTGGAGTGGGGAGTAGACCTCCCATAGCACCCTTTACGCATTCCTCTTTTCTTATTGAAGCAAACGCCTCTTGAACGATGGAAGGGGAACCTGAGCCAAGATTCTTTCTCTAGCAGCATCATAAATGGTGTTCAATCCACTTAGGAAGTCAAACACCCTCTCTTGTTCTATGTGTTTCTGGAAATTTGCAGCATCAGTGGTGCTTTCCCACTCAATCATAGTGAGCTGGTCGTATTCTTGACAAAGTTTATTCAGAGTATTGAAATACTTTGTGACATCCAGATTACTTTGCTTGATTTCTTTCAGGTTGGTTCTTATACCAAAGGCCTGAGCGAAATTTCCCTGGTCAGAGTAAGTCTTGGTAATCCTGTCCCATATTTCTTTAGCTGACTTGGCAAAGAGGTGAACTTGACCAATTTCGTCAATCATGGAATTGATCAGCCATGACATTATGGTTGCGTTTTCTGTTTCCCAGATGTGGTATGCTTCAGATTCCTTGTCTTCTGGAGCTTTGATATGCCCAGTAAGATATCCGAGTTTCCCACGCCCAGTGATGTACATTCGGACAGATGCTGCCCATTGTACGTAATTTGCACCATATAGTTTTTTTGTGGTGATTTGGAGGGTTGGATTATCGAGTCCACCCAGAGAACGAGACTGATCAGCAGATGTTGCGGAAGTAATGCCAGATTCAGTCATGGTGAACAAGAGAATAGATTAAGAGGAAGAAGAAGAAAAAGAAGTTGAAGCGTTGGCTGAAATTTTCAGCTCTCTGATACCATGTAGATTTTAGAAAGGAGAGAGAAGAATAGAGATGAGAAGCTAAATTGCTTTCTTAATTAAAAACTGAATGGGATTAACACTCCATAGTGATATGCTCTTTTATTTTCTTAATTCCTGTCATTTCAATTCTATTGAAAGATTCAAAGTCCAATAGGGCTAGCTTCAACTGGTAGAAACCTAATAATTGCGTTTAGTAAACCATTTCACTAACCTTTGAATTTGGGGGATTCACAATTTTCGTGGCTGAAGTTGCATGCATGATACACGTGGCTAAGCATGTCTTTAGTTAATTGTATGGTACTACTGCCAAGTGCAAGGGACCTGCTATGCAATTTACTATTTGATTGCGACCAATCAACTAGGTTTTCAGCATAGATGTTTCCATCTGAGTGTTGACCTGAAGCTCGAGCTATATCACTTGAACCAGTCATGAGTTTGGGGGTGTTTGAGTGCCTTATGAACCGCCAATTTAGAAACGATTGTCATGACTTGTTTTGAAGCCTAATAATTTATTCCATGTCTTCTTCTGTCTAACTTATGAAAACTGTGTTTTTGTTGCTAGCTCGCCGATAGCTTTAAGGTTATTCTTTTGTATGGGAGTTTATATTTGTTGTTATTTTTTTATCAGGCAGGTTCAGGAAAGTGTAGCTGTGGTGGAAAAATGGTTCCAGGTTTGTGTGTGAAGCCTGCTAAAGGAGACGCTGTACTTTTCTGGAGCATGGTTTGTCGCCTTTTCTCACTGAATAAGAATACATGTGAAAATATATTATTAATCCATTTCATTATGTTATGTTTGTGTATGTGTATTGGGACATATTTTGCTTGTTCATTTGTTATGGGGAGATGAAGGAGGACCTTCAAGTCGTGGAAATGTCGTTATATAGAAGAAGGTAAGATTGCCTGCAGTTGGGCCTAAATGGTCAGCCCTTCCACAAACCTGCATACGTTAGATTCTTCGATACAGCCCGCTCGCTCAATTGTTCTCAGGAAGATAAATAGCCATCAAGAAATTAATTGGTTAAGCTACGGAAAGTATGTTGAAATATCTACCACATCATTTTGGTTTTGGACGATCCCAATTGCATTCTTTGGGTTTCAACCCATCCTTTGTTTTGATTGGAATAACCAGTTTGTGTAGGGGAGTGTTGTCGTGAATCAATGCAATTTAGGGTCAGCAGAGTGTGAGAAGCGTGGCGGCTAATGCACATTCTTTAGCTAATAATCGGAAATTTACAGTTAGCGTAATTTTTTTTGCCTCGTATTATTACTCCTTTCATAACACAAGTGAGCATTTATCATCATTTTTCTTCATCTTATCCCCTTGAGATATTATTCCTCTTTTTCTATAATCCTAATTTAGCATTCACCTATCTATTTCTCTTTTTACTTTACGACCATTGCAATAATGATTGTAAATTTTTTTTTTATATAGAAAATTCCATTAAAATAGGTCAGTCAAGATAGCTGAGATGATAGATTGGGGTGGATTAGGCCCCTAAGTACAATCGGTAACTGAACTGAGATCATGTATGGATGCTACATGAGTCGAGTTAGTAGCTCAACGGTTGACAGAAATAAAATCACAATTGATGAAACTAGAGCTAAGAGTCTTTACTTCAACTGCCAAGTCTCTGATTGATAAGACATCCTCTTCTTTGGATAGAATTCGATTAATACTCCTCAAGTAATCCGATTCTATGATGACATTCTGGAGTTTCAGACTTTTTTCTTCCAGTAAACCAAAGAGGATGGCCTCCATTTCTTTTTTTTTTTTTTTGTTGTTGTTGTGAAAATCAATCTTCCTCGATGTAAGCTAGTTGCATGCACAAGTGCTCCATCTTGGTCTCTGATAATCATACTTGCACAGCCTTTTTTATCTTTGTATGTTTAGTCCACATAGATTTTCAGAGAGTCTTTGGGTGGTTTCTTCCATGGTAGAGGAGGCGATGATGCTTGTGCTTTGGGTGGATGTGAATTTGTCTCTTGATTGAAGCTTGTAGAATTGAAATGGCTTGAGCTCCTATGTGGGAGATCAAGATGCGGGCATGTTCAAAGAGGAACTTATTCCTCATGTTCCAGATTGCTCAAGGATTGGGAAAAGTTTTTAAACATTTTTCATCTAGTGGCAATCAAAAAAGGTATGAATCCATTTCCCTGTAGCAAAGTAATAAATTTGAACGCTGCCCCTTGAGATATATATCCCTTTCTTAAAATTGCTTTCTTAAGTGGTAGAAAGTTTGTTGCCCCTTTCCAAACTAAAAAGGATCAACTATAGGTGTTCTAGATTTTTGCGGTGGCATAAGTAGTTTCCTTTTCTGAGTTGTTAGTTGCAAAGATTCATGGGCTCATCTATAACCAGACTTCACAATGTAGGTTTCTTTACTAGTATAGTGTCCAAGGATCTTATATTAAGAGAGGGTTTTACTAATAGGGGTGGTTTGAATTTGCTCAATGTCATGAGGCTGGAAAGTGTTTTGAAGACGGTCAACATTCCATTGTCTTTTAGAGGGGCCTAGGAGTTGAGACTTTGGTGAAGGAGTGTTTGTTGGTTTGGGAGAACTTTTTGCCTTTGTTTAGGTAGTGTCAAATGAAAGAGGGATTTTGTACATTGTTGGAGGAAAGAAAAGGCTTTCTTAGGGAAGTATTAGATCTTAAGAACCAAGGACCTTGGATGTTCGAGGATTCTCCTACATTGTTTGACGAGCAAAGGCTATTTTTGTTTTCATCTTTACTTTTGCCCCATCAATAGTTTCTAGTCATATAGAGTATGCCATTATTGCTTTGGGGATGTAAAAGTACTGCATGGAAAATGTGGGAATTGTCCGTATAACTACTTTATCAAGATATTTCTACACGAACTTGATATTAGTTTGGTCTTCTAGCCTTGATGTTTCGGCCTAACTCTGTCCTTGATGTACTCAACGATTTATTTATTTATCTCCCAGCTATGAATGATAGGCGTAAGTATTTGCCTTTCAATTTACCTTCCTTGATTTTTAGGTTGCTGCAGCGATCCTTCTTTAGGTCGATGCCATGGTTTTGGCTGAAGAAGAGTTTGGATTTCTCAAAATTAATTTTTTGACCATAGCCATTCTTATAACTGTGGAAGATGTCTTCAATTTCCTTGGCATTTAAAAGGGTTGCATATGAGAATGGAATGCAATCGTCTGTAAAGAGGTGGTGAGAAAAAGGACAGGCCTTTGTTGTCCAAAATTGAGGCCGGGTGAGATCCTTCTGCCTAATAGCTTTTTATTGCTTTCGAAATCCCTTGCGCTTTGGATGGAAATGAAAGGGGAGCGTGGGTCTCCTTGCCTTATGCCTCGGGTGAGATGAAGGGCAGGTGAGGGTTGACCATTGATTAATACCTTAAAAAAAAGCACTTGTGATGCATTTCGTAATAAGGCCTATGAAGTTCCTAGGGGAAGCCATGTTTTGCAGTTCTAGGAATGACCACTCCACACGGTCATGGGCTTAGAAAATGTTCAGTTTAATGGTCATGTGATGATTTATTACCTAATTTACTTGAATTCAGAAGCTTCAAAGGGCAACAAAGTCTGTGATTAAGCGTCCTTTAACAAAAACTGATTGGAAAGGGTCACTAATGTAGTCTAGCACTTGCTTTAGCCTGTTAGCCAGTATTTCAGAGACGAACTTGTAAATACTGTTGCAAAGACCGCGATAGGCCTGAGGTCACTAAAGGCGGTAAGAGCATTGATATTAGGGATGAAGACACTATGCAAGTGTTGTTTAAGGTTTCATTGCCAGCCCTATGGTTGAGAATATATTAAACAAATGGACACTGTTAATGGTATCACGGTCAATTTACTCGAGCACCAGACCTCGTGCAAATTTCGACTTTGTAGAGGTCGAAATCTGTTTTCAACTTCTCTAGAGTCGAATATTGTGCATAATTTCGTTTTAGACCTTGTCAACTCGGGTTAGCCCTTTTAGACCAAGCGAGGACGACACTCTAAGCAGTTGATCGGATCATTTATGACTCATTTGGCATTATCATGCCCGGGGTCTGGGGGGCGTTACAGTTTTCTTCTTCGTTGAATGTTGATGAGTTTTCCATTGAATATGAGGGCTGTCGAACAGAGGTGGGATGTGGTATAAACGAAAAAAACTGAAGTTTGGTAAAAAGGAGTGTAAAGGAGGGATTGATGGATGAAGAGAAAGCTACATTGATTTGATCCAATGATTTTTTAGTCATTTAATTGTTATAAAGTCAAAACATTAAATTACTTCCTTAATACATGTGATTTTAGCAACTCCGTCCTTAAATAGAAAGAAAGGGAGTATTATTTCAGATTTTTTCTATTGAAAATCTTAGGTTTAACTTTTTGCTATTTACTTAATTTAGACTCTTTTTTTTCTTTTGTTTTGTTTGAAAATTTATGATAAAATCCACTTAATTTTTGTTCTTACATTTTAGAAATTCATGACATAAAAACCTTATATTTTTTTTAAATATTTTCAGACAGAGACAGAGGTGGCTAATGTTGGATTAATTATTGATCTGTTTTTTTTTTTTTTTTTTTTTTGTTTGTTTGTTTGTTTGTTTGTTTGTTTGTTTTTAGGGTCTTGATGGAAAGTCAGACCCAGATAGCATACATGGAGGTTGTGAAGTATTGTCTGGGGAGAAATGGTCTGCTACAAAATGGATGCGGCAAAAAGCTACTTACTGAATTTTTTTTAGCTTATTTTTTATTTTTAGTTTTAGTTTTAAAATAGGTTTTGTACAAAGCTATTGAGATCAATGGTTACAGTATAATTTTATGCTTGATGAAACTGATGGACCACCACCTTAACGGTTTGATATGATACCCCATGGCTAATGCAAAAATTATCAACTAATGTAATCGGAGACGAACTTAGGTATAATATACCCCTTCTTTTTATCGGGGTTTCATCGGCACCACGTTTTGACTTCCGGCACCATGTCCATTTTCGGTACTCTTTAAATTATTTTTGAAACCACTATTATTTTTTTTATAATTACGTTACTGCCACTGACATTACTTTTCAAAAATAGGTCGGTGGCACTGAAGTTACTTTTCAATATAACGTCAATGACACTAACGTTATAGTATAGAAATGCCACTGACGTCATTTTGAAAAGTAATGTTTGTGGTAGCGACGTTCATACTGTGGTGACAAAAGTAAAGAAAAAAAAATACATGTTTGGTTTCTGAAGTTAAAAAAAAAATGATTCCAGTATTAATACGGTGGTGCCAATAGAACCCGTCTTTTTATACTATTTGTCGTGGGTGTAACGGCCCAAACCATGGACAAGGAGAAAATGATCATAGGTTGCTCGGCACGTGCACATCTCATGATTAAATGCATACTTAAGCCTTACGAAACTGTCGTATCATACCAAAGAGCGGAAGTTTAAAAGACTACATTCATCAGAACGTGCGGAAATTGAAACAAAGCATTTAATAACAAAACCAATTAGATTCAGAAATGAGCAGATGAAACAGAAAACATAAAACCATAAATGAACCTTGCTACGAATATGGGGTAGCTGTCGCAACATCGGTAGGTCAAATTCCTAGGAATTTATATATTTGTATCTACAACTACAAACTCTAATTAAACAAAGGATAATCGAAAACTTACTTAATTCCTAATAAAACTACACAATTTCAATTCCAATAAAATAAATGAAATACATCTAATATTTATCTATTATCTCAAAGGAAAGAAAATGAAAAAACATAAATGTCAGAGTATTAACTTTAGGTGGCTCAACTCAAGAACTAAAATAAGAGACGCAACCCAAGAACTAAAATAAAAAGAATAAAAGATATATCAAAGAATAGGAAACAACCTAAACATGATAACTAAGAAGCTTAACAACTATCTTCCATGGAGTCTTCTCCTGTCTTCTCGATTCAACGTTATCTTTAATTATGTGAAAATGTTAAGTAAAAGGTTAACACAAAGACCCAGTAAAGAAAATATAATTAAAAGGGAACCATGGTAGTATCTTTGAACTACACTCACAATTCTCTATTAATGCAATTATACTTTCAAAATACATGTTAATAATTATCATACTTGAATACTACATGTGATTAATGGGAATATGGAATTGGACATTGCACAATTCAATGCATCCTAACACACAAATACATACTTGTGAGTTACCTTAATTACCGTGTCATATTTACCGTACCATATCATAACATACTTTCATTACTTATCTCAACATACCTGCATTACAATACATAATTACAATACCTCCATTACCATAATCAAATTATCTAATATTAGGTCTCCCACTAGTTAGAAGTTTTGATAATACTAAAACAGTTGGTTTAGAAGCCAAGTACTCCCTCCGTCCCATAATATAAGGCCTTTTGGCCATTTCACACCGTTTAAGAAATCTCATAAATGAGTTACTTTATAATATTTCAAGGCAAAATATTGTATTGTTTTCTGGGACATACTAATAATATTGCATTGTATAATGTAAAAGTGAAAAAAAAAATGCATTTAATATTACATTGGAATGTGAGAAGGCCTTATATTGTGGGACAAAGCCAAAAGGCTAAAATGACCTATATTGCAGGACGGAGGGTGACGATGCTGGATACCGTCAAAATGATAACCCGAGCCAATTTAATCTAGAGACAATGTTCAAGATCCTAAAACCTAAAATAAAGTATGAAATGAGGGAGAATTTGATAATGTTTAGACTGAGCCTGAGAATGCTTGTTCTCAAGTTGCCTACGTATCCTGGAATTTTCTCAGGAATCAAGTCTGCTGTAGTTCTAAGGAACGTTTATATAGGGAACACTTATGCCTTAGGTTATGATTGTGTCGTGTCCTTCAAGGACTCTTACTCGTACCCGCTATGGATGTATACGTGTTAATCTCAGTGATTTAGGAGATAAATACGACAGTTTGAATGATAGGATCAGAGTTATAATAAGGGAGGATTCTCTCCGTATTTATCACTTATTTTATCCACGTGGGATAAAACCATGGTTAGCTCTATCCGACCTGCGGAGAGCTCCAGACGACACCATGGTCCGAGCTGCATTGCCCCGATTTCGCTACGCCCTGACCGGTCTGTGATGGGCTAGGAAGCGTGTTAGGCAGACTGGACCGACCTCCCTCCTGGGATAAAGGTCTTACCATTGAGTATTAACTAGGACTCTTGATAAGTCCACCATATGTGGTTATTCTTGAATCGTTTCGGCATGTTTTAATGCCTATTTTGTGATATTCGTATGATAAATTGCCTTTTTGGACTGGATTACTGCTGTGGCTTTGATATTTTGCAGATTTGATGAATCCGAGCACAAAAGGCAATGAAAATGAGCTAAAATGAGTCAAAATCATGGAGGCATGAAGAATCACACCCAGGTGTGAAAGAATGGAACATGGTGTGAAAAAATGCGGAAACTATTCAGATTTTCTGCAGACCAACGAAATGTTCTGATTGATGGAGATCTTTCCAAATATTTATTCTAGGAAGCAACGTGAATTGCTTGGAAAAAAAAGGGGATTATGCGCATAAAGAGTCCAAGAATTAAGGAATTTGATTTTTAGTGATTATCTGGATTAAATAAGGAAACTTACTAGATTTTGTAATTATCTTTTAATCTCTCTCCCAAGTTCAAAAACATCCTAATTTTCCAACGCCAAATTCATTCTTCTAGGCGTGAAACATTATTCCCATTCCATCGACTATTTTCTCTGAACTTTTGAAGAACAAGATTTTTGCTTAGGGCTCGAGAACGAAGAACGGATCATGAATTTCTTGGTTTTATGATATTTGTGAGACAATTCTATTTCCTTACTCTTAATTTTCTTCCTTTTATTTTATTTTTACGTTTCACAATGCCTAAATCCATAATTTTTATGATCTCTTTAATTATGCGCGAGTAGATTTAATTTTCTAGGATTAGGAGAGCCCGGTAAATGGATATATGAGTTGAAGATTCGATCTTTCCTATTATTATGAATTGATATGCTTTTGTAGTGATTTTGGTGTGCTATTTCGCATGAATTTATGAATTGATGGATCGAAAGATGAATTTTCGTAGGTTTATATGAAGAAGTTATTATCAATTAGGTGATGGACTGAAAGGTGAAATTTAATTGATAGATTAGAACCCTAATTTCAAATCAAGAAAATTCATGAGAGCGAAAGTTAATTGAAATTTCTTGTGCAATATGAATAATGATGTTTTAATGGGTCTAAATTAATTTAATGAGTGAGAAATCGGATTTAATATTAATTTAGGCACGATTAATAGTAGTTTGAAAGAATATTGTTAATCACTTTTGATTATTCATCAACATAAGTAAAAATTCATAGTTAATGGAAAGGTCGTTGTAAAAGTCATATATTTGTTACCGTGGTAATCCGACGTCCTAGAAGTTCTTCCAACTTGATTTCTAGTAATTTCTTGGACTTGTGTTGAGATTTAAATAGCGTCGTAGTTTTTAATTATTCTATAATTCAAAACACCTAAATTTGATTAGTTTAGCTAATAAAAGTTAATAACTATTCGGCGATTGTCCTAAGTCCCTATGGGATCGACATCCTAAGTACTACTCGATAAGCCGTGCGCTTGCGGTAGCATTTAGTGATTAAATTTAAAATCACACAACAAGTTTTCTGGCTCCGTTGCCGGGGACGTGAGTGCCAACATCAAGCCGGTTGTTAATTTTGTTAGACTAGACATTTTTTTTAATTTTAATTGTTAGTAGGTAGTGTTATCCTTTCTTGTTTCTCTTTTCTTGTTCATGCGAAAATCTCGAAATCTTGACAATCTATTTGAGTTAGATCTAGAAATCAAGAGGACTTTTCACAGGAGGAGAAGACTGTTTAAGCTAGAATCTGAGACAGAGGAAATTAAATCAAAAACAGAGATGGCTGAGAACACTAATAAGACCTTGAAGGATTACTCAGTGCCTACTGCACAGGGTTTACAGCCAGGGGTTGTGCAGCCTACCATAGCAGCAAACAACTTCGAACTGAAACCTGCTCTTATTCAGATGGTTCAACAAAATTCCTTTGGGGGATCACCTACAGAAGACCCCAATATGCATTTAAAGATATTCCTGGAATACTGTGATACCCTCAAAGTGAACAACATCACTTCAAATCAGATCAGAACCATGTTGTTCAAGTTTTCCCTGAGAGATAAGGCAAGAGCCTGGTACCATTCCATACCACCAGGCACGGTGACTACTTGGGATCAACTCTCTCAGGCATTTTTAGCCAAGTATTTTCCTCCCGGTAAGACAGTTCAGTTGCGAAATCAGATTACAAGCTTCACACAATCCAATGAATCCCTTTATGAAGCTTGGGAGCGGTTTAAGGAAATGTTGAGGAACTGTCCTCACCATGGGTTGGTAAAATGGCAATTAGTGCAGACATTTTATAATGGACTGGATTATAGAGACATGATGAACATAGATGCTGCGGCAGGAGGTGCACTGCATAATAAATATCCTGATGATGCATACAATCTTATTGAAGATATGGCAACAAACAGTTCCATGTGGTCAGGAAACAGAATCCCTAGCACATCAAGGAAGGAGCCATGTAAGTATGAGGTAGACGCTTTGACCCTTCTTTCTGCTAAAGTAGATGCTCTTAGCTCTAAATTTGATAAAATGAATGAGTGTTTTGAGTTATGTAGAAATACCTTGTGAAGTTTGTGGAGTGATTGGACATACTGCTCCAGGATGTCAACTGCTTACCCCGCCCCATGAGCAAGTCAATGCCTACAACACCGTCCCATATAGGAATGATACCTCACAACCTATCCCATTTTACCATCCTGGTTTCCAACCTAGGCCGTCCAATCCACCTCATCAAAAGTCCAATCTTGAGAGTTTAATAGAAAATTTTATGGCGAACCAAGCCAAGCAAAATGAGGAGAACCAGTTCATGATTAAGACTCTAGCATCTAAGGTGGACAACCTAGCTGCCCACAATAAGATATTAGAGAGCCAGATTGCCCAACAAGCGGTTGCTTCCTCTAGTGCCCCCAGAATATTGCCAGGAAAACCAGAATTGAACCCTAGAGAGCATTGTAATGCGCTGACTTTAAGGAGTGGAAAACAACTTGTGGAGCCCGAGACCTTGATTGGTAATAGTTGGGATGTTGAGGTAGGTAAGCATGAGAATGAGGAACCTAAGTTTGAGGATGAAATCCCTATAGAGAAAGAACCGGAACTAGAGACTAAGTACGTCCCACCGCCACCTTACCAGCCGCCTGTGCCTTTCCCTCAAAGATTGGCTAAGGCAAAGCTAGATGAGCAGTTTGGGAAGTTTTTGGAGGTTCTGAGGAAGCTTTACATCAATGTACCCTTCGCCGAGGTACTTTCCCGAATGCTAACCTATGCTAAGTTTTTGAAGGACATTCTGTCTAATAAAAGAAAGCTAGAGGACTATGAAACAGTTGATTTAACGGAGGAGTGTTGTGCAATAATTCAAAATAAAATGCCTCCAAAACTTAAAGATCCTGGTAGCTTCTCTATACCTTGCGTGGTTGGCAATGTGACCATTGATCGGGCATTATGCGATTTGGGTGTTAGTGTCAGTTTGATGCCTCTGTCTGTTTGCCTAAATTTGGGACTTGGTGATTTGAAGCCCACTACGATATCACTGCAATTGGTGGATCAATTCGTCAAACATCCGGAAGGTATATTGGAGGATGTTCCAATTAAAGTGCGTAAGTTTTCCATACCGACTGATGTTGTTGTTCTTGATATGGATGAGGATACCAACATCCCAATCATTCTTGGTAGACCTTTCTTGGATACGGCGGGAGCGGTTATTGATGTGAAAAGTGGAAGTCTATCCTTGAATGTTGGAGAAGAGAAAGCTCAGTTCAATTTGTTTAGTCTGATGGCCTTTTTATATGGTAACCAACTTTGACCGGCAGAGTACCGAGTCGGTTGTAATATAAACTGGCAAGCAAGGTCGTATCCCTCAGGGACACGAGTTAAGTACCTCGGCTAGCTTCATCTCGAGTTTAGATCGATAACCTTTCAATTTGTTTAACATGGAACAAAAGTAACTCTCGTCACAATTATCAAACTAATTCACTATAACTATTACGGTTCTATCACACTACGAGGTTTAAACGATTAAAAGAAATAGCCGAGAAATGTTCCGAATGCTTACTCTCGAACCCTAGCTCATTCCCGGGAGAACTTGGACTACTAACCTTGATTGACATTGATCGAAGGATGTCATCTCCTAATTCCGAACCTAGGCGCCAATTTCAACAACCTAGCTTCCTATATCGAGTTCAACAGTCCGCAACCCGGATTTAACTGACTCGATACGGTCTACGCTCGAATGAGACGCTTGTTAACAACAATATAAATCTTACGCACGAAACCGAATCTAAACACTTAGTCGGTTTTACACGGCAATCCTAAAACCCCTTTTCCCGCACCCTCTCGCAAAATACATATGTAAAGAGAATACGTAAAATACGATTATTAAGTCGCGAATTCAACAATCGTCAATAGGCATAAGTTTTAGGACAACAATCAATGTCAGAATGAACTACAACACATCACAAATTCTCCCAAGATCCGAACTAAGGCTCGATTTTAACATTCATCGCATAACTCGGCTATAGGAAGATTAGCTAATCATTCTATCCATAAAAACACTAGTAAACAAGTTAAACATAAGTAATTGAACTAGATATGAAGATTGGAAATACCTCTTATAGATGAAAATAACCGAAAATCAACGAAACAAAAACCGTCTTCGCATCCGTACAATATACAACGATCAACGAACAATTTGTACTTGAAATTAATCCAAAAGCATGAAATCCAAGTTCATACAAACTTATCAAAGTCTCAAAAACGAGTTAAAAAGATGCTTTGAAAGAAAACTATGAATGCATGATGATCTAACTCTCCACTAAGTGGAGTTTTTATAGTCTCCCACCGGGCGCTCGTACCGACGTGCGGGCGCTCGTACCGACAGGCGGGCGCCGTCCGACGCGGGCGCCCGTCGCTTTTTTCCTTCACAAAATGTATCAGCATCATTCTGAGCCAAAAACGCATCTACGGTCGGGCGCCTATGGTGACAGGCGGCCGCCTGTCACCTTTTTCCACCAAAAAACTTGATTTCTTGATCCCGAAGCTCCGGCTCACATTCTACGACATTCTCGAGCACCTAAGACCTGAAAATGGATCAAAAACATACCAAATATAACCCCCACGGGACTTTGGGGTGACCGAGAAAGACCGAAAATGTACAAAATTACCGGAATAACCCCGTTAATCACGGACTATAACTCTAGATCTCGGGATCCACAAAATATAAAAACTATATCAAAACTAAGCCGATTACTCCCGGAAATAACCTAAATGAGTCGTTACGAGGCACAAAATGTATATATAGACCGAGTCAAATTGACTCTTATCAACTACCCCCTACTTAGCGTTTGCTCGCCCCCGAGCAAAATTGAGCGTTCTAAACAGAAGTAGAGTCAATATTATAAATATATACAACGAGACTACGCATTACTCAGTTAATACACTAGTCGAAACACGAGTATCATAAAACGTTAGTTCTACCTTGTGTTGAGCAATGAATGTGTGTGAAAGAATAGCTTCTTCGACATCGATTACTACAACTGGTTTAGATTATAGACGAGTAACGAACCAAAACTACACCATAAGCTTATAACTCGTAAGCATCTCCACTAATCGAGGTCAACCGATGTTCAGTACGGTCAGGCAGGACTTGTACGGTTATAACGTTTGGCTAGGGTCGGGGGTAAGGAAATGGAATTTGGGACTGGAGAAAGAAAAGTACTATTGAGCTTACTTAACACGACTCCCGTCTACCATTTCATCAACTTCAGAACCAAAACTGTACAACCCCGATTACAAACGATGCTCCAACCAAACTATACACTCTTTTTTTTTTTTTTTTTTTGAATCAGAAATCCGAAGTTGATTATCTATTCCATTCCCAACGCCTCGACAGTCTCTTGGGAGGATTCCGCACAATCGAGGGTGTACCACAGCCGAAGATTCTGTCGAAAACGAGGACACCGTGTAGTAATGCCTTTTAAGGGCAGAACCACGGCTTAAGCCGTCTGGCACAAAGGAATGGTTAATAACCAACCGAGGCTTCTAAAAAAAACAAACTCACAATATTTACTCAACTCCAACCAATACCCCACTAAACTAGTACTTCCCGAACATATTCAAAAATAACTTTTCACAACCCAAAATTTCACATATTCAACATAAAGCTCAAATAGTAGGGTGAAAAAGGAAATGTAGATCACAAAGAGCTTTAGGGTTCGGTAAATACGGGCTAGTAACAAAATGGCCGTTTCGGGTGGGGATCTAACCACCCTAACAAGGCTTAGAGGGGATACGATGGATAATGTACAGGATGGCTATATATGGCAATGATCGGGTCAAAAGAAGCGCCAAAACCGTCATACCATACCAAACTACCGGTCGACCTTTCTATTTCGCCTCGAAGTTACTAATATAAGTTCTAGGTAGATAGGTCATACAACAACTATAATCGATCACTAATCGAGTTATCGAGGACGTCGAAGCTATAAGTGAAGTCGTGACGGTTCATTTTTCTCAACACACGATAAAAGCTATAACGTAAAATGCACTCGAGTATTAACACATGTCTAACTACGCAATGCGAGGGATCGTTATAAATATTGACAACATTGGTCCTACAAAATTTTGAAAACGGCTCGTATTTCATCTAAGGGGCGATCAAAACTAAGTAACGACTCGGGAAATTTAAATACCGGGGATAACAAACAAAAGGCGTAAAAGGGCAAGCCTTCACCCCGTAAATATATATATACAAGAAAATAAAAGGCGCTATACGGGCAAGCCTCCACCCCCTACTTAAAAAGTGACACCGTCCTCGGTGTCTAAATAGATACAAAGGAGGGAGAAAGGCTTAACTTTAAACCCGGCAAAAGGCGTTTCATCCAGATCGTGACATCCGGAAAAGGACTCCCAAGGTATCTGTATGGTTAGTACATACACTACAAAAATAACACATATAGATATCGGGGACGTCACCGTTATTAATAACTAAAAATATATACAAACATATATAAACATACATTTAAAGAAAAAGTTATAGATTATAAAAGGAAATGGAAATAACTAATATCCGAAAAAGGTTAATCGTATGTCCAAAAGAGTATTCAAATGCCCCTCCGGGCTAACCGAAATGAAATAACAACAAAGTACAATATTTAAGTTATAAAATTAAAATGAAAACAAAATACTTCCGAAGTTCTTAAAGAAAGTAAGAACCGACATTGTATGAATACAAAAATGAAAAAGAGTGTGCAAAAATATGTCGGTCTTGTCGTAGAAACAGCCCCTCCAAGTCTGTTACTCGTCTTCCCCTTCTTCTTCCATATGAGCATCTTCGGGCGGCTGTTGTGCCCTCGGATTGAAATTAACGTAATCCTCCACGACGAAACCCAAAGTTTCTTCAAGTTGCGCATCCATCGACATCCGCGCCCCTGAAGTACCTGCGACAACTCCACCACTCCCTCCTCCACCAAAACTCTCTACTCCACCACCTCCCTGACCAGGACCACCCGCAACCCCACTAGACGAACCCGGAAAAAAGGTTTGAACAAAAGGGTTAAATTCGTAAGGTTGAGTCGGCATTCGAAAGAAATTGTCGGTTGGTATTCCGGCTTGGTTCCCAATGTGATCATAAACCGGCTCACGAGATTGTTGAAAACGTCGATTATGTTCAAACCAATCTCGAACTTGACCCATAGATTGAAACAAAGCCTGAAATTGGTCATCGTAAGCCAGCCTATTGGGTTGTCGGGGTGGTGGCGGAGGTGGACCTTGCTGAACTTGCGGTCTATGACGAGCTAAATTTGATTTCCTTACTAAAGATTGGATTTTGGGAGCAACCGGATATCACTGGGAAACTCTGGGATGCCCTTAGCACGTGCCAACTCTGTTATAAGTCTAGGGAAAATCAAGTTCGGCTTTAGATTTTCAAGAAAAAATTCAAGTTTGGACCGAATCTCCACAAACCGCATTAATTGGCAAATCATGAACAAAGGCATAGACAAGTTTCAGAATTTTAATGCCTATCTCGGAGAATTTGGAAGAGGGATGAAGTCGGCTTGTAATGAACTTGACTATGATGCGCAGGGAATCATCCCACTCCACTGTACTCACCCCACTCCTAAAGTCATTGTCACTCGGTATCCACGCACAACCGGGACAAATATCCTCACGAATCATCTCAAGAACATCGAGGGGTGGAGTGTGTTGGGCAGCCCTATCGCTAATGAGTTGTGATACAAATATCTATGATACAATCCTAAGTATTTATTTTATATTTAAGGTTAAATAAAATCTGAAAATCCTACTCAAATTTTCGCCACTTTTTCAAAATTTCTAAGGAATCTAGATACATTGAACTTGAAGCATTAATGATTCAACAAAGTGCATTGTACTTAGATGTTTCATTCATGGCTGATCTTGGTACACTAAATGGCGCCTTCCTTGGAATGAGTTTCTAGGAAGTCCTTTCTTATTTCTAGGTAGTCTTTAATGCTCATTCATGTATCAATTTTCTGAATTCAACCTATAAATAGGCGTGGCATCTTCATTGTAAACTAGAGATTTCGACTTTGAGTGAATTATATAAAAATATTGTGAGTTTATCTTGTTACCTTGTTGATTAGGTAATTTGATTGACTTGAGAATTTTATCAAGGATTTGAGCAATCCTTGTGCGGCGTTCTCAATTTAGGATCCCAAAGTGCTGATTCCGAGGGATACTAAATCTTTGCTCGTTGTTTCTTTTCTCTTCTTCGTTTTTCCTTTGTATCTTCTTTCATTGCATCCTTAATCTAGATCCCGAACCCATATCAATTGGTATACTAGAGATTTCGACTTTGAGTGAATTATATAAAAATATTGTGAGTTTATCTTGTTACCTTGTTGATTAGGTAATTTGATTGACTTGAGAATTTTATCAAGGATTTGAGCAATCCTTGTGCGGCGTTCTCAATTTAGGATCCCAAAGTGCTGATTCCGAGGGATACTAAATCTTTGCTCGTTGTTTCTTTTCTCTTCTTCGTTTTTCCTTTGTTTCTTCTTTCATTGCATCCTTAATCTAGATCCCGAACCGTATCAATTGGTATCAGAGAACTTGGGATTAAGGTTGCAAATACCCAAATTTTCTATTTTTTTTTTCTTTTCTTCTTTATTTCGTTTTCTATACTTACCAAAAAAAAAAAAAAACGGTACACAATTTGCACAGTTTCTGTTCCGACACCAGTTCAGGTAGTAAAACAGGTCTAAAATTCGTAATTTTTGGTATACTCATAGGAAATTGCCTAATCTTCAACTTTCATCCTTTGAGTTTTTCAAAAATCCTATTCGTTTGATCACAAACAGGCCTGTAAGATACTGCTATCAATCTGTCAAAAACAATTCCGCAATTTTCAAGTTCATTATTCTTTTCTAAGATATTTCCATTGTGATTTTTATTACCCATGGCTCAAGCTGACCAAGAATCTAAATGGCGTTTATACAAAGAACAACTGCATAATAATTTGGATAAACAATTTTCGGAGTTTCAACAAACACTGAAATATCAAATTACTCATTTGTTTCACCAATATGGGATTGGTAATCTTGGTGGTAATCGTGCCCGTAATAGAGGTGTTGGACAACGTTGGGTTGATTATGGACGAAGTCAATTTGAGGCTAAACAAGCCCAACGAGAGTTAGAACGTGTAGAACGACGAAAGCAACTTGAGGCAAAATGGAAGGCTGAAGATGAGTTGTTCTTTCAAAAATATGGGGTAACTCATGAAGACGCTCTCCGTGGCAAGTTCCCGAAATATTTATCTACTGAACGTGTTGTTCCTCAACCTACAACTGAGATTGTCAATGATGATACTGTTCTAATTGCGACCAACACCATGGCTGATCCGATTCTAGTTGATGATCCTATTCAAAAAAAACTTGTTGATAAAGTTGAATTGAGCACAACTATGGTCATCCAATGTCATGATCGGTTGGAGGAACAAACCGAGGATGATCCGGTTATAAATGATGTGGTACTTATACAGGATGAGATTATTGTTCCGACTGTGATACTTTCACATGAGATAGTAGTTCCTACTGTTGGTCCTATAACAAAAGCGGTCGTTGTTGGTGATTCTAGTGTTACAAATGAATTTAAGGTATTCCCTATGGTATTTATTGATCCATATTTGATGAAAGTTAGCTCGACTGGAGGAGCAAAGGCTGCCCTCGTTAAAGCGTTGCAAGCACACACATGGCTACGTTTTGGGGAAAAAGCCACGAGTAACAAAAAGTGTGCATTTTCCGATGTTTCTTGGGTGAAAGATAGTGTGCATGATTGCTATGTAATGGATGTGCACTTGTTTGTTCGAGTTTGTTTTGACCCTGGCATATATAATGGATTATCAAGAACACGATGTTTCAAAGGCAATATATTTGAGTAAGCTAATATATAATGGATGTGCTCTTCGTGTTTCTTGCTAATTAAGCTAATAACACGTTTTATTGAAAAGAAAACAAGAAAGAAAATCGAAATGCTTACTAGATTAGGATAATAAGAACGAAAATGAAGAACAAGGATAGGAGCAAGCTTAGATCCACCCTCGGAATCGCACTTCGGGTTTCTCCAAGTTTGAGAATGTCGCACAAAGGTTGCTCACACCTTTGATATATTCTCGAGTTAACCCTTCACCCAGTCGCAAGGAAAAGTTTTAACTGTTTGTTTCAATCACTGAAACTTGAAATATATAATATTTTCACTCAAATATAACTTGGTTTATACATGGTAAGTATATGCCTTATATAGAACTCAAAAAGTGAAACTACTCCCAAACTAGCAATGTGGGACAAAACAACTTATAGTTTGTAGTTTGGAAGCTTGGATTAGACTTAAATCGATGTGGGATAATAAGCCACGTCCAAGGCATGTCTTGGACAAGTCTTGGACATGTCTTGGGTGCAAAACTAGACATGGTCTATTTTTAGTAAGGAAAGTTTCCAAAACTTAAGGTAAAAAAGGTATCGGGTTTTTGTAGGTCCGAAAAGGTAGGTAAATGTGGTTTAGGACCTAGGATACCCTTAAAGTGTAGGGAACATCGGGATAGAATCTGTCGGTTCCCAAAATAGTAAGCCGAAGGTCGGATTTGGCAAAACTGCCATTTTGGGAAGGGTTATGCAAAATTGGCCAAAACTCCCCAAAATACCCCCTACCCCTTATTACATATAAATAATAATAAAATAGACAAGTTTTCCTCTCCCACTTGAAAGAACTAATTTCTTCAACGACTCTTCGAGTCTTCGCTTCCGAGCTCTCGTCATTGGTCCTTCTTGAATCTGAAGTGGATCCTCACTTGCATCATCTTCAAGATGGATATTTGAACTTCCATGATATGTATCATTCCCTCCCGGTTGGAAAGGATTCGTCCTCGAATCAATAGGATGTCATAGAACAGAGCACCATCATGCACAACTTCGTGAGAACACAAAATAAATACCAAAGATATTCCGGGATAAAAAAGAACGCGAATAAACAACCTTGCATCAGAAACATACGAAGTGACCGCACCATACTTCACAAAAGGAACCTCAGAACAGTCTTGTGGCATGATATAAATATGATTGAAGCCATGTGAGGTATCTTGATAATCAAATAAACATAAATCAGGATTGACCGCAACATATGCAAGATACGGATCGTCGAGAGTGTGCACCGGCTTTCCGCCAATATCAACAATGTCAAGAACATCCGAAGGCAATACATGGGCTGCATGGGGCGTATCTAATAACCCAATGTCGCCCTCAAATAGGGGTTCAAGAGGTACCTGCAAAGGGGATGAAATAGGACTCGAACAAGCGGACAATGAGAGAAAATCATATTGTGCCTCCTCCACAAGCACATCCACAATAGCAGACCTTCGAGAATTACCCATCTCAACCACAAGCGTAGATTCTTTACTTTTGAACTCCTCCTCAATAGTTTCTACTTCCATGAAATGCGTAGCATGACTATCAGCATCATTGACAACACGAACATTAACTACAGCCTCATCCTTTGGAATTACCTCTTCCATAGTAGGACATGTCAACTTAGCCGATATAAATATTACATCCTCCATGGATGCACAAGGTTCCATAGAGTGTGTGTTCTCGGCCTCTCTCAATGTCTTTTCGGATCCAATTCAAAGACACCGCTGTTTATAGTTCTCCATAACCCGTTTAGGGAAATCCTGAAGGCAATCTTCAAAAACCTTTCTCGATTTATCCAACCAATCTTGCACCAAATTATCAACATGTACCACTTTCCTTGATGCTAGGACATACTTCATACCCATACCATAAAAAGAATACCAAGCACGGGACGAATCATACCTGGCTTTATACTCATGTAACCATTGCTGTCCGAGAACTATAGATTCACCTTGCATTGGGAATACATCACATAACATAACACACTTATAACCATTAAGATCAATGTAAACCCTTGCTTGACTTATAACATGTACCCGACGACCGCTAAATTTTTTGTAATAAGGATGAGGATGCCTATACAAAGGCAAATCAAGCTCATTAACCAACGCAAGGTACTAACTAAAGTCGCTTCTTCATCATGATCAATGCGAAACTCGTATTCCTTACCCCGAATAAGACAACGTGAATAAAACAAGTCGCAATCCATGATCAAAGAATGTATATCCTCACAAGTCACTCGTGTTTGACACTCTCCCTCCTTCTTGCCTTGGGTAAATGCCAGAGCAAATAGTGCAGACAATTGATGATAGCACCACATTCATCTCTGATACCAATTGATACGGTTCGGGATCTAGATTAAGGATGCAATGAAAGAAGAAACAAAGGAAAAACGAAGAAGAGAAAAGAAACAACGAGCAAAGATTTAGTATCCCTCGGAATCAGCACTTTGGGATCCTAAATTGAGAACGCCGCACAAGGATTGCTCAAATCCTTGATAAAATTCTCAAGTCAATCAAATTACCTAATCAACAAGGTAACAAGATAAACTCACAATATTTTTATATAATTCACTCAAAGTCGAAATCTCTAGTTTACAATGAAGATGCCACGCCTATTTATAGGTTGAATTCGAAAAATTGATACATGAATGAGCATTAAAGACTACCTAGAAATAAGAAAGGACTTCCTAGAAACTCATTCCAAGGAAGGCGCCATTTAGTGTACCAAGATCGCCATGAATGAAACATCTAAGTACAATGCACTTTGCTGAATCATTAATGCTTCAAGTTCAATGTATCTAGATTCCTTAGGCTGAAAAAGTGGCGAAAATTTGAGTAGGATTTTCAGATTTTATTTAACCTAAATAAAATATAAATATTTATATTTTTGGGCTTATTATTCATATGATCCAAAACTTAGCCCAAAATCTGATCTTGTGATTCCAAAGTCCATCAACCCCAATCACAAGTCCATGTACCATAAATGGCTGAATGGTATATGAAGAGCGCCATTCCCCTTAGATGTTTCATTCATGGCTGATCTTGGTACACTAAATGGCGCCTTCCTTGGAATGAGTTTCTAGGAAGTCCTTTCTTATTTCTAGGTAGTCTTTAATGCTCATTCATGTATCAATTTTCTGAATTCAACCTATAAATAGGCGTGGCATCTTCATTGTAAACTAGAGATTTCGACTTTGAGTGAATTATATAAAAATATTGTGAGTTTATCTTGTTACCTTGTTGATTAGGTAATTTGATTGACTTGAGAATTTTATCAAGGATTTGAGCAATCCTTGTGCGGCGTTCTCAATTTAGGATCCCAAAGTTCTGATTCCGAGGGATACTAAATCTTTGCTCGTTGTTTCTTTTCTCTTCTTCGTTTTTCCTTTGTTTCTTCTTTCATTGCATCCTTAATCTAGATCCCGAACCGTATCAAGTTGCTTGTAGCTGTCCTTAAAACTGAAGAAGGGCGTGCCGAGATGAGCGGTTAGAGAAGAGGTGGAAAAAGCAAGCCTCTCACCCCGTAAGAAAAAGTCTCGGGTAGCCGATCCTTGGACTTTAGCATTAGCAAAGAACTCACGCACCAAGGTCATATTAATAGGTTCCTCACCCACTGTCAATAGACTCCCCCACTGCCTATTCGTAACTTTGTTAAAGAAGTCGCTACCCACTTTAGTTTCGTCGGATGGTTGCTCAAATAATGCTTTTCTTAGACGAAACCTAGTGTTAAATTCTTTTAAAGCTTCTTCGTCAACAAAGCAACGAATACCATGAAGATCTAAGGTTTCCCTAGGCGGGTCCTCTTGGGCTTGCAAGACGGGTGGGTTCAAAGGTACCTCTTCTACGGGCGGGGGACTCGGTGTACGAGTAGGGGCTTGCCTCCCCCTACCACGACCTCTCACAGGTTTACTCTTCCCTCTAGTTGTACGGCTCGACTCACCTCTCTGTCGTTTGTCACTCACCATCCTTTCTTAGTCTAGGTTACCCAACAACACACCAAACAACACCACCAACAACAATAGAGCACCGACACCAACACCATAGCAACCAAACAACACAAAAAACAAAATGCACATCAAAATTCAAATAAAAGTCTAAACAAATTGCTAATTACATTGGAAAATTATATTTATGATACATATATATATATATATATATATATATATATATTTTTATATATATATATATATATATATATATATATATTTTTTTTTTGTTTATCAACAACAATACAAAGGAATAAATAGCAAAGAAAAAAAACTTACAAGTCTTAAAGGGAAGAACCCAAGAAAAAGAAGGTGGCCGGAGTAGTTGGTGGTGGTGGTGCCGAGTTGGAGCCCCAGAAATTGGGTGAAATTGAAGATGGTAGTGGGTGTGGGATGATTTGGTGAAAGAAAGGAGTGATTGGGGTGGGTGTTTTAGGAGTCAAGGTGGTTATCGGAGGTGGTGGAGGCTGTAAAACGCAGAGGGGGGGCGGAGGTTTAGGTTTTTTCGAAGAGAGGAAGAAGGAGAAATAACATGAGGCTTCTTTTTTTTTTTTTTTTTTAACTCTCACAGGCGGGCGCCTGTATAAACAGGCGGGCGCCTGTCAAAAAAAACCGTGAAGAAACTGGATCAGAGAGTTTGAGCTTGAAAAGGGCTTTCACAGGCGGGCGCCTGTGTCCATAGGCGGGCGCCTGTAACAAAAACAGGGGATTTTCAAAAATATCATCATTTTCCGGGGTTTTCGAACTATGAAATATCCCCGAGAAGCCTTAAGACTTAAAAAGGAAAACCGTGGGTTGCCTCCCACGAAGCGCCGCTGTTTAACGTCGTTAGCTCGACGTGATGATTCGGTAGAGAGAAAGATGGAATGACTTAAACGGACGTTAACGTAGATGATTCCGCTAACGTCAGGCGAGGAAATTTTGGATTCAACGGGAGACGAGAAATTTGGATACTTAGGGAAACAAAACTGAAACAAGAGATTCAGAAACGAGTCAACGACACGACTCGCAACCCTCGGGACAAGAAGGAGGGTCCTCTAAGTGGACTATCACAGTCTTTGCATCGAAGTACGATTTTTCATATTTCTTCAACCGTAGGGCGTTTGTCAAAAACGTCTCCTTGGTCTTGGTTGTTACTTCGACTGCTCCAGATGGATAAACTTTTAAACTTTAAATGGTCCCATCCACCGGGACTTCAACTTCCCTTGAAATAAGTGCAAACGAGTGTTATATAACAAAACATCATCTCCAACTTTGAATTCACGTTTTTTAATTTTCGCATCGTGAAGAAGTTTTGTTTTTTCTTTATAGGTACGAGCACACTCATAAGACTGAAGTCTGAACTCATCGAGCTCAGCCAAATGGGACAATCGCTTCTCTCCTACAGAGTCCTCATCAAAGTTTAGGAAACGAGTAGCCCAATAGGCTCGATGTTCTAGTTCTACAGGCAGATGACAGTCTTTACCGAACACTAGCATATAGGGAGACATTCCTATCGGGGTTTTAAAAGCTGTTCGATGTGCCCAAACAGCATCATCGAGCTTCTTAGCCCAATTCTTCCTACTCGAGTTCACCGTTTTTTCTAAGATACGCTTAATTCCTCTATTCGAGACCTCGACTTGGCCGCTAGTCTGTGGATGGTACGAAGTTCCAAGTTTGTGTTGAACTCCGTACTTACTCAGAAGCTTATCGAATATCCGGTTATAAAAATGACTCCCACGGTCACTTATTATAGCCCGGGGGACACCAAAACGGGTGAAAATGTACTTCTTAAGAAAGCGAGTTACTACATTACGGTCATTTGTGGGAGAAGCCAAAACCTCGACCCACTTTGAAACATAGTCCACCGCCACAAGAATGTACTTGTTATTGAAGGAAGACGGGAATGGTCCCATAAAATCGATTCCCCAAACATCAAAGATCTCACACTCGAGAATTGGTTGCATAGGCATTTCAAATCGTCTCGAGTTTCTGCCCGACCTTTGGCAAGCATCACACATACTTACGTATTTGTGTGAGTCCCTAAAGATTGAGGGCCAAAAGAAACCACTTTGGAGAACTTTTAACGTTGTTCGGTTTCCAGAAAAATGGCCACCGGCCTCTTTGTCATGACAAAATGACAAAATGCTCGGTATCTCGCCATCATGAGCGCATCTACGAATTATGCCGTCGAACATCTACGGAAAAGATACGGATCATCCCAATGGTAGAATTTAAGGTCACTAAAGAACTTCTTACGTTGTTGGTAAGTTAGGTCAGGTTCTAAATAACCACACGCAAGATAATTCACAAACGGAGCAAACCACGGATTACCGTACTTACCGGGAACTAGAGGACTCTCTTTCATCTCCGGAACAAATTTGTATCAATAGCAAACAAATGTTCATCCGGAAATTCATCATGTATCTCTCTCTCTCGTGCTAGCACATCAGGGGTCAATTGTAAGCGGCTGAGGTGGTCCGCAACCACATTCTCACAGCCCTTACGGTCTCTTATCTCAACGTCGAACTCTTGGAGCAACAATATCCATCGCAAGAGTCGAGGTTTAGCGTCTTTCTTGTTCAAAAGATACTTCGCCGCAAAGATGGTCAGTATGGATTACGACCTTTGAACCAATTAAATACGACCTAAACTTATCAAAGGCGTAGACGATCGCAAGTAACTCTTTCTCGGTGGTTGCGTAGTTGATTTGAGCCGGATTCAAAGTATGGCTCGCATAGTAGATAGGCTTAAACAATTTTTCGCATTTCTGGCCCAACACGGCCCCCACAGCCATATCACTAGCGTCGCACATAACTTCAAACTCCCGGTTCCAATCAGGTGCTATTAAAATAGGGGCAGTCACAAGCAATCGCTTAATATCTAAGAAAGCATCTAAACATTTAGCATCGAACACAAAGGGCACATCTTTTGAAAGCAAATGAGTAAGAGGTTTAACACGTTTCGAAAAGTCCGGTATGAATCGTCTATAAAAACCTGCGTGTCCTAAGAAACCTCTAAGCGTTTTCAAGTTCACGGGAGGCGGTAATCGCTCGATAGCCTCTACTTTCGCTCGGTCTACCTCAATACCTCTCCTCGAGATTTTATGCCCTAACACGATACCCTCTTCTACCATGAAGTGACACTTCTCCCAATTTAACACTAGATTCGTATCCTCACAACGTTGCAACACTTTATTCAGATTATCTAAACAATCATCATACGAGTCACCAAACACACTGAAGTCATCCATAAACACTTCAAGAAAGTTTTCAATCATATCAGAGAATATGGCAGTCATGCAACGCTGGAATGTCGCTGGGGCATTGCATAGTCCAAACGGCATTCGAGTGTAAGCAAAAGTGCCATACGGACACGTAAAAGTGGTCTTTTCTTGGTCTTTAGGGTCGATTAAAATTTGATAATAACCACTGAACCCATCCAGAAAACAATAAAAAGCATGGCCACTCAAACGTTCAAGCATTTGGTCAATGAAAGGCAAGGGAAAGTGATCCTTACGTGTTGCGTCATTGAGCTTCCGATAGTCGATGCAAACGCGATATCCGGTGACAAGTCGAGTCGGAATAAGCTCATTCTTCTCATTGGGCTGAACCGTCATTCCTCCTTTCTTCGGAACGACTTGTGTCGGGCTAACCCACTCACTGTCACTGATTGCATAAATGATCCCCATCTCGAGCATCTTGATCACGTCCTTCTTCACGACCTCCTGCATATGAGGATTTAACCGTCTTTGCGGTTGCCTTACCGGCTTCATTTCATCATCAAGGATGATTTTATGTTTGCAAATTTCAGGGCTTATACCCCGAATATCAGCCATTTTCCAACCAAACGCTTTCTTATGGCTCCTCAGAACTCGAAGTAGCTTTTCTTCCTGCAAGTTAGTTAAAACAGATGATACAATTAACGGAAGTAAATCATCTTCGAGAAATACATACTTCAAATGAGCCGGGAGTTGCTTTAATTCCAAGTTCCGTGGCGGATCCTCAATCGAAGGCTTCGCTTTTTCATCACTTAAATCAAGTTCCAGGAACTTGTGCCATCTCGCATCAATAAAATCAGTGATTTCGAGTTCACCGGCGGCTTCGGCCAACTCTTCGTTTTCATCATCAGCCGTACTTGATTTCATTATACATTCCTCAATAGCATCATCATCTTTGTAGCCCTGCGTGTTAGCATTCTCGACAACCAAAGGCATAATAACATCCAAAAAATTACATTCGGACTCATCATAAGGATGTTTGATAGCGTCGTAAACATTTAATACGACATGCTCCTTATCAACTTTGAGCATAATCTCTCCTTTCTGGGTGTCAATTGAAGCTCTCGCGGTTGCTAAAAACGGTCTCCCTAGCAACAACGGGGTACGGCTGTCGGCTTCCATTTCAAGTACTACAAAATCCGCGGGAAACACGAACTTGTCTACTCTTACTAACACGTCCTCGGCTACCCCTAACGGTTTTCTCAAGGATCTATCCGCCATTTGCAATGTCATTGCGGTTTGAGTCAACTTACCTAAACCGAGCTCATCATAAATATGACGGGGCATAAGACTCACACTCGCACCTAGGTCACATAGCACATTCGGATACGTCTTAGAACCTATGGTGACGGGAATGGAAATACTACCCGGATCCTTAAGTTTTTGGGGTAACTTATTTTGATATACGGTTGAACAATTCTCATTTAAGCACACTACCTCGTCCATTTTCGTCTTGTTGGACAATATCCCCTTTAAAAACTTCACATACGAAGGCATATTCGCAATCGCATCAACAAGTGGGATATTGATCTCAACTTTTCGTAAAATGTCGAGAAACCGATTCTGACTCTTAGACAACGCAACCTTACGAGGACCACGAGGGGGATAAGGTAAAGTATTCAAATCAATAGGAGTAGAAGTAGAATCAATACCCTTTTTACCTTTGTCGCGTGCCTCGCTCTGTCGTACCGGTTGACTTATGCTAGGATCCTTCCTCTCGGGGTTCGGGACCTCCACGACCTCATCAGAATCATCATCGCTGTCCATTGGTTCAATCTTCACCTTGATCAACTCGGGATCACTACCCGCAGCCACATTATCATCATCAACACCCGGTGTCTTCTTCGACTTGGCCTGGCGTACATCAACTTCCAAACCGACTCTTTTACCGCTTCGAGTGACGATAGCATTGACCGGATTAGCTGGCCTAAGATCCCTTCCGAGACCTAGATCATCATCATCATCATCAACCGTCGATTCCTCAATAGATACCGCATTCACACCTCTCGGATTTCTAACCGTATTACTTGGCAAGCCACCCGTCGGAGTCGATTTATGATTCTCGGCCATCTGTCCGACTTGATGTTCCAAGTTCCGTATTGAGGCTTGTATTGAGGTAATTGAATTACGGGTCTCTCTATTACTGTCTCTCATCTCCTTAGCATTGTCATAAACCATTCTTGACAATTGATCCAAAGTCGGCGGTTGTTGATTTTGATTCTCATTCCGAGACGGTGCATTCGGATGTTGATAGATGTTTTGTCTTGGATTAGAAGGCCCGGCTTGTTGTTGTGGCTGATATGGCACATTAGAAGGTCCGGCTTGATTCGGATTTCGGTTCCAATTTTGATTCTGTTGCCACTGATTCGGTTGACCCCTCCAATTCTGATTCGAACATAATTCACATCAAAAGTAGGATTCCCCGACATCACATTCGATCCATTGGTGGCATTTGAGGTGCCATCCAAGGATTCGAGGCCAACTGGTTTGCAAACGCTTGATGGATTTGATCCGCAAACATTTGACCAAACTGATTCGGATCGAATACCGGTTGTGCCGCAATATTAGGTTGAACCGACCCCTCTTCAACATCAAGCTGATGTACTTGAGCTTTAGTTAAGATTTTCTTCGGATTTGCGTCGACATTTGTGCACTCCGATGACTTATGAGCACCACCGCAATATGCACATTTATTCGACGCTCGTTGATCAAGTATCACCTCCCGCAACTGCTTCTCCAACATAGTGACTTTACTCGAGAGCTTGCTATTCTCCTCTTGCATCGATTGATCGTAGCCCCCGACTTTCACTTCTCTTTCAGAATTCCTCCCCTTTTGCCTTTCTCTCGGTTTCATTGAATTCCATTGCCGATTGTTCTCGGCAATCCTCTCAATCGTAGCCAAAGCAACATCCGGCTCTAAACTCATCAAATCACCACCGCTAGCTGAATTCAACGTTCTTCTAGATTCCTTATCCGCCCCACCATAAAAGATGTGAATCTGATTCCAAATCTCAAAACCGTGTTGCGGACACTTTCTCAAAGATAGCTTTATAACGGTCCCATGCCTCGTGTAATTCTTCGCTATCCCATTGCTCGAAATTAGAGATCTCGGCCCTCATATCCAATGTTCGACCCGGTGGAAAGTATTTCGATAGAAAAGTCCTCGTCACCTCGTCCCAAGTATGCAACGAGTCATGTGGTAGAGATTCATACCACTCGGTAGCATAGTCTTGCAACACGTACGGAAATAATAACAATTTAATTGCTTCCTCCGAAACACCGTTAATCTTAACCGTCCGACACACTTGCATAAAGTGATTTAAGAATTTGTTCGGATCCTCCTCGGTTTTTCCTCGAAACTGAGCCATATCTTTCAACAAAGTCCAAACATGGCCCTTAATCTCCATGTTATTAGCTTGAATGGGCGGAACACGAATAGGAGAATGCCCCTCACCGACCTCGGGCGTTGCATAATCACGTAACGTTCTACCAGGCTGTCTCACAACATTAGGAATAACCGGAGGTCTAAACACTTGCGGTCGATAAGGTGGAACATTCATCTCGGGCTGTTGTACCGGAATAGGTATCGGTATCGGTTGTTGAACTTGCACATACGGTTGTTGATACGGATTCTGATACTGTCCCACTAACGGATTCATAAGCACGGGATTGTATTGAGCTGCCCTTGGTTGATATTGATTCAAATTAGGATTCATTTGGGCCATTTGCAACATCATTTGTTGATACTGTTGCATAATCTGATTCGGATCCGGCTGTTGTACCGGTTGTTGCACAAAAGGATTAAGATTCTGATTCATACCCTGAACCTGAGGTATCGGTTGAGGAGCACGTGGTGGAGGTTCAGGTTGATTAGGATCTTGCCTCGGATGTAGAAGTGGTTCTCGGAGGCGTATATGAACTTCGGCCTCACCCGAAGGTCTCGAGTCGGCATGTTGCCCGCTTGATTCACTTCATCAACACGAGGTTCGGGTGATTCCTTCCCAGATGGAGAGGTGTATCCAGCGGATGCCGACGTATTTGTAGCCATAGAAGTTTCGATATCCGATTCCAAAGACTCGGCTTGTTGAGTAGATAATCGTTCAATCGTCCGATTTCTCAAGGCCAACTGTCTACGGAAAAAGATTTCAATCTCAGGATTATATTCAACCAACTCCCTGTTGCTACTTCGGGTCATACACTGCACACATACAAACAACAACAAACAATAACAAAAACAAAGACCTAATCCTAAAGATTAGTCTGGCGTACGAGATATTAACTCGAGTCCCCGGCAACGGCGCCAGAAAACTTGATGGCCTTTTTATATGGTAACCAACTTTGACCGGCAGAGTACCGAGTCGGTTGTAATATAAACTGGCAAGCAAGGTCGTATCCCTCAGGGACACGAGTTAAGTACCTCGGCTAGCTTCATCTCGAGTTTAGATCGATAACCTTTCAATTTGTTTAACATGGAACAAAAGTAACTCTCGTCACAATTATCAAACTAATTCACTATAACTATTACGGTTCTATCACACTACGAGGTTTAAACGATTAAAAGAAATAGCCGAGAAATGTTCCGAATGCTTACTCTCGAACCCTAGCTCATTCCCGGGAGAACTTGGACTACTAACCTTGATTGACATTGATCGAAGGATGTCATCTCCTAATTCCGAACCTAGGCGCCAATTTCAACAACCTAGCTTCCTATATCGAGTTCAACAGTCCGCAACCCGGATTTAACTGACTCGATACGGTCTACGCTCGAATGAGACGCTTGTTAACAACAATATAAATCTTACGCACGAAACCGAATCTAAACACTTAGTCGGTTTTACACGGCAATCCTAAAACCCCTTTTCCCGCACCCTCTCGCAAAATACATATGTAAAGAGAATACGTAAAATACGATTATTAAGTCGCGAATTCAACAATCGTCAATAGGCATAAGTTTTAGGACAACAATCAATGTCAGAATGAACTACAACACATCACAAATTCTCCCAAGATCCGAACTAAGGCTCGATTTTAACATTCATCGCATAACTCGGCTATAGGAAGATTAGCTAATCATTTTATCCATAAAAACACTAGTAAACAAGTTAAACATAAGTAATTGAACTAGATATGAAGATTGGAAATACCTCTTATAGATGAAAATAACCGAAAATCAACGAAACAGAAAACCGTCTTCAGATCCGTACAATATACAACGATCAACGAACAATTTGTACTTGAAATTAATCCAAAAGCATGAAATCCAAGTTCATACAGCTTATCAAAGTCTCAAAAACGAGTTAAAAAGATGCTGAAAGAAAACTATGAATGCATGATGATCTAACTCTCCACTAAGTGGAGTTTTTATAGTCTCCCACAGGCGGGCGCACATGCGACAGCGGGCGCCCGTCGCTTTTTTTTTCCTTCACAAAATGTATCGCATCATTCCGAGCCAAAAACGCATCTACGGGCGGGCGCTATGGTGACAGGGCGGCCGCCCGTCACCTTTTTCCACCAAAAAACTTGATTTCTTGATCCCGAAGCTCCGGCTCACATTCTACGACATTCTCGAGCACCTAAGACCTGAAAATGGATCAAAAACATACCAAATATAACCCCCACGGGACTTTGGGGTGACCGAGAAAGACCGAAAATGTACAAAATTACCGGAATAACCCCGTTAATCACGGACTATAACTCTAGATCTCGGGATCCACAAAATATAAAAACTATATCAAAACTAAGCCGATTACTCCCGGAAATAACCTAAATGAGTCGTTACGAGGCACAAAATGTATATATAGACCGAGTCAAATTGACTCTTATCATAGTCATCCAGATTTTTCTTTGGTTAAGAAGTCTTGTTATAGAATTGATTCTAAAGGAGGGGTGTGAGAAAGATGATACTATGAAACCTTTTGTTAGTGACCCTTTAGAGAGCTACGTGCTTTACGGTGAACCAAACGTCAATGGGAGCGCTGAATTCATTGCGAGTATCCACTTGCTCGAGGCTAACTGCTATCCCTCATTCAACCAAGTGAAGGCTAAGGCGGATGATCGTAGGCCAGATGTTCCAATGATTAAAAAGGGAGAAGTCATACGGGAGAAGACAAAACCCATCCTTCCAAATCCTAAGCCAAGTAGGAGTGGTATGCGGCACGAGAATGATAAACATCCCGTGGAATTTAAGTCCCGTAAGGGAGATGGGGACAATAGGGGTAGTATGCCTAAAGGTAATGGTGTGAGAATATGGGGCTCGAGGAAGCATGCTGAGGGAGTTCAAGTGAAGAAGATGGTCTCATCTACCTCTTCTCCACCTCGACCTCCGGATTGAATTAGTCAGGGGTCGAGCTTATGACCTTAAATAAGCACTTCTTGGGAGGCAACCCAAGTTTTTCTACTCTTTTCTAGGTTTCTTCATTTGTTTTGTTTTGTGTCGTCTTGTTTTACGGTGTCGGTTTTGCAGCCAGGAAACTTGCATAAGAGGAGCTTACGGATTTGAGGCCATGGAGTGGAATATTTAGAAATGGAGAAAACCACGATCGAGGTGAAATGCAATTTCGTGGTGCGATTCGAGTCCGTCTTTTGAAGCGAAACGGAGGTGTGATTCTTATCACCTAACATGTGAAAAAAAATTGACGTAAGGCTCACACCCAGGTGTGGTATAATTCACACCTGTGGAATTATATCTCCTTTCTCTAAAAAAAAACCAGCTGACATCTCCTTTATTTTATTTTATTATTTTATTTCCCACTTATCCCAAATATCGAACTCCCCCAATTCAGCGTCCCCTCCTTCCCGCCTCCCCACCTCTATTGCTGCCTTCCAGCTCTCTTTCCTCTCTTCAACAATGAGATCAAATACCCTTTTCAACCACCACAAACCGATCCCCAACCACGACTACGACGAAACCCATCCCGAAACTCAACCAAAAAAACAGCCACCTTAGCCCCCACACCATCCCGCCCCGTTCCTACACCTCAGTCAAACAGGAGGGAACCACGGATTGCCGCCTGACGATCCAAAAATCGTCTCCTTCTAATTTAGGGTTCTTACTCTTAGTGATAATCTGGGGAAACTCCCAGAATATGAAGATTATAGCAAAGGAGGTTGTTTGGGGGTGATTTAGACTGCACTTGAGAGGTTGTTTCTCAAGCTGCCTACGTATCCAATATACGAATTGGAATCAAGTCTCCGTAGTTCCTTAGGGAATGTTTATATAGAGGGGCTTAGGCCCTAGGGTTTAATGTGGCGTGTCTATGAGGGACACTTTGTCAACGTGTTCCCTAAGGAAAAGATTATGGTTAGTAAATCTCCTTGATTTTAGGAGATAAATATGGTGTTCAAATATTAGCGTTAAATGATAAAGATTCGCACTTTTATTATTCAGGATTGTATAATAGTT
This sequence comes from Gentiana straminea, assembly GCA_036785695.1. Lineage (NCBI taxonomy): Eukaryota > Viridiplantae > Streptophyta > Magnoliopsida > Gentianales > Gentianaceae > Gentiana > Gentiana straminea. Next base: position 3,328,484 of record JAVUPR010000265.1, on the reverse strand, counting down.
ATCTAGTTATTAGGCAAACGAGGTATAAGATTAAAGACAAGTTTCTGCCAGGGATACACTGGAATGGCGAAGTCGGCCCACCGAAGGCTGAACTCCATCTGCCACGGGACCACTCAAGCTTGAGGACCTAGTCCGATCTAGGAGATCGACGGGAATCGCCTTGCCGACTACTAGAAGTGTGGTACCCGACTTCTTTCCGACCTGTTAGAGATCAAACGATCCGAACCTAAGGGGGTCGGACGCACAGGGATTAGTGGTGGCAAAACGAACAGACGAGCCCCCTGGGCTCGTTCCTAGGAGGTCAAGAGTGGTTTATTTCCCTAAGTCACGTGTTGTGCCACCAAAGAAGTGCCACGTGGATGAGTCCATTTTCTGGCAGCATCATAAGCCCCCAAGATCCAACCGATGCTAAGTGGGTCGGTTCGGATCTATCATGGTGGCTTGGCACGAATGTCCTGGGGTGCAAGTTCTGAAATTAGACCAGGGAGTCGCCAGGTGTCGGGTCGAGTGCATGACGTACAATAGTTATTCCGGGAAACGAGGCGTCATTTCCTGTTTGGGGCCATTTTTTGAGGTTAGTGGGGAGTTACGCTCTACTTCTATTTAAACGTCAGTTCATTCGTGGTCATATCTCTTTGATATTATCTGGTAACCCTTATCATTATGCCCTTTTTCCTTCTTATTACGCCTATTTCCATATGTCTGATTTGTTTGGAGAGGAGCCACTTACTCCAAGATCAGAGGCAATAATCAGGGAATCATGGACTAGGTCTGTGGTTGTTGAGGAAATTCCTTGGGTCCCTCCTCAACCGTTACTCATTGCTCCGTCGGTGCCATCGTCAAGCACCTTCGATCCTTCCTTTAGGTGCAAGATTCAGAAGGCCACTCACGATATTATAGGGGGTCATGGGTTGTCCACGGTCTTGGCACAAAGCAGTGTGGAGTACATCTGTAGAGAGTACGAAATAAAGCATGAAGAGTTTGCCCCCTTGCTTCCGGCGGAACCCCGTCCATTTGCTTCACATCCTCCGGGGGGCTATTTTGCGATTTATGAGGCCCAACTGAAGGCGGGTCTAAGGCTACCGTTGTGCCCTGCGTTGGTAGCGGTGCTGAGGCATTATGGATTAGGGGTGGCTCAGTTGGCTCCTTCAGGAGTGCGGACTGTGGTAGGTTTTATAATACTTTGTAGAGTGGCTGAGGTGCAGTTCTCCGTAGGCTTGTTCCGATCTTTCTTCCGCCTGTCCCAGAGTCCGGGACCGAGGGGATGGTACCATTTTTCCCGCCGATCTGGGGTTCCAGAAATGATGCTTGAGGATCCTAAGTATGGCACATGGCGGGGGCGTTTCTTCTTTGTTCGGGATCGGGGAGATTCCAAGCTGGGCCGCTGGAACACCAATACCTTACAAAGGGACGAGTGCCCACAGCTTCCCGACTCTACCAAGGTAGATGCTATTCGGAACGCTGGGGTTGTTCTGCGGCTGCGTGAGCTGACGTCCGAGCTGATCACCGCGGCACGGCTGGACGATGCCGGACTTGATCCTTATCACCCTCTGGATGATGTTTGCTGTGAGTTAGGTAAGATCTACTTCTATTCGGTTTTCCTATGTGATGACGATATGTAACTTATTTTCTTTCTTGTAGTATGGACATTGGCCAGTCTTCTAGCCCCCGACCCGGGAGTAGAGGTAGGACCTTCAATCCTCAAGGTGGTCGAGCCCACTGTTGAGAGGATCTTTGCATCATTTAAACAAAAGAAAATTTATAAACCCATACTTAGATGCAAAACTAACTCCTAACCGGCCAAACACCGGGTAGTTGATAGTATAGCGAGATAAGTAAGGGGTCGATCCACAGGGAATTGGGATGTTGAATCTAATTTCATTAACTCTTTCCAATTGTTACTACTAGTTATTACTAAAACTAAAACAGACAAGTAAACTGGACAGAGGACTATTAATCCAAAGCCAGGAAACAATAATTGCGAACCAAAATAAATAAAACTACAACTACGAAAAACAGTAAAACTAACGAACCCATGATAACGACTAAAGCAATATAACATAGAACAAACATGATCCACCATCCCGCAACCCTTAATTCTTCCCTAGATTATCTTATGATGATTTAATTCAAGTTGTGGTTCACCTCTCTTAAGTAATCTTCTATCTCTCGATTTTAAAGATTAACACATCATAAAACGAGGTGCAAGATCTCTCAATCTAACAACCTAGAGATTCAACCTATCAACTTTCGTTATGTCAAGGTTAAAAATCTCATCTTTCCTATGGTGATCTAAGGTTTACACCGACTTTCGTCATACGTTAAACATCAATAGCAATACAACTTTCGTTATCGATTGCATAACACATAATCAAAGGAAAGAAAACAACTTTAAAATTAAACTCACAAGATCATCCATGGACAAGAAATAGAAGCTGCTGAAAAGTATTACATGACTGCTCCAAGTTCAAAGCTTCGAGAGATCATCATGGTGATCGAACAAGAAAAGGAAAACAAAAGAAGTAAAACCTAATCTAACCCGGATCACCCAAGCACAAGGCTTGGGTGATCGGCCTTGGAAGCCAAGAAGAGCGGCCGCTCCGTGTTTTTGGTGTGTGGAAGAAAATCGATCAATAATGTCTCCCCGAATGAATTGGGAGCTGCTTTGTATTTATAGGGAATTAGTGGCGAGAGATCTTGAACGCCGGTTTCGAGTTTGAACTCCGGTTCGTGCATGTAGAACGCCGGTTTCCGGGCCGTGGAACGCCGGGGCCCAGTGTCTTCGAGCTCTCGCATCGCTTTTCAGCCCCCGGAACGCCGCTTCTATAATGGAACGCCGATCCCGGGCTTGGAAGCACCGCTCCGTTTTGGAGACCGCCATTCGCCGGTAAGGGTGGTAGGGTCGCTCGTTGGATCTCATACATACTCATCACCCACCGCTCGGCGGCCGAATGGTCGAGGATGACATTCTGACAGGCATTCGCCCTTCATCATTCTCCGAGGGATGTGGGCATTCCCATCGTAACAGTGAACGAGTGGGAGGGGGATGAAGACGATGAGGAGGATCTTGAGACTCCTTTAATACGCCGGTCCTCCCACTCTAGGTCGGAAGATATGTGTTCAGAGGAGAGAAGGGAAAAGAGGTGCCGAGCCGTCACGGGGCTGGGCTCGGAAGATCGCGGAATTGACGGATCGGGAGTTCGTCACGAAGAGGTCAGGGCCGACCCCTCTGGCTCGTGCCATACAGCCGACGAGGTCCATGACTTCTCTCAGATGCCTCTCATGGAGTTGACCGAGGCCGGCTACGCGACCATGAGACAGGTAGCTCTATCTTCTCATCCACCTACCATGTTTTATTTGAAATATCTTGACCATGCTATGCCTTCTCAGGGGACGATCGTAGGAAATGAGATCTTCTGCCGCCTAGTGCGCTCGGCAGCCGACCAGCAGAAGAGAGCCGTAGACCTGAAATCAAAAGACGATCGCATAAGAGAACTTGAAGAGCGTCTGTGGATACAAGCAGAAGAGACCAAGGAGTTAAGGTCAGAATATGAGATTCGCCTTCAAGATTTTATGAACGAACACTTAGAGAGGGAGGCCGAGCTGAGGGAGCATGTCACGAGGCTTCGGGGGGAGCTTTCGTCGGCCGAGGCTGCTGTTCGAGACTTTCATGTTCGTCTTAAGGTGGCTTCCGACCAAGCTGTCGGTGTTTACAAATCTTCTCCTCACTTGGTCGAATCTTTGAAGCGGTTGCTGAGTCCTGTAGTGAGGGCTAGTTATACACAGGGAGTAGATGATTGTCGGGTTCATCACCCTAACCTTACAATCGAAAGTTTGGCCCACCCATCCTTGTACGCTCCTGACGCCGAATCGGACTATTCAGTTTGGGTGAAGGAGTTTCAAGCAGGGGTGGATCTTGAAGCGAAATACCCTCTATGAGGATAAAGCCTAGCTATTAATTGTAGACCTTTTAACTTATGGTTGTATTTAATGAAAAATTTTGGTTTGGTTATTTAGTTTATGTAATTTTTGGTTTCTTCAGGTTGGTAGCCCCTAGTACGGCATGCCTGTGATTAATCACGAATGGCGTACTAGTGTGTTTTTAAGTTTGATTGCGCAATCGGGTTGTGTTAAAGTAGTACGGGCAAGGCCAGTTCGGGCTGACGACTTGCTTAAAGAGGTGGGTGAGCGGGGCCAGGCTTGTGCTGACTTCTCACCAAGCAAGGCCAGATTGGACTGACGACTTGCACAACATATATAACAGGTCGTCAGACTAGTGCTGATTTTTCGAACGGTACCAGATCGGACTGGCAGTTTGCTGGAAGAAAGTAAATGGAAGAAGAATTCGTAATAACATACTTTGAAGGTGGCAATAATAGCAACTTTATAGAATAGTACAAGAATATAAAACAGATAAGTAGAGTCCGATCGCAGAACACCTTTCACGGATAGAACCTCCGTAGGTTATTGGCGTGCCAGCTTCTGGGGATGGTTTTTCCCTGAGAATCTGCTAATTGATAGGCACCTTTTCCATGTACCTTTACCACCTTGTATGGTCACTCCCAGTTTGGGTCTAACTTGCCTTCAGGGCCTTGTCTGCTAACTGCGTTCTTTTTAGGAGGACCAGGTCTCCCTCTTTGAAGTATGAGTGCTTTACTTTGCTGTCGTAATACTGGGAGATCCTTTGCTTATACCTTGCCATTCGAATGAATGCTATTTCCATGTTCTCCTCTAGGTCGTCCTTTGCATGTCTGATTTCTGCTTTCATATTCGTGCTGTCTTGAAGCTCGAGCCGTGGCGACGGCAATCCGATCTCGGCAGGGATAACAGACTCGCTTCCATACGTCAGGGAGAATGGTGTTTCTCCTGTCGCTGAGTTCGGGGTTGTTCGATAGGCCCACAGAATGTTCGACAGGTGCTCTACCCAACACTCTCCTTCTTCTTCGAGTCTTTTATTTAGGCCAAATTTGATCTGTCTGTTTGTTTGTTCGACTTGCCCGTTGGCTTGCGGATAGCCCACTGAGGTAAAATGCTGGGAAATTCCTAACTCTGCGCACCAAGATCGAACACCCTTATCATCGAACTGTGTTCCATTGTCGGATATCAGAGCCTTTGGGATTCCATATCTACATACCACATTCTTCCAGATAAACTTCTGAATAACCTTTGCGGTAATAGTGGTGAGGGGTTCAGCTTCCACCCACTTAGTGAAGTAATCCACATCTACTATAAGGAACTTGAAATTTCCCGGTGCTCGAGGTAGGGGTCCGACCAGGTCGACCCTCCATTGGTCAAAAGGCCAGGCCGCGACTAGGGGTGTCATCTGTTGTGAGGCTAGATGAGGTATGTTGCTACGGACGAGGTCTTCGGCATCTTGTTGCATGGTCGGCCAATAGTAGCCGAATAACCTGCACTTGCATGCTAATGTTCGAGCTCCAGGATGATTTCCACAGATTCCCAAGTGAATTTCGCGGAGCAGGTAATTCCCTTCATCCTCGGTTACGCATCTGAGTCATGGGGCGATGAAGGATCTCCTATAAAGTATATTGTCGAAAAGCGCATACCTCACTGCTCGAAACTTCATTCTTCTTGCTAAAATTTTATCATTCGGCAGTATGGCATCTCGGAGATAGGATACTATGGGGTCCATCCAGGTATCCTTTTGAGTGATGGGCTGAACTTCCTGGGCATCATAGCTTCTTTCCTTCAGTAATTCTACCAGCACTTTCTTGCTAGGTGTGAAATTGGATGCTATCTTCGAAAGGGCGTCGGCTCGCCGGTTCTGAGATCGGGGTACCTGCTCGATAAGGACAGTGCTGAATGCCTTAAGCCGAGAGTTGGCTATGACTAGATATTTTTTCATGGGCTCTTCCTTGGCCTCGTATTCTCCTTTCACATGATTGACTATCAACTGGGAATCGCTATACACATGTAAATTCTTTGCTCCCAACTTAGCTACGCCAGGTTGAGTCCGGGGATCAGCGCTTCATATTCGGCTTCATTGTTGGTGGCGGAGAATCCGAACCGAAGTGCGTAGGGGAATTCTTCACCCTTTGGGCTGATGAGCAGAAGGCCCGCACCCGCTCCATCTTTATTAGAGGCCCTATCAACGTACAATGTCCAAGATTCGTCTTCTCCTCGTGGTTGGTTCTGTTCAATAACGATGGCCGTTTCTTCGGCAAGAAAGTCCGCTAGCGCTTGTGCTTTGATGGCCGTTCGGGGGCGGAAATCAAGATCATACTCGGCCAATTCAACTACCCATTTTGCCAGGCTTCCAGACGTCTCCGGTCGAGATAGGATCTGTCGAAGAGGTTGGTCGGTGATCACAACAATTGGATGTGCCTGGAAGTAAGGTCTCAGCTTTCGGGAGGCGTGTACTAGAGATAATGCCAGTCTTTCGGCGTCAGAATATATGACCTCCGGCCCACGAAGTGCCTTGCTAACATAGAAGATTGGTTTTTGAGCATTATCTTGCTCTTTGACGAGGATAACACTAATGGCTTCGCCGCACGCAGCCAGGTATATGAATAGGGTATCCCCCGGTTGTGGTGATGTTAATGTGGGCAGTTCGTCCAGATATGCTTTTAGGTCTTCAAAGGCTTGCTGGCAATTCTCATCCCACTTGAACGGGTTAACTTGCTTTAGAATCTTGAAAAAGGGGAGAGCTCGTTGCGCTGATTTTGACAGAAAACGTCCGAGTGCGGCCATCCTACCTGTTAATCTCTGTACTTCTTTGAGGCTTCTTGGTGTCGGCATAGTCCTTAATGCGTCTACTTTGTCCGGATTGGCTCTGATACCTTCTTGCGATATCATGTATCCTAGAAAATTTCCGGTCCGAACTCCAAAGGTACATTTTTTGGGATTGAGCTTCATCTGCGAGGCTTTAAGTACCTCAAAAACCTCTCTCACATCTTCCAGGTATTGTTCCAGGGACTTACTTTTGATTAGCAGGTCATCCACGTATACTTCCATACACTTCCCTATCTGATCTTTAAATATTTTATTGACAGCTCTTTGGTAGGTTGCTCCAGATTTTTGAGGCCGAACGGCATGGTTCGGTAACAGTAAGTGCCGAACTCTGTGATGAACAAGGTCTTTTCAGCATCACGGGGATCCATAATACTCTGATGGTACCCTCTGTAAGCATCCAAAAAACCAAATACCCCGAAACCTATGGTCGAATCCACCATTCGATCTATGCGGGGCAGAGGGTAACAATCCTTTGGGCAAGCTTGGTTGAGATCGGTGAAGTCCACACACATCCTCCAGCTGCCGTCCGGCTTCTTTACCAGTATAGGGTTTGCTAGCCACTCGGGGTAGTTCACTTCTCGAATGATGTTGGCTTGAAGTAGCTTATTCACCTCCTTCTGCACGGCGTCGATCCGTTCTTGGGCGAAGTGTCTCTTTTTTTGTCGGACAGGCTTCCGGGATGGGTCTGCGTTTAGTCGGTGCATGGCTAGACTTGGGGATAACCCTGGCATCTCCTCTGTTGTCCAGGCGAATACCTCCTTAAACTCTTTTAACAAGGCTACTAGTCGTTCCTTGTGCGTGCTGGGGATCCACATCCCCACCTCTACGGTTCGATCATCTTGTCCTTCCCACAGACAGACCGCTTCTGTTTTGTCATCCGAAGACCAGGTTTCATCGCGTTCGGGCAATAGTTCTTCGATGGGGATCGATGCCGTTCTGTCGCCCCCATGCGCTTCGGAAGCAACGCAGCTGCTTATATGACCCATGTCTCCTACGATCTCCACGGGGTTATTATTGGCTACGAACCTTAGGCTATTATGCACGAGTGACACGACGGCTTGCAAGGCAATCAACGGAAGGCATCCTAATACTATGTTGTAGGGAGACGAAGCCTTAACTACCACGTACTCAATGGGGATGGTTCGGCCCAAGGGAGGTCGGCCGAAGGTGGTTGAAAGGACAATGGTGCCCTCGGGATACACAGGTGAATCGTCGAGGCCGAACAAGGGGGTACTTGTTGGAGTTAATTCAATGCTAGCCAAATGCATTAGAAGTAGAGTAGAGTGGTACATGATACTTACCGCACTTCCGGTGTCAATACAGATGCGCCTTACCAAGTTTTGTTCCACCATGGCTTCAATCACAAGACCATTGTTGTTGGCTTCCATAGGAATGGGATCAGCGGCATCATACACCACTTCCTTGACAAATCTTCGCTTTTTCCAGGGTGTCTGGGTATAACCGTCGTGTTCTCTGGGGACGGTATTCACGCTCTTCATCTTCAGGCAGGTTCCACAGACGAGTTGTTCACTAGCAGAGGTCCTCCTTCTAGCGCCAATTGACGATCCAAAAATCGTCTCCTTCTAATTTAGGGTTTTTACTCTTAGTGATAACCTGGGGAAACTCCCAGAATATGAAGATTATAGCAAAGTAGGTTGTTTGGGGGTGATTTAGACTGCACTTGAGAGGTTGTTTCTCAAGCTGCCTACGTATCCAATATACGAATTGGAATCAAGTCTCCGTAGTTCCTTAGGGAATGTTTATATAAAGAGGCTTAGGCCCTAGGGTTTAATGTGGCGTGTCTATGAGGGACACTTAGTCAACGTGTTCCCTAAGGAAAATATTATGGTTAGTAAATCTCCTTGATTTTAGGAGATAAATATGGTGTTCAAATATTAGCGTTAAATGATAAAGATTCGCACTTTTATTATTCAGGATTGTATAATAGTTATCTAGTTATTAGAAAAACGAGGTATAAGATTAAAGACAAGTTTCTGCCAGGGATACACTGGAATGGCGAAGTCGGCCCACCGAAGGCTGAACTCCATCTGCCACGGGACCGCTCAAGCCTGAGGACCTAGTCCGATCTAGGAGATCGACGGGGATCGCCTTGCCGACTACTAGAAGTGTGGTACCCGACTTCTTTCCGACCTGTTAGAGATCAAACGATCCGAACCTAAGGGGGTCGGATGCACAGGGATTAGTGGTGGCAAAACGAACATACGAGCCCCCTAGGCTCGTTCCTAGGAGGTCAAGAGTGGTTTATTTCCCTAAGTCACGTGTTGAGCCACCAAAGAAGTGCCACGTGGATGAGTCCATTTTCTGGCAGCATCACCGCCACATCTCGAGGGAAGCAGAAAAAAATCTCGATGGTCCTCCACCGCACTACCACCATCACATGTTCGAGCCGCCTGATCCGGTGAGCTTCCTTCCTACCCTCACTTGTTTTTAATTTATTTACATTGGGGATAATGTAATATTTACGTGTGGGGGAAGGTCACTTGTGCAGTTTCCTTCGCTGTTATTCGAGTCTTTTGTCTTAGGGTATATAAAAAATAAAAATAAAATAAATAAATATAGGGGTCAATAAAAGTCACTTTTGTGCAATTTAGAGTCTTAGTCAGTGTCAGTAGTGTCATTTTGTCTTGATGGTTTTGGCGATCACACATAGCTACTTTAGATGAGACTTGCAATGCATGAAAATTGATATGGTTTGTTTTGACAAGATAAATGCATGACATGGAGTGAAAAATCCTTTTTGGAATATCATGTTTAGAAGTGCCATTATTTTCTTTTGGAAACAATAGAGTCCGAGTGAATAGACAAATTGACCCGGTGAGGTATTGTTCCGGCCATATGACTGACCACTTCAGTCTCACCCTAACTTTGTGCGTATTTTCTCTTCCTTGGATTTGTTCCTTTAGAACTTGTGTTGAGGCTTGTTGATGTTACTTTGGTATGTGCAAACACGTAGAAATGATTGAGGCATTCGTTTCTACCTTTCACCACACTATATACCTTATACCTTTGAGCCTTGATCTTTATTATACTCTTTTTTATTTTTCCTTTTTACCTACTTCCACTACACCATACATTGAACAATTCCTAAAAGAGGTAGCTCAATTCCTTTCACCCAACCTTAGAACTAATTGGAGCACGTGGCTATCAAATTTCTTGTACTTAGTATGTAAGGATCAAGCTTGGGGGAATTCCATGTTGGTACTATTTGTCTGCTTCTTAGTTTGAAAAAAAATTGAAAAATAGAAAAGAAAAAAAAATGAAAAAAAGAGAAAAAAAAATCAATAAGGGAGGCAATCTAAACAAAAATAACCTCCTAAATATTATTTGTTTTATTTGTTAGTAATAAAGTGGGAGTTGTATCATTATTCTCCCAAAGTAGAAAAATTATCCTTTGTATTTTCTTTGGTTTGAAAATAAAGCGTTACCCGTTGCACTTGTATGACGTTGAAGTTTGCTAGTCATGTGTTCTGCTAGTTCTAATGGTTTTTCCATCTCTTATACATTTTCCTACACCTATCACTTTCTTTTCTTACTTGGGCTATCCTCACTTACCATTTTTTCCCCAAAGACCTTATGATTTATGTGTTGCACAATGCCTTGGTGATTGATATGAGACGATATACAAGCTTATAGTAGGGCATTTTCAATGGAATGAGCTTGAGAGTTTAGTCACCTCACAAATATTGAACGTTGAGTGATTTATCCCGTGAGGGTCTATTTGCTTGGTCTTTTCCCATTGACAATTTTTGTTCACTTTTTCTTATGGTATGATAAAAGGGATTAGTTAGTCTATATCTTGTGTTTTGAATGTTGAGATGAATTTTATTAATGCTTGTGTGGTGTGATCTTTGTCTAATGCTATGTCATGTGTGATCTTCTTAGTCCGTCTAGTCTTGAGTCTTTTTATTTGCTCGGGGACAAGCAAGGTTTAAGCTTGGGGGAGTTTGATAAGTCCACCATATGTGGTTATTCTTGAATCGTTTCGGCCTATTTTAATGCCTATTTTGTGATATTCGTATGATAAATTGCCTTTTGGACTGGATTACTGCTGTGGCTTTGATATTTTGCAGATATGATGAATCCGAGCACAAAAGGCAATGAAAATGAGCTAAAATGAGTCAAAATCATGGAGGCATGAAGAATCACACCCAGGTGTGAAAGAATGGAATAGGGTGTGAAAAAATGCAGAAACTATTCAGATTTTCTACAGGCCAACGAAATGTTCTGATTGGTGGAGAGCTTTCCAAATATTTATTCTAGGAAGCAACTTGAATTGCTTGGAAAACAAAGGGGATTATGCGCATAAAGAGTCCAAGAATTAAGGAATTTGATTTTTAGTGATTATCTGGATTAAATTAATTAAGGTAACTTCCTAGATTTTGTAATTATCTTTTAATCTCTCTCCCAAGTCAAAAACATCGTAATTTTCCAACGCCAAATTCATTCTACTAGGTTTGAAACATTATTCCCATTCAATCAACTATTTTCTCTATACTTTTGAAGAACAAGATTTTTGCTTAGGGCTCGAGAACGAAGAACGGATCATGAATTTCTTGGTTTTATGATATTTGTGAGACAATTCTATTTCCTTTCTCTTAATTTTCTTCCTTTTATTTTATTTTTACGTTTCACAATGCCTAAATCCATGCTTTTTATGATTTCTTTAATTATGCGCGAGCATATTTAATTTTCTAGGATTAGGAGAGCCCGGTAAATGGATATATGAGTTGAAGATTCGATCTTTCCTATTATTATGAATTGATATGCTTTTGTATTGATTTTGGTGTGCTATTTCGCATGAATTTATGAATTGATGGATTGAAAGATGAATTTTCGTAGGTTTATATGAAGAAGTTATTATCAATTAGGTGATGGACTGAAAGGTGAATTTAATTGATAGGTTAGAACCCTAATTTCAAATCAAGAAAATTCATGAGAGCGAAAGTTAATTGAAATTTCTTGTGGCAATATGAATAATGATGTTTTAATGGGTCTAAATTAATTTAATGAGCGAGAAATCGGATTTAATATTAATTTAGGCACGATTAATAGTAGTTTGAAAGATTATTGTTAACCACTTTTGATTATTCGTCAACATAAGTAAAAATTCATAGTAAATGGAAAGGTCGTTGTAAAAGTCATATATTTGTTACCGTGGTAATCCGACGTCCTAGAAGTTCTTCCAACTTGATTTCTAGTAATTTCTTGGACTTGTGTTGAGATTTAAATAGGGTCGTAGTTTTTAGTTATTCTATAATTCAAAACACCTAAATTTGATTAGTTTAGCTAATAAAAGTTAATAAATATTCGGTGATTGTCCTAAGTCCCTGTGGGATCGACATCCTAAGTACTACTCGATAAGCCGTGCGCTTGCGGTAGCATTTAGTGATTAAATTGAAAATCACACAACAACTCTTGGCCCTTAATTGCTCATCTTCTCTTTCCTCATTTATTACTTAGCTACTCACGAGATGACACGTGGTTGAGGCTGTCCTAACCTCCGTTATGAGCCCCTCAGATATGACCGGACTCCTGGTTAGGTTTGATTTGTTAGAGGTAGAGCCCGCTCCTCATCCTTTAGATTTAAAAGCCCTTGGTAGTTCCAGCTCACACGTGGTTGCGTTAACGTTATAACGCTGTTACAGTTGTCTCAAGAATCAAGGCATTTACACCCACACCTTTGGGGGGCGGTTTTCGAGGTAGCTCTTGGGGTTTATAACCCCCGTCATATCAACCGTCCTCATCATCATTGCCTTTAAATCACAAGACCGGCGCTGCTGTACTGACTCTTTTTCGTCTTCTTCTTCAATCCTCGATTTATCGCAAGGAAGCTTCACACTTCCTTCTCTTTTTCTTGTTGCATTTCTATTAGCCTTTCAATTCACCCCTAGGGTAATCATTCATTCCTCAAACCTTGAACTCTTTAGACCACGGAAAGCTTAATGGATGACCCTAGAATCAAATCCGTTCTGAAACAGGAGAAAGTACTTGAGATTTGCAACAAGTATGGGGTAGATTTAAGCACCTATAGCCCCCCGATCCCCACGACTTCCAACCCCTACTCGTCCCAGCCGCCGGAGGGGTACTTTGATGTCCATGAAGACCAATTTGACAGGGGCCTCCGGCTTCCGTTTTGACCAACTTATATAGCCGTGCTAGATTACTATGGTCTGGGTACTGCCCAAATAGCCCCTAATGGAGTAAGGAGCATAGTCGGGTTTGCCATAATCTGCCGAGTGGAGAGGGTGACATTTACCGTAAACCTTTTTAGGTTATTTTACCAAGTTAAAACGGTCAAGGACAACCCTGGATTTTATTATTTCCCCCGTCGATCAGGAAATGGGAAAGAAATCTGTTTCCTAGTAGATGAGCCGACCTCATACAAAGGGTGGAAAGCCAATTTCTTCTTTGTCAGGTGTGAGGGTGCGTCTAGGTTGGGTCGATGGAATTCGGATGAACAGCCTAAAGATATCCTCTCTGTAAGTACTAATGCCGAAGCGTTACAGACGATTCAGGGTTCTGAGATTTTCTTGAGATATGTCCGACTTCCTTCACAGCTCATTGAGGCTGCTCGGTTGGCCGAAGTTGGACCAGACCCATAGGTTACACTTGAAAAAGTTTACTGGATCAGTAGCTTTAAGTTCAGTAGGGTCAGCAGGGTGACTTCTTGATAAGAATTTGAAGCTCAAGATTAATTGTTGTTTTTCTTCTAAAAATCATCATCAATTTCTGTATCGGGGTCTTCTATTTATAGGTGAGAATCCTTGTAACTTATGTTTGAAATTCAAACATAGCCGTTTCAGATTTGTCCCTTTCATGACTTGCATTCTATCCCTGTACATAGTACTGACACTGTCAGTTTACTTTTTGACAGTTTTCAGACTGTTCACCCTTTGACTTGTATCCATTGGATGAACCTCTGTTTCTTTCCAACATTCTTTTAATCTTTACCATTGATTTTGTTGACAAAATCAAAAGTTGTTATCTGTCCTTTTCCTTGTAATCTTTCAATGTAACCTTTGATTAATTTGAAATATATATCCAGCAGGTTCCTGTGTATATAAGTCTGTTGAAATACATATCAGTCAGCTGATCCAAAGTTGCTATGTTCATAAAACACTGCAGTTGACTTCTCTTATATCTAAATTTTCATTATTAAGTTAGATTACACCATTTTGATCATAACCAAGTTCCAATCACCACTTAACTTATGGAACTTAGACCTTGTACACAAGGTATATGTAATCAGTTTAGGTTATCACAGACTTCCCTAAATTCTGATTCCATAACCTTGACTTTAAATACTAAGTTTGATCCCTTAGCCTTCAATAACTGAGTTTGAGCCCTCAGCCTTCAGTCTTCAGCAGGTTCCTAAACTAGTCTACTGACTTAGGTACCCTACTGATATAGACAGGTCTGCTGATGATAGTCAGCTGACCAATTTTAGTGCTTGTTTGATCAAACCTATACAAAGATCAAACTCTAATAAGCCTATACATTTGATCTAGACATCTTTTTGCCTTTGCTCTATAACAGCTAGTCTGGCACTCATCACTAAAACTTAAAATATGTCCAATTTCCTCCTTTTTGGTGATGATGCCAATACCCTCCTTACAGCAAAGCAAAAAGTGAAAAACAAAAACTGAACAAACTCAGTCATTTTTCATTATCATCATGTTTGTTCAAAAGTTATTACAATCTAGATTCAGCAAAAATAAAAAGCAGGTGTAAGTATGCTGATCTAGTTGCTTCTTTCTCTTTCTTGCCTTTCTTTCTCTTGCTGTTCTTGATATTCCCTTATATCTCTGACCATTTCTCTCATCCATTGATTTTCAATAAGGGAAAAATCAATATGGGAGTTCACTTCCTTCCACCATTTCCATGCCTCAGGTAGAGTAAGGTTAATTTGGTGTACTCTAAATCCTAAACGTATGTATAACTGCTTGAATTCATCCAGTGATTCTCTTGCTGATGTAGTGGGTAGACTTCTTCCACCTCTTCCACCTCTACCACCTCTGTGTGAAGATCTTAAGGCTTTGACTCTAGCTTCCCAGAATTTCAATCCCAAGAAGGAATTTAGACCTTCATGAAATCCCTTTTCATGGTAAGGTCTCCTCTTATTGTAATAAAGCTTCTTGTATTCCTTGAAGAGGTTCATCAGTCAGCTGAAGTCTACCAGGTGCAGGTTCTCTGAATGTATTGGTGTCAGCCTCCCATTTCTTCTGTGCAAAAATTCTTGTAGCCTCTTTTGCTACAGCCGTCTCTTCCCCCTTATTGACATCATCAACAAAATGGGAAAGCAGGACATGAACACTCTCCTGCGTGATCACCAAGTTGTTCGGTTGACCCTCCATGATTTCAGTTCTAGTGTCAACTGCAGTGATCCTTCCTTCCATTGTCTGCTCCAGAAGATTGATCCTCTCAGTAATCTTAGGATCCAATATAGCAAGGTGAGGTGTTCCAGTAGGTTCAGCCACAGCATTGTTGGGTGCTTCAGCAAGCTTGTCAAGTTTCTAGTGAATGGAGGTAAACTGTTCTTTTAAGAACTTCTCCTTTAGTGTATTGCCTTGTTTTATTCCCTTTACATCTTGGGCAAGGTCAGTAAGAGCATATTGAGTGGAAGTAATGTTGGAAGCAACTGTTTCGGTAGTCCTCCCTCTATTTTCCACCAAGTTCATCAAATCTTCAAATCTTTGCTCTTGTCTGTCAAGTTGAGTTCTTAACCTTGTAATGTCATTTCTGACCACCCTCAACTCATCCAATAACTGTGCTGGTACCCCACTAGCCATTCCTCCAGCCATATGTCCAGCAGCTTCATCAGCAGGCTCTTCTACATTGTATTGTGCCCTCTGTCTGCTGACAACCATGGCCTAGCTCGTATCCCTTCCAACAGGGTTAGGACCTCTCTCAACTATATTTTCAAAAATTTCCTCCAAGATTGGATCTTGGGCAGGTTCCTCAAAAATAGGTACAAATGCCTGTTTTGGTTCAGCAGCAATAGGTTCTTCCTCAGGCATTTGAACCTCCTCATCACTGAAGTCATAGTCCAAGCTGTTCATCCTCATCAATAACAGCAGTCTGCTGACTGTTCTTTCCTTCAGTGACCTTTACTCCAGTAGGCTCTACTTCAGTAGCTTGTTCTTCAACAATAGCAGGGGTTTCCTCCAAACCCATTATGAGTTCCAACCTTTGTCCAGGTGCTGTTTGATCCTCAGCAACTTGTACCACCAGTTCCAACCTTTGTTCAGGTGCTGTTTGATCCTCAGCAGCCTGAACCTCCTCAAAGAGTAATGGTGATCCTTCAAAACCCATCACCATGTCCAATCTCTGTCCAATCACTGTTTGTTCCTCAGTGAGTAGGACTCTCTCTTCCACACAAATAAAAGGAAAAATAGCCATGTTTTCCTCTAGAAATCCTCTGGCATCAGCAATCTTCTATAAAGTGTCATCATATTTAGATATAGTGCCCTGAGTATCAATCCACTCCTGATATTGAATTGAATCTTCAGAACTGACATCAGGCTCACTATGTTCAATGACCTTTTCTTCATCCAGATTTTCAGTCTGCTGATCATTAGGATTCACATCAGACTCCACAGCCTTGAATGTACCAGATGTGCCAACCAACCTGTTACCTCCAAAGTTTATACCATCATTGATTAGAGCCTCCAAATCATCTATAGTGAGATCCTCTAGATCTTCATCCATTTGACCAGTCTGCTGGCCCTCAGCAGACTTGCCGGCATTAGTGGACTGTTCTACTCTTGGTTCATTTAATGATGCAGTTCCACTGGCTTCTCCTTGATGTGGGGGATGACCATCATCAGAATCAGATGATGATGAATCATCATTATCTGGTCCATCCCTAGGATCCTTAAACATGATACCTTCTTCCTTCTTTTGTTCATCAATGAGTTCCATCAATCTCATTTCCAGCAAAGAAATATCAACCAAGTCAAGTAAGTTATCCGCTCCTAACTTTTCAAAGGCCCATTCCTCAAAGTCTGTCATAGGCTCAGCAGCTGATTTTTGTCTCTTGTAAACACCAAACTTCCATTGAAAGTAATCAGCAACCAGCTGGAGTTTAGGATCAACATACCCTTCCTTATTTTTCTTTTCTTTTCTTTCAAAGGGCATAGATGGCTTTCTGGGAGCTGTTTGTTCACTTTGTTGACCTCCAAAGGTCTCAACAAGCAGATTCAAAGTTTCCTCAATAGATGCATTTAGGTCAGTAGGTTTCTTAGGTTGTACATTTGTACCTACCACCTCCATCTGTTCCACACTTGGTTCCCCCTGACTTACATGCTCATCATCAGGGTTAGCAACAGATTTCTCTTCCCTCTGAACTATTGCAGAAATGGCAGGGTCTTGTACCATCGTATCAATTTCCACAGCAGGTGCAGATTCAGTAGTCTGTTGTGGTTCTTCAGTAAGTTGCTCAACAACAACTTATGTAGCTTCAGTAGCCTCAGCAGCCTTTAGAAGGGAGGATTCAATAGCTTCTTCAGCAGGCTCAAGTACAACAGTCTGTTGTGGTTCTTCAATGTGTTGCTCAACAACAACACCAGTGTCACTAGTAGGTTCAACAACCTCTTCTTCTACTTCCCTTTGAGCCTCTAGAATCCTCAACTGTTTCCTTTTTCCATGTTTCTTTTTCTTTGTTATTTCCTTCATTCTCTTAGAAGGTTGTTCAGCTTCAACCTCAGTAGCCTTCCTCTTTCTACTATCTTCCTTCTGTTGCTCTTTCAAAATTTCAGCAGCAGACTTCTTCCTTGTAACTTCAACAGGGTCAGTAACTTCAACTTCAACTGGACCCTCAGCAGACTCAGCAGTCTCTGCTATTTGCTTTCTTGTTTTCCTAGGCTTTAGCATCTCTGTGATTTTTCTGGTTTCAGCAGCCTTCCTCTTCTCAGCAACTTTCTTAGGTGCAACAGATTTAACAACTTGCTTAACCTGCTCACCACCAGCATCATCATCCCCATCATTGTCACTCTCAGTTGCTTCATTATCTACATCTTCATCATCATCTAACCCAGGAATAGGAGTAGCAACTTCCGGCTTGTATCTGGATTTATTGATTTTCTCAGATGCAACATCAGGTATCTGAAAATGATTCAGCAAGGTCTGAATCAGCAGACCTAAGGGCTTGGTTTTGGACTTCCTTATACCATCTCTATCTTCAGTAAACACCTTCTTCATATAATGTATAAAGAATCTAGCCCAATCAAACTTCATGCTTCTGCAGATGATGATCAGTAGAGTCTATCTTGGGTCCAGAAAGTGTGTCTAGACTCCCACTGAATCCCAGAATGGTCTTGGCAAAAATCTTGCTCAGCATATTATATTCATATCCAATGTGCCTCACATTAATGCCTAGAGATGAAGGTATGGTCTCATTTGTCTTTATAGATCAACAAACTTCATTCTTGGCAGATTCATCATTTCTGGATTGGTAGGAGCACCATTTCCAGGTCCAAAATGAAATACTTCTCTCAATAGATCTGAAGTAATTTCACTCTCTCTGCCATTAACCGTTGTCGTGAAGGCCTCTCTACCTTCATGTACGACTATGTTCTTCCAGAATTCCAAAACATTGACGTATGAAATTCTTTCCAATCTTTTATTAATAACATTTTCTAAGCCAGCAACCTTTCTGATTCTTCTTCCAATGTTGATGGCTAACTCAGTTGTATGAAAGTCAGTAACATATCCTCTCACACTTTGACTAGTTCCAATATGAACATCAGCTTTATCCGCCATTAGAAATGAAAATGATGAAGAAAAGGGTTTTCAAATCTGTGTTCACACAAGGTATTTGCAGATAAATATCAATCTGAGAGTTGTAAGTAAGGATTCTGTGTATATGTTTGTATATATAGAGAGAGGTAGTTGAAACTGTCAGATAATGCACTGTACACGTACTGTAGCATTAACCACGATTAAATTTGGAATGAATGAGATCTTGCCACGTGTCCCATAACTGATCCATAAAGAGTTGTAACCGTCCGATCGTGTAACCGCGGTTATAAAGATAAGATAAATATCCCGGTCTTTTGCTTTTTGACTTTGTGGAAGTTTGACTGTGTAACATATGTTCAGCAGCTTTTTCCATCAGTAGACTTGGCTCAGCAGCCTGCTGACAAAGATGCCTCAGCATCCTGCTGACAATGTTACTCTGCTGATCTTCAATTCTTCTTGTTTTGTCCAACTGATAATACAAGATGAAGTTTAATACCAATGACTGATCTGTCAAGTGAGCTCACCCAACAGGACAAAGACCAATCCCCTTGGCACTTCATTTGCTCAATTGTCCAAACATAAATAAGTACATGGAATTGTTGATACCAATGACTAGTCTGCTAAGTGAGCTCACCCAACATAGCAAAGACTAATCCCCTTGGTGAATTCCAGTACACTGCTGATCAAAGATGTATCAATCAACTTTTATAATTCCAAGTTCAGTCTTTAGCTTAGCAAATCTTTCACTATCCAATGGTTTTGTGAAAATATCAGCAAGTTGATCTTCAGTAGGGATGTAAAGAACCACCACATCTTTCTTTTCAACACGATCTCTTATAAAATGAAGTCTCACATCAATATGCTTCTTTCTTGAGTGCAAAACAAGATTTTCTGTGATTGCAATTGCACTTGTGTTGTCACACATTATAGGAATTTCTATTTCTTCAATTCCATAATCCCTTAATTGTTGTCTTAACCAAAGTATTTGTGCACAGCAACTTCCAGCAGCAATGTATTTAGCTTCAGTAGTAGAAGTTGATATAGAATTCTATTTCTTCCTGAACCAGGAAACCAGTCTATTTCCCATCAACTGACAGGTTCCTGTGGTGCTTTTTCTATCAATCTTGCATCCAGCATAATCAGAATCTGAGTAGGATATAACCTTGAAGCTTCCATCTTTTGAATACCATAATCCTACATCCAAAGTCTCTTTTAGATACTTGAGAACTCTTTTGACTGCAGCTAAATGACTTTCCTTAGGTTTAGATTGAAATCTTGCAGAAACACCTACAACAAAGGATATATCAGGTTTGCTGGCAGTAAGGTACATCAGACTGCCTATCATCCTTCTGTATAAGGTTTGATCAACAACTTTGCCTTCTTTGTCTTCATCTAATCTAATGTTTGTAGTCATAGGAGTTGATACCTTGGTGATGTTTTCCATACCAAATTTCTTCAGTAGCTCCTTGGTATACTTGGTTTGATGGATGAATATTCCATCTTTCATCTGTTTGACTTGTAATCCCAAGAAATAGTTCATTTCTCCCATCAGACTCATTTGGAATTTACTTTTCATCAGATTAGCAAACTTTTCACATAGTAATTCATTTTCAGAACAAAAAATTATGTCATCAACATAAATCTGTACCAACAGGGTGTTGTCTCCTTCTCGATTCTGAAAAGAGTCTTGTCAATGGTTCCTTTGGTAAAACTATTGTCCACTAAGAATTGAGATAGTGTTTCATACCATGCTCTTGGTGCTTGTTTCAAACCATAAAGTGCTTTATTGAGTCTGTACACTTTATCTTCTAGATCTTTAACTTCAAAACCAGGAGGTTGCTGAACATATATCTCCTCTTCCAGAATGCCATTCAAGAATGCACTCTTGACATCCATTTGATATACTTTGAAGTTTTTAAAAGCAGCATATGCCATGAATAGCCTTATAGCTTCCAATCTTGCAACTGGGGCATATGTCTCATCAAAATCTATTCCTTCTGCTTGAGAATACCCTTTTGCTACTAGTCTGGCCTTATTCCTTACAATGGTACCAGATTCATCCAATTTGTTTCTGTATACCCATTTTGTACCAAATATGTTTGCATGATTAGGCCTTTCTACTATTGTCCAAACTTGATTTCTCTCAAATTCATTTAATTCTTCTTGCATAGCAATTATCCAATCTGGATCTAATATTGCTTCTTCAACAACTTTAGGTTCCATTTGAGATAGAAAACAAGTGAACATTGCTTTTAATTGTCTTCTAGTCCTCACACCTTGCTGTGTATTGCCAATAACTTGCTCAGCAGGGTGATCCCTTAACCATTATGGATTCTGGTTAGATTGATTCTCAGGAACATCATCTTCAGTAGGTTCTGTTGTTGCTTCAGCAAGATTATCAGCAGATCCTTGAATTGCCTTAGTTGTTGCATCAGTAGTATTACCAGCAGGGTGTTCAGCAGGAGCAGAGTCAGAAATCTTTAACTCATTTATTCTTTCCAAAACATCAACACATTCTGGATCAGTGACTTGTTGATTCTCAGCAGGAATCGAAGCTTCATCTTCCATTCCAATGAACTTGGGTTCATCAAATACAACATGTATTGTTTCTTCATGTTTCAGTGTCCTTTTATTCAGTACTCTGAATGCCTTACTGACAGAAGAATATCCTAAGAAGATTCCTTCATCTGATTTTGGTTGGAAAGTCTTCAATTGCTCCTTATGATTTAAGATAAAACATTTTCCCCTAAATGGATGGAAATAGGATATGTTAGGTTTCCTTCCATTCCAAATCTCATAAGGTGTCTTCAGCAGCTTCTTGTTCACTGAGGTTCTGTTTTGTGTATAGCATGCTGTATTAAATGCTTCAGCCCAATATCTTTCAGGTAACAATGCTTCACAAATCATAGTTCTTCCTGCTTCTTTTAAAGTTCTGTTTCATCTCAGCAACCCCATTTTGCTGAGGTGTACCAGCAGCAGCTAGTTGATGTAGCACACCATTCTGCTCACAATATTCTCTTATAACTTTATTGAGAAATTTAGTACCCTTGTCTGATCTGATCTTCACTACTGTCAAACTTTTCTCATTTTGTAATCTCTTCAAAAGTTCAGGCATCTTTTGAAGTGTTTCACTTTTCTTGTTCATTAATACTACCCAAGTGTATCTTGAATAATCATCCACAACTACTAAAGTGTACTTCTTTCCTGTTACACTTGTTGGTGTTACTGGTCCAAAAATATCCATGTGCATCAGCTCCAAAACTCTTTTTGTTGATTGCTTAGTCTTTGACTTGAAGCTTGATTTTGTTTGTTTACCTTGCTGACAGGCATCACATATAGCATCCTTTTTGAATGTGATCTCAGGTAAACCAATCACCAGTTTCTTCTTCACCAACTGATTGATATCATCAAAGTTTAGATGATTCAACTTCTTATGCCACAACCAATTAAGTTCTGACTTGGTAGGCACAATCAGGCATGTCTCTGGAGCAACAGTAGACCAATCCACAACATACATGTTTTGTTGTCTTCTTCCAGCCAAAACAACTTGATCACCTCTTTCACTAATGACAATGCATGTGCCTTTGTCAAAAGTGACCTTGTAACCCATGTCACAAAACTGTCCAGTGCTCAGTAGGTTGTAGTCCAGTCCTTCCACAAATGCAACATTCCTGATGGTTAATCCATTTCTCACAAGTGTGCCATATCCTCTTGTGTATCCTGGTGTGTTCTTGTTGCCAAAATTCACTCTTAGACCATCCTTTGCCAAAATTCACTCTTGTGTATCCTGGTGTGTTCTGTTCCATTTCTCACAAGTGATTATTCTTTGTCATATGTCTGGAACATCCACTGTCAAAGTACCAGACACCCTACAAAACAAAGTTAATGTATTTTAGGTACCCAAAATTGTTTGGGTCCATAGTGGTCGGTGGTAAGCATGACCCTTGGCAAATTTCCATAAGGTCTTCTCTGAAAAGTGTCATACTTTTGTTCATACATGTATTCTACACATCTATAAGGTCTAACATTTGGTTGTGTAGGATTCATATATGATTTCTGGCCTTTTGGTATGTAATGCTGTTTGGAGTGATTTCTATTGTTAGAAGCACTAGCATAACCATTGGTTTGCTGTTTGTTAGGAACAGCCCTGTAATATGGAGTCTGCTGAGGTCCCTGCTGAGGTCTTGTATAAGTCCTCTGCTGAGTCCTTTGCTGAGTCCATTGCTGAGGTTTTACCCTAGCATTATGGTTATAATTGTTGTTTCTAGCAGTAGGGGCAGGAATATTCCAATCATCATCAGTAGGGTACAGTCTACCTTTCCCCCTGAGATAAGTATCCCTTAAATGATTGACATTTCTAGGTATAGGATTCTTATCCTTGGAATATTTCTAATTTTTCCCTTTATGTGGTCCAGCAGACTTGGTAGCAGGTCTGCTATCAACAGGTCTAGAAGGTACATCAATCCTACTTTTAGATCTATTCTTTTTGTTATGTGCTGTTGACCTTTTTGACTTCTGATTTTGCTTCCTTGAAGTTTTCTCAGTAGGCTTCACTGGCTCAGCAACCTTTTTGGGAGTTGGATCTTGTGCAGGCACAAACTTAGGACCAATTCTGGTACTATGTTCAGTAACCTTACTAGATCCACTCTTATTGGATTGTTGAGTTCCAAATCCATGGCATGTTCTATCACCATAAGGCTTTTCAGATTTCAATGCAGTGGAGGTACAAGATTGTTCAGCAGATTCAGCAGCTACTGAATGTACAACAGGCTTATGCTGATTCTGACCAATCTCTTTTTCCTTACCCTTGAGATTTCTTAATTCAGCTTTTAAGCTTTCAACTTCTGTTTGAAGAGCTTTTTTTTCAGCCTTCACAATCTCATAACCAGATTGTATTATCCTCAGTTGATTAAGGATGGCATCCAAAGTTTCTTCATTATCAGAATTTTTAGGATTTGAACCACAAGTTGATTCACAATCACTTTCAGCAGGAGTGTTTATAGATACAGAATTGTATACCTCCTCTGTTTCATCCATATTTGCCATTAAAGCACAATCATCCATATCATCAACAAGTGCAGTATCATCAGATTCATTTACTTTTTCTGATTCTACTTCATATCCTGATTCATCTTCAGCAACCATAGCTTTCTTGCCAGATCTTCTTTGTTGACTTTTGCTCTTCAGTAGGTCTGGACAATCAGATCTGAAATGTCCAGGCTTCTTGCAGTTGAAGCAAAGATAATCAGGTTCCTTCTTCTGTTTTAGTTCAGGACAGTCAGGTTTGAAGTGTCATGGTTTCTTGCATTGATAGCACAAGTAATCATTGTCTTTCTTGGATTCTTCCTTCTTTTCACTAAACTTCTTTGTGAAATTCCTTGGAGAACCCCTTCCATTTTTCATCATTCTGATTTTCTTGCTCAGTAGGGCAATTTGTTCTTGCATCTCATCCAGTAGATCATCTTGAGCTCCTGATGTTTCTTCTTGATGTGTAGCAGCTAATGATGTGGTCTTTGGTTCTTCCTTTTCAGTCTCAGGTACAAGTTTCTTACTGAATTCATAAGACTTGAGATTTGAAAATAACTTGAAAGTATCCTCTTCATGTAGACTTCTCATTTCTTCTATTGCAGTTACCTTCATTTCCCAAACTTCTTTTGAAGGTAATGCTTCTAGAATTTTTGAATTGATTTCTTCTTTTGAGTACTTTACACTCAGTAGGGTGAGTTCATCCATGATGGCATTGAATCTTGATTCCATTTTTTCAATGGTTTCATTGGGTTTCATTTTGAAATCTTGAAACTTCTTCTTTGCCACACTGATTTTGTTCTTCTTGATTGCATCAGTGCCTTTACAGATTAATTGTAACTTATCCCAAAGTTCTTTTGCAGTCGTGCAATCCTTCACTTTCATATACATATTGGTATCCAAGGTTCTGTATATGATATCAATAGCAATGTTGTTGAGGTTTGCTCTTTTTGGCTTTGGAATGTACTGAGTTTGATTATCCACAGTTATAGCTTTTGTGATTTCTAGTGGTCCATCTGTCAGCACATCCATCATCTCATCATGTGTTGCAGCTAGAAAAGCCTGCATACGACGTTTATACTCATCAAAATGATCTAAAGAACACATCAACATTGTTCTAGCATACTGTTTGTTATCCATGATGCAAAGCTTTGAAAATCAGAAACTTGAAAAAGTTTACAAAGTATTTTCACAAGCACAACAAGTAGGATTACTTCAGAACAGAAGCACTGCTCCGATATCAATTGTTGGTCCTTTGAAAAGGCTTTGGTTAAGTTTAGAGGGGGGTGAATAAACTTGACACTTAAAACTTTTGGAGTTAACAAACTCAGCAAGTTCAGTTGCCTGCTGACTGCTCAGTAGTCTGCTGACTGTTGATTTTACTAAATTTGTTGTAGCGGAATATCTTCAAGTTAAGCCTTATTACTTGTTGTTAAAATATGATACCAAGTATTAGATACTCAGTTGTGTAAGTGTGTGATTCAGTTGATAGTTTCAGTAGATTGATGTGCTAAATATACTAAATGCAGAATGTAAGTGCAGAAAGTAAGCAGCCAATTTTTATAGTGGTTCCAAGTGGTGTAATCCTGTCAGTCCACTCTTCTCCTGTGATGTTGGAGGTAATTCACTAGAGATATTTGAGGCTGCAGTTACAAAAATCCCTAAGTTGTCTGTCCTTCACCAATAACTATGGCTTCACAAACTGAACACTTGGAACAGGTAGGATTGCTGCTCCTAAGTCTTCCACTGGTCCTTGAAGGGTAGGATTGCCTCTTCACCAGCTCCACAACAAACAACAGTCCTTGACACCCAAAGATGCTTCACTCTCTTCAGCAGGTTTCTTGTAAAAGAAAGTTTGAATCAAGTAAGTGATTCAGCTTTCAGCAGCTTGATCAGGATGAAATGATCAGCAGCTTGAATTCTTCAAGTGTGTAAACTAGATGTAGCTTGATAACAGATTACACTTGAAAAAGTTTACTGGATCAGTAGCTTTAAGTTCAGTAAGGTCAGCAGGGTGACTTCTTGATAAGAATTTGAAGCTCGAGATTAATTGTTGTTTTTCTTCTAAAAATCATCATCAGTTTCTGTATCAGGGGTCTTCTATTTATAGGTGAGAATCCTTGTAACTTATGTTTGAAATTCAAACATAGCCGTTTCAGATTTGTCCCTTTCATGACTTGCATTCTGTCCCTGTACATAGTACTGACACTGTCAGTTTACTTTTTGACAGTTTTCAGACTGTTCACCCTTTGACTTGTATCCATTGGATAAACCTCTGTTTCTTTCCAAAGTTCTTTTAATCTTGACCATTGATTTTGTTGACAAAATCAAAAGTTGTTATCTGTCCTTTTCCTTGTAATCTTCCAATGTAACCTTTGATTAATTTGAAATATATATCCAGCAGGTTCCTGTGTATATAAGTCTGCTGAAATACATATCAGTCAGCTGATCCAAAGTTGCTATGTTCATAAAACACTACAACTGACTTCTCTTATATCTAACTTTTCATTATTAAGTTAGATTACACCATTTTGATCATAACCAAGTTCCAATCACCACTTAACTTATGGAACTTAGACCTTGTACACAAGGTATATGTAATCAGTTTAGGTCATCACAGACTTCCCTAAATTTTGATTCCATATCCTTGACTTTAAATACTAAGTTTGACCCCTTAGCCTTCAATAACTGAGTTTGAGCTCTCAGCCTTCAGTTTTCAGCCGGTTCCTAAACTAGTCTACTGACTCAGGTACCCTCCTGATATAGACAGGTCTGCTGATGATAGTCAGCTGACCAATTTCAGTGCTTGTTTGATCAAACCTATACAATGATCAAACTCTAATAAGCCTATACATTTGATCTAGACATCTTTTTGCCTTTGCTCTATAACAGCTAGTCTGGCACTCATCACTACAACTTAAAATATGTCCAACACTAACGTTCTTCATTTGCAGGGAGCTCTGGTCGGTCTAGAGCTGTTCAACCGCCTAGCCACTTCATATTCCAACGTGACCTACCTGAAAGAAAAGATCTCCAAGCCGGAGAAGAAGGCCTCAGACCGGGGGAAAGAGCCTAATGGCCAAAGAGAAAGAGGTCAAACACCTTAAGAAGCAGATGAAGGCTCAGGATGCTGAGCTCCAAACTCTAAAATCTGACCATGCTACTCATCTCCAAGCTTTTTCAGAGAATGAGTCCGAGCTGAAAGAGGCTTTTGAAAAGCTTCAATCTGAGACAACTGAGCCTGAGACCAGACCAACTTAAAGAAGCTTCGGTCAGGCGGTCAAGGACTACAAAGCCTCTATGGAGTTCACCCAGGCCTTGACATTGATACTGGCTCCAACAGTGCAGAGCAGCTATGCCGTGGGGGTGAATGATTCGAAGACCCAGTTTCCCGAGCTTTCTGTTGAGAGTTTTGCCAACAAAAAGTACTACAAACTGGGCACAGAGGTGGTCTAATCAAATCGCTTGAGGGAGTTTCAAGAAGGGGAAGATCTTGTAGCGAAGTATCGCCTTGCCGCAGCTCAGCCGGCTCAACCTTCAACTTCTACTCCTCCAACCGAGCTGCCTCCAACCGGTGCCACCCTGAGTGCAGGGTTTGGACAGTACTCGGCTTCTGATGCCTCTTGAGTTATAAGCTTGTTCTTTTTTGTTTTTGACCGTGAAAATTTCAAACTATTCAAATTTTGGCCTGCTTTAGGCCTTATAATATATTTGTATGAATGACTGTTGCAATGCCTTATTCTTCACCTTTTCTTTAGCACGTCTTCTTTAACCATTATGATTGGCGGTATTCTATCTTGCCCCCCCAATATGGCATTCCATAAGCTGCAGCTTGTGAGTGGCATACTTGCTTTCTTTTTGCTTTTACTTGTATTTTGATACTTGAGAAGTTAGGTGTTTTTCCAACCTTTAGAGCATAGCCTAGCTTAGTTTGATTTGCTGGGTCCGACCTGCGGAACTCATCTTGATGTCTGACATGCAGACTCAATGAGTTGGGCGTTTGCCAAACATTTTGAGTTGGACTTAATGAGTTTGTTCTTTGTAAACTGGTTAAGTCCGACCTGCGGATCTCAGTTTGTTCGTCCTGCGAACTTTATTAGTTTGTCTGTTGCAAATTTTGTTGAGTCCGACCAGCGGATCTCAGTTAGTTCGTCCAGTGAACTTTATTAGTTTGTCCTTTGAAAAATTGTTGATTCCGACTTGCGGATCTCAGTTAGTTTGTCCTGTGAACTTTGTTAGTTTGTCCTTTGCAAACTTTGTTGAGTCCGACCTGCGGATCTCAGTTAGTTCGTCCTGCGAACATTGTTAGTTTGTCCTTTGCAAACTTTGTTGAGTCCGACCTGCGGATCTCAGTTAGTTCGTCCTCTGAACTTTATTTGTTTGTCCTTTGCAAACTATGTTGAGTCCGACTAGCAGATTTCAGTTAGTTCGTCCTGGAAACTGCGTAAGTATTTTGACTGAGTCCGATATATGGATCTCAGCTTGTCTGTCCTGCAGACTTAACGACTTGTCCTTTGCGAACTTTTGTGATGTTCTTACCGTAAACAACTCATTTTGATAAGTCCATGCAAAAATTATAGCATGTGGGTTTCATGTGCATATAATTTATATGTTTACTATATCTTAGCTACGAATATACTTGTTGCTTTCGCAAGGTATCCCAGACAATTGTCTGAGAATAATCCTTCGAGGTACTATTGGACACCAAAGGTGGGGACCTCTTCCAATAAGGTTTAATACATCCACAAGGGCTCGAACCCGAGACCTCTTGCTTAAGCGACCGGAATCCCTTCCACTCCAACCAACCTTTGGTTGTTAGCTACGAATATATTTTAGTAATTGTAAAGTAACACTTATTAAACAAAAGTAACATTTGAGATAATGATCACTATATTTTAAGAATTTGATGTATGAATCTAAGATTCAATTTTAATTAGTATGATAGGAAGAATGGTGAAACCATAGAATTTTATTGTCGGTTGTAAATAATTAGACATATATTTTAGTAATTATAACTATCATTCAGTTATTTTATAAGTTATATTTTCATTGTTCCTATTTAAATTATGAAGTTTCCAAAACTATGCATATCAATCAAACATATATCCCCGCATAATAAATGTGTTCCCGTTTAAAAAATGGATTATGCAACCTGGAATCACTCTTTGTCCTCAGTTTTACCCGTCATACTATCTTTGGATTAGACATGATCAACTCATATTAAATGCCATTGTTTTTTTTTCTCAAAATATCATCTCGTAAATCACTCAGGGAAAGACTTCCCGTGAGGCATGGCATACTTTGTATGATACATACGCAAACCCTTTCTTGTGGCCGAATCAAACAAATTAAACAGTACTTCAAATCTATGCAAAAAGGTTCTCAAACAATCTCTAATAATCTTCATGTTGTGAAAATTAAAGCTAATGAATTAGTCAACGGATCATGATGATCTTGTGAATCTTATTTCAGACAATTTGGGAGAAGACTATAAAGAGTTGTCTAGGGTTGTTCAAACACATGACTTTGAAGAGCTCCAAGAAAAGCACTTTAATTATGAGACTCTTATGTCTTTTTTTTGGTTTAGAGACTCTTATGTCTGAGATGCAACCGTTCACTTTTTCTAGTCTTGCTACAACTCATTTGGCAGTATGACATCCCTCTCCCAGTGTTAGTTCGTATCCACATCTTACTATTCCTGATTCTTGGAAACATGCACAAAATACTTTCTCTCATGCAGTAGGCTTGAGTTTTCACCCTAAAAACCCTACTTGGTTATTTCCATATTTCCAGTGTGGAAAGTGCAAGGACATTCAGAGAAATGGTGCAATTCTCACCAGGTTCAACCTCTTACACATTTTTCTTATTCAGTCCAGTCCTCCAACATGCGTCCTCTTCAAGCACATTTGGATGCTCTGTCATCTTTTCTATGGCTTCTTGATAGAAGTGCCACGCATCATGTTACCTCTGATCTTAGTAATTTGGCATTACGCACGCCTTGTTCTGGCAATGAAGACATCATGGTTGGTGATGGAAATAATATTTCC
This sequence comes from Gentiana straminea, assembly GCA_036785695.1. NCBI lineage: Eukaryota > Viridiplantae > Streptophyta > Magnoliopsida > Gentianales > Gentianaceae > Gentiana > Gentiana straminea. Next base: position 3,298,902 of record JAVUPR010000265.1, on the reverse strand, counting down.
ATCACACACATAGGTTCAGTTTTTCTCTCTACTCCTTTAAAATATTTTATGTTTGACGATGTATGAAATTGACTGGGTTACAATTGAGTTGATATTCGGGTAAATGCACCTCTAGGTGATGATCCAAATAACTTTTCGAGTGGATTTGAGAGTGGGCCTTCAAAACACTCAAAACCGTGAAGACTCGCAGAGCTTGCCTTCAGGGGGATACTTTGGCGCTCAAGTCGATATTTGAATAGAGAAATTTCTATCAAGACAGTAGCAAGAATGTATAGAACCGTATTATATGTATACCTTGTAATTCAGGATGACGATACTTTATATAACTCTCCCTCGTGGGGGAGTGAATTACGATGCATTGAAGTCATGGTCAAGGGAGTTTACCATGTATTGATGTAATGAAGCATGTTATGGAGTAGTTAGGGCTCAGACTATAACGGAACGCAAAATTTCAAAGACATCCCTATAGCAGTTACTATTGTGGAGTAATGTATGTGTGAAGTCCGGAACGCTCATTGAAGAGAATGTAACAATTGCTTGAGGTCAAGGATGACTGTATTGTATTGAGCATAAATTACCTAGGTGACTTGCATGACATCGGTAGTAAGGGACCGTAGACGTCTTGCATCTTGCCGATTATTAGGGACAAAAAGCGACATGTATTATGTCGGAAAGAGGACGACCTGCATCATGTCGGTTGATGATATAAAGGTAGCCTATGTTGTACTAAGGATGGATCTTGCTGGTTAAGGCCAGATATCGAGCTGAGCTCATGCCGTCTGATATCTTGATATGTCATTTATCACTCAATGTGAGGCATGATGAGTGTCACGTGTACGGTGACCGATCTCACCCATTTCAATGTTCGTTGTGTTCCCGGCATGTCCCGTAATTTATTATGTATCTCCTAGCTTTGTAAAGTCCATAATGTTTCTTTTGAATTCTTACCCGTTAAACTTATTTGAAGGATTTTTAGACCAGTACTCATATGATGCTATGACTGGTTAAAAATGGATTGTATGAATGACCAAACTCCCCCTTCTAGCTTTTCACGGTGAATAAAACATCAAAAAGTGCTTGGCATCATCGTCATTGTCACCCGGCTACTCATGATCCCATTCTTCAAGCTATTCTTTGTCAAAATGATGTAGAAGTTGCCACCTCGATTGCTTCTTTATATTGTTCTGCTTGTTTAGATAATAAAAGTCACAAACTTTTTTTGCTAATTCTATTTTATGTTCTTCCCATCCCTAGAGATTATTTTCACTAACATTTGGACATCCACAATTGTGTTGTGTAATTGTTTCAAATATTATATAATTTTGTTGATTATTTTACAAATGATACATGGTTCAATCCATTTATTCGTTAATATGACGTGGTTTGCGTTTTTATGTTTTTTAAGGATCTTGTTTGAAAATTCTTTGATACTACTACTAAAATTATACTGATATTAACGGGGAATACATAGCCTTAAAAAGTTATTTTGCACAAGAATGTATAATTCATCAAACCACACCGTGATTGGCATGTGCTTTTTGTGAGTGCACCTTTCGTTTTGTTAAACGATCGGGTAATAAGCCAGCCTATTGTCTCACCCATGCAGTATTGTCTGTGACGGGTTTAGTTACTTGGGGTGTGTTACCGCTACAAGTAATAATAGACGCTTGCCTTTTGGGTACGGTTTAATAAAATTTGATGTTTCCTTTCAAAAAAATAATCAATCAAAGATTACTTATATTTCCCCAAAAAAAATGATTATTTATATTTGGTAATGACATTTTACCTACTTGTGCTTTACCATATAAAGGTTTTACCCTCTTATGGTTTAATAATATATAGGTTACACGCTTGTGGTTTTACAAAAAGCATTTAATTAAAATTCGGGTAATATGTCATTGATGATTTATTTATATTTTCGTTTGTATTTTGTTAATTTCTTTTTTATATTTTAATTAATTAATTTATATTGTTTTTCATTTTTATATTTTTAATTTAGTTTTATATTTTAATTAATGACTTGATGATGATTTGCTTTTAATAGAAAGATTTATCGTTTTTAATTATATTTTTTATATTTTTTTCGTTTTTATATTTTTAATTAATGATTTGACGATGATTTGCTTTTTTTTTTGGGTCAGAGTTCATAAGGACATGTTTTAATCTAAAATTGTTGTGAATGACAGTTACTACATGTGTTACTACATTTTTATACATGTGTTACTACATGTTTGTCATTCTCAACCATTTTAGATTAAAACATTTCCTTCATAACCTTTAACTTTTTTTTTTTGGAAAGATTTATATTGGTTTTCGTTTTTATATTTTTAGTTAATGATTTGATGATTTGCTAATTTTGGAAAGATTTATATTTCTTTTCGTTTTATCTTTTCAATTAATGATTTGATGATGATTTGTTTTTTTGGAAAGATTTATTGTTTTTTTAATTTATTTTTAACTATTTTTATATTTTAATTAATGATTTGATGATAATTGGCTTTTTTTTAGAAAGATTTATCGTTTTTAATTAAATGATTTATATTTTGTTCGTTTTTATATTTTTATTTAATGATTTGACGATGCTTTAAAGATTTATATTGTTTTTCGTTTTTATATTTTTAATTAATGATTTGATGATGGATGATTTGCTTTTTTTTTTGGAAAGATTTATATTGTTTTTCGTTTTCTATTTTAAATTAATGATTTGGTTTTTTATTGGATTTTTAACATTAAATACATTTAATTAAATAAATTTATTGTGGGAAAGCAGTTTTCAAAAGGGAAACACTTGACGGGTACCCGGCCCATTGTCTCACCCGTGCAGTATTGTCTGTGACGGGTTTAGTTACTTGGGGCGTGTTACCGCTACAAGTAATAATAGACACTTGTCTGTTGGGTAAGGTTTAATAAAATTTGATGTTTCCTTTCAAAAAAATAATCAATCAAAGATTATTTATATTTCCCCTAAAAAAAGGATTATTATATTTGGTAATGACATTTTACCTACTTGTGCTTTACCATATAGATGTTTTACCGCCTTATGGTTTAATAATATATAATTTACACGCTTGTGGTTTTACAAAAAAGCATTTAATTAAAATTCCGGTAAAATGTCATTGATGATTTATTTATATTTTCGTTTGTATATTATTAATTTCATTTTTATATTTTTATATTTTAATTAATTTATTTATATTTTTTTTCGTTTTTATATTTTTAATTAGTTTTCATATTTTAATTAATGATTTGATGATGATTTGCTTTTTTAAGAAAATTTATCATTTTTAATGAAATAGTTTACATTTTTTTCGTTTTTATGTTTTTAATTAATGATTTGACGATGATTTTCATTTTTTTGGAAAGATTTAAATTGTTTTTCGTTTTTATATTTTTAGTTAATGATTTGATGATGGATGATTTGCTTATTTTTGGAAAGATTTATATTGCTTTTCGTTTTATATTTTTAATTAATGATTTGATGATGATTTGTTTTTTGGTAATATTTATTGTTTTTTATTTATTTTTAACAGTGTTTATATTTTAATTAATGAATTGACGATGATTGGCTTTTTTTTAGAAAGATTTATTGTTTTTAATTAATTTTTTTTTCCTCTTTGTATTTTTAATTAATGATTTGACGATACTATGCTTTTTTTTTTGAAAGATTTATATTGTTTTTCGTTTTTATATTTTTAATTAATGATTTGATGATGGATGATTTGCTTTTTTTGGGAAGATTTATATTGTTTTTCGTTTTCTATTTATAATTAATGATTTGATTATGATTTGTTTTTTTTTTTTGGAAAGATTTATCGTTTTTTGTTGGTTTTTTTAACATTATATACGTTTAATTAAATAGATTTATTGAGGAAAAACAATTTTCAAGGAGGGAAACACTTGATGGGGAAACACACCAGGCAAGCTCTTTTATAATAAATTTATCATTTTTAATGAAATTGTTTACATTTTTTTTTTCGTTTTTATGTTTTTAATTAATGATTTGACGATGATTTTCATTTTTTTGGAAAGATTTATATCGTTTTTCGTTTTTATATTTTTAGTTAATGATTTGATGATGGATGATTTGCTTATTTTGGAAAGATTTATATTGCTTTTCGTTTTATATTTTTAATTAATGATTTGATGATGATTTGTTTTTTGGTAATATTTATTTTTTTTATTTATTTTTAACAGTTTTTATATTTTAATTAATGATTTGATGATGATTGGCTTTATTTAGAAAGATTTATTGTTTTTAATTAAATTATTTATATTTTTTTTCCTTTTTGTATTTTTAATTAATGATTTGATGATACTTTGCTTCTTCTTTTTTTTGTTGAAAGATTTATATTGTTTTTCGTTTTTATATTTTTAATTAATGATTTGATGATGGATGATTTACTTTTTTTGGGAAGATTTATATTGTTTTTCGTTTTCTATTTATAATTAATGATTTGATTTTTTTTTTTTTTTTTTTGGAAAGATTTATCGTTTTTTTTTGTTGGATTTTTAAGATTATATACGTTTAATTATATAGATTTATTGAGGAAAAAAAAATTTCAAGAAGGGAAACACTTGATGGGGGAAACACACCGGCAGACTTTTTTTATAATAATAATAATAATAATAATAATAATGATATCTTAGTCATTTGATCCAATAGTGGTCCGTTATATAGGAACAAATTGGATAAATACTGATAACTTTGGGATAGAGTATTCGAACGGAAAGATCGATTAGATGATTAACTTTTGGTTCTAAGCCTTCTCAGACGATTAATCGACAATTCGAAGTGTTTTTCTTGCGTATTCTTGATAAACCGGCCTTTATATATATAGATGTAGGATGATCTGTTTGGGAAGAAAGAAGCCCCTTTGACACTTCTCCATCTGCAAATAATTCTCGATGTGAATACACAGAGCCGGGGGCGGATCCTTGAATAGGAGAAAAAAATGGATCTGCAGGGTCCAAATAAATTGGCTTATTCGAAAAAAAGGCTTTGTTTTTTTTGGAAGATCTAGCTCTTGTCTGGTACCGCACGGTTGCATTCTATAAGAACCCCGAATCATTCTCTTGAAGCTCATAACATGAATGATCTGCTTGACCCGAAATAACCTGGCCCAATAAGGAAACCCCAATTCATTAGGCCTTTCGATACAATCAAATCGAAAGGCCCAAGGGCGCCTAAACTATGTGATTGAATAATCCCTCCTCTGTCTGTAAAGGGTCAATGGGTCTTCTTTATCCCCTTCTTCAAACTCCGATGGGTAGTTTTCATAGAGAAATCTCTGATCGATGATCGAACAAGATCCGTGGAGGTAATATACCACCATGCTTTTAATAATCCCATATTTTTTTTTATAGTTTAGAGCCTTTTCTGTTTTGTTTTTTTTGGGGTGCCGGGTTCTAAAGGCACCCCCAAAATTACTTTCGGCACCCATTTAATGAATATTTTTTCGGACGAAAAAAACGTCGGTGACACCGGCGTTCCTTGTTGAACACCAATGTCAGTGGCACTGACGTTGGTGTGCAACAAGAAACGCCGGTGGGAAATCGTGGACTGACGTTTTCTGAGTTTTAACACTTTTACATAAAGAACGTCGGTGGTACTGGTAATCCTTGTGGAGCACCAACGTCAGTGTCACAAGGAACACCAGTACCACCGACGTTCCTTATGTAAAAAATCACCGGGTATCTGAAGTAATTTTTTGTGGTGCCGGGTGTAAGGGGGATGTCAGTAGTAAATAGGGGGTGCCGATAGAACCCCCCCCCCCCCCCCCTTTTTTTTTTTTTAATGCACAACTTTTAACCACTTAAAGTGATTTATGTTTTGTGTAGGAGACCCCCCCCCCCCCCCCCCCCCCCCCCCCCCCCCAACTTTTTTTTCATCCACCTTTCTGCTTGAAAAGCCTAGTGATCTTCTGATTGACAAACAATGAGATGTGTATCTTGCATTGTTGCAGCAAACCATGCAAAGATGCAGGAAGAGAATGAGAAGTTAAAGAAACAATATGAAAGCACAAGATGGATAGAACACCATGAAAACAATACCCTGCAGATAGCCAATAACCTGAATCTTATGCGTATGTACCACATTTTACTTTCATCCGGAAACACAATAGGTTTTTTTTTTTTTTTTTTGCTTAAAGCCCCGGTGTCCGGAACCCACTGGTCCGACTAATCCGGAGTCAGTCCTTGTTGTGTCTGCAGAGTCTGACACAATAGGTTTGATTATCTCACATACATCATTATTTAAACGACTACATCTCTCCATCTTAACCTCTAGAAATTATAATTATTTTATCGTTTTTTTCTCATAATTTTTTCTTTTAAGATTCATATGTACCACATTTTGATATCACCCTGGAACCACCGTCTAAATTCACTGTTGAAATCCATGTCATTAATAATGGATATTCAAAGTGAATGTTGATTCTTGGTCGTATTCTTACTCTCATATTGTATCTTGGCATGTGAAGTAATAGTTCTATATATATATATATATATATATATAGTAATAGCAATGGATAATGAATTTGTTGTTGGAATATATATCTTTTTCAGGTAGTAGTCTACAACCTTGAAAAAAAAAAAAAAAAAACATAGCCATTATTAGAATCACTTGAAATCTCAGTTCAAAGGAGGGTGCAGAAGTGTAAACATGGCATTGACTTTGACATATTACCAGTGAAAGACATGATCCATTGGCCTCTGTTGCATGATAGAAAGGCAAAGGGAGGTGGTTTTGATTATATAAACACGTAGTAGTATTCGTACTATACAATCAACGTCTATCTATCAATTCGGTACTTGGGTTGCAGCCTACCAAGAATCTCATATTGCTCTTCTGTACATGTCTTCCTGCTCATCAATTCAGACCATATTCTTTTAAGATCTGCCATAGAAGAAAGACAAAATAAATAAATAAATCTACATTGCATTAATAAACAGAACATGAATTGTTACTAATGAATGATTGATTAGTGAGATAATCTTTTGCTCTTAATGTCAATTCATGGCGTCGTTCAGAAAAGCTTTGAAGCAAAAAAAGGATACATTGAAATGTGAAGACAATCATGAGCCATGTTGTTTCTATACATGGCTTAAAAGCCAGCCAGCCAGCGCAAACAACTAACTTTGACACCACATTGAAAATTGGTTTTCAAAATGTTAGAAATGCATGCACAAACGACTTTTTAAAAAGTCGAATATATATTGACCTAAAATAACTTTTTTCAACCGTACGTGGTTCCATAGTGTGTCAAGGTATAAATTGCATGGTGCATTTAAAAGCCTTTACAAATAATCTGCTGCATATATGAAAGGTTCCCATATGCAATATGTAATGACAAGGATCTAAAAATAGATTCAAATTTTCAAGGTTAGAAAACTTTGGTCCCATATTTCAGTGACAACAGGGGATAGTTAACCGAACCGATAAAACGTTTAGAGATAAAGAATGTATGCAGGCAATGAAACAGTGTCATTAATGACAAGAACAACTCACCAGCCTTATCACTAGAAGAAAGACACATGACAATCATGTCGAATCTCGGGATTTTCGTCAGATTCTCAAGGTATTTGATAGCAGAATCGGTGTCTTCACTGCCCAACGTAGACATGAGAAATGGTTAGTATTGCTGGTGGCATGAGTAGATGAAAAAAAAAATAAAGCTCATAAATTTCAAAACAAAAACCCATTTAGACCATCGACTTACCCAATAAAGGTAGCAATACATCTGACAATGTCAATGAGCATTCCAGCAGTCAAAGCATTCTTAAATAACTGTGGCAGTGCAGAAGGAGAAGTTGCCTGGTTGAAGAAAATAAAAGGATAAACACAACGGAAAAAAGAAAACAACCAATACATATACAGGTACTTCTATTTGGTAGCAAGTCAGATATCCAATACGTATCCAACACAGATACGTCCTGACTCCCGAATACTTAAGAGTACACGTCTGAGGTGAATTTGCCATTTTATAAAGCTGGAGACAAGATTATAACCCAGACACGTGTAATTGAGAAACTGTGAAATGTAGAGAGAGGGGGAGCGTTTTTCTGCAGCTTTTGACTAAAGAATATCAAACTGAAACTTGGCGAAATGGTTGCAAGAGAGACATTACAGAACCTCAGACATAGTGAATGAACATAGATTAGCACAACGCAGCAAGCAGAATAGGCTATTGATCATCAGTTGTATACATGGTAAAAAGAAATATGTTGCAGTCCTCCCAATTATGGACTACAAAGTAGACAGGAGACATAGAAAACTTGCTATAATGAAGTCCAATGGTTAATAAAGATTGGGAAGAATGGTGAGATGTATGTGTAAAGAGGATACAGCCTTGTACAATTGTCTTTGTGTTAACATTAACTTTAAATCATTTTTACTTTTAAATCATTTTTACTTGTAAAAAACGCTCAGAACCGATGGTGTTTTCTCATTCCTGCAAGTGCTTTACTGCTTGCCCCTCCCGATTCAGTAATTTAACAGATTTCAACGAACCAACATTATAAGTCACCCCAACAGAGGATAGGAAGAAGAAGAAGAATTACGAGTATGAAAGGCAAAGGATTTCTCTACAGATGCATTGCAAACACAAGATTGAGTTTTCAAGGTTGAAGAAAGACCTTCAACAACTGAGCTTGTAGATAATGGTCACCATCAAGACCCCGCCAAGAAACCTCAAACTGGTAGGCTGTTGTAGGAGGTGAAATATTTTTTGCAGCTTCGGATTTCGCAAGAGTAGCTGCTCGGGCAGCTAGTTCCTTTATAGATGGATCCAAATCTTGATTTCCAGTTTTGTTTGACCTCTGCACAATATTGACAACCAACCATTCAGAGAGAGAGAGGGGAAGATTCGCATATAACAGATAATCATGAACCTATAAATCATAAAACATAGCCAAAACAACTTGTACAAATTTACACAGATGCTTATCAAACGAGAATATGGTGGAAATAAAAAAGTAAGCCATACTTCATTATTCTTATCAAACTGCAGCAAAATCTAAATAAATCTTCAGCCAGTACATCACTGAAACACTTATTTTCATCATTCTCCTAGTGCAAAGAAGGCATGTGGGGTGCAAGTCGTACACAAAAAGCGTTTGTTTAAACCAGCTCATGGCAGCATGATAACTCATCATGTAGCTCATAAGGATCTAATACGGCTTTGATACCATGTTATAAGAAAGATTCAAAAGAGTAAACCTGGAACTTTGTATTATTGTTATATATGTAACAAAGATCCAATTTGTGGCTTTATAAAGGGGAAAAAAACACTATAGCCCATACCCTAATTAAGGTAAAGCAAAACATTAATGAAGAGTTTGAGAAACAACCGAAAAAGGAGAAAGAACTCTTCTATATTATTATGAGATAGAGATGAGTTTAAATAGATTACAAGATTACACTTGGGGAGTCTAAGGGTGTGGATAGTAAATAAATAGCAGCAGCAGACAGGCAGACAACAGCATTAAATGTTGTGTCTACCAACTATAACAGCCGACTAAATCATAAAGAATCTAACGGCTGGATAGTTAGGTGAGGTAACATAATTAAAACATATTAGGGAATAAGATATCCCATTAATATGTTTAGTACATAATAAGCTAAAACATGATATGATATAATTTCTACACCCCCCCCTCAAGCTAGGTTGTAGATGTTGATACAACCTAGCTTGGTACAAAGTTGACTGAAGGATTGAGGAGGTATAGCCTTGGTCAGAATGTCGGCATTCTGATGTTGAGAGGACACATGTTTGAGAGTAATGATCTTGTCTTCGATTTTTTCTTCGATGAAGTGTCTGTCAATATCCACATGCTTAGTTTTGTCATGGTGGATGGGGTTCTCAGCCATGCATAGTGCAGAATTATTATCGCAGTAGAGGGTGATAGGTTGAGTAAGAGTAATCTGTAGTTCATTGAGAACCCTTTTAAGCAACAAACCTTCACAAACACCAAGTACTAATGCCCTGAGTTCTGCCTCTGCACTGCTTCTGGAGACAGTAGATTGCTTTTTACTTCTCCATGTAACAAGATTGCCCCAAATGTATGAGTAGTAACCAGTAGTGGACCTTCTGTCAGTATGACTGCCTGCCCAATCTGCATCAGTGTAGACAACTACAGCTCTGTTGGTTGATTTCTTAAAGTAGAGGCCTTGTCCTGGGGTCATCTTGAGATATCTCAGAAGTCTATAGACCGCATCCCAATGCTCCTTAGTTGCTTGATGAATGAACTGACTGACCATACTAACAGCATAAGAGATGTCTGGTCTGGTATGGGAAAGATAGATGAGTTTCCCTACCAGTCTTTGATACCTTTCCTTATGGACAGCTTCATTTCCATGTACAAGTTTTACACCAGGGTCAACTGGGAAATGGCAGGCTTGCATCCTAACATCCCTGTTTCTGTGAGGAGATCAAGGATGTATTTCCTCTGTGAAATAGAGATGCCTTCACTTGTCCTAGCAATTTCCATGCCCAAAAATACTTCAAGTTGCCTAGGTTTTTGACTTCAAACACCTTAGCTAGCAAGTTCTTTAGCTTCTGGATTTCAACATGATCTTCACCTGTCAGGATAATGTCATCCACATAGACAATTAGTATGGATCTTTTACCATAGATAACTTTAACAAACATAGTATGATCAAAGTTGCATTGAGTATAACCAGCATTCTTAACAATGAAAGTAAGCCTGCCAAACCAAGCCCTAGGTGACTGTTTTAGGCCAGACAGAGACTTTCTGAGTATGCAAACTTTTCCTTTATTGTTAGGATTCTCAAATCCAGGTGGTATGGTCATGAAAACTTCCTCTTCCAAATCTCCATTGCGGAAAGCATTTTTTATATCTAACTAAAATAAAGGCCAATCAAAATGCACAGCCAATGATAGTAGGATTCTAACAGAGTTCAGTTTGGCTACAGGGGCAAAGGTCTCCTTAGAGGCCATATGTCTATGTGAAACCTCTAGCAACAAGTCGAGCTTTACACTTGTTTAAGCTACCATAAGCATTGTACTTACTATTAAACAACCATTTACAGCTTCCTGGCCTTTTTCCTGGTGGCAAAGTAGTCAAATCCCAAGTATGATTACTCATTAGAGCAGACATCTCAGTTTTAATAGCACTTTTCCAGTTAGGATCATTGAGTGCTTCATGAATATTTTTAGGTATACACTCTTTATCCATACTTTTGGTAAAAGAACAGAATGCAAGGGACAATTTATCATACGACATAAAAGTATAAATAGGGTGTTTAGTGCACAACCTTTTACCTTTCCTAAGAGAAATTGGCCTGTCATCAACTTTAGGTGGAGAGATATTACCTAACTGTGGAGGCAAACTGTCTGTAGAGTCATCTGGATGTGTGGTACTAGTACCTTGACGGACATTAGGTATGGATTTAAATTTCCTTCTCTGATAGACTTTTTCAATGGGGAGTCTATCAGTCTGCTGAGGATCGGGATGCTCATTCTGTGAAGAGTTTGAAGGTTGATCTTCAGGTTCTTGATTATCCTGCACAGATGTTAGTGGAGGAGGAACAACAAAAACAGGAATATCAAAGATGTCCCAGTTATCGATCACTTTCAAGAAAAAGTTTTGTTTGGTCATTATAAAAAGGTGTTTCCTCAAAAAACTTAACATCCATAGTGTTGTAAAACCTCTTAGCACTAGGGGAATAGCACTTATATTCCTTTTGATTAGCATAGTACCCCAGAAAGATACATTTATGGGTTTAGTTTACTTCTGTGTTGTGCATGAATATACACAAATACTGTGCAGCCAAAGACTTTAAGGGGTATATTTGTGGTGAGATGTGTGCAAGGGTGAACAGTCATCAGAATTTGCTGGGGGGTTTTAAGGTCTAAGACTCTGCTAGGCAATCTATTAATCAAATAAGTGGCAGTTAAGATTGCCTCACCCCAGAGATATTTAGGCACATTCAAGGAGAACATTAAGGACCTGGCCATTTCAAGTAGGTGTCTATTCTTCCTTTCAGCAGTTCCATTCTGTTGGGGTGTTTCAACACAACTACTGATGTGGACAATACCTTTATCTCTTAGGAATGTGCTTAAATTAGATTCAAAGTACTCCTTAGCATTATCGGTTTTTTAAACTTTAACTTTGGTGTCAAACTGAGTAGTTACCATATTGTAAATTTTTTGAAATATAGCACCAACTTCAGACTTGTCTTTCATAAAAAATAGCCAAGTAACCCTAGAGTGGTCATCTATAAAAGTAACAAACCATTTACAACCGTTCACATTTTTAATCCTTGAGGGACCCCATACATCACTGTGTATTAGGGCAAAAGGTTGGGATTGCACATAAGGTAGTTTGGCATAAATAGACTTAGTAATTTTGGCAAACTGACAAATTTCACATTGCAGAGAATTAAGACTACAACCCTTAAATTTCTCAGGAAACAAGGTTTTCAAATAGGCAAAACTTGGGTGGCCTAACCTATAGTGCCACACCATTACATCATCAAAATTAAAGCTACTGACACTTGAAGCAAACTGCAACTTGTTCTTTCTAGAATCTTCATGCTCATTAATGATAAATAGACCTGACCATGCCTTAGCATTGCCAATTATCTTCTGAGAGGAATGATCCTGAAATAAACACTGGTTAGAAGAAAACACAACATTCCAGTTTAGGTCTTGAGTTAATTTGCCTACAGAGATCAAATTACAATCAAGCTTGGGAACATAGATGACATTTTTTAGTATAATAGCATCAGTGATGGTTACATCTCCAGTCCCTTGGGCATAGGAGATGGAACCATCAGCAATCTTAACTTTGTGGATGTGGTCACAAGGTTTGTAATTAACAAGGAGGTTCTTAGTACCAGTAATGTGAGAAGATGCCCCTGAATCTATGATCCAAGGGTTCTTCTTTTCAGATGTACTAAGGGCTGAGAGAAACATACTAGACTTAGCATGAGTGACAGACTCATTTAGGGCAGAATCAGATACATGTTGTATGAGATAACTCTTGAGGGCCTCAAGTTGTTCTTTGCTGAAAGAGGGGCCTTCCTTCTTTTCTTCAGATACCAACCTTCCATGACTCTCCTTGGTATTCTGTTTTGAGAACTTCCAATTCTCAGGTTTACCATGGATTTTCCAGCAATTTTCCTTAGTGTGGTTGGTCCTTCTACAATGATCACACCACAGTTTATCCTTCTTGTTCTTGCAGTTAGGATTCCATAAGGTAGAATTCTTAGAGGCCATAGTTGAGTTGTCAGAATTATCCACATACTTCCCTTGTGTTATAAGAGCAGAGCCTTCAATCACAACTTCAGAGGTAGGTCCTTTAAGCATTACTTTTCTTCTACTTTCCTCATGCTTGATTTCTGAGAAAGCAGCCTTTAGAGATGGAAGGGGTTTGGTGGACAAAATCCTTCCTCTAACATCATCAAGGGATGGATTGAGGCCTATCAGAAACTTGAATATCCTCTTTTGCTCAACAACTTGTTTGTAGATTGCAGCATCATCAGCATCCTTCCAAGCCAGCTCTTCGAACATATCCAGGTGTTGACATGCTCTGGTGAGTTGATTAAAAACCTGTGTGACAGTGAGGTCTCCTTGCTTGTATCCTTGAATCTGAGCCTCTATCTCATAGATCTCAGATGTATTATCCTTCTTGGAATAATAATCTCTGGCAGAGGTCCATATTTCTTGGGCAGTTTCATACAGGATGAAATTCTCACTGATATCTTTAGTCATGGATCTGAGAAGATATGTCATGACAAGATTATTCTCACTATCCCATGCTTCGAACTTGTCATCATCAGCAGCTGGAGCGGGTTTCTTACCAGTAAGATACCCCATTTTCCCTTGGCCAGAGATGAACATTTACATGGTCCTAGACCATAAAAGATAGTTATTGCCATCTAATTTGTGGCTAGTGAAAGGAGCTGAAGATTGATCAAACAACCCAGAATTTGCAGTATTTTGTGGTTCTGCTGATGAAACTTCAGAAAGAGAAGACATGGTGGAGAGATGATTTGATCGAGCACACAAGGCTCTGATACCATGAAGAGTTTGAGAAACAACGGAAAAAGGAGAAAGAACTCTTCTATATTATTATGAGGTAGAGATGAGTTTAAATAGATTACAAGATTACACTTAGGGAGTCTAGGGGTTTGGATAGTAAATAAATAGCAGCAGCAGACAGGCAGACAACAGCATTAAATGATGTGTCTGCCAACTATAACAGCCGACTAAATCATAAAGAATCTAACGGCTGGATAGTTAGGTGAGGTAACATAATTAAAACATATTAGGGAATAAGATATCCCATTAATATGTTTAATACATAATAAGCTAAAACATGATAAATTTATGATATAATTTATACAATTAATAATGAAAAACAACAAAACAGCCACAACAACCCACACTTCTAAACACCACCTATGATCATAAAAACTCTCAATCTAGGGTATGTTTAAAATGTTGCACTCATGTATGTTCAACCTAACCCTAAAAAACTCTCAATCAAGGGTATGTTTAAAATGTCACACTCATGTATGTTTAACCTAAGCCCTAACCTTCTTGTGCAGTCTCATCCACTCTTCCATGATTGCTGCAAACTTGCAATAGAGATGTTATATACTGCCACAACTCACAACCTACCCCTAGGTCATAATATACATTGCACCAAAGCATCATTAATCATTACAACCAAAAAATAATACGTAAAAAATAACATCACAAGCTCTAAATATCAACACTTCCATTTAATGAGGACCTCTAACGCACGAACACAACTAGAAATTAACATGTCTTATGTCAGATACATTTCACCGCTTCCAACACCGATACTGCAAGGATACTTGTGATATGCATCCGGATACGAGTCGGGGGCGCATCCACAATTTTCAAAATGTTGGACACGACACCAGGATATGCATGCCTGAAACCCAGATACAAAATGACTTGAAATACTGTTTTTGATCAAAAATTGAATTATACCCAATTCTCCTTCAAAAACACGACTGTGCCTTTCACAATTCGCGATAGCTCCAAGATAACCTGAGTTTTACCTTTTGATATCGTTTGAATAGAAGAGTAAAGAAGAAAATGTTTCACACCTTTTGATCTCGGTTCGACTATCCAATCACTAACGGATGTTGCGGTTGTTTTTGTTTTCTAGTTAAAGAGGCTGTTGTTAGGATGTTGAGTAAAAGAAAGGGGTAACTTGGTTGTAAATAAGGCGGCAACAAAACAGTGTTGCAATTGATAGAGAATAGATCATCAATCGATTAAAATCATGGGCTGGCTGTTGGATGTTGAGTGGAAAAAAGAAACTACACGAGGAAGGATGAATCATGTTAAGAGGAGTCCTTTTTGTTTTGGAGGATTTTTGTTCGATCACCGCACACAAGAGCCTAAATGTTCTATAGCTTTTGCATCTTGGTCATCTAGCTTTAAAATTGCAACATGGTCTTAAATTACAATGAATCTTAATTTTCATGTAGCTTACTCTATTTACCCATGATAAATTTTAGTCTTTATAGTTTTCGGCATTTACATTTTGGTCCTTACATTTCAAATATTTACAAATGCCTCCGTACTCGTATCGTACATTTTCAAAAAACTAGTCTTTGTCCCGTATTGTAGAATTAGAGAGAGAACTACGATAGAATAATTTTTATTACTTACCTTAGAAACTGAGACCTCCTTTTATAGGTGTAGAAAGACTCTAATTACAGCAGCCATAATCCAGAAACTTTTTCTACTAAACGTCTTTATTCGGTCGCAGCGAACACAATAAAAAACCAAACATGCCAACTATTACCAACATTACCCTTACTAATAAAAAGAGTAAATAAGACATAATAAACTCCATATACTAAACCACAAGGCATAGACTTCGACACCACTTCTCAACACGTATCTCTGTATTCGTGCAGCATAGATGTAGACAACTGCAAATGAAATGCACAATTAGTAAATACTGCAAAGATAAGCAAAACCTTGGCTATCTCTGAACTGCGACTTTGTAAGGAAAATTCGCGTGAAGGTTGAACATCTTCACTCTTGACGTTCCAATTCCCACCATCAGAAATCAAAGATATATCTGAAATAATTTCTCGATTGCCATTCTGCAACCAATATATGAAATTCAGAGATCATCAAGAAATTTAATAGTTGTTCCCAGCTAACAACAATTGAGAACATTACTACGACAATTCTTATTTGATAGGACAGCCAGGTGCACAGAGAATGGCCAGGTCATTTCTGCAATTCTATGCTTTTAGATCAATTATATGCAGGCTCTTCTTATATTTCAATAAAAAGCTATTTCCACAGCTGAAATCTATGACATTCTTAATTATTAAATGGAAATTTCACCATTGCATGTGTAAAAATATGAAAAGTTGATACATTTTCTTCAATAATTGGCATACTTAGAACTGAAGCAAGCATGCGTTGTAAATAGGTAAAAATAAATAATAAATAAAAACCTAAAGTATTAATCAAGACAAACTCCTTCATCGTACTTAGAACTGAGGCAAACATGCTTTAAAAATAAACTCCTGAGATTAAGGGTTAAGGAGCCACACCCTTAAACCCAAAACTTAAGAGAAAACCTACTTAGTTCAATACTCAACTAGGTAATACTAAAAATAACAGAATAACTCATAAAAATGCTCCTTCTACCAATAAATAAAGCTCGTAACATTCAACACTCCCCCAAGTTGAGCGTGAGCATTTAACCTGTCCAATGTGCTCACAAAATCATAAAACCCTACTTCACCAAAGCCTTTCTAAAACCATCTGCAAAGTGTTGACTTGTACTGTTGAGCTGGAGGGAGAAAAAGGATGCAAATGAGCCCATTATCCAGCTTTTCTATATGAAGTGCCTATCCACTTTCATATGCTTGGTCTTGTTATGTTGAACAAGATAATATGCTTTGTCCCGTCATGTTGTACAGGGTTCTTAGTGATTTCAATAGCGATTGACTATCACCGTAAAGACAAGTAGGAGTAGAAATAACAAGTCTTAGTTCCCTCATAAGCTTCACGTACCCATAATATTTCACACATACAAACAAAGAATTGCCCCGTACTCACCTCGGCGAGACTTCTAGCCACAATGATTGTTTCTTGCTTCTCCAAGAAACTAGATTACCAAAAACATAAATGCACCATCCGAGGTGGATTTTCTATCAATATTGCACCACCCAATCGGCATCCACATATGCCTCAATTCTTTTATTTCCTTCGTTCGAATAGTATACCCTTTCCCCGGGTTCCCTTTCAAAAATCTTAATAGTCCGACGACGCATTGTAGTGTATTTCCTTGGAGAATGCATGAATTGGCCGAGAGTACTTACAACAAATGATATATCCGGCTGGTATGAGATAAGTAGATTAATCTACCTATAAGCTTCTGATATTTTTCTCGCATCAATGTCCGGTCCAAAGATCATCTTTCCCAAAGTTCACAGCATTATCAAGCGGAGTACTAACAGGTTTGCACCCCAACAAGCCATAATCTGACAATAAGTCCATAGTGTATTTCCTTTGAGTGAGTAGAATACCCTTGGATGATCTTGCAACTTCAATACCAAGGAAGTATTTCAGAGCTCCTAGGTCTTTTACTTCAAATTGCTGATTCAGAAAGGTCTTCAAGGAGTGATTTCTTCCTCTCGAGTTTCCGGTGATGATAATGTCATCCACATATACAATGAGGATAGTTATCCTACGGAATGACCATGTTTGTAGAACATGGTATGATCACCGTGCCCTTGATGATATGTAGCCTCCTTCATAGCCTTGGTAAACCTGTCAAACCAGGCCCTTGGAGATTGCTTTAATCCATAGATAGCCTTGTTTAACTTCAGAACATGATTGGGTTTGATCATAAAACCAGGGGGATAGTGCATATAAACTTCCTCTTTCAGATCCCCATTTAAGAAGGCATTTTTTATGTCCAGTTGATAGAGAGGCCAATTCATAACAGCAGCAATGGAAATTAATATCCCGACGAGTTTAATTTAGCCACAGGTGCAAAAGTTTCATTAAAGTCAATACCTTGAGTCCGTGTAAAACCCTTGGCAACCGGTCTTGCCTTGTATCCGTTAATGGTACCATCGAGTTGTGTTTGATGGTAAAGAGCCATCTACACCCCACCGGTCTTACTCCCCGTGGTTTAAGAACACAATCCCAAGTATGATTTTTATCTAAAGCGAGATAGTTCTTCAAGGACGGCATTTTTCCAATTAGGATCACTTAGGGCATGCTCAATGGACTTGGGAATATTGTGGGTGTCGATATTAGATAAGAAGGCTTGATAAGGTTGTGAGACTTTACAGTAGGCCACAAATTTTTGAATAGGATGTTGAGTGCAATTTCTCCTACCTTTCCTAAGGGCAATAGGCAGCTCAGGTTCAATACAGGGAGGTGTTAGGTCAGTACAAGATTCAGAGGAGGTAGGTAAAGTAGATGAGTGCTCAGTTTCTTGAATAGGCTGGATAAGAGAGTCATCAACAGGTTCAGGTCTCCAAGTGTTTCTGGTGTAGATAATGGCCTCTTTTTCAGGTTGATGGGTGAGTTTTTCAGTGGGAGAATAGTTAGGCATGATGGTATCATCAACACTAATGGGCAAGGTGACAGTATTCTCTGGAAGAAGTTTTTGTTCAAGGGATTTGATTTCAGAGTTGGCATAGAACGGCTGATCTTCAATAAAGGTGACATCAAAGGTGACATAGGTCTTATGTGTTTTGGGGTCAAAGCATTTGTACCCCCTTTTAGTAGGAGAATAACCAAGGAAGATAGTCTTAACAGACCTAGGATCAAGTTTTCCTCTTTGAGGGTTATGATTGTGAACAAAAGCACTGCAGCCAAATATCTTTAGAGAGATATCAGATAGGAGTTTTGTGTCAGGGTAGGTACCTTTGAGGACATTAATGGGGTTCCTGAATTTCAACTGTCTAGAAGGCATTCTATTGATCAAGTAGGTGGCAGTTAGAACAGCTTGGCACCAGTAAAAAATAGGAACATTATAGGTAAACATCAAGGTTCTGGCAACTTCTAAGAGATGTCTATTTTTCCTCTCTGCTACCCCATTTTGTTGAGGTGTGTTTGTACAGGAGGATTGATGGACAATTCCCTTTTCAGTAAGGAAAGGAGAGAGTTGAGAGTTAAAGTATTCAGTCCCATTATCTGATCTTAGGATCTGAATTTTGGTTTTAAATTGTGTTTCAACAAAGGTGTAAAAATTTGTGAATATGGTTGCAACATCAGATTTTTGGTTCATTAAATAGACCCATGAAGTTCTGAAATGGTCATCGATGAATGTGACAAACCACGGTTTTTTGGATAGATTTGAGACCCTAGATGGACCCCAAACATCTGTGTGCACAAGAGTAAAGGGAGCAGTGGGTGTATAGGGAATAGATTTGTAAACATTTCTAGTTTGTTTACCAAGGATGCAAAATTCACACTTCAAAGTGTTTATACAAACTCCAGAAAATAACAAAGGATACAACTTTTTCAAGTACACAAAATTAGGATGGCCTAGTCTAAAATGTAAGTGAAGAATTTTGTTACATTTAGAATCTAAACTAGCCAATAATCCACTTGTTTCCTCTAGGAGCTTGCTATGAAATAGGTAAAGACCTCCCTTAGTACTCTTAGCACTGCCAATCTTCATCATAGACTCCAGATCCCGAAACTCACAATGGGTATCCGTAAAGTTAGGCGAGCATTTTCTATCTCTACAAAACTCGTTTGACGAGAGAAGGTTACAATTGAGATTAGGAACATAGAGGACATCTTCTAGGGTAATGTTTGTTTGAAGTTTGACTCTACCTTTTCCTAATACTTTCTTTGAAGAACCATCAGCTATAGTAACATAGTGATAAGAATCAATACTTGTGAAAGTTTCAAAAACAGAAAAATCACCTGTCATATGGCTAGAAGCACCTGAGTCAACAATCCATTTGTGTTCTTCATGTGCAGCAGCTCCAATAGGTGATTCAGTGGGCTGTGGTTGCAGTTCACTGAACATCATCTGAAGGGTGTGCAGCTGTTCTTCTGAGAAACCGTGCCTCTGTTCAGCAACATTATAGGCCCTGTTCAGCTCCTTTCCTCTACCCTCAGTCTTGCCTTGTTGATTTTTGAGAAGATGAGGTGGTTTCCCATGTAGAAGCCAGCATTTTTCCTTAATATGACCCTTCTTTTTGCAGTGTTCACATAAGAGATTGGCCCAATTTTCACTCCTCTTGCTTCTATTGTACGCTGCATTGGCAGCCTCTGTTTCAGAAATGATGCAGCCTGATTCAGTGACTTTAAAGCCTGAGACGGCTCCTCCTGGAGTGGGCAGTATGCCACCAGCTATAGGCATCACTCCTCTCCTACACTCCTCCTTTCTTAGAATGCTGAATGCATCATCAATGGATGGAAATGGAGATATGGCAAGGATTCTTTCCCTAGCTGCTTCATAAGTGATGTCTAGACCTCCTAGGAAGTCTAGAAGCCTATCCCTTTCTACTTCTTTGTTATGAATGCCTGCATCCTCGGTACACTTCCATTTCTTGATTGTGAGTTGATCATATTCTTCCCACGATTAGTTAGAGTATTAAAATACTCATTTATAGGTTTACCCGATTGAACCGTATTCCTCGGCTTGAGTTTCAACCCATAAACTTGTACATAGTTGCCTTCATTAGAGTATAAAGACTCCGCTTTTTTCCGAATCTTTGTGAGTGATTTTGCATATAAGAAGTTTGAGCTTATTTTTTCCATCATTGAATTCATAAGCCATGATCTTACCACTGCATCTTCAGTCTCCCAAGTGTCAAACTCCTTTGAGTTGGTGTCCGTGGGAGCTATGAGAGATCCCGTGAGGTATCCCTTCTTTCCTCTCGCCCAAGACATAAGTGTAAACGGACCAAGGATGTAACAATAAAACATGCAACCGATACAAAACCTTGTTGTCACATATTCATAGCAATTCATAGGAAATTTCAGTGATACTTGGACATCTTCTTAGTCCACAATTCTTCCATACACCTCGTGTCATGGCTCGGTATTCTGCTTCTACGGTGCTTTTGAGCACCACATTCTGCTTTTTACTCCTCCAAATCACCAAGTTCCCCTATACAAAGCTGCTAACAAAAAGTTGACTTGCCCTTCGTAAAGTCGGCCCATTTTGCATCAGTGTAGACTTCAACTTCCTTGTTTTCATGCTTGCTGAAGTGAAGTCGTTCCCCTGTTGTACCCTTGAGGTACCTCAAAATTATGTAACCTACTTCTAAATGAGATTCACAAGGAGAATGGATAAATTTGCGTAACTCTATGTTTGGTCTGATGCGAGCTAAATATATCAACTACCAAGCACCAACCAGATTTGGGTACCTTTCTTTGTTGACGGATACTTCACTATGACTTCCCCAAGTTTCATATTAGCTTCCGGGTGCAGTAGATGGTTTGCAACCACTCATCCATGTCTCCTTTAATAGGTACAGTATAATTTTCCTTTATGAAACCACATAATTTTTCTTACACCTTGCAAACTCCATTCCAGGGAAATACCTCCGACTTCTGAACTCTTTTAAATCAAATTCACCTGCCAACTGCTTTTTACTTCTAATCGATGCCTATAAGGATGATGTCATCAGCCTAGACGACTAGAATTGTAGTTCCCCAGATTCTACCTTCTATATAAACAATGTATGATATGATTGCCCCTTGCTGAATCTCACTTTTTTTTTCCAAAAACATCTTGAACCATTCAAATCATGCCATTGGACTTTGCTTAACCCTATACAAAGACTTATTTAAGTTACAGACTTTACTTCTGAAATCTTGAAGATATAAGGGTATTATTGTACTTTTAGCAGTATTAGTGAAGTTGTTTCTTTTCTGATTAAAGGTCACGTGTTACTTCCCAAATGTCAGCAGTGGTTTCATAAAACATGAAATTCTCACTTATCATGGAAGTCATGGACCAAAAAGGTAATCTTCTTTACTCCATCCAGATATATACATAAGTGCAGATCTGGACCAAAGTAAGTAGTTATTCTCATTCAGCTTGTGATTTGCAAGAAGATGAATATAATCGCTATTTCCCTGTTAAATGACATTAGCACCTCCATTTGACGGAGCAACATCAGAGGTGGAGGATGATTGCGATTCAGAAGACATCGTTGACAAGCTGCGGAGACGGTTGAAATAGAGGGAACTGGAGCTCTGATACCAGGTAGAAAGAGGTGAAAGAAAAAAGAAATTTACTTCTAGTATTCTCAGCAAATGCCGAGGCAAATAGAAAAGGTAATTAACTGCCAAAAGGAACTGCTAGAGAAGGCCAAAAGACACAGAACAAATATCCACTATAGCCCACAAACTAGGTGTTTAGTTGAATAATTATAGAATTAGATGTTTTGTCTAACAACTACCCGAGTGGAGAAAAAAGAAATAACTTTACTAATACTACTAAAAATACAGGGAAAGTTCCATAAAGACCTCCCAGAGATTCCATGTAGGAAGGAGTTTCTCACATTTAGTTGCTCTAAGGACCAATCCAGATTCACTTCTATTAACAAAAGAATCCTCGGTGTGTTGAATTTAGCCATATGAGAGAAAGTCTCGGAGTAATCCAAACTATAGGTTTGAGTTTAGTCTTTGGCTACAAGTCTAGCATTGTACCTTTGCAAGGACCCATCAGAGTTGTATTAAACCATGGAGACCCACTTGCATCTAGCTGGGGTTTTCCTTTGGGTACCTCCACAACATACCAAGTTTCATTCTCCTCCAGGGTTTTAATCTCCTTATAAACAGTTGCCTTCCACTCAGGAGCAATCTTGGATATTCTTTGGGATCATTATGTTTCCAAGATTATATAGGTTAGCAAGAAAATAGGATGATAGCTTATTTTCAGAAAGGTAATTACTAAGAGAGATATAAAGGATTTTTTATACAAGCCTCAGGTGCCTTTTTAATGGCAACAGGGACATCAAGTAATTGTTTATTCTAAGAAACAGATTGTACAGGTATCATGGTTAGGCTTAGAACTAGAAGTACAATTGATATGGTACGAATTGTACAGGTATCATGGTTAGGCTTAGAACTAGAAGTACAGATTGTACATCAGGGATTTTTTATCTGTATCATTACTAGTGTCAAGTACAATTGGAGTTCGATCTTGAACAGTGGTACATGTGCTGGTGTCGTTCACTTTCAAACGAGGGGGATTTTCCCATGCATAAGTATGCCCTTTGAAGCGTTGAATCGGAGAACCTTTTTTAGATTCATTTGCTTTGTCATTTATATGTTGATCTTTATTAGCAACTGGTGTTTTTCACATTCAAGATAGGGGTTTTCCCAAGCTTAAGTATGCCCTTTAAAGTGTCGAATCGGAGAACCTTCTTTAGATTCATTTGCTTCGTCATTTAGATTTTGATCTTTATTAGCAGGACCTTCAGAAGAGTTGTCATTGGTCTTAGAATGCCTCTTGTATCTCCAATTTGATATGGTAAGAAATCACTAAGCCTCTTACATTTGATATGGTACGAATTCAGTAGTGATTGACAACTCTCATTAGAAGAGCTTTGTATTTTATTCAAGAAAGCTGGAAAGCAAATATAAAAGGCGAACCAACCCACCTTAATTAAGTCTATAAAACCTCAGCACCTAATCTCGTCTCATTAAAACCTTTAGCAGCAAAACACTATAGGAAAAATACGCTAAGAAGAAAGAGCACGGCTATTCAGAGTTTGAGTCAAAAACCAAAAAATAAACCTCCTATCTAGGAAATCCTTAAAACTAAAGTTCAAGATTTGTTTCGAAGTGAATATCATGACGCTTGAGACTTGTTTTCTCCTTCTAACAATGCATGTAAAGATCCTTCATCTTTTAAACTTATTCTTCCCCTGAAGATGGATTATAAAAAACATAATGTTTTCAAAAAGTGCTACACCTTTTACTACAGGAAATAAAGCTTTCGAGTCTTAAGGTCAAAACAATTGTATCCCTTTTCAGTAGCAAAGTATGCAACACACGCTTCAATGATCTAGGCTCAAGATTTCCTTGCTGGTGAATGCACGCAAAAGCCGTACATCCAAACAATTTAAGGGGTAAATTGTGTATTAATCTAGTACCGTCAGCGTATAGCTATAAATGACTGATGAGACTTTGATACTTTAAATTTCTAAACGGAAATTTAATAATCAGATAGACATATGTAAGGACAACCTCTCCCCATAAGTATTTTGGTGAATTGACGGCCAACATCAGAGATTTTACAATCTTTAGGATGTGCCTGTTTATCTTTTAGCCACCCCATTTGTTTGGGTGTTTCTGGACAAGAACTTTGATGTATCATACCATTTTTGGTGAAATAATGACTTAAGTGTATAGACACATGTTCTACATCTGATTTATTCTTTAAGAGATAACCAGGCTTAACCTAATATGATCATCAATAAAAATCACAAACCATCGTTTTCACTTCCGGGTTTTCATTCTAGAAGCCCCTCAAACAGCAATAATCATAGTGAAAGGTTTAGTGGGCTTGTAGGGTTGAGATGGAAATGTGGTTCCACATTGATTTGACATTCATCAAGTTTTAGACAGAAAAGTTAAAGGACTTTTATTATGAAATAGATCAGGTGGAAGTTTTTTCAAATATTGAAAGGTAAGGTGATGTCATTCCTATCAACCAAACAAAACAGCTTAAAATGATTGCTCTTGTTCATTTTTCATGAATTTCCCCCCTTCCTCAAAAGATGTATAGGCCACCAAGCACTTTAGCAATGCCAATCACCTCCACCGTGCGTATATCCTGAAATTACAGCCAACAATAGAGAAATGGATTGTGCTTTTACTTAAAAATGTCAACTTATGAACTGACATCATATTACAAGAAAGATTAGAAAATAAAAGAAATCTGTGAGGGTCAGATTTTGTGAAATAGTTATAGTGCCTTTCCTAGTAATATTTAAAAAAGAACCATTAGCTATTGTTAGATTTTGGTTTCTCGCACGACTATTGGAGATGAAAATTTGAGAGGAACATGTCATATGGTTACTGGTTAGTTACCCCAGAGTCAAGGACCAATTAAGAAGGAAAGGAGTTTTGTTACCTTTTTCTATCAGAGAACACGAAGTACCATTTGTGGGTTGGACATTTTGGGCTTGGAGTAGTTTACTTAACTGCTCTAGTTGGTCATTAGTGAGATGCAGTGATCATGATGAGTTGTTAAAGCCCTAACTAGACGTGTCCGGCTTTGCCTTGTTCATCTTTCCTGCTCCATTTCATGAGTTCCTACGCTTCGAGTTGGGAGTCTTTGCCATGAAAACCCAAACATGTTTATCTGGTGTGTCCCTATTTTCTGCAATGGTCACACCCAAGTTTTTGTTTCCTCCTTTTTTTTTGTCATTCTCATTCTTGTTAACAACCAATGGAGATGTGTTCAACCTAGAATGTGTGCCCTTATGCATCACCCTACGCCTAACCTCTTCTCTTCTTACTTCTGATAATACTTCTCCGAGAGTAGATGATAAAGGGTTTCTCCTCAATATTCTTCCCCTAACCTCGTCCAGTTCTTGATTCAAACCAGCAAGTAAGGTATAAAATCTTTCGTTTTCCACCATTTTCTTGAATTTCACACAGCCATTAGGACGATCCCAGGAATTGTCATAAGACAGATCTAGCTCTTGCCATAATGCCACCATCTAATTATATAGATGGTAACATTACAGACTTTTCTTTTGTGGACCAAAGTTCATCTTTGGTTCATAAATTGAGATGTGTTCCCCAGATCTGAGTACATTTTTATTGCACCCCATATATCTTTGGTTGTGGGTAGAAACATGTGACTCCTGCAAATGAAAGGTTGCACACAGTTGATTAGTCAGGTCATCATTATCGAATTTTCTGATTTCAAGACACCTGATCTGGGATTTCCACGTGCACGCTTGGTTGATGAATCAGACCATCACCATCAAATTTTCTGATCTACGTACACGTGAGTTGGTATCTCCAGGTGCATGCCTGGTTGTTTCTCCCGTCAGATTACCAAGTTTGCTCTTTCCATCAATGGCTAATGTGATGGTCTAGGACCATGCTAATTAGTTTTTTCAGTGTGTTTCTGTATAGTCGGCAAAACTGAAGATTGATGGTATTTGTATGCCTACCAAGTGAAGACTCAACCCGTCTCAGCAGAGAGGTTACTACATAATTTACGGTTTCAACAAAAGATGAAATACCAGGAGAACCAAGAAAATGATTCATCAGTTCTTCAGTCATTGCCGCCTTATAACTCATGGTTGCGTTTGGTTAATCAACCAATTATGCTCTGATACCGTATAGAAATATTTGGAAGAAAAGATGGTACTTTTTATTGCAAAAGATGAAATACCGTAAGAACCAAGAGGAGGATTCCATAGTTCCCAGGTCGTCGTTGCTCTATAACTCATGGTTGCGTTTGATTAATGAACCATGCTTAGATACTGTAGAATTTAAGAACTTAGAGGTAAGATGAAGAGAATATTATTAATAATGCTTATCGGGTAGGATAAGTGAAGGATTACAATATATAGGAGGCCACCACCAACGGCTATAAACTCAAGTTGCTAGGGTGCAACGTCTAGTTGAACAGTAAAAATAGTTTTACTTCAACTAACTAATATTAGATCATCTAAGGAAGAATTATGGAGTAAAACATACTTAAAAAACAGATAATAATACATCTTTCAACACTCCTCAAGTTTGGTTGTATACATTGATGCAGCCAAGCTTGGAATGAAGATGTTGGAAAACTTGAAATGATATAGCTGTTGTTAGGATGTCTACTGTCTGTTCTTTTGTAGAGACATGGGTGAGTAGAATATACATGTTGTCCACCTTTTCTCTGACCAGCTTTTCTCTGATGAAGTGTCTATCCACTTCTACATGTTTGGTCTCGTCATGTTGGAAAGTACAATGTATGATGCATATATATATATATATATATAGTGGATATCTATTTTATTTATTTATGTGTTACTGCTACATATATTAAAATATAAAATATATAGGGGGTATTATTGGGTATCCTAGTAAGAGGGGTAATGGCTAAATGCCTACATAACCATAGTCGGCTAGGTTACTTGGAGAGGAGGGTTTCGATGTGTTATAAATTGCCAGCAATGCTAAGAAATAAAACACGTAAGTTTTTCCCTAATAATTCTAACATGGTATCAGAGCCGTTTCCGAAAAAACCCTGGGAAAAAAATCATCAGCATCAACCTACCGTTGACGCTTCAAATATGTCAACCGTGAACACAGCTATGAGCAGCGCCACCAGCGCAGCCGAAACTCCAAGTCCTGCCAACGCCGTGCTTCAACAAAATAGCAGCACCATCATTCTGCCAGCAACCAGACGATTGACTGGACGGTATTACCTTGAATGGGCCCAAACCATGAAACTCGTGATCAATGGAAGGGGGAAACTGCACTATATGACCGACGATGGGACTGTTCCGGCACTGACCGACTCGAAATATGGGACATGGCCGAAAAATCCATGGTCATGATGTGGCTCATCAATTCAATGGAGCCAGCTGTGGCCAGGCGACAAATGTTTCTTCCAACTGCTAAAGATATCTGGGAGGCAGTCAAGGAGATGTATTCGGATCTGGAAAACTCTTACCAGATTTACGAATTGAAAACTAAGCTATGGAACCTCAAGCAGGAAGGATGTTACTACCTACTATAATGAAATTGTAACATTATGGCCGGAGCTGGATATGTGCCATGATAATAAGTGGACTTGTTTGGATGACAGGTTAAAGTCAAGAAAAGGGAAGAAAACGAATGAGTTTACTGTTAAAATATAGGTTAATACTATTGTTTAATATCTTTTATCTCTTTTCTTAAGTGTCCTAATGATGTAATTAGAATATTTTTCCTT
Organism: Gentiana straminea; assembly: GCA_036785695.1. Lineage (NCBI taxonomy): Eukaryota > Viridiplantae > Streptophyta > Magnoliopsida > Gentianales > Gentianaceae > Gentiana > Gentiana straminea. Next base: position 3,270,984 of record JAVUPR010000265.1, on the reverse strand, counting down.
GTTTTTATCTACTTTCTCGTTTACGCCCGAAAACACTTTCCTAGCCGTTGGCACTTGTTCATAGCCGTTGGAACAGTGTTTTCTAGCTGTTAGAGGTTTTCCCTTATATATTGTAACCTGCCCTTATGTTCTCCATAAGAAACTATCAATAAAATACTACTTTCATCCTATCTTTTTCTACATGGTATCAGAGCCTTGTACCTAAAGATCTTCTTCTTCCTCAATCCCATTTTCTTAGATTTCTTCAAAATCACAAAAATGGCAACTACTGCTGAATCAGGGAGGTAGCAATGATAACTCACGCCTCCTCACAAACCACAAATTCGATGGAAACAACTACCATCTGTGGTCTAGATCCCTGCTCATGTTCATTGCTGGAAAGAGCAGGGAAGGATACTTAACTGGAGAAATTGCTGAGCCTGCGAAAATGATCCTCAACTGAGGCAATGGAAGGCTGAAAACAATGTGATTATGTCATGGCTTGTGGGGTCCATGACCAAGGAGCAAAGTGAGAACTTCATGTTCTACAACACCGCAAATGAAATGCGAAATTTCGTTCATGAACTCCACTCCAAGAAGGACAACACATCAGCCATCTATGATCTAAAATCTCAATTGAAGGATCTGAGGCAGGGTGATCAAAAAGTCACTCGGTACTACAACCAATTGAACAAAATCTGGCAACAACTTGATCTTTTCAATGATCACAAATGGAAGTGCCCTAATGATGCAAAAATTCACGAGGGAAATACTGAGAATGACAGGGCCTTTTCCTTCCTAATGGGATTGCACCCTAGTCTAGACGATGTGAGGGGTAGGATTCTTGGCAAATCTCCTCTTCCTAGCCTCAAGTCTGCCTTCTCAGAGGTCAAACATGAGGAAAGTCGGAGAAAACTAATGCTGGGAACTCAACCTCATCAGTCTTCGGCTCCATTTGATGCTCATGCCTCTGCTCTTGTTTCAAAAGGAGCTCCCTCTCAAAAGGGCAAGAAGGAAAGGCCTTTCTGTGATCACTGCAAGAAAGTTGGGCATCTTAAGGAGTCTTGCTGGAAGCTTTGTGGAAAGCCTGCTGACTGGAAACCTAGAACTGGGATAGGAAAGGAGTCCCAAGGTCCCCTATTTGCTCACATGAGTGAGGGTACTCCTAAGGAGTCTCCTGCCTTCTCTCATGAACAGATGGAGGTCCTAAAAAGGCTCATACTTTCTGTTCCTAGCTCTGGCACACCTTCAAACACTTCCACTGCTTCTGTGGCACACTCTGGTAATCACTCTCATTCCTACATTATATCTGACCATGGTCAACAACAATGGATTGTTGATTCCGGTGCCTCTGAACATATGACTGGGAATAAGGGGTTGTTTCACTCCCTTCTTCCTTGTAAAAGGGAAAGATTTGTGAAAATTGCTGATGGATCCACTTCCAAAGTTCAAGGGATAGGATCCATCATTTTCTCCAAGGATCTGATCCTTGATCAGGTGCTTTATGTCCCAAATTTGTCCTGTAATCTCTTATCAGTTAATAAACTGGTTAAGAGACAAAAATTGTCTGTGATGTTTCATGAGAATAAATGTGTCCTACAGGAGACCAACTCTGGGAAGATGATTGGCAATGCTAGTGCTACTTCTGACCTCTACTTGCTGCCTGCTAACACTGGCTCTCTGAATAAACAGAATGCTGCTCTTGTCACTGGTTCTGTTAGTTGTAATAATAGTGACCCTATTGTTTTATGGCACTATAGATTGGGTCACCCCAATTTCTTGTATCTAAAAAGGCCCATGCCTCATTTGTTTATCAATAAGAATGTCTCAGATTTTCAATGTGAAGTCTGTTGTATGGCAAAACAAAGTAGGATTTGTGTTTCATACTAAGTCTTATGCTCCTTCCAAGCCCTTCCATCTTATACATAGTGATATTTGGGGACCTTCAAAGGCCAAGAATATCACTGGTACAAGATGGTTCATTTCCTTCATTGATGATCACACCAGACTCTGTTGGGTGTTCTTGATGAAGGAAAAGGCTGAAGCAGGAGCTATCTTTATGAACTTTTTCCTCATGATTAAAAATCAATTTGATACTGATATCAAAATACTCAAGTCAGATAATGGATCTGAGTATCTTGAAAAACAACTGGGAACTTTCTTCAAGGAACAGGGTATCATCCACCTGACTTCCTGTGTTGACACTCCCCAACAAAATGGGGTTGCAGAGAGAAAGAACAGGCACCTCCTAGATACTGCTAGGGCCCTCATGTTTGCCATGAAGGTGCCCAAGCACTTCTGGGGAGAGGCAGTCTTGACTGCCACTTATCTCATAAATAGAATGCCATCTAGGGTGTTGAAGTTTAAAACCCCTGTGGATGTTCTGTCTGAAAGCATAGCATCCAGACACTTGATACAAACTCTACCTTCTAAGGTTTTTGGATGTACTGTGTATGTCCACAATCACCACAGGACCAAACTTGAACCTGAGGCATTCAAGTGTGTCTTTATTGGCTATTCTCCTAGACAAAGAGGGTACAAATGTTACTGCCCTCAAACCAGAAAGTTCTTTAACACCATTGATGTTACATTCTTTGAAGAAAAACCCTTCTTTGATCAAGAAGGAATCCAACAGGATTTTATTTCCTCCTCTCAAGGATGGGATATGAATCCTAGTACCTTGCACTCTTTGGACAGAGGATGTATAAATCAAGGGGATTTCACTACCCCTGATAATACTCAAAACTCATCAAATCTAAGTCCAGAACCTTTATACCCTAGACCTCCTATTCAACTAGTCTATACTAGAAGAAACAGAAATGATCTTGAAAATCAAGAACATCATCCTCATTCTGAGGATGTTGATCCCTCTGAAGCTTATGACACATCTCAAGGTCAATCTGAGGATATTACTACCTCAGAATCACCAGAAAGATCTGTTAGCACTGTTAACCATGATGACAGACCTATTGCTTTGAGAAAAGGAACAAGGGCTTGCACCCAATATCCTTTATATAATCTCCTAGCAATAGACAATATCTCTACTTATCAAGTTTTTATACAAAGCTTGGATAAAAACAATATTCCTCACTCTATCCATGAAGCCTTAAGGATTCCTGAGTGAAAACAGGCTGTTAATGAGGAGCTACAAGCTTTACAGAATAATCACACTTGGACACTGACCTCTCTCCCCAAGGGAAAGAAAACAGTAGGGTGCAAATGGATTTTCACCTTGAAATACAACTCTAATGGTACCATTAATAGGCATAAGGCTAGATTGGTTGCTAGGGGTTACACTCAGACTCATGGCATAGATTATCAGGAGACTTTTGCACCAGTGGCAAAATTAAACACCATCAGGGTGCTCCTATCTATTGCTGTGAATCTAGATTGGCCCTTACACCAACTAGATGTGAAAAATGCCTTCCTAAATGGTGACCTAAAGGAGGAAGTATACTTAAAATTACCTCCTGGAATTGACTATCCAGGAGCAGAAAATAAGGTGTGTAAATTACACAAAACTCTTTATGGACTGAAACAGTCCCCTAGAGCTTGGTTTGGTCGTTTTACCAAAGTTGTTAAGAACCTTGGGTTCATTCAAGGTCAAGCTGACCACACTATGTTCACCAAGGTGTCTCCTACTGGTAAAAGAGTCATCCTCATTGTATATGTGGATGACATTATCATAACTGGGGATGATGCCCCTGAGATTGAATCCCTAAAGCATTGTCTTGCAAAGGAGTTTGAGGTTAAAAACCTTGGACAGATGAAATACTTCCTTGGAATGGAAGTGGCTAGATCTAAGGAGGGGATTTTCATATCCCAAAGAAAGTACATCTTAGATCTACTTACTGAAACAGGGATGCTTGATTGCAAACCTGCCTCCACTCCTATTGACCTTGGGGTGAAGTTGGAAAAGGAGAGTAAATCTGCCCCTGTGAATGTAGGCAGATACCAAAGACTGGTGGGAAAATTGATTTACTTGGCTCATACTAGACCAGACATATGCTATGCAGTGAGTCTGGTCAGCCAGTTTATGCATCATCCTTGTCAAGAACATCTTGATATTGTCCATAGGATGCTGAGGTATCTAAAAGGGACTGCTGGTCAAGGTCTTATCTTCAAGAAATCTAAAGATAGAAAGATCCAAGTCTTCACTGATGCTGATTAGGCAGGTTCTGTGATTGATCAAAGATCTACTACTGGCTATTGCTCCTATTTTTGGGGAAATCTCACAACTTGGAAGAGTAAGAAACAACCAGTGGTTTCTAGAAGCAGTGCAGAGGCTGAATTAAGGGCCTTGGCCCTAGGTATTTGTGAAGGACTGTGGCTCAAAAAGATCCCGTTGACCTACACATCAAGAAAGAGCATCCTATTCTTCTATCTTGTGATAATGTGTCTACCATCAACATGTCTGAGAATCCCATTCATCATGACAAATCCAAACATATAGACATTGACAGACACTTTATCAAAGAAAAGGTTGAAGGTCAAGACATCAGCATTGAATTCATACCCTCTCAAGATCAAGTGGCTGATATTTTTACTAAGGGATCTGCTCTACCTATATTCACCAGAATGAGAAGCAAGCTAGGTTGTTACTCTATCCACAACCAAGCTTGAGGAGGGGTGTTAAAATATAGGTTAATACTATTGTTTAATATCTTTTATCTCTTTTCTTAAGTGTCCTAATGATGTAATTAGGATTATTTTCCCCGTTTTTATCTACTTTCGTTTCCGCCGAAAACACCGTTCTAGCCGTTGGCCTTGTTCATAGCCGTTGGAACAAAGTGTTTTCTAGCTCGTTGGAGGTTTTCCCTTATATATTGTAACCTGTCCTTATGTTCTCCATAAGGAACTATCAATAAAATACTACTTTCCTCCTATCTTTTTCTACATTTACTCATTCTTGGCTGGACTTACAAAAGAAATTGATGAGGTAAGGGGGAGAATTATCGGGAGAAAGCCCTTACCAAGGGAAGTTTTTCTGAGGTTCGTAGAGAAGAAGAAAGAGGGTGATGCAGACAAAGCATCAACCAGATATGGAGGGATCGGCCCTAGCTGTTACAAAGGGATCGGCCCTACCTGTTAAAAAGAATGGAAAACCAAAGGTAAAGTGTGAACACTGCGGAAAAATAGCACATGCTATAGAATCATGCTGGGAGATCATTGGTAAACCCGCATGGAAAATGAAGCAATTGGAAGTGTCCAAAGGTGAATCACGACAAGTTAATCAGGTTAGTTCAGATCTAGGGTCATCATCTCAAACTGAGCAGAATTCTTTCACGAGGGAACAATTGGAGCAATTGAGTAAACTCGTAAACTCTCAAATTGCCTCTAGCAAAACCCTACATGCTTTTGTGTTGATTCAGGTAAACACTCTATTTTATCCTTATTTGATACCAATGATCAAATATGTTGGATTGCTAATTCGGGGGCAACCGATCATATCACTGGAAACTCCTCTCTTTTTTTGGAATTATAAGTCATGTGCAGGAAATACTCATGTCAGATTGGCTGATGAATCTAGCTCAGTTATTGTTGAGAATGGATCCATCCCAATTTCGTCATCTCTTACACTTAAAAATGTCCTCCATGTTCCAAAATTAGCTTGTAATCTTCTTTCTATACTTAGACTCACCTCGGATGAAAGAGGTGTGGTCATGTTTGCTGATTCAGGTTGTGTGATTCAAGACGCAAGTTCGGGGAGGATGATTGGCAAGTTTAAAGTGGAAGGACTCTATGTTTTATTTCACTCTCTTGCACCAGTAGAAAGGAATTCCCAAAGTAATTGTTTCTGATCGGGTAGTTCAAATGATCAGAATAAAATCTTTGTTATTCATAATAGACTATGTCACTGCAGTTTAACTTATATAAACAAGTTGTATCCGGATTTGTTATTGAATAAAGATTTGAGAAAATTTAAATGTGAAATCTGTGAATTGTCTAAGCATAGTAGGTCATCTTATCCCACTCAAGGTTACAAGCCTACTAAGCCCTTCACATTAATTCATAGTGATGTGGGGACCATCTAGGATAAAATCCTTAAGTGGGAAGAGATATCACTTTAATTGATAATTGATGATGTTAAACTAATTGTAAAGAACTTCTTTGAAATGGTCAAAACTCAATTTCAAACCAAGATACAATTTTTTAGAACTGATAATGTTACTGACTACTTCAACAGTATACAGACAGAACGAGACCATTGGAGAAAGTTATCACAATTGAGCTTGTGAGCAGAAAATAGCATCGTAGACGATTCAAAGTTCCAAGAAGAAGGATTAAGGATTAAGGTTAGTTTCTTCCCTTGAGAACCTGTTACAAAAAGTAGACTCTTCCACCCATAAAAGAAAAGTTGGTAACTTTCAAAAGCATGAATGTAGACTATCCAACCAATTCCAATAATCAATAATGTTATGAATTGAACAACAATTAATTAATAGGAATCTAACAAGCTACAAACACATATACCATTAATTGTTTTGCTTCCAAGGGATACTGTGATACGATTTCATCCTATCAGAAAATAATAAATAAAAAATTGGATGTTCAATCTTTCAGACCCCTAACCAAGAGATTCAGCAAGCAATCCTTACCCCTAAGAAATTGCTTGGAACAGGTTCTCCTCCATTTGTTGATCCATTCACTTTCTTTGAATTGTCTACTTTTTGTACCCCTTGAGTAGATCTTTGCGATATCACTGATGTCTTCTTAAGTATCTCCTGAAAATGATTGAGCACAACCAATAAGTTCACAGAGTGGTACACAAACCCCTAACCTGAATTCATAAGATTCCTTCTAATAAGCCTTCCATCAGCATGATAGCCAAGCTAACGTCAAGCGCCAAACATTTATAAAGAAACTGTTGAGAAAATATCTTCTCATTAACTGCCAGGATTTGTTGGGATTTTATTTTTATTATTATTTACCGTAGCTGTGAAATGAGGCATTTATTTTTTATTCTGTTTTTCTGATTCTGTTAGGATCTCACACATGCCTAGAGACCTAACTAGTCAAGACTCCTAAATCTAATTGTATAAATACCTCCTTCCAGTTGAAGAATAAAATATCGAAGCCTGAGTTAAAAAGGTTTCTTCTTTTTAACATGGTATCAGAGCCATTCCACACAAAAACTCTTTTCCGCACATAATTCCGATGAACTATCGGGCAGCTTTCACCGGAGAAAGGACCCCAACCTCTGGGGGCACCCTCTCCGATGGATCATCAACTGGAACAGAGACGCAACTACTAACCAGCGATGACAACTCAAAAAATTCTGGTCCAATTCTACTTCCTGCCAGAAAACTAGATGGCAAGAATTACCTTGAATGGGCACAGACTGTCACACTCACCATCGATGGTAGAGGAAAACTGGGCTATTTGACTGGGGATGAGGCCAAACCACCAGAAACCGATCCAAAGTTCAGGACTGGAAATCTAAGGACTCAATGGTGAGGGCTTGGCTTATAAACTGCATGGAGATGAACATTGCCAAACCACACATGTTCCTAAAAGCAGCCAAGGACATCTGGGATGCAGTAAAAGAAATGTACTCAGATTTGGAGAATTCATCTCAGATATATGAGATCAAAACTAAACTGTGGAGCCTTAAGCAGGGGGACAAGAATGTCACATCATACTATAATGACATTGTGTCCCTCTGGCAAGAGTTAGATCTGTGTCATGAGGATAAATGGGAGTGCACAGCTGACAATGTAAAGTTTCACAAAAGTGAAGAAAATGAAAGGGTATACTCATTCTTGGCAGGTCTGAATTCTGACCTGGATGAAGTCAGGGGTAGAATCCTTGGAAGGAACCCTCTACCATCCCTTAGAGAAACCTTCTCTGAGGTTAGGAGAGAAGAATCAAGAAGGAAAGTGATGCATAGGTCTGGACAAACTGAGATGGAAGGATCTGCAATGGTGGCAAGCAAATCAGATTCAACAAGGAGAATGGAAAGGCAGAAACTTAAGTGTGAACATTGCAAGAAGACTGGACACACTAAGGATATATGTTGGGGCATACATGGAAAGCCAAACTGGAAAAGCAAAAGTGCCAACTCTGAGCAAGGAAAGGCTAACCAGGTGTCTTCTGATTCTGGACCACAATCTGCAGGACTTCTTCCATTCACTCAGGACCAACTAGAGCAATTGAGTAAGCTTCTAAATTCACAACTCTCCATGACAGCCAAACCAAATTGCTCTCTTGCTGAGTCAGGTAACCATTTCTCCCTTTCTTTGTTAGGAGTCAGTCACACACCTAAGTGGATAGTTGACTCTGGGGCAACTGACCACATGACTGGATCCTCTGAAATGTTTTTAAACTACAACCCTTGTCCAGGAAACCATAAAATCAGACTGGCAGATGGCTCTTTTTCCACTATTGCTGGAAAGGGATCCATCTATATCTCAAAAAACATAACCCTAAAAAATGTCCTTCATGTTCCTAAACTAGCATGTAATTTATTGTCAATAGGCAAACTAACTGCTGATCAAAACTGTGAGGTTATGTTTTCGAAGGATGGTTGTCTATTTCAGGACAAGGTATTGGGGAAGATGATTGGCAAGTGTAAGCTCACTGGTGGACTCTATGTGCTGGAATCTGGAACTGACCCACAGAAGGAGAGCCTTATGAGAGGAGGCTACCACACAATTGTCCAATCAAACCAGAATAAGATCCTAGTCATGCATAAGAGATTAGGACACCCTAGCTTTAATTACATGAAAATTTTGTTTCCTGAACATTTTGTAAGCAATAAAGATGTAAATTTTCAGTGTAAATTTTGTATTCTTGCAAAACAGACCAGACAACCATACCCTGCTCAACCCTATGTACCCTCAAAACCATTCACTATGATTCATAGTGATGTGTGGGGGCCATCTAGGGTAAGCATCTATAATGGCAAAAGGTGGTTCATCACACTTATAGATGACCACACACGTTTAACTTGGGTGTATTTAATGAAAGAAAAATCAGAAGTAGAAATGATTTTCAAAAGATTTTTTGAAATGGTAAAAACTCAGTTCCATACACAAATCCAGATTCTAAGGAGTGATAATGGAACAGAGTACTTCAACCAGAGTTCATGTGTCAAAACTCCACAACAAAATGGAGTTGCAGAAAGGAAAAACAGACACTTACTGGAGGTGGCCAGAACACTCTTGTTTACCTCAAAATGCCCAAAAACATTCTGGGGAGAGAGTGTCCTGACTGCCACATACCTCATCAACAGACTTCCATCTAGGGTTTTGAGTTTTCAAACACCTATAAGTGTTTCCAGAAACAAGGCTAGTAGGCAAACTACCTTTAAAGATTTTTGGGTGCACAGTGGATGTCCACACTTATAACCAAGGGAAATTAGAACCTAGGTCCAAAAAATGTTGTTTTCTGAGGTATTCATCCACACAAAAAGGTTACAAGTGCCTTGACACTGCCACCGGAAAGTGTATAGTCACCATGGATGTCACTTAGATAAAATGTTTTTTGACAAGGTTCAATTTCAGGGGGAGTCTGGGGTTACAAGTGTGTCTGATAGGAGTATGTCTGTGTCAGATGACATCTTTGAAGAATCCTATGATTTTCTAGAAATTAAGAGTGCAGGGCATAAACTAGAGCCTGATTCTGGTTAACAAATGGACAATTGTGGGGAAAACAGCCATCAAAATCAGATCAGAAACACTGATCCCATAGAGCCTCTCAAGAAAAGACCATTCCAAGGCAAAACTTATGTGAGGAAGTATCCTACAAAGGCAGATAAGTCCAACAATGAGTCCACACAGTTATCAAGCCCTGATCCTGTCATTGATATAGACAACCATCTTGAGGAAGGATCAGAGCACACAGATGTTGCATCAGACAGTGAAATAGAGTCACCCTCACAAAGCCCTATCACAAAACCTGACTCTCCCAGAACAAAAGCTGAAAAGATGCTCCTTGATGTACCCATAGCCATAAGAAAACCTACCAAAGCCTGTACAAAACACCCCATGTCCAAGTACTTATCCTATGCCAGTCTATCACCATCCTTCAAAGCCTTCACTACCAGCTTATCATCCACCACCATACCTAAAGATGTCAATGAAGCTCTCATGGTACCTGAGTGGAGGGAAGCAGTTCTTGAAGAAATGAGGGCACTGAAAAAGAATGGGACCTAGGAAACTGTATCCTTGCCAGAAGGTAGGAAAACAGTGGGATGCAAATGGGTGTTTGTGGTGAAATATAACACTAATGGCAGCATTGAGAGACACAAGGCCAGGTTGGTGGCCAAGGGATACTCCCAAACTCATGGGATTGACTACTCAGAGACATTCTCACATGTGGCTATGCTCAACACAATCAGGATTTTATTATCTGTGGCAGTAAACCTAGACTGGCCACTCATGCAACTGGATGTATAGAATGCCTTCCTTCATGGAGAATTGACGGAAGAAGTAAATATGGATCCTCCACCAGGATTTGGTGAAGAATTTGGCAAAAAGGTGTGCAAACTCACCAAGTCCTTATATGGACTCAAACAGAGCCCAAGAGCATGGTTTGACAGGTTTATGAAGTTCATGAAAAAGATAGGGTTTGTACAAGGAAGATCAGACCATACTTTGTTCATAAATAAGTCTGGAAAGGGCAGGCTGACTGCTCTGATTGTATATGTGGATGATATCATCCTTACTGGGAATGATGAGGAGGAAATAGCAGGAGTGAAGAAACAACTTGCAACAGAATTTGAGATCAAGGATCTGGGACACCTGAGACACTTTCTGGGAATGGAGGTAGCTAGGTCCTCTAAGGGGTTAGTACTAACCCAAAGAAACTACACCCTAGACCTACTAAAAGAAACTGGGCTGGAAGGTGCTAGACCAGCAAACACACCAATGGAGTGCAATTTGAAGCTGGGAAGTGCCAAAGGTGAACCTGTAGATATGGGAAGCAATCAAAGACTGGTTGGCAAGTTGATATACCTGGCACATACAAGGCCAGATGTATCCTATGCAGTCAATACCTTGGGCCAATTTATGCACTCACCTAATGAGATTCACATGGAGGCAGCTAGAGGACTGTTGGATATCTCAAAACCACACCAGGTAAGGGGCTGTACTTCAAGAAATGTGAAAGTAGAAATGTTGCTGTGTATACTGATGCAGATTGGGGAACTTGTACCAAGGAAAGGAGGTCCATAACAGGGTATTGCACCTATGTATGGGGGAATATAGTCACTTGGAGAAGCAAAAAACAAATTGTTGTAGCAAGAAGTACTGCTGAAGCAGAGTTCAGGGCCATGGCATTAGGAATGTGTGAAGGCATGTGGATCAAACAGGTTATGGAGGACATTGGAGCAGAAATATCTGGCCCTATGAGATTATATTGTGACAACAAGTCAGCCATTGACATTGCTAATGATCATGTGCAACATGACAGGACCAAGCATGTGGAGATAGATAGTCACTTTATTAAGGAAAAGTTGGAGAGTGGAGTGTTTTGTGTGCCTTTTCTTCCATCTACACAGCAAATTGCAGATGGCCTTACTAAAGCACTGGCAAGAAGACAGTTTGACTACTTTGTGAGCAAGTTGGGTCTGATAGACATCTTTTCCCCAACTTGAGGGGGAGTGTTGAGAAAATATCTTCTCATTAACTGCCAGGATTTGTTGGGATTTTATTTTTATTATTATTTACTGTAGCCGTGATATGAGGCATTTATTTTTTATTCTGTTTTTCTGATTCTGTTAGGATCTCACACATGCCTAGAGACCTAACTAGTCAAGACTCCTAAATCTAATTGTATAAATACCTCCTTCCAGTTGATGAATAAAATATCGAAGCCTAAGTTAAAAAGGTTTCTTCTTTTTAACAGAAACCCTACATCACCCCAATAAGACTAACAACAACATGCAAGCCTTGAACCCACCAGGATGGAATGAATATATGGACCACTTGTCTCCGCGCCACACTATCGCATACCATACTCCTAAATTCTTAGACCACGCCCTTTATATTGATCTCTCCTCCTATATCACATGCCCAATAAAAGCTTCTACATTTGGTTTTTGCAACTGGTTATACAATCTCATGTGTGACTCATTTTCTCCCTATTATGATCATTTAGTATCTTATTCTGTTGAGAATCTTTTGTTCAAAATTATTGCGGTGATGTTGTTATGTTTTACTTATTTTTTCCAATCTGTTTTATAATGTCTTGAAGACTAAGTTTAGGTTAAAAAGTTGTTAGGGCTTTTAGGGTGTGGCTCCTTCAATTTAGAAGTTTGTGTTGGTCAAGGTTCTAGTTCTTTCCTATTTAAAGGCAAGACCAGCCTCATTGTAAATCGTCGAAATAAAGAATATAAATGATCTTTTCTCTTATCTTTCTTTCGATATGGTATCAGAGCCTAGATTTCTCTAAACCCTAGGGCGCTAATATGACGAGTAGCACTTCCTCTACTCCTACCAATACTCCCATCACGTCTGGATCAGGTGGATCAGTGGTTGGAGAGGAGAGTAGTCCCACAAACCTCTCTTTCGATTCCGCTGATTTCGAGAAAATTGAATGTAAGGAATTACCTAAAGTAGACTCAAACAATCAAGCTTGTAATTGATGGAAGGGGCAAACAAAGGTTATTTGACTGGAGAAACCAAAGAACCACGTGTGAATCATCCAAAGCACAAGATCAGGAAATCAGAAAATTCCCCGACAATAGCTTCGCTTATAACTTCAATAGAGCCATCCGTTGCCAGGCCTCGTATGTTTCTTTTAACCACTAAATCCATATGGGGCGCAATCGAAGAAAAACACTCAGACGTGGAAACTTGTTCACAGATTTATGAGTTAAGAACACGACTCTGGAATCTAAAACAGGAAGCCAATGATGCGACTACATACTACAACGGAAGTCACACTTTGGCTGCTTGGCAAGAATTGGACGCAATCAAAGCAATGTAAACAGGTGAGGAAAATTCTTCAAATATTTATGAGTTGAAAATACAACTGTAGAATCTGAAAGAGGAGGCCAAGGATGTGACTACATACTACAACGAAATAGTCCTACTTTTGGCAAGAATTGGACATTTTCCGTGATGATACATAGGATTGTCCGGGGGACAATACAAAATTTAAGAAACAAGAAGAAAATTAAAGGGTGTATCCCTTCTTGGTAAGGCTGAATCGGGAGTTGGATGAAGTTACAAGCAGATTTTCAGGCAGAAAAGCATTGCCCTCGTTGGGAGAGGTCTTCTCTGAGGTAAGAAGTCAAGAGTCTAGGCAGAGGGTTTGCACAAAGGAACTGAATCTAGCCTGGAAAATTCAACACTGGTGACTTTCAAAGGTGACAATAAAGGCAGGAAACAGAAACTCAGGTGTGACCATTGCAAAAACAAAGGCATACTGAGGAAACACGCTGGGGAATTCATGAAAAACTCCAAAATCGGAAGCCCAAAAGTCAAGGGGGAGGAATTGGAGAAGCAAGCAAGGCTAACCAAGAAACATTTGAACCGGGTCAAAAGATATGCCCGGAAATCAGCCCTCTCAGGAGCATCTAGAGCAACTCAACATGTTTCTCTCAAACCAGTACCAATTCAATTCATCAATGCCCAATCCAACCCGTTCCTAAACAAATTCACGTAATACCTTGGCTTTTATGTCCTGGGGTCTAGTTCAGAAACATGTTGGGTCATACACTCAGGTGCAACAGACCACATGACAAGTTCATTGAAGAAATTTATATCTTATAAAACTTGTGAGGGAAATGTGAGGGTAAAAATAGTTGATGGATCCTACTCGGCTATTGCTAAGAAAGGTTCAGTAGCAATGTCTACATCCATGATTCTTCATGAAGTCCATGTACCTAAACTTTCGTGTAATCCTGTGTATGTTGGCAAGTTAATATCTGAAACTAACGGCGAAATTCACTTTTCTGCTACTAGTTGTATGTTTCAGGATGCAATCTTGAAGATGATGATTGGCAATGCTTGGATGCAAGGTCGACTCTACCTACATCAGGAAGGAGATGTGTCTCGGAATAAAGAATCCCTTGGATTTGGGTGTTACAACCCAGCATCTTTGTCTAATAATGAGATCATCATGTGGCATGCAAGGTTTGGTCACCCTAATTTTAGGTATTTAAGTAAGTTGTTTCTACATATGTTTTATGAATAAAAACATCAAATTCTTAATGTGAAACGAGCTGGTTGGCTACACAAAAAAGACGAACTTATGCACCCCAACCTTACAAATCTATTAAACCATTCGCTATGATAATGATTCATAGTGATGTTTGGGGGGCTTTAAGGCATAAAACATTCAATGGAAAAAGGTGGTTTGTAACATTTATAGATGGCCACAAGCGTGTTACTCCCTGTTTGAAAATAAGGATTTGAAAGGGAAGGATATAATAGGATTTGAGGGGATTTAATTTTGGGTGTTCGGATTGTAATTTAGGAAGGAAAATGAGATGACTAGAAGGGAGATGGAAGGAGAAGAACCTTTACAATTATTGCAGCCTGGTTTCCTTTAAAAAAATGAGAAGATATTGAAGGAAACGGGACTCGCTTTTTTTTAAAATCTAGAAAATATCAAAAATTGCCTTCCTATAGTTTTTCAAGTCATCTTTCTCAAGCATCATTACAATTTCTCCTAAAAGTTCAATTATAAAATCATCTTTTACATTTTTATTTCATTTTTTAATTAAATAATTTTTAAATTTCTTTTCTTTGCTTTCTGTAATAATCCAAACAGTTTCGATGGACATCATAATCATTTCTTCCCAGCCACTTTCTTTTACATTAAAACACCTTTCATTTCCTTTTCTTTGTTTCTCTCACGCCAAACAGGGGCAGGAAAAATCTGATGTTGAAAAAGTTTTCATTGAATTTTATAACATGATAAACACTCAGTTTCATACAAAGATTGAGATTCTTAGAACCAATAATGGAATTGAATGCTATAACAATGTTTTAGGGAAGTTTTTTTTTCGGAAAAAAGGCATGATTCACCTAAGTTCTTGCACCAACACACCACAACAAAATGGTGTGGCTGATAGAAAGAACAAGCACATGCTAGATGTTGTCAAGTCTCTTATTTGGCCTCTAGGAGTCCGAAATACTTGTGGAAAGAAGCTATCCTCGCCTCCGATAACTTAATAATTAGGGTTTAAAACTCCTCTAGAATGTGTAAAGTCTTTTTTCCCTGATTGTAGATTAATTAGTGAGTTGCTCTTAATGTGTTTCGAAGTGTGGCCTTTGCTCACACATACCAAGGTAAACTTGATCCTAAGGCCACTAAATGAGTGTTTGTAGGATATTCTACAAATAAAAAGATATCAACTAATTTGATGTGTCAAATAGAAAACTGATAGAAGCCATGGATGTGACTTTTTCTAGAACACAATGTTTTTTAACCAGAATCAACTTCAGAGGGCGTTTATAACTACTCATGAGGATGTGGCTGAATGTCAGTACCTAAACGCCGGAGTGGTAAGTCTAATCATTTATCACTAAATGAGTCATTAGGAGAACAAGTTCTTGAGGGCATAAATGGTCAAGTGATTGATCCACCAGACAGTGAAAGTGGTCAATCTGATCATTCGGTGCATGCACAAATATGCAAAGGGATTACTTATTCCAAGAGGCATCAAATACCTCGAGATGGTGGGGACATAGGCATTCTTATTGCTCAAAAGGTGGTAAGTTGCGAGTGGGTTTTCACCATCAAGACTAATTCTGATGGCTGTATTCATCGCCTCAAAGCACGTTTAGTTGTGAGAGGCTTCACTCAAACTTACGGGATCGATTATGTTGAAACCTCCTCTCCCCTTACTAAAATATCTTTTATCTGCATACTTATCTCACTTGCAATTATTAAAGGTTAGTAATTATCACAACTTGATATCAAAAATGTGTTTCTTCATGGTGACCTTATCGAAGAAATCTATGGAGCAACTGCACGGGTTTGTTACTCAGGGCCAGGGGTAGTCTTATGGCACAATTTACAGACTGAAAAAAGCATTATATGGACTTAAACAGTTGAAAGTTGTGAAAACATTTAGTTTAAAGAAATGACATACTGTTAATTTTTTTATTTACACACTATAGTTGGATGTGTTTTGCTCGTTGTATATGTTGATGACATTGTGATTACAGGTAGTAATCTGCAAACCATTCATAGGCTTAAGGAGTTCTTAAGCAATAAATATCATATGAAGGATCTGAGGCGCCTGAGATATTTCCTACGCATTGAGGTTGCGAGATCTAGCGAGGGCATTGTTCTCTATCAAAGGAAGTATGCCCTCGACTTGTTAAAATAAACAAGAAAACATGGAGGAAGACTAGTTGACACTCCTATGGATCCTAATCTCAAGTTGCTCAAAGATGATTCAGAAATTTTTAGCTCTCCCAAGAGATATCGAAGACCAGTGGGTTAATTGAACTATTTGACCATAATCAGGCCAGATATATCATATGTAGTCAGCATATTGGAACTCTGTGGTCAGAATCTTAAAGTACTAGAAGCAAGCTCCGGGAAAAGGAATCATATATAGACCTTGTGGACATCTCAGAGTTAAAGGATTCTTAGATGCCGACTGGGCCAATTCAGTTTCAAATAGGCGATTCACCACAGGATATCGTACTTTCATGGGTGACAATATGATCACTTGGAATAGCAACAAGCAACCAGTTGTGGCCAGGTCAAGCACAGAAGCAAAGTATCGAGCTATGGCACATATTACAAATGAGCTCATATGGATACAACATTTTCTAGATGAGATAGGTTTTCCAACAAACCTACCTACACCATTACATAGAGATAATCAAGAAGCTCTTCACATTACCTCTAATCCAGTCATTCACGAAAGAACAATGCACATTAAAGTAGTTTGTCACTTGATTGAAGAAAAGATCATGAATGGACAAATATGCACAACCTTTGTCCGGATAGGAGGTTAGTTGGCCGACATATTTACTAAAACATTTCCCAACTAGCATGTTCAGTTCATATGTAACAAGTTTGGCATGTGTAATATCCATGCGCCAACTTGAGGGGGTGAGTTAAATATATTGGTAGATGTTAAATATATTAGTAGATTATTCTAGAATCTTGTAGAGGCGGCTAGGTTAAATGGCTTGGAGGCTTATTAGTAGAGTTAGTTTTCTATTTTCTGTATTTGTATTATGTAACCTCCTATTTATTGAATGTCAAGTTGTCAACAGGAAGGAACAACATATTGTGATTCCTTTCTTCACTCTATCACTCATTAACAATAGCTATACAACATTCAAAACAACATATTTGGTCTAACAAGTATCCTATAAACTTGCCTTTCAGCTAAACAAGAACCTTACAGTCGCATAGAGGTCATAAAACATAACTCCACTTTAACCAGCTTACTTGAATCCTATTAGTACCGTCCTTATCGATTCCCCTTCTTTCTGCAACAACGACCTCTCACTAATGAAAATCTCTTGGTCCCCGACTGCACATAACAATCACTCCACATCCTCTTATTGTTGAAGTTACATTTCATACTTTGTCCTACTTAGTGTGGAAACATTTTCTTATATAGTATGTACCGTGAGACTCTTCAGAATATATTTTGTGAGTTCTTTCATGACCAAATTTAGAAGTTACAGGCTTGAATCTGATCTTTGTTATAACCTACCAAGCTAGGAAATTCATTGTTTAATCACATGAATTCCTAATACTCTCGGAGTCGCTCAATTATCTCACTATAAGTTTATTTCATCACTCCATCATTAAGAAGTTTGTGTAAAGTCAATTTACACCAAAGAATAAATTTAGACCTTTTGCAACATGGATTTCACTTCTGCATGTTGCTTCTTAATCTCCTGATTGGATGGTTCCAACCTCAACGCAAAATCTGCATCTGCAATAATACACATCTAAATCAGAAACATAATGAACTGAAGAAACCAAAGAAACTCATGAAAAAAGACACGCCTTAAACATACCCTCAAGAGCTTCCTTAAGTTTCCCAAGTTCCTTTCTAGATGTAATACGACGAGAGTAGGCCTTAATGTAGCGATCATCCAGACATAAGGCCTCAGTGCAGTCATATTCAGCCTCCTGAAATCTAATGAATGATTAGGAGAGAAAGATATCTCAGTCTCCGTTCCATCATACCATAAAGGAACCCAAACATATAATCAGGAAAAGCAATTGAGCATACCTATCTATTTTGATATATGCCATTGCCCTATTTGCATAAGCTACTGCAGTTGGTGACAATGCAATGCTTCCAGAGTAGCAGTCAATAGCATCATTATATCTTTTCTGCTTGAAATGTTCATTTCCCTAGAGAATAAAGTAAAATGAAATCACAAGCAAGTATAAATAATCCTGAACAACAGTACAAAACGTTAGAATTTATCATGACGTCATCATGTCAGATTTATTCTAACATTCTTTCCTAGATTTATTCTAATATTAATATTCTTTCCTATGTCCTTTATTGACTTTGTTAACTAAGTTAATGGGTACTTAGTCTTGGATAAAGTCTCAACTAGCCGTTGAGATATTGTCAACCAAGTTGCCAACGGCTAGTTTTTTATCCCGTTTGCTTTTTTCCGGTTGCCGTGTTGTGGTATATAAACAACACAAACCTCTCTTGTAATATTTCAAGCTTTACCTTAATGAAATAAACAAATTAGTTATTTCTATCTTCTTATTAAGCTTCCGCTCTTACATGGTAGCAGAGCCTTTGGTTCAAAAATTCAAATTTTCTCGGGAAATTTTAAATCATCATGGTCGTCGAATCTACTCGCTACTAGTAATACTCTCGCAGCTACTCCTCTTCGATCATCTTTCCACCAATAATGGTGATCTTCAAAACATCCAAATTTCCGCTCTTAAACTCAATGGAAAGAATTACTTGAAGTGGTCCCGCTTGTTCGAACCTTTTTGAAAGGAAGGAGTAAGCTCGATCATCTTAATGGGACAGACCACTCAAGAAGATCCTAAGTTTACGGTATGGGATGAGCAAGACTCCATGGTGATGTCTTGGCTATGGAACTCCATGATCCCCGAAATCGGTGATACATGTATGTTCATGGCCAATGCAAAGGAAATGGGGATCATGTGAAGGAGACTTATTCTAAAGTCAATGATGCAGCCCAAATCTATGAGGTAAAAACAAAGATTTCAAATACAAAGCAGGGTAATAGATCTATCACTGAATATTCTGGTCTGATGCAAGGCCTGTGGCAAGAATTAGACCACTACCAATGCATCAAGATGCACAACAGTGAGGATGCTAATATCCTGAAAAGGATATTTGAAAAGGATAGGATCTATGCCTTTTTGGCCGGTCTTAACATGGAATATGACTCTGTTAGAGTTCAGATTCTGGGAAAGGGAGATCTCCCTAGCTTAAATGCAACAATTGCTCTTATTAGAGCTGAAGAAAGTAGGAGAAGTGTCATGATTGATACTCCTCCTGTTGAAAGTTCTGCTTTGATTATTCAAGGCAGCAAGAATACCAATGATAAGAACCCTACCTTTCAAAGGAATGGGAACACTTATCAAAAGAATAACAACAAAATTGGAGAAAAAGACTCTCTTTTCTGTTCTTTCGTAAGAAGAGCAGTAATACAACAGGAAAATCGTTGGAAACTCCATGGGAAACCAGAAGTGAAAACACCAACAAGTAAGGATCGCAAACACCGCTAATGGCAAGAAGAACAACAAGAAGCACAAAGTGAGAATATCCGTAAGTTCGTGAATCGAATCAAAACACTACTCTTGGACCTTCGTAAATTGAAAACCGAGGAAGTTCATTGAGTCTCTTGAAGGCTCATCAACCTCCCTAGCTTTTTCGTGTATGACCGGTATTAATAAACAAGCTTTGAAGGTCCGATAGAGTGGGTTATTGACTTCGGTGCCACGACCATATGGTCTTCTCTTGTAAGAATCGACAAATTACGATTGTGTGACAAAAACAGAACCATTTCTCGTTGTCGATGGTTCTCCTATCCATGTCACCGGGATAGAGACTATATGTTATGTAATAAACTTATCTTAAAAGATGTTCTACATGTTCCTAACTTATCTACTAACCTGATATCTATCCAAAAATTAACCAAAGACTCAAACTGCTTGGTTGCCTTCTCCTCTAACCTTTGCTTGATACAGGATCTTGTAAAGAAGGAGAGGATTGGGGTTGCTAAAGCTAGAGAGGGGCTCTATTTTTGGGAAGATCAGAAGAATGTTAGAGAAAAAGGCCAAGTTGCTAGTTTTTTGTCTAAGTCTAACACTGATAAACTATGGTTATATCATTATAGACTTGGTCATCCTCCCTTTACAGTTATTAAACACATGTTTCCTACTTTGTTTAACAACTGTGATTTAAATAGGATGCATTGTAATGTTTGTGAAATGGCCAAACATAAAAGGGCCTCTTATCCTATTCAAAATATCAGATGTTCTGAACCTTTTACTATTATTCATAGTGATATCTGGGGTCCTTCTACCAATTCTAATATTAATGGCTGTGTTTGGTTTGTTACTTTCATTGATGACTATTCCAGGGCTACATGGACATATCTTATGAAAAACAAATCTGATCTCTTGGAGATCTTTCCCAAATTTTACAATCATGTCCTCACCCAATTTGATACGAAAATCAAGAGGTTGAGGACTGATAATGCAAGGGAATACTTCAACAGACTGCTAAGTCCTTTTCTGGATGAAAAAGGGGTAGTACATGAATCCTCATGTGTCTATACCTCTCAACAGAATGGATTAGCAGAAAGGAAAAACAGACACTTAATGGAAGTATCCAGGGCAATAATGTTTCAAATGTTGGTCCCTAAGAACTATTGGGGAGAAGCTATCTTAACAGCAACTCATCTAATAAACAGATTACCTACAAAGGTATTGAATAACAAAACCCCTATTGGATGTCTGAAGGAGTTGTATCCTACTATGTCTAAATCTGAAGGCCTGGGACCAAAAACCTTTGGTTGTGTTGCATTTGCTCATATACATGCCCATAACAGAGGAAAACTGGATCCCAGGGCCCTAAGATGTGTGTTTATTGGATACTCCAATACCCAAAAAGGGTATAAGTGTTATCATCCTCCTACCAGAAAGTTCATCATCTCTAGGGATGTGACCTTTCATGAAGAGATATCTTACTTTCACCATAAAGGGGAGATCACTGCCCCTAACATGGAAACTGATCTTGACTTCCTTCAAGATCACAGTCTCATTCCTGTTACTAATGAAGGAAATAATTCTGGATCCTCTAGTGATCACAGTTTTCCTGTGGATACAGAGGAGATAATACCAAGAGAGAAAACTCCTATTGTGTACACTAGAAAGAAAAAGACACCTAAACTCTCTAAAATCAGTTCTCCTCATGGGATTGACTGTACTACTACTAATCCAGAAATCACCACTAACCTTCAGGAAAGTGATGATCCTGAGGGCATTAGTAATGATAATGAGGGTGGTAGCACTGATTCAGATTCCCTCTCTGACAACACTGACTCTGAAAGTTCTGAAAATGCTTTTGATGATCTACCTATAGCACTAAGGAAGAGAAAAAGGGAATGCACCAAACATCCCATAAGAACTTTTCTCTCTTACAAGAAGTGTTCTCAGAATCACAAAAGATTCATAATGAATCTTCATAAACATGACACACCTAAAAATGCGAAAGAAGCCATGTCTGATGAAAAATGGTCTAAGGCCATGCAGAAAGAACTGCAGTGCTTTGGAAAAGAACAAAACTTGGGAACTTGTTCACTTGCCTAAGGGTGAAAAGACTCGTTGGTTGTAAATGGGTGTTTACCACCAAGTATAGGTCCGATGGGACTATAGAAAGACATAAGGCCGTACTTGTGGCCAAAGGGTACACCCAAACTCATGGGGTGGACTACTTTGAAACATTTGCCCTCGTTGCTAAAATGAATACAGTCAGGATTCTTATCTCCCTGGCTGTAAACCTGGGATGGAACATGCAACAATATGATGTCAAGAATGCCTTTTTACAAGGCAACTTGAATGAGATTATATACATGGCTGTTCCCCCAGGCTTTGAAAATTCAGATGGGAAAGTATGCAGACTGAATAAAGCTCTATATGGGCTAAAACAGTCTCCTAGGGCATGGTTTGGCAGATTTGCTAAATTCATGCTTGACCAAGGTTATAAGCCAAGTCAGGGTGATCACACCATGTTTGTAAAACATGGAAAAACTGGGAAGAAATCTATTCTACTTGTGTATGTTGATGACATCATTGTCACAGGTGATGATCATGAAGCCAACCATAATCTACAAGAAGGAATGGTCAGAGAATTTGACATCAAGAATCTGCGTACTCAAGTATTTTTTGGGGATTGAATTTGCCTACTCGGATCAAGGGATTTTCATATCTCAACGTAAATACATCCTTGATCTTCTTACGTAATCCGGCAAACTTGGTTGCAAGCCTCGCTCGCTACTCCTATGAGTACAACCATGGCTTGAGTAATTCACCCGAGGATAAGGATGTTGACAAGTACTCCTATCAAAGATTAGTGGGCAAGCCGATTTATCCGGCACACACTAGGCCGTACATTGCTTTTGCAAATAATGTGGTCGTAGATTCATGCAAAACCCTAAGGTGTGTCATCAAAGAGCAGCAGACAGAATACTTGAATACCTGAAGGGATGTCCTGGCAAGGGAATTCTTTACCAAAAGGGGGATAAGTTGGATATAAAGGGTTATACTGATTCTGATTATGCTGGAGCAATTGAAGACAGGAGATCAACTTCAGGTCACTGCATATTCCTAGGAGGAAATCTTGTGGTTTGGAG
Organism: Gentiana straminea; assembly: GCA_036785695.1. Classification (NCBI taxonomy): domain Eukaryota; kingdom Viridiplantae; phylum Streptophyta; class Magnoliopsida; order Gentianales; family Gentianaceae; genus Gentiana; species Gentiana straminea. The sequence continues at coordinate 3,248,203 of JAVUPR010000265.1, read as the reverse complement.
AAGCAAAAAACAAACCGTGGTTGCAAGATCAAGTGCGAGGTTTGAATTCGCATCCATGGCTATTGGGATATGTGAATTATTGTGGCTGAAAATTATTCTCAATGATTTAAGAATAATATGGCAGTCACCTATGATTCTGAGAAGTGACAACAAATCTGCTATAGAGATTGCTCACAATCCCGTGCAACATGATAGAACTAAACACATTGAAGTGGATAGACACTTTATCAAAGAGAAACTGGAAAGTGGGCTGATTACTACTGAATTTGTGACCTCTAAAGATCAAGTGGCAGATTTGTTCACTAAAGGGCTACCTAGAAAGATGTTTCATGAAGATGTTAGCAAGCTGGGAATGTTTGATATACATCTACCAGCTTGAGGGGGAGTGTTAGAATTTATCATGACGTCATCATGTCAGATTTATTCTAACATTCTTTCCTAGATTTATTCTAATATTAATATTCTTTCCTATGTCCTTTATTGACTTTGTTAACTAAGTTAATGGGTACTTAGTCTTGGATAAAGTCTCAACTAGCCGTTGAGATATTGTCAACCAAGTTGCCAACGGCTAGTTTTTTATCCTGTTTGCTTTTTTTTCGGTTGCCGTGTTGTGGTATATAAACAACACAGCCTCTCTTGTAATATTTCAAGCTTTACCTTAATGAAATAAACAGCTAGTTATTTCTATCTTCTTATTAAGCTTCCGCTCTTACACAAAACTTAAGAGTGAACCATACCAGATCTTTCTCTGAGTTTGCATCTACTGAATTCTCTGTAGTGATGAGACTTCTTGATATCTGGTTTATTGTGTCATAATTCCTTAACAAGTCATGCTTCCTCCCTGCATTTCCTGCACCATGACGTTGAGCTGGATTGTCCTGAAAAAGAAAAAGAAATACCTAAAGGTATTAAAAATCAACATAATCGATGTAAACTGGCTCCCAGGTTAAAGGCAATTGAAGGGGGTATTTCCTTATCAATCAAGATTCTGCTCAAGCATCCTTGTCCAAGGGTACAACTTAGAGATGAAAATGATGGCAGCTTACCAACTTTTCCTTGGTCAAAGATTGTGATTTCAGCTTCTTGTCCTTGTCCTTAAGCGAAAACTCCCAGTCTTGTAAATTGTTTAAAAGCCCCTCGAAATCCTGGTTAGATAAAAACACCCACAACAAAGAGAAAAATCATTATATGCAAACACTTATAACCACTTAATTGAAGCTGATGAAAAATGGCATTAACAGCTCATGTGCCACCTACTTAATTTTTGTAGTTTTCACCAAACTAAAGTTGGTTCTACAGATTATTTTCTCCCCGCAAGTTTATCCCTCATTCTAGATACTGTTCGATTCGTTTCATGCAGATAATCACCAGTACTCTGTTCCTAGACATTCATATAAATGAACACATATTCAGCCAAGAAAATGTCTGCCTGCGAGGATATATACATACCCAAAAGGTCACAGAAAATGTATCAGTTCTAGTTATTTGAAGTGAGAAAACCTATTGGACGGATCAGACACAGTCACTACTACTAGGGAATTCGTGAAACGCAACGGAAGCTTAAAACATTAACGACAGGAATCACTTCTACAAAATAAATAAAATACAGAAATTCAAAACACATAGAAATGCACGCTAGAAGCCAGAATTCAACGAAGCAATGGTTCAGCAGTAAGAGTAGCACAGATATTTGAGATAGAAATAACCTGAGCCTGGTCCCGATTGTGCTTGCTGGGAACTCTGGCCATTACCGGATATAACTAGAATAGTGGAGAAGTAAAGTTCGTATTCTGCAGAGTAACCATAAGCCTTATTAAACGCAAAAACATGATCCTTAATCTTCAAAGTACAAAGCTACCCTACTTTCTTTTCCACTTCCGGTGACTAGCTAAAGTAGAGAAGAAACTTCGGTGGTTTAAGGATTGTGCAGTTCACTAATATAACCAGAAGAACAAGAGTAGCCATTGCACAAAATAATTGGGGAATATTAGCTTTAAATTATCATAGCACCTTATACTTACACAGCATAAACATGTCATACAGGAAATGTAAAATTAAACTCCATTTTTCTTTCTACCTCATATGTGGAATTACAAGGACATCCCCATCCTTAGTGACCTACACAATACCCTTAAAAAGGAAAACAGTCGATTTACCATCACATACACTTTTACTACCAAATTCAATACACCCCACTACATTTTACCACCAAATTAACAATAATATATAATTGACATTATGGATAACATGAAACTGTAAGCACAACTGCGTATCAAATTTTCACTATATCATTGTTATTCTTTTCCTCCTTACGGGCGATTGAAGAATCTCTTTAACAAAGTTTTTTTTTTTTTTTTTTTTTTGGATAATACACATGAGGATTTAGTAGAAGACATGAAAACGTCACAATGGATTTAAATTTATTTCTAGCAAAACACAAGAAGCAAAGGACAGACTTACAGGAAAAGTAACTATCCATACAATAATTCACACAATAAATAATGACAAGCAAAACTACCATGAATAATTGACCAGACGTAATATGTATGTATCTAAAAGCTCCAGCCATAAGAACCTGCATTTTCTAATGAAAGGAGGATTTCACATACCTCGTTTCTAATTGGATATCAGGAGAAGATGGAAAAAAAAAAAGAATGGAGGGGCGATCAGAAGGAGACGCCGACGGCAATAGCAACGGCGACTTGGCCTGTGGAATGCTCAGAGACCGACTTGGGTGAGAAGAGAATTAGTCGAGGGTAAGGGTTTTTTGTTTTAATTTTTAAATTTGGGGAGACTCTTTTTTTAATTGTTTTTATTGAACAAATATTAAAAAAGCAAATTTCATATTTTAATTGGCATTTGGTCATATGGATTGAATATAACTCACATCATCATAATTTCTTCACCATAAATCATATTTTTCGTCCTCTTTTTCGACTTAATTGCTGAAAATCGAAATTTTCTTCATCGAGATGCAGTGACCACCTCAATTCATTGACCATCCCGATGTAGTGACCACCACGATGCAGTGACCACCCCTGATGTATTGACCACGCGATGCATTCACCACCGAGATGCAAGGATCACCCAGATGCATTGACTACCGCGATGCAGTGACCACTACGATTCAGTGACCACCGCGATGCAGTGACCAACCCGATGCAGTGACCATCACGATGCATTCACAACGCGATGCAGTGACCACCGCGATGTAGTGACCACCGCGATGCATTAAAAACCGCAATGCAGTAACCACCCCCGGTGCATTGACCAATGTGATGCATTCACCACCGAGATGCAAGGATCACCCCGATGCATTGACTACCGTGATGCAGTGACCACGACGATTCAGTGACAACCGTGATGCAGTGATCACCACAATACAGTGACCACCGTGATGCACCACCACGATGCAGTGACTGATAATGCGTAAAATATCACAATTGTCTAATGGTGGTTTATATAGTGGATATCTGGCTTATATGATGTATTTGAGTGATGATAGCCGGTGGTGCGCGGCGGTGTGGTGGTGGTGTGTATGAATGCTTGAAAGAGTAGATATTTTGGCAGAGTTTTGTTTTTTTTTATTACTTTGCATCATTTTTCCTTTTGTTACACAAGGCATCCTTTTATAGGAAGAAGGGGGAGTTAGGGTTTAAGCTAGAGACAGTTAGATAAAATATCTTCGCGGCGCGGTTATGTGGTCGTTAGGACCGCCGTCCACAGAGTCGCTTGCTTTCTCCCTTGCCTTTAAGTCGCTTCCTCGCGTATTCCTTCAAGGGCTTGTGCGGCCTCTATTGGACCTCTTTTGAGGTCGCAGATAGGCCCCCTTGTTGGATCGTTAGGCGCACTAAATTACTCTAGAGCAGGGGTGAATAGAGTAATTATTGGATTATGACTACTTTTTCGACTTAAGATAATTTTGGAGTTTCAACCTAGTTTTTAATTATTTAAATAGGCGGAAGACTATCTAATTAAAAGGAAAAACAAAGTTATCCTAGTTATCTATGTTGGACATATTTTAGGTTTTAATGATGAGTGCCAAAGTAGCTGTTATAGAGCAAAGGCAATAAGATGTCTAGATTAAATGTATAGGTTTACTAGAGTTTGATTTTTGTATAGGTTTGATCAAACAAGCATTGTAAAAAGGTCATCTGACTTTATCAGCAGACCTGTCTAGGTCAGTAGGGTGTCCAGGTCAGTAGACTAACTAGGAACATGCTGATGGTTGAAGGCTGAGGGTTCAAACTCAGTTATTGAAGGCTAAGGGATCAAACTTAGTATTTAAAGTCTAGGATATGGAATCAGAATTTAGGGAAGTCCGTGATGACCTAAACTGATTACATATACCTTGTGTACAAGGTCTAAGTTCCACATGTTAAGTGGTGATTGGAACTCAGTTATAATCTAAATGGTATACTCTAACTTCACAATTAAAAAGTTAGAAGAGAAGCAGTTGGCTGAAGTGTTATTAAAACACAGTAGACTAAAGTCAGCTGACAGACATGTACATCAGCAGACTGATATTCCTCAAATATCTGCTGAATGTAAATCCCGATTTAATCTAAAGTTACATTGGAAGATTAAATGGATAAAGATGGATTACAAGCCTTGATTTTGTCAACAAATCAATGGTCAAGATAAAAGGAACATTGGAAATATTCAGAGGATTATCCAATGGGTATAGTCAAAGGGTGGACAGTCTGGAAACTGACAAAAAGCTGACTGACAATATCAGTACTATGTACAGTCACAAAAAGCAAGGCAATATAGAGACATAGTCTGAAACGGCTACTTGAAATTCAAACACAAGTCATAAGTTTCACATCTATAAATAGGGAACTCCTTACTCAGTTTGAAGATGATGAACAACATAATAATCCATACGAAGCTATCAAGCTTTTAATCAAGAAAAGCACCCTGATGACATACACTGAGCTTAAACTTGCTGATCAAGAAATATCTTCAAGTGTAACCTGCTATCAAGTTACATCAAGTATACACACTTGAAGACCTCAAGCTGCTGATCATTTCATCCTGATCAAGTAGCTGACAGCTGAATCATTTATTTGATTCAACTCTTCTTTTACAAGAAGCTTGCTAAAGACAGAGAAGCACTTAGGTGTCAAGGGCTGTTGTTTGTGGTGGAGCTGGTGAAGAGGCAATCCTACCCTTCAAGGACTAGTGGAAGACTTTGTAGCGGCAATCCTACCTGTTTCTAGTTTTCAGTTTATGAAGCCATAGTCATTAGTGAAAGACAAACAGTTTAGTGATTTTTGTAACAACAACCTCAAGAATCTCTAGTGAATTTCCTCCTACATCACTGGAGAAGAGTGGACATACAGGATTACACCACCTGGAACCACTATAAATCCTGACCACTTTACTTTCTGCATTTATTTTCTGCAAACTGCATGCTTATCACATCAACCTGCTGAACTAGCAACTGAATCACACACTTACACTACTAAGTATCCAATACTTGGTATCATCTTTTTAACAACAAGTAATAAGGCTTAATTTAAGTATAATCTGTTGCAACAAATTCAGTAACCTTAATAGTCAGCAGACTACTGAGTGGTCAGCAGACTACTGACCTTGCTAAGTTTGCAAAACTCCAAAAAGTTTTTAAAGTCAGTTTATTCACCCCCCCTAAACTTAACCAAAGCCTTTTTTCAAGGGACCAACAATTGGTATCGGAGCAGTACTTCTGTTCTGAAGTAATCCTACTTGTTGTGCTTGTGAAAATTCTTTGAAATCTTTTTCAAGTTTCTATTTTTCAAAGCTTTGCATCATGGATAACAATCAGTATGCTAGGACTATGTTGATGTGCTCTCTAGATCGTTTTGATGAGTATAAACGTCGTATGCATGCTTATTTAGCTGCAACACATGATGAGCTGATGGATGTGCTGACTGAAGGACCACTGGAAATCACAAAAGCTATAACTGTGGATGGTCAAACTCAGTATGTTCCAAAGCCAAAAAGAGAGTGGGGTGCTGAAGATAGAAAAAGAGCAAACCTAAACAACATTGCTATTGATATTATTTACAGAACCTTGGATAGCAATATGTACATGAAAGTAAAGGATTGCAAAACTACTAAGGAACTTTGGGACAAATTGCAACTAATTGAAGAAGGTCAAATTATACCCGTAAAAGTCATAAACGTTGTCCTTAAATCGAGCTTAATAATATATATTTTATATTAAATCACATGTTTATATTGATTATTTAATGTTATGTGATTTATAAGATATAATTTGGTATTTATCTGTTTTTATTATTTAAATATGATTTACTGTGCAATAAATATTGATTTTTGAGATTGCGATGAATCGGAAGATATCTATTATTGGAGGAAGTAAATCTCAAGAGAAATCAAGGCAGAATCGGAGTGCATTAAAGATAAATACCGAAGCAGCACGAAAAGTGGAGTAAGGAACAAGAAAAGCCAGCGAGCCAATCAGAGAAAAGAGGACTCGCCGCGCCGAGCCATCGGTTCGGCGCGCGGCCGAGCCATCGGTTCGCCGGGCGAGCCATCCGCCCGCCGGGGGCGAGCTGGCAGAATCTGGGAGATCGGCTAGGAGTTATCTCTACGCGTTTTAGGATTTTCAAATATATCTTTAAGTCGGTTTAAGTCTCTATATAAAGAGCAGCCACGAATTTTATTAGACACACTTTAGAATACTTAAGCAAAATACAATTCACAACATTGGTTTTATTTTTAATATATGTTTTCTTTATTTTATGTTCTTTCATTAGGGATTCGTTAGAATCGCCGGTTAGAGATCGTATCGAGGAGTGGGAATCGCGCTTGTCTTCGAGGGTAATGTCTACTCTATTATGCAATCTTTATTCGTAGATCTAATTTATTTCGTGATGGAGTAGTTGTTTTGTGTATTGATTTCGTGATGTAGTTAATTAACGAACCCATGTTTATGTAGATCTAAGACATAAAAGACGTTTCACGAGCAAATGCAGTTCGGATCCGAGCTCGGGCGCCGAGCCTATGTCTCGCTGGTAGTGAGATCTGTGATGTTCTTGATTTGTCAGTGAACGGCTACGACTACGTCAGGTTCTCTGCTTTGTAATTAAAACGAGTAATTAAACTTGATCAACTTAATTATTTGTCATCGTAATTTAACATGAGACCCAAAAAGTGATTGTTACTTAGGACAGAGATTGAATCGGTGTCTAAGAAGTACGCCTAACCATACGAACGTTGCTTAGATGAGGTTACGGTTTATACCGGCATCCCTAGTTTTGTAATTGTGTCAGAAGTTATATGAGACGGAGACTAAAAATGTGAAGTCACGTAACGGAGACACGATGATCTAGATGGCCTACCCGGAGCTAGATCTATTTTAGGGGATGACTCCCGTAGTCAAAATAATTAATCTTAAATGTCTTGTTTTGTCTCGTCGTCAATCTACATAGCATGGGGGAGTAATTACTACTAGCGTTATCAATACCGTTTGTTAATTATTTATAAAACATATAAAAATAAGTGTCTTAGTGTCGTTGCGTCTTTTGTTGGTTTTGTGTTTCTATTGTGTCAATTTTAATTCTACGTTAATTGTTGGTCGTAGACCGCCTTTAATTTGCTTTTAGTTTAATAAGTCATATTTTGTTTAAGCCGAGTCTTTGTGGGATCGACCTCGACTCTATCTAACTATACTACGATTGAACCTAGTTCTCTTGCTAGTGTGTTATTTAGGTATCGAGTATTTTTATTACTTGACCCGACATCAAGTTTTTGGCGCCGTTACCGGGGACTCGTGTCATAATCAAGTATCGCTTATTTTATTAAAAGTAGATTCGTAAATATTGTGAATAGAGTCTGTTTAATTAATTTTTGTAGCATAAAATTAATCAGTTAGTGTCGTAAACAAATGCGGGCGGTTCCCGGACCGCACCGGTGAACTCGCCGGCGCCGAGCTCTCTCGTTCGCCGGGAGCCGCCGCTTTTTCCGGCGCTTTACGTTCGCTTTGTTTTTCATAGTGTCTGCTTTGTGTTTTCATATTTTTCATAATTTTTAGAGTCTGTTTTAGTTTCGTTTTTATTATATAGTCTAGTTAATGGCCTAGCCTTTTAAGTTTTTAATTGTTTTATTGTTTTTTGTTATTTTATAGTACGCAACTCGGAAATCGAAGGAACCGCTTGAGCCATATAATCCTAAAATAGAGAAATTTGTGAGGCGAAATAGGAAGTTAGCTAGAGAACTGGCTAAACAAGGAGTAGAGGATCCAAATATTGAGGAAAGCGAGCACGGATTGGAAGAAGGACATACAACCGATCATTCAGAGCACTCTGAATCTGAGGCAGCAATGGAAGGCATTCTGAACAATCCAAACCAGGTACTTAATCCTGAAGTTATTAATAATGCCAATAATGTTAATAATGTGAAATATCTTAATGCTAATAATGGAAACCAAGCCCTAGCTCAAGGAGCGAGGCGCACTTTACAGAGTTATGCAACACCTACTATTGAGCAATTCATTCCCGCTATCGTAGCACCGCAAGACCCTGCAGAAGTCTATCACCCTAGGCCAAATATAATTCAAATTGTGACCAACTATTCCACTTTTCATGGAATCCAAAATGAGGATCCTGGTGTTCACGTGACAAATTTCTTGGAAATCGTTAGCACTGTGAAGCCAGAATTAATCCCGGAGGGCAACATTCGTCTTAAGCTTTTCGCTTTCACTTTGAAATATAAAGCTAAGCAATGGCTTCTCTCTTTAGAGGCTGGATCAATCACTACTTGGGAACAATTGTTGCAAAAATTCATCAATAAGTATTTTCCTTTAGGAAAAACCTTTAAGTTACGCCAGGATATCTTAGGATTTAAGCAACAACCTGGGGAGAGTTTTGATCAAGCTTGGGAGCGTTTTAAGGAAGCTATGAGAAAGTGTCCTCATCATGTTATCTCTCTTTGAATTTTAATGCAAACTTTTTACCATAGATTGAGAGAGACTGAGAAAATTAGAGTAGACGCCTCCAGCAATGGAGCGTTTGTTCTTTTATCTCCTGAGGAGGCACAAGGAAAGATGGAGCAAATAACGATGAATAGTCAATGGGGAGGCAATGACATAGCTACTGTGAAGATGGCCGCTGACATATTTGACGATAGCGCATCTACCAAAATCTTAGAACAACTGTCTGTTATCAACAATAAGGTAGATGGAATGCAAGAGAGGATGGCAAGAGTAGAGAAAGGGACTGGAATCGAAGTAATTCCTCAAAGTGAGAATGCTGGTACTAAAGAAGCCAACTATATTGGGAGACAAGGAAATCAATAGGGAGGATATAAGCCTAATCATAACCATCATGGATTCCGATATAGCGACCCTAATGCAGGAGAAGGGCCTAAACCGCCTAATACTTATGTACCACAGCAAACTAAAACTTTTGGTTGGGAAGCTGCGATAGAAAAATTGAGCAATGTCGTTACTGACAATATGGGACAACTTTCAAAATCAATGGCTGAGTTAGCCACTAACATTAGCCAATATTGTCAGAAGAACGATGCTAAGGTAACCAATCAAGAAGCCATAGTCCAAAATCTCACTCACCAAATAGGACAGTTAGCTGAGCAAGTCTCAACTAGACCTCCTGGAGGATTGCCAAGCAACACCTATAAAAACCCTAAGGATTTGACTGCGATCATGACTAGAAGTGGGAAAGAAGTAACTCCACCATCTTTAAAATAGAAAGAGAAAACCGTAGAGAGTAAAGATGGTGAGCCAAGCAAGGAAGGAAATGCCTCTGGAACCTTGCCGGAGCAAGAAACCTATAAGGAACCTGCTGGCCCTAGAGTTGAGCTTTATAATAATAAGTATCCTATTTTCACTGATGTCGATCCTTCAACCTTACCTTATCCTCCACGCAAATCTAAGCCTAAGGTTGATGACAAGAGGTGTAAGAAGTTTATAGATATCTTTAGAAAGTTACACATCAATATACCTTTAGTTGAAGCACTTGCTGAGATGCCTGAGTACACCAAGTTCTTAAAAGAAACTGTCTCTACTAAGAGGAAACTCCTAGATTTAGAGACCATTTGCCTAAATGAGGAGTGCTCAGCCATTCTTCAACATAAGTTACCCGCTAAGTGTAAGGATCCGGGAAGTTTTTTCATTCCCTGCACAATAGGTAACGTGTATTTGAACAAGGCCTTGTGTGATCTAGGAGCGAGCGTAAATCTGATGCCTCTATCCATTTTTCAAAAGCTAGGTATGAAAGTTCTTAAAAAGACTTCAATTACTTTGCAGTTAGCTGATCATTCGGTTAAGGAACCTTGTGGAGTGGTTGAAGATGTGCTAGTAAGAGTTGAGAAATTTGTGTTTCCTGTTGACTTTGTTGTGCTAGATATGGAAGCTAACTACAAAGTGCCCCTAATTTTAGGAAGACCTTTTATGGCCACTAGTAGGACGCTTATCGATGTTTACAAAGGAGAGTTAGTTTTGAGAGTTAATGGAGTTGAAATAGCGTTCAACGTGTTTGACACTATGAAGACACCTGATGTTGGAGAGGATGCATGTTTCATGTTGGATTCTGTAGACAAGCTTGTCAATGATTTCCAACAATATGAGGATATTAAGGATTTCCTCGAGGCTACTCTAGAGTTAATGGATGAAGTGCCATATGAAAAGAGCGAGGAAGAAAAAGTGATATGGCCTGGATGTAGTAGAGGAACCCCTGGCCATGTTGAGGAGATGAAGTCTACCGAGGTTGAAAAATTCTACGATAGACCGACATGGCATAAGTTCTTTGAACTTAAGCTAACCGGACAAAAGTTAAAGACCTCGTTAGAAGAACCACCTACCAATCTGACGTTGCAGCCTCTACCTGCACATTTGAAGTATGTATTCCTTCAAGATGAGACCTTGCCGCTTATTATTTCTTACGCCTTGACTGAAATACAAGAAGAAAAGCTGATGAGAGTGTTGAGAGAATATCGCGGAGCATTTGGATGGACAATAGCTGACATTAAAGGCATTAGCCCTAGTGTTTGCATGCATAAAATCTCCGTCGATCCTGCAAAGAATGCGGTTGCACAACCCCAAAGAAGGTTGACTCCACAATTGAAGGACGTGGTTAGGGATGAAGTTATTAAGATGTTAGAAATGGGAATCGTCTTCCCTATTTCTGATAGTGAATGGGTTAGCCCGATCCACGTAGTTCCGAAGAAGGGGGGTTTGACGGTGCAAGCTAATGAGTTAAACGAGTTAATTCCTGTTAGACTCATTACTGGTCATAGAGTGTGCATTGACTTTAGGAAGTTGAATGATGCAACTCGTAAGGATCACTTCCCTCTTCCCTTCATTGATCAAATGCTCGAGAGACTGAGCGGACATGCGCTTTATTGTTTTCTTGACGGTTACTCGGGATATTATCAAATTCATATCGCACCCGAGGATCGTGAAAAGACCACTTTTACATGTCCATATGGAACCTTTGCTTATAATAGAATGCCCTTTGGTTTGTGCAACGCACCAGCAACGTTTCAAAGATGCATGATTTCTCTGTTTGCTGATATGGTTGAAGATTTCCTAGAGATCTTTATGGATGATTTCTCTGTATTTGGAGATGATTTCGATTCATGTCTCACGCATCTAGCAAGAGTGTTGAAGAGATGCGAAGAGACGAATATGGTGCTTAACTGGGAGAAATGTCATCTTATGGTTACTAAAGGTATAGTACTTGGCCACCGTATTTCAAAGAACGGTATAGAGGTGGATAGAGCGAAAATAGAGGTGATTGAAAAACTGCCTCCACCAACCAATCTTAAGACATTGCGAGGTTTTCTTGGCCACGCGGGATTCTATCATCGGTTTGTGAAGGACTTTCCTTAATCTCTAGACCTCTTACTGAGTTATTGGCCAAGGATGTGCCATTTGTGTTTACTAATGAGTGCATGAAAGCTTTCAATGAGTTAAAGAGCATGCTTATCACTGCACCCATTCTGATTGTGCCTGATTGGAATCTACCTTTCGAGTTGATGTGCGATGCAAGCGATACTGCTGTAGGTGCTGCCTTAGGACAAATGAAAGATAAGATCTTTAGGCCCATCTACTATGCTAGTCGAACTCTAAATACTGGTCAAAGGAATTATGCAACTACTGAGAAAGAGCTTCCAGCTGTTATTGTTGGAAATAGAATTTATGTTTTGATGATAATTCATCATATTTATTCAAAGTATTATCTTAACCCTATTGATGAAGTGCTGAAGCCAGCTGTTATAGTGAAAAGCTAAAAGATGTCTAGAACTGAATGTATAGGTTTTACTAGAGTCTGATATTTGTATAAGTTACATCGTACAAGCACCGTAACAAGCTTAGTGTGTCGTAAAACCGAAAAAGCTCGAAATCATTCGTAAAACTCGGAAATCATCAAGATAAACAAACCGACTCGAATACACCTACAAGAAACCGAAGAAGGTAAGTTCGCCGAGGGACACGACTCGCTGGCTTATATAGAAGACCGAAGAACCGAGGGTCACGACTCGCTTATTGAAGATTGAAAACCGAGGGTTCAAACTCGCTTATGAAGACTACGTCGAGATCGTAAAGTTAGACTTCGTGCAAGATTGTGGTGACCTCGAACCGACTTTATGGATCTTGTATGAAGACCTAAGAATCATAAGGACAATGAGTTATTAGATGATAATGAGTCATGGTGTACTCTGATTAAGTCTACTATAATCGATGAAAACCGGAGTACCGATATTTGAAGAAGAATAAAATCTCGCTTAATGCTCCAAGTCGGTCAAGAAACCGACAAGTAACATTCTCGCATAAAACCGATAAGGAAACTCGCTTTATATGTCAACCATCCAACAACCGATCGTACAAATCGAACGTTATAAAGGAAGCGATTTTATTGGATGAAATATCGACACGCGAACGGTCAGAAAATATAGCCGTTACAAGAGAGACATTGATACAATTCGAATTGAAGCCAGATGAACGTTGGGCCTTACACTATAAATAGAGGACCTTGCACAAAGGATTATACACACAAGAATACAGAGATTTAACAAGAATTAACGTGTGCATTAATCATTCGAATTGCTATCATCTTTGCGCTATAACAAGATCATATCTAGAATTCTTCAAGTGTTCAAGCTACACAAACATTTTATCAAGAATCGACACTTTGAAGAACCACAAACAAGAATCAATTTATTGATTCTCAAATTTCAACTTTGATTTTACATCAAAGGTTTTAGATCGTGAAGCAAACCGGGAAGGTTTCGCCAAGGACAAGCTAGTGACAAGCAATCGGGTAGACTGTGTTTGTGGTGGTAGCTGGTGAAGAGGCAATTCAACCCTCTAAGGACCAGTGTTCAAGCAATTGAAGAGCAGCAATTCTACCTATTCTACAACTATTTAGATAGTGACGCTAGGGATTAGCCAATGACTATTGTTTAGGACTTTTTGTAACAGTTCACCTCAAGAAGTTCTAGTGGAATTTTCCTCCGCACCACAGGGGAAGAGAGGACGTACAGGAATACACCACCTGGAACCTCTATAATATTTGCTTTATTTACTTTACGCACTTACTTATTTATTTACAGCATTTTGATAATTGATTGTTATGCACCTCACAGTTCACAAACTGACATTCATCAGAATTCAGTTTACTACACTCAGTTTTCACAGAGAATAACAAGATCAAGAAAAAGGCTAAAACTTTATCCGCCGCCGGTTGACTCGCTTTTAAGCTTAAGTCGCTTGACTTAAACTCGGCTTAGTCGCCTTAACTCCACACAAGTTTAACCGAACCTTAATTTGTTTTAAATCCAGCTTTTAGGGACAAGTTTATTCACCCCCCCCCTCTAAACTTGTGTTAGCCTTTCAAAGGGACCAACAATTGGTATCGGAGCGGTGTTTCTAAGTTGAAGAGATCCAAATCGAATTCAAGTATCGCTTTGTCCGCTTGAAGTAATCGATCATCAGTTATTTCCGATAACTTCAATTAGTATCGAAACAGTATCTCTTTGACGAGTTATCATTTGCTTTATATCTCCTCTAGTTGTTCTCATTTGAAAGCTCAGTTTCCAGTTGTTAAACAATCAATTTTCACTCACTCACTATAGATAACAATCAATATGCAAGACAGATGCTTATATGCAACATGGACAGATTTGACGAATATAAATGTCGTATGCGAGTGCCTTTCTAGCAACGCCTACTCATGATGAAATGATGGATGTACTCACTGATGGACCAATCCAGATCACTCACATGCAAACTGATGGTGAGAGACAAATTCGAGTTCCAAAGCCCAAATCCGAATGGACCAGTGATGATCGCAAGCAAAACAATCTCAACAATGTTGTTATGGACTTTATCCTCAGGACTCTTGACAGCAACATGTACTTAAAGGTGAAAGAATGCACAACTTCCAAGGAAATGTGGGACAAACTACAACTTGTTTGTGAATAGATTCAATCAAGGAAAATAAAATTTCTGTTGCAAAACAAATGTTTGAAATTTTCAAGATGAAATCTGGAGAAACTATTGACTAGATGGAAACAAGATTTAGTGCTATCATGGATGAATTAGATCTACTCAAGATTGAATACTCCAAGAAAGTTATCAACACAAGAATCTTGAAGGCATTACCAATGTGCTGGAAAATGAAGGTCACTGCTATGGAAGAATTTAGAAGACTTGACATAGAGGACTCATTCAAAATCTTCTCAGATCTGAAAGCTTATGAATTCAGTGAAGATTTTACGAGTACAGCTGCAATAATCAAAGCTCTGGAAGAACCAAAGACCACATCACTCGCAGCAACATCAAATGACATTCAAGAAAACTCATCAAGCAATCTTCATGAATTGGATGAGATGGAAGAACAAAAGGCTCTAATGATGAATAGAATTCGAAGAATGAAGAGTGGACACCCAGTCACTCAGAAGTTCATCAAGAGGACTCCTGAGAAAAGAAAAGACGATGAATATCTCTGTTTCAACTGCAAAAAGCCAGGACATTATAAGGCTGAATGTCCAGAACTGATCAAGAAGACTCCACCAAGAAGAGTTGTTAGAAGAGCACTCCTTGCTGGAGATGAATCAGATTATGAAGCTGGTACTGAAAGACTATCAGATGACACAGCTTTAATGGCACACATGGAAGATGCAAATGAGGTATGCGAGTCTATCTCTAAATATTCCTCAGCTCAAATTTCCATGCAAAATGCATGTTCTTCGACTGCTGACTCCAATCCAAAAAATCTAGAATTAGAAGAAACTCTTGATGAATTGATGAGTCAGCTAGTAACTATTCAAGCTGGTTATGTATCAATTAAATTTGAGAAAGAAAATCTAATTCTTGAAGTTGAAAGATTGAAGTTTGAATTAAAAATTTTGAAACTGACTAGAACTGATAAAGAAAAGATTCAAGATCGTCTCATCAGTATCGTAGCGGAATCGAATCACTTGCTCAATCAAGTTCGGTTACCGGATTCAAATCGGGAAAACCGTATGGAGACAAAACGGGTTTAGGATTTGATACACAGCAATCTTCTAAGAATGGAACTAGCAAAGCTACTAAACCTAGTACCAAAACGGCATTAAGTTTGTAGCCGAGCAACTTCCACAACCGAGAAAATTGTTGAACCAAGAAAAGCCGCATCACATAGGACAAATCAGTTTTCCAGGAAAACAACTAGATTTACCAACAAAAGTAAACCAAATGGTAAATCAGTTGTATCTCAAAAAAACCGAACTATGAAATCAACTACCAGGTCCACAAAAACCAATCAAGTTAAGAACCAGAAAAATTACAATCAAAGTAAATCCAAGAATGTCAATCATTCAAAGATTCACACATTCAGGAGGAAAGGAAGACTATACCCCACTGACGATGATTGGAATTTTACTGCATCTATTAGTAAAACTAACAATAACAATCATTCTAGACAGAAAACCTATCAAAGGTTTCAGTCCAAGACTCAGTAGAGGGCTAATCTCAGCTCTCAGCAAAAGTCCCAGTACCAAGGTCAGTTCAGACCTCAGTATAGAAGGAATGACGGTTATCATTCTAGCTTTAATAATAGAAAACAACATGGAAATAAGTTTCAGTCAAAAGATCTGAGAGATCATATAAATAAGACACAGTCCAAACATAGATACTATGGGAGTGTGGTTTACATATATGAAAACAAGTGCAACAATATCCGCAGAATCCCAAAAGGATATTTTCCCAGAGTTGTACTGACAACTGACCCCTATGGACCCAAACTGAGTTGGGTACCAAAAAATGTTTAATTTTTATTGCAGGATATATGGTACTTTGACAGTGGTTGCTCTAGGCACATGACAAAGAGTAAAGACTGTCTCAGTAATTTTATTGCAAAAGATGGACCAAAGGTTAATTTTGGAAGTAAAGACAAACCTGGATACACCAAAGGTTATGGCACCTTAATCAGGAATGGACTTACAATCAAGAATGTATCTTATGTAGAAGGATTACACTACAATCTACTCAGCACCAGTCAATTTTGTGATATGGGTTATAGAGTTACTTTTGACAAAGATTTCTGCGTTGTCGTCAGTGAATCAGCTTATCAAGTTGTCCTAGCCGGAAGAAGAAATGAAAATATGTATGTAGTAGATTGGACAACAGCCGTTGCTGAAACTTGTTTGCTTGTGCATACAAAATCGAAATCGCTTGGCTATGGCACAAGAAACTGAGTCATCTTAATTTTGATGACATCAACACACTTGTTAAGAAGCAGTTAGTCATTGGACTACCAGAAATATCATATAAGAAGGACAACTTATGTGATGCATGTCAACAAGGAAAGCAAACAAAAGCAAGTTTCAAGACCAAATCTCAGCATTCAACAACCAGACATCTGGATTTGCTACACATGGATTTATTTGGACCTATTACACCAATTAGTATCAGTGGAAGAAGTACACATTGGTGGTAGTAGATGATTTTTCAAGGTACACTTGGGTAATTTTCTTAACCAAGAAAAGTGAAACCAAGCAAAGACTTACTGAATTACTCAAGAGACTTCAGAATCAGAAAGGAGTATCAGTTGTGAAAATAAGATCGATAAGGAACCGAATTCCTTAACGAGCGTAATTATTGAATACCGTGGAAGAGAATGGTGTCTTACACCAACCGGCGCCACAGAACACCTCAACAAAATGGTGTAGCTGAAAGAAGAAACAGAACACTCAAAGAAGCTGGGAGGACAATGATCTGTGAAGCTAAACTACATGAAAGATATTGGGCAGAAGCAGTTAACACAACTTGTTATACACAGAACAGAACTCTCATGAACAAGAGACATGAGAAGACTCCTTATGAAATTTGGAATGGAAGAAAACCAAATGTTTTCTACTTTCATGCTTTTGGAAGAAAATGTTTCATACACAACAATGGGAAAGATCAACTTCATGTTTTTCAACCTAAAGCTGATGAAGGAATTTTTCTAGGATATTCAAGTGTCAGCAAAGCATTTAGAGTACTAAACAAAAGGACACTCAAGCATGAAGAATCAATACATGTAGTATTTGATGAACCAAACTTCCTGTGTAAAACAACCGAAGACCGACAAGAACCGCTTCTCGGTCTCGCTTACCGGTCATGCCGAACCGCGCTTGACATTGGAAGACTACAAATTTCGAATGCTCGGATCCGAGATCGCCTCGCTTTCCAACTACTCAACAAACCACTCCCGAACTACATGTTCCCGATCCAAATGAAGAAATTCAAGAACCAGTTCTTGAAGAACCAGTCGAACAAGATATAGATCCCTTGATGCAAACACCCACCTATCAATGGATGAGAGATCACCCTGAAGATCTGAAGAGAGTTTGAGAAAGTGATAAACACTAGAGTAAATTCAACTTGGTTTATTCATAAAACGAAAGATGTATAAATAGTTACAATTGAGGGGAGAGACTAGCTAGCTTGGGCGGCCACTAGAGTATATATCTATGGGCGGCAAGCAAGCATGTAAAAAGTAAAAGCTATGTCTATGACATAAAGTAAACTAGAGTTTGACATATTAATTGTTTATATGTACCACAATTAATATGTCCTTTTACAAATAAAGTGTACAAATAATGTATACACGAAATAAATAAATATTAGAGTAAACTTCAACTTGGTTTATTCATAAAATGAAAGAAGTATAAATAGTTACAATTGAGGGGAGAGACTAGCTAGCTTGGGCGGCCACTAGAGTATATAGCTATGGGCGGCAAGCAAGCATGTAAAAAGTAAAAGCTATGTCTATGACATAAAGTAAACTAGAGTTTGACATATTAATTGTTTATATGTACCACAATTAATATGTCATTTTACAAATAAAGTGTACAAATAATGCATACACGAAATAAATAAATATTACATAATATTTGATATGAATATTTGATATGCAATATTTCCACACCCCCTCTCAAACTGGGTTGTATATGTTTATACAACCAAGTTTGCTACTCAGTCTGCTGAACATAAGTGGCGGAATGGCCTTGGTGAGAATATCAGCATTCTGGTCTGCTGAGGGAACATACTGGAGTTGAATAATCTGGGCATCGATCTTCTCCTTCATGAAGTGTCTGTCAATGTCCACATGTTTGGTTTTATCATGATGGACTGGATCCTCTGCTATGCATAAGGCTGAATTATTGTCACATCAGAGTGTAATAGGTTGCTGAAGTTCAGTAAGGACCCTTTTTATCCATAGAGCTTCACAAATACCCAAAACTAGTGCCCTGAGTTCAGCTTCAGCACTGCTTCTGAGACAGTAGGTTGTTTCTTGCTCCTCCAGGTGACAAGATTTCCCCATACATAAGAACAGTAGCCTGTAGTAGACCTTCTGTCTGTGTGACAGCCAGCCCAATCGGCATCAGTGTAAACCTTGATAGATCTCTCAGCAGACTTGGTGAAATGTAAGCCTTGGCCAGGAGTGGACTTCAAGTACCTCAGTATCCTGTTCACAGCATCCCAATGTTGCTCAGTAGGGCAATGCATGAACTGGCTAACCAGACTGACTCCATATGCAATATCAGGTCTTGTATGGGACAGATAAATGAGTTTCCCTACAAGTCTTTGATATTGATCCTTCCTGACAGCAATGTCACCATGCAGCAGGGTATTACTGGGGTCTACTTGGGGATACAACAGTTTGCATCCCAAAGATACCGCTTTCCTTCAAGCGGAGTCCAAGACATATTTCCTTTGAGAGATAGAGATACCCCGGTTGTTTCTTGCAATTTCCATACCAAGGAAGTATTTAAGATAGCCCAAATCCCGACTTGAAAAACCTTTGCCGGTAGAGTCTTCAAATTCGGATCTCGGTAGAGTCATCACCAAAGTGAGGATGATATCATCCACATACACAATAAGAATAGATCTTTTCTGGCTAGTTGTCTTGATAAACATGGTGTGATCTGAGTTGCATTGATGATATCCAGCAGCTTTAACCACAGTAGTGAGTTTCCCAAACCAGGCTCTTGGGGATTGCTTTAGGCCATATATAGATTTCCTCAATTTGCAAACCTTTCCTTGAGTGTGAGGATTGGTAAAACCAGGAGGTACATTCATGTAGACTTCCTCGGTAAGGTCACCATTGAGAAAAGTGATTGAGGTCAAGTTAAATTATTAACTCGATGCCTACTAACACACTAGCAAGAGAACTAGGTTCAATCGTAGTATAGCTAGATAGAGTCGAGGTCGATCCCACAGAGACTCGGCACAAGCAAAACACAACTTTATTCTATCAGAACTAAATTGAAAGGGCGGTCTACGACCAACTAAACGACGTAAATAAAATAGTGACACTCACAAGACCACAAAGACAAGCTAAAAAGTACTAAAACAAGGACAATATGTGGATATTATCTAAACAAACAGTATTGATTACGCTAGTAGATTATAACTCCCCCATGTGAATTAGGATGATAACGAGATAAAACAAACGTTAAAGATTAATTATTATGACTACGGGAGTCATCCCCTAAGGTAGATTTAGCTCCGATTAGGCCATCTAAATCATCGTGCCTCCATTACGTGACTTTGCTTTTTAATGCCTCCATCTCATATAACTTCTGACACAATTACGAAACTAGGGATGCCGGTATAAACCGTAACCTCATCTAAGCAACATTCCTCGGGTAAGGCGTACTTCTTAGATGCCGATTCAATCTATATCCTAAGTAACAATCACTTTTTAGGTTTCATGTTAAATTATGATGACAAATAATTAAGTTGATCAGGTTTAATTACTCGTTTTAATTCCAAATCAGAGAATCTGACGTAGCCGAAGCCGATCATAATATTGCCCTACACATCACCACGCTCGGTCAACCGAATGACAGCACTTGGGCGACCGAATGACATGTCTCGGTCGACCGAACACAGTTCTGTGTTGGTACAAATCATGATTACTTCTTAACGTTTTTAACCTAAACACATGGGTTCGTAAATTAATCTACATCACGCAATCAATACAAGAGAAACTACTCCATAATAAAATATATCAGATCTACGAATAAAGATTGCAAAATTGAATAGTCATACCCTCGAAGACGAGAGTGACTCCCACTCTTTAATGCGCTCCCCAACCGGAGAATCCGATGAATCCACAATGTACGAACATAAAGAAAAGAAAAACTAAAACTTAAAAACTCAAATTGTCTTGTGTTGTAATGGTGTGTCCTTTTCAATTTCGTAGCTGCTGCTTATATAGAGGATTCTGCCGACATAGGATGGATCTAGAAGATATGCACGCGTTTTCGGTTTGGATAGCCTCGGGTGACCGAACCTCCTGCCTCGGTCGACCGAATGAAGTGGCTCGGTCGACCGAGCCTCCTTTTTTGCACATGTTAAACGCGTTTCTTGTCTAACTTGTTCCCCACTGCATTCTTTCGTGCTGATCTGATTTGTCTCTTGATTAATGCTCCGATTTTCTTCCTTATTATCTTGAGATTTCGAATTGAATGATATTTATCCTCCCGATTTATCATGATCTGCAAAATCAACATTTATCGCACAATAAATTGGTCTTTAATAATAAAAACAGCTAAATACCATAAATCATATTAATAGTCACTTAACATTAAATAATAAATATTAACAAGTGATTTAATATGAAATATATATAATTAACTCCGATTTAAGGTTAGAATTGATGACATAAATAGGTACATTTTAACCGTCATCAAAAAGCATTTTTGATATCCAATTGGTGAAGAGGCCACTCAAGTTGGACAGCAAGAGATATCAGTATTCTGACAGTGTTTAGTTTTGCCACTGGTGCAAAAGTTTCTTTGTAGTCAATGCCATAAGTTTGAGTGAAACCCCTTGCAACTAGTCTGGCCTTATACTTGTCAATTGTACCATCAGCATTGTATTTGATAGTAAATAACCACCTGCAGCTGACTGTCTTCTTGCCTTTGGGGAGAGCTTCTAGATCCCAAGTATGATTATCCAGGAGGGCAGTCATTTCTGTTTTTACCACAACCTTCCACCTATCATGTTGAAGAGCTTCCTGAATATTTTTTGGAATGGACTGAGAGTCCAAGTCCTGTGTAAACATGGCAAAAGCAGGTGATAACTGATCATAAGATAGATAATTATGAATTGAATGATCAGTAGTGCAAGATCTCTTTCCCTTCCTGATAGTAATAGGTCTATCATCAATGTCGGCGAGTCCGTTGAGAGTCGAGGGTTGCCGAGTATCGCAGGCTCGGGGTCGGTAGGCTCGGGTCGGTGGGCCGTTGAGAGTCGGTAGGTGCCGAGGTTCGCCCGCCGAGAATCGCAGGTTGCCGAGGGTTAAGAGTTTGCCGAGGGAACGGATTTAGGTCAATTTCAATCGGGTTTCCATCGTTGATCGCCTCGGTGGACTTGTTTGTAGTAGGGAGTTCTTTCAAAGAATTTTACATCCATAGAATTGTAAAATCTCTTTTCGAAGGAGAATAACACTTGTAACCTTTCCCGTCCTTTGCATATCCTAGGAAAATGCACTTGTGAGCTTTGGGATCAAGTTTGCTTCGTGTTGGGCATGGATATAAACAAACACAAGGCAACCAAAGATTTTTGGAGGTAATTAGGAAATAAGATGAGGGGAGTGTGTGGTCGAAGGGTTTGGATAGGAGTTTTGAAGCCTAACACTCGCTGGGAAGTCTGTTGATTAAGTATGTGGCAGTTAATATAGCTTCACCCCACATATACTTTGGAACATATGTGGTGAACATGATTGATCTAGCCATATCCAGCAGGTGCCTGTTCTTTCTCTCGGCAACCCCATTTTGTTGAGGTGTTTCCACACAACTACTGATATTAACAATCCCCTTATTCATCAAGAAATTACTGAGGTTAGACTCATAGTATTCAAGTGCATTATCAGTCTTTAAGATCTTGATCTTAGTGTCAAATTGAGTGGAGATCATGTTGTAAAATTCCTGAAAAATTGTTCCAACTTCAGATTTATCCTTCATTAAAAACAACCATGTGTTCCTGGTATGATCATCAATGAAAGTGACAAACCACCTTTTTCCTGTTATACTTTTTACTCTTGAAGGTCCCCATACATCACTATGAATTAAAGTGAAAGGCGTGGATGGAAAATAAGGTAGTTTGGTATACACAGATTTGGTAAGTTTGGCAAATTGACAAATATCACATTGAAGATCATTGATGTTACATCCTTTAAATAATTCAGGAATTACAGACTTCAAATAACCAAAACTTGGATGTCCTAGTCTATAATGCCATAAAATGATATTGTCTAAGGTTTGAGTGCGGTGCCGCCGAGGCGTATTCGCCTTCGGTCTTCTCGTCTTCGGCAGGTTGACCACATACAATCCCGAGCGAAGGGTTTAGCCCTCCCAATCACTTCCTATGAAGAAGGGTCCCGGAAGGTGCACCGATTCTTATTAAAAACAACAAATCCAATTCAAATCTTTTGCGAGTCTACCGACGTATATGAGATTGCGCCTAATTTTGGAACAAATAGGACATCCTTTAGGCATATCTTATTAGTGAGTTTAACATTTCCAAAACCTTTTGCACACGAGATAGATCCATCAGCAGTCTTAACATTATGAATTTGATGATATGGCATAAGGTGAGTTATGAGGTTTTTATTGCCAGTCATATGGGAGGCCCCAGAATCAACAATCCATGTTTCATTACTAATAGAAGAGTAGAATTTACCTGCACTAGCCTGAGTAGCCGTGTCAGTAGAGGGACTACCTTCTTTTTGTTGAGTTAGGAAAGCTTTGAATGCAGCAAACTGAGCATTCAACTTGTTATCATTCTCCTCTTCATTGACATGCCTGCCCTGACTTTCCCTGGTAGGCTTGGAGGAGTTAGGCTTGCCATGTAGCTTCCAGCAAGTGTCCTTCACTACTAGAATTTCCGGCAATTCCTACGGGAGAATTCGTCGGTATTTCGTCGGAAATACGTGTTTCCGACCAATTTCCGACGAAATATGGGTTGTTGGAAAAAAGCTCGTTGGAAACGTGTTGCGACGAAATTTCCGACGAGTATAGCGACAAAATTTGCTACGAATGGTTCCGACAAAATTAGCGACGAAGTTCTTACGAAATGATTCCAACGAACTTCTGACAATTTATTCCGACAAATTTCCGACGAAAATTTGCTTAATTATTCCGACAAATTTTGTCACTGATTTGTCGGTAATTTTCATAACATCTGCTGTGATTATTAAAAGAAAAAAACCATTTCGACAACATTCCGACGAATGTCCGAAGAATTTCGTCACTACTTCGTCGGAAACATTAGATTTTTTATTTTCATTTATTTGTAAATTCTCATTCCACCTATCCAAATAGATCACAATTTCACAATTCATGAAAAACTAACACAATATTTAACTAATGCATCAACCAAACCAAGTCAATAAAGGCTCCATATAGCTAATTAGTAAGTTACAAAAGCTTATGTTGTTCCACTTAGGATTCCCAAAACAAAATAAAGTGACAACACAATACATAGCAAAATATGAACAATCCATAATCCTCACTATCAAGCACCACCCGGAGTATGGAGGAATCCTTGGACTAGCCGCGCAATCCTTGCTATCTCCGCCCGCATTGCAGACGCGGCCGTTGCTCTCTCTCTCCTCGGCCAAACTTTCACGTACGCGAAAGGTCTTCACGCAACCTAGAATTTTCTTCGAAAGCCGTGATACCCGCCGCGTCAAAACCTCATTTGGCATCGTATGAGAAACCGATCCACTCGTGTATTCGAAGATAAATTACCCAAGCCTTTAATACGTCCATTCTTTACACCGCCGGCGCATTCCGAAACACCTCATCGGCTTCACGTAACAACTCATCCGGAATTGGATCTTTCTTGCCAAAATATTCAAATACGTTCGGCATTCTCTCTCTGAAAAGCTCCTGTGAGGATTTAGAAAAGATGTTTCACAATATACTATACATCCGGTCCCAAAAGAATCACAAGTAAAATACATCATCTATCTAAATGAACAAATATATGATAAACATGGCATCACAAATGAATGAACAAATATATGACAAACATGGGAATTTTACATTGAAAGGTCACTGCTACATTTAAACAGCTCATCAATAATGATCCTGGGAATTTTTTCTGATCTAAAATGCCTGTTGTGCCGCAAAGCGTGAAAGCAAAGGATATTGTCATGAAGAAGATAACAGAGTTGAAATTTCATGGTGAATTTATCCACATAAAAGCAAAAGAAAATAAGGAACTTTGACTTAATCTCAATAATGATATCACATTGTTTGATGTAAAAACAGAAGCACTGGCATTCAGGAAGGGCAGTTCAATGAAAGATATTCCACAATATTAAGTCTCGGAATCTTCTTCCAACAGATTTCACAAGAGAGCTAATAAATCAACAGAGAGAGTGGACGATAAAGTTCTTGAGATTAGAGAGACAACTCAACACAATGGTCATAGTGAAACCGCAAGTTTCAAGATATAGTTCCTGACAAACTCCCGATGGAGTTAACCGTACTAAAAAACATTAACCAAAAGCTCAAGTTATGAATAATATCCATTATCTTTGCTCCCACCTAATCTTAGCAAAGCAAATACATGCCCTCTGTTTGTACTTATAATAGTTAAGACTTTTAATGTATTTGAAGGAGAAATAGTGAATATACCGAGACTGACACTCGTACGTTTCCGGCAAGTTTTGAATTCGAACAAGGACTAGCAACACTTGACTTTAAGAGAATAGATTACCTTCTTGGTGGAAATACGTCGCAAATATTTTTATGATTTCATAATTATTTAAACCGTCGCAATACCGTTAGAAATGCATCGCAAAATTCCTACGACATTATTTCGTCGGAAATTCTCGTCGGAAAAACAGAAAATTCTAGTAGTGCTTGGTGTGATTTGTGCGTTTGCAGTGCTCACAGAACAACTTTCCAGTTCTATCAGTAGGCTTCCTAGATGTCTCAGTAACCTCGGTGCTTCCCGACGGTCGGCGGGTAGCACTCTCGAAGGGTTGTCGGCGGGGAGTTCGGAAAGATCACTTTCCTCCTGCTTTCCTCATGTTTGACCTCAACAAACATGGATTTGAGATTGGGGAGAGGTTTTGTGGCAAGGATTCTTCCTCTAACATCATCAAGAGTAGGATTCAGTCCAGTAAGAAACTTGAATACGCACTTTTTCTCAATAATGTCCTTATAAAGGGCAACATCCTTAACATCATTCCAGGGGTGAGCTTCCAACATATCTAGGTGTTGCCATGCCCTAGATAGTTTGTTGAAGTATTGAGTTACAGACATCTCTCCTTGTCTGCAGTTTTGAATCTGAGCTTCAAGTTCATACACTTCTGATGTATTGTCTTTCTTGGAGTAAAGATCTCTGGCATTATCCCAGATTTCCTTTGCGTATCATACATCATAAAGTTCTCACTAATTTCTTTTGTCATGGATCTTGTGAGAATGGTCATGACTTGATTATTAGTAGTGTCCCATGCTTCAAATCCGGGGTCATCTTCAAGCAGGGCAGCTTTAGAGCCGGACGGTATCCCATCTTACCTTGTCCGTAGATGTACATTTTCATAGATCTTGACCACAAAGCAAGTAGTTGTTACCATCAAGTCTATGATTTATGTATGATGAAGATTCAGTGACCCCAGTCTGTTGAGGCAGCTGGGAGTCTACTGATGAAGATGAAACGTCAGTTAAAGTAGACATTTTTGGAATAAACAGAACTGAGTTTGCAGCGGATTTTAGAACTCAGTAAGGCTCCGATACCATGAAGAGAGTTTGAGAAAGTGATAAACACTTGAGTAAACTTCAACTTGGTTTATTCATAAAATGAAAGAAGTATAAATAGTTACAATTGAGGGAGAGACTAGCTAGCTTGGGCGGCCACTAGAGTATATAGCTATGGGCGGCAAGCAAGCATGTAAAAAGTAAAAGCTATGTCTATGACATAAAGTAAACTAGAGTTTGACATATTAATTGTTTATATGTACCACAATTAATATGTCTTTTTACAAATAAAGTGTACAAATAATGTATACACGAAATAAATAAATATTACATAATATTTGATATGAATATTTGATATGTTATATTTCCACAAGATCAAGTAATTGGTGATACTCAAACTGGCGTTCGAACAAGACATCAACTAGATGCAATGAATGCATGTTTTCTATCACATTCAGAACCTAAAGAAATTGAAGAAGCTTTGAAAGATCCAGATTGGATATTAGCTATGCAAGAAGAACTCAATGAATTCGAGAGAAATCAAGTATGGGAATTGGTAGATAGACCAGTTCATGTTAATATCATAGGAACCAAATGGGTTTTCAGAAACAAACTTGATGAAGATGAGAATATCATCAGAAACAAAGCTAGACTTGTAGCTAAGGGATACTCTCAAGCAGAAGGCATAGACTTTGATGAAACCTATGCACCAGTTGCAAGATTAGAAGCAATCAGACTATTTCTTGCATTTGTAGCTCACAAGAAGTTCAAAGTTTATCAGATGGATGTTAAAAGCGCATTTCTGAATGGAATTCTTGAAGAAGAAGTTTATGTTCAACAACCACCTGGATTTGAAATCAATGATCAAGCTGACAAAGTTTTCAGACTAAGGAAAGCTCTATATGGACTTAAACAAGCACCAAGAGCTTAGTATGAAACTCTTTTCTCAATTTCTGGTGGATAATGGATTTATCAAAGGAACAATCGACAAAACATTATTCAGAATGAAGAATGTTAAACAGTTAGATGATGGAATTTTCATTCACCAAACAAAGTATACAAGAGAACTTATCAAAAAGTTTGGTATGGAAAAATCTACTGGAATTTCTACACCAATGGGGACCAACATCAGACTAGATGAAGACAAAAAAGGGAAAGATGTTGATCAAACACTCTACAGAAGGATGATTGGAAGCTTACTCTATCTCACAACAAGTAGGCCAGATATATCATTTACTGTTGGTGTATGTGCAAGAATTCAGTCAAAACCAAAGGAAAGTCATCTCACAGTTGTAAAAAGAACTTTGAAATATCTGAAAGACACAGATGGAGTTGGAATTTGGTATTCAAAAGAAGGAGAATTCAAGCTGATTTCTTATTCAGACTCAGATTATACTGGATCCAAAGTGGACAGGAAAAGCACATCAGGCACATGTCAGTTACTAGGAAATAGACTTGTGTCATGGTTTAGCAAGAAGCAAAACTCAATCTCAACCTCTGCAGCTGAAGCTGAATACATAGCAGCTGGAAGTTGTTGTGCTCAAGTTTTATGGATTAGACAGCAATTAAGGGATTATGGGATAGAAGAAGGAATGATTCCCATAATGTGTGATAACACAAGTGCAATTGCAATTACTGATAATCCAGTGCTACACTCAAGGACAAAACACATTGATGTGCGTCACCACTTCATAAGAGATCATGTGGAGAAGAAGGATATAACAGTTCTTTATATACCTACTGAAGATCAGTTGGCAGATATCTTTACAAAGCCATTGGACAAAGACAGATTTGCCAAACTGAGAACTGAATTAGGGATAATCAAAGTCAGTTGAAATCAGTTAAGCCAGAAATTCGTCAAGGGGATTAATCTTTGTTATGATGGGTGCGCTCACTTAACAGACTAGTCATTGACATAGACAATTTCAAACTGATCAACTGAAACTATAACTGAATAATTTTCTGAAACTGAAAGTTACATCTTCAGTCTCAGTTTTTATTCCAGTCAACTCAAGTCAAAGGTTGACAAGATAAAAGCGACAGCGGTTATATCGCATTAAATTACCGCAGTTCTTTTTGTCAGAATTTCGTGTGTACACCTCGCGATTGTCAGAACGGTACATGTATCGGTTACCCAAAACCATTATGGAATTTGAAAAGTTGTACTACTCAACCGCCAGAATTTCCTACCTATTTATTCAACTTCCGTTCACATTATTTTTCAAAATCCTCAAAACAAAACAGACTCTTCAAAATCTCTTTCTTCTCAAAAATCAATTTTTGTGTTCACACTCAAACATGGCCACTTCAGAAAAATCAAAACAAGAAAGATTAATAACAGAGTTGGATGAACTGACATTCGAAATGTATGAAGCTATGTGTCAAAACACTCTGTTAGCAAGCTGGGTATGTGATAAAATTGAGAAACAACCAGGCTTGAGAAACATCCTGGAAGTTAAGTTCAAAGAAGAACGTGATGTAGAAGGAATTTTTCAATTTTGGCAAAATATGCGTTTGGTACGAGACTCTCTGATGACCAAAGTTCATGGAGATCGCATTGTTCTCAATGAAAGCGTCATAAGGACACTCTTTGGCTTCACAAATTCAACTGTGACAACAACAGATTGGACTACTCTACAATTGAAAAGAGAAGCTTTTCTTGAGCAACTTACTTTTTCTACGGAACCAATCGAACCTGGTATTCATGTAGACAAAATCAAGCCGTAATTTGGACACCTCAAATAGATGGCTCGGCAAACATGTCATTGGAAAATCAAAAGGCATCGATACCGTCGAAGAAAATATTTATCTCATGAATATAATCTGGGATGGAATAGAATTCAATTGGGCAGGTTATGTTGTCAATCGCCAAGAGACAACATTTAGCCGAATTAGACAAAGGTAAAAAGGGCTGAAACGGAAGGTCAAGTAACTGTTGACAGATTCCGACTAAAGAAGACACTTAGTGGATCATTCAGTTTTACTTAGAAAGAATCAAGGAAGGGAAGCAAACAAGGCAAACTGTAGTTACAAAGGAAATCGCAGGAACAACTTCCCAACCTGAAGCAGGTCAGGAAACTATGTCTCAGCAAGAAACTGAACACAGAGGAATCAAGTGAAAAGCTGAAACAGCAGAAGTGAGATTAGTTGTAAGATGCTTGTACCCAGAAATCTCAAGAGAGAAAGGTTGGTCCCTTGAAAAGGCTTTGGTTAAGTTTAGAGGGGGGGGGGGGGGGGGGGGGGGTGAATAAACTTAACACTTAAAACTTTGGAGTTAACAAATTTCGCAACTTCAAAGCAGCCTCCGTCGATACTTCAGAGTCCGTCGAGACTTCGCAGCTCCGCCGATAAACGTAGTCTACCGATAGTTGAGTTTGCCGAATTTGTGCAAATGGAATTAAATCAAAATTAAGCCTTAATACTTGTTGTTAAATATGATACTAAGTATTAGATACTCAGTAGTGCAAGTGTGTGATTTTAGTTGCTAGATTCAAGAGGCTGATGTATAAAACAAACTAAGTGCAGAAAGTAAATGCTGAAAGTAAATAGTCAGATTTTATAGTGGTTCCAGGTGATGTAATCCCGTCACCCACTCTTCTCCCGTGATGTTGGAGGAAATTCACTAGAGATCTTTGATGCAGCTTTTACAAAGATTCCTAAGTTGTTTGTCCTTCACCAATAGCTATGGCTTCACAAACCGAAAACTCGGGAACAGTAGGATTGTCGCTCCCGAGTCTTCCACCGGTCCTTGAAGGGTAGGATTGCCTCTTCACCACCTCCACCACAAACAACAAGCTCTTTCACACTTAACGTATGCTTCACTCGTCTTCAAAGGTTCTTTATAAAATAAAGATTGAATCAAATAAATGATTCAATTGCAGTGCCTTGATTAGGATGATGTAATCAGAGCCTTGCGCCTTCAAGTGTGTATGCTTGATGCAACTTGAACACGTAATGCACTTGAAGAAATTAACTAGATCAAGCAAATTTATGCTCAAGAAGTTCAAAGAGGTGTTTTTCAAATTTCGCATTATCACTTAAAGTTTATCCCAAAATTCATCATCTTTTTTCCGAGTTGAAGGTCCTCTATTTATAGGCAAGAATGCATGTGATCGTATTTGAATTTCAAATGTGACCGTTCCTTGTTTTTGTCCCATCCGATTTGCATTCTCGTCACTATTCATAGGATCGACACCGTCGAATTCCTTTTTGACAAGCAAGTACCGTCCACCCGTTTGACTTGTATCCAATGGATAAAAATAGAGATCATCCCAACGTCTTTTTAATCTCAACCTTTGATTTTCTTGATAAGTCAGAGGTAGTTGGCTGTCCTTATCCATGTAATCTTCCAATAAACTTGAATTAATCGAGGTATCATATCAACAGGTTCATAAGTCTGCTGAAGTACCAATCAGTCTGCTGATCATCATATTTCTGTATGTAAAATATAATGCAGCTGATTACTTTTATCTAACTTTTATTTGTGAAGTTAGATTACATCATTTTAATTATAACCAAGTTCCAAACATCATCCAACTTATGGAACTTGACCTTCTACACAAGGTATATGTAATCGCCAGTCATCACGACTTGCCTAAATTCCGATTCCATATCCTTGACTTTAAATACTAAGTTTGATCCCTTAGCCTTCATTTACCGAGTTTGAACCCTCGCCTTCGCCTTTCGCCTTCAAGCAGGTTCCCGACTAGTCTACCGACCTATCTACCCTATCGACCTAGACTACTACCGACAAGAGTCACCGACCATTACAAAGCGTTTGTTTGATCAAACCTATTTATGAATCAAACTCTAATAAACCTATACATTTAATCTAGACATCTTTTTGCCTTTGCACTATAACAAATAGTATGGCACTCATCATCAAAACTAAGAAATAAGTCCAACAATTTCCCCTTTTTGGTGATGATGCCACTACCCTCACCTAATCAAAGAAAGCAAAAAGATAAAGACAAAAACAAACAAATTCAAATAATTCTCATTATAATCATTGTTCGCTATTACAACTAGATACAAGAAAGATAAAGAATAATAAGTATATGCCGATCTATTGTCTCTTTTCTCTTTCTCTTCTAGCCTTCTCACTTGTTCTTGATAGGCTCGATTTGTTCTATCATATCCCTCATCCATTCATTTTCAATCGTTGTAAAATCAATGTAGGGATTGACTTGCTTCCACCAGCTCCATGCTTCAGGGAGGATAAGATTAATTTCATTCACTCGAATCCAAACTTCATATACAAATTCTCCTTGAATTCATCCAAAGAGTCCCTTGCTTTTGTAATAGGTTGCACCTTATCACCTTTGCTACTTCTTCTCGCCTCGTTGCTTGCCCTTAAGGCTCGATTCTAGCTTCCCAAAATTTCAAACCCAAGAAAGAGTTAAGACCTTCATGAAACCCCATGTCATGATAAGGTCTCCTCCCGTTGTAATACTCTTTCTTGTACCGTCTAAGAAGATCATCGCTGAGTTGAATTCTCGCCAGTGTGCAAAGCTCGAAAGCATTTGTATCATCCGTCCATCTCTTCGTGCAAAGAGTCTTGCAGCCTCCTTTGTCGCAAATCGATTGGCCCTCTTCCCCCTTAGTGACATCATCAACAAAACGGGATATAAGGCCATGAATACCTTCTTGTGATACTATCACTCTATTCAAATGACCTTCCATAGTTCCAGCTTCTAGTATCAATAGCAAGTGATCCCGGATTGCAATGTCTCCTCCAAATACCGTTGATCCTTTCGCAAAGTTTGGGATCGTGCACAAGAAGTTGTTGTGCAAAGAAGAGCTCAAGAGTTTAGGTGTTGCAAAGAAGGTTGTCAAGTTTCGATGGATAGAAATAAATTGATCTTTCGTAAATTGATCTTTTGCGTATTTCCAACCTTGATGCCCCTCACATCTAATATCGACCATTCACAAGCATTCTCGAGTAGATGTGAAGTTTGAAGCAACCGTGGCGTAGATTGTCCGTTTTCATTTACCATCTTCATCGCTCTTCAAATCTCTCTTCCCGTCTATCCAAGCTTGTGTCCTTAACTCGTTGCATATCAAGCCTTACAGCTCTTAACTCATTTAGCACTTCAACCGGTACTTCACCGGTCATCCTTCCACCAAAGGGCTTCATCAAGCAGTGCTCCTCCACATTATACCGTGGCCTTTCGATTGCTTACTACCATTGCCTTACTCCTATCCAAATTCAAATAGGTTAGGTCCTTCATATTCATCCAGGATAGGATCAATGGCAGGTTCTTCAAAAACAGGTACAAATGCCTGAGGTGGATCAACATTAATATTTTCTTCTTCAGGCACCTGAAACTCCTCATCACTGAAGTCAAAGTCCAGCAGCTGCTCATCTTCATTAACAGCAGTCTGCTGACCATCTTTCCCTTCAGTGGTCTTGCCTCCAGAAGGCTCCACTACAACAGCCTCATCAACAGCAGGGGTTTCCTCCAAACCCAAATCAGGTTCCAACCTTTGTCCAGTGTCGTTTGAGACTCAAAGCAGCTCGTACCTCCCGTTCCAACCTTTGTCCAGTGTGCCGTTTGTATCCCAAAGAACTCCGTACCTCCTCTTCAATTCCTTGTGGATTGAATATATTGTCATTATCCACTTGGAAACCTTCAAGATGACCAATCTTGTGTAGATGATGGCAAGTATTAGTCGAGTGCCTTCAATGTCAAATCCATCTTGATATTCAATTGACTCTTCGAACGGCACTAGGTTCATTAAAATCGCAACCTTTTCTCCATCCAAATCCTCACTCGTTCATCTTCGCCAGTGCAAGAGGCTCTACAATATGGAATGTACTTGGTTCATCACCACCCTACTAGCACTCGTAGTAATACCTTCATTGATCAATGCCTCCGATCATCCATGGTGAGATCCCGTAGATCCTCATCCATTTCTCCAAATCCGTCGGCCCTCGCGACTTACCAGCCTCGTAGTTTCTTGACCAAAGGGCTTCGCTTGTTGTTTCTCTAGCCACTCCACCGGTCTCCCCAGAAACATAGGGGTATCATCATCGAATCCGATGAATCACTATCCGGTGTGAACTTTGGATCTCTCGAACATAATAGCTCCACTTTTCTTTCCTTCATCCAACGCATCCATCACCGGATTGCAACATGCTAGTGTCTATCAAATCCAAAGCAGTCGTCCACACCTAGTCGCTCAAATGCCCATTCTTCAAATCCACTCATTGGATCAAGAATGGTTTCGTCTCTTGTAGAATCCGAACTTCCACCGAAAATAGTTTTGCACCTTTTTGAAGTTTGGATCTACTTTGTTCTTTTTGGATGCCTTCTCATATGGCATAGATGGCTTCCTAATTGGCAGTTCAAGCAGCCTTGTCGACCTTCAAAAGCTTCAACAAGTAAGCTCATGGTTTCTTCAACAGACATTCTAAAGTCAGTAGGTTGCTGAGACTGTACATTTGTACCTACTACTTCCATCTGTACCACACTTGGTTCCCCCTGACTTACATGCTCATCAGCAGGGTTAGCAGCAGACTGCTCTTCCCCCTGAGTTCTTGCCACACTTGCAGGGTCTTCAACCAAGTCTTCAATTATTTCTTCAACTACCACAAAGAAGTTCAGTTCGGCGGTTTGTCGTGGTTCTTCGCAGATACTACAAAGCAAGCTCGTGGTCGTAGATCGTCGTGTATCTTCAACAGATTGCTCAACAACAACCCGTCCATCATCGCAGATTTGACAACCTCTTCGTGTGAGGAGTCACTAATTACTACAAAGGAATGATAGTTAAGGGCTCACCTCAACAACCTCTTCTTCCTCTTCTATCGATGCCTCTTCTTGGATTCTTTGAGCTTCCAAGTTTTTGAGTTCTTTCCTTTTCCATGTTTCTTTTATGGACAATCTCTTTCATTCTTTTGGAGAGGGGTTCATCATCATCTTTTCCAAGAGATTTTCTCTTTCTACTAGCTTCCTTCTCGTTGTTCTCTCAAAATTTCAACAACAGCTTTTCCTTGTACTACACAAAGCAGGTCGCAACCTCCACTTGACCCTCGCAGACTCAAGCAGCCTCCGTGGCCGTTTCCTTTCTTGTTTTCTTTGAAGGCTTTGAACCTTCGCTTATTTTCTTTGTACCTCCACCCTTTCTTTTCTCAAATAGCCTTTTCTTTGGTGCAAAGAGGTTTGATAGATATCTTCTTAGTTTGCCGAACCTCGCTCACCACCAAGCATCACCATCATCATCATCATTATCATCACCAAGAAATTCTCCAAAGAACCTCTTCATCATCATCTAGACCAGAATAGCATGATTAATTTCCTTCTTGTATCTAGACCGATTAATATTCTCGTGTTCAAGATCGTGAACTTTCAAATGATTCAAATAGGTCCGAATCATCAATCCCAAGGGTAAGGCCTTTGATTTCCTTTTCCCTAATTTCTCCTCCTTGGCCACTTTCTTCATATAATGAATGAAATAACCAGCCCACCAAACCTCATGCTCCCGCATGATTATCATCACTCTATCTTAGGTCCTGATAGAGTATCCATACTCCCAACTAGTCCAAGTATGTTCTTTGCAATGAGCTTGCTCAGCAGACTGTATTCATTTCCAATATGTTTGCAATTGATGCCTGGTACGGATTTGGTGGCTGCATTTGTTTTAATCTGATCAACAAACGTCAATTTGTCCAATCCCATTGCTTCAGGATTGACTGAACCATCCACCACTTCTTCAAATCCAAACACTTCCCTCGTAGACTGGAGGAAATTACAAGCTCCTCAAAGATTCACCGTTGTCTTGAATGCTTCAGTTCCTTCTTCCACAACCATATTCTTCCAGAAATCAATAACATTGGTGTATGAGATTGTTTCTAATCTGATATTGAGTTTGTTCTCCAAGCCTGCAAATCTCCTTATTCTTCGACCTATATTAATAGCCAACTCGTTTGTTTTGCATCAACAACATAGCCTCTCACACTTTGGCTTGATTCAATTTGAACTTCAATCCTTTCCGCCATTGAAATAAGAAAAAGATGAAGAAGAATTGCTCTCAAATCTGTGTTCACACAATGTAGGATTTGCAGAGATAAAGTAGAAAATGCAAGTAGAGAATCCGCTGTGTGACAGTCTGATTATATAGACAGTGGGTAGTTGAAACTGTCATTGCACGTACATTGAGGTAACCACGATTAAATTGAATAATTTCGACTTGACACGTGGCCCATTACTCCTCCATAACGTTTGTAACCGTTGGATGGTTTAACCGTGGTAATAAAGATAAAATAAATATCCCGCCAATATGCTTTTTGACTTTAATAACTTTGACCGAGTAACGTTCCATCCAAAGCAGGTGATCCTCAAGAGGTAGGGCTCAAGCAATCCGTCGATAAAGGCTTCAAAGCAATACCGCCGACAAAAGTACTCGCCGATCCTTGTTTTCTTCTTGTTTTGTTCAATTGATAATACAAGATGAAGTTTAATACCAATGACCGATCCGTCAAGTGAGCTCACCCAAAATGACAAAGACCAATCCCCTTGGCAACCTCATTTGCTCAATTGTCCAAACATAAGTACTTGGAATTGTTGATACCAATGACTAATCTGCTAAGTGAGCTCACCCAACATAGCAAAGACTAATCCCCTTGGTGAATTCCAGTACACTGCTGAATATCACTCAACCTTGATAATTCCAAGCTAAGTCCTTAATTTGGCAAATCTTTCACTATCAAGTGGTTTAGTGAAAATATCGCAAGTTGATCTTCGCAGGGATGTATAAACCACCACATCTTTCTTTTCAACATGATCTCTTATAAAATGATGTCTCACATCAATGTGCTTGGTTCTTGAGTGCAACACAGATTTTCTCGTGATTGCAATTGCACTTGTGTTATCACACATAATTGGAATTTCCTTTTCTTCAATTCCATAATCCCTTAATTGTTGTCTTAGCCATAGTACTTGTGCACAAGAACTTCCAAAGAAGAATGTATTCAAATTTCAAGAAGGGAAGTTGAAATAGAATTCTCGTTTCTTGCTAAACCAGAAACCAAATATTTCCCATTAACCGACAGTTCCCGAGGTGCTTTTTCTATCAATCTTGCATCCAAGATAATCGAATCCGAGTAGGATATAACTTTGAAGCTTCCTTCCTTGGAATACCATATCCCTACTCCCAAAGTCTCTTTAAGATACTTGAGAACTCTCTTTACTGCACCTAAATGACTTTCTTTTGGTTTAGATTGAAATCTTGCACAAACACCTACAAAGAAAGGATATATCAGTCCGTCGGCGCTAGTACAAAAGCAGATCGCCTATCATCCTTCTGTATAAGGTCTGATCAACATCTTTACCTTCTTTATCTTCATCCAATCTGATGTTTGTACTCATAGGAGTTGAACTCTTAGTACTGTTTTCCATACCAAACTTCTTCAGTAACTCCTTGGTGTACTTGGTTTGATGAATGAAGATTCCATCCTTCATTTGTTTAACTTGCAATCCCAAAAAGTAATTCATTTCTCCCATCATACTCATTTGGAATTTGCTCTTCATTAGATTTGCAAACTTTTCACAAAGTAAATCATTTTCAGAACCAAAAATTATGTCATCCACATAAATTTGTACCAAAGTGGTGTCGTCCCCTTCACCGATTCTCGAAAAGTGTCTTGTCAATGGTCCTTTTGTGAATCCATTGTCCACCAAGAATTGAGATGTAGTCTCATACCATGCTCTTGGTGCTTGTTTCAATCCATAAAGTGCTTTGTTGAGTCTATACACTTTATCTTCTTGATCTTTAACTTCAAATCCAGGAGGTTGCCGAACATAAACTTCCTCCTCTAGATGCCATTCAAAAATGCACTCTTGACATCCATTTGATATACTTTGAAGTTCTTATATGCAACATGTGCCAAGAATAATCTGATAGCTTCCAATCTTGCAACAGTGCATAAGTTTCATCAAAATCTATTCCTTCGCTTGAGAATAGCCTTTTGCAACTAGTCCGGCCTTATTCCTCACAATGGTACCGATTCATCAAGTTTATTTCTCGTATACCCACTTAGTACCAATGATATTTGCATGACTTGGCCTTTCAACTAGTGTCCAAACTTGATTTCTTTCAAATTCATTTAGTTCTTCTTGCATAGCCATTATCCAAATTGATCCGTAATTGCTTCTTCAACAACTTTTGGTTCCATTTGAGATAGAAAACAAGTAAACATAGCTTCCAGCTTGTCTTCTAGTCCTCACACCTTGCCGTACATTGCCAATAACTTGTTCAAATAGGTGATTCCTTAACCATTGTGGATTTTGGTTATTTTGATTTTCGTGAACATCATCTTCGCAGGGGTCCGCCGTAGTTTCTTCTACAGGGGGTCGCAGATCCTTGAACCGCTTCGCTTGTTGCATCGTTAACATTATCGCCAGGTGTTCAAGCAGGGCAAGATAAAACTTTCAAGTCATTGAATCTTTCCAAAACTTCAACACAATCTGATCGTTGACTTGTTGATTCTCAAGCAGTCCACAATCTTCATCTTCCATACCAAGAAACTTAGGTTCATCAAACACAACATGGATTGTTTCTTCATGTTTCGTTGACCTCTTGTTCAAGCACTCGAATGCTCTCGCCGACCGAAGAATATCCCAAGAATATGCCTTCATCCGATTTTGGTTGGAATGTTTTCAAATGAACTTTATGATTTAGAATAAAACATTTGCTTCCAAATGGATGAAAGTAGGATATGTTAGGTTTCCTTCCATTCCAAACTTCATAAGGTGTCTTCAAAGCAGCCTTCTTGTTTACCGATGTTCTGTTTTGTGTATAGCATGTCGTGTTTACTCGTCAAATTTCAATATCTTTCGTAGCAATGCTTCACAAATCATTGTTCTTCCCGCTTCCTTTAAAGTTCTCGTTTCTTCTTTCAAAGAACCCCATTTTGCTGAGGTGTACCAGCAGCAGCAAGTTGATGTAGTACACCATTCTGTTCACAATACTCTCTTATAACTTTGTTGAGAAATTCAGTACCCTGATCTGATCTTATCTTTATGACTGTTAAACTTTTCTCATTTTGTAATCTCTTCAAAAGATTAGGCATGCTTTGAAGTGTTTCACTTTTCTTGTTCATGAATATCACCCAAGTGTACCTAGAGTAATCATCCACAACCACTAAGGTGTACTTCTTTCCTGTTACACTTGTTGGAGTTATTGGTCCAAAAAGATCCATATGCATCAGCTCCAACACTCTATTTGTTGATTGTTTGGTCTTTGATTTTGAAACTTGACTTTATCTGTTTACCTTGCTGACAAGCATCACATATAGCATCCTTCTTGAATGTGATCTCGTGTAAACCAACCACCAGCTTTCTTCTTCACCAACCGATTAATATCATCAAAGTTTAAGTGATTCAACTTCTTGTGCCATAGCCAATTGAGTTCGACTTGGTATGCACTATCAGTGTGCTTTCGGAACTCAAGAGACCAATCCACAACATACATGTTCTCGTTGTCTTCTACCAAAGAAGTACAACTTGATCACCTCTTTCACTAATGACAATACAAACTTGTCTTTGTCAAAAGTGA
This sequence comes from Gentiana straminea, assembly GCA_036785695.1. Lineage (NCBI taxonomy): Eukaryota > Viridiplantae > Streptophyta > Magnoliopsida > Gentianales > Gentianaceae > Gentiana > Gentiana straminea. The sequence goes on along the minus strand of JAVUPR010000265.1, from coordinate 3,209,425 downwards.
CCTTGTATCCCATATCACGAATTGTCCAAAGGCTCGCAAGTTGTAGTCCAAATTCTTCCACATATGCAACATTCTTGATTGTGAGTCCATTTCGATAAGTGTGCCATATCCTCTTGTATGTCCAGTGTATTCTTATTGCCAAAATTCACCCTTGGACCATCTTTTGCCACAAAATTTGTTAGACAAAGGCTTATTCTTTGTCATGTGTCCGGAACATCCACCGTCAAAGTACCGTACACCCTACAAAACAAAGTTAATGCATTTTAGGTACCCAAACCTCGTTTGGGTCCATAAGTGGTCGCAGTAGCAAGCATGACCCTTGGTATGTTTCCATAAGGTCTTCTCCCGAATGTGTCATACTTTGGTTCATACATGTATTCCACACATCCATAAGTTCTAACAAGAGGTTGTGTAGAATCACATATGTTTTCTCGGCCTTTTGGTTTATAATGTCGTTTGAAGTGATTCTTGGTGTTAAAGCATTAGTATAACCATTTGTTTGCCGTCCGTTAGAATGTACTCGTAATACGGAGTCCGCCGAGGTCTTGTGTAAGTCCTCTCGCCGATCCCATTGCCTAGGTTTTACCCTAGCCGCATGGTTATACTTGTTGTATCTAACAAGAGATGCAGAATGTTCCAATCATCATCATGGGAAATAGTCTACCTTTCCCCCGAGATAAGTATCCCTTAAATGATTAACATTTTTGGGTTTAGGATTCTTATCCTTGGAATATTTCGTTTCTTACCCTTCTTCCGTGGTCCAAATAGACTTGGTAGCAGTCCGCTATCGCAGAAGCTTAAGGCACAAGCCCTATTTTTAGATTTATTCTTTTTACTAGAGCCGTTGACTTCTTAGACTTCGATTTTGCTTCCTTGAAGCATTCTCATTGGGTTTTATCGCTTCAAAGAACCTTATCGGGAGTTGGATCTAGTGCAGTACAAACTTAGGACCAATTCTCGGTACTAGTTCAAGAACCTTACCGGATCCACTCTTGTTAGATTGCCGAGTTCCAAATCCAAGCCCCGTTCTATCCCCATAAGGCTTTCCCGATTTGTATGCGTATTGGAACAAGATGGTTCAAATAGATTCGTAGGTCGCCGGATGTTCGCACTTATTTTGATTCCGTCCAACATCTTTTTCCTTACCCTTGAGAACCCTTAATTCAAATTCAATCTTCCGACTTCCAATTCAAGAGCTTCTTTTTCACCTTCACAATCTCATAACCAGATTGTATTATCCTCGCTGATTAAGGATGGCATCCAAAGTCTCATTGTTGTCGAATTTCTAGGATTTGAACCACAAAGTTGATTCACAATCACTTCCAAAGAGTGTTGATGGATACAAAGGTTGTATACCTCCTCGCCATCCATATTAGCCATCAAAGCATAATCCTCCATATCAAGAACCAAAGGTGCAAGTCATCCGATTCATTTCCCTTTTCGTATTCCACTTCATACCCCGATTCATCTTCAAAACCATAGCCTTCTTGCCATGTCTTCTTTGTTGACTCTTGGTCTTCGCAAGTCCGGACAATCGTGTCTAAAATGTCCAAGCTTCTTGCGCTTGAAGCAAAGATAATCGTGTTCCTTGCCTTGTTTTAACTCGTGACGCAGTTTGAAGTGTCCCGGTTTCTTGCAATGAAAGCACGTATAGTCATTATCTTTCCTTGGTTCTTCTTTCCTTCTTTCGCAGGCCTCTTTGTAAAATTTCTTGCAGGGCCTTTCCAGCCTTCATCATCCCGATTTTCTTGCTCGCAGGGCAATTTGTTCTTGCATCTCATCCAACATATCATCCCGTCCTCCCGATGTTTCTTCATGATGTGAAGCAGCCAATGCAAAGGGTCTTTGGCTCTTCCTTTTCGCCTGTGCACAAGCTTTTTGCTAAATTCATAAGCCTTTAGATCCGAAAACAATTTGAAGGTGTCTTCTTCATGCAACTTTCTCATTTCTTCAATTGCAATACCTTCATTTTCCAAACATCTTTTGCAGTAGAGCTTCCAAGATTTTGGTGTTTATTTCCTCTTTTGAATAACTTACACTCAAATAGGTAAGTTCATCCAGGATTGCATTGAATCTTGATTCCATTTGCTCAATGGTTTCATTTGGCAAAGATCTTGAACTTTTGAAACCTCTTTCTCGCCACACCGATTTTGTTCTTCTTTATTGCATCGTTGCCTTCACGATCAAGTGAATCTTGTCCCAAAGTTCCTTTGCAAGCCTTGCAATCTTTAACCTTCATGTACATATTGCTATCCAAGGTTCTCGTAAATGATATCAATAGCAATGTTGTTGAGGTTTGCTCTTTTTCTCGTCTTCTCGCATTCCATTCTCTTTTTGGTTTAGTGGATGTACTCGCTCCGTCACCCACTTATACGCCTTTGTAATCTCCAAAGGGTCCATCGCTAGTACATCCATCATCTCATCATGAGTAGCAAGCAAGATATGCCCGCATTCGACGTTTATACTCATCAAATCTATCAAGAGAACACATCAACATAGTTCTAGCATACCGTGTGTTGTCCATGATGCAAATCTTGAAAATCGAACTTGAAAGAAAGTTTTAAAGAATTTTTCACAAGCACAACAAGTAGGATTCCTTCGTAATGTGCTAATCGCTCCGATACCAATTGTTGGTCCCTTGAAAAGGCTTTGGTTAAGTTTAGAGGGGGGGGGGGGGTGAATAAACTTAACACTTAAAACTTTGGAGTTAACAAATTTCGCAACTTCGCAGCCTCCGCCGATACTTCAGAGTTCTGTCGAGACTTCGCAGCTCGCCGATAAACGTAGTCTACCGATAGTTGAGTTTGCCGAATTTGTGCAAATGGAATTAAATCAAAATTAAGCCTTAATACTTGTTGTTAAATATGATACTAAGTATTAGATACTCGCAGTGCAAGTGTGTGATTTTAGTTGCTAGATTCGCAGGGCCGATGTATAAAACAAACTAAGTGCGTAAAGTAAATGCGAAAGTAAATAGTCGATTTTATAGTGGTTCCAGGTGATGTAATCCCGTCGTACCCACTCTTCTCCCGTGATGTTGGAGGAAATTCACTAGAGATCTTTGATGCAGCTTTTACAAAGATTCCTAAGTTGTTTGTCCTTCACCAATAGCTATGGCTTCACAACCGAAAACTCGGGAACAGTAGGATTGTCGCTCCCGAGTCTTCCACTCGGTCCTTGAAGGGTAGGATTGCCTCTTCACCACCTCCACCACAAACAACAATCTTTCACACTTAACGTATGCTTCACGTCTTCAAGAGGTTCTTTATAAAATAAAGATTGAATCAAATAAATGATTCAATGGTTGCAAAATGCAGCCTTGATTAGGATGATGTAATCAAGAAAGCCTTGCGCCTTCAAGTGTGTATGCTTGATGCAAATTTGAACACGAATGCACTTGAAGAAATTAACTAGATCAAGAAATTTTATGCTCAAGAAGTTCAAGCAGGTGTTTTTCAAATTTCGCATTATCACTTAAAGTTTATCCCAAAATTCATCATCTTTTTCTCGAGTTGAAGGTCCTCTATTTATAGGCAAGAATGCATGTGATCGTATTTGAATTTCAAATGTGACCGTTCCTTGTTTTTGTCCCATCCGATTTGCATTCTCGTCACTATTCATAGGATCGACACCGTCGAATTCCTTTTTGACAAGCAAGTACCGTCCACCCGTTTGACTTGTATCCAATGGATAAAAATAGAGATCATCCCAACGTCTTTTTAATCTCACTTTTGATTTTCTTGATAAGTCGAGGTAGTTGGCTGTCCTTATCCATGTAATCTTCCAATAAACTTGAATTAATCGAGGTATCATATCGCAGTTCATAAGTCTCGTTTAAGTACCAATCGTCTCCGCGATCATCATATTTCGTATGTAAAATATAATGCAAATGATTACTTTTATCTAACTTTTATTTGTGAAGTTAGATTACATCATTTTAATTATAACCAAGTTCCAAACATCATCCAACTTATGGAACTTAGACCTTCTACACAAGGTATATGTAATCGCCTCGTAGTCATCACGTACTTGCCTAAATTCGATTCCATATCCTTGACTTTAAATACTAAGTTTGATCCCTTAGCCTTCATTTACCGAGTTTGAACCCTCGCCTTCGCCTTCGCCTTCGGCAGGTTCCGACTAGTCTACCGACCTATCTACCCTATCGACCTAGACCAATCCGTCGACAATCAGTCACCGACCATTACGTTGCTTGTTTGATCAAACCTATTTATGAATCAAACTCTAATAAACCTATACATTTAATCTAGACATCTTTTTGCCTTTGCACTATAACAACCTAGTATGGCAGTATGGCACTCATCATCAAAACTAAGAAATAAGTCCAACAATAGAAGATACTTATGATCCTTCGACATCCTCACAAAGGATGAATTAGCAAAAGTTCATGAAAATTTGAAGATTGTGCTTAGTAACAAGGATGCACAAAATGATCTTCTATCAAATATCTCTGGATATCTCGACTACGTAACTAGAACGGATGTTTCGGTTCATGCAAGACTAGAGATGATCCACAAATCAAGTTCAAGTTTTGCTTCAGAAATTGTGTTACTCAAACAAAAACTTGAAGACTCAGCCGCAGTAGATAGGGAAACACATGCACAAGTTCACTGGCATATGAATCAGCATATCTATGGGTTAGAAACTCAGCTTAAGGAAGTACTTGCTTCTTAGCAACAGATCTCAGAAGATTAAATTGCAACCCATGCCCTGGTAGATCAGTTATATGATGCCAAAAAGGGGGAAGCTGAAGAAGAAAAGCTGAAGTTACTTGGAGAAATGAAGCGACTTGAAGATGAATTTCAAAGATACAAATCAGATCCTAAGTTCTTAAGAAAAGAACAAACTGACGAACAGCTCATTGAAAAGTACAGTCATCTTGGAGACAGAAGAGTTGCTCTAACAAAGGATATATGGATGAAGTTTGCCAACGATCACAATCCTATCAAAGCTAAGTACAAGGACAAGACAACTGAAGAATCCTTGAACTACTTTTTATCTGATTTATTCTCGAAGCAGAAAATGGCACAGTATAAGAAGAATCAGAGGATTGATGATAAACTGAAGATTAAAGACAAGACTGAACAAATGAAAGCAGATGTAGTAGAATATGAAAATTACTACTTGAAAGAATCAGACTTGCCAAAGCTATTTCAATGGAGAAGATGGAAAGAAGGTAGTCAAGTTGACTACAACAAGACCTTTTCAAAGATAGACTCCAAGCTTGAAGATGATTTTTGTATGTATGACAAGGCAAGAAAATTTGATTCAGTCATGCAAAAAGCACAGAAGAGAACTTAGTATCTAGTTACACTATTTTGAACAAAAATGTAACTATTCCAGTTTTTGCTCATTCTAATGAAATCCAGTTTCCAGTTTTACATTGTTTTAATCTTTAAGCTTTTCTTTTAGGGAGAGTTTTGGCATCATCAAAAAGGGAAAAAATTGTTGGAAATAAAATTTATGTTTTGATGATAATTCATCATATTTATTCAAAGTATTATCTTAACCCCATTGATGAAGCGAAGCCAGCTGTTATAGTGAAAAGCTAAAAGATGTCTAGAACTGAATGTATAGGTTTTACTAGAGTCTGATATTTGTATAAGTTACATCAGACAAGCACTGTAACAGTTAGTGTGTCGTAAAACTGAAAAACTGGAAATCATTCAGAAACTGGAAATCATCAAAATAAACAAACTGACTCAGAATACACCTACAAGAAACTGAAGAAGGTAAGTTCGCTGAGGGACACAGACTCAGTTGGCATATATAGAAGACTGAAGAACTGAGGGTCACATACTCAGATATTGTAGATTGAAGAACCGAGGGTTCAAACTCAGTTATGAAGACCACGTCGAGACTGTAAAGTTAGACTTCAGGCAAGATTGTGGTGACCTGAACTGACTTTATGGATCTTGTATGAAGACCTAAGAATCATAAGGACAATGAGTTCTTAGATGATAATGAGTCATGGTGTACTCTGATTAAGTCTACTATAATTAGATGAAAACTGGAGTACTGATATTTGAAGAAGAATAAAATCTCAGTTAATGCTCCAAGTCAGTCAAAAAACTGACAAGTAACATTCTCAGTATAAAACTGATAAGGAAACTCAGTTTTATATGTCAGCCATCCAACAACTGATCGTATAGTCGAACGTTATAAAGGAAGCGATTTTATTGGATGAAATACGACACAGCAGAACGGTCAGAAAATATAGCCGTTACAAGAGAGACGTTGATACAATTCGAATTGAAGCCAGATGAATGTTGGACCTTACACTATAAATAGAGGACCTTGCACAAAGGATTATACACACAAGAATACAGAGATTTAACAAGAATTAACGTGTGCATTAATCATTCGAATTGCTATCATCTTTGCGCTATAACAAGATCATATCTAGAATTCTTCAAGTGTTCAAGCTACACAGATTTTATCAAGAATCAGACACTTTGAAGAACCACAAACAAGAATCAAAGCCCAACTTTGATTTTACATAAAAGGTTTTAGACTGTGAAGCAAACCGGGAAGGTTTCGCCAAGGACAGTTGTGACAAGCAGTCGGATAGACTGTGTTTGTGGTGGTAGCTGGTGAAGAGGCAATTCAACCCTCTAAGGACCAGTGTTCAAGCAATTGAAGAGCAGCAATTCTACCTGTTCTACAACTGTTTAGATAGTGACGCTAGGGATTAGCCAAGGACTATTGTTTAGGACTTTTTGTAACAGTTCACCTCAAGAAGTTCTAGTGGAATTTTTCTCCGCACCACAGGGGAAGAGAGGACGTACAGGATTACACCACCTGGAACCTCTATAATATTTGCTTTATTTACTTTACGCACATACGTATTTATTTACAGCATTATGATAATTGATTGTTATACACCTCACAGTTCACAAACTGACATTCATCAGAATTCAGTTTACTACACTCAGTTTTCACAGAGAATAACAAGATCAAGAAAAAGGCTAAAACTTTATCCGCTGCCGGTTGACTCAGTTTTAAGCTTAAGTCAGTTTGACTTAAACTCGGCTTAGTCGACTTAACTCCACACAAGTTTAACTGAACCTTAATTTGTTTTAAATCCAGTTTTAGGGACAAGTTTATTCACCCCCCCTCTAAACTTGTGTTAGCCTTTCTAAGGGACCAACAGTTATCTTTGCATTTGACAAGTTTAGATCTTATCTAGTGGGGTCTAAAGTCACTGTTTGGACGGACCATGCAGCTTTGAAGTATCTTTTAGCCAAACAAGATTCCAAGCCAAGGTTAGTAAGATGGATTCTACTATTGCAAGAGTTTGATGTAGAAATCCGTGATAAGAAAGGATCTGAGAATCTGGTTGTGGATCATCTTTCCCGTTTACAAATAGAGGATAATGAGCCAATGACCGAGATTGAAGAAACATTTCTTGATGAACAGTTATTCTCCATCACGGCTATACATGGAAATGATGATTGCGCAGCAGTATCTTCGCGTGTTGAGGTTGTGAAGGAGAAGAAACAACCATGGTTTAAAGACTTTGTGAATTATCTATCCGCGAAATACTTGCCACCAAATCTCAACCCCCAAGAAAGAAAGAAATTCTTCAAGGATCTTAGGCACTATTATTGGGAAGAGCCCTATCTGTTTAAGCTTGGATCTGACAATGTCTTTAGGAGATGTGTGCCGGAAGAGGAGATGTATGATATCCTTACACATTGCCACGCTTATGAGGCCAGAGGACATTATGGAGGAGAGAAGACGGCTGCGAAAGTTCTCCAATGTGGTTTTTACTGGCCCACTTTGTTCAAAGATGCGCATCAATATGCTAGAGCTTGTCATTCTTGCCAAATGACGGGAAATATCTCGAGAAGGAATGAAATGCCACTGAAGAATATCCTAGAGGTGGAACTCTTTGATGTTTGGGGTATTGATTTTGTGGGACCCTTTACTTCATCTTTGTCCAACCGCTATATCTTAGTGGCAGTCGACTACGTGTCCAAATGGGTTGAGGCCATTGCTTCGCCTACTAACGATCCAAAATTTGTACTGAAGTTCTTAAAGAAAAATATATTTACGCGGTTTGGAACCCCTCGTGCCATTATTAGTGATAATGGAAGCCATTTCTGTAATAGGCCGTTTGAAAAGTTGATGATTAAGTACGGGGTTAGACACAAGTTAGCTACTGCTTATCACCCTCGAACAAGTGGACAAGTTGAGGTTACAAATCGAGAAATAAAGCGCATTTTGGTGAAAAATGTGAATACGACTAGAAAGGATTGGTCGTTGCGATTAGATGATGCTTTATGGGCTTATAGAACTGCTTATAAGACGACTATTGGTATGTCCCCCTATAAAATTGTGTTTGGAAAAGCATGTCATCTACCAGTTGAACTTGAACACCGTGCCATGTGGGCTACGCGTATGTTGAATTTTGATGAGAGTTTAGCTGGAGAAAGAAGATTGTTGGAATTGACTCGCCTAGAGGAGTTTCGTCTGGAAGCTTATGAGAATGCAAAAATATTTAAGGAGCGCACGAAGAAATTTCATGATAAGAAAATATTGGACCGCACTTTTAAGGAAGGCAATCTAGTTCTTCTTTACAATTCGCGATTGAGACTCTTTCCTGGCAAGTTAAAATCACGATGGTATGGCCCTTATCAAGTAAGGTTTTCCCTTCTGGAGCTGTTGAGTTATTAAACCTTAAGGATCAATCCACTTTTGTGGTTAATGGACACCGTGTGAAACATTACATTGGTCTTGGTCAAGGAACGGAGGAGGAAGTCTTCACCCTTGAAGATCCCATCTATCATTAAACCATTGTTGAATTAAGTCGAGCTGGCGACTATAACCTCAGAACAATTTCGTGAAAACTATCTTTTGTTTTTGTTTTGTTTGAATAAAGTAGCATGAGACTGTTAAGGTTTTTTTCATCTCGCCATGTTCTGATTCTAAGTTCGGAATAAACGAGGTTTTTTCCTTGACGGCCGCCATGTGAGTTTTGTAGTTTTAACTCTTTGGTTTTCCGTGTCGTTGGTTGTATGAAATAAAGTGGCTTAATTCGTTTTTGGATATTCTATATCTAATTACTGCCACATTATTTTATAACTTCCATTGACATGTTATTAACGGTTTCGTGGAGTTTCTGTTTGGTTTGCTTAAACAGGTTTTAGTTTGCTTCTCCACGACGTGCTGGGATCACTCCTATATTCTGCATTTACTTGAGAGCCGTTTCTAGAGCTAAGTCTTTTTCTTAAATTCTCCTTTTTCTTTGTCATTGGGGACAATGCCAAGTTTAAGTGGGGGGTATGAGACTTAGCTATAATGTGTTATAATTGAACAATTGAATGAAAGGGTGAAAAATGAAAAAATTGAACAAATGCCAAATTAAATATCTCGTACCCTCAGAATTGTGAGTTCTAGAACATAGAATTAATAGGAAAAGTACCAAGTTGCATGAGTACGTGATCATTTTATACTTATGTGAAAGTAAACTTAAGGATATTCATGCCGACCATTGCAAGTAGTTATTTATTATTCGATTACTCTTTGAATCGACGTTTACCGCACGAATTATAAGAACTAGAAGAATAATGTGTACATTGCGTAGATGATTGGTTATGCAGACTTAGTGTCGATGTTTATCTGCTGATGTATTCCTATCTTCTAGCCATCAAAGCGGAGTAATAAGCTTGAGAATTATCTGTGTTTTGACAATGCGTTAAACATTGGGCTTGTAGTAACGTTACCAAAGTAGCCTTGCGCTTGTGGTAATATTCAATGCTGTCCACTAATCCGTGAGAGGGGGATTTTTGCAATGCATACTTTACCTTTAAAGCAAGTTTCTTTCTTGAGAAGTGGTAAATCTTGAAATTATGAGAATGCGAAGAAATTCAAATTTTTAAGAGGCTTTGAGTATTTTCTCGGTCTCCAAGTCCAAAAACCTTATGGATGACGCTCTTGCTTATTGCACCATGTCTTTAACCATTGCGAGGCTTAAGTAGTAGGAATGCTGATGTTGGTAGGTTAAGACTGCGAAGTTGGCATAAACTTTACTCTGGCCACGAATATATAAAACTGAAGGCACATGCACACATCACTTCGATTCATAGCGAGTAGTGAATAATGGATACCTTATGAGCATGACTGGTATGAGTTGACTCGATTTTCTTGTGTAAGTATGATTTGACCATGGAAAATTTTGTCTTGGGGAATGACTTATTGATGCTTTGTTCGGGACGATCAAAGTCCAAGTGTGGGGTAGTTGATGACGGTCAAATTATACCCGTAAAAGTCATCAACATTGTCCTTAAATCGAGCTTAATAATATATATTTTATATTAAATCACATGTTTATATTGATTATTTAATGTTATGTGATTTATAAGATATAATTTGGTATTTTTTAGATTGCGATGAATCGGAAGATATCTATTATCGGAGGAAGTAAATCTCTAGAGAAATCAAGGCAGAATCGGAGTGCATTAAAGATAAATACCGAAGCAGCACGAAAAGTGGAGTAAGGAACAAGAAAAGCCAGCGAGCCAATCAGAGAAGAGAGGACTCGCTGGCAGCGAGCCATCAGTTCGCTGGGGGCGAGCTGGCAGAATCTGGGAGATCGGCTGGGAGTTATCTCTACCTGTTTTAGGATTTTCAAATATATCTTTAAGTCGGTTTAAGTCTCTATATAAAGAGCAGCCATGAATTTTATTAGACACACTTTAGAATACTTTAGCAAAATACAATTCACAACATTGGTTTTATTTTTAATATATGTTTTCTTTATTTTATGTTCTTTTATTACGGATTCGTTAGAATCACCGGTTAGAGATCGTATCGAGGAGTGGGAATCGCGCTCGTCTTCGAGGGTAATGTCTACTCTATTATGCAATCTTTATTCGTAGATCTAATTTATTTTGTGATGGAGTAGTTGTTTTGTGTATTGATTTCGTGATGTAGTTAATTAACGAACCCATGTTTATGTAGATGCGAGACGTAAAAGACGTTTCACGAGCAAATCGGTTCGGATCCGAGCTCGGCGCGGCGAGCCTATGTCTCGCCGGTAGCGAGATCCGTGATGTTCTTGATTTGTCGGTGAACGGCTACGACTACGTCGGGTTCTGCTCGCTTTGTAATTAAAACGAGTAATTAAACTTGATCAACTTAATTATTTGTCATCGTAATTTAACATGAGACCCAAAAAGTGATTGTTACTTAGGACAGAGATTAAATCGGTGTCTAAGAAGTACGCCTAACCATAGGAATGTTGCTTAGATGAGGTTACGGTTTATACCGGCATCCCTAGTTTTGTAATTGTGTCAGAAGTTATATGAGACGGAGACTAAAAATGTGAAGTCACGTAACGGAGACACGATGATCTAGATGGCCTACCCGTAGCTAAATCTATTTTAGGGGATGGCTCCCGTAGTCAGAATAATTAATCTTAAATGTCTTGTTTTGTCTCGTTGTCAATTTACATAGCATGGGGGAGTAATTACTACTAGCGTTATCAATACCGTTTGTTAATTATTTATAAAACATATAAAAATAAGTGTCTTAGTGTCGTTGCGTCTTTTGTTGGTTTTGTGTTTCTATTGTGTCAATTTTAATTTTACGTTAATTGTTTGTCGTAGACCGCCTTTAATTTGCTTTTAGTTTAATAAGTCATATTTCGTTTAAGCCGAGTCTCTGTGGGATCGACCTCGACTCTATCTAACTATACTACGATTGAACCTAGTTCTCTTGCTAGTGTGTTATTTAGGTATCGAGTATTTTTATTACTTGACCCGACATCACTAATCTGTGAAGGCACTGATCCTATCAAGAAAAACAAAGTCGGTGTAGCCAAAAGAAAGTTCCAAGATTTCAAAATGAAATCAAATGAAACTATTGAACAAATGGAGTCAAGGTTCAATGCTATCATGGATGAACTCACCCTACTGAATGTAGTATATACAAACGAAAAGATCAATACAAGAATTTTAGAAGCCCTACCAGCAAAAAAAGTTTGGGAAATGAAGGTTACTGCCATAGAAGAGTCCAGGAGACTATATGAAGAAGACACCTTCAAATTATTCTCAAATCTCAAGGCCTATGAATTCAGTAAGAAACTTGTTCCTGATACTGAAAAGGAAGAACCAAACACTTCTGCATTGGCTGCTGCACACAAAGAAGAATCATCAGGTGCTCAAGAAGATCTGCTGGATGAAATGCAAGAGCAAATAGACCTACTGAGCAAGAAAATCAGAATGATGAAATCAGGAAGGGGTCTCCAAGGAATTTCACCAAGAAATCAAGTGAAAAGAAAAAGGAAGAATCCAAGAAAGATAATGACTACTTGTGTTTTCATTGCAAGAAACCAGGACACTTCAAACCTGATTGTCCTAACTTGAAACAATAGAAGGAGCCTGATTATCTGTGCTTCAACTGCAAGAAACATGGACATTTCAGACCTGATTGTCCAGACCTACTGAAGAACAAAAGTCAGCAAAGAAGATCTAGCAAGAAAGCCCTGGTTGCTGATGATGAATCAGAATATGAAGTTGAATCAGAAAAGGGAAATGAATCTGATGATACTGCACTTATTGCACATATGGATGATTATGTTTTAATGGCCAATATGGATGAAACTGAGGAGGTATACAATTATGTATCTCTAAACACTCCTGCTGAAAGTGATTGTGAATCTACATGTCCCAAAATTTCTGACAGTGAAGAACCTTTGGATGCCATCCTTAATCAACTGAGGAAAATACAATCTGGTTATGAGATTGTGAAAGCTGAAAAAGAGGCTCTTCAAGCTGAAATTCAAAGATTAAATGTTGAATTAAGAATTCTCAAAGGTAAGGAAAAAGATTATGAACAGATTCAACATAAGCCTGTTGTACCCTCAGTAGCTGCTGAATCTGCTACACAATCTAGTTCCACCACTGCATTCAAATCTGGGAAGCCTTATGGTGATAGAACAGGTCTTGGATTTGAAACTCAACAGCCTACTAAGGGTGGATCCAGTAAGGCTACTGAACTTAGTACCAGAATTGGTCCTAAGTTTATGTCTGCATATGATCCAACTCCCAAAAAGGTTGTTGAGGCAGTAAATCCTACTGAGAATGCTTCAAAGAGGCAGAATCAGAAGTCCAAAAGGTCAACAGTACCTAACAAAAAGGGTAAATCCAAGGGTAGGGCTGCTGGACCTTCTAGACCTGCTGATAGCAGACCTGCTGCAAAGTCTGCTGGACCACAAAAGGGCAATAACCAGAGACATTCCAAAGATAAGAATTCTAAATCCAAAAATGTTAATCATTCAAGGGATACTTAACTCAGGGGGAAAGGTAGATTGTTCCCTACTGATGAAGATTTGAATGCTCCTGCCCCTACTGCTAGAAACAATAGACATAACCATAATGCTAGGGTAAAACCTCAGCAGTGGAATCAGCAGAGGACTCAGTAGAGGACTCAGACCTCAGCAGACTCCATATTACTGGGTTGTTCCTAATAGACATCAACCTTATGGTTATGCTAGTGCTTCTAACAATAGAAATCACTTCAAACATCATTATGCACCAAAAGGCCAGAAACCATATGTGAATCCTACACAACCAAATATTAGATTTTACGGAAATATAGGATATATATATATATGAACAAAAGTGCAATGCTTTTCAAAGAAGACCTAATGGAAATTTGCCAAGGGTCATGCTTACCACTGACCACTATGGACCCAAACAATTTTCGGTACCTAAAACACATTAAATTTGTTTTGTATGGTATATGGTACTTTGACAGTTGTTGTTCCAGGCATATGACAAAGAATAAGCACTATTTAACAAATTATGTGGCAAAGGATGGTCTAAGAGTCAATTTTGGAAACAAGAACACACCATGATATACAAGAGGATATGGAACACTGGTGAGGAATGGATTAACTATCAGAAATGTTGCATATATGGAAGGACTGGACTACAACCTACTGAGTACTGGACAATTCTGTGACATGGGATACAAGGTCACCTTTGACAAAGGCTACTGCATCGTCAAGAGTGAAAGAGGTGATCAAGTTTTGATGGCTGGAAGAAGACAACAAAACATGTATGTTGTGGATTGGTCTATTACTGTTCCAGAGACATGCCTGATAGTGCATACCAAGTCAGAACTAAATTGGTTGTGGCATAAAAAGTTGAATCATCTCAATTTTGATGATATCAATCAGTTGGTGAAAAAGGAGTTGGTGATTGGTCTACCTGAGATCACATTAAAAAAAGGATGGCATATGTGATGCATGTCAGCAAGGCAAACAAACAAAGTCAAGCTTCAAGTCAAAGACTAAACAATCAACAAAAAGAGTTTTGGAGCTGATGCATATGGATTTATTTGGACCAGTAACACCAACAAGTGTAACAGGAAAGAAATACACTCTGGTAGTTATGGATGATTAGTCAAGATACACTTGGGTAATATTTATGAACAAGAAAAGTGAGGCACTTCAAAAGATGCATGAACTTTTGAAAAGATTGCAAAATGAGAAAAGTTTGACAGTAGTCAGATCAGACAAGAGTTGAGTTTCTTAACAAAGTCATAAGGGAATTCTGTGAACAAAATAGAGTCCTGCATCAATTAGCAGCTGCTGGTACACCTCAGCAAAATGGGGTTGCTGAGAGAAGGAACAGAACCCTAAAGGAAGCAGGAAGGACTATGATATGTGAAGCATTACTACTTGAAAGATATTGGGCTGAAGCAATTAATACAACATGCTACACACAAAATAGGGTCTCAGTAAACAAAAAGCTGCTGAAGACACCTTATGAGATATGGAATGGAAGAAAACCAAACATTTCATATTTCATCCATTTGGAAGCAAATGTTTTATTTTAAATCATAAGGAACAACTGAAGACATTCCAACCAAAATCAGATGAAGGAATCTTTTTGGGATATTCTTCAGTCAGCAAGGCATTCAGGGTACTGAACAAAAGGACATTAAAACATGAAGAATCAATACATGTTGTTTTTTATGAACCTAAGTTCAATGGAATGGAAGATAATGAAGTTTCAGAACCTGCTATGAATCAGGAGATCACTGATCCAGAATATGTTGATGTTTTGGAAAAGATAAATGACTTAAAAGTTTCTGACTCTGCTCCTGCTGAAGAACCTGCTGGTAACACTACTAATGCAACAACAGATGCAGTTCATGGATTTGCTAATCCCCCTACTGAAGCAACAACAGACCCTACTGAAGATGAGGTTCCTGTAAATCAAGCTAATCAAGACTTAGAATGGTTGAAGGACCACCCTACTGAACAAGTAATTGGCAATATACAGCAAGGTGTAAGGACTAAAAGACAATTGAAGCAATGTTCACTTGATTTCTATCTCAAATAGAGCCTAATGTTGTTGAAGAAGCAATATCTGATCCAGACTGGATAATTGCTATGCACGAAGAATTGAACGAGTTTGAAAAAAATCAAGCTTGGACACTAGTCGAGAGGCCTAGTCTTGCAAACATAATTGGAACAAAATGGGTATACAAAAATAAATTGGATGAATCTGGTACCATTGTTAGAAACAAGGCCAGACTAGTGGCAAAAAGCTATTCTCAAGTAGAAGGAATAGATTTTGATGACACATATGCCACAGTTGCAAGATTGGAAGCTATAAGATTATTTTTGGCATATGCTGCATATAAAAACATCAAAGTATACCACATGGATGTTAAAAGTGCATTTTTGAATGGCATTCTGGAGGAAGAGGTTTATGTTCAGCAACCTCTTGGTTTTGAAGTTAAAGATCAAGAAGATAAAGTGTATAGACTCAATAAGGCACTTTATGGTTTGAAACAAGCACCAAGAGCATGGTATGAAACCCTATCTCGATTCTTGGTGAACAATGGTTTTACCAAAGGTACCATTGACAAGACTCTTTTCAGAATCAATGAAGGGGACAACACCCTACTGGTATAGATCTATGTGGATGACATAATATTTGGTTTTGAAAATGAATTGCTATGTGAAAAGTTTGATAATCTCATGAAAAGCAAGTGCCAAATAAGTATGATGGGAGAAATGAAAAACTTTTTGGGATTACAAGTCAAACAAATGAAAGATGGAATCTTCATTCATCAAACCAAATACACCAAGAAGCTGCTAAAGAAGTTTGGTATGGAAAATAGCACCAAAGTATCAACTCCTATGAGTACAAGTATCAGACTGGATGAAGATAAAAAAGGCAAAGATGTTGACCAGACCTTATACAGAAGGATGATAGGCGGTCTGCTGAACCTCCCTGCCAGCAGACGAGATATATCTTTTGCAGTAGGTGTTTGTGCAAGATTTCAATCTAAACCTAAGGAAAGTCACTTAGCTGTAGTCAAGAGGATTCTCAAGTATCTAAAAGAGACTTAGGGAGTAGGGATATGGCACTCAAATGATGGAAGTTTCAAAGTTATATCCTACTCAGATTCTGATTATGCTGGGTGCAAGATTGATAGAAAAAGCACCACAGAAACTTGTCAGTTGACGGGAAATAGACTTGTTTCCTGGTTTAACAAGAAATAGAACTCAATATCCACTTCCACTGCTGAAGCTGAATACATTGCTGCTGGAAGCTGCTGTGCACAAGTACTATGGTTAAGACAGCAATTAAGGGATTATGGGATTGAAGAATAATGTGTGACAACACAAGTGCAATTGCATTCACACAAAATCTTGTTTTGCACTCTAGAACCAAACACATTAATGTGAGACATCATTTTATAAGAGATCATGTTGAGAAGAAAGATGTTGTGGTTCTTTACATCCCTACTGAAGATCAACTTGTTGACATCTTTACAAAACCATTGGATAGTGAAAGATTTGCTATGTTAAGAACTGAACTTGGCATCATAAAAGTTGCCTGATATGTTAATGGTCAGCAGAGTACTGGAATTCACCAAAAGGATTAGTCTTTGCCCTGCTGGGTGCGCTCACTTGCCAGATTAGTCATTGGTATCAACAATTCCTAAGTACTCCTATAGTTTGGACAATTGAGCAAATGAAGTTGCCAAAGGGATTGGTTTTTGTCCTGTTGGGTGAGCTCACTTGATAGATCAGTCATTGGTATTAAACTTCATCTTGTACTATTAGTTGGACAAAACTAGACTGTATGAAGATCAGCAGAGTATTCTTGTCTGCGGGCTGAACCATCTTTTGATCAGCAGAGTAAAATCGAAGTAACCCTGCTGAAGCTCAACTCTACTGAAGACTAAGTCTGCTGAACTAAACGTTACGAAGATAGTAAAAAATTAATGAAAGTCAACAATAAAATAATTGGATATTATTCTTATCCATTATAACTACTGTTACAATATTCAACGGTTACAACTCTTAATGGGACAAGTTAGTGGGACACGTGGCAGCATCTCATTTCTCCCAAGGTTAATCGTGGTTAAATGCTACAATACGTGAACAGTATTTTTCTGAAAGTTATCAACCACTACCTTTCCTTATAGATACAGACATATACACTAAAGTTGCATACAAACCTCAGATCAATTTTCTCTAAAAATATACAAGTGTGAACACAGATTTGCAATGTTTTCTTCTTCATCTTTTTCAAATTTCTACAATGGCGGACAAAGGAGATATTCATATTGGTACAAGCCAAAGTGTTAGAGGCTTTGTTGTTGATGCTAACAAGACTGAGTTAGCCATCAATATTGGAAGAAGAATAAGAAGATATGAAGGACTCGAAGCTGTCCTAAATCTAAGATTGGAAAGTATCTCTTACACAAATGTTGTTAACTTCTGGAAGAATATGGTGATTAAAGATGATAGAGAGGCATTCACTACAACTGTTAATGCCCAGCAGATTGAAATCACATCAGATCTGCTGAGGGAAGTGTTCGGATTTGGACCTGGAAATGGTGCCCCTACAAATCCTGAATTAATGGAGTTATCAAGGTTGGAGTTTGTTGAATCAATCAAGGCTAACAAGTCCATACCAACAGCCTTGAGTATCAATGTGAAGAATATTGGCTTGGAATATAACCTGCTGAGCAAGATTATTGCCAAGAATATTCTGGGATTCAGTGGAAGCCTTGATACACTTTCTGGACCGAAGATAGACATGCTGATAATCATTTACATAAGCATGAAGTTTGATTGGGCCGGATTCTTTGTTCAGTATATGAAGAAAGTGGTGACAGAAGATAGAGATGGAACAAGGAAGTCCAAGACCAAACCTTTGGGTTTGATGATTCAGGCCCTGCTGAATCACTTGCAGATTGCTGCTGTTGCACCTGCAAAAATCAACAAGTCAAGGTACAAACTAGATATCAATGATCCTATCCCTAGTTTGGATGATGAGGAAGAACATGATGAGGAGACATAGAGTGATAATGATGATGATGACAATGATGGTGGGCAGGAATAGAGGACCAAGGCTAAAAATGATGTGCCACCTGCTGCACCAAGGAAGCCTGTGGAGAAAAGAAAGGCTGGTGAAACAAGGAAAATAACTGAGTTGTTAAAGCCTAAAAGGACAAGGCAACAACCAGTAGACACTACTGAGTCTACTAAGGCTCAGGTTGAGATTGAGGCTACTAAGCCTTCTGGAATTACAAAGAAAACTGCTGTTGAGCTATTAAAAGTACAGCTCAAAGAAGATTCAAGAAAGAGGAAGGCTGCCAACAAAGAGCAGTTAGAAAAAGAACTTTTTGAGAAAGGACAACAACCCGCAAAAAGAAGGAAATAGGTTGTGAAAAGAAAAGGCCATGGAAAGGGCAAAGAACTGAGGGTTCTAGAGGCCCAAAAGGAAGAAGAAATAGAAGCAGATGTTGTAGATACAACACAAGTTGCTGAGCCTACTGAGGCTGCTGAGGTTGCTGTTGAGCAACAAATTGAAGAACCACAGCACTCTGTTGAACCTGAACCTGCTATGGAAGTTGTTGTACCTGTTCAAGACCCTGTTGTGGATGCTACAACACAGGGAGAAGAACAAACTGTTGGACATCCTGCTGAGGAGCATATAAGTCAGGGGGAACCAAGTGTTGAACATATGGAGGTGGTGGGTGCAAATTTATAATCTGAAGAACTCAAACCCGTTGGTATCTGCTGAGGATACTTTGAGTCATCTTGTTGAAACCTTTGGTGGACAACAAGTTGAACAACCTATTCCCAGGAAGCCTACAATGCCTTATGCAAGAAGGGATAAAAAGGCTAAGAAAGAAAGAGTGGAACCCAACTTCAGGATGGTGCAGAAATACTTTCAATGGAAGTTTGGGTATTACAAAAGACAAAAACAGCTGCAGATCCAATGACTGGATTTGAGGAATGGGCTTTTGATAAGATGGGAGTAGAGAGCCTATTGGAATTGGTTGACACATCTATGTTGCAGATAAGGCTGATGGATCTTACAGAAGAAGGAAAGCAAAATGCAAATATCATGTTCAGATATCCAAAATTTACACCTGATAGTGATGATTCATCATCATCATCTGATTTTGATGATGATCATCCCATATATCCGGGAGAGTCAAGTGGAGTTGCTAAAGATAAATCCATTGAGGATGCTGGCCACGGGTCTACTGAGAAAGTGACAGATCAGTCTACTGATGGTGGCAAGTCTGCTGAGGGCAAGAAGACTGGTAATGTAGATCAAGAAATTCCATCAGAAGACTCAACTCAATATTAAGACAGAGTTGATACAGATGAGGTTTTAGCACAAGCCTCTGAAATTCTTGGAGAGATAGCTGCAGTGCATGGTGTGCTAGAAGAAAATATGGCTGTATTTCTCCAAATTACAGTTGATAATATGGAGGTTCAGTCTGCTGAGGTACAGAGAGCAACTGAACAAAGGTCGGAACTGGTGGTTCCAATCATTGAGGATCAGACAGTGTTGGAACAAAGGTTGGAACTTGCAATGGGATTGGAGGAATCCCCTCTGGTCTGTGTGGAGGCTACTGAGGCAAAGGCTACTGAAGGTAAAGACAGACAACAAGATGCTGATGAATCTATTGAAGAACAACTTGTTGATTATGACTTCAGTGATGAGAAATTCCAACTGCCTGAAGAAGATGAAGAGGTAGAGCCCTCATAGGCACATGTTCCATTGTTTTACGAAGTACCTGTTCTGGAGGCAGTACAAGAGCCTCAACCTGCACAAGAACCTGCATTTCAAGAGATTTTTGGAGATGCTATTGATAGAAGGTCTTGAAACCCATGAATGGGATAGGACAAGAGCCATGGTTGCCAGGATACCAAGGGCAGATGATAATCTTGAAGAGCCTGCTAGTGGACAAATGGCTGGAGGTATGGCTGGTGCAGTACCAGCACATGTTTTGGATGAGTTGAGAGGTGTAAGGGATGATATTACACAGCTGAGGACTCAACTGACAAGAAGTGAACAGAGGTTCGAAGACCTAGTGAATTTGGTGGAAAATAGAGGAAGGACCACTGAGACATTGCTTCCAACATTACCTCTGCTCAATTTGCTACCAATGATCTACTTAAGGATGTGAGAGGTATAAAGACCGGCACAACAAACAGAGATAAGAATTTGCATGAGCAGATTGCCTCATTGCATAAGAAGTTTGACAAGCTTGCTGAGGCACCTAAGCCTGTGGCTCACCCTGCTGAGACACCTCAACCTGCTATACTGGATCCTAAGCTTACTGAGATGATTAATCTGCTGGAACAGACTATTGAAGGAAGGATCACTGCAGAGAACTGAAATTATGGAAGGACAACTTGCAAATTTGGTTATCACACAAGAAAGTGTTCATGGCATACTGAACCGGTTTATTCATGATGTCAATAAGGGGGAAGAGGGCCTTACAACAGAAGAAAAAGAGGCAGCAAGGATTTTTGCTAAAAAAATGGGAGGCTAACATAAATGAGTTTATAAAGCCTGCACCTGGCAGGATTCAGTTGACAGATGACCTCCTGAAAGAGTACAAGAAGTTGTACTACTCAAAGAAGAGACCCTATCATGACATGGGATTTCAAGAAGGACTGAATTCCTTCGTGGGACTTAAATTTTAGGAAGTAAGGGTCAAATCCATAAGAGCGTCTAGTAGAGGTGGCAGAGGTGGAAGAGGTCAAAGGATGGGAAGTTGGACATCAAGGGATTCATTGGATTAATTTAAACATTTTTATATGGGACAAGGCTTCAACATTCATACTATAAGGTTGACCCTACCAGAAGCCTGGGGAAATGGTGGAAACAGATACACACCTGCATTGACTTTTCCACTTTGGAAAATCAATGGATGCTAGAAATTGTGAAGGAAATCAGGGAGTATCAAGAGAAGCAAGAACAAGACAGGAACATGAACTAGATCAACACATTTACTTATGCATTTATCGTATGCTGATCCTAGTTTGTAATAATTTTGAACTTATATGATTTTAATGAAATATGACTGAATTTGTTCTGTTTCTGTTTTTATCTTTTTGCTTTGCTGTAAGGAGGGTATTGGCATCATCACTAAAAAGGGGGAAATTGGTGATTGGAACTCAGTTATAATCTAAATGGTGTACTCTAACTTCACAATTAAAAAGTTAGAAGAGAAGCAGTTGGCTGAAGTGTTATTAAAACACGGCAGACTAAAGTCATCTGATAGACATGTACATCAGCAGACTGATATTCCTCTAATATCTGCTGATTGTAAATCCCGATTTAATCTAATGTTACATTGGAAGATTAAATGGATAAGGATGGATTACAAGCCTTGATTTCGTCAACAAATCAATGGTCAAGATAAAAGGAACGATGGAAAGATTCAGAGGATAATCCAATGGGTATAAGTCAAAGGGTGGACAGTCTGGAAACTGACAAAAAGCCTACTGACAGTGTCAGTACTATGTACAGTCACAAAAAGCAAGTCAAGATAGAGACATAGTCTGAAACGGCTATTTGAAATTCAAACACAAGTCACAAGTTTCACATATATAAATAGGGAACTCCTGACTCAGTTTGAAGATGATGAACAACATAATAATCCATACGAAGCTATCAAGTTTTTAATCAAGAAAAACACCCTACCGACATACACCGAGCTTAAACTTGCTGATCAAGAAATATCTTCAAGTGTAACCTGCTATCAAGTTACATCAAGTATACACACTTGAAGACCTCAAGCTGCTGATCTTTTCATCCTGATCAAGCTTCTAACAGCTGAATCATTTATTTGATTCAACTCTTATTTTACAAGAAGCTTGCTAAAGATAGAGAAGCACTTAGGTGTCAAGGACTGTTGTTTGTGGTGGAGCTGGTGAAGAGGCAATCCTACCCTTCAAGGACCAATGGAAGACTTTGAAGCAGCAATCCTACATGTTTCTAGTTTTGTTTGTAAAGCCATAGTCATTGGTGAAAGACAAACAATTTAGGGATTTTTGTAACAACAACCTCAAGAATCTCTAGTGAATTTCCTCCTACATCACAGGAGAAGAGTGGACGTACAGGATTACACACCATCTGGAACCACTATAAATCCTGACCACTTTACTTTCTGCATTTATTTTCTGCAAACTGCATGCTTATCACATCAACCTACTGAACTAGCAACTGAATCACACACTTACACTACTAAGTATCCAATATTTGGTATCATTTTTTTAACAACAAGTATTAAGGCTTATTTTAAGTACAATCCGCTGCAACAAATTCAGTAACCTTAATAGTCAGCAAACTACTGTGTGGTCAGCAGACTACTGATAGTCTGCAGACTACTGACCTTGCTGAGTTTGCAAAACTCTGAAAAGTTTTTAAAGTGTTAAGTTTATTCACCCCCCCTCTAAACTTAACCAAAGCCTTTTCAAAGGACCAAAAATCTAAGTGATCTAAGTTGCACCTAACAGGATTGCAAACAAACTTGTTTTAGATCAGTTTAGGTTGTTACTAGCTTGCAAGATATTACCTAAGTGTTGTTGATTAGGTGAGAGAACACTTAGCAGATTTTATGTTGTTTAACTAGCATGCAATGTCCTAAGGTGTTAAAAACAAAAACAGCAATCCAAGCAAAACAATCAATCAAGAATGTTTTACTTGAATCAACCAAGTGTTGAATCCAAGCCAAGCTTAGAAAGAACACTTGAGGTCAAGATTCAAGTACAACACTAAAGCTATACTATAAATCTCTATGATTACAAACACAATACAAAAGTTTACCCCACCGGAGCCTAAAGCTCAGATGGCCAAGATGAAGTGCAGACCGGAGCCCTCCAAGCACAGTCCTTTAGCACTTTACTCAACACACAAAAATGTGTATGTTGAACCACCAAGCTTCTTTCTTGACTTGATGAACTCCAAACAGTGATGCAGAAAAGTAGAGCACTCTCTTCCTCACTTATACAAGTTTAGAAACTCAAGTGTAAGAGTACAAAGACTATTCTCACCATATATTTGATACCTCACAAATGACACTCACACACTCACTAACGACTCCTAATCTACTCTTCAAAACTTCAGGCAGACATCTCCTTGAAGCTTTGACTTGCATAGACTTGCACTTTGAGAGATATGAGTTGAGTATGAGGGTATTTTTGACCAAGGGATTTTCAGTGCCTTTTTTTTTGCTTTCTTGCTCTTCTTGTCTATTTCTGTCAAGGTAGATGGTCTCATATATATACTGCATACTCAACAGAGGAGTTAGTAGATTTCAAGAGATAAAATGAACGTTAACATAGAGGCAACGGCTATATCAAAACATGACAAAGTCTTGAGCAAAAGATTCAGACAGAGAGCAAGATAACAAAAAAAGCGATGTGTGTGAAAGTGATAAAACAGAAACGTCTGAGAGGGTCACGGGTCACAATAGAACAAGTTCAAGAGAGTGAAACATTTATAGACTGTAAGAAGACAGAGTAGATATAACTTTATTAAAGTAAATCAAGACAACAGCAAAGCCACTGATGCGTGTGACAAAAAGAGTTAACCTTTACTTAGAACTCTAAACAAGCAATATACATATATTTTTTGAAATAACAGAGAGAAAAGGAAAAGGATTTGGACAATGACTTAATGCTTTATACAAAGAAAAATTCGACCTATTTAACATGCAGGAAATAGAAAGACTTGACCTTTTTCAAACATCATAGCAGGTTATTTAAAAGGACTTTAAAACAGTCATAGAAAATAAATAGACGAATATACAAACAAAAGATTCAGCCTTTTATCACTTGCTCATAGAGAAGATGTGATTAAGATATTTTTGGACATCATTGACCTCGGTGAAGTACACCTTTAATGGTCTCAACGGGTGTAGCATCAAAAGATGCCTATTTTTCTTACCTGTGTTGCAGAGCATCCACAAATCTTAACCAATACAGTAAGCTAGGGTTGCATTACCTTCATAGATATGTTAGAGGGTCATCGGATCAGAAAGCTCCTCTTTTTAGCAAGAACAGAAAGACGAGTTTGTATAGAAAAAGTAGATAGCTTTTCTGAAGCCATGGAAAAGAA
Source organism: Gentiana straminea (assembly GCA_036785695.1). Taxonomy (NCBI): domain Eukaryota; kingdom Viridiplantae; phylum Streptophyta; class Magnoliopsida; order Gentianales; family Gentianaceae; genus Gentiana; species Gentiana straminea. Next base: position 3,184,988 of record JAVUPR010000265.1, on the reverse strand, counting down.
AAAAAATATTTACATAAGAGAAGAAGAGATTCAGAGACAACAATCGAGAAACAAGGATAGCAGATTTGTTATATGAAAAAGGGTTGAAGCAAAAACTGAAAATAAGAAAGGTAGTGGAAGAATTTATGAAAGAGAAACAGAAGGAGACCTTAGAACTTAGAGTGACTCCAATGGGCGCTCTATTTTTTTCTTAAAGCTTTAGCAAAAGCTTTGCACCGTTGGACTTATGCTGAGTGTGAAAAGCTTTTTCCAAAAGCTTTATCTGCACAAAGCTTTTCTAACATTGCCAACTTGCATTATTTTATTTGTTTTCTGCAAACATGTCAGTCTTTGCCACTTTTTCAATTTATTTATTTCCTCACTTGAACGTTATATTGTAAAAGATTTATGAAAAGGTTTATAATATGATGACGTGGCAGTATAAAAAGGTTTATGATTGTGAAGAAAAGGTTTATAGATGTGTGATGTGGCATAACAATAAAGCTTTTAAAGGGATTATTGTTGGAGATGCTCTTAGAAGATGGGAAAACTGAAGTGATAAAGACGTTTTAGGAAAATGGGATATGGGAGATTGTATCGAGGAAAGTGAGTGGAGTAAATTAAAAGTGTAAGGTTCAAGGAAAGCAAGTGGGAGGCGGTAAGGTTATAAAAAAAGGGTTTTAGATTTTCTTTTAAGAAAATTAGGTTAATGAAAATAGTTGGGCTGCAGTCCTTAGGAAATTAAGAAGGGCCGAAAAAAAAGCCCAGCCGAGTGAGAGTTAGAGAAATAGGCCTCATTTAATCAAAGAGATTATCAGGCACTAATACATATATATTTTGTCCAATTTATATAATCCAACACAAGTATGCCATAACATAATAATATATTTGCATACTTGATCAAATTAAATTAAATTAAATATTGTCATATATGTGATAAGATCAGAGTCACTTAATGTGTAAAATAAAAAGTTGCAATCGCATGTAGTGAATTAAATTTTTATCACAAATTTGTTATATTATAACACATCATATCATAGAGCCAAAAATTTAATCATCTATGATGTGTTTAGTATACCTGCAAAAAAAATACTCGATAAAAGTGTTAGTACACGAGATAGAAAATAATTATTAACACATAATAAGGGTAATTATGAAAATTAATCAAACTTACCAAAACGAGGGCACAACACCCCTAAGCCACAAGGGACCTTAAAGGTTTGAGGACTCTTGGCGGGGACCAAAGTTTGGCGACCCCAGTTTGATTGTCGTCGCGGACGCTATGGCCGTGGATCTCACTTTCCAACTTGGTGGCCAGATAGGATTTATCCGGCGACTCATAGGGGGCGACACTATTTAGGCATATCAATGGCCCCCTACTCCGTGTCTTCGATATTTTCATAAAATGCCAAGCATGGAGTAAAGTGTGCTCACGGATTGCCTATGGCTCTGTTTGACGTTTGGATATTGACCCTTGAAGGCCTTGTCATTTTGTGTGGCTTGTTTTTTAGGCTCGCGCTATGAAGCGGACGTCCTTGTCGTTTTGTCCGACTTGTTTTTTAGGCTCGCGCTATGAAGCGGACGGCCTTGTCGGTTTGTCTGACTTATTTTTCAGGCTCGCGCTGTGAAGCGGACGGCCTTGGGCAGCTTTTGTGACGTCAAGCGTCTCACTGCGGGGCCGCGGTATGAAGCGGACGGACCCGGATGCCGCATGATGAGAGATAAATTAACACTCATTATTATAACATTTCACCCCATTTTTGATACCGTTTTGAGCATTTATGTATCAAATCAAGTCATAATTACTAAGTTTTATCAAAATGTATAAGTAGTAATTATTATATAAAATATCGTATAATTTCATAAAAATATACTAAAAACTCATAAAAACCTAAATCGTTATAAATAGATATTATCGTTATAAATTTAATAAAACTTAAGTTTTTGTGGTCAAAATTACTGTGGCTCGTGTTTTTGACTGTTTCAGGGTACGTGTGATGAAAAACTGAAGAATTAATATCGAAACAGTAGAAAACCGAAGAAGGATATTTTTCAAAGTCCGGCCCGAACCGAAAAAGACCGGCCCGAGCCGGAATAATCATCATTACAAAGACGTGGGTATGACAAGGAGAGAATCACCGTAGCACCGGCCCGAGCCGGGAAAAGACCGGCCCGCGCCGGTGCACTACCCCTATAAATACTCCCCTCAGTCCATTTGTTCAAGAGGCCCCAAAATATATATATAAATCTCTATATATATTTTCCTCTACCTCTTTCTTTTTATTTCTTTTATGTTTTGGGCCCTTATGTATACATATGTCTATGTATGTATATATATGTTTTTATGTGTATAAATAAATAGAGTAGTATGTTGTAATGCTTGGATTTATTATCGAGGATTGTTGTCTTGGAAGCCGTTGTTACTTTCACGAGGATTAGGCTCCGATTCAAATAGCTTGTAATCGGTAATTTTCTAATGTTATTATGTTTATTATTTCTATCTATTTATACATATATATATTAGTAGTAGTAATATTAGCCAAGATATGAATCTGAATTAGTTAATCTTTTTGGTAAAATGGATGATCGACTCTGATAATAATGATTAAAACCAATTATAATGAATCTCTTTCTATTTACACTTAAATGTACGGATAGAAAGACCGGAGGGTAAAATTGGCCGAGTGAAAACGTGACAACGGAATCCGATTTCCTACCCGGGGGCAGATTTGTCTTGGGAAAGATGAATCTTATTAAATTTGTGCTCAAGATCGTAATAATGTTAAAATCAACGGTTTAATTGAAACTAACACCGGAAAGTTAAATCGATCCGCCTGACAACCGGAGCCTTTTGAATAACATCGGCCGTCTGACAAACGGAATAACCTCTTTTATCCGGGGTAGATTTGTACTCGGTACCTGTTCAGACTAACTGAGATTAGCATGGGGCAGTTGTGGAGATTAAACTAATGACAATTTGACATATGACAATTTCATACGCTCGTGTGAGGAGGAGTTGTCTAGCTTAGGAGTACACCGGTTCATATATAATTGACCTCCTTGCATCAAGGAAAAGATCTGTCTCATTTATTTCTACTAAAAAGAGATCGTAATTCAGTAACGTATTCTTGGCTAGATCCAAAAATATATATATTATCTATTTTTATATTTTTATATTTATTTACTGCTTTACTAACAATCTAACTAATCTAACTATCTAACCCGAGAAAAATGGTAAAAAATGCGACTTAGATCGAGTTAATAATAGCTTCTTGGTGTTTAACCACACTTTGAATTAGATCTTCATTTCCCTGAGGATACGACTTGACTCACCAGACTAGCACTACAATTTGACCCGGTACACTGCCGGTAAGGATTGTATAGCCTAGAAAACGTCCGTCAGCTTTCTGGCGCCGTTGCCGGGGAAACGACGCTAATTCATTGTGTTCGAATGGTTTCTACTTGTATTAGCTCAAAATTCTCGAGGATAAGTCAACACTCTTCTTATCACATTTCTATTTTTATTTTCCGTTGGTATCTACCTTCTTTTAGTTACCAATTTTCTTCTTCTACCAATTTCGAGTTATTTTCTATTTTCGATAGTAGAAAGTAAACGCGGTTCGTTTATTTTTTTTGGTACCTACCTATTGGTAAGATACCAATTTCGAAAAAAAAAAAAAAAAATACACTCGGTAAATACCGAGTGGATTCGGTAATTACCGAGTGAAGAAAAAAAAATGTGGTTTTTTTTATCGATTTCATGTTATTTTCTATTCGATATTTTCTATTCCACAAGAATTGTCAAATCGAGTTACGAAAATGGTCGAAACCGTTGGTGAAACACCCGAACAAGGGATTGCTCATGCTCAAGGGCATGGCCAAAACCTTAATCAGAATTTACCTCAACCTAATAACCAGAATCAGAATAATAGAAATAATCAGAATCGGAATAAGCATACTCGTCGAAACCAGCCTAACCCGAGACCTATATGTGATCAGACCGTAAGAAGGTACCAGATTAATAATCCAATTCTTTTACCCAATAACGGAGCAATTAATTTCGAAATAAAATCTCATCTTTTTGGTTTAATTGACACAAGAGCCCAATTCCTAGGAGAAGATGATGAGGATCCACATCATCATCTCTATCTTTTCGAAGAATTGTGTAATACAGCCAAAAGTCAAGGTGCTCATTATGAATTAATGAGGATGTCTTTGTTTCCTTTTTCTTTAAAAGGAAGAGCACGAGATTGGTTTCTGTCACTTCCCCATCATTCATTGACAAGTTGGGAGGATATTAAACCGATTTCTTAAAGCAGTATTTTACTCCTGGTAGAAAATTGGAATTAATAGTCGAGATTGCTAATTTTAGACAAGGATCTGAAGAAACGTTTGGCAATGCGTGGGAAAGATTTAAAAAGCTACTAAGAGCTTGTCCCGATCATGGTTATTCCTTAGAAATGCAAATCCAACTTTTCTGTCGAAAATTAAGGAAAAACTTACGTGCAGATGTTGATCATGCATGTGGTGGTTCGTTAATGATGAGTGAAGCTCAAATAGTTTACGATGCTATAGAAAATATTTCCAAAAACAATCGAATGTGGGAAACCGGTTCTAGCACCAGAAAAGTAGCATTTGCAGGAGAAAGTACATCGAATACAGAAGTTCTAGCACACTTGGAGAATTTGAGTAGGAAATTTGACGGCTTATTAGCTAGTAAAACTATAAACTCAGAAAATATCTTACCAAATGAATACTCAAGTCATGATAATGTGTCATTAGGGATGGAAGAACCAGAAGGATATTCAATGGAAAAGGTGAATTTTTTACAACAGCATAGGAATTTGAACAACGCGTATTCAAACTCGTTTAATGCTATTAGAAGAGATCACCCTACTTTTCGTTGGTCCGAAAACCCTAGTAAGCAAGGACAACCACCGTATCCAGAGTTCAATATAAGAATCCATATACTAATAAGGTTTATCAAGGAGATACCTCGAATCGAACCTACAATCATTACCTAGACCGTATCCACAACATACCACTCAAAGCATACCGAGTCATCCAAAGTTCAACTCAACCCGAAGGAGTTGATAAATGGGAGAAATTAATCGAAAATCGATGGGTGTGATGTCTACTCAAGCTCAAAATATGGAAACTATGATAACTTCTATAGGTACGATCACTAAGGATATGAGTACGTTGAAAACATCTATAAGTGGACATGATACCGAATGAGAATTGTAGAAGCTTCATTACGGAATTTGGAATATCATTTGAGTAGAGAAGAGGAACGTAAAAACAGTAAACCTCCAGGAGAGCTGCCAAGTAATACTGAAAGAAACCCGAAAGAGGTAACTGCTGTTATTACTAGAAGTGGAAGGATCTGTGGAAGTAATGGATTAGAAAACATCGGAATTAATGACGTAGAGGATGATTTAGATGGTAAATATGAGAAAAACATGGAATCTAAAGAGGAAGAGGACATTATTGAAGATTTCCTAAGACAAAACAGATATATTGAACCTGAAAGTGAGAATGAGGAATGGGTCAAGGTTCCTAGAATATTGAAAAATCCAAGAATGAGTAGGACCTTGACCAATGATCATGTTGAGAATGAATCAAGTTTGGAAAGGCCAATTCAAACCGAACCTTATCCGGCTCAACCCAAATTCACCTCGATTCAATCTGATAGGGCAGCACCATATCCAGTGCATATTTTGAAGAAAAAGGTACAGAATGATAACACACAATGTCTTCAAAAGGCACAATCATTCAAGGAAGCTTTACTATCTTCGTCTAATTATAAGGGTAAGGGAGGTATAAATTCTAACCCTACTTTAATTGATCTTGAATTACTCCCCCATTCCCCGAAAAAGGAAATCAAAAAGATGAAGTTGGATAAGAGGTATGCATGTTTTCTTGACACTTTTCGGCACTTAACTATTAATACCCCTTTGATCGATGTTTATAAGGGAGAGCTTAGTTTGGGAATTAATGATGAGCGCGTTGTCTTTAACATTTACAATTCATTGAAATATCCATGCACTACACTAGAATCTTGTTCTTGTATGGACACTTTGTGTCCTCTTGTTGTGGATCGTACTAACACACAGGTAATTGAAGAAGATGACTTCAGCAATAATGTAAAAGCTCACAAACCGAAGGCTCGAAAATCAAAGGAAAAGGTCAAGAATCGCTTGGATTGGTGGAAATTGTCTGCTCTATGTTGGAGACCGGTATTAAAGACGGATGCGGTGCGTGAGGATGACCCACCACCTGTGCATTAAAAACTGAAGCAAGGAAAAGTCTAGCTATAGACTATAAATATAGTGAAATCACGGGTACTATCCTTCCTATTTACTCATTAAGCATTTATTTTTAGTTGATTCGTGTGCTTAATTGTTACATGCTTTGGTGAGTAATTGTTAGAAGTATCCCATTTAGTTTAGTATATTATATTAGTTGCTTAAGTTTGTCGAGCAAACGATGTTAACCAAAAGCGCTACCGGGAGGCAGCCCGCAAAAATGTTAAATATAATAATTACTCATACTTTGGATGATACTTTGCGAATACTTCGGATTAATTTTCATTTTGTTTCACCAAGTCTCAGGATGAATGTTTGAATGTCATTAAAAAAGGGAATGATTAGGTGGTTATCCGAAAATCCCGATGGAGAAAAAAGAGAAAAATTCAAATGCGTCAATTCTTGGACTTAGGTTGTTAGAACGATTTGAAATAACCCTTGAGGATCTGGGTATAAAAGACTCAGAGTTAATACTTTGCCATACGTTACATTTCATGATCTAGTCTGTTTTAAATTTCAAATAACGTGTGACATGTATTAGTTCAAATACTATGGAATTGAGGAGGTCATAATTTTAACCCACCCACCTACCCTTCAATATCATCCGAGTATTTGTTTTGACTTGTTTTAGTGCACCATTGCTTTCCCAACAACTTATTTACACTCACTTTACATTGAGGACAATGTAAGTTCGTAAGTGGGGAGTGGAGTCATTGGTCTAGCAATGGAATTAATGTTTATTTTGTATCAATAAATCCCTTAGTTTTCGATTTTTTTTCGAGCATTATTTAGTTGATTAAAATAAATTGTATAAGGTATATATTTCATGGATTTGAAGATATAATGATCAATTTGGATGTGTATAACCAACGTGAACCATAAGTGCATTGTAATTCCAAATATATTTGTGTAACATGAATTCCTTCACGTAAAGCCTTTGATATTGAAGCGGAAAATTTTAAACTGTATCCATTCAGTATCCTAGTGGTTATTCTATAGATAATTGCGGTAACTTAGTACCTAACTTTTGAATGTGTACTTGTGAATATCGAAGGTTTGAATGTGATAGGAAGGATATAAGTTAAAGAAGAATACCAAATTAAGATGAACTATCTTTATGTCGGTTGTAGCTACCAATGATTTGAGTGCAGTAGGGCGTTATCACGAAACGTCCTATATCACTATGAGGTTTAAAAGCTCCCGACTGCCTGATGATAGTAGTCCAGCTAGGGTGTTATCACGAAACGTCCTATTGCTGGGAATGAAGGCATATGCTACAAATGTGAAAAAAAAAATAAATAAAAAATGACAATATGGAAATATGGTTGAAAACTTAGTTATCTTCTGACTATCCCCAGTATAAACTGAATGATATGCTTTATGGATTATCCTAATAAGTACACGGAAGGACTTTGTGTGGAATTGTTACTGCTATACCTAGGAAAGTCATTAGGACTGTCTGAATGGATATTTGTGCGTTTGCTTGAATTATTCAAGAGAGGATAGTGGAAATTGAAAAGGCTTGTCACACACACACTCTGTTATACATTTATATTGAGGTTAACGCCTGGTTGAAATTCTAATGGTTGCAGCATCTGGTTGTCCCTTATATCTTATATCTTCATGAATTTATCTCTCATTCATTTTGTTTTATCGCTTGTTTTGCTCGAGGACGACCAAAAGCTAAGTGGGGGGTTGTGATGAGAGATAAATTAACACTCATTATTATAACATTTCACCCCATTTCTGATACCGTTTTGAGCATTTATGTATCAAATCAAGTCATAATTACTAAGTTTTATCAAAATGTATAAGTAGTAATTATTATATAAAATATCGTATAATTTCATAAAAATATACTAAAAACTCATAAAAACCTAAATCGTTATAAATAGATATTATCGTTATAAATTTAATAAAACTTAAGTTTTTGTGGTCAAAATTACTGTGGCTCGTGTTTTTGACTGTTTCAGGGTACGTGTGATGAAAAACTGAAGAATTAATATCGAAACAGTAGAAAACCGAAGAAGGAAATTTTTCAAAGTCCGGCCCGAACCGAAAAAGACCGGCCCGAGCCGGAATAATCATCATTACAGCACGTGGGTATGACAAGGAGAGAATCTGCACTGTAGCACCGGCCCGAGCCGGGAAAAGACCGGCCCGCGCCGGTGCACTACCCCTATAAATACTCCCCTCAGTCCATTTGTTCAAGAGGCCCCAAAATATATATATAAATCTCTATATATATTTTCCTCTACCTCTTTCTTTTTATTTCTTTTATGTTTTGGGCCCTTATGTATACATATGTCTATGTATGTATATATATGTTTTTATGTGTATAAATAAATAGAGTAGTATCGTTGTAATGCTTGGATTTATTATCGAGGATTGTTGTCTTGGAAGCCGTTGTTACTTTCACGAGGATTAGGCTCCGATTCAGCAGTTGTAATCGGTAATTTTCTAATGTTATTATGTTTATTATTTCTATCTATTTATACATATATATATTAGTAGTAGTAATATTAGCCAAGATATGAATCTGAATTAGTTAATCTTTTTGGTAAAATGGATGATCGACTCTGATAATAATGATTAAAACCAATTATAATGAATCTCTTTCTATTTACACTTAAATGTACGGGATAGAAAGACCGGAGGGTAAAATTGGCCGAGTGAAAACGTGACAACGGAATCCGATTTCCTACCCGGGGGCAGATTTGTCTTGGGAAAGATGAATCTTATTAAATTTGTGCTCAAGATCGTAATAATGTTAAAATCAACGGTTTAATTGAAACTAACACCGGAAAGTTAAATCGATCCGCCTGACAACCGGAGCCTTTTGAATAACATCGGCCGTCGACAAACGGAATAACCTCTTTTATCCGGGGTAGATTTGTACTCGGTACTGTCGGACTAACGAGATTAGCATGGGGCATTGTGGAGATTAAACTAATGACAATTTGACATATGACAATTTCATACGCTCGTGTGAGGAGGAGTTGTCTAGCTTAGGAGTACACCGGTTCATATATAATTGACCTCCTTGCATCAAGGAAAAGATCTCGTCTCATTTATTTCTACTAAAAAGAGATCGTAATTCGGTAACGTATTCTTGGCTAGATCCAAAAATATATATATTATCTATTTTTATATTTTTATATTTATTTACTTGCTTTACTAACAATCTAACTAATCTAACTATCTAACCCGAGAAAAATGGTAAAAACTGCGACTTAGATCGAGTTAATAATAGCTTCTTGGTGTTTAACCACACTTTGAATTAGATCTTCATTTCCCTGAGGATACGACCTGACTCACCAGACTAGCACTACAATTTGACCCGGTACACTGCCGGTAAGGATTGTATAGCCTAGAAAACGTCCGTCACCGCACTATTAAGCAGAAGGTCCTTTGTGGCTTAAAGCCTCTTTTGTGCCGCGCTATTAAGTGGACGGACTTATAGGAGGGCGGTGTTGTCGGCGAGCTCAAAATGGGTTGAGCATTAGGGCAGCGACCATTGAAGAGTCAGGCGGAGTGAGTTGTCAGACATGGGTAGTGGGGCAGTTGAAGGGTCAGATCGTGGTATGTGGCCTATCATCGGCCTTCTCGATAACCGCCCACGTACTTACGTGGGCATTGATTGCCTCCCCATAATGATGATGGTTTTCAAATTTTGAAATCCGGAATGACCGCGCTAATCTGGACGGTTGGATGGATCGATTTCTAGCCACACGATCAGTTTTTCCTTGCCTATATAAAGCTTCATCCCCCAATTCCCCAACAATTTTCGCTTCTCATACTTCTTAATTTCCTTTGCGTTTTTGTTCTCCCCCTCCTCTTAAGTTCTGAGTGTGTTTTTGGCGAGAGTTTGAGTTTCTCAATAGGTATTTGGGGCAAGTTCAAAGGTTCCGGTGGTAGCTTGTAGATTCCGGCCCCTTTTCCAGTTTCCGGCCTGTTTCTTATCTCAGAAACAGGTAAATCACCTTTTTTTGCCCTTTCTCTTCGTTTCTTTTTGGTTTCTGAGTAATTTTGCCCGCTTGCTTTGCTTTTTCGCAATGTTGATTTGATTGACTGCATTTTTTTGGGGTTGGTTTGTATGTCCACTTTGGTTTTTCTTCAATGAGGAGTGAACTGAGTGTTTCTTTTGGGGTTAAGTGAGGTTTTTTTGCTAGGTTCACCTGGGTATTAGGTTTTGAGACCATATGTATACCATTTCCTCCTGCAATTGCGCTTTCATTTCTCTTGTAGAGGTAAAAACCGGAGGGAAAGGTGTCGAGATGGGTGAGATCACTCCGCTGGTTTAATCTTCATTATCCCAGGTGACTAAACTCCGTCTTTCCCTCTTGTTTTTTCAGGATGTCCGACGATGAATATGCCTCGAGGGGGGACTCAGATGAAGATCATGAGGTTTATGATTATGCACTGGACGAAGGAGAAGAGGACCCTTCTGAATTTGATGAGCCTGCTTGGGATGACTTACTAGACGAGCTGGCCGAGAGGGAAGCCGCTCTACGAGTGCAAGATGATCCCTTCGACTTAGCCAACACTATCCCTAAATTGGCAAAAGGACCGCTGAGGCTGAAGAAGCAGATGTCGGCACTAGTGGCGCCGCTGGCGATAAGGGTCCTGATTTTGTTGAGGACGATTCTTTTGTCGAGCTTATGGGGGTTAGCGAGGATGAGAGTCTACCACTTCCTCGCAAACTTCCTTGGGACGTCCCTAAGAGGCCAAAGTAGAAAAGAGGGCAACTTTTGGTGAGGCGGCGAAAGGGAAATTTCCAAAACCCAACAATCCTGACGCCCTGAGGGAGTTTGCTCTTTTAGCTGAGTATGAGAGCACTTGAGGAAGAGTGGACGCGGCTTCAGAAAATCAAAGATCTTGCTAAGGCCCTTCATCACAGCTTCAACATCGACCCCAAATAATATAGGTTTTCTTTATTTGATTTCAAGAAGAAGGAAGATAAGATCAAACCGGGTGAACGCGAGGATCGCATTGGTTCTCGTCGCCCAGGAGACTCCTTGGTCCTTCATTTTGATCATTTCTATGCTGGCTTTCGACCCATTCTTGGTAGAAATATTTCGATTTATGGAAGCATTGCCAAGCGACTTCACCGTAGGAGGCGCGATTCAGATTATGTCTTTCATAGTATTATGTCAGACAAAGAAGAAAGAACCCACTCTGCCCATTTTCAACCATTTCCATACTTTTTGTGGGACCTCGATCCCGGGGTAGATCTCTCTAAGAACCAAAATTCGTCGTTTACTTTTCCACCTACCAAACAAAATTCATCATTGGGGCGACCGCGTTCTTAAGGTAGAATCGAAAATCTGCTGGCCGTTTTCTAACGCCGCTTCCCGCAAAGGAAAATCATAGGCTCGCTCGGTTGAGCCTCTTGGCAATGTTTTTGAGCTTCGATTTGTCAAAAGACTCATGACGCTTATAAATTCTGACGGGATCGAGAAGTCGAAGAGGAACATTTCATGGGTTGATGTTATTGATGTGGCGGAGCCATATCCTAGCAGGGCGGGGATAGTAGGTCCGCCAAAATCTAAAGCTTTGGTCTCCATAGAGCTCGAGGAGTCTGATTCGAATTGGGTAGGAGATTTCCATTTGGGCAAATGATTCCCTTCTAAGTGTACTATTTGTTTGGGAAACCCCAACCAAAGATCCTGCCATAAACCTCATACTTGTTTCTTTTTTCTTTTCCTTTTCCTTTGCATTTTATTACTTTTTTCTCCATACTGATAAACCCATTTTGCAGTTGCAATGGTTGATTCTAATGAGCGCCGTGCTCAAAAGAAAGAGCTTTCTAGGGCCGCGGGAAAGGCTAGGCAAGAGGTGTTGAAGAATGCTCCTGGGAAGGTGCCACGTACGGTAGATGCTTCCATTATTGATGAAGCCTTTGTTCCCATTCAACAAGATCAACCCGCGGCCAGTGTTGGCGCAGGCTCAAGTCAAACTGGCAGAGCTCAGAAAAGTACTCAGGAGGATGTGTCCATGAAGGAGTCCCAAGCTCCTAAGTGATCCAAAGCTGCTGAAAAGTCCAAAGTTGTTGTTGCTTCCGAAACTGACAAGGGCTCTACCCCCTCAGAGGGGCGGCCTGCTGAGAGGGGTACTATGCAGCCCGAAACTAAAAGTGGGCAGGTTGTTGATGAGTCAAGGGTGTCACCAAAAGAACCCTTACCATGCGGCTACACAGGGAAAGAGGCCCTTTGGTTGGACTCTGACTTTACTCAAGGCCCTATTGACATGAATAAGGCGAGCCTATTCAAGAAAGCGATTGTTGATGTTCTTCCCCTTAACCGCCTTACTTGGGACTCGCCTGCTGGAGTTCAGATGGAGATTGGAAGAGGGATCACTGCTTGCGTTGTGGTTCGAGACGAGATTCCTGCTGTAGACGAGGCTGACAGGCTTGATGACCTCACTGGCCAATTTTGGGCTTGCCTCTACCATGGTAAACTTTATTCATGTCTTGTTTCCTTTTGTTTCCTTTATTTTCTACGGGCTTACCCTTTTCCTTGTTTCAGCTCGGAACTCGCATTCATAAGGCCGTTGAGGCCGCTGGTAAGCGCAAAGCCGAGCTTAGGAAGGCTACAGTGGCCCCTTGCCATTTCTGACAAGGCAAAGGCTGATCTTGAGGCCAAGCATGCAAACACCTTGCGAGATAATGGTCGCTTAAGGGAGGATGTCAAGGCATGCAAAGAGCTGGATGTTCAACTGCATCAGAAAGTGGCAAGCTTAAACGAGACTGCCCAGAAATCTGCCGAGGAGCTAAAGAGCGCTCAGGAGAAGATCGCCATCTTAGAGGAGCAACTCGCTGAGGCTAAAAAAGCTACTAAGGAGGCTGGGCCTGCGGCCATTACTGAATATAAGAAGTCTGATGCTTTTTTAAATATTCAGGAAGCGAGCTTTGATCAAGTTTTTTATCACCTTGCTTGCTGCTTTATGTCAACTCGCAGTAGGGAGTCTGTCAGCCTCGAGGAGTTGGCCGAGTGGAATGGATTGTCCTAGCGGAGACCTGAACTGTTGGCCCTTCACCCGGACATCCCTTTTACTGATGAGCATATTGTTGACATCGCTGCTGACCAGATGAAGAAAGGCGAGGCTATTTGGGATCCTCCACCTCGCAATGCAGTGAACTTCACCACCTTGGCCAAATGAGATCCTGCTACTGAATATTTCAAGCTGGGGATGAGTTTCTAAACTTGACTGGCGATCATACGCGAACTCCTGATCAAAATTGAAACCTTTTTGGTTGTTGATCGTTTTGTAATAATTCAACTTTGTTTTTGTTGTTTGAACAATTTGAACACTTTCCCTTTGCTGCTTTGTAATTTATTTTTGACATGTGGTCGCTTTTGGCCCTTTTCTGATATATGCATTTCCCTTTATTTTCTATCTTGTTTGTTGTCTCGTGTATATGCGGCCCCATTTATTTTGGCGAGGTTCAGAGTATTGGTCACAAAGCTCGCTAAAAAATAACAATATAAAATCCAAGTGCTTTTGAATTAAAAATTTCCGATATGCAGCCCCATTGTTTCAAGCAAAGCGATGGCGAGCTTGATTAAAATAGATGACAATCACCGCAACCTAATGAAAATCTCATAGTACGGCTCCCTTGTTTCGGGTGAGGCTGCTGCGGGATTAGTTGAAACAGATGGTAGGCGTGCTGTTGGAAGGAGAAAAGTTATAATTTGATTGGACGGTTCACTAGCAGCCTTTTGGTCTTTTCGAGAACGGCGCAATCAATGTCACGTTGAATATCATTTCGATAACTGCCTAGTGATAAATGCGTTTCTTGAAATTCAAAATCCAGATAAACCGCGTGAATCTCAACCGCTTGATTTTTTCAATCCTGGCCATTCTCCATTCTTCCTCTTCTATAAAAAAGGGAGGGTTTCCCTGGCAATTCTTTGTTACTCATTTGTATAAATCTCTTTTCCCTCTCTGATCAACATGACTTTTCGATCTGGAGAGTGTAGTTCAATTCGTTTGTTCAAGGCTTGTCATAGGCATGATGTTTCCCCTTTCTGCTTTACTGCTTCTGATACTGCCAAGTCCCATTTTTGGGGTTACTTTGATGTAATTGAGCCTTTGAGGGAGAGAGGTTTGAACGTGGATAAGGTTGAAGGTGATGGCTCTTTACTCCAGGTTCGACTTTCCGGGTGGTGAGATTTTATCTCCACACCTCCGACATCCTTCAACAACACCCTAGTGAGGGAGTTTTACTCCGTTCTCTCAGAGATCTCCCCAGATGAAGTTGTTAGTTCCATTTTCCTTCAAGGAGTTTCTATCAATTTTACCCTGGAGGTTATCAATGGACTTCTCCGTATCCCTGCTATCAACCATTCTACTCATTATGAGGTTGCTTGGGATCTTGGCGACGAGGGAAGTAGACAGGTCCACCTATGTTGCACAATTCGTGTGCTTTTCCTTGATCATCCGTGCCCTCGTACACTAGGATCTGCTTCTGAATTATCTCGTGGTAATCGAGAGTGGAAGCAGTTCATTAACTCGTGAGCTATTCCGTCTGCGGGCTTCGAGGAGGTTACAGAGGCTGAAGCTTTCCTTCTTCATACCATCCTTGACCCACAGGTGGATGTTGATTGGGGAATCCTGATTCATCGCAAGGCTGTCAAGGTCGCTGTTGCTATGGATCCTAATCGTTGTATTCCTTTTAGCTCGATGATTTCTCGTCTTTGTATGGATATATTTAGGGTGCCGACTTATTCTCTGGATCGGTACCGCATTTAGGAGTTTTCAGATTTAATTTTGGCGCCTTTTTTACGCTTGTACTTTTCCTTGATATTTTGAATGAAATCTTTATTGTTTTGTTATCTCATCGAATAAAACTAAAACCAGGTTTCTTTATGCTTGCTATAGGCATAATTTGATGAATTAAAAAATCCCGGTGTGCGGCCCCTTGTTTTGGATAAACCTAAGGCGTTTAGCCTGCGGGCTTGTAGAAAATAGAGTGGGTACACTTTATCACAATCAATTTATAGTTGTCAAAATGAGCTTTTCATTCGAAATGGTTTCCAAAAGATGGGGCCTAAGGCCGCCTTACAAAATACACTTCCTCTTGTGTATGAAGTAAAGAGGTTAAGCTTACATGTAATATCTTTTCAAGTTGTCGGCGTGCCAAGGCCTATCGTATTCGCGACCTTGGTCATCACTCAGAACATAAGTCCCCATTTTGATTGTCCTCGCGACTTGAAGTGGACCTTTCCAATTCTTAGATAACTTTCCTTTCTTAGCTTCATGTCCAGTGGCCTGTCGTTTCCGCAAAACGTAATCTACCACCGTGAAGTGATGGTCGTGAATATGATTGTCATGGTGTTGTTTGGCTACTTGTTTGCAATTGATTAAGCGACCATATGAGTTGATTCACTTTTCCTCCAACTAATCGAGGTTGAGTTGTCTTGTCGGTGGATTTTCAGCCTCGTAGAAATGTGCGACCCTTAAACTTGGTAGGGCCATCTCTACCAGGGCCATGGCTTCCGACCTGTAGGTCAGGGCAAAATGAGTTTCCCCAGTAGTTTTTTTCCTAGACGTTCTGAGGGCCTATAGGGCCGCAGGCAAGTGATCCGGCCATTTTCCTGCTTTGTCGTCCAAACTCTTTTTCAGCACGCTTAGCACTTGTTTATTGGCATTTTCGGTCTGACCATTTCCTTGTGGGTAGCATACTGACGATTGCCAATGCTTGACGTTATGTTCCCTGCAAAATGTGTCGAACTCCTCCATAAACGGTGGTCCGTGGACGGATACTAATACCCTTGGGACTCCAAATCTGGTCCAAATTTGGTCGAGCAAGAAATAGATTATATTTTTAGACTTGGTTTTTACCAGGGCCTTGGCCTCGATCCATATGGTGAAGTAATCAACAACGACGACCACATATTCACATCCTGAGTGACCCTTTTTGAGCGGTCCGATGAGGTCGATCGCCCACATGTCGAAGGGCCGGGCTGCGATGACGATGCTTTGTTCAACTAAGGGCAGCCTGGGGATATCCGTGAACTTTTGACATTTCGCACTTTCTGGCATATATTTGTGCATCCTCTGCAAGCTTGGGCTAGTAATAGAAAACCAACATCACTTTCTGAGCGAGTGTACGGCTAACCGGATGGCCGCCACACAGCCCCTCGTGCAGCTCTACAAGTATCCCGCCGACCTTCTCCAGCCGTACACATCGTGACAAAGGTTCGGAAAAAGATTTCCGATATAGAATATTGTCCAAGCTTGTGTACCCGGAGGCTCACATGGCCAATGCCCTGGCCTCTTTGGAGTCGGATGGGAGGGTCCCTGATTCAATAAATGCTTTTAACTCGTCGATCGAACATGGATTGGTTGGATGGAAATCCATAATTTCGATCCGGTTGATGGCAGGCCCCGATAGATGTTCCACCATAACTGCCAGATTGCTCATCTCATCCTTACCAGTTAATTTTGATAAATAATCCGCTCTCTGATTGTCCTCTCGAGGGATGTTGGTGAATTTTCAATATTTGAAACTTCCCTCTAGCTTTTTGACTAGAGTGATGTATTTTTGTAAGATTTCACAATGAATGCCGTATGATTTAGTCACCTGGTTGACCACCAACTGCGAATCACAAAATACCTCAACATTTCCGACTCTCATAGATTTGGCGAGCTCGAGTCCCGCTATGACCGCTTCATATTCGGCTTGATTATTTGATGCAGTAAAATCAAATCTCAAGGCCTTTTCAATTTCCACTGAGGTACCTGGCTCTAATAATATGATTCCAGCTCCACAACCGTTGAGGTTCGCGGCTCCATCGACGTAAAGTTGCTAACAATTACTCGGCCTTTGAGGTGCGGCCATTGTTAGTGCTGTTGGATAGTCTATAAGATTTGAGCTGGGTTGCTCCTCCGGCTTTTCCTCATTGAAGCTTGTCTCTGCGATGAAATCAAGTAAGGCTTGGGCTTTGATAGCTTTCCTAGGCTCATATTGGATATCGAATTCAGTGAGCTAGATGGCCCATTGTAGAAATCGACCAGATAAGTCCGGCTTGTGAAGGACTTGGCGTAATAGAGCATCAGATAGCACAGTAATGGTGTGTGATGAATAGTAAGCCCTTAATTTCCGGGCAGCAATAACAACACTGTAGGACAACTTTTCGATATTAAAGTAGCGACTCTCAAATAGACTGAGAGCCTTAGAAACATAATAAACGGGGTTTTGAAGGGTACCGTCCTCCTTGACAAGAGCAGCGGCGACAGCCCGATCTGAGGCCGCTAGATACAGAAATAAAACGTCCCCGCTCACAGGACTGACCAACAACGGCGGACTCTATAAGTAGGTCTTGAGTTCTTTGAAAGCTTGCGAGCACTCCCCTATCCATTCAAAGGTTTTGTTCCCTTTGAGGATTTTGAAGAAAGGTAGGCTTTTTTCAGCAGACTTGAAGATGAATCTCCTAGAGCAATTATCCTTCCGTTCAGCCTCTATACCTCCTTGATTGTGGTCAGCTCGCTCATGTTTATCAGCGCCTTTGTTTTTTTGGGATTTTCCTCGATCTCCCTTTGACGCACCATGAACCCCAAAAATATGCCCCCAAAATGCATTTGGTGGGATTAGGTTTATTTGAGTGCCTCTTTACGTTTATGAGAGTTTCCCTCAGATCCGCCAAATGATCATGGTGACCTGATTTGATGACCATGTCGTCGATGTTGCTTTCATATTTCTACCTATTTGCGAACTGAAAACTCGGTTTACCATCCTCTGATATGTTGAGCCGGCATTCTTCAGACCGAAGGCATCATTTCATAATAATAGAGCCCTCCAGTGGCCCTAAAAGCGGTCATTTCCTTGTCGCAGTCCGACATCTTGACTTGGTGATAGCCTGAATAGGCATCTAGGAAGGTCAGCATCTCAAAACCGGCGATCCCATCCACCATTTTATCAATCCGTGGCAGCGCATAAGAATCTTTCGGACATGCCTTATTTAGATTGGTGAAGTCGATGCACATCCGCCACTTTCCATTAAGCTTCTTCACCATTACAACGTTGGCCAACCAGGTCGGATATTGTAGTTCCCTGATTATGCCCGCATCCAGAAGTATTCCAACCTCGCCTTTAATAGCGACCTCTTTCTCTCTAGAGAACCGACGTGTTTTTGTTTGGATTGGTTTGAAGTTGGGATAGACGCTAAGATAGTGTAGCGCGACCCAGGCTCCACACCCCTCATTTCTGTTACCTCCCAGGCGAAGGCATCCACATTTTCTTTCAGCAGCGCTATCAGTTCCTCCCACTCTGATGCTGTCATCTGAGATCCGATATTTATTAATTGATCGGGGTACCTTTTATTAACGACGGCCTCGATCAGCTCATCCTCGGTTGTGAAGTTTGGCTAGTCCCTGATCTGTAGAGTTTCGACCTCCACTGTTTTAATTACGGCCTTTTTTATCGTGTTGACCCGGCTTGAAATCACACCGAATTCCTCGATTCTAGGATTTTTGGATTCAACCCTATTTTTGGTCATATACTCGAGGAAAAGTCCTGGTCGGCTCATAGCAACCCCGATGTCATCTCCCACATGGAATTTGTGGGACCGACACGACCATTTGAAACCTTTTCATATTGGGGATCCCCAAAATCATGTTATAATAAGAGGGAAGATCAACGACTAGAAAAGTTCTTACCTCGGTGCGGCACGGTTCATAATCGCCTATAGTGACGCTGAGGTCGATCGTGCCCTTGACCCTTACTGTGTCATTGAAGAAACCCTCTAACACCCCGATGTAGGGCTTCAGCTTGGCCTCTCTAAATTCGATCTGTTTAGACAGTCGAAATAGATGACGTTGCGGCATGCTCCAGTGTCTATCATAACTCGATGACCCCGTGTTGCTCGTTGATTCCAACCTTAAGAATTATCGGTATCTCCATGATGCCTTCCATAGTTGTAAGTTCACTCTTGGTGAACATAATTCCCTTTTTCTGACTCTACCTGAACGATCTGTTTTTTGAAGCCACGAATGTTTATCGAGTGTATCTATGATTTCAACTGATTATTGCTGGGGAGATTTCCATGGATGACCGGGACGTCCTTTTGATATACGCGAGGTTGCCGCCCTTTATTAGTTCCGGCATTTCCATCTCGCCTGTATTTGGCCATGGGTCCCTCCTCGATCAGCCTGTCTATCTCCTTCCTCAGAGTGAAACTTGCATCAGTCAGATGACCGTGATCTTTATGGTAGTTGCACCATTTTATTTTATTGCAAGTATCGGGACCGCCTTTCATGGGCTTTGGTCTTTCGAAATGTTCCTAAATTTCAAAGAGTATCTGTGACGGCTTGGTATTGAGAAGGATAAAATCGTTTTCATTAAACTTAATTAAACGGTTTCTTTACCTTGCGATCCTGGTTTGAGTCCTTTCCCAGTGCTTTTCTGCGATCCTCCCCACGATCCCCCTTCTGCGAGTGATGCTCTGGTCTAGATCTAGCCTTTCCAGAAGGAGACGGTGCCTCACTCACCCTGATCATTGCTCTTTCCAACATCTCCCTTAGGCCTAATTTAGGCGGCCGTAGGTTAAACCCCGTTTTCATCAGACCCTTGGCTATTCCCGTGAGAAATCAAGTTATGGTGGCGTTGTTGGGAATGTTTCTGGTCTGATCGTAGACCTTGATGAACCGCTCATAGTAGCCTTTTCCTGATTCGTTTTCTCCCATGCGGACCTCATAAAGGTCCTCTATGGTCTTCTTCGGTCTGCTTGCTGATTTCTTTCACGAACTTTTCAGATAGATCCTCCCAGCTTTCAACTGAACCGTGAGGAAAACCGCGGACCCAGAATGCGGCCCAATCTTGCATGATGCCGACTAGGGCAATGCACCAGGCTGATCTCTTTTGGGTCGCTAAAGTGATACGACCTAGGAATGCGGTGAGTCAATCCGACGAACAAGTGTTCCCATTGCAGTAGTTGTAACTGGGATAGCTAACCTTTTCTTTCTTCGTCGGTAGGGTTTCGGTGATTCTCCTGGCGGGTACATCAATTCCAGAGATCGGGGCGGCTTCTCCAGCGGGCCTCGGCTTCTTCAGTTCTGTGATTTCCTTTCTCATTATCTCTATTTTTTCGACCATGACGAGATCAACTATTTGCCTGGGCAGGGATGGTTCAGCTGCTCACTCAGACCTGTACTCTGAGTCCGCATGGTTTCGTGATTCCTCCTGCTGAGCCCACTTTTCTCTTATGATTAGGCGAGCATCTCTTTCATTCCTGCCCTCTTACCTGGGCGTTACGCACCTTTCTAGGGGGCCTAGACGGCTTAGGGCCAGACCTTTTTCTTTTTCACCTAGCATTTTCAGATGGATCCCATTTCCTCGCTCTTTCCTTTTTGATTCTCGCGACCATGCTGGGCCGAAGCTTGGACGACCTCCTGATCTTCCCTGCGACCCCTTCAGCCCGACGAGTGAACACTTTCCTTAACCTCTATTCTTCTAGGCTGACTCGGGTGACCTCTGTCTGGCTCCCTTGGGTTGACCTTACTCTTGGGTGGGATCGCTTCCCGGACCGGTAATGGTGCCCGGCCCAGAGCTACTAGCCGAGAATTGGTCAGGTACATTCTCTCGGCATACTTGGAGTATTCTCTCATTTTTGAGACATCTAGGTCCTCTTGGAATCCGGGTACCTTTTCTAGTACCATCTCTTGGCTTCGCTACGGTATAGTCGCCCCGATTGCGGTTTTTTCCCTGTGAGCCTCCTCTAGAGCCGTGACGGCCACTTTGGATTTGGACTTCTGATTCAAGACATTTATAGCATCGTCAGCGTCTAGAACCTCTCTCTGCGATCTGTCCCAGTCTGCGGTGGGATTATCAAATATTTCTCCTCCGCCCTCGGTGCGGGGTTGATTTTGTGCCCCCTTTTGTCGGGGTTTGTGGTATCAGTGGTAAACCTTTACTCCTTGCCATCATTATTTATGCGAACTGATTTAGCTTGGAGATAAGATCGTTAATTTGGTCACCACCGATTGTCTAACAACCTGATCTTCTCTGACACCCTCAACTACTTCGTACTTTCTTTGACTTTTGGGGAGCTAGACGGAGATCTTTTGGACAGTGACAACTCAGATGAGGTTGTGGCCGGAAATATGAATTTTAGGGGAAAAAGGTGATGATTCAAACGCAGAAAACCCCAAAAACTTTGTGTGATGTATTACCAAGAAAACAAGGTGGCTTCTTTTTGCCAAAGTAGTTTCCAGAATGATAAGGAAACAAAAGCGATAACTTGACTTTTTTTCTGGTAAAATAGCGATGCTAGACCTTAAAGATATCGAGAGAGGTGATTTTTCAAATGCAAGCTCGGTGTATCTCAGGCTTTCTAACACACGAACATACAACTTCCCATATTGCGAGAGCTTAACTAAAAACAAGAACTTGAGCGAAGAACACTACGAGAGAGGTGATTTCTCAAACGCTAACTCGTGAGTTTCGTGCAAGCTTTGTTAATGTTACCACTTTTTGATCTATCCTTTCTAATGATGCTGATTCTGAGGCCTTCCTTTGAGTGAGGATAGCTTTCATTGATCGTGAAGAAGCGATGAAGATCCTTAGCTCCACAGTGAGCTGGTTTTCTGGGTGATCTCTTCGCCTGAATGACCGGAAAGCTTGCAACCTTCCCGGTAACGGAGCCAACTGATAATGTGTAAAATATCACGGTTGTCTAACGGTGGTTTATATAGTGGATATCTGGCTTATATGATGTATTTTATTGAAGATAGCCGGCGGTGTGGTGGTGGTGTGTGTGAATGCTTGAGAGAGTAGATATTTTGGCAGAGTTTTGTTCTCTTTATTACTTTGCATCCTTCTTCATTTTGTTACACAAGGCATCCTTTTATAGGAATGAGGGGTAGTTAGGGGTTAATCTAGAGACAAGTAGATAAAATATCTTCGCAGCGCGGTTATAGGGTCATTCGGACCGCTATCCACAGAGTCTCTTGCTTTCTCCCTTGCCTTTAAGTCGCTTCCTTGCTTATTCTTTCAAGGGCTTGTGCGGCCTCTATTGGACCTCTTTTGAGGTCACAGATAGGTCCCCTGAGCCACTAGGGACCTTAAAGGTTCGAGGACTCTTGGCGGGGACCTGAGCTTGACGACCTCAGTTTGATTGTCGTCGCGACGCTATGGCCGTGGACCACACTTTCCAACCTGGTGGCTAGATAGGCTTTATCCGGCGACTCATAGGTGGCGGCACTATTTAGGCATATAAATGACCATCGCGATGCATTCACCAACACGATGTAGTGACCACCCCTATGTAGTGACCAACGCGATGCAGTGCCCATCGGGATGCATTGACCAACGCGATGCAGTGCCCACCCCTATGCAGTGACCACCGCGATGCAATGACCACCGTGATGCAGTGACTGCCCCGATGCAATGACCGCCCCAATGCAGTGACCATCGGGATGCAGTGACCATACGATGCATTGACCATCGCGATGCAGTGACATTTGAAGATGCGACACCAAGATGAAGTGATACCGCGATGACATTTGATATTTTTCCGACTTAATTTCATAAAGTCGATCTTTTCTTTATAAATTCGACTTCAAACGACTATATTTTTTGATATAAAACTCCGATCAACATAATTATTTCACCTTAATTTATATTTTTTCGTCCTCTTTATTCTGATATCTAATTTGATATATTTCCGACTTAATTTCAGAAAATCAATTTTTTTCTTTATAAATTCGACTTCAAACGGCTGTATCTTTTGATATAAAACTCCGATCATCATAATTTTTTTCACAATAATTCATATATTTTTGTCCTCTTTATTATGATATCTCATTTTATGAAGTGACACTCAATGATATCAACATTTTAAGTAGTGACACCATATGCAATGGCACCCAATGACACCAACATTTTGTTAGGAAATCTAGGCGGGAACGCAGCGGAATTTAAAATTTTATTTCCTATTCACCCAAGATCGAATTCGTTTAAGCAACAAACATATTAAGTTAGTAGACGGGTTGCTTGATCTAAAAGATCGACGCTTTGACCGTCAACGGAGAGTAGTAGTGGGCGAGCCGTCCACGTGTCCGGCCTCTATCAATATCCACAAGAGCAACTCGCCGGAATTCTCCTTGGATAGCTACTAGAAAAATCCGGTTGCTAGACCGGCATTTTATCTCTCTCTAAATCGCTCTCTAAAAAGATCTCTGTTTATTTTGTAAATTATAACTCTTCTAATTGTAATGATGCAAAAGAGCTTGTCAACCCCTCTATTATATAGTGGGTGGTGCGCCCCTTGTCAATCCCAATCTGATTGGGAGAAACTTCATAGTAGATTAATGAGAAAGAAATCTTTTACTAGTAGAATAAGGAAAATATATATTCTAGATTTATCACATTTAATATTCAATATCTTATATGAAATTTATTTCCAAGATATATATTTACAATATCTTATATTGAATATATCTTTATCTTATTACCATAAATCAATTTACACATGTGTATATATCACATATATACATTACACATATAAATATATATATATATATATATATATATATATATATATATATATATATATATATATATATATATATATATATATATATATATATATATATATATTACTACAAATGTGCACATACGTATTGATGCGATCCCTTCGGAGGTACCCAACCCGTTGGCCCCGATGCCGCCTATTGATTGTTTGGTTATTCGAGACGGGCCTATGACATGGCTCCAGAAGAAATGGATGTGCGATGCTTTAGATACACTGATCATTGATATTTGTTTAGAGCAAGCACAGGCGCAGCCGGACGACGAGCAATCTATCTGTTGCGTTATTTATACTAAGGAGCTTGGAAATCATGAGGATTGAGTGGTTTGACGTCCACGACGTCGTTTATTCTCTATTATATTATTAAGATATTTTTTTAGGGTTATTTTATTTATTTTTCCTATTTTTAGGTGCCATATATGGGTATTACCCAAACTACCCTTATGATTTTATTCTTGTAGCCTATTTAAAGGCAAACCTTTTATTTCATGAAGGCAGAACCAATATTATTTTGATACACAAAATTCATCTTCTTCCTTGATCTGTGATTGATCAAGAACATCACTTGCAAGTGAGCGATCTGTTTGTCGTAGAGATTTCACCCCTTTCAAGAGCTTCTCAGCATTCTTGAGCAAAGCGCTGAGTTGTTCTTGGCCCTCTTCCTAGACTGCTACTCAGTTAGGTTAGGGTTTCTTGCTCTTATTGATTCCTTTCGTCGATCTCCTGGGATTTAAAATTGATTTAAAGAGTGGCTATCATCAAGTGCGTATTCGTGAGGGTGATGAGTGGAAAACTGTATTTAAGACTAAGTTTGGGTTGTATGATGGCTTGTCATGCCTTTTGGTCTCATTAATGCTCCTAGCACATTTATGTGATTAATTAATGAGGTACTTAGGGACTTTATTGGCAAGTTTGTGGTTGTCTATTTTGATGATATTCTTATTTATAGCCATAACTTGGAGGAGCATGTTAGTCACCTAAGGGCTATATTAGAAACACTTCGGGATGCACAGTTGTATGCTAACCTTAAGAAGTGCACTTTTTGCATGGATAGGGTCGTGTTTCTTGGTTTTGTTGCGAGTGCATAGGGTGTTGAAGTTGACCAGGAGAAGATTAAGGCGGTCCAAGAGTGGCCCGAACCAAAATCAGCCGCTGAGGTTCGTAGTTTCCATGGTTTGGCGAGCTTTTATAGGCAATTTGTGAGGGATTTCAGTAGCATTGCAACCCACTGAACGAGTTGGTGAAAAAGAATGTCCCAATTCATTAGGGACCTAAACAAAGGGAGTCTTTCGAAACTCTTAAGTCTCGTTTAGTTTCTGCACCCATACTTGCTATACCTGATTTTTTTAAAGCCTTTGAAATGGAATGTGATGCTTCGGGGTGGGTATTGGGGTTGTGCTTATACAAGAGGGTCATCCTATTGCTTATTATAGTGAGAAATGGAAAGGTCCCCAGTTAAATTATGCTACTTATGATAAGGAGTTGTATGCCTTTGTGCGGTGTCTTCACACGTGGCAGCACTATTTGCAGCCTCGAGAGTTCATTATTCACACTGACCACGAGTCATTTAAATATCTTAAGGGTCAGGGTAAGTTGAGTAAGAGGCATTTGCGTTGGATGGAATTTATTGAGTCATTTCCTTACGTGATTAACTATAAAAAGGGTCATGAAAATGTGGTAGCTGATGCTTTGTCCCGTAGGCACACTTTGATCACTATTATGCAAACTAAGTTTCTTGGCTTTGAGTTTATTAAGGAATTGTATGCACTTGATCATGATTTTTCGAAAGCATTTGCGGATACTAGTGAGGCGCCTACTGAAAAATTCTTTAGGAGTGATGGTTTCTTATATCGTGAGCATGCATTATGTATTCCTCGGTGTTCTATACGTGAATTGCTTGTTCGTGAAGCACACGGTGGTGGCTTAATGGGTCATTTTGGGGTCACTAAAATGCTAGATATGCTTAAATCTCATTTTTATTGGCCTAATATGCATAGTGATGTCGCTCGTTTTTGTGATGCTTGTATTGTGTGTAAGTATGCTAAATCCAAATCCGCACCTCATGGTTTATAGACTCCACTGCCTATTCCCACATCCCCTTGGACTGATTTGTCTATGGATTTTGTATTGGGTTTACCTCGTTCTAAGGGAGTTCATGATTCTATTTTTGTGGTTGTGGATAGGTTTTCTAAGATGGCACATTTCATTCCTTGTCATAAAACGAATGATGCTACTTTATTGCTGATTTGTTCTTTAAGGAGATTGTTCGTTTGCATGGTGTCCAACATACTATTGTGAGTGATAGGGATGTGAAATTCATTAGTCATTTTTGGATAGTTTTGTGGGAACGTTTGGGTACTAAGTTATTGTATTCTTCTGCATATCACCCCCAAACGGACGGTCAAACTGAGGTTGTTAATCGAGTGTTAGGTCAATTGCTTCTTACTGTGGTCCAAAGAACTTGCGTAATTGGGAAAATTGTTTGCCATATGTGGAATTTGTGTATAATCGGTGTAAACATTTTGCAACTCGTTTGACCTCTTTTGAGGTAGTATATGGGTTCAACCCCGATACTCCTTTTTTTTGGCTCCTTTGCCCGTAGGTATGCAGGTTAGCTTGGATGGTGAAGCCAAGGCGGAGATGGTGCGCGAGTTGCATGCACAAGCTCGTGCGAATGTAGAGAAAGCTACGGCTAGGTTCGAGAAGCACGCCAACCAGGGACGCAAGGAGGTGATCTTTGATCCCGGTGATTGGGTGTGGTTACTCTTTCGCAAGGATCATTTCCCGAAGCAACGGAATTCCAAGTTGCATCCATGCGGTGATGGTCCATTTGAAGTATTGGAGCAGATAAACAACAATGTCTACAAGATCGCGATTCCTGAAGATTGGGGCATTTCTAATTCCATCAATGTTGCTGATTTGATGCCCTTTGACAACCCCTACGATCTGAGGACAAATCCTTTGCACCTGGGAGGGAATGATGCGATCCCTTCGGAGGTTCCCGACCCGTTGGCTCCGATGCTGCCTATTGATCGTTTGGTTATTCGAGACGGGCCTATAACATGGTTTAAAAGAAACGGAAGCGCGATGCTTTATATACACTCATCATTGATATTTGTTTAGAGCAATCACAGGCACAGCCGGACGACGAGCAATCTATCTGTTGCGTTATTTATACTACGGAGCTCGGAAATCATGAGGATGGAGTGGTTTGACGTCCACGACGTCGTTTATTCTCTATTATATTATTAAGATATTTTTTAGGGTTATTTTATTTATTTTTCCTATTTTTAGGCGCCATATATGGGTATTACCCAAACTACCCTTCTGATTTTATTCTTGTAGCCTATTTAAAGGCAAACCTTTTATTTCATGGTGGCAAAACCAATATTATTTTGATACCCAAAATTCATCTTCTTCCTTGATCCGTGATTGATCAAGAACATCACTTGCGAGTGAGTGATCTCTTTGTCGTAGAGATTGCACCCCTTTCAAACGTCTATCAGCGTTCTTGAGCAAAGCGTTGAGTTGTTCTTGGATCTCTTCCTAGACTACTGCTCAGTTAGGTTAGGGTTTCTTGCTCTCATTGATTACTTTCGTCGATCTCCTGGGATTTAAAATTGATTTAAAGAGTGGCTATCATCAAGTGCGTATTCGTGAGGGTGATGAGTGGAAAACTGCATTTAAAACTAAGTTTGGGTTGTATGAGTGGCTTGTCATGCCTTTTGGTCTCACTAATGCTCCTAGCACATTTATGCGATTAATGAATGAGGTACTTACGGACTTTATTGGCAAGTTTGTGGTTGTCTATTTTGATGATATTCTTATTTATAGCCATAACTTGGATGAGCATGTTAGTCACCTAAGGGCTATCTTAGAAACACTTCGGGATGCACAGTTGTATGCTAACCTTAAGAAATGCACTTTTTGCATGGATAGGGTCGTGTTTCTTGGTTTTGTTGTGAGTGCACAGGGTGTTGAAGTTGACCAGGAGAAGATTAAGGCGGTCCAAGAGTGGCCCGAACCAAAATCAGCTGCCGAGGTTCATAGTTTCCATGGTTTGGCGAGCTTTTATAGGCGATTTGTGAGGGATTTCAGTAGCATTGCAACCCCACTGAATGAGTTGGTGAAAAAGAATGTCCCATTTCATTGGGAACCTAAACAAAGGGAGTCTTTCGAAACTCTTAAGTCTCGTTTAGTTTATGCACCCATACTTGCTTTACCTGATTTTAATAAAGCCTTTGAAATGGAATGTGATGCTTCGGGTGTGGGTATTGGGGGTGTGCTTACACAAGAGGGTTGTCCTATTGCTTATTATAGTGAGAAATTGAAAGGTCCCCAGTTAAATTATGCTACTTATGATAAGGAGTTGTATTCCTTAGTGCGGTGTCTTCACACGTGGCAGCACTATTTGCAGCCTCGAGAGTTCATTATTCACACTGACCACGAGTCACTTAAATATCTTAAGGGTAAGTTGAGTAAGAGGCATGTGCGTTGGATGGAATTTATTGAGTCATTTCCTTACATGATTAAGTATAAAAAGGGTCAAGAAAATGTGGTAGCTGATGCTTTGTCCCGTAGGCACACTTTGATCACAACTATACAAACTAAGTTTATTGGCTTTAAGTTTATTAAGGAATTGTATGCACTTGATCATGATTTTTCGAAAGCATTTGCGGATACTAGTGAGGCGCCTACTGAAAAATTCTTTAGGAGTGATGGTTTCTTATACTGTGAGCATGCATTATGTATTCCTCAGTGTTCTATACGTGAATTGCTTGTTTGTGAAGCACACGGTGGTGGTTTAATGGGTCATTTTAGGTCACTAAAACGCTAGATATGCCTAAATCTCATTTTTATTGGCCTAATATGCGTAGTGATGTCGCTCGTTTTTGTGATGCTTGTATTGTGTGTAAGTATGCTAAATCCAAATCCGCACCTCATGGTTTATACACTCCACTGTCTATTCCCACATCCCCTTGGACTAATTTTTCTATGGATTTTGTTTTCGGTTTACCTCGTTCTAAGGGAGGTCATGATTCTATTTTTGTGGTTGTGGATAGGTTTTCTAAGATGGCACATTTCATTCCTTGTCATAAAACGAATGATGCTACTTTTTTTGTTGATTTGTTCTTTAAGGAGATTGTTCGTTTGCATGGTGTCCCACATACTATTGTGAGTGATAAGGATGTGAAATTAGTCATTTTTGGAGAGTTTTGTGGCAATGTTTGGGTACTAAGTTATTGTATTCTTATGCATATCACCCTCAAACGGACGGTCAAACTGAGGTTGTTAATCGAGTGTTGGGTCAATTGCTTCGTACTGTGGTCCAAAAGAACTTGCGTAATTGGGAAAATTGTTTGCCATATGTGGAATTTGCGTATAATCGGTGTAAACATTTTGCGACTTGTTTTACCCCTTTTGAGTTAGTATATGGGTTCAACCCCGATACTCTTTTTTCTTTGGCTCCTTTTCCCGCAGGTATGCAGGTTAGCTTGGATGGTGAAGCCAAGGCGGAGATATTGTGCGACTTGCATGCGCAACCTCGTGCGAATGTAGAGAAAGCTATGGCTAGGTACGAGAAGCACGCCAACTAGGGACGCAAGGAGGTGATCTTTGAGCCCGGTGATTGGATGTGGTAACTCTTTTGCAAGGATCGTTTTCCGAAGCAACGGAAGTCCAAGTTGCATCCACGCGGTGATGGTCCATTTGAAGTCTTGGGGCGGATAAACAACAATGTCTACAAGATCGCGATTCCTGAAGATTGGGGCATTTCTAATTCCATCAATGTTGCTGGTTTGATGCCCTTTGACAACCCCTACGATCTGAGGACAGATCCTTTACACCTGGGAGGGAATGATGTGATCCCTTCGGAGGTTCCCGACCCGTTGGCCCCGATGCCGCCTATTGATCGTTTGGTTATTCGAGACGGGCCTATGACACGGCTCCAGAAGATACGGATGCACAATGCTTTAGATACACTCATCATTGATATTTGTTTAGAGCAATCACAGGCACAGCCGGACGACGAGCAATCTATCTGTTGCGTTATTTATACTACGGAGCTCGGAAATCATGAGGATGGAGTGGTTTGACGTCCACGACGTCGTTTATTCTCTATTATATTATTAAGATATTTTTGAGGGCTAATTTATTTATTTTTCCTATTTTTAGGCGCCATAAATGGGTATTACCCAAACTACCCTTCTGATTTTATTCTTGTAGCCTATTTAAAGGCAAACCTTTTATTTCATGATGGCAGAACCAATATTATTTTGATACCCAAAATTCATCTTCTTCCTTGATCTGTGATTGATCAAGAACATCACTTGCGAGTGAGTGATCTCTTTGTCATAGAGATTGCACCCCTTTCAAGAGCTTATCAGCGTTCTTGAGCAAAACATTGAGTTGTTCTTGGCCCTCTTCCTAGACTGCTACTCAGTTAGGTTAGGGTTTCTTGCTCTCATTGATTACTTTCGTCGATCTCCTGGGATTTAAAATTGATTTAAAAAGTGGCTATCATCAAGCGCGTATTCATGAGGGTGATGAGTGGAAAACTGCATTTAAGACTAAGTTTGGGTTGTATGAGTGTCTTGTCATGCCTTTTGGTCTCACTATGCTCCTAGCACATTTATGCGATTAATGAATGAGGTACTTACGGACTTTATTGGAAAGTTTGTGGTTGTTTATTTTGATGATATTCTTATTTATATCCATAACTTGGATGAGCATGTCAGTCTCCTAAGGGCTATCTTAGAAACACTTCGGGATGCACAGTTGTATGCTAACCTTAAGAAGTGCACTTTTTGCATGGATATGGTCGTGTTTCTTGGTTTTGTTGTGAGTGCACAGGGTGTTGAAGTTGACCAAGAGAAGATTAAGGCGGTCCAAGAGTGGCCCGAACCAAAATCAGCCGCCGAGGTTCGTAGTTTCCATGGTTTGAAGAGCTTTTATAGGCGCTTTGTGAGGGATTTCAGTAGCATTGCAGCCCCACTGAACGAGTTGGTGAAAAAGAATGTCCCATTTCATTGGGGACATAAACAAAGGGAGTCTTTCGAAACTCTTAAGTCTCGTTTAGTTTCTGCATCCATACTTGCATTACCTGATTTTAATAAAACCTTTGAAATGGAATGTGATGCTTCGGGTGTGGGTATTGAGGGTGTGCTTATACAAGAGGGTTGTCCTATTGCTTATTATAGTGAGAAATTGAAAGGTCCCCAGTTAAATTATGCTACTTATGATAAGGATTTGTATTCCTTAGTGCGGTGTCTTCACACGTGGCAGCACTATTTGCGGCCTCGAGAGTTCATTATTCACACTGACCACGAGTCACTTAAATATCTTAAGGGTCAGGGTAAGTTGAGTAAGAGGCATGTGCATTGGATGGAATTTATTGAGTCATTTCCTTACGTGATTAAGTATAAAATGTGTCAAGAAAACGTGGTAGCTGATGCTTTGTACCATAGGCACACTTTGATCACTACTATGCAAACTAAGTTTCTTGGCTTTGAGTTTATTAAGGAATTGTATGCACTTGATCATGATTTTTCAAAAGCATTTGCGGATACTAGTGAGGCGCCTACTGAAAAATTCTTTAGGAGTGATGGTTTCTTATACCGTGAGCATGCATTATGTATTCCTCAGTGTTCTATACGTGAATTGCTTGTTCGTGAAGCGCACGGTGGTGGTTTAATGGGTCATTTTAGGTCACTAAAACTCTAGATATGCCTAAATCTCATTTTTATTGGCCTAATATGCGTAGTGATGTCGCTCGTTTTTGTGCTGCTTGTATTGTGTAAGTATGCTAAATCCAAATCCGCACCTCATGGTTTATACACTCCACTGCCTATTCCCACATCCCCTTGGACTGATTTATCTATGGATTTTGTTTTGGGTTTACCTCGTTCTAAGAGAGGTCATGATTCTATTTTTGTGGTTGTGGATAGGTTTTCTAAGATGGCACATTTCATTCCTTGACATAAATTGAATGATGCTACTTTATTGCTGATTTGTTCATTAAGGAGATTGTTCGTTTGCATGGTGTCCCACGTACTATTGTGAGTGATAGGGATGTGAAATTCATTAGTCATTTTTGGAGAGTTTTGTGGCAACGTTTGGGTACTAAGTTATTGTATTCTTCTGCATATCACCCCTAAACGGACGGTCAAACTGACGTTGTTAATCGAGTGCCGGGTCAATTGCTTCGTACTGTGGTCCAAAAGAACTTGCGTAATTGGGAAAATTGTTTTCCATATGTGGAATTTGCGTATAATCGGTGTAAACATTTTGCGACTCGTTTTTACCCCTTTTGAGGTAGTATCTGGGTTCAACCCCGATACTCCTTTTTCTTTGGCTCCTTTGCCCGCAGGTATGCATGTTAGCTTGGATGGTGAAGCCAAGGTGGAGATGGTTCGCGAGTTGCATGCGCAAGCTCGTGCGAATGTAGAGAAAGCTACAGCTAGGTACGAGAAGCACGCCAACCAGGGACACAATGAGGTGATCTTTGAGCCCGGTGATAGGGTGTGGTTACTCTTTCGCAAGGATCGTTTTCCGAAGCAACAGAAGTCCAAGTTGCATCCACGCGGTGATGGTCCATTTGAAGTCTTAGAGTGGATAAACAACAATGTCTACAAGATCGCGATTCCTGAAGATTGGGGCTTTTCTAAT